>OX637623.1:0-1307414 GCA_951802195.1 Tausonia pullulans | reverse complement strand
GTTCTGAAGGTCCTCTACCAGGTTCGTACCTTTTCGTAGCCATTGCCTATATCACTTGTTCTGAAGGTCCTCTACCAGACCCTCTCTCGTTGGCAGGCTAATCGCAACACGTTATCAGCACCACTTGCAACAACACGCAACACTACCGACATGTCGTCGTCATTCGCCACCGAGAAGCACCTCCGACTCTTCAAGCTCGACAAGCTCGATGGATCCAACTACCCCACCTGGTCCATCCGCATGCAGATCGCGCTCTCGGAGTGCAAGTGCAAGTCCCTCGTCTTGGGCACAGAGACGAGGCCAGTCGCCACTGCAGAAGACGCAGCAGGCTCCCTCGCGGCCTCGACATGGGACGAGAGGAACGAGTTCGCTCTCCACCGCATCCAGATGGCAGTCTCGGACGGGAACCTCCTGCGGATCGCCGCGTGCGAGACAGCAAAGGAAGCATGGGATACCCTCAAGACTAGCCACAAGGTCGAAGGCACGGCAGGGAAGCTCATCGTGCAGAAGAAGCTGAGGGACCTGCGGATGGACGAAGGCTCGTCAGCGCAGGCCTACATCGAGGAGTTCGAGACGCTAGTCGCAGAGGCAGAGTCTCTCAACATGGACATCATCAAGAACCCCGAACAGCTCGCCCTCCAGTTCCTCTCTGGCCTTCCCCCATCCCTCGAGACGTTCGCAGACGTCGTCTCCCTCCAGTACCAGGAATCCGAGAAGGTGCTCACCCCCAAGCTCGTCACCACCTCGCTCCTCTCCCACATCCGCACCAAGTCCTCTCGATCTGGCGGCAGTCACTCCACCGAGGACTCGGCCCTCAAGGTCGACAAGGCGACGGCAATCTGCCACGCGTGCGGGAAGAAGGGGCACTTCAAGGCAGAGTGCTACAGCATGGTCGGCAAGCCGAAGGATCAGCAAGGGAAGGGAGGCAGAAGGGATAGGAGGAGGGAACACGGAAGAAGGAAGGAGGAGGGAGGAAGGAATGCCAGCAAGGCATCCAGCAACGCTTGGAACGCTTCGGACGCCTGGGGACTCTTGGCCGGCGAGCCATTGCCCCAGCACCGGACGAACGGAGCAAGAGCCAGACCCATTCAGTCGGCCAACTCTGTCGCCACCAACACCAACAAGACGCCGTGGATCGCAGACACCGGTTGCAGTAACCACATCACCAGCAACCGCGCGGATCTCGTCGACTTTGAGCCCTTCGTCACTGCCATCGGGGTAGCAGACAACCAGACGGTCAACACCGTTGGCAGGGGCCATATGCACGTCACCACCAGAATCAACGGCAACGAGCTCGCCTACCGGATCTCCAACGTCTACTACATCCCTCACTTTGCCAACCTGCTCTCTGTCGGCCAGCTCACCAAGCGTGGCGCCGAGGTCGTCTTCAGGGGAGACCACTGTGAATTCAGGAAGGGTGGGAAGACGTTCATGAAGGGAGTCAGCTGGGGAAGGAATCTCTGGAAGCTCGACATCCACACCGCAGGGCGCACCGCAGGACGCACCGCGATGGGCAACACTGCAGCATACAAGCTCGACGAGAAGGAGCAGGTCGCGATCCTCCACCGCAGACTCGGCCACGCCTCGCCGACGGCCATGAAACGCCTGGCCAAGGACCACTTTCTGCCCGACGTCAGCGAGGACGAAATCCAGCAGTTTGCCAAACAAGTCTGCATACCTTGTCTCCAAGGGAAGCAGCATTGGTCTCCCTTCCCGACCTCCACCACCAAGGCCAAGCAGGTCCTCGACCTCGTCCACTCTGACCTCCAAGGACCCATGCCGGTCCCCTCCCACCAGAACAGGTCGTACATGATGACCATCTGGGACGATGCCACCCAGTACCACTGGTCCTTCGCTCTCGAGAGGAAGTCGGAGGCGTACCAGACGTTTGTGGACTGGAGCAAGAGGGTGGAGAAGGCAACAGGGAGGTCAGTCAAGACACTGAGGACTGACAACGGAGGAGAGTACAAGTCAAAGGCATTCCAGACGTACCTCCGCCAACACGGCATCCTCCACCAGACGACCATCCCCGACACCCCCGAGCAGAACGGCAAGGCCGAGCGGGGGAATCGGACGATCGAGGAGAAGATCACCTGCCTCCTGCATGACTCCGACACCCTCGTCAACCGGGGATCGTACTGGGCTGAGGCGATGAACTGTGCGACGTACCTCATCAACCGCACTCCCACGTCGACCCTCGACGGCAAGACCCCCTACGAGGCACTCCACGGTGAGAAGCCTCCGCTTGCACACCTCCGCATATTCGGATCGATCGCGTACGCCCACGACAGAACGCACAAGAAGCATCAGTCCAAGACGATCAAGTGCATCTTCCTCGGGTACGGGGAGGACGAGGGCAAGAAGGCGTATCGGCTCCAGGTCTATGGGGACCCAAACAGGAGAATCCTCTTCTCCCGCAACGTCACGTTCGACGAGAGAGCGAACGGGCCCGGGGAGGCAGAGCTGCCGCTGGCAGTTGTCGACGGCAAGGGGGAGGACAAGCGGGAAGGCGAGAAGACAGGAGGAGATGGGAAGATGCCACAGGAGCACAACTCGCAGGAGCACAACTCACAGGAGGAGCAGGAGCACGAAGCTCCCTCCGACATGGCACCGGCGCCAGCGGAACCGAGGCAGCGGCAACAAGATGTCGCACCTCCAGCGTCCAGTGGGAGGCCGCAGCGCAGCAGGCAGCCACCTGCAGAGTATTGGAAACTCCCCCAGCATCAAGCATCATCCCATCACACCGTCGAGGACCAGCCCTCTACGTACGAGGAGTTTGCAGGGTACGTGCCTCTTGCCAAGCCGTATCACCACCCTCCACGACCTCTCCCCACTCTCCCTCCACCGACAGTCCCCAAGACCTTCCACGACGCGCTCGAGAGCCCTCATGCCGAGTACTGGAAGGCAGCCATGGACGACGAGATGGAGTCGATGGAATCGAACGGAGTCTGGGAGCTCGTCGACGCCCCGCCGGACAGGAAGTCGGTGGGCGGCAGATGGGTCTACGCGCTGAAGAAGGACAACGACGGCCAGGTCGTCAAGTTCAAGGCCAGATGGCTAGCCAAGGGATACTCACAGAGGGAGGGCATCGACTACGAGGAGACGTACGCCCCCGTCTCCCGCATGAACACCCTCCGCATCTTCTTCGCCATCGCCGCCACCGACGATCTCGACCTCCTCCAGGGCGACTTCAAGACTGCGTTCCTCACCGCACCCCTCGTCGAGACGGTCTACATGGACCAGCCGGAAGGGTACGAGATGAAGGGAGAGAAGAGCGGACAGAAGCTCGTCGCTCACCTCCTCAAGGCCTACGGCCTCAAGCAAGCCTCTCTCGCCTTCTACCTCCGGTCCAGCAAGTTCTTCGACACCATCGATCTCCACCACATCGAGGCAGACCACTGCCTGTACGTCGGGTGGAAGGACGGCCGACGGCGCCTCCTTGTGCAGTACGTGGATGACTGTGCGATTGCTGGGAGCAAGGACGATATCGAGGAGATCATGGAGGCGATCAAGGAGGAGTTCGTCATTGACGAACGAGGACAGCTGGACGGAGGGATGATGGTAGGGATGGAGGTCAAGCGGGACAGAGTCAGGAAGACTATCACGCTGACCCAGCGACGCTACGCGGACGATGTCCTCGAGCGGTTCGGTCTCAGCATCGCCAAGCCAGCACGGACGCCCATGGACGAGCACAAGCAGCTTGCCATCAACGAGGGGTCCACGTCCGAGGACATGCGGGGAGCAGATAGGTCGATGTACCTCCAAGCAGTCGGCTCCCTCATGTACCTCATGGTCTGTACACGTCCAGACCTGGCCTATTCAGTGGGAGTCGTCAGCCGGTTCAGCCACGATGTTAGGATTGGCCCAAGGGTCAAGGGCTGAGGATGACGGGTGCTAAGGGGAGGGCGTGTGTGGAATAGTAGACTGAAGTGCGGGCAGTGACACAGGCTCGCTTCGATGTCTTGGGCAAATTTGTCGAATCCAAATGGTAGTCAGAGTGTAGAACAAATTGTACGATGAACTGAGTGTCTTATGGACTAAGGGTGAGAAAACAAAGAGTGTGTGACAGTGTGGCTGAAGAGAGGCTAAAAATATGGAAGCTGAGCAATTAAGGGCGATGCTACACAGACGAGGAGCCGAGGTGGCGGGTCCGCGAGATTCTGCAGCCACATAAGCACAGAGCCTATGTAGTGAACCGTAAGATCCTGACAGGAGCCCCCGGCTAAGGCCCGAACTCCTGAGAGGGCAAAGGACCTGAGAGCTAGGGGTTACGGCGACGAGGACGGCGAGAAGGACGACGGATTATTCGACGCGATGGCTTGGGAAGATCAGGATGGGCGCGGTGGAAGGCTTTGAGGAGGCGAAGATGAGCAACGTGATCGTACGGCTCCCATGTGTCCTCCTCGTCGCGATAGCCTTGCCAGTGAACGAGGTAGAAGTGCTTGCCGTCGCGGACGTCCATCTTGATGATGCGTTCGACGACGTACAGCTCTGGGTCGGCGGCGTTGACTGGAGACGCGGCAGGCTGGTGTTGACCGGGGTGTCCGGGGGCGTGTGGCAAGAGGAGCGAGGCGTGGAAAACAGGATGGACCGGGACTGTGGGAGGCAAGTCGAGCTCGAAGGAGATGTCCGAGAGTACACGGAGGATCCGGAACGGGCCGAGGTGTTTGACATCGAGTTTGAGCGAGGGCCGATCGGTAGTAATGTTGCGACGATTGAGCCAGACCAGATCGCCGGTCTTGAAGATCGGAGGGGAAGGATCCTTGCCGTCTTCCCCTAGAAAGGTGGTAGGACGACGGGATTGATCAGCGAAGGTCTTGTATGAACGTTGGGCAGCGAGGATGTGATCTCGGATCTCGGTATGAAGAGCGCGAAGCTTGGCAACTGTGGCATCGGCGGCGGGATTGTGCGAGGTAGAGGCGGCGAGGAGGTCAGATGACGAGAGAGGGTGGAAACCGTGGTTGGCGAAGAAAGGCGTGTGCTGGGTGGCGACCGCTAGCGAGTTGTTGAGAGCGAACTCGCAGGAGGGAAGGAGCGAGACCCAGTCGTCTTGATGGTGGTTGCAGAAGATCCGAAGGAAGGTCTCGACGACGGCATTAGCACGCTCGGTTTGGCCGTTGGCCGCGGGGTGGAAGGCGGTAGTGAAATGAGGGGCAGTGCCGATGAGAGAGAGGAAAGATCGCCAGAAAGCGGAGGTGAAGGTCGATCCGCGATCCGAGGTGATGTCTGTCTGGAAACCGTGGTGCCGGACAACGTGGTCGAGGTACATCCGAGCGAGCTCGGGAGCCGCGAAACCGGCTTCACAGTACGGGACGAGACGAACCATCTTGGTGAATCGATCGATGAAAACTTGAATGCAGTCGAGGCCGTCGGAGGTTGGGAGCTTGACGATGCCGTCCATGGAGATCATCGTCCAAGGGCGTGTCGGTGGCGGAAGCGGTTGGAGGAGGCCGAAGGGTGCGCGCCGATTTGTCTTGTTGCGGACGCAAAGGTCGCAGCCGGAGGTGCAGGTCTGAACGAACGTGTAATCAGAGGGGAAAGTGAACGAGCGTCGAAGAAGGTCGTGGGTCTTGCGAGCGCCAAGGTGCCCAGCGAGGCGAGGCTCGTGGCAGGCGCGGACGAGGTCGAGGCGTAGCTGGTGATCGTCCGGAACGAGGACGAGGCCGCGCGAGAGGAGGAGGTCTGTAGGGTGGAGCGAGAGACCCTGGAGGGCCTTGACATCGTCGGGAGAGCGAGGGCGATTCGGATGACGGAGGAGGTCAATGAGGGGGGCGAGTGATGGGTCGGCGAGTTGTGCGGTGAGGAGACGAGGAAGGAGCTTGGGGCGAGGATCGAGGTCGGGAATGGGATCCGGAGGTTCCGAGTCAATGGGTTCGAAGAGCGCAGGGATGTTGTCGATAGTATTGGAGGAAGTTTGGTCGAGGGGAGCTTGATTGAGGGGAGCGGCAGCGGCCGAAGGACGGGACCTGAGGTTGGCGGCAATGATATACTGGTCGGGCTTGAGAAGGCGTCTGGGTGTCTGGTCCGAAGGGCGACTCCCCTCCGAAAGGTCCTGTCGCCTCGACAGGGCATCGGCGACTGTATTGCGTCCTCCAGGGCGGTAGATAACGACAAAGTTGAAGCCAGAGAGGAACTCGGCCCAGCGGGACTCACAGCGGGAGAGAGCTTTGGATGTGGTAAAGTACTGGAGCGACTCGTGATCGGTGTAGATGGTGAGAGGTGATGGGTGTCCTTCGCAGTAATGGCGCCACTCCTTGAGGCACTCGATGATCGCCAACATTTCCTTGTCGTGAATCTCGTAGTTGAGTTCGGCCGGGTTGAGCTTGCGCGAGTAGAAGGCGATCGGGCGGAGTGGCGAGCGAAGGGCAACGGCGCGTTGCGAGAGGACGCCGGCAACGGCGAAATCGGATGAGTCCGTCTCGAGGACGAGGGGAAGCGAGGGATCGAAGACGGTGAGGACGGCAGACGAGGTGAACTTGGACTTGAGGGTCTTGAAAGCGGCGAGTTGATCCGGTCCGAAGTGGAAGGGGACACCTTTCTTGAGGAGGGACGTAATGGGAGCGACGACTTTTGAGAACCGGTGGACGAAACGGCGGTAGAAGTTGGCAAATCCGAGGAAGGACTGGATGTGTCTGACCGAGGTGGGTACCGGCCAGTCTGTGACGGCTGAGATCTTGGAGGGATCCATCTTGATGCCTTGAGCGCCGACGATGTAGCCGAGGAAATCGACCTCGTCCTGGTGGAAGGCGCACTTCTCCGGCTTGACCCAGAGGCGCGCTGTCAGGAGGCGCTCGAGGACAGTGGCAACGTGTTGGCGATGTGTGTCGAGGGTGGGGGAAAATATGAGGATATCGTCTAGATAGACGATGACGGAGATGTCGAGGAGGTCGCGGAGAGTGTCGTTCATAAAGTGCTGGAATGTGGCTGGTGCGTTCGTCAGCCCAAAGGGCATAACTTTGTACTCGAACAGCCCGTAGCGACAGCGGAAGGCAGTCTTCCATTCATCACCCGGGGCGATCCGAACGAGGTTGTAGGCGCCTCGAAGGTCGAGTTTGGTGAAGAACTTGGCAGTGGCCAGCCGGTCAAGGGATTCCGAGATGAGTGGAAGCGGGTACCGATTCTTGATGGTGATAGCGTTGAGACGGCGGTAGTCGACGCAGAGGCGAAGAGATTTGTCCTTCTTCTTGACGAAAAGGATGGGAGCAGCGGCAGGTGACTTCGAGGGGACGATGAAACCTTTGGCGAGGTTCTCGTCGATGAATTCGCGAAGAGGCCGAGCTCGACTGATGAGAGGCCGTAGATCGGACCGAAGGGTGGCTGCGTGTTGTCCTTAAGAGTGATGGCATGGTCGTATGGCCGATGAGGGGGAAGTTCCGAGGCTGAGGACTTCTCGAAAACCTTGAGGTAGGCGTGATACTCCGGTGGGACGATGGCGGGTACATTAATCTCCGGGGGTGAAGGCTCACGGTCCGGGGGGTCAAGCGGGTCCGTAGGCGGGATAACTGAGAAGTAAGGCGAAGACCGGGTGGCGGAGATGACGGCAGGGAGGAGCGATCGGTGGCTGACTGGCGAGGACGAGGACTTGAACTTGAACCTGAGCGAGGACGAGGACTTGGGCGAGGACGAGGGCTTGGGCGAGGACGAGGGCTTGGGCGAGGACGAGGGCTTGGGCGAGGACGAGGGCTTGGGCGAGGACAAGGACAAGGGCGGGGACGAGGGCGATGAAGTCTCGTTGAAAGACGATGGTGGGACTTGACTGAGGGGTTTGGCTAGGGTGGGAGTTTCTCGTGAGAGGCAGGAGCTCCGGCAGTACTGCGAATCGAAAACGAGGTAATGCGCTGGCCAGTCGATCGAGGGATTGTGTCGTTTGAGCCAGGGAATACCGAGGATGATCGGATAGTGGCCAAGGGAGGTGACGTCGAAAGAGAGGGATTCGGTGTGTCGATGCCTAGGTACGGTGAGGGCCAGGGGAGAGGTGTGATGCGTGACGGCTCCCGATGCGATCGGGCGACCGTCGACGACCTCGAGGGCGCGAGGGGCGTTCTTTACCACGAGTGGAACCGAATGCTTGTCGACGAGGGACGAGTCGATGAAGTTGGATGTGGCACCGCTGTCGATCAGTGCGTATGTGTCGAAGGAGGTGGATCCGAAGGCGATGGAGAGGGGCAGGACGACGTGATCTTCCTCATGAAAGGAAGCCGTGGGGATGTCGTCGGTGGAAAGGCAATGGAATGGGTTAGAGGGTAGCGAAAAACGGTCGACCGGGGGGAGCATGGGAGGACCGCGAAGTGATTCTTTGGTGTTTTGAATAAAAAAGGAGTAAAGAGGGGGTCCAGAAACGTTGTCGAAAAGCGAGGGGCCGTTGGCAGACGAAGGCGAACCCGTCGGGTCGGACGGGTCGGCTAGTCACGCTGAGTCTTGATCGTTGATAATCTCCTTGATTGTGGCTGAACGAGGGACGCCATTGGCGGTATTGGTGGCCGAGATAGCCGAGATATTGAAGAATCGACGAGGAGCGATGGGACAGTTGTGTTGCGATTAGCCTGCCAACGAGAGAGGGTCTGGTAGAGAACCTTCAGAACAAGTGAAGGTTCACTGCCAGGAGAGAAGAAGCGTGGGCTTAAATAGTCTAGCTATGTGGCGAGAAATATTCTGACGCGGGTCTGGCACTCCGCGGGTCCAACAGTGCACGGGTCGGCACGACGCGGGTCCAGTGCTACGCGGGTCCAGCACTACACGAGCGCAGCGCCGAGCCCTTCCTCCGCACTGTCCAGCCCAACCCCGAGCCCACCTCTGAATCTCTCCAGCTTCTCCCAGCCCAAAGGCTTGGTGAGAATGTCTGCGAGCATCGAGTCCGTCGGGCAGTAGCGGAGCGAGATGGTGCCTGACTGGTGGAGTTCGCGTCCATACTTGTACGCGACATCGATGTGCTTTGTCCGTTCCGAGTGGTTGCCGTTCTTCGTCGTCTCGATCGCCCCTTGGTTGTCGACGTGGACGGGGATCGGGTCGTCGACGATGTAGCCGATCTGCTGCAGGAGCTTGGAGACCCAGACAACGTTTTGACAGGCCTGAGACAAAGCGACGTACTCTGACTCGTGCGAGGACCTGCTGATTGCCTTCTGCCTGCGACTGACCCATACGACGGTGCTGCCATAGACCTTGATGGCGAATCCAGTCGTGGAGCGGCGTGTTTCGTGGTCGCCTGCGTAGTCCGAGTCGGTCCAAACCT
Source organism: Tausonia pullulans (assembly GCA_951802195.1). NCBI lineage: Eukaryota > Fungi > Basidiomycota > Tremellomycetes > Cystofilobasidiales > Mrakiaceae > Tausonia > Tausonia pullulans. The sequence goes on along the minus strand of OX637623.1, from coordinate 1,298,185 downwards.
CGACGAGCGGCGAGTCGGGATGTCCTCCCAGCGTGAGTCCGTGGGAGCGGGTGCGAGCGACATAGCGCAGGATGCGCTTGATGGCTGCCCAATGGATGGCCTTGGGGTCGTGGCTGAACCGGCTGACGACTCCCACTGAATAGGCCAGGTCTGGACGTGTGCAGACCATGAGGTACATGAGGGAGCCGACTGCTTGGAGGTACATCGACCTGTCTGCTCCCCGCATGTCCTCGGACGTGGACCCCTCGCTGATGGCAAGCTGCTTGTGCTCGTCCATGGGCGTCCGTGCTGGCTTGGCGATGCTGAGACCGAACCGCTCGAGGACATCGTCCGCGTAGCGTCGCTGGGTCAGCGTGATGGTCTTCCTGACTCTGTCCCGCTTGACCTCCATCCCTAGCATCATCCCTCCGTCCAGCTGTCCTCGTTCGTCAATGACGAACTCCTCCTTGATCGCCTCCATGATCTCCTCGATATCATCCCTGCTCCCAGCAATCGCAAAGTCATCCACGTACTGCACAAGGAGGCGCCGTCGACCGTCCTTCCACCCGACGTACAGGCAGTGGTCTGCCTCGATGTGGTGGAGATCGATGGTGTCGAAGAACCTGCTGGACCGGAGGTAGAAGGCGAGAGAGGCTTGCTTGAGGCCGTAGAGAGCCTTGAGGAGGTGAGCGACGAGCTTCTGCCCGCTCCTCTCCCCCTTCATCTCGTACCCTTCCGGCTGGTCCATGTAGACCGTCTCGACGAGGGGTGCGGTGAGGAACGCAGTCTTGAAGTCGCCCTGGAGGAGGTCGAGATCGTCGGTGGCGGCGATGGCGAAGAAGATGCGGAGGGTGTTCATGCGGGAGACGGGTGCGTACGTCTCCTCGTAGTCGATGCCTTCCCTCTGTGAGTATCCCTTGGCTACCCATCTGGCCTTGAACTTGACGACCTGGCCGTCGTTGTCCTTCTTCAGCGCGTAGACCCATCTGCCGCCCACCGACTTCCTGTCCGGCGGGGCGTCGACGAGCTCCCAGACTCCGTTCGATTCCATCGACTCCATCTCGTCGTCCATGGCTGCCTTCCAGTACTCGGCGTGAGGGCTCTCGAGCGCGTCGTGGAAGGTCTTGGGGACTGTCGGTGGAGGGAGAGTGGGGAGAGGTCGTGGAGGGTGGTGATACGGCTTGGCAAGAGGCACGTACCCTGCAAACTCCTCGTAGGTAGAGGGCTGGTCCTCGACGGTGTGATGGGATGATGCTTGATGCTGGGGGAGTTTCCAATACTCTGCAGGTGGCTGCCTGCTGCGCTGCGGCCTCCCACTGGACGCTGGAGGTGCGACGTCGTGTTGCCGCTGCCTCGGTTCCGCTGGCGCCGGTGCCATGTCGGAGGGAGCTTCGTGCTCCTGCTCCTCCTGTGAGTAGTGCTTCTGCGAGTTGTGCTCCTGTGGCATCTTGTCATCTCCTCCTGTCTTCTCGCCTTCCCGCTTGTCCTCCCCCTTGTCGTCGACAACTGCCAGCGGCAGCTCTGCCTCCCCGGGCCCGTTCGATCTCTCGTCGAACGTGACGTTGCGGGAGAAGAGGATCCTCCTGTTCGGGTCTCCATAGACCTGGAGCCGATACGCCTTCTTGCCCTCGTCCTCCCCGTACCCGAGGAAGATGCACTTGATCGTCTTGGACTGATGCTTCTTGTGCGTTCTGTCGTGGGCGTACGCGATCGATCCGAATATGCGGAGGTGTGCAAGCGGAGGCTTCTCACCGTGGAGTGCCTCGTAGGGGGTCTTGCCGTCGAGGGCCGACGTGGGAGTGCGGTTGATGAGGTACGTCGCACAGTTCATCGCCTCGGCCCAGTACGATCCCCGGTTGACGAGGGTGTCGGAGTCATGCAGGAGGCAGGTGATCTTCTCCTCGATCGTCCGATTCCCCCGCTCGGCCTTGCCGTTCTGCTCGGGGGTGTCGGGGATGGTCGTCTGGTGGAGGATGCCGTGTTGGCGGAGGTACGTCTGGAATGCCTTTGACTTGTACTCTCCTCCGTTGTCAGTCCTCAGTGTCTTGACTGACCTCCCTGTCGCCTTCTCCACCCTCTTGCTCCAGTCCACAAACGTCTGGTACGCCTCCGACTTCCTCTCGAGGGCGAAGGACCAGTGGTACTGGGTGGCATCGTCCCAGATGGTCATCATGTACGACCTGTTCTGGTGGGAGGGGACTGGCATGGGTCCTTGGAGGTCAGAGTGGACGAGGTCGAGGACCTGCTTGGCCTTGGTGGTGGAGGTCGGGAAGGGAGACCGGTGCTGCTTCCCTTGGAGACAAGGTACGCAGACTTGTTTGGCAAACTGCTGGATTTCGTCCTCGCTGACGTCGGGCAGAAGGTGATCCTTGGCCAGGCGTTTCATGGCCGTCGGCGAGGCGTGGCCGAGTCTGCGGTGGAGGATCGCGACCTGCTCCTTCTCGTCGAGCTTGTATGCGGCGGCAGTGTCGCCCATCTTGGTGCGTCCTGCGGCGCGTCCTGCGGTGTGGATGTCGAGCTTCCAGAGATTCCTTCCCCAGCTGACTCCCTTCATGAACGTCTTCCCACCCTTCCTGAACTCACAGTGGTCCCCCCTGAAGACGACCTCGGCGCCACGCTTGGTGAGCTGGCCGACGGAGAGCAGGTTGGCAAAGTGGGGGATGTAGTAGACGTTGGAGATCCGGTAGGCGAGCTCGTTGCCGTTGATTCTGGCGGTGACGTGCATGTGGCCCCTGCCGACGGTGTTGACCGTCTGGTTGTCTGCTACCCTGATGGCAGTGACAAAGGGCTCAAAGTCAACGAGATCCGCGCGGTTGCTGGTGATGTGGTTGCTGCAACCGGTGTCTGCGATCCACGGCGTCTTGTTGGTGTTGGTGGCGACAGAGTGGGCCGACTGGGTGGGTCTGGCTCTTGCTCCACTCTGAGAGTGACCACCGGCCGCCCGGTGCTGGGGCAATGGCTCGCCGGCCAAGAGTCCCCAGGCGTCCGAAGCGTTCCAAGCGTCGCTGGATGCCTTGCTGGCATTCCTCCCTCCCTCCTCCTTCCTTCTCCCGTGTTCCCTCCTCCTATCCCTTCTGCCTCCCTTCCCTTGCTGATCCTTCGGCTTGCCGACCATGCTGTAGCACTCTGCCTTGAAGTGCCCCTTCTTCCCGCACGCGTGGCAGACTGCCGTCGCCTTGTCGACCTTGAGGGCCGAGTCCTCGGTGGAGTGACTGGAGTGACTGCCGCCAGATCGAGAGGACTTGGTGCGGATGTGGGAGAGGAGCGAGGTGGTGACGAGCTTCGGTGTGAGCACCTTCTCGGATTCCTGGTACTGGAGGGAGACGACGTCTGCGAACGTCTCGAGGGATGGGGGAAGGCCAGAGAGGAACTGGAGGGCGAGCTGTTCGGGGTTCTTGATGACGTCCATGTTGAGAGACTCTGCCTCTGCGACTAGGGTCTCGAACTCCTCGATGTAGGCCTGCGCTGACGAGCCTTCGTCCATCCGCAGGTCCCTCAGCTTCTTCTGCACGATGAGCTTCCCTGCCGTGCCTTCGACCTTGTGGCTAGTCTTGAGGATATCCCATGCCTCCTTTGCTGTCTCGCACGCGGCGATCCGCAGGAGGTTCCCGTCCGAGACTGCCATCTGGATGCGGTGGAGAGCGAACTCGTTCCTCTCGTCCCATGTCGAGGCAGCGAGGGAGCCTGCTGCGTCTTCTGCAGTGGCGACTGGCCTCGTCTCTGTGCCCAAGACGAGGGACTTGCACTTGCACTCCGAGAGCGCGATCTGCATGCGGATGGACCAGGTGGGGTAGTTGGATCCATCGAGCTTGTCGAGCTTGAAGAGTCGGAGGTGCTTCTCGGTGGCGAATGGCGACGACATGGCGGTAGTGTAGCGTGTTGTTGCAAGTGGTGCTGATAACGTGTTGCGATTAGCCTGCCAACGAGAGAGGGTCTGGTAGAGAACCTTCAGAACAAGTGAAGGTTCACTGCCAGGAGAGAAGAAGCGTGGGCTTAAATAGTCTAGCTATGTGGCGAGAAATATTCTGACGCGGGTCTGGCACTCCGCGGGTCCAACAGTGCACGGGTCGGCACGACGCGGGTCCAGTGCTACGCGGGTCCAGCACTACACGGGTCCGGCGCCCCCGCGCGGCGCTCTCACGGCGCCACCACCACAATTTCCAACAAGTTGATAACTCGGTGGTCCTTGCTGGCGCAGTATAGGCAGAGGCCGTCGCGTCGGCGGCGCTCCCTTTCCGCGTCGGAGAGGGGGCCACGAGGCCGAGAGGTGGCGTCGACCTCCATGGGGACGGGGCCGGATGATGAGGCTGAGGTGTTGGTCACGGGTACGAACGGGAAGAAGGTACGACGAGCGGGAGGGACGACTGTGGCGACGGTTGGACGGCTGACGTTGCGGGGTGCATGAGCGTGGCGAAAGTCGGTGAGGGCGTTGTCCCATTCGATGGCGGCGTCGATAAGATCGTCGAGGTTGGCATAGTTTTGAGCACGGACGAGACGTTCCTTGACATCAAGCTTGAGACCGTCGAAGAAGTTAAAACGATGATACTGATCGCCAAAGTCAAGGAGGAGTTTGTGGCGTCTGTACTCGAAGGCGTAGATGGAAACTGTGGTCGTTTGACGAAGATCCTTGAGAGCGCGCCGAGCGGTTTCGACGCGGTCGATTTCTCCGAAGTCTTTGAGGAGGCGGGCCCTGAAACGTGGCCAGGTGTCGAACCAGTCCGGACGGTCGGAATCATCGACGAGGAGGTAAGGGCGGACCCAGTTGAAAGCGTCATCCGTAAGGAGTGAGATCGCGTATTGAATCCTCATGTCGTCCGTTCCGAGGGACACGGGTTGCAGGCGAAAAATGTTATCAAGCTTGAGGACGAAGGTCTCCGATTCTGATCTCTTGCCACTGAAGGCGTGGGGAGTAGGTCCGTGGTAGTCTTTGACTTCGGGATGCGAGGTGATAACCTCTGTCTGTTGTTGTTGTTGTTGTCGGAGATTTTTAAGGGCGGTCCTTAGACGGTCAACTTGCTGTCTTGCAAGAGCAAGTTCGGTAACGATTCGAGGGTCTGCGTTGGGATTATCCATGTTGGCTAGGACAGTGTCGAGGTGGAGACCACTAGGAGCGAGCGGGTGACAGACGGTGACTCTGACTGATGTTAGGATTGGCCCAAGGGTCAAGGGCTGAGGATGACGGGTGCTAAGGGGAGGGCGTGTGTGGAATAGTAGACTGAAGTGCGGGCAGTGACACAGGCTCGCTTCGATGTCTTGGGCAAATTTGTCGAATCCAAATGGTAGTCAGAGTGTAGAACAAATTGTACGATGAACTGAGTGTCTTATGGACTAAGGGTGAGAAAACAAAGAGTGTGTGACAGTGTGGCTGAAGAGAGGCTAAAAATATGGAAGCTGAGCAATTAAGGGCGATGCTACACAGACGAGGAGCCGAGGTGGCGGGTCCGCGAGATTCTGCAGCCACATAAGCACAGAGCCTATGTAGTGAACCGTAAGATCCTGACACACGACCCCAAGGCCATCCATTGGGCAGCCGTCAAGCGCATCTTGCGCTATGTCGCTGGCACCCGCTCCCACGGACTCACGCTGGGAGGACATCCCGACTCGCCGCTTGTCGAGGTTTGGACCGACTCGGACTACGCAGGCGACCACGAAACGCGCCGCTCCACGACTGGATTCGCCATCAAGGTCTATGGCAGCACCGTCGTGTGGGTCGGTCGCAGGCAGAAGGCAATCAGCAGGTCCTCGCACGAGTCAGAGTACGTTGCTTTGTCTCAGGCCTGTCAAAACGTTGTCTGGGTCTCCAAGCTCCTGCAGCAGATCGGCTACATCGTCGACGACCCGATCCCCGTCCACGTCGACAACCAAGGGGCGATCGAGACGACAAAGAACGGCAACCACTCGGAGCGGACAAAGCACATCGACGTCGCGTACAAGTACGGACGCGAACTCCACCCGTCAGGCACCATCTCGCTCCGCTACTGCCCGACGGACTCGATGCTCGCAGACATTCTCACCAAGCCTCTGGGCTGGGAGAAGCTGGAGAGATTCAGAGGTGGGCTCGGGGTTGGGCTGGGCAGTAGGCACGAGGATCGGAAGGGCTCGGCGCTCGTCACGTCGAGTGGGAGTGTTGGAAATTGTGGTGGTGGCGCCGTGAGAGCGCCGCGCGGGGGCGCCGGACCCGTGTAGTGCTGGACCCGCGTAGCACTGGACCCGCGTCAGAATATTCCTCGCCACATAGCTAGACTATTTAAGCCCACGCTTCTGCTCTCCTGGCAGTGAACCTTCACTTGTTCTGAAGGTTCTCTACCAGACCCTCTCTCGTTGGCAGGCTAATCGCAACAGGAACAACTCTCCCCCACCACCGTCGCAACATCCCTCTTGGTCTACGTCCGGACCCACGAGTCACTCAAACCCTCCACCTCAATCACGTCGAACGACTCGGCGCTGATGATTGATAGGAAGAAGGCCACGTGCCATCATTGTGGAAAGGTTGGACACTTCAAGACCGATTGTTGGGAACTCGTCGGAAAACCCAAAGGGTTCGGGAAAGGGAAGAAGTCAGAGAAGGGGAAGAAGGGAAACAAAGGGAGGGACGAGGCAAACATCGCGGGGCCACCGGTGCTGGATTTCAGCCTTCAAGTCGGACCCAATACATCAGTGTCGGACCAGTCACTGGACATCGTGACCAAGCTCGGATATATCGCAGATAGCGGAGCCACGAATCACATCGTAGGAGAGCGGAAACGCTTCGTCAAGTACAAGCAGTTCAAAAACACGATCAGGACGGCCGACGGAACTCCAGCACAGGTACAAGGAATCGGAGAAATCCGCCTGCGCTCGCGAGTGGGAGGAGTCGAGAGGTACTTCACGATCTCGGAGGTATATCACATCCCCGGGTTCGCAAACCTCATTAGCATTGGACAACTCGGCAACAAAGGAGTCGAGACGAGATTCCCCAAGATGGAGCTCACCTCCACAATCAAAACGACCTCTCCGCTCGAACTTATTCTGTCAGGATCTAGCGGACTGGCTACCTCGACCCTGCGCCTGGCCAACGCGGCGCCAATAGCCTTTCCCTTGCTTGATCAGCATTCCCGTTCCTTTATCCCTTTGTTGCCTCATCTGTCCCACACTCTTTGATTTCTAAACTTTCTCATCACTTCCTTATCCTCATCACTCCCTTGTTCTCATCACTCGTCCATAAAACGCTCATTTCATCGTAGATTTTGTTCTTCACTCTGACTATCATTTGGACCCGACAAACTTGCCCAAGACCCTTCAGCGAGCCCGTGTCACCTCCGCCACTTCAGTTCCATCTCATCACCCACCTCCGCTCTCAGTGTCGGAGATTGTGGTGGTGGCGCCGTGAGAGCGCCGCGCGGAGTCTCCGCGAATATCGGGCCCGCCAGCATCGGACCCGCGAGTATCGGACTCGCCTCCTCTGCTGTGCCACGTAGCTAAACTATATAAGCCCACACTTTCTCCCCTGGCAGTCGACCTTCACTTGTTCTGAAGGTCCTCTACCAGACCCTCTCTCGTTGGCAGGCTAATCGCAACACTCAGTACACTTCATCGCCAACGTTCCCCTCCTCGCCCAACCTCCTCTGCCATTGATTGACCCTTGGGCCAATCCTAACATCAGTCAGAGTCACCCTTCGTCACCTGCTCGCTCATTGCAACCCAAACATTGGCACCGCCCTAGTAAACATGGACAATCCCGACGCTGCTCCGCCAGTCCCTCAAACTGCCACCGAGTTTGCCCTCGCAAGCCAGGTTGAACAATTATGGTCCGCTTTCCAAGCTCTCCAACAGCAACAGCAACAGTCATCGATCATCGCCCCGCACCTCAACGTCAAGGAATTTCACAGCTCTACTCCCCTCACCTTCAGCGGCAAGAGATCGGACTCGTAAACCTTCGTCCTCAAGCTCGACAACGTCTTCAGCCTACAATCCGTGTCCCACGGAACCGAAGAAAAGAAAATTCAGTATGCAATCTCGCTCCTCACGGATGACGCCTTCAATTGGATCCGCCCTCACCTCCTCACCGACATCTCCGATCGCCCTGACTGGTTCGCTACCTGGCCACAATTCAGGGCCCGCCTGCTCAAGGACTTCGGAGACATCGATCGCATCGAAACCGCTCGTCGCGCCCTCAGGGATCTCCGCCAAACAACCTCGGCCTCCAACTACGCCTTCGAATACAAACGCCACATGTTCATCCTCGACTTTGGCGATCAGTACCATCGTTTCAACTTCTTCGACGGTCTCAAGCTTGATGTCAAAGAACGCATCGTCCGTGCTCAGAACTATGACAACCTCGACGACCTCATCGATGCCGCCATCGAGTGGGACAACGCCCTCGTTGATTTCCGTCACGCCCATACACCCCGCAACGTCAACCGCCCTACCGTCGTCTCAGTCGTCCCTCCCGCTCGCCGTACCTTTATCCCAGTCACCCCTATGGGCAGAACCTCATTCACTGGCCCCGTTCCCATGGAGGTCGATGTCACCTCTCGCCCACGCGGCCCTCTCTCCGACGCAGAGAAGGAGCGTCGTCGACGTGACGGCCTCTGCCTGTACTGCGCCAGCAAGGACCACCAAGTCATCAACTGCCCTATTGCCCCTGCCCCTCGCCGATCCTTCTACGTCTCGACTATCTCGGCCACTAATACCGCCGACGGCGCCCCTCGTTCAGCCACCATCAAGGAGATCCTCAACGATCAAGACGCGGCGTGACTAGCCAACTGTGTCAGGATCTTACGGTTCACTACATAGGCGCTGCGCTTATGTGGCTGCAGAATCTCGCGGACCCGCCACCTCGGCTCCTCGTCTGTGTAGCATCGCCCTTAATTGCTCAGCTTCCATATTTTTAGCCTCTCTTCAGCCACACTGTCACACACTCTTTGTTTTCTCACCCTTAGCCCATAAGACACTCAGTTCATCGTACATTTTGTTCTACACTCTGACTACCATTTGGATTCGACAAATTTGCCCAAGACATCGAAGCGAGCCTGTGTCACTGCCCGCACTTCAGTCTACTATTCCACACACGCCCTCCCCTTAGCACCCGTCATCCTCAGCCCTTGACCCTTGGGCCAATCCTAACATCAGTCAGAGTCACCGTCTGTCACCCGCTCGCTCCTAGTGGTCTCCACCTCGACACTGTCCTAGCCAACATGGATAATCCCAACGCAGACCCTCAAATCGTTACCGAACTTGCTCTTGCAAGACAGCAAGTTGACCGTCTAAGGACCGCCCTTAAAAATCTCCGACAACAACAACAACAACAGACAGAGGTTATCACTTCGCATCCCGAAGTCAAAGACTACCACGGACCTACTCCCCACGCCTTCAGTGGCAAGAGATCAGAATCGGAGACCTTCGTCCTCAAGCTTGATAACATTTTTCGCCTGCAACCCGTGTCCCTCGGAACGGACGACATGAGGATTCAATACGCGATCTCACTCCTTACGGATGACGCTTTCAACTGGGTCCGCCCTTACCTCCTCGTCGATGATTCCGACCGTCCGGACTGGTTCGACACCTGGCCACGTTTCAGGGCCCGCCTCCTCAAAGACTTCGGAGAAATCGACCGCGTCGAAACCGCTCGGCGCGCTCTCAAGGATCTTCGTCAAACGACCACAGTTTCCATCTACGCCTTCGAGTACAAACGCCACAAACTCCTCCTTGACTTTGGCGACCAGTACCATCGTTTTAACTTCTTCGACGGTCTCAAGCTTGATGTCAAGGAACGTCTCGTCCGTGCTCAAAACTATGCCAACCTCGACGATCTTATCGCCGCCGCCATCGAATGGGACAACGCCCTCACCGACTTTCGCCACGCTCATGCACCCCGCAACGTCAGCCGTCCAACCGTCGCCACAGTCGTCCCTCCCGCTCGTCGTACCTTGTTCCCGTTCGTACCCGTGACCAACACCTCAGCCTCATCATCCGGCCCCGTCCCCATGGAGGTCGACGCCACCTCTCGGCCTCGTGGCCCCCTCTCCGACGCGGAAAGGGAGCGCCGCCGACGCGACGGCCTCTGCCTATACTGCGCCAACAAGGACCAGTCCGAGTTATCAACTGTCCCATCGCTCCTCGTCGATTCTTCAATATCTCGGCTATCTCGGCCACCAATACCGCCAATGGCGTCCCTCGTTCAGCCACAATCAAGGAGATTATCAACGATCAAGACTCAGTGTGACTAGCCGACCCGTCCGAACCGACGGGTTCGCCTTCGTCTGTCAACGGCCCCTCGCTTTTCGACAACGTTTCTGGACCCCCTCTTTACTCCTTTTTTATTCAAAACACCAGAAGATCACCTCACGGTCCTCCCATGCTCCCCCCGGTCGACCGTTTCCCACTACCCTCCAACCCATTCCATTGCCTTTCCACCGACGACATCCCCACGGCTTCCTTTCATGAGGAGGATCACGTCGTCCTGCCCCTCTCCATCGCCTTCGGATCCACCTCGTTCGACACATACGCACTGCTCGACAGCGGTGCCACATCCAACTTCATCGACTCGTCCCTCGTCGACAAGCATTCGGTTCCACTCGTGGTAAAGAACGTCCCTCGCGCCCTCGAGGTCGTCGACGGTCGCCCGATCGCATCGGGAGCCGTCACGCATCACACCTCTTCCCTGGCCCTCACCGTACCTAGGCATCGACACACCGACTCCCTCTCTTTCGACGTCACCTCCCTTGGTCACTATCCGATCATACTCGGTATCCCCTGGCTCAAACGACACAATCCCTCGATCGACTGGCCAGCGCATTACCTCGTTTTCGATTCGCAGTACTGCCGGAGCTCCTGCCTCTCACGAGAAACTCCCACCCTAGCCAAACCCCTCAGTCAAGTCCCACCATCGTCTTTCAACGAGGCTTCATCGCCCTCGTCCCCGCCCTTGTCCTTGTCCTCGCCCAAGCCCTCGTCCTCGCCCAAGCCCTCGTCCTCGCCCAAGCCCTCGTCCTCGCCCAAGCCCTCGTCCTCGCTCAGGTTCCAGTTCAAGTCCTCGTATTTGCCCGTCGGCCACCGTTCGCTCCTCCCTGCCGTCATCTCCGCCACCCGGTCTTCGCCTTACTTCTCCGTTATCCCGCCAACGGACCCGCTCGATCCCCCGGACCGCGAACCTTCGCCCTCGGAGGTCGACGTTCCCGCCATCGTCCCACCGGAGTACCACGCCTACCTCAAGGTTTTCGAGAAGTCCTCAGCCTCGGAACTACCCCCTCATCGGCCATACGACCATGCCATCACTCTCAAGGACAACGCGCAGCCACCCTTCGGTCCGATCTACGGCCTCTCATCAGTTGAGCTCGGCCTCTTCGCGAATTCATCGACGAGAACCTCGCCAAAGGTTTCATCGTCCCCTCGAAGTCACCTGCCGCTGCTCCCATCCTTTTCGTCAAGAAGAAGGACAAATCTCTTCGCCTCTGCGTCGACTACCGCCGTCTCAATGCTATCACCATCAAGAATCGGTACCCGCTCCCACTCATCTCGGAATCCCTTGACCGGCTGGCCACTGCCAAGTTCTTCACCAAACTCGACCTCCGAGGCGCCTACAACCTCGTTCGGATCGCCCCGGGTGATGAATGGAAGACTGCCTTCCGCTGTCGCTACGGGCTGTTCGAGTACAAGGTTATGCCCTTTGGGCTGACGAACGCACTAGCTACATTCCAGCACTTCATGAACGACACCCTCCGCGACCTCCTCAACATCTCCGTCATCGTCTATCTAGACGATATCCTCATATTTTCCCCCACCCTCGACACACATCGCCAACACGTTGCCGCCGTCCTCGAGCGCCTCCTTGCAGCGCGCCTCTGGGTCAAGCCGGAGAAGTGCGCCTTCCACCAGGACGAGGTCGATTTCCTCGGCTACATCGTCGGCGCTCAAGGCATCAAGATGGATCCCTCCAAGATCTCAGCCGTCACAGACTGGCCGGCACCCACCTCGGTCAGACACATCCAGTCCTTCCTCGGATTCGCCAACTTCTACCGCCGTTTCGTCCACCGGTTCCCAAAAGTCGTCGCCCCCATTACGTCCCTCCTCAAGAAAGGTGTCCCCTTCCACTTCGGACCGGATCAACTCGCCGCTTTCGAGACCCTCAAGTCCAAGTTCACCTCCTCCGCTGTCCTCACCGTCTTCGATCCCTCGCTTCTCGTCCTCGAGACGGACTCATCCGATTTCGCCGTTGCCGGCGTCCTCTCGCAACGCGCCGTTGCCCCTCGCTCGCCACTCCGCCCGATCGCCTTCTACTCGCGCAAGCTCAACCCAGCCGAACTCAACTACGAGATTCACGACAAGGAAATGTTGGCGATCATCGAGTGCCTCAAGGAGTGGCGCCATTACTGTGAAGGGCACCCATCACCTCTCACCATCTACACCGATCACGAGTCGCTCCAGTACTTTACCACATCCAAAGCTCTCTCCCGCTGTGAGTCCCGCTGGGCCGAGTTCCTCTCTGGCTTCAACTTTGTCGTTATCTACCGCCCTGGAGGACGCAATACAGTCGCCGATGCCCTGTCGAGGCGACAGGACCTTTCGGAGGGGAGTCGCCCTTCGGACCAGACACCCAGACGCCTTCTCAAGCCCGACCAGTATATCATTGCCGCCAACCTCAGGTCCCGTCCTTCGGCCGCTGCCGCTCCCCTCAATCAAGCTCCCCTCGACCAAACTTCCTCCAATACTATCGACAACATCCCTGCGCTCTTCGAACCCATTGACTCGGAACCTCCGGATCCCATTCCCGACCTCGATCCTCGCCCCAAGCTCCTTCCTCGTCTCCTCACCGCACAACTCGCCGACCCATCACTCGCCCCCCTCATTGACCTCCTCCGTCATCCGAATCGCCCTCGCTCTCCCGACGATGTCAAGGCCCTCCAGGGTCTCTCGCTCCACCCTACAGACCTCCTCCTCTCGCGCGGCCTCGTCCTCGTTCCGGACGATCACCAGCTACGCCTCGACCTCGTCCGCGCCTGCCACGAGCCTCGGCTCGCTGGGCACCTTGGCGCTCGCAAGACCCACGACCTCCTTCGACGCTCGTTCACTTTCCCCTCCGACAATACAGTCGTCCAAACCTACACCTCCGGCTGCGACCTTTGCGTCCGCAACAAGACAAATTGGCGCGCACCCTTCGGCCTCCTCCAACCGCTTCCGCCACCGACACGCCCTTGGACGATGATCTCCATGGACGGCATCGTCAAGCTCCCGACCTCCGACGGCCTCGACTGCATTCAAGTCTTCATCGATCGGTTCACCAAGATGGTTCGTCTCGTCCCGTACTGTGAAGCCGGCTTCGCGGCTCCCGAGCTCGCTCGGATGTACCTCGACCACGTCGTTCGGCACCACGGTTTTCAGACAGACATCACCTCGGATCGCGGTTCGACCTTCACCTCCGCTTTCTGGCGCTCCTTCCTCTCTCTCATCGGCACCGCCCCTCATTTCACTACCGCCTTCCACCCCGCGGCCAACGGCCAAACCGAGCGTGCTAACGCCGTCGTCGAGACCTTCCTTCGGATCTTCTGCAACCACCATCAAGACGACTGGGTCTCGCTCCTTCCCTCCTGCGAGTTCGCTCTCAACAACTCGCTAGCGGTCGCCACCCAGCACACGCCTTTCTTCGCCAACCACGGGTTCCATCCTCTCTCGTCATCTGACCTCCTCGCCGCCTCTATGTCAGGATCTTAGGGTTCACTACATAGGCGCTGCGCTTATGTGGCTGCAGAATATCGCGGACCCGCTGTCAGGATCTAGCGGACTGGCTACCTCGACCCTGCGCCAGGCCAACGCGGCGCCAATAGCCTTTCTCTTGCTTGATCAGCATTCCCATTCCTTTATCCCTTTGTTGCCTCATCTGTCCCACACTCTTTGATTTCTAAACTTTCTCATCACTTCCTTATCCTCATCACTCCCTTGTTCTCATCACTCGTCCATAAAACGCTCATTTCATCGTAGATTTTGTTCTGCACTCTGACTATCATTTGGACCCGACAAACTTGCCCAAGACCCTTCAGCGAGCCCGTGTCACCTCCGCCACTTCAGTCCCATCTCATCACCCACCTCCGCTCTCAGTACACTTCATCGCCAACGTTCCCCTCCTCGCCCAACCTCCTCTGCCATTGACCCTTGGGCCAATCCTAACACCCGCCACCTCGGCTCCTCGTCTGTGTAGCATCGCCTTTAATTGCTCAGCTTCCATATTTTTAGCCTCTCTTCAGCCACACTGTCACACACTCTTTGTTTTCTCACCCTTAGCCCATAAGACACTCAGTTCATCGTACATTTTGTTCTACACTCTGACTACCATTTGGATTCGAAGAACCTGCCCAAGACCTCGAAGCGAGCCTGTGTCACTGCCATCACTTCAGTCTACTACTCCACCTACGCCCCCTATCCTCCGTCATCCTTAGTTAGCTCTTGACCCTTCGGCCCATTCTAACAGTTGTGCACGTAGTTGATGCTGCCAAGTGTGTGAAGGAGGTCGAGGAAGGGTGGCTTGCCACAGCGAACCTCACACAGGGTCTTGTCTCTGTGTTCTGATGTTGGAATTGTTTGATGCGAGGAACCGGGATTCAAGCTCTAAACATTTTTGAACGTGGCCCGGGGATAGGCACCGAATCGGGTTGCAAGAGATCCAGTTGCCTGAGATCAATTAGCCAATGATGAAACAGGAGCATAATTCTGACACCGCCCCTCCATTTTCTCAAATGAGGAGCGCACAAAGGAGAGGACGAGATACGCATAATCGACAAAAACTAGGCGCCAAGACTCATCACCGGCGGCCACCCTTCTTCTTCCTGCCATCATCCGACCCGTCATCACGGCCCTCACTGCGCTTCTTCTGGTCGCTCCTCTCGGCACTCTTCTCGAGTTCATCCCAGCTCTCGCCCTCAGAATAGTCCTCCTCGGAACCCTCATCGTCTGAGGCACCCTCATCGAAATCGGAGCCAGACGAATCATCGCTGCTCGACTCGGCGGCGTCCGAGTCTGCCTCAAATTCGGATGCCGAATCTGATACGTCTGAAGCCTCAGCCTGCAAAGAACACGATGGTCAGCGGCCCTCTCTGTTTGCATCGTAGAAGGACATCACCGACGACTTACGTCGGAGTCGCCTCCGAGGAAGCCCCAGCCTCCCTCAGAGAAGAAAGCATAAGGGTCCTCGTTGACGGTCTTCATGATGGCCGGCCACGAGAGGTTGACGGCACCCTCAGAGATGGGGATGTCAACCGAGCTGAGGAGAGGGGACAGCTTGGCGTCAGCCTATGTGTACCCTTTGAAGATCAATGAGGAAAAGATTCACTCAAGCCACTCCTTGATTCCCTCGAGCTGGCCAAACGGGATTGAATTGATGTGAAGTGGAGTGCGGGTGAAGTCGGAAAAGACAAAGACGAGATCGAACTGCTTGAGGCCGTGCTGGATGCGCTCAAAGTGGCAAACCTCAACCTCGCTGAGGGTGATGACGGTGAAAGGCATATCGGTGAGATGGACGAGGCAGTCGGTCGTCGGCTGGAGGAGGACGTTGGTCCTGTTGGGAACACCGGAGAACCCGAGCTCGCGGAAGGGGATGTCGACCTCGACGCCAGAGTCGCCCGAATTGGAGGCCGAAGCGATACGCTCGGCGAAAGCCTTGAACTCCTTGTTGAGGCTTTGGCGACGCTTGCGCTCCTCCTGCTCGAGCTCGATCTCATCCTCGTCGCCATAGCGGTACTTGCGCTTCTTGTTGCCCGTCTCGTCGAACTGGACATCTGACGCCTCGCGGGAGAATTGGACGTCCTGATGGGTGATACCAAGGTAGAGTGAGCTTCGCCAACCCCCACTGGGCCAAAAAACACAGAAGAATGAGGCTGTCTCACTTTGGCCTTCTTCTTGCCAATCATGATAGGCGCGCGGAGGTGGACGTGGATAATGACTATGAGTTCGTGGTCGCAGGGCTGAAAGAAGAGGTGCTTGATATTGCTGAAGAGGAGGTCTGTACTCGCGGACATCCGTCAGACCCAAGGCAAAAAGAGATGCGATGAAGAGGGAGCGAGAAACATTCACTGACCCACTTTCTGCCCGCTATGCGTGGCGTACCGAATACCATTCTCGTGGATCTGGAGATCACCAGCGACACGCTTGCCATCGAGTCCAGGCTTGATCATGACGTCGTTTAAAGTGAGCGGTCGTTTGTCTGGGAGCAGCGAGAGGAAGGGAGGAAAAGAAGGAAGGAAAAGGGGGAATGAAGGAAGGGAACAGGAAGAAAAAGGGCGGGAGACAGGTCAGATGGACAAGCGAGTGATGGTTGAGAACTTTTTATCCAGCAACGCACTTCGCGCCTCCACTAGGCGATCCTGGACGATGACATCGGCGAGCTCCTTTTTGTCCTTCTCGCGCTTGGTCATCATCGCACGCATCTTTGTGATCTGATCGTAGACGCTGAGAAAGTGATGCGAGTCCGTTGATCGGAAGACGGCGGAGCGGATGAAAGTAGCGTTGGGGTCCTCAAAGGGCTGATGGCGGTGGGCAAACGTCAGAGATAGTCATATCGTCGAGAGTCAAGCAGAGAGGGAGGGAAGCCAAGCCACGAACCGTGTCCTCCTTCTTTCCAGCTATTTGACCGGGCGATTGGAAGTTGATGCGGAGGTACGTGTACTCGCCTTCGTCATTTTTGCTGACGTTTTTTATCGTGTTGACGTGGAACGGAGCCGCATAGCCGTTGATAGGAAGGATAATGGACTGACGCGCCTCATCGACGTAAATCTATAGGCGAGATCATTGTTCGGGCCAAGTCAGTCAAAAACCACCCTTGAAGCCATAGCGGATTGACTTACCCGGCGGCGAGCAACCTCCTTTGGGAGCTGGTCCTCGCGCTTGTAGCTCTCGAACCGCTTGATCTGGCGTTTCTTCTCCCCGGCACCGTCGCCGTCCTCCTCTCCGCGGAAGCGCTCGAGACCGCGCTCCTGCCTCTGAGCGTGGAGCTCCTTCTGATGCTCCTTGAGCTTCTGCTGGGCCGTTTCGTCCACCTCCGCACGCCCCTCATTGCGGGTCTTGCCGCGAAGAACTTTGGACCCGACGACGTGAACGGCCTTCTTCGGCGAGGGAGCCCGAGCCTTGGGCTTTTTCTCCGTAGGCTCGTCCTACAGAGATCCAAGCGAAAATCAGCGCAGTTCAGCAGGCTTGTTCAGTAGCCTTCCTCAAGCAGAGGTAGAGACTCACACCGTTGAGGAAGAAGACGACCTCGTCGAGCTTCTTGGTCCCCTCAGTGAGCACGATACCTTTCTCGCGACCGATCTTGACAGTATCGATGAGAAGTAGATTGTAGCTGAGGAAGATGAGCTAACGTCAGGATCACCTGCTGACCACCGGTGCGAAAGGCGTCATAAACGTACGTCTGAGACTTGTTCTTGGGATCTTCAAGACCCTGGAAGGCAACAGACAGATTCACGACCATGCCTTCCGCGAGAGGCTTGCCGTTCTTGTTGGAGAGCAGGAAGTTAGCGTCGCGGAACTCGAGTCCGGTCTGGCGATGGAGACCCAGCAACGCCCGCGCGCTTTTCGTCGTCAGCGGAAGGGTCCCAAAGAAAGAAATCAACAACGAATGACCCAACGCACCCTGGCTCCCAACGTCTTGACGAAATGGTCCTCCAGTTCCGGGTGCGATCGATGAACATACTCCGCTGCCTTCGCACAGACGTCCTTGACCACGGCGCCATCTTTGAGGAGAGAGAGAACGTGGCCCTGGAGTTCGAGGAGGAAAGCATAGTTCTTCTCCTGGGACTGCATGACATCGTCAAGAACTCCTTCAGCGCACGTCAAAAAAATGCATACAGGCCTTACTTTATCTCACCTTCGCCGGATCGATAAGAAAAGTGCGGGCCATGTTGCTGCAATAGCTTCGAGCACGGAGACCGATGCTTGCAAGAATCACACCCGCCTTAAGATTCTTGCTGCTAGACTCGGCCGACGGCTTGAGATCGTACTCTCCTCCAGACTGGATGATAGGCGTGTAGATCCAGTCGACGGCGGAGAAGTCCACCTGTGGAGAGAGAGACGGAGAGACCGGGACAACTCGTCAAATGCCTGACGCCGTGAAGCTCCACGATGGGCTTACGTTAGCCACAGCGGGATTTTTACCCCAAAGTTTTTGGTCGGGTCCAGAGTCGTCCGTGCCGATTTTGCCCTCGATGAGTGAAGCCAACTGCAGAGCGCTCAATTAGCGAGTGACAAAGGGATCTGTGTGGCGGCCAACTATTGGACGAACCCTCTCATGACTGATCTTCTTGTCCGCCTCGATGGTGCTCGCCATCTTGTCGACGAAGTAGTGCTGCATCAGCGTCGAATTGAGACGAGACGCGGTCTGGACGTGCTTCTGAAGAGGTGGTCTCGTTCGACGCGTCAGCACGCGCACCATTTCAGAGCAAACGCGCCTTCCTTCCTTGTCTTATCTACTGACGAGTTCCGAGGCATCTTTCTGGGCGAGGACAGCACTCAATCCAGGCGCAATATCTACCTGTTCGAGCCTCGTGGGGGCCTCCTCGAGCCTACGACGCCAAGATCGAAGGGAGGTATCAGGCTGCGAGTCTCTTCGACGGCAAGAGGACGACTGGCTGAGAGCGAACAGCGAAGAGACTCACGCCCTAGCCCATTCGTCGACCATTTTCCCACGGTGCTTTTCTTTGATAAGAACTCCCATCCGCTTGTAATCGCCGGCCTCAAGAATGAGTTTGACGGCGTTCGGAATATGCTCTATGGGAGGACGATCGCCCGTCGGTCACGGATTCATCGAACCTCGGGATTGCGAGAACAAGAGAAGAGTCCTGACCTGCTGACGCGACATCCTTGCCTTTGGCGAAGATTTTGACGTCCAGCGGGGGAGTCCCGGTAGTGAGCTGGCTGAGAATCTTGGCTGAAGAGCAAAGGCATCAGACATCTCGTCAGTCCGCTCACTCACCGAGACGTGCGAAGATTGGGAAGGACAGGGCCGCCGCCCGAATGTGGGACTGACCTTTGGAAGGCGAGCAGACAAAGATGATCGATTTCTTTGTGAAAATGATGAGCGTTGAAGGGAACTCGTATCCGAGAAGCCAAGTCTGACCAGCCAGGATGTTAGCGAAACACGCGAGCGGCTCGGATGGGCCTAGCCTCGCACCTGGAGCGCCGTGCTTTTGCGATAGAGGCCCTCCTCGTCGGGTTCGCCCACAATAATAGCAACGGCATCCAATCGGTCAAAACTGGCCGTCTCCTCGGACTTGGCCCCGTTCTGCTCGCGGGTGACAACGGAGAGGCGCGCGGGTCAATCAACGGTGGTGGACTGGTGGAGAGGGCGGACGCGACGCGCTCGCAACCAGCAGGACTCACGTTCCAGGCGCCAAGCAGGGCCTGGGAGCGGGTGAAGAACGCATTCTTGTCTAGTTGGATTTCACTCATCTCGTTTGATGGGATGAGTGGGGCGATGACGGGGAAGGAGGAGGGGAGAGGGTTATGGCTAAGGGAGTGAGAGGGCGGCGCGGCCGCTCTCCTTCTCTCCTGCCTTGCCCTTCTTGCGCCGCTGCCTTAACAACCAACGCGTCATGCACCATCGCTTTGCTTGTTCATTGAACATCTGCATCTTCCAACGCGCTTAGCAGTGGCGCATGCTCCACATCTTATTCAATGACACCTGAGGCAATATTTAGAGGTTATATTGCTTGCTAGATCTTGTATCGCTATAGGTCCTAGTTAAGCCACCTTGACAAGTAGCTTGCCCACCGTCTGGCGGCCCGTGAGCTTCGCGTGCGCCTCCCGGAGACCGTCCGCAGTGAAAGGTGCAGTGTAAGAGATGAGAGGCTGTTGAGGCAAGGGGACCGAAGATCAGACAGGTCCACTTCTTGCCAGCATGCGCACACGAACCTTGACAGCCCCAGTCTTGACAAGGTCGAAGAGCTCTTTGACGTAGCCCTGGAATTCGGACTCCTGGAGATGATGAGATGAACAGTATCGAAGTTTTGAGTGGTGCGTGTGTGAGATCGTCGACCTAGAGCGGAACTTACCTCGACAATAAAGTTGCCGAGCGTGGGCCGCGTGACCTTCCAGTCTGAGCGAGCGAAGAGAACCCACCTTTCCA
Source organism: Tausonia pullulans (assembly GCA_951802195.1). Lineage (NCBI taxonomy): Eukaryota > Fungi > Basidiomycota > Tremellomycetes > Cystofilobasidiales > Mrakiaceae > Tausonia > Tausonia pullulans. Next base: position 1,278,123 of record OX637623.1, on the reverse strand, counting down.
TCAGACAAGACTTGGCGCTCGACCGGGACACGCGATAAAGCGCTCAATCCGCAAGACTCACTTCCCTTGACCAGTTTGAGAGGCGAAAATTCGGGAGGAGCACCGGAGGCGTTGCCGAAAGTACTAAGAATGAGTAAGGATCAGAAAAATGCATTGTAAAAGAGCGAAGATCATGGATCGAAGCTTACACGATGGTCGCCTTGCGGGCGAGGAGCGCAAAGTTGCCTTCCCAGGTAGCACGGCCAACACCGTCGAAGACCGCTGTCAAAGACAATGAAGGGGTCAATGTAGTACAGAGAAGAGGAGATGTGATTGAATGGGCGATCGTTGATAGACAATACGCACCCTGAACGCCATTGTTGTCAGTCAGGCGAAGGACCTGGCCAAGCGTGAGGTTCAGGCAGTCAATGTTCGTTCTAGCGATCCAATCAGTGACAGGCTCGTCGCACCGTGTCCTTGAGCTCATCCGCACTGCCTCCTACAACGACCTCGTAGGCGCCGTTCTTCTTCGCCAGCTCCGCCTTGTCGGCGGTGGATGTGGTGCCAATCACACGCACGCCCCTGCAGTCGTTGTTAGACTGGTGCTGAGGGGGAGAGAGAGTGGTGAACTGAACTCACAAGTGCGAGGCGATCTGTACAGAGGATGGGAGTTTATTTTCCCCGCATCAGAACAGGCATTTTAGGTCAAATACACCCACCAGACAAACAGATCACCGACCTGGCAAAGGTTGATACCGACACCGCCAGCAGCGGCATGGACTCTGAGAGGGTTGCTCGTCCTCGCATCAGTATATCGCTTCGAAACAAGATCACAAGGCAAGTCTCACACAATGGTGTCTCCACTTTGCACGGCATACGACTCGCGGAGCATGGTGAGCGCCGTGAGGCCCTGGGTCAGGACGGCGGCCGCGTCCTCGTCCGTCATGTCGTCGGGGATATACTGATCGAAGTACGGAAAGTCCATGTCAAGTCGACTGGAAAAGACAATAGTAGCGCTGGAGATGACCCACGGCCAGCTTAGACACGCTTGTCTTGACATACTCGGCATACGAGCCACCGGTGTATACGGCGACGCGTGAGCCGAGCTTGCATCTGTCTCCGACCGAGGGGTGCACCGCTACGACGACGCCAGCAGCCTCCTGGCCGAGCGTAAAGGGGAGCGTGACAGGATAGAGTCCGCCACGGAAGTAGGTGTCGATACTATAAGAGGTAAGAGGCTCTCGTCAGGACTTAGGGAAAAGATAGGCGTGCCAGCGCTAGAGTGTAGAGCAGCACGACGGACTAGTTGATACCGGCCACCGCAACCTTAATGAGTACCTCATCCTCGTTGATGGTCGGTACGGGCACTTCAGCGAGCTGAATGACTTCGGGCCCACCCTGCTCCTTGATCTGTGGTTCATCACAGAGATCAGCAAAGCACCTATTTCTTGAGCGTGGGGTGACAGAGAGCTCGCGCTGGCTGGCGTAACGTACAAGAAGCGCATTCATCGTTTTGGAGAGAGAATCAGAGCTCATGTTGGTGATTTGACAGTTGAAAAAGAGGAGGAGTGCGCAAGTACAAGCAAGTCGCGGATGGTGTGTGGGAGAGAGGCTGCTGATGCTGACGAAAGCAAGACGACGGAAGAGATGCGTCGGAGATAACCGAGAGAGACTCCATTCTCGCTGACTGATGCGACTCCTACAGGCGCGACGTTGGGACTGCTTGTTCCTCGTTGTCTTGACCACGACTACTCGCGCTAGGCATGATTCTCGGCAACGGGGTAAGTGTGAAATGAAGGGCTGACTCGGTCTTTCTTGACATATTCTAACCATCGAACACTCACAACTAAAAATACAACGACCGTAGTCAATGGGAAGGCAGCGGAAAGGGGAGGCAGGCGCACTCCCGATAGGACGTCTTCAAGGTAGAGCAAGCGGGGATAGATGGGTCATGTGGGTCGTAAAGGAAGAGAATCGAAAACCAAGCTGGAGAGACCAACACATCAAAAGTTAAAACGTCACAAGCAACACTAGATAAAGTAAAGAAACGGGACCGATCCAGAACGGCAGCCTCCTGGCTGGCTGACTGCTGCTAGTCGAGCGCCAGCTTCATCTTCATTTCGGCCTTGTAGGCCTCTGAATAGAAAGAGCAAGAGGAAGAACTATCAGCACTCGTACACGAGACGGCGTTAATGACTACCTCGGACAGGCAACGCACCGACGTGCTCTCTCAGTCGCCAATATTCCGCCAAAAGTGAGTTAGCCTCCGCCTGATTCTGTGCGACAAAGGCCTCGGTCTGCCGGTGTCAGACCCTATGTCAGCATGGGCTCATTGAGGACTTGTTGAGCCGATCAACCATCCAAGCCAGATGGCAAACACACCTCTGCCGTAAGCTTGGCGATCTCCTTTTCGGTCTCCTTAAGCGCAAATTCGTCCTCCTGACGCTCCTTGAGGATGACGGCATACCTGTGGTCGCCGCAGAGGGAAGTTAGAAGATCACCCAATCAGACCACGCTCGAAGAGGACTTGAAAGCAGGAAGGGCGCACTCGTCCCGGAGCTGGGCAATCGTACTCCGAAAGCGCTCTTTCTTCTCGGCCCAAGACTCCTTGGCTCGCGTCAGTTTGTCGTTTGCGTTCGACAGCTGCGTGTCAAGTTGCTGTTTAGTTCACGGAATCAAAGAGGGGAGGGGAGGGTCAGCCTAGGAGGGACTTTTTGGGGCAAGAGCTCCAGGCTGAGGTGTGCCGAACCTCAAGACGGGTGGACGTCGTCGTCTGTGCGACAGAAGCTTTGTCGAACTCGTTGGTAAGCAGTGCAAGCCTTGAGGCCGACTTGTCTGTACTTTGTTGCTGGAGCTCTGCATCACGTTGGAGTTCCAAGAGACCACGGATATCCTTGTGGGACCATAAGATTTATCAGCTGCCAGGATGGGTGCCCCTCCTTTCGCAACGAGACTGAAGCGTCAGACCTACCTGCTCGAGAGCGCCAATCTGGTCAAGCTTCATTCCCAAGTCTCGAGCTTTGGTTTGGAATGAGCTCAGGAGGGCCTTCTCGCTGTTGGTGTTCCGAGAGAGCTCGCTGATGGTCCGCCTCAGCCGGTCGGGCGATTGCACCAGTCGGCTTCGAGCGGCGTTTATGTCGTTCGAGAGGGTGGCCATCTCGCTCTGTTGGTGTTGCTGGATGAGAAAGATGCCGAGAAAGCTCTTCAGCATTCCAGCGGCATCGACGGGCTCGCTAGCTCGCCTCGCTTACGATCTGGTCTTTCAGGCCCTTACGGATCTCGCTGAGCTTGGTGACCTCGTTAGTGAGCGCGGTCTGTTCCTTCTTAAGGTCCTGGAGTTCGTTCTTGATTTTGTCGTTCCGAAGCTCAGCCTCCTGTATTCGGGGAATGTCCTGCTCCTTGCGAGCCCTGAAAACGGCCCTCAAGATCAGCGAGCAAAGCAAGTTCTCTGGGTTGACAATGGTGCACGCACCTAAGGTCATACATCTTTTCCTCGAGGTCCTGTCTTTCATACTCGAGTAGGTCACGTCTATGGGCAGGGAGGAGAGAAGAACCAATCTTAGGCTGATGTGCGCGGCGGCAGACCTCTTCGTGGCCGTACTTCTCACTGGAGGCCTGGCCCTTCTGCACGAGCTGGGTGAAAAGACCCTGGTGTGAGAGCCTGCAATAGCGCATGTCAGTGGCGACAAGGCGACACTAGCAATAGCTCCTGCACCACACTCACTTGAACTTGGCAAAGTTGATGACGGCCGAGAAACAGTCGCGCACGCGGGCAGGCTCTGGACGCGTCAGGTCCTGAACCGTGAAGCTGTCAACGCCGGAGATTTTGACGAGCCGTCGACTGCGACGCTCAAGGGCGTTCAGAACTAGTGTAAATCATGGATTGGAAGAGACATGTCGGTGGGCTCACACATGGGTGAAAAACATCTGGAAGGTCACCGCGTCCGAGAGGAGCTCCTGGAAGCGGGGGGCGTGGGATGGACGCGCGTCAGTCGTCCAGCCACACGCTAAGGGGGAAGGAGAAGAAGGGCGGCTTCATGCCCGAGGTGGCTAGGCAGGCAGACCAAAGACAGGAAGGGCTGCCCTGCCAGCATCATCGCATCCAGCAGGCTCCTCCGAGGCAGCAATTCATCCCTAGAAGCTCCGAAACGAACTCACTGGGTAAGGCATCATGCCAAGGAGCGCGCCCTTCGGCCGCTCAAAGCCTTCGTACGTGACGCCGTTGAAGCTCTCGAGAAGAGTGGCCCAGGCGGTCTGGATGGCGAAAGCTGTTGGCTTGAGGATGTCCTCCTCATGGATGCGAATCTCCAGCTCCTGAAGGCACTCGACGATTTCGGCCGTCTTGAGGATCGGGTAGCCGATCTGGACAACGTGTTGTTGTTGGGCCGAGGGCCCGACAGTGGAGTGCTTGCGGGCGACGGATTGGCGATGAACGGACATGGGCCAAGGGGTGAAGGGGTGGATGAATGAATGATGGGCGTTGAACGGAGACAAGCAGGGACGACGTGTCGGGTGCTTGTTGATCTTAGAAACCACGCGCGCTCCAGGCGCGCTTCGACCCCAGCTCGCGTCCGGGCAGAACAGGACGACCACCAACACGCGCCGTCGACCACCCGCTTACATTCGAATCATGCCGGTCAATAGGGCGCTCGCTCTCGCCAGCTTCTTCGCTCTCCTCCTCGCTCTTGTCGCGAGCCTGCCGGCCCCGGACGCCTCGGTCTTCCCGCCTGGCCGGGCCCTTCTTCTCACCGCCCACCCAGACGATGAGACCATGTTCTTTGCTCCCGCCGTCCAGGCGCTTGTTCAGCGCGACCTCTACGTGGTCACCGTCAGCAACGGTCCGTCTGCTCTCCCATGACTAAATTGCCTCTCCGTAACCCGGCGCGCTCAGGCACGCTTCTCATCGTCTTCTCTCGACCTAGGTGACGCCGACGGCCTAGGAGCCCAGCGTGAGGCTGAACTGTTCCACGCCTACCACGAGTTGGGCGTCGATGCTGAGCATATCACCTTGCTGGATCACCCGTCAGTAACCGTCAGTAAAAACCTGCCGTGCCATCCCCTCCTAGCTGAAGTCACCTTTCTCTTCACCTCGCTCGACACGATCAGAGCCCTTCGCGACGGCATGAACACGTCGTGGGCGCCGGAGCTCGTGCGGGATCTCGTCCAGCCTATGATCGACCAGCACAATATCTCCATCGTGCGTGCGTGCCCTCGCCCTTCGTGAGAGGCGACTTCCTGACGATAGCACGGGTACATGCGGCCCGGCCAATTTTACAGATCCTCACCTTTGACAAGACAGGTGTCTCAGGCCATCCTAACCACATCGCCCTCGCGCACGCCTCCCTCCTCCTCGAGGCCGCCGCACCGCCATCAAAAACGTCCCCAGTGGCAGCATCTTCCTTGCAGATCTACCATCTAGTTTCACACCCGCTCTTGACCAAGTATCTCTCCTTCGCCCCCCTCGTCGCAAGCCGGTACTCGTCGGGTGCGAGCAAAGTCCCCGAAGGCATACAGGGCTTCGTCGGCGCCAACGCCAAGGAGCTTGTCGACGTCTCGACTGACTGGCGAGGCTACCTTGAGGCTGTGCGGGCGATGCGAAGGCACGACAGCCAGCTTGTGTGGTTTCGGTGGATCTACCTCGCGTTCAGTCGGTACATGTGGGAGACGACCTTTGAGAAGGTTCGATGACGAAGGAAGTGAGCGGATACATGTATGATTCCGATTGGGGGGGGGGGGGGGGGGGGCAGGGTGTGCCTCAGAAACATCTCGGCGCAAACCGGTGATCGTCGTCACACTCACTCCTTTGCCATAGTCATCAATCACCACGCACGCCCCGCAAATTCGGTCGTGTTGTCGGGCCGAGGCGAGACACGCATTCCAATGAAGTTCGTGGGGTGCGAGGAGGGTGCGACTCAGTGCTCCTTTCTGACCTCCGCTCGCCCACTCTTACTCCCACTTACATGAGCATCCTTCTGCGTCCGCGTCCTCTCCCCTGTATCCTCGATCATTGCCCAAACGTCTCTCGCCTTGGACCTCCCTCTGCGCATCCACGCCCCACCTTCTTAGGCTCGCATGTCCATGTCGGAAGACCTCCCCTCGTTTCCACCTATGCACCCCCGACATCGTCGGCGAAGCTCGGACCCGCGCGGCCTCCAGCGCGGCCGGTCGGACGTGGCGTCAAGCTTCCTCTCAGTTCTTAGCCGTCTCCCAGCGAGGATTGTCTTCATGGCGAATAGGCAACGATCTGTCCTCGCCCTCGTCCTCGGCCTTGGACTCCTCGTTTGGCTCCTCCCGTCCTCGCCTTCATCCGCCTCGCGGACGCCCGAGGTGGCCCGGGCTCGGCGCCAGCAGCCAGAGAGCCCGTGGAAGGAGCTGCTGAGACCCCACACGGACGTCGACACGACTATCCCGGCCGTCCAGGCGCGTCTCAAGAGTGAGTTCGACTTCTAAGTAGACCGAATTCCATAGCAGCTTCAAGTCGCTTACTTTCCTCACTTTGCTAACTCGCTGAACGATGACTTTTCTTTCTCCCTCGCTCTCTTAGCCCGTCCACGCCCCACGGCTCCCGGGCGACGGGCCCGCGCGCAACCTCGGCTGTTGCCACCCGAGGAGCTCGCCGCTCTCATCGTCTTCCTCGTCTCCTCACCCTCAAACCATCTGGACCCCTCTATGGACCCCTCGGTCTCCATCGATCCGGACACCGTTCTCGATGTTTCGCTCCCATCCTCATCTGACGCGCGCGAATACGTCCTCATGGAGTTGCAGACCGACTGCTGGGCCACCTGGCCTGTCGTGATTATCGGCAGGCGGGGCCAGCCGGGAACGGAGAAGGCGAGGAAGTTGCTTCACCACGAGAAGTACCTCGGCAGGGACGGCCTCGGCCTGGGATCTATCGAGCTTCAGGATCGACGTGAGCGGCTGGCTACCTCAGTGGCGCTGGTGCAGCCTCGCTAGGCTGATTCAGGACGAGATACTGACCTGGCTTTCTCTCTGCCCTCTGGGAAGCGGACTTGAGCGTCTTAATCCCGCTTCTCCATCGTCTGACGGGTTGGGATCATTTCCCGACCATCCTTGTTGAAGGAAACACCATAGGCAGCTGGCACGAGCTGAATGCGCTACACGAGAACGGCGAGCTCGCCCCCGTGCTCATTAAGGCCGCGGGAAGTGATCTCGTCGGGAAGGAGTATCGGGAGAGGCTGGAGTACGAAGGGGTTGACGAAGAGGAAGAAGAAGAGGAGGAGTTAAAGAAGCAAATGCAGACATTGACCGAGATCGAGATTGAGGAAGACCTCAGGATGCAGGAGGAACAGGAGGAGGAGGAGGAGATTGAGAGGAGGAGGAAGAGGATGCAGGACAACGACGTCCGACGCCTGCGGGCGGCCAACGCTTTAGTGCCTCCGCCCCTGAAGCAGGGCGGTTTGGACGCAAAGAAGCAGCCACCAATGGACAGAAGAGATGGGGGCAGGCGCGCTGGCAGGGTAGCGCTGCGGGCGGACAGCCATCCTGCCGCCAGGCCAGGTGTCGTTGCGCACGATGACGACGATGACAACGAAGAAAAGGAAGAGTTTTAGGGTGTGAGTGTCTCAAAGAGTCTACAAGAAGGTGGGCTTAGGTCCCTGACCTCAGCGCTCCTTTGCCTTTTCAGTTACAGGCGCTCCGGATATGATATGATGACACGTCGTTGAAGTGTGCGGCTTTGCAAGAGAGCCGATCATTAGAACAGAGAGAGAAGATTATCGAAGAGACCAAGAAGTGAGTAGTGGACGGATGCAGGTTATGAGGAGGGTTGGAAAGGAAAAAAGAACACAAGAACGTGAGAGACGACAGTGGTCGACTGCCAAGGCTCCTCATTCGGCGCCCTCGACCCAAACCTGATCAAGTGGGCAAAACCGAACCCTGTCAGCTTCATCATCCCGCTTTTTTCCTTGTCCAGCGCCGCAACAAAGTGTGACTCACCACATCGGTCGGCCGTAAGAAGACGCCTCTGACGCTTGTTCCGCCCCCCGAGGTTGAGGTCGAAGTCGAGGTCGGGCTGCTGGCCGGCGGCATTATGTCCATCTCGTCGTCGGACACCATGCCACCGGGAGTACTTCGCTGCCGACCCTGCCTTTTCCTCCGCCTCGGATCGTCCCCCGCCCAAAGCTGCTGCTCCAACGAAATATCGAAGTAGCGGACGCCTTCAAAGCAGCCGTCACCGCCTTGACTTTCCTTCGCATCGAGTAGGGGGCCATTCTCGGGCGAGACGGAAGCATCGGCAACTTCCACGCCGACCCAGTAGCCCTTCTCCCCTCGCAGCCGACCTATGTACCGCGCCGACGCACGGCACCGAGTCCGCTTGGTCGTACCTGCGAGGGCCACGATACAGGGAATGCCAACGTTGAGGTGAATTCCAGGGCATGGAAGTATGGGCACAGATGACCCGACCTCGCAAATGACAAACTCCTTCGGGGCAGGGATCTCGCGGAGGGGCCGACGCTTTGGAGGATCGAAGGCTGAGGCCGGATGAAGTCGGGATGGTCTCGTAGATGCGGTGGTTGGTGAAGAGGGTGGGCTCAAAGTGAGAGGCTTTAGTCGTTCCGCCTTGACAGAAGATGTGGCCGTTGAGGTGAGGGCCGAGGAAGGTTCTGGGTTACCGAGCGAGGTCGATGCAAGTTGTGGGCTCAGTACAGTATTGACGACTGGCAGTGGCGCTGCGGTAATGAACGCAGGAGGATATGGTCGTTTGACGGTTGTTGATAACAGTGAGAGGGGAGCGATGACGGTGGCGGTAGCAGTGGCGGTGGGGGCCACAGGTCGGATTGCAGCAGCAGATGTGGCTCTGCGTGGAGCCTTGGGAAGCTCAGTGGCAGCCTTTTTCAGGTCGGGTGAGGAGAGCTTCTTGAGATCAGACGAGGAAATCTTGGGCAAAAGTGTTGTTGTCCGCACCGAAGGGTTTGACGGACTGGCTTCCGAGGTCAACGTCGACCGCATCCGGGATGAGGGCGCAGCATGAGGTCGCCGGACGGACTTGCTCGGTGATGAATGAGGGGAGGTGGCCGAGGCTGTCGCGGACCGGACGGTGGTGGCGGTTGAGCGGACCGAGGTCGCCGATGCCGCGGAGAGCGTACGTGATCGAGATGAGGAAGATGGAGCTGGCTTAACTGGCTGAGCGCCAGGCGTCGGGGGTAACGTCGGGGCTGCGACCAACCTCTTCTCGATGACGAATGAGGAAGAGGAGGCCGTTGAACGGACTGAGGTCGTTGAAGGAAGCCTGGGAAGCGAATGCTGTCCAGCAGACCGTACTCGCTCGCTCTTTGTCGCTGCCGGCACAGATGGAGGACCCATAATGGCGGTAGAAGACGGAGTCCGAGCCTGAGACGTAGCGGCCATCGGCCCGGCAGCTGCCGCTGTCCTGACTGCCTTCAATCCCGCCGTGGATCTGGCCTGGGAAGACGCTCCCTGGCAGGAGGACCGCGCAACTGTGGCGCGCGAAGTAGCCGAAGCAGTCGACGACGTTCGACCAGCAGGAAGGACGGGTCCAGTGCTGCCGAGTGAGGAGCGAGGTGCGACGGTTCTCGTAGAGACGGTCGTAACTGTGCTTGTGCTCGACCTGCGGCTAGAGACGCTGGCCGCATCCGAATCGCGTCGAAGAACAGATCCGCCATTCACAGCAGTGTGTCGAGTATTGGCGACCGGTCGCATAGCCGACGAATCATCGGACGGCTGAAAGTGGGCAGCGGAGCTGGAGCTGGAAAGGCGGGGGGCAGGCCGGCTCGCCGGAAGACCAAGTGGAGGAGCCAAGAGTTCGGAATCGGGCTGGTCAATTTCTGTAAAATTTCAAGTAGTCGGAAAGGTGGTTAAGATCAGTGATTGCCCGGCAGAAATGTGTATGCTGAACTGCTTATCACCATTCCCGATCTCCTTGAGAGCCCACATCTCTAAGCCGGTAAAGCCACCCTTGTCTCGGATCTGCATCCACCGACGTCGGATGTGCTTGATGACATCACTTCGGGCGGTTTCCACGAGACGACGGTTCTCGGACCCGGACGCGAGGCTCGGTTCAAGAGTATCAGAGTCGAGTCGCAGGATGAGCGAAGAGACTAAAGTCTGTGATTTTGAGTATATCTATCAGTATGATAACACTTGTAGCAGTGAATGGCGTACCTGGTAGACCCGACCAGCCTCCTTGCACACCTCGGGGGTTCCAACGACGGCAACGACGTGCTCGAGAAGCTTGACCAGCAGGTCGCGTTCGAAACCCTTCCCCTCGAGAAGGCCAGTGAACTCCGGGCTCTCAACGATTTCCTTTAGGTGAACAGCCAGGATCGTCTTCGCCTTGTGCTCGACCTCCATCATCATGCCCAGAAGATTGTCGATCCAAGCGTTCTGCCTAAGGCCCCTCGGCTGAGCAGTCCGAACGTCGCTTTCCGTCCGCGCTCGGACGGCCTCGATACCTCGGATGAATGAGATGACCGTGTCGGAGCGGGTGGTGGCGAGAAGGTCCTTAAGGAGCGCATCCCTCTCTCGTTTGCCGAGTTCACCAACCTCCCTGCCCCAGACGTCTCCCCAATGTTTCAACATCCAAGCCCGCGCCTGCTGCTCCAGCTCGCGCGCACCGACGTCCGGTGCCGCAGCAAAACGCCAAACTCGGGGAACCCGCCGGCAGGAGGCCTTGGACGGCCGAGCGGAGAGGGAGAGCGAGTCGCACATCTCGTGCACGATGCGGGACTCGACCTCGGAGCGGAGGGCATTCATTTGAAGATAAGTCGCCGAACGATGGATCTCGAATGCGGTCTGGAGGTCGTATGTCCGGTTCGAGAAAGCAAGCGTGCCCGCGTACCTGATCGAATGGCGTGCTGGATCAGCTTACAGGCGACATTTAAAAGGGCGGTAGGTGCCTCAAGCTCACATGTAGCCCAGGCAGAAGTGCAGACTTGCAGGGGTGAAGGGCGGCATAGGCAGCTCGATCTCATTCCGGTCTCGATATCCGCCGTCGAAGCCGTGGGTGTTGAGGAGTAGAGTGGCAAAATAAGGTGATCGAGAGACGAGGATGAATCTATGCGTCGAGAAAGTAGCCGAGTCTTTGTGATCGAGCGGTAGAGTGATGGAGCTGCTTGCGGCCGGTGCCCTGGCTTGCGGACCAGATGATGACGAGAGAGGAAGCACAAGCTTGACGTCCGCGTAGAGGCTTGCACGCCACATGAATACAAGGTCCTACGGCCAAAGATTTCCTCAGTATTTTGGCTTAGCCCTCATTTGTCGCGAGAAAGGATTCACTCACGTTGCGAAGTGTCTCTCCTTTGGCATCGCCGTTCGGCCCCTCCATCTTTCCCCATTCGCCCTCGGTTCCGATGCCGTAAGATCCAAGACCTGAGACTTCCCCGAGTCTCGTTTCGCGGTCGTTGAGCCACTCAACTACCTCGCCCATGCCCTCACCAGCGTAGAGCCACTCGAGTTCAGCGCGGAACATTTGCGGGGTGGCCTCGACGCGAAGCCTCAATGGAGGCCTAATTGTCGACGCCGCGGTCAAGGTCGAGCCCAGGGAGATGTGGGACGCTGAGGGCCGAAGGCTGCGCTGAGTCCAGCTGTTTAGAGGGCCCTCATTGCCTTGCGAAAGAGAAGGCATGGCGAGAGTAACCGCCGAGAAGGACGCTGATGACGGTGGACGAAGGCTTCCACTGTGAGACGGTGAAGCCGAGCGGGGCTGGATTTGAGGGAAGTACCTGACTTGGAAAGTTGGAGGAGCACGAGCGTAGATCATGGCTGATTTTTGTGTATAAGGAAAGAGGAAGGAAGAGTGTCAGCCAGCCCAGATGATGACCAGGGGTCGTACGTGGTTGAGCGAGTGTTTTGTAGCAGTAGAGCGAGTTAGTCTCGTTTAAGGTCCAGTACTGAATTGGGAAGACAGTAGCTAGGGAATATTCTTGGCTTTCTCCCGCTAGAAGATCCCATGATGAGCGAACGCATCGAGAGTCGCTCCAGCGGGCCAGAGGGGGGGAGGTTGCATTCTCGACGTGTCGCAAGAAACCGTTTTCGCTCAGAGGAATCGACCCCGGCAGCTACCCCGAGATTCCCAAAACTTGTGCCCACTCTGTCTCCTCGTTGTCTTCTTGTAATGGTATCGGCGCGCCCGAAAGGAGGGTTTGGGCAGCGCTACCCATGCCAGAACAGCGGCAACACGAGCGTCCTCCTCCCGACCCTGCCATCTGGTCGTGCACCTCCATGAGAGCGAGACCATGTAAGGTATTGGTCCCTGTGAAGAGAGATACTCACCCTTGTGGCCCCAGATAGTTTCCCCCTCAGTAGGTCCTAGAGGTCGCCCCGAGGATGGTCCACCGTGCCCGTCGCGTCGCGAACCGCCGTCGTCGCCGTCGTCTTCATCGTCGTCGTCATGCAAGAGCCCATCCGAGGAGCCGACTTCCCAGGAGACATCACCGAAGCGGTCTCCAGCGTGCTGAAGCAGTTCGCGGAGGTCCGCGACCCAAACATTGGCCGAGTGTCGTATGGCCACGGCGAGCGGGGCAGGGGGCTCGACTGGGACGTGCGGGACCACGGTGCTCGTTAGCGCCCTGTCAAGGGTCGTCGTCGCCATTAGGGCGTCGCTCTGCGGCCACTGGCGGGGCCAAGACAAAGCGTGTACTGAGCTGAGCTGTGAGTGGCTGGACGAGAGGGAGGGAGGATGGCTGATAATGGTTGCTGGCTGAGAGTTGACGAGATGAAAGGCGATGGTCGGAGTCGTGAAGATGAGGCGGCGCGAGAGCCAAAAGGAGGGCGCGTCCCTCCCTCCCATCATCGACCACTGACCACCAACATCACACATGGAGCAACATCTTTCCCCAGAGTCCTCGGCGTCTCTTCCAGCTCAAACCAGCGCATCCTCGACATCCAAGGTGCATGGCCTTCCTAGAGTTCGCTCATCCTCGGGCTATGTCTACCCAGCCATTTGGTCGTTCCCGCCCTTCTTCACGTGAGGCTGGTTGGAGGTCTGCTTTCGTCCGGGCATCTGTTCTTTGCACCAGTCTGACGCGAACGCATACATCCGGAAATCTTGACTACTCTTCAGTCAGCAACCCAACCCACAGACGCTCCTACATCAGACCGGCCTCTGGGCGAATCTCCTGCTGTCCTATGCCCGCTTCCACCGCATTTTCACCCTGTCTCTCGACGCCATCGACCGCGACCCGCTCGAGGTCTTTCACAACCAGCAGATCAGTAGGAAACTTGGACCAGGATTTCTCTCTCACATCTTTGCCTATCTTGTCCAAGCTGGTTCGTCTGCATTTGTCCGACGACCTTTCGCTCATCATCGGACCAGACCGATGGCATTGACGCGTCGAGCTGCTTCCTTGTTCCTTCACCTCACAGGCCAGGCGACGCCATACCCACCTCTCAAGAGTACGAAGAGCAAACCTTCTTCCGTTCTTCTCTACTGGCATAAGCCAGAAGAGTGGGCGACCCTCGTCTACGATTGGGTGTGTCTCCTGTCTCCTCTCCCCTCAGCGAGAAAATCGACGATTGCCTTGCTCAAGAGGCGGTATCTTTGTCCCAGGTGTCCAACACAGGCCAGACCAACTCGATCCTCACCTTCTATGACCTTCAAACTTCTTCTCCCCCGACCGGTTTGTTCCAGGTTGCATGCGTCCCACCAGGCGATGCGCTGATCATGACGGGCGGACCATCGCAGAGTTCCACGATCTCCCGGCGCCACTTCTCCGGGAAGCTCTCGAGGTCCTCGTGAAGCAAGGGAAGGCCCAGCTCTTTCGGGGTACAAGTAGTGAGGACGGAGAAAGCGGGGAGGGAGTCAAGTTTGTTTGAGGTCGCCAAAAGTTGGTCGACGCCACCTGGCTCCCGTTACTTGCCCCCCGGGCGCTGACGATGACAAGCGCTACGGGCCGAGCAGGAGCAAAATAAGGGATACAATTCACATAATGATGAGCTTTCGCCCGGTGGGTAAGGAAGCATTGGCATGATAAGCAAAAAAAAAACTCACGCCGCTTTCAGGTCCAACAGTGCCCTGGGGAGCCACTGCTCTGCCGATTATTGGTATCATAGCAAACGGAGGGTTAATGAGTTTAAAACAAGGGACACTGGAAAAGCTGCTTCTACGTCGTGTTATATATCCAAGCAACGACGACCACCTAAGGTCTCCCCTTCCTTTTCCGCTCCTTCCACGCTTCGAAGAACTCCTCGACGTCTCGCTTCTCAATCGCTCTGCCCTGCTCGGCGATGGCCTTGACATGAGCGGAAAATGCGGAGGAGAGGTCGTTGAAGGAGGAGATAATGTCGATTGTCGAGTCGCGTGGGAGAGACGAAAGGGCCGCGGAAAGGACCTGGTCGAAGGATTGGGCTGTGGAGAGGGAAAAGAAAAATATAAGAAAGGAAGCGTGGCATGAAGAGGGAGGAAAGCATACCCTCGCACTCGTCTTCAACATCTGGAGCTTCCCATGTAGTCTCTTCTTCGAGGAGGAAGGGTAGCTCCGACAAGACGGGGAGACACTGTACCGTCAACGCGAGCCACGAGTCAGTGAGATCAAAAAATTGTCGCCTATCGAGGACAGCGTAGCCAAACCTCATCGCAGCGGCACAACTGGTCACGAAAGCCAGAGACCAAATAGACGTCGGCTGCGATGATCGTCAGTAAAAGATATCAAGATACTTGCACACACATCTAAACGAACCTCTCCCAGCGGACAGTCCCAGGTTTCCTTCAGACCTCTGCACTTGCCTTCGCGCGATCCAGTCTTGCACAATCGCTGGAGGTTTGGGCCGAGTGCACGTCCGCTTGAGCCTCTTGGCCTGGGGAACGTCGTTTTCCGGGTCATGGGTCACCATCGACTCGGCAAGAGCACCGGATGAGACGCTCTTAGACACCGCAATCGAGGATTCGTCCGCCTGCAGATGAGAACATGGGTGGATTGTGGACCGCGGCGCATCGGCGGTGGTGCCGTCGGATGATGAGGACGCGAGAAGGACGACGAGGAACTTGTCCAAGCCAGCGTACGAGGCAATTATAGGGTTGCTGAGGAGGCAGCGGTCGCAGATAAGGTGGGCATAGTCGTCCTCACCTAGGAGAGGAGCGATGGGCTTTGTCGTCGTCGAGGGGTTGTCGAAGGTGGAGGCCGCGCTCGGCTGCTCTCTGGAGGGTGCGATGATGGCCGCACTCGGAACTGGAGGCGGCCTGAGGCTGAGATGGGACTCATGAAACCAATCCTAGAAGAGCAGCGTCAATACATGTTGTCAAGCAGACGGAACCACCTTTCCGAGCTAACCTCGCAAACAAGACACTGGATCATCGTTTCTGACTCAAGCACTGGGTCGTAATCGGCGTCACAATCGCAGAAGCGCCCATCGTAGTTATGATCATACTTGTTCCCCGTGTTGAGAGGCTTCTTCCCCTCCTCACCAGCTTCCTCTGTAAGGGCGAGCGAGCAAGGCTGAGCGAAGGCGATCGTCGGACAATCACAGCGCATCCCCCGCTTTGGAAAAAGCCTTTGTCAAGGCAAATATGGCAATGCGTCAGGCCGTCGCGTATAACGAGTTTTGAGCAGATATAAGTAAGTGACCCACTCGACGAGGTCGTGCCCCTCATGGCACTCGACCGAGCAAGCGTAACAGAACCCGCTCCGTCCGCCAGGGCATGTCTTGCACGCGTAGAACGACTGCCTCACGTAACCCGCGTTGTATGAGCAACTCGACGTGTCGGGGCCATCGAGATCCCTAAGGGCCTCTTCCTGTTGAGACTCAAGCTCGGAGAGGGTATGGATCGACTCGGCGGGAAGGGACTCGAGGAAGCTCGGGAGGAGGAAGGGGATGCGCGATGATGAAGAGGCGGATGGCAGGGACGCTAGCGGGAGGGGAGGCGGGAGGTCGCTTCGCTCGGTCATAAGAGGGGAGGGAAGCCAGGGAAATATACTGAGGATGGCTCTGGGACGAGAGAAAAGGAAAGGCGTCGGGCGGGTGATGGCGGTTGATGGTGAAGTAAGCAAGCCCGCGGGTGAGGCATTGGCCTTCTACTGTTCAAAGTGCACGGGACCATGCGGCGACGACCTTGCCCAGAGCCTACTCGCGAGGCTATCGCATCGCTCGTATGATATCCCGACGGCGTTGTCTGCGTACCGAATCTCGGATAAGAGTTGAATCTTGGGGACGGGCGGATCCGCGCTGGCCTTGATTGTAGTCGGCGAGAAGCGAGACGCGTCGAGCCGGATTGATCGACCTCCGACCTCCACAACACCGAACCACGCCAAAGTCCTCATCCTCCTTTCCATCGTCCCGCACTTACTTTCAACTTGCGCAATATGTACCGACAATCCGCCGCGTCCTCTATAACACCTGCGAGCCAGCATTCACACCTGCTGCAGCTGCTCTCTGACTGTGTTCGCGAAACTGAGTCGTGCTCTCACCATGTCGGTCTCTTCCGTGTTCCCACCACCATCTAAGCTTTGCTCTGCCTCTTGGATGTGTTTTATCTGCGTAGGCCTGCTCTCCGTGTTGCTGACTGCGCGCTCTATCCACTTCGCCCATCTGACCACGAGACTAGGCCCAAAGCTGTATCAACGCCCTCCAACCAGGCGTGCAGGACCTACCTAGATTCAGCATTGTTCTCCAGAGTCAGCGTGTGCGTGATCTCCCCGATGTATGGTTTACGGGCTCGTCAGACTGACTAATTGAATCGTCTTTGGTTGGGCCTCTCGTCTCGTTCTTTGTCTTCTACGCTTCAGCGGTATCTCTTTGTCCCAGAGCCCGTCATCGAGTCGCACAAGCTTCGGCTCGGGTCTGAGATCGAGCCTCAGATCGAGGAGCTTATGGCGCGGGCAGACAAGGGCCTGGGGAGCATGGAGCGAAGAGTCGTCGCTTTGAAGCGAAAGGTGCGCGCGCAATGGGGGTTTGATTTCGCCAGAGACGTCCAGCCAGACAAACACTGACGTTTTTTCTTTGGGGGAAACACTCCTCAGCTCGCCCTCGTGCACTCTCAGCAACAGGTTGCACTTCCCTCAACAACCGCACCGCGAAGACAGCCGCCCGCAGCTAGGGTGACAGCGCCATCGGCTGCTGAGGAGCGAAAGCTGGCAATGATGCGTGGTCGGAAAGAGAAGCTGAGACAAGAGCTTGCTGAGCTCGAGGTGGCTGCTTGGAGCGACTGAGGAAGAGCTGGCCTGGCCGGCGGGGCGTGGTCCGTTCCAATACGTGTGCGCGCGCATGTATATCTTTGTTCTCGTGATCTTATACCACGACACGATTTACCCTTTTAAATCAATTGTGGATGCAAGAAGCCCTGGGCAACTCCCGCTCTAGCGACACTCGTTCATTCATTCGTTCGAACTAGCGGCCACTTCCATCAAACCGACGGAGCTGGCCGTCTCTCGCTCGCTCTCTTGCGCGGGCGGACCCTGCCTCTGTTGCGGCGAGTCGCCTAGAGTGATCGTTCCTCCTCCTCTGCAAATCCCCTCCAAACCTCCACCATCGCAGGCAATGGTGTCAATTCGTGCTCGGCTACTCTCTGTCCTGGCCATCCCGGCGATCCTCCTCTTAGTTATATTTCACGCACGCAACTCCGTCGCTCCCCTTCCGCTCGAGACGTTTGAGCTTGTTGGCCGATGGGTCAAGGCAGGTCCCACGGCGACTGCAGCCTGGTGAGTCTCTCAAGAGCATTGAATTGGGCCTTGCTGATGGTCAAGTTCTGCCGGATAGGGGTGGTTCGTCCTTCCGGATCCATTTTACCGGTTCGCGTCTCATTTGGGTACCCGGCTCCAAGACACGTATGTCTAGAGACGCCCACCAACGCCGCACCGTCGTGTGGACGCTCAACGGTCGCAAGATCGGGGAGGCTGTTGTGCAGGCCGGGAAGAAGATCTCACTTATCTCTCCGAACATCGATGGGCACTCGCCGTCGATCACGGCCGGTGTAGTCGAGGTCGTGCTGGCGGACTGGGCGGGCGTTCTCGATCTAGGGACGTTAGAAGTTGATGTGGTGAGCGAGTGGAGTTACCTGTTCTGGCAGTCTGTTTTGTTGCTCAAACATCCTTCCCTTCTAATCCGTTCTAAGGGGGCCACGCTTGAACGCCCGCCGCCTCGACCAAACCATCTCAAGTTCGAGTTCATCGGCGATAGTTTGACATGTGGATATCAAGCACCATCCGCCTCCTTGGACGAGCCTCTCGTGGATTCGTATACAGCTTATTCAACTATAATCGGGCGTGCACTGGACGTGCCCACGTCCGTTGTCGCTTTTCGTAAATGATCTAACAGGCTCATGTCGCCTCAGCTGCGGGTTGGGGGGCTGACTCTCGGGCCCCTTCATCTAGCCGGTATCCAACTTCTCGACCATACGCCCGAGTCCAGCGGGACTCAGTTTGCGTCGAGTGGGATGATATCTCGACATGCTCTGTCCGGACCGGACGAGCTGTCCCCGGTTTGGGACATCCAACTTGACGCGCCAACTCACGTCTTTATCAACCTCGGTTTGTCCTTTGATTGGGATCCAAGAGAAACGGATAGACTGATGGATGTCGTCCCGGACCCAGGCACGAATGATCTCTTGAAACAGCACACATCCTCCTCCGACTTTGTCTTGGCCTTGCGCGGCTTCATCGACTCCCTCATCACAGCGCATGCGGCCTATGGCCTAGAGGCTATCTTCATTATCGACCCCTTTGGCGTCTTTAGGAATGCAACTAGTGTTAACAGCAACATCGTGCGGACGAGTGTCTACTCGGATGTCGTCCAACTGTCTATGAAGGAGGCGTACGGAGGGGGGGACAAAGGACGTCCGAGTGTCGAATGGATCGACACAGACGGATGGCTGAACTCTTCCAGTCTGCAAGATGGTCTGCACCCGACGGTGGAGGGTCACCAGAAAATAGCTCGCAAGCTCGAGGAGGTGCTTGGGCAGAGAGGCATGGTCGGCCTATACTGAGATAGAATCTGATTATCTGGCGGACGGGTTAAGCTATCGCTGAAGTCTCAACACCGTGCGTTGTCTATCCGATCAACTACGCTAGGCCGACACAACGTTCCCTTCTAGTCGTGAGCGCGTGCAAAGATGTAGGTCACAAACCAGTCAGGGGTCCTAGTGACGCGAGTGAGTCTTGAGTCTTGATGTCCTTTTCAATCAACTTTCCTGAGTAGCGGCTCTCGAAGTAGGAATATTGTTTCCGCGGTCGGCCTCTGAGAGCTGACTGGCGGTTCTGTAGGTACACTACACGCTTTTCGTCTTGCCACAGCTCAGAATCTATGGCTATGGAGACGATCTCCTCGTCCTTCGACTAGACCCAGAACGTTGACGGGGCCCCTGTACTGTTCAAGTGCTGCACTGCCACTGGTCACCAAAAGCCACTCCCAGACAAGTCAGACAGGACCGTTGCGTCAACACTCGATGATTTCCCCTCGAAAAGCTAGCTTCAGTCACAGTCAGGAGAGATAGGTCGCAGAATAAGGAAGAAATGATGGATTTGACGACGACCAAACGCCCTTCGCTTCCGTCTGCCATCCACTACCGCTCATGACAGCCTTCCTGCCTCTATGAAGCGAGCCAAGCCCAACTTAACTAGTGGCGACGCCGTCTGAGGGCAGTTTTGCGTCAGCTAGCCGTGGATACCAGCGAGAGAAAAGCTTCAGGGGATGACCTTGGAGGACAAGCAACCAGTACACCCTGAACCTCTGATGATGGACGAATTATGCGCGCGCAGCGGATGTCAGCGTCGAGGCTGAATTGCAACGTCAAGCCACGAGGTTGACCCCGCCTCCAAAAACCAGAAAGGAGATTTGACCAGAGCTCTCTGTTACCCGCCTGCTGTGCGAGGCACGTTGACTGCTCTCACCTTGATCACTGATAAGAAGGAACTGGTGGCGGCATTGGGGTGCTGTTGCTGTCCCTGTTGGCCAACGCTCGCGGCTGGCGATCTCTCAACTCATCGATTCAATGGACCCCTGCCCACGACCTTGCCTTAACCCTAAGCTTCTACCCCTCTTGCGCTCTCTTGCTCTCCGCAAACCCTCGACCCGACGTTTTACATTTCTCATTTCTCATTCACTCTCCTTTCTCTTCAACGACCATCAACCTGCCGCTCAGCGAACCTTCTACTCCTTCATCATCCCACCAACCTCTATTCGCCTCTCACCTCCTTGGGTCTCGAGTTGCCCAACGTCCATCCCTCACTCTCGCCAACGGCCGCGGTTTCCCTTCAGTCATCCGGTTTCTCCGCTCTAGAGTGAGTCCGGATGGGTGGGTTAGGGAGGCTCTTCGCGACTAGGTGCTCACATGCTTCCCGGCCCGTCTCGCTAGTTCGCAAGTCCGACCCATTGTCGCTAACAAGCGATCAGCTCGCCTTCCTTCCTCTTGAACGCCATGTACGGCACCTCGCCTTCGCACCCATATGATCCAGTCCTCGTCCCACCTGCCCATCCTTCGGGCTCGAACTACGCCCTCGCTGGTCCAACAACTTCGTCCTCGACGGGGCCCTACAGGCAGCCGTCGGACTCTCCCTTCCCACCCCCCTCCGCCGGGTACCCGCCTCCCGCCTCGTTCGAGCCGACGACAGCCATGGCATTCGCCCACGCCTCCCATTTTGTGAGGCTGCACTCGTACGTGCCCTCGGGCATCCCGCCAGAGGCCCGGCTCGAGAGTCAGCAGCGCGCCCGCGTCCCGCGTCCCGACCAACTCCCAACACCCCCCTCGTCTGACGCGGTCCCGATTGAACTTTCCGTATACTGCACGCTCTACGTTGCTGCTCTCCAGGACCCATCCCTCCCTCCAGGCGCCAAGTCGATCCGACTATGCTTTGGAGAGCACCCGGTCGCGACTCGCGTCGCGAGGGGTCCTCCACCACCATCCTCTGAGGTCGACCCGAACGAACCTCCCGGCGCGTCGCAGGACCTTTTCCTGACGTGCAACATTCCGACCAACGCCGAGCTTCTCGCCGCGGATTCACACCTCCTGCGCAAGGGTCTTCATCCAGAAGAGATTTCGAGGATCCCGCTCTACTGCGAGATCCTTGGCGGGGCCATGGGCACGGCCGAGGAGAGCGTCCTTGAGCGCGTTTGGTTCGGCGAGTTCGACTTTGGGGGCGGAGGCGGTATCGGCGCTGTCAAGTCCGACGACCGTACGAAGTTGTCTATAGGGGGATGGTCCGATGGCAGACAGAGCTCCGGCGGTCAGTTCATGAGGCAATCGATTCGGTTCAGCGACGTCGCGTGAGCTGACGTGCGTCTCTCGTGCTTGATTGCATTCTCCCTCGTGCCCTCGTTCGACGTGTCTCGGTCTCACTGCTGTCTCGGAATCCTCGATATTGCTCTGAAACACACACCAGCTCTGATTTCCTACGGTCAACCCAGCCTCCACGGAGTTCCACCTCCAACGAGGCTGCCGACGACGTCTTTTCGGCCGCCACCATCGCCCGTGACAAGCGGGGTGGCGCGCGGCGAACGGAGACGTCCCAGGGCTGATCACCACCCGTACGACGGGCGAACCTCTAAGAAGATCGTCTCGCCATCGTTCTACTCTACCTCTGGATTCGGGCCTCCCTCTCACTTCATGGTCTCGATCGATCCGAGTGCGCTGCAGGCCGGTAGAGGAGCAGGTCCTGGCAGTTGTCAGTTCCCTTCCCATACTTCTCACTTTCCCCCTCCTTGATACTTAGGTCATTGTTCTCGACCTGATGTAAATCTCGCGCTACCCTGCTCTAGACTCCTATTCACCCGAGCCCTCGGCCCAGTACGAGTACCCAGACCTCAATTACCAGCATCTCCCAAGTCACTCGGAACCCTCTTCATCCAACACCTCCTTAGCGACCCCATGCTCTCCACCACCGACCTACCACTCGCCTTCAGCTCCTGGACCGAGTCCCACCACCTCGACGTTCCCCCGGACGTCGTCGCTTCCGCAGGGCTCGCCGTCGATGCCCGACGAGCCGGCCCCCGTCCCAAGCCCAATCGAACGCAACTCACCGGCTAAGAGCGGGTATGGTTACGGCGTAAAGGCGCAAGGAGCGACAAGGGCCTCGCTACAACTAGACGGCGATCTCTTTTCGATGGCCGTCGAATGGTAAGTTTTTAGGTTGCTGCCTTCTTGTTTCCTGCTTTGAGAGCAGCTGGAGTGGCGCTTTGACTAACTCGTGTTGTCCGGCTTTGCTTCTGCTAGGACGCAAGAAGAATGGACTGCCCGCCGTCGGCTCGTCCGCTTCTGGCGTACGATGGAGGGCCCGGTCATCCGGGCCTCGTTCCAAGCCATCGCGCCTACCGAGTACCACGAGGACTCAATCATCGTCTCCTGCATCTTCCGCGAAGAGACCAACGAGTGCTACGTCTGTTCAATTGTACTCTTTCGTCGAAGTCCGGTTCTGAGCTGATGTGGTTGAACATTCATCCTACAGGTCACCTCGGTCGACGCTATTTACCTCCTTGAGGCTCTTGTCGGCTCACGCTTCTCTATTGAGGAGAAGAATCGTGTCCGCCGGAATCTCGAGCAGTGCAAGCCCGACACAGTGTCTAAGACGAAGGCCGAAACGGAGGTTTTCTTCAAGCTCATTATGTCGTTTGAGCGGCCGCGCCCGCGCAACATCGAGAAGGATGTCAAGGTCTTCAAATGGCGCGAATTCGGTCCTGCGCTCGTTAAGAGTATCGCAAAATACGTGAGCACCAAACCACTGTTGGCTTCTTCTCATCAGAAAGAGGTGGGAACGCTGACGCTGACAATTCTTCCTACTGCAGACCGTCAGTGCGGACCGCACTGCCACCCATTGAGGTGGAAGTCAGTCGGATCTTCCTTTCTTCAGCGCTCTTTTTCCCGTATCTCTTCATACCCTTTTCCTTTTTTTGATTCCCACACTATTGAATCCCTTTCCGTTCTCTTCCTCCACTCTGTTCCTTTGTTGTAATCCCCCACTCCCGCCTCCACTCGTCCCATCCCGGTCTTGTTTTTGCATTCGCGTTACTCCATACCTTATACTCTTTGCCCTTCTTGTTATTTTATTCGTCCCCTTAGTCTTTCCTCTCGACCTCGCACTTTTCCCTCTCCTCCCGCTTCCTCGTCTGTTCAGGGATAATGTCCAACCATGCACCTCGAGTTCTTCTTCAGCAGCCCAGCGATCGTACGATAGACAACATCAAAGAAGTAGCGTCAAAGCGAAGAAAAAAGCAAAAACAAACACAAGTGAGCCTTGGACCTAGCACCACCAGCTCGATCGGACTACAGCTGGACTAATGCCGTCCCCTCCGACATGATCAAGCCTTCTTCTCCCCCCTCATAACGGCGCCTGTGTGATTCCTCTTCACATCCTTACTCCACATGAAGAAGTCGCACTGGCGAGCGAATTGTGCCATCAGCGAGATGTTGCAAGCAGGGTAGGTGACGAGGGTGGACCGGAGCTGCCAGGCCGGGCTGACCTTATAGGCAACGTTCACCTCGTCCCGGATCCGTCCTTTCGACTTGCCGAACGAGTCGTGTCCCGGTCCCAGAGGTCTAAGATGGGATGAAAAAGTCAGCTGCGATCTACAGGAGCAAAGATTCATGAAGTTGGCGCACTGGGAGCACAACCAGAACCTCTTGCCCTTGTTCGGCCCCTTCTTGGTGACGGTGTGCTCCTCGCCCTCGACGTTGTGCACCGTACAGCGCGGCTTGGGAGCGGGGGCGAGCAGCGAAGACCATGCCTTGGAAACGTCCTCCTGAGGCGGCGTCTTGGTCGAGGATGAAGCGGGTGCATGCTCGTCCAGCTGGGAGAGGGAGAGCGCGAGCGCGTAGTCGTCGTCCTCGCCAGAGGTGCGAGCCCGCTTCTCCGATGAGTAGGCTGAGGAGTCCTGCACCTTCTTCCGTTTCTTCTGTGAGGGCGGAGCTGACGGAGGAGCAAAGAAGGAAGTGAGAGTCTTTTGTCCAGGCTCGGGCTTCTTTTTGGCGGGAGGCAGAGTTGAGAAATTAGAGGTGGAGCGGGACGATGGCTTGGATTCTTTGGCGGACGACCGATCCGGAACCTTCCCCTTAGCCAGCGCCGAGCTTGAAGGAGATTTAAGGATTGGCGGTGAAGAAGGCGCAAGAGTGAGATCTACGGGCTCTGAGGGGAGTCTGGCGAGAGGCTTGGGTGGGTTCAATTGCAATGCGACGGGAGGAAGAGGTAGCGATGATGGCGAAGAAGGTCGGAGTGTCGAACTTGACAGTACATCTCCTGGAGCTTGCCAGGTAGTGGGTGGAATAACATCCTTCGGTGCAAAGAATGACCGGATAGATTTGATGGCGAAGGCCTCGTGGTACATGGCGGCGAACCTCGGGGGGACGACCGCTCTTCTCTGACCGTTTGGTCCGGGTGGCTCGACGACCCGGTGGCTCGGGTTGAGAAGGTCTCGAAAAAGAGTGGGGTCCGAATCTCCGGGGAGGACGAGCGAGTCGTGAAATTCGACGAAAACCGGGCAATGATCCGAACCTTTGATCTCAGGGCAGATGTCAGCGGTCTTGACCCAGGGGAGCAGGCCCTCGGTGACCAGGACTGTTTGATTGAGCATCATGGGTTAGGAGGACTAGTGAGCGAGGTTCAGCGGCGCTCAAGACTAACTGTAGTCCAGACGAGTGCCGTAGTTGGATGGGCGCGCGCCAGTCTTGACGTTCCAGCCTGTGTCACCCAAGCACCAGGCAGTAACAAAATCCATGTCGGTTACAACGATCTCAAGCTCCTGCTAAGGAGCGCCAAGAATACGCACAGGTATACATCCCCTTTCGGTCAGGGTGAGCCCTTCGAGTGACGTCCGTCAAGGGCCCTTTGGGCGCCAAGACGTTGTCAAACCACTGGCGGGCCTATTTCACAACCGTGAAAATTACACGATGAAGGCTTCATTTCGTGGCACAAGGTCTAGGGTGGCCGTCTCGTCGCTCACCGGGTGGTCCCAGAAGCCGTTCTGTTTGGAGGCGAGACTGCCCTCTCCATGATCCTCCGGTCGATGGACGACGTTCATATCACCGACGACGATGACCTGCCTTCCGAGAGCGATGAGACTGCGAACCCGGGCCTCGAGCATGCGCAAAAAATTGAGCTGTTGTCAATGAAGGGCGAGCTCGGATCAGGCCGGAAAAGTGAGGGCAAGCCGTCATCCGACCGACCGACCTTGTACGGCAACCTGTCGTCGTCCGTTTCGTGAGGGCAGTAAAGGTTGAAGAGAACAAAGAGACCGCAATCGATGGCCACGCTCCGGCCTTCCTCATCGAGGCTCTGAAGGTCGGCGAGGCTCACGCCCTCCCAACACGTGTCGCTGTTGAGATCGGGGAGACCGCCGATCGACGCGTCGTCGGTCGCTGAGGGAGGCGTCGCCGAAGATCTCGGAGCGAGAATGCCGGTAATGCCCTCCTGTGCTTTGAGAGGAACAAGAGTTCCCTGCCGAGTGTAGGTGCCGACGCCCGAGTAACCCTTGAGGTTGGCCGGGAACGAGAGGAAAGCATCGTAGCCCAGAGGGCATGCCTGCTGCCGGGTGAGCTTGCTGCGGGGGGTCTTTAGCTCTGCGTGTGGATCAGTAAGTGTGAGTATGATTTATGAGACGTGAACCGGAGCTCAGCGAGAGCCCACCTTGAAGACAGACGACGTCGGCGTTGAGGGTGTCGGCGAATGCGAGATCGTACCGAGACTTGTGGGTGGAGAACGGGTGGTAGTTCATAAAGGTTCCTAGGCCGTTGACGTTCCAAGTGACGATTCGCATGGCGGTCGACGTCTGCGTGTGATGTCTCTACTGGCTCTCTCTGTTGTCTGGGCAGGGGAAAGTGAACGTCGATGATGGTGGTTATTGCGTCAAGGTCGACGCTCTCTCGTCTTCCGGCTCAGAGCGGCGGCGGCGTCACCCAAGAGAAGAGAGCGCGACGCGACGCTCTCGAGCCGCCAGACCAATCAACATCCAACCACCTCATCCAAACATACGCCATCCCTCGCAAGACGCCTCCTCGCCCGCCCCATGGAGAGGCCTATCTCCATCCACACAGAATCCGGAGACGACGAGCCCGATGAGTCCGTCCCTCCTCCGCCCTTCGACTCTCCCTCGGCCTTGCCCGGCTGATTTCTTTCGCTGATGTTGCCAACGCAGGTTTCCCTCGGCTGACCTCGAGGCCATCCACTATAAGGGCCGATATGCAGAGCTCCTCCGTACCCTTCAAGAGACCAAGGCCGAGTTAGGCAAGCCCCCCCCCCCGCGTCTCCGCGTCTGTCAACCCTTGAATGTCACAGTCCGCTGACGCGTCCGCGTTTCTCCGAGGCAGACGACTTTCAGACGTCGTCCAAGGAGCTCGAGGAGGAGCTGGAGAGAGAGCTTGCTGCCACCGAGGCTGCCCAGCATGAGCTACGGCAGCGAGCCTCCAAGCTCGAAGCCGACAAGGAGGAATGGAAGGTTAGTGTACCTCTCCTCCAACCCCGTTACCCCTCCCTTTGTTCCCGTCCCCCGCGACTCGTCCCCCCCTCCACTCCCCCTGCCTTTCCCTCCCGATCTCGAGATCCGACTATTGCTAAGGTACTCTGGTGCTCTGGAACGTCGCACTGTAAAAGAGCGCCTCTTTCGAAGCATGCGTATTGAAGGAGTAGGGGCGTCAGGCTGACCGCGCTTTGAATCGCATTCTCTAATTTCTACAGGGCAAGTATCTTGCCGCCCAAAAGTCCCATAACCTCGCACTGGGGTCGCTCCAGAGAGAGCTCGACACCATCGTAAGTGCCGTTGCAGTCGCCTGCTTTCGCCATACCTCTTCACTGACCTGTTTGGTCTACCTCAGGCTTCTGAACGTGACCGGCTCAAGGTCTCCCTTCGAGATCTGGAGATGGGAGTCGATGACCTTGAGCGCAACGAGCGGTGAGTACCTGATCTAACTCGCAAGTGAGACGTCCTGGTCTGAAGTGCGTTTTATGTCTCTTTCGACAGAATGGTCTCCTCTTCTCTTCAAGACGTTGAGGCTCGCTATAACCGAGCGATCGAGGAGAAAACAATGCTCGAGCAGGAACTCATTGGCAAGCAGCAGGTTGAGGAGGAGCTTCAGCGCACCAAGGACGAGATGCGAGGTGAGTTTCGAGACCGTGGCCTTATCGTCCTCTTCTGACGAAACTGCCGTGCCTGTCATGTTAGACTTGCAAACGGAGGTCTCTGTCCTTAAGCATCAGCGCATCAGGTCGCTTTCTCATTCACACGCTCCGGAGATATCGATGGCAGCACCTGGCGCCAGCCTCTCACCCGTCAAGGAGTCCGGGTCGTCGCAAGAGCTCACCCTCTCCGATCTCGAGACGAGCTTTGCGATACCCACGACGCCCTCCGCGGCAGCCACCTCCAATGTCCCGCGGAGCACCTCTTCCCCAAACATCTCCAGAATCGACTCACCCTCCAAGACGAGGCTTCCTCAGAGTCCAAGCGGGATTCCTCGTTCCTCTACGACTCGGGTCTTGAGCTCTGGGTCAGGATCGTCGGCACCCGCGGCCCACAGCTCGCCCGGAAGCTCGCGTGTGGGCGTCCGCTCTACGGCGGTCAACGGTCGGGCCCCTCTGGCGTCATTCAGTGTGTCCGATACGAGGAGCAAGGGTGTCAGGATGGTCTCCGATCTCGGAGAGCGCGTTCGGACACTTCAGAGTCGGATCCAGAACAGCCAGCCGAAGGCTCGACGGGCGACGACGGCTACCGCTGCTGCAAACGACCCTTCCTCGGCGGCCACGTCCATTCCTCATCCGCGCATGAAGGCGCTCGGCGTTGCGATGAACGCGCCTCTCCCTCCTTCGCCTGGCACCCCCGGAGGCGGCGGGGATTGGGTTCTCGTATCCGAGGACGAGGGGAGCCCGACGCCTGCCACTCCTGCCCCCATCCTCGAGGGCCTGGGACGGTCCAATGCTCATCCGATCCTCACCGCTCAACGGCAGCTTCCCACCCGGCCGGGGATTCCTTCTCCCCTCGGTGTGACGTTCTCCACGAAGAGGTCCGCCGAAGCAAGACCGGCACGTCCTTTGTCCCGGAACGGAATGCTCTCCAAGTCCGCCCAAGCTGGCGCCAGCTCGACCTCTTCCACCTCCTCTACTCGTATGCCCCTCCGGCCGACCACGCCCACGCGGCTTCCCGCCCCTCCCTCCTCCTCTGGGATCCCACGGCCTTCCTCTCCCGCTCACAATTACTCCTCCTCCGAATCCGAGGCGTCTAGCCGATCCTTCCACCAACGCCCGCATTCTACCTCGGCAGCCATGAGTAGCAGCAGCATCCGCCGCTCGATCCGCCGAGCTTCGCTCATCGAAACAACCGGGGAGAGCCCCCCTTCAAGTAGAGGGCCGCTGCCCTCCCGCCTCCCTGCTCCTCGGACATCGATAGGCGGCCGACCTCTGTCGGCGCCCGTGCCGCCGAAGCGATCCGCCGTTCCCCCAGTGCCGAGCATCCCGCCTGCGCATCTCCGCAAATCGTCTGCGTCTGGGTCCAGTGCGAAGGCAGAGCGAGAAGACCGAACGTACGAGCGACCGACGAGCGCGCTCGGCCGGCCTTCAAGCTCGCTCGGGAGGCCCTCGAGCTCGTTAGGGCGGGCGGCGGCGGGGATGGTTGAGCGACCGACGAGCGCGCTTGGTCGGGCGGCCGCGAATACGTTTGGGAGGAAACGGAGCGGGACGACGGGGGCGGGATCGGCGGAGAGAAGTCGATGAGTAGGTGGGGTGGATGGCGGGTCGGGCCGATCTACCCAGCCTGGCGCTGGGAAGAGAGGGTCCGTTCCTGCACTACGATGATTTTACCTGAGGTTACGCCACATGCCATCTTCTCCACGAAGAGCCTCAAGAGGCACACATCATATGAGTCACAGACTACTGGCTTCACGAAGGAAGGAAGATGAAGGGTAGTTACACATAGCTTTGAGAAAAAAAAACGAGTGGGGGATAGAGCCGTATTGGACCGATGGGAACGCAAACGGAGAGCAAACGAAACTGGAGGAGGAGTAGGGAAGAGAGGAGAGATACACAACGCTCACGCTGTTTGATGCAGTCTAACCGACGAGAGAGAGAGGAAAGAAATAACACAGGATGAGAGGAAAAGAAATAAGCGGAGAGTGAAAGAGAGATAGGGACCAAAGGGTCCCTAGAGAGACGAATGATACCTCAGGCCTGAGACAGCTGCCCGGACACAGGACCCGCGGCCGAGACAGTCTCCGGGTTTTCCTTGACGGCTTCAAGGTCAATGGTCGAGCCGAGGTTGTGAAAGTCGAGGATCTCTGAGTACATCATGACCTTCCACGTGTCGGACGGGAGATCGGCGTCATTGAACGACCAGTCGAATGCCTCTTCAGCCACAGGCTCATCATCTGGGTCGTGATACGGCTCGAGGAACGGGTGCTTAAGGGCGTCGCCCGCGTCGATTCGGGTCTTGGGCTTTTGAAGAACAAGAACGAGAGGTCAGAACCAAGCGTGGAATAAAATGAAAAATAAAAACTGTTGAGTACGTACGTCAAAGACAAGCATCTTCTCGAGGAGGTCGACGGCTGGCGAAAGAAAGGCCGAGTTCAAGGTCAACACGGGTCGGGAAAACCGGACAACTCGGCACGCCACAACTCACCGACGTCAGAAGCCCGAGGGAACTTCTTGCGGAAGGGGATCGGCTCGCGTTTAGGCAAGCTCTGGACGAATCGGAGGGTCTACAGAAGCATGAAAGGGTCCTAGGTTCAGCTCGTGGTGATGATCAATCAGCCTCGCCCGACCAGGCTCACGTTGTCCGAGGCGATCGTCCGCATGACGGTCTCGTCGGGAGTACCGAGAAGCTCGGTGATGATCGAGAACTGATTGACGTGGTCCTTGCCAGGGAAGAGCGGCGTGCCGGTGATCATCTCGGCGAGAATGCAGCCTGGAAGCGAGAAAATCGAGCAGGTCAGAGGTAACCCAAATGACGGAGAAAATTGGGTTGCCACGCACCTATCGACCAGATGTCGACTTCGTGGTCATAGTGCTGCCACCTTTGAAGGGAGAGAGTAAAAACGGCAGGTCAGAACGACGGATGACGCGCCGGCAGTGAGGAAGAGCGTAGACAAACGTGAGCTGCAATGAGAGCACGGGAGGTCAACGGCCGCGTCGCATAACACCGCACCGAGCGCAGCACGTACCATGATCTCGGGAGCGCGGTAGTACCGTGTTGAGACGTAGCCGGTCATTTGTGAATCCTGGATACGGGCGAGTCCGAAGTCGCAGATCTAAGGAAACGACACGCGACATGCGCGATGAGCTTAGTTACAGACCACGGCTCTGACTCTGCCCGGGTCAAAGGGTGACCAACCTTGAGGTCGCAGTTCTCGTTGACAAGAATGTTGGAGGGCTTGAGATCACGGTGGATGACACCAGCCGAGTGAACGTACTTAAGACCGCGCTGCGAAAGCCGACAACAGGTAAAGTTCAGTCTCAACTCGCCCTGCCGGCGGTGCAATGACGACTGACGAGCATCTGATACGTGAAGTACTGAATGAACTGGTCATCGAGCGGCCGTGAGGTCAGGAGACGGTGGAGGTCCGTTCCGAGAAGCTCAGTGACAAAGTAGCTGGGAGGAAAGAGGAAGACAGCGGGAGCGGGAGGGTCAGGATCAAGCAAGACGCAGTCTGTTTAAAGCGCCGTCCAACCGGGAAGGGGGGGGGGGGGTCACTCCGCCAACGCCGAACTCACATGTCTTCAAGCGGAGAGATGAAGACATCGCTGAGCGAGATGATCTTGAGCGAGAGCAGCGACCGTCGAAGATCAGCCACCCGGACTGGCGAGAGGTCGGTTCAGTCTCGAGCTTACGTTCTCATGCCGGATATGTTTGAGGAGCTTGAGCTCGCGATAGGTCCGCTTGCTCAGGACGGGCGTCGAGAACGGCTTGGCGATCTTCTTGACGGCGACGGCCGTGTTGGAGAGCTGGTCCTTCGCAGAGCTAAGGATAGGGGCAAGGGATGGAGGGAAAGAACGATAGATCGTTGAACCAAGGATAGTCGTCAGCATCAGTCGGAGGAGGGCACCGGTACTGAAGACCAGTCATCCTCAGACCGGACCGGATGAGGCGATAAACGAAGGGCTGACCAGACGAGACCGAAGGCGCCCATGCCTGAAAGGGAGCGAGATTCATGCGGACCGTCAGCGAGGCCAGCCCAGCACACATTGGGTCTGACCCATGAGGAGCAGACCACGCACCGACGGGATTGCTACGGGAAAGAAGGTAGATCGCGTCGTTGGAGGAGGGCTGATCAGTGAGACTCTCGCGGAAGGTTCAGCGACTCGGCCGCAATTTGAGACAGGGCTTACAGATCAACATAGCGATCCGTGACCTCGAAGACCTGTGGCAACAACGATGAGCAGAGGTCCGGACAGAAGGGGGAGGGGTTCAACGATGAAGCGACCAGGGAAGAGAGACGAGAAGGGGCAAGGGAAGGAAGAGGAGAAGCAGTGACGACAGGGCACGGGAATCCGGAGACGGATGACAACGGTAGCGATGGATGACAGCAAGGTTCGCAGCAAGGGTCGAGGTCAGTCGTGCCAGGCGAAGCAGGGCAAGAGAAGGCCAGAGGAGGAGAGGGAAGGGCGAAAGAAGGGGGAGCAGCGTGGGTTCGAGGAGGGACGTCGTCAGCTCGCGACGTCGAGGCGGGGAGCCGGCGGACTGGGGAGCATGGGGACGAACGGTGCCGAAGATGGAGAGTTTGACAAAGGACATGTTTGGCTGAGGACGAGAAGAGGCAGCCCGGGGGTGTGGGACGAGGATGGGCCGGACGGAGGGGAGGGGCAGGGGGGGAAGGAGGAGGAGACGAAGGGCTGGCTGGTGGGTCGGCTCGAGGTGCGAGTCGAGGGGAGAAGAGAGTGGGCGGCTGGCTACGCGGCGGATTCAGGGCCAGAATCCCTGATGTTTGCCTCCGCGCGCGAAGACCCAGCAGACCCACCGAGCGGGGACATACATACATATCACGCTCAACCGAGCCCTCGTTTCTTGCCGGCACAAGAGGGATGAACATGCCAGCGCAGCCAGCCTCATCCAGACCCTGGTCCAGTCCAAGCCCTTGCCAACATATTCTCTAGTCCGTCTCGCTGTCCCCCTCCTTCCGTCGTAGGCCCCCCAGCATGAGCAAACGCAGGGGCGGCATCCTGGCCCGTCGCCCACACCAGTGACGTCAGCATCCATTCTTGAGCGGCCCTAGCAAATGGCCCAGATCCGCCCTCCTACTCTCTCCCCCGCAGACACCGCCTCCGCCTCCTGACTCTGTCAGCCCGGAGCGGTCATGTCTCGTCGACGGGACTGCATCTCAACAGGGAGCAGTTTGTCTCCTCTGGCACGAGAGCACCGTCGGTGAACGCACGTAGGACGGACAGGAGGGGGGTTGAGATGGCCAATGTGCACCTGCTCATACCACAATAACCTCACAGGAATCCATTATACTGACGTTTCCTGTACCCTGACCGGTGCGTGTGGTCGCGGGTGGACTTGAACCGTCTCGCAGGGGATTCTATCGCCCCACCTTCGGCCCTTTCATCTCAACCAGCTCAATGCTCACGCGTTTACCCTTCCACAAACAGCCTCCTTATCGACCTCAGCCAGCCATCTAGCATTGCTAGCCAGCGACCAAGGTGCAAGGAGAGGGAGGAAAAGAAAGAAGTTTGGGAGGATCTTCGCATCTCTCTTCGCCGGAGCAAGGAATGAAAGCTCCCCTCCTGGAGACCGAGCTCTCGAAAGAGCCAGAGCAAGGCACCAACCCATCCGATTGGCTCATCATCCCCCCAGTTCGACAGACTTGGAGGAATCGGACCTTCGAGCAGCATCCGTCACTAGTCCTCTGACGAACTCGACTCGAAAGCAAACACCGCCTTCTGCTGGCGCTTAGTCTCGTCCCAGCACGCCACATACAATGGTCTCGCATCGGCGCCAGAGCTGACCGCGATCTCCGAAGAAGAGTCAGCGCTCGAACCCTCGGGACGACGAGGCACTGTGCGAACCGCAAGATCGTTAGGCCTGCCTCGAAAAGGCCATCCCTCCGCAGCTCCACCTCTTGGAGGACCTCCTATGCCGAAGAAGGGACCCCAGTGGCGTGGATGGAGAACAAAGAACTGGTCCGCCCTCGGTCAAAACCACTCCGCGTCGGAGCCATTGCCCGCCTGCTTCCCCACTCTGCCCCTCCCACAACCCGCGCTCTCTCTTCCGCCCCTCTTTTCCCGACAGAGACGCTCCGAGAAGAGCCTCCGCCCCGTCTCCCCGTTTGATCAAGGCACAAAGTCCCCAGACCGCGTGGCCTCCACGCTGACGCCGGACATTGAGCCCCCCTCAAGCCAACCATCCCCCCTTACTACCGATGCCTGCCCCCCGACCTCAGTCGCACGGAATCGACCGAGCTCTCCAGGCCACAACTTTCCCTCGTTCCCTCAGACCGGCAATCGAGCCATAGCTCTAGCCATCCACCCCGAGGGGCGTCTCGGCTCCGGTCCGAGTTGCGAGAGACAGCCGAGAGCTGTGAGAGGGCATCCGCTTACCCGAGGACGAGAGTGCGCGCATGGACAGATCATTGGGGGGAAGATGAGTGTAAAGTGGGAGGCAAAGGGGCCATGCTCCGACGAGCGGATCTTGGGCTGATCTGGGGCGTCGCTGAAGAAGGAAGAGCGTAGTGGACGAGAGGGGGAAGAAAAATGCAGGAGGTGATAAGAGAGGCGTCTTGGCGGGGGTCAACAGCAAGCGAGATGGCTTCCGAGCTGAAGGGCCAACGCGCAGATGGAAGACCAAGTCGTTCGTCGCAGCCCCGCCGGTGGGTATGCATGCCCCCTTGGACGCAGGTGCGTTCGTGAGGGGACGGAAAGAGACGAAGAGGCAGGCCTGGACCCTGAGTCACGGGCTGGTTCGTCCGCGAGCGGCTTCACGCGCAGCCCCGGCGTCGAAGGCGAATCCGT
This sequence comes from Tausonia pullulans, assembly GCA_951802195.1. NCBI lineage: Eukaryota > Fungi > Basidiomycota > Tremellomycetes > Cystofilobasidiales > Mrakiaceae > Tausonia > Tausonia pullulans. Next base: position 1,244,326 of record OX637623.1, on the reverse strand, counting down.
ACCTTCCTGAGGGAAGGGCACGAAGAAACTGGAACGAGTGAAGCGGTAGAGCAGCCGACGGAGCGAGCTGACGGAAACCCCAGCGATGGAAAAGACGAAATCGGACCTCCCCGGACCCTGTCATGAGAGCTTCGTTCGTTCATAACGACGAGAGACGGGGAAAAAACTCCATTCGTCTCGCTCTCGGACTGGGCCCCAGTCGGCTGCCCAATAGCAAACACACGCGCGCAAGCTCCTCGAGAGCTTCTGATGCAACACCTGCATACCGGGGATGCACCACCCCGACACCCCCTCAGCCTTGGCAGGCCCCCAGCCGCGCGTCGACCGCCGGTGTGCGACACCAATCTGCCCTCTCAAACTCGACAGCCTCCCTGTATAACAAGGTCGAACCTGATCGCGTGCAACCGCGAATGAGCGCCGAAGACCCGAGGCAAGTGACCGCCGGAATGTTCCACACACCGCCCCTTCCCCTCTCGCCGCTCGCGTCCCTGGCAGAAGGGACGAGCGAGCGCAAGTTCAAGAATGACACTGGCACCGCAGAAGATCGCGCGTCTCTCCGCAGAGAGCTGGATCTCTAAAGTTGCGCCAGGCACCTTAGGCCTGAGGGATGGACTATGTCGCGGCCCTTGGGTTGTGGGATTTTGGGACGAGCAAGCCCGTCCCGAGGGTTGGAGTGGATACCTGCTGGAGCGAGCGAATGTCTAACCGAAGCTCAGAGGCCTCAAGGACGACAAACGACTCGAGAGGTGGGATCCGACTCATCCTCTATGGGGTTACCTGGAGCAAGGGAAGGACGCGCTAGCGAGTCAGTCTGGGCTCAAGCTTGACCTGAAGCAAATATGAGGATCTCAAACTCACTACGGCAGGTTGGGTCGGTAGTGACAACCCTCTCATGATACAAGATCGCTCCGCAAGTTCATCAGCTGGACGCAGTAAAGCGACCCAACCTTCGAGACAGGCAGTGAGGGTTGTGAGATGGCGTGTGAGCACATTCCTACGGCCACTTGGTGATTCGGGTCGGGGCGGTTCATAGGATGCGCAGAGATCGGGCTCGGATGTGCCCCCGAGGGCAGGGGCGGGAGGACAGGAGGAGGAAGCACGACATGAGTCGACGACGCGTTTGTTGTTGTTTGCCGGCGGAGCAGGTGTCTTGGGAGGTGCTCGCAGGCTCGACGCGGCAGCGCTGTGACGGGACGTAGGTCGGTGTTAGTCGACCGTGAGAGAGGGAGTGAGGGACGCCGTGGGCGAGTGAGGCGAGCGAGAGAAGACAAGGGCCAACAGGGGAAAGGGGGCAAGCTAGACTAACGAGACGCGTGCGAGGATGCGGGCAAGAGAGGATCGAGGCGACGAGCGATGGGAGCCCGCCTGGACGGGCTCCGGCTGACTCTAGGCAGGAGCGCCGGGGGTGAGGCTGAGTCCGTGCCCCCCCTCAGGAGAGGGGTGTCGTTGGACGAGGTCGTCGTGGTTGGATGGAAGACGGCGAGGGGAAGCGAGGTGGACGGTGCGTGTGCGTTGAGGAGAGAATGAAGGCTGCTCTCTCAACTCGACTTCAACCATCATCCTTTGTTTCACACCTCGTCCGCCCCGCTTCGCCCATGGAAGCAGTCAGTCCCACCATCTCTCCCTTTGTGCAACCGCGCTACCGATCTCCTCCGTTGACCGGCCTATTACTCCCCCGCCAGCCCTCGTCGTTCGACGCGACCCGCGTCCTTCTGCACTTCGACCTCGCCCCGGCCGTCTTCCCATGGACGGACGCCCGCAGAGCAGCCATTGGGGCTGCCCGTGCCTCGGCCGGCGGCTCCCTTTTCTTCGATGATCTCCTCTCCATCGCCGCCGTCGGTGCGTCGCTGCGCGCTCGTTCTCCCTCGCCCCGGCTCACTTCGCTGACGTCGTCCGCCCATCCGACCGTTCTCTGGCACTCCTCCCAGACTCAACGCTCTACCCTCCTCAGGACGTCCTCTCACTCCGCAAGCTCATCCATTCAATCTACAACTCCGAGTTCGACAACCTCAAAAAGCACTGCCTCGTCTACTACCTCCTCCGCGACTACACCAACTCGCCTGCTGCTCAGGCGTTCGCGGCCGAAAGGCTCATCCCTCCGCAATTCGTCAGCCTCACGGATGGCTACTGGTCGCTCGATAACGGTCTCCACCAGGTGCGACCCGTGTTGCGTTCCAAATACCACGACGTCTTGCGTCCCATCCAAAAGCTGACCCTCGCGCGTGCTCCGTCTTTCCTTTCAGAGCGCCGTGAACCACTTCGCGTCCATCACGGTCAAGCCCGACTTTACGAGCAAGATCCTAGCCTCGCTGGCCAAGATCCCCGAGGATCCGGCGCTCTCGGCGACGCTCGTGCTCCGCTTCATTCGCTTCACTCTTCCGGACCTGTCTCGCCCCGAGGACGTCGAGATCAAGCTCGACGCGCTCGCCCGTACAAGCATCCGGGAGGCTTGGATGTACCAGAGGACATTTGCCGAAGGAGATTTCCGGACGAGTTTGCTCAAAAGGATCTTCTCCTTCTGTCTTGCGCGTGAGTGCCTCCTTCCTTGTTTCATGCGCCTGATCGGCGGTCAGGACTGACGAACAAACCCTTTACAGCGAAACCTCGCCCGCATGCTCTTCAGGCTCTCCTCGCTTTCCCTTTCACACACTTCGAAGACTTGGTTCTTCACTCTCTGTGCCACGCTCCGCCGTCAACCTTCCCCCAGGCTTCTCTCACCGTCCTTTTCGACCTCGCCAACGTCCGGCTCATCTCTCAGGGTCGCTTCCTCGAGGCTATCAAGCTCGACCGTGCCATTGGCGCCAAGGGATCGGCTGCGGAAAAGCGTCGCACGACACTCCTGAGCCTCGTCCGCCTGCTGCCCGAGGTCCAGAGGAGGATTCTCGAGCTCGAGATGGACGACCACACCAAAGACGAGGAGCCGGCGGTCAACGAGGCACCTGCCATTTCCTACGCCGAAGTCGTCATGGGCACTGCTGCTGCTTCGGCCCCGGAAGCCCCCGTCGAGCCGGTCGTCGCTCCCTCGCCGGTACCGCTCTCTGCGTCCCAAGCGCTCCGGACTTCGTCCCCCCTGCTCGCCATTCACCGCGCATCTATCGCTACTCCACCATCTCTTGCCCCTGGCAGCCCCGGCCTCCGGCGTCAGGGCGTCCCCTTCTCTGCCGCTCCGGGCTCCGGAAGCGCAGGAGGCACCCAGGCTCAGGCTCCCGCCGCGACCTCCCCCTTCGCCGATCTCTCTCGGTCCATTCTCTCCCAGCCGCAGCCCGCCGTCTCTCAGACCACCGCTACGCCCATCAATGGTCTTGCAAGGCCCCAGAGCCCTTTCAATCGCGCTCCGGAGACACTCCCGCCAGCTAATAAGGCCGCCCTGAACGGTGCAGCCTCCGTCCTCCGACCTACAGCCCCCTCCCCCGCCCCTCAATCGCCTTTCGCTCGAGCTGCCCAGCAGGCGAGTGCCGCTTCGCACCGCTCTAACGCGGCGCCTCGTGGAGTTGCCCTCCAGAGGTCTTTCGCTCCGTCGGCGTCATCGTCGGCAGTCTTCGGTGATGGTCACTCGGTATCGTCCTCCTCCCGGCTGCAGCCCCCGCAGGTCACTCGCGCAAGAAAATCAACCCCTGAGGCGAGCTCGGATGAGGAAGCTACCGATGATGCTCATACCATGGAGATTGAGGAGGAGCCAGCTCGACCCTCCCGGCGTAACGCCCCGGCGAAAAAGGCGGTTTCGCCGCCGCCCTCGACCTCGCGTCGTCCGGCTCATCTTACCGCTGCAACCGCCAGTAACGAGCCTGTTGACGTTCCAGGAGCATTCCCCTCGTCTCCTCCCAAGGTGACGCGGACCTCTCACCGCCGGACGGCTTCTCACGCGGCAGCGGTCCCCGCCACCCCCACCGAATCGACCACGAAGCGCGGCGCCTCGACCCGGACCGCTGCCTCCTCCGCTCGCAAGCCCACTGCTGTCCCCGCCACGCCTGGGACGGCATCGAAAACTCGTGGAGCTCGTGCTGTGCGCTCCACAGCGCGCGGTATCCCGGGTGCGTTCGCTGCGCCGCCTTCGGATGAGGAGGATGAGGAGGAGGGGGATACTTTCGATGAGGAGGAAGCCGCGGACGTTGTTGGAACTCCCCCTCGAGGAAGCGCCGCCAAGGGCACGAAGCGCGCCTCGAATGGCGCTCTTCGGGGGGCTTCAGGTGGTCGTTCGAGGCGAGGTGCCTCAGAGGAGCAGGATCATGAGGGGCGAACCCCTCCACCGGCGCAGAGGAGGATGCTCCGGAGCTCGGTCACGGTAAGCCCGGAGGCGGCGCGCCAGGCGTCGACAACGACGGCGAAGAAAACACCGGCGAGGAAGGAGAAGGAAAAGGCTGAGGTTCCGACCACGGCTGTGAGGCGATCGAGGAGGCTCAAAGAGTAAGCGGAGCACACAAGGTCACAATGGAGGGTGTTGCTCTTGCTCTTCTTTCTTTCATCCCCCCCTCACACGTGATTCCCGGCCATGAAAATGAGTACGAACAGATATGCAACAAATAGATAAGCACGAGATCCAGGACGCAAAGAAGGTGTAATGCAATCTCCGCCTACGACCCGATGAGAAAATGAGCCGACTTCTCAATCCTCCGGTCCTTCCTCTTGGAGAAGGCCTCCCAGTCCAAGTCCATAAGCATGCCGAGCCGCCGCCTCAGCCCGGTCAAGCTGACCAGATCCGGCAGCATCCGTCCCTCGAACGGGTGGTTGATCGCCGCCTGGACAGCCTCGAGGAGCGCGGTCTCGTTGTGCCGTGGTACGTTGTAAACGTAAGGAGGGGCGAGAGCGAACAAAGGGGCGTGCTGGACGTTCCGCGGGTTGCCACCGTGGGCGAGGAGCTCGGATGGTGGAAGGGAAGAGTCGTACGGGTTGATGAAGGGGACGCCAAGACAGAGAGCCTGACAGATACAAGAGAGACTCTCAGCGAACGTGTCGAAAGCGAGTGAACATGAAAGAGAGAAGACGCACCTCGTAAGGCGTTGGGGAAACTAAAGGGAATCCAATTCCCAAAAGGACTTTGCTCTGCGAGAGTTCTTGCAGGAACTTGGCACGCTTGAGGCTACCCAACGTCTGCACGGCTATATCAAAGCGTCTCAAGCAACATGAGCGACCACGCATTTGTTTTGAAGAGCATGCAGGACCCACGTTCGGGGAGCGGCAGCCGGCCGTCAGTGTCATCCCGGGCGACGCTGACCAGTTCGAGATTGGTGGCCTCGGCCAGCGAAGCATACGTGCTGAGGTCCCACGCGGCTTCGTAGCGATCGAAGTAGCTGTTGACCTTGGCAAGGATGAAGGACCTGCAGAGCGAGGTGTGGGAATATGTAAGTCCAGTACTCTAAATGACGAGCTACCCTGCTCCGAGACTAACTGATGTTTGCGCCGCCGATGGGGTACAAGCGGAGTCGTCGTGCACTTGTGCTCGATACTAGATCCAACGACGTTATGTCCTGGAACAGGAATGGGCGTGACGACTACAACGAGGCGTCAGCCAGTCTGGGGAACCAGCCATGCCGCATGATACAACGACGACGACGACTCACCCCACGCCCGTCCGAGAGGGTGGTCCTCCTCGGGGATGCCAAAGTAGGAGAACCCATGCAATTTCCAGAGAGGGATGCCGTTTGGATTGCTCTCGCTGGCGATACAGTTTGAGTCCTCCTGGCACTCATGGACGTAGTTGAGGCCGCCATCAACCTTAACGAGGACGACCTTGACAAGGGAGGGGAAGACCTTGTGGAACTAGCAAACATATAACTTATGTGAGAAGAAGACATTAAGAACAAGATATGGTCGGCCAGTGAACTCACCCTGATCCCGTCGGACAGGTTAGGTCCGATCAAGGTCGTGTACCCGGAAACGTTGAATGCATGAATCTGACGAGTGCAGAACGAGCTGTTATCAGCCTTCGCTACGTTCATATAGCTATTCGATTGCCTGACTCACGAGAGCTTCTCCCCAGATGACTTCGCCGTGCGAGGCGCCGTTGGTTGTCATCGTAAAATCGGGGCTGGTCGAGTGGGGGAAGCTCAGGTCAGCGCTGTCTAGTTCAGCTCGCAAGGAGGAACAGAAAGCTGGGCCCAACGCACTGAATAAGCAAAGCGATCTTGGTCTCGTTTTCCTTGCAACCACTGGGCCCTGCCTCTCCCTCGGCGAGGCAGACGACGACCCTCTTCATGGCCGCCTGGTTGTCTCTGAGCCACTTAAAGCCCTCGTCCATGTAGTGTTCATCCGGCCGCATCGCGTCAAGAGCAACCCTCAGCTGCTCGGCCCGCTCCTCTGATTCAATCTCGATACCCTCCAGGAGCTCCTGAAGATCGTCATTCAAGGCCTTCTGAGCAGCGAGGACGTCGGGCGACGAGAGCAATGGAAGGAATGGCGGGAGGGGGTCACGATCGTCCCGGCTGAGGGTAGGGCTAACCACGCATGTCTGGGGCCGCGACGTGACGTAGATGAGGTAGAGGAGGAAAACATTGATGGCGAGAGGGAAGAGAGGGATCGTCGAGCCCCGTCGAGGAAAGAACAGCAGAGGCATTGATTTGAAGGTGCTGTCGGAGGTGGCCGGTGAGGGAAAAGAGAATGGGGGGGGGGGGGGGCGAAAGTCTATCGCTGGGGTTTTCCAGCTAAGATAGGCGGCCGAGTCCGAGAGGCCGTCCAGAGACGAGGAAAAGGGAAATGGAGAGATGATACTGATGGTTTGTGGAGAGGAAGAAGGAAAGATACAGGTCCTCAACTCGCCGTGTCTCTCTCACCGCGTCGGTCTTCTCAGTACTCCCCGCCGGTCTCACCGCGGGAAGGCCGAGACCGAAGGTCGAGGCCCTTCTCATACTCCGCAGCAATCACCGCAGAAAGACGAACACAAGCACTGTTTACGAACACATCTAAGGATGACACATGCCATCACAAGAATGTTTCAAACTGCTTCGAGGCGAAGGCAACAGGTCGTCGCTAGGATGGCAGGCGTTCGATGTTTCTCATTCGCCTCAGCTCTCGCGTTTCCCCCTAGAAATTAATGCTTCTATACCACTTTTACATGCGCGAGAGAGGTTGGAGAGTGAGGAGCTTAAGGGCTGTACCGAGAGTGTCCCGAGCGCAGATGAAGAGGTAAAGACGGGCGAGGGCGAGATCGGGCTCGACGTTCTGAACCCGAACTGGAACGAGTGGTAAAAGGACGAATCAGCTGGCAGCCCATTGAAGACAACAAGGCGAGACAACGCACGTCCGTCCCAGGCCGCAGAGATGGCGTGTGCGAGCCTGAACGCAAAAGTGACGATCGTCGACGGTTGGCTCGACTTGTACGCATCGCGAACGACGTCCGGGTACGTCGAGATGAGATAGATGATGTCGTGGGCCTTGTCCTCGGTGAGAAGCTCGGTCTTGATAAGGGAGAGGTCGTCGGGAATGACAACGTTGGGGTTCTTGCGCTCCATAGAGGCAAGGCGGACGTGGGCTGGAAGGGGAAGAGGGATTCAGCTGCTGCATGAGCTCAGCTGACGGTGAGGGAGCCGTTTATGACTCACCGTACTGGAGGTAGACACCGGTGTCTCCCTCAAAGGCGGTCATTTTCTTGAGGTCGAAAGTGTAGTCAAGGTGCCTGGAAAAAGGAACGCCGGATCATTAACAAGAGCCAGCAAGTCGCCGCCTGCCGTACGACACACCTCTTGGCGTTCATGTCCTGAATCTTCACCGCAGACATGCCGAGGACATCGGCGCAGTGATCCGGGTCTTCGATGAGCGCAAACTTGGCCTCGTTGCGCTTCATCTGCTCCATCATCGTCTCGGCGGCGGCTTCGAGAATGTCGTTGAGGAACTTGACAGTTCCCCTTCGGGTGGACATGCCCATAACTGAGAAGTACCGACGTGTCAGCGTCAGAGGGCAAATAGCATGAAGAAGGGAGGCGAAAGAGAGCGCGTCGCACCCATTCCGAAGTTGATGTGCTCGAGGCGGCCATCCTTGGCCCAGTCAAAGCCCATGAGCTCGAGGACCTTAAAGAACTGAGCAAGGTGGAGATTCTGCTGCGAAGCGACAACATAAACCATCTTGTCGAACTTGTACTCGGCGTAACGCTCTGAGGCGGCTCCAATGTCACGGGTAATGTAGATGGTGGTTCCGTCTGGACGATTAGGGTAGGAGTGATACTCATCGTCAGCGCGAGAAGCTCCCACGACATCCCGCCATTCATCAGTACCCACCCTTCTTGCGAACGACGGTCTGCTCGAGCTTGTACTTGACAAGATCGGCGATGAGGGCTCCATCCTTCTCGATGACGACACCCATTTCCTGAAGTTGATCGATCGCCTTAATCATGCTCTCTGGCTTGACCTGGGACTCGCCCGAGTACACGTCGAAGTGAATGTTGAGCCGGGCGTAGGTCTGCTTGTAGCGCTCGATGGAGAGGTCACGGAACCGAGCCCAAAGACCGAGGGCCTTCTCGTCGCCTGGAGGGATAGAAGGACCGGACGATGATCAGCGGAAGGGCTCTCTTCGACAAAGAGGTGGGGATGCGGGGCTACCGTTCTCCATGCCGTGGAAGAAGGCACGAGCGGCGTCCTCGGTGTCCTGCTTGCCCTCGAGTTTCTCGGCCTCCATGTCCTGGTTGATCTTGACGTAGACCTGCGGATATAACGGACGTCAGAAGACCAATTGAAATGACACTATCGCCGCAGGCTGCAAGACGGACGTCAAAGAGGTGCTTGATAGCATCCTTCTCAAGTTCCTCCTCAGATCCATGCTTCTGGAAACCAAGAGCGAGAAGTCCGAACTGCTTGCCCCAGTCTCCGAGACTGAAGAGGGAAGAAGATATCGTCAGAATCGTGCTCAACTCGACCTTCGTCAGTGCTCCCGTGACTGACTAGTTCATGCGAAGAACCTCCCAGCCGCAGGTCTCGTAGAGGTTTCCAAGGAAAGCTCCGATGATGGTCGAGCGGAGATGACCAGCGTGGAAGGGCTTGGCGATGTTTGGGGAGGAGAACTCGACTGTGAGTGAAAGATAAAGGTAGGCTGTCAGCTTAGCTCTCAAGGCCGCATGGACGTGACGTCGCCTCACCGATAACCTTCTTGCCCTTTCCAGCGTTGGGCATGCATCCGTAAGACTTCGGGTTGAAGGTGGGGTCCTCAACGGAGGCATGGGCAGAGTAGGAGCGAACATGGGCGAGGACACCGGCGGCAAAGTTGGCCCGGCTGAAGAGGGGGGTAGAGGGGAGAGGAGTCAGCTGCATTCAACCACACATACAGTCTTCGTACTTACTTGGCAGTGAAGGAGATAAAGCCCGGTCCGAGCATGACACACTTGGAAAGGTAGAATCCCGGCTCGAACTAAAGACAGTGAGGGGAGTCCCTGAGTCAGTGCTAATAACGGCCAATCTTCACCTAAGGTCCCTGTACTTACAGCCTCGACAACCTTCTGCCCCCATTCAGCGGGCTTGCCTCCGAGACGGTACCGGGGGAGAGCAACGTGGAAGTCGGAGCCCTTCTTGCCTGCGATATGACAGGAGGAACAGCAATAGGAGGATAGTGCGCAAGAGGAGGGCAAGAGTCAGAGAGGGCTGCTCATCTGTTCGACTCCGTGGTTACGAACCGACATCAACACCGCCGAAGACGTCGTCGACAGTCTTGCCGATGGCCGTGGCGACATGGGAGGCGACGGCGAGGCTGGAGGGAGACGATTGAAGACATCGTAAGCACCCGACACACGTCCTGACAGCTTGGGGCGAGCGGAGGAAACGTTGAGAGACCGGTGATTGGCGACTCACCGGAAGCGATCCAGCACGGAGCGGTCAAACTCGGTGGCGGCGCAAGGGGGGAGCTCGGGCCAGTTCATGTTCAAGGCAGACGCGTTCGAAGAGGAAGAAGCCATGGTGCGGGGACGGGGGAAGGCGAAGGTCGGCGTGAAGGTAATAAGCCGGGGGCAGCGGAACAGGAGGGTGGCCGAGCGGACGAGCGGGCGGAAGAGCACTTTGTCGGGTGCCTGGAGGAGGGGGGCGAGGGAAGTGACTATGCGTCTGAGAAGGAGCGAGTGAAGCGAGGTAGGCGAGGTGGTCGGTTGAGGTTTCAAGCGAGCAAAATGAGAGGCGGCGGCGAGTCAAGGCGGCGGCGAGTCAAGGCGAGGCCAGACAGAGGCCAGCTGCTTACCGTGGGACTTTCATCCGCGTGCCAGCGCTCTTGTATCCGCCCGCCACCAGGGATAGCTCTGGTTAAGCCAGCATATTTTTTTTTCGCTTCACGTAGCAAGCAAGGCAAAAGAACAAGCATGTCTAAGGATTATTCGTCGTCCTCATCAACCTCCGGGCCTCCCGCCTCATCCGCAACGTTCATCTCCTCGAAGTGGTCTGCAAAGATCGTGGGATGCGATTAGTGCCAGGAACGGATAGTCAACGGTGCACAAACTCACCCAGCAGTTCGTCGATGTCGATGTCCGGGAAGTCCTCGTCGTCCTCGTCGTCGGTCTCCTCGGCAACTGGAGCAGCCGCTGACTCGTCGTCTCCACCCTCGATGTCCATCGAGAACTGGGCCTTGCGACCAGCAGCCCGCTTGCCCTTGCCCACCGGCGCGCCCTTGCCACCGCGAGCACCACCCATGGCAACATCGTCTCCCTCTGCCGGCGCCTCGACGGCCAGAGCCGCCTTGTAAAGGTTGATCGATCCGCGAAGCTCCGGGTCCTCCTCGAGCTCACGCAGGAACATCTCGTAGTCCTTCTCGACCTTCTGCTGGTCAAGTCCTCCTCTCCGTCCGAGCGCTCCACGGCCGAGAACCTTGTCGGCGCCCTGGCTCGGGACGTCCTCGGCCTCAATGGCAATCGACTTGAGCTTCCAGTTCCTCGTGCGGTTCTTCTTCCGCCGGTTCGGGTACGTCTTCTTGACGAGCATAACATCCGGGATCCGGCCGGCGTCAAGCGACTCGTATGCCTCATTGTTGAAGTTGGCGCGCGAGAGGAAGTAGCCAAGAACGGTGTCCCCGGGCTGGAGGATGGCGCCGAGATGGGTTCGCGTGTGGTACGTTCCGTCGCCTCCTCCGCTACCGTCGCCAGAATCGAGAATCGCGTTGTGTGAATTGGCAAAGGTGACCTGGGCATCGGCAAGCGCGTGCTTGCCGCGGACGAGGCCCGAGGGTTCAATGTCGAGGACGAGAAACTCGATGAGGTCAGTGACCTGAGCGAGGGCCGGGAAAGGTTCGCGCCAGTAGACGGTCGAGGGGAGATCGACCACCTGGAGCGTCGTCGGGTCGATGAGCTGGATGGAATTGCTGATACGCGTGCAGATAGCGAGCGGGCTGAGGTAACGAGGATGGTCAGCGATGATCCTATGAAACTTGGCAGATGCAAGCTGTTCTCTCACTTGATGTTGCTCAGCGACCGGGCGAGCTTGGTCGAAAGGCAGACGAGATCGTCCTTGCAGATCGGCGCAATTTCGACGGAGTAGGTGAACTTGTACGACGAAGTGCCGGAGTGGGTGTCCGTCGAGAGAAGCTGCTCGGAGCCCTTGGTCCGGACAGGCGTAACAGCGGCGAGGAACTCGCACATTTTGATGGCGTGATTACGCTGCACGTAAAAGAAGTCGAGACCGTCCTTGGCCTCCTTGATCGAGACCGTGTCCTTATGCGCGTTGTGGCGAAGAATGAGCTGCTCAAGGAAGAGGAAGGTCCGCTTGTGGTTGACCTTCTGTCGGACCTGAACCGAGGCCTTCCACATGTTCTTGGCGGCAAGACGCGTGCAGTCCGGACACTGTCCGTGCGAGACGATGTATTCGACCTCGAAGATCTGCTGGAGAATGGTCGAGGTGAAGACCTGGCGAGCAAGTGAAGGGTCAGTAGGGTTGCTTGAACTGTCCCGGCGACCGCCGAGAGGTAACTGTCTCGAGGAACCAAAACGAACCTCCTTCTGAATCGAGAGCTTAACACGGATACGCTTCGAGTGCGGCTCCGTCCAGACGAACGAAGCATCTATCAGGCGGACTTTGGCGAGACCCTGAAGGTACAAACCGAGGGAAGAGGGCCCCACCGTCGAATCGGTCAGTCATCATTCGCGTGCACCCGAAGCGGCCTGTTGCCATTTGAGCAAGCGAGGACTGACCTTGAGCTTTCGAAGACAGATACTCAGAAGCTCTCGGCTCTCCAGCTCGCAGCCGACCCACGAGCTCGGTGGCGAGAGGTAGCGCGAGCAGTTGCGACAGAAGTTGATGGAGGACTGTTTCGGAATACCCTCGGTGATGTCGACACTGTTGACAAAAGAAAGGTAGAGTCCTATCGTCAGCCTTTTGCTATTGTGGCGGGTACGCCTAGGAAGCGCGAGACGAAGACCACGGACGTGTTGCGAAGGCAGGCAATGCACAAGTTGGCTGGTGGGAGGGAGAACGATTTCAGGCCGAGTCCATCTAGAAGCGAGAGTAATTCCCAAAAGAGAATCAAGACTCACCCGAGTTGGGCTCAATGGGCGTTCCTATCAAGGGGAGAAGCACAGGCGTCCAGGACAGCTCGGTCAGCGGAGTGCGCCGACGTGGAGTGGGACATAGCAGCGCGCCAGTCGGCCTCGGCGCCATTCTCTACACACCACAATCGGCACAGAGGACGTAGTGGGGGACGACGGTAGGGGTGTACTCCATCGTGACGGGAGTCCAGTGGTCGGGGGGTGGAAGAGAGGCTAGTGGTCGTTGGCTGGGTCAGGCTTCCCCTCCTCCTGCTTCCTTCCCAAGTTTTGGAGAAGGGGAGCGCATGGATCGAGACTGGGGCTGATGATGTGAGCGAAACGCGCCACCCTTCGACTAGTTCTGCGTCTTTCTCCACTCTGCTCAGAGAAAGGAGTAGAGGTGATTGCAAGCGATCTGAGGGAACGATATCACGGAGGGAAGAGGACAGCCAGAACCCAATCACGCTGCACAAGCACGTCTTTTCACTATCACTCGACAGCAAAAAAGGACATCGCGCATTCAGTCTCTTCCACATATGCTGAATTATAGCTTCTCGTGAACATGGTGTCTATTACTGCGATGATGATGAGTGGTTGTCAGGGCATGATCGAAGAACTCACTTCCACGCGACGCGATTGAACAGTCTCGTTGCGTTCTCCCTCCAACCGCGTCCACACCCCTCCCTCAGATATTCTCCCATCGAATCCATTCATCATGTCGGACGACGAAGACCACGGGCGTGGAGGAGGGATGGACGACGACCTTTCGCTTCCCAAGGCGACAGTGCAGAAGCTCATCAACGGTACACGCTCTCCTCCGACGCCAGACCCACCACTTGCGCGCGCTGATCCGGTCTTCTTTCCTTCATGGACTCGACATGTCTACATGTAGACTTGATGCCCCAGGACATCATTTGCGCCAAAGAAACGCGAGATCTCCTCTCCAATTGCTGCGTCGGTGAGTGTGAATGAATGCGACGCGTCGTCTGGACGTACTTCCCTCATTGTTGAACGCGTCTCTCTTGGTGGCCCGACCCTCTCTGACGTTTAATCTCCTCGCCTCTCCTCGTGCTCTCATCAGAGTTCATCCACCTCATCTCCTCCGAAGCTAATGACGCGTGCGAGAAGGACCAAAAGAAGACGATCGCACCCGAACACGTCGTCGCGGCGCTTAAGGCGTTGGGCTTTGACAACTACGTCGAGGGTGTCGAGGGCGTCTTGGACGAACACAAGGAGCATGTCAAGGTGAGTGTTTTGACTCTCTTGTTGGAGGTTTTGCGTCGCCAGGAATCGTCCGGTGCTCGCATGGTCGACATGCGGCTCTACCTGTCTTTGGTGCAGCAATCGGCTTTGGACTGGAAGGCTCGACCTTGAACAAATGAACGCCCCCCCCCCCCCCCCCCCCCCGTACTCATTCCGTTCCCATCTCTACTTTGCACAGGTTCGGGCGAAGAAGCAGAGCGCATCGGGGGCGAAGAGTTCGGGGATGAGCGACGAGCAGCTCCTCGCGATGCAGGCTGAGATGTTTGCGGCGAGCAAGGCGAGGTTTGAGGCCGGTGGGGGAGGAGCGCCAGCAGCCGAGTGATGGCACGTAGGCGGCTGAAGTCTTGACCTGTGATGAAGGGGTTGAATTGATTGCTGTCTCCCAGGCAGGCAGAGGGCATCGGTGGCGGCGCGCTATGTGCCCAGTTGGGCAGGGCTACTCGACTCGGGCAGCCGGGCGATGGTCTCTGGTCCAACTGATGAGCTTGTTGTACACTAGATATGAGCATGCATGAGGATCTTTTGTGTCATGAGGATGTGCAGTGACTTGCATGGGTCCTAGGCGGGCCTCAGAATTTGAGGATGGCTCTCAGTTTTCCCCTCTCTTGTCTGTGAAGCCCGCTCGTGTGCGAAACATCTTGTTGAGTTCCCTCCCTGTTCTCTGCCTATCTGTCGATGATCAAGAGATCGCCGATAGCAACGCTACTCGCGTCAGTCGTCAAGGCCGCGTGCCCGCGCAAACTGAAGGAACGACCGTCGCGCGGCGCTCTCTAGGGTTGCCTTTCAACAACCACCTCACGTCTCGGTCTCCCCTTCCCCGCTTCATTTCTCTTCCCCCCCTTCCATCCAGCCCTCCATGTCGGTTGTAAGTCTCGGTTCAGCACGTCCGGAGATTGCGACCCCACAGAGCCCACCCGCTAATCTGGTCGAAACGCGCTCGCTTCCTCGCTTGGTCCCAGGCTCCCGTGAACCCCAAGCCTTTCCTTAACGACCTTACTGGCAAGGTTGTCTACGTCAAGCTCAAGTGGGGCCTCGAGTACAAGGGCTACCTTGTCTCGACGGACTCGTACATGAACATCCAGGTACTTAGACGGGAGCCCTTCGCATGGCTGCTCTTCTCTCGCGAGTCCTGACCGTCGTGTCGTATGCCGCGTCGCCATGTGCAGCTCGCCAACACGGAGGAAATCGAGAACGGAAAGTCCAACGGTGCTCTTGGAGAGGTCTTCATCCGGTGTGTCTCCTCGCGGATGAGGCTCAGAAACGACGCGTCCTACCTTCTCACATCGCGTACTTACTGGTTCCGCCGTCTCGTCCTGTTCTCTCTTTCCCGTGTATCTCTCGCGGTCTATATCTTTCAATCCTTAGGTGCAACAACGTGCTCTACCTCCGAGAGGCAAAGGACGAGAAGAAGGAGGAGGACGTGTCCATGGCCTAGACCCGATGAGGTCGACAGTGGGCCGACCAGTGTTGATGCTGGCGGGAATAAAATGTACGATAACATAAAGGCTCGCCCTTCCAGACTCACTCGTGAGCATGTGCCTGCCGCAGAATGACGAAGGAGAGAGGGCATGATCTAGTAGCGGCGCGGTCGCACTGACGACGCGACAACAACGTCGAGGCCACCGCCAGGAGGAAGTCAGGAGGATGGATTCAATCTGCCGTCGCTTCGCCTGCAAGATTGGATATGAGGAGTGACTGAACGCGTTGCAAGGTGATGGCGTTAGCAAGGTTCCTTCGCAGCGATGAGGTCAACACCAGATGAGCGCGACCTAAGATCTCCGTTCATGCAGCCATGCCGACTTGCTCGCCTCCCTTGACCCACACTCGGTGTCCTTCGCCAAGTGACGTATTTTCATGCTCTTTGGGATACGAGCTTCGTTGTGACCCCAATGAAGCGAGGAACGCAAGCCCAACCCCGGCCCACGACTCTTGCTCACACGACGCCGACGGTTTCGCATTTAAGTCGCCGTTATCAGACGTTGCTCTCCTGAGCATAGGGAAGAGAGAACTAGAGTGCTGGCCTAATAGCTGCTCTCTCTTCTCCGATCTCATTCCGCCACCTCGCCGTCCTCCCTTTCGAGCCCTTGCGCCGTAGTGCTGATCTACGATGTTCAGCTTCTCTCCGCCCGGTGTCACCGTTACACTTACTTCATGGCAAAGGAACCCCTCCTTGCGAGGCAATCTAGGCGAGTAAATCGCTAGATGCCGATTATCAGATCGCGAAACTACGTCCTTGCCCCCTCGCTCGTGCTCCTGGGCAAGCTGTCAACTCCTCTTCTTCATCGACGAAAGCTCATCGCTTTCATCCGGAGTTCCGATGGCTAAATCCTGCACCACGGTTATAAAAGCTGTGACTAGTGATCATACGGGACGTGAGGGCTTCGATGTTTTCCTTTTACTATCTTTCCCTTTGTTTAGGCGTACTCGCTACATAAGCGAGGAAGGCTTCTTATCTGCCGCTACCACTGGGCATGAAGATTAGAGCGGTTCTCAGCTTGGATGCCGACACAGACGCATGGTCATTTGCTGAGCTCCCAAGCCCAACCGACATCGACAGGGTCTAGGCTCCCTTTGAGCAGAAGGTAAGTGTTCCAGCGAACTGAATCTCTCTGTCAGATGTTGACATGACTCCTGTTATTCGTGCCGAACGAATGTAACAAGATCGTCAAGGGCCGCTACAAATACTGGGACAGCTCCGTGTACTTTATGCTAGGCTCTTCAGGGGCGAGGGGGGTTACCGTTTCGACCCAGTGTAACAACGACGGAGTCGGCCTTCTTTTAACATCACCTCAGGCAAGAGGCTGGACTCTGTCGCCCGGAGGGTCGCTAAGATGGCTCAGTGGGATCTGGTCCATGGTTTGAGCTCTCAATCAGCCCTCGTGTTTGACCAATGTTCCCCAGAAGACTGACTCTTAGTTCGCTGACTCACGATAGGTTGCAGGCGCGCATGTCTGCTCACTTGTTATTCTCGCTCTTAGGGTATGATGATCTCAGGGGATCTCTGCAAGTATATTGGAATTCTGTCAATTTGGCTCTGAGATTTTGGTATTGGGCATCGGACAATAACTTTTTGATTTCCATCCCTTATGAGGCAGTGCGCAAGCGTGCGGTACTCGCTTTCTCGCGAATAAGCGGGCCTTTCCTTGCTGGATTGCCTTGCCTGAATCGCCCTAGAATATGATGAGTCTATCTGACATCAAGGTAGAGATGCCGCTGTTTGCATCCTCCTTGAGTCGAGGTTGACTCCTGCCGGAGAATGAAGGAGCTGAGAGAGGAGCGAGGCAATATACTAAACATGTGGAACAACAATTCAATCACAACGCAGGTAAAGGATTATATCTTCTAACGAGGGAGCGAGCACTGTGTCCGAGCTAAGTGGGAATCGACAACGTGAGAAGTAGAAGGGGCCCAGCATAGTATAGAGAAGAAGAAGAAAAGTAGGAAACCATGCTGAACACAAGGGATCCAAATGCGCAGCAAGCACGGCGCAGACTACCGCTTCGCGTACCGAAGCAGACGTGAGGCGATGATTGTGATAATCGAGTTGAAGACCGTGAAGGCGATCATAATACTGTGTGAGGGTGAAACGAGGGAGTTTTCAGTCAAAGCGTGGCAAAGATGGATGCAAGCGGACGTGTGGCGCTCACCCAAGATCCCTCCACCGGTTGTCGAAGCTGGGGTGTAAAGGTCAGCAATGTGTTAACATATGTTTGCTGAATATATGACATACTTGATGCCGAGCGCCTGATAGTACTGCTGGCCCGACGTGTACCTGCGTAAAGAGAAGCGTCTGGATCAACACGCGCTCCCAGAGGCTGGTAACCTCGACAGTTCCGATTCGGCGCTTGTAAACATACGGGCAGAACCTATGGTGAGATGAAGCAGCGTCAGCATCACCGCTTGTGGAGACTCCAGCGAAGGTAATCGTCGACTTACTCGCAGTTCGACGTTGCGTTCTGCGACGAAGTGGAAAGGTAGCCACTGTTCATGATCCAGGTCAGTAGGGATTCATTCAATCCTCTTGCGAAGAACGTTGCCGTTCTCACCCAACGACGCCGATGTCTGAGGGAGGAAGAGACGGGCGAAGAACCTCAGCGCAGCCCAAAAACACGCCTTGTGAGGCTGAACTCACAGTCTTGAGCCCATTCCGTGCAAGTCTGCCCAGAAGGAGGCTGGAAAACTTTGAATTCGCTCGACGTGCATTGGACCTCGAGTCCATAGAGCTCGGTGGAGACGAGGCCTAAACGAGAGATGGGAGGATCAGCAACCGCAAACGAATCGCACGCAGGAATTCAATAGCAGACTCGCCGGCGATAAGACGGGTGAAAGGGTCCAGATCGTACATCCACTTGCGCCAGAACCACGGAAGGCTCGGCTGCGGGATGCTGAAGGTTCAAAGAGTGCCATTAGTGCGCATCTTTAACCTTAATGCATGATAGGGCTTACGTGACACCGCTATAATGATCAGCCAATACACTGTCAGACATGACTGCAACGAGAAAGTACACGAGACGGAGGCATTACTCGCCAGAAGAGAGAGAACATGACGAGGAGGAACCTGGAAAGAGGGAGGTAGGTGTAATCAGGCACAATGTTAGCAAGGAAGCCTGTCTCAGACTGAGGGGTGTCATCATTGGCTCACGGGTTGCACAGCGCAGCGACTAGGATGCGACAAACAAGAGGTCAGCGAGAAGATCTGATTTCTAGGTGGATTGGAACGAACGAACCCAAGATTGTCGGGCTGAGCGCAGCGACCGCCTGTCCAAGGGTGACAGAGTAGACTGGAGGCAAAGATCTTCTTTAGTATGACTTACACGGGTGCAAGAACGGAGGACAGAGCACTCACTCTCGGCAACGAGGACCATGAAGAAGTGGTATCCGGCACGAGACGGCGCTGATTGAAAGCCCTAGAAAGACATTTACAATGAGTCAGGATCTGGCATTCGCAGGATTCTTCATCTTCTAGTAACTTACCATAGGCTGCGAGGATGGAGAAAATCGTGCGCAAAGTCAGCTTAGGGGATATGATCTCAACTTGATTAGAAGGCCATACGAAGTAGAACTGTGGTGAAAAGGGCGCCTAGATGTCAGCGCTCTGCTCGCAGCCGAAGGAGGCAGCCGATGGAAGATCTCACCAGAAGGAAGAACGCTACGGCGCAGAGCACAGAGTACTAGGAGGCGGAACACGCGTGGTCAGCGTAAAAACTATATCTTTCAGGTTAACCGAGAAACTGACAGGCATCTCGGCGCAGACTGCGGTTGAGAGGAAACAGTTAAGCAGCAGCACTTGCTCCAAGGACATTCCGCTCAGACTCACGCTGTGAGATAGAGAAAACGTAGGCAGAGTACATCTTGGAACTGGCCTCGCGGTTGAAAGTCTCACGACTCAAGATGTACGTGGGCTCAACCTAGAGGGACGGAGGCCGGACGTAAGCATTGAACCAAGCATTCGGGAAGAATCGGAAAAGGAGATGCACCTGAGAAATGACGATGGCCGGCAGGACAGTGACACTGCAAAAACGGACTTTGTATGAGCGGGAAAGCCTTGGGGACTTTTGAAAATCAGACTCACATGAAGATAGCGAAGACTCGGTACTACAGCAAGCGTGGATGAGGGGCGAAATGTCAGAACGCTTGTTGGATTAGGTGAGTTCCCAAAGGGAACGAGACGTGGACGAACCTGGAGCTCCTGAACACTGTTGCCGAGTTGCAGGAACGTCAAGGAGGTCACGAGGGCAATCGCCATGTGGCTGAAGAGACGGGTGTAGCCGTAGTCGGGCATCCTCCAGAAGGCGGTCATGGTGCGGCGGAGGATGATCTTGAGCTGGAAGAAGAACGGTGTACTGTACTCCTTCAAAGCCTCAGGGTCCGTCTCATCCGGCTTAGCGAGCGCCTCAGCTTTGAGAGCTTCGATTTCCTTCTACTCAGGTTCGAAAATATATGATCAGCTTTAGGCAGGAGATCAAAAGATTTTGGGGGAAAAGGAGAAGTACCTTGACAATTGCAAACTCCTCACTAGCCCGCCACTTCTCTCCCCAGTCTCCTCCGCCCATTCGCTTCGAAGAGCCAGCTCCAATGGCCTCGAGCATGAACCTGAAAGGTTAAGAGTGTACTGAATCAGATATTATTCCTTGGAAGGAGAGGTGTGGCCGTGTCGACTCACTCGGCGGGGTTAGCCTCAGGCGGGCAGGGAGCGCCGTTCTTCGCGAGATACTCGGTAAGAATGTGGGAGTCCTTTCCGACGCCACCGAAATAGACGGTGTCACCGCCCCTCTGGAGACTAGAGAGTGCGAAATATAGTTTAGAGAAGGAGAGCGGGCGGAAAGCGCGTAACGAGGGAGGGTGAAGGGCGTAGCTCGGCGCGGAGCGGACGAATCTGATACTTACAGCAGAAGTCGATCGAAATTCTCAAAGAGAAGACTGTTAGGTTGGTGGATCGTGCAAAGGATTGCTTGTCCGGCCGCAGCGAGCTTCTTGAGGAATCGAATAATGTTGTCTTGGGGGAAGATGGTGTTCAGCAAAGCGGATCAGACCGCACGAGGCTGACTGAAGAGGTGCACGCTCACAAGCAGACTGTCCATCAAGACCCGACGTAGGCTGTGCAAAACGAGATACGTGAGAAAAACGTGCATTTGTACAAGTCCAAGCGATCCAAACTGACCTCGTCAAGGAAGAGCAGAAGCTGAGGCTTAGAGGCCAGCTCGACCCCAATCGTCAGACGCTTGCGCGCCTCGACGCTGAGACCAAAGCCCGGGAAACCAATCATCGCGTCGGCGAGATCCTCAAGCTCACTGATTGTTGACAAAGAACTGTCAGGCATACGGTCGAGATCCAGAAGCAAATGGGGACAACGAACAGGAGCTGAAGAATTTGCTCGCAGTACTCGTCCTTCTCCTCCTTCGAGACCGAGTAAGGCTGACGAAGATAGGCAGAAATGCGAAGAGCCTCGCGGACGGTCGTGGTCCATTCCTGTGGACGGAGACAACCGTTAAATTGTGTTGTCAAGATGTTTTGCAACGGCAGGCGCTTACGTGAACGTCCTGCTGCTCGACGTAGGCTGTGCCACGCTGAAAGTCGATTCCAACCGGGCGTCCATTGATGAGCACATCGCCCTCAATGACACCGATGGTCTTTCGGCCGGCGAGTACATCAAGGAGGGTCGTCTTTCCGGCTGGGACGCATAAAAATCTGGTGTCAACAGGCTCAATGAACGAAGAAAAGGGCAAATAAACGCACCTCCCGAGGCTCCCATGAGAGCAGTGAGAGTTCCAGGCTTGCAGTATCCGTAGACCGAGTTGAGAAGCTTGCGGTGGCCTCCAGGGACGGGGACGGTGTATTGAAGGTTTTCCCAAGTGAACGGCTTGTAGGTCTGAACGAGCGATGAGAGGTCCTGGTCGAGCTCGCCACGGCGCGACGCCTGTTTGTTTTCCTGAAGGATCTCATTGCGCCTTTTGGTGTCTTTGTTCTCCTTCGCGAAGACGGTGATGGCTGAGAATGGGAGCGTCGACTCAGTCCTGAACCGCTGTAGAAGGATTCGACCGCCTTCGACTCACACACGGGGGCGCCAGCCTTGTGGGCGAGCCACTCCATAGCGAGAACCTGGAGAACCCCAAATCCGATGAAGAAGACAAAGAGGATGCCGAGATTGCGCTAAAATGACGCCGAGTGCGATCAGCTTGGCGGCCAAACCACTATTGGCGGTGCGGTGAGAGCCACGCACCCATTGCTCGGAGACTTTGTATTGGAATCCAGCATAGATGTAGTCGCTGCCGAGGACGTATTGCTCGCCGGGCTTGGCACCGAACAGATTCTGTGGGTAGCAGTAAAAGATGAGCAAGGGCAGGCGAGAATCAGGTGATCTGCTACTCACGCAGACTTGGTTCGGGCCAAGTTCCTCCGGGTAGACCCCATTCAGGACACCAGCATTGCCCGGGATGAGATAGAGTCCGTCACACTTCATGTCGATCCGACGGAACTCGTTCTGAAGCAGAAGGTCAGCTTGGATCCTGATAGACAAGGAGGTGGCATGTGGCAAGACGCAGGCGACTAACTTGCATAAGACTCGCAAATCCATAGCTGAGGGTGAAAGGGATCTTCCAGTCAGCCAAAACTTGGTTCCGTGTGTCATGAAGGACTGAATTGGATGGGAACAACCACGAACTTGAGTGGGTTGAGGTACTGGAGGGCCGGCGTAATCGGGTCAGCAGTACATATCAATCAAAAAAGCTAAGGTGTACGCACCCAGATCCAAAACAACCATCTCTTCTGCGAGAAAACAGGGATAAGGTAACCAGCATACAAGCTTGAATTTGATATTTTGAGTGAAATTGAGAATTTGAAGGTCAGTGTGGCGACTCGGGCGCAAGCGCGCAGGCCGATAGGCTTTCGGCGTAGCAGAATGAGAAACTTACACCATCGCGCTGATTAGAACACTGGCAAGACGGGCCGCCACGTCATAAGATTTGGTGAATGTTCCGATAACCCGGAAGAAAGCCGTCATGACGAGGAAAGTCTGAGAGAAGAATACGCGATGTCAGCGCGCTCAGCCCCCGAATCAGAGACCTCCTGTAGAGCGGCGCACCACATAAACAAAGAGGAAGAAACTAAAGAAGGCCCCGGCGGAGAGATAGAGACCCGACATGAAGTATATGATGACTGGATCCAGAGGAAGTGGCAAATCGGCAGATGCAAGAAGTCAGACTAGGGTGCCACGCCCAGAGTCGTCGACCCGCGATCACAATGGACGAACCACAGAAAAGGAAAATCTGCGGCATTGAAAAGGGAACCTCCGCAAAGTTCGAGGCCGTAGCGAGGGCCCCAGGTCGGAAGAACTGGTAGTTGGCCTGTTTGAAGAGAATCGGGCGGCCCATCCTGAGGTTTGGTATAGGCGTGTCAGGTGCGACCCCGACGACCTCCTCTCCGCCCAAATACACGAAAAATAATCGACCTGACTTACATTTGAGACGGCAACTCACTAAAGGCATTCAGCCCATTGAAGAGCATGGCGATAAAGATGACACCTCCTCGGGTGAATGCGCCACCGGCGGTGGGAGGAAGCTTGTAGTAAACGGTTCCGCAAACGATGGCAATCACAATAGAGGTAGCGTAGCCCTGAGGTTGGACGACAAGTCTGTCAGTCACAAATTTCGTTCATACCCATCGTTGATTAGCACATACGGTGTAGATAGAGAAGGTGTCTTGCTTCTTGAGCTGGAACTGCCGCTTGGCGAGCGCGACGACTTGGGAGAAGAACGAAATCGTGTACGGCGAAGACTTGCGGACGCCTCGGCGCTTGTCCTCAGCGACAGCCTCACGGAACTCGCGTTGGGCCCGGTCGTCCTCAACCATCGCCTGGTTGTAGGCCTCACGCTCGATGACGATGCGGCGGTAAATCTCGGACTCCTTATACGCATGGGCGAACGTCTCCGGGCTCGAGGGAATGCTAGATTCGTCCTTGCCGTCGGCGAACTGGCGTTCGTTCGGGTCGGTGCACCCCGAGAGATAGTCGGCCGTGGTCTGTCGAGGCATGTCCTTATAACCGAGGCCAATCATGTACTTGCGAGCCTCCGAAGCAGGGCCGAAATAGACCTGACGGCCAGCGTCGATGACGAGGACCTTGTCGAATTGCTCGTAGATGCCCTCTCCAGCTTGGTAGAGGGAGACGAAGGTGGTCTAGCATGGAGAAGGCTTTGTCAATTTTTGGTCAGGAACTGCCAGCTGGGGATCGCGAGCGCACCATCTTGAAGACGTCTGTGAGAATGCGCAGCGACTTGGCGTAGTCAAGCGCCGTCGAAGCGTCAAGTCCACGAGTACTGTTGTCCCACGAGGCGACACACGCGTGAGCGGCCATCATCTCAGCGATGGAGACACGCTTGCGCTCTCCACCAGAGACGCCGCGGATGAACTGGTTGCCGACGACGGTGTTCTGATTGCGCGATCCGGTGGTTAGCCTCCTCTGTCAGTGAATGCTCATAAAAGGTGGGGCTGACCTTGGTGTGCGTAATGTTGAGCATCTTGAGGAGGGTATCCATCACCTGCTCACGGAACTGCGTGACTGATGTGCCAGGAAGACGCTTGCCGGGGGTTTTGGTCGAGAGCGCAAAGCCGATGGTCTGGCCGACAGTGAGCGTGGGAAGGTGGACATCGTCTGGCCAGTAAAGCATGCACAAGTCAGGATAAAGTAGAGGCCAGGAACCAATGGGGTAAGCGAAGCCAGCTCACCCTCTTGATTGTAGACGACTTCTCCCGGGTAGTCCTTCCGCATCTCGGCGGCGTCGATGCCGGCGTAGCGGACGTCACCAGTGACCTCGAGGAACGACTCCCGCTGGTTGGCGATGTTCTGGAGGAACGAGGAGCATCCGGATCCACTAAGGAGGGGGGAGACCTTGGTGTCAGATCTGGCGCGCAGTAGTACAGTAGGTAACGCTGGTGTGAGCGAGCATACGGTCGACCAAGGACGAGACACATCTCTCCAGGCTTGAGCACTCCATCGAAGCCTTCGAGGATGGCCTTCGGCTTGGGAGCGAAGGGATGGATGCTGCAGACAGTCGGGCGGGTCAGAGCCATTATTCAGCAACATAATCGATGCGAAGAGTCGTCGATCGCGCGCGCACCCAAAGAGACCGAGCACAGAGAGGACGGGCATCATGATCTGCTCCACGATGGCGTCTCTGAAATTTGTGATGTCAACATCCGATCAGCAGGGGGTGGGAAGTAAGCACGCGCAGCTCTCGTATGCTCACGGGAAAGTCCGAATGTGGATCTTCATACCACCTCCGCCCGTGACGTTGAGGTTCTCCCAAGTGACACCGACCTCCCTGCATACAGAAACAGAAGAGCCATCAGCATGAGGGTCTTCGTCCTCCATCGCCGTCGGCAGTAGCCGGCGCCGAAGAAAAGAAACCGAAGAGGGCGATCGACGAGGAAGCTACAGACTTGTTCTTCATGCCATGCGCATCGCGGGCGCCCTTGGATCCCTTGAGGTACGTAAGGAGGTCGAAGTCGTCCTCATCTCCATCGGCCATCTCAGTGTCCTTTTGGTCCGTCTGGACACGGTGAAGGGAGGAAACACGAGTGAGCTCCCGGCGGAGTTCGGCAAAGTCGTCCTCAGCCTGGCGGACGTCGACGCCATTGGTGAGACCAGCGCCAGCGCGCTCCTGCTGTTGCTGCTGCTGCTGCTTCCTGAGCTCGGCATTCTCGTCGTCGAGCTCGAGATTCTTGTCGTGAGTGGGGTTGGCGGCGGCGATAAGCTCGCCCTTCTTCTCGTCGATTTCGGGTTGATCAGAGCCCTCGGAGCCTGCCAGGGTGGGCGCAGCCGATGTAGGCGTTGCGTCCTTCTCGTGCATGGGAAGGCGGCGGCAGTGGGGGAGAGGTTGTGTGTTGTTGTTGGATGCGAGAAGCGGTTGGGAGGAAGGGGAACCCTTGAGGTGAACGTGGTTCGAGGGGCGCCTCAGTCGGTTGGTTGGTCGACTAGTTGAGGAGTCAGTCAGTCGGCAGGGACTGAGGAGAGAAGTGCGCCAAGCGCGCGTCCAGCGCGCAAGCGCGGGAGGGGGGACTGTAGGACTGGCCCTGCAGGACTGAAAGCTCGCCCACGGCTGAGCTCGCTTCTCGGAGAGCTAGCTTACTGAGCCGACGGCGAGAAACCTCGTTCGATGACGCGGGGACTCCAGAAATGGTCCTTCTCCTCGGTGAATAGTAAGCATCGCCGAGGCGCCTCTGACCTTCACCCTGGTCTGTCTGCTCCACTCCGAGATTACCTGAAGCACATGTGCAGGCGACCCTCCTCCACCTAACGAGGAGCCCTCCACCTAACGAGGAGCCCTCCACCTAACGAGCTCAGTGGTCCCCATCACATCGCTCTCCCTCTAGTGCCAAGGCAGTCCAATCTCAAGCCCTCTACAATAT
This sequence comes from Tausonia pullulans, assembly GCA_951802195.1. Lineage (NCBI taxonomy): Eukaryota > Fungi > Basidiomycota > Tremellomycetes > Cystofilobasidiales > Mrakiaceae > Tausonia > Tausonia pullulans. Next base: position 1,218,743 of record OX637623.1, on the reverse strand, counting down.
CCCCATCATGCCACCCCAAGCATTTGAGACCCTGCTATTCACCGACACCGGCCGAGTTTCGACCTTGCTTTCTAAGAGCGCGCGCGGAAGAAACGCACCAAGTTGGTGGGCTCATCTTTCCCATGATTTGGACAGCCCCTTGATGCGTAGTTCATAAAGGGTCTATCTGTCTCTTTACCCTTCGTGGCATCATGCTAAGATATTGAGCGAAGCTGACTAATCATGATTATGTTTCCGGCGGCCGAGAGACCAACATATTTGTTTAATCAAGACGCTCGGATCCGGGCGGGAGAAGCGAGGAAGTCGAAGATGAAATGGGATGGGTGGCTAGCATGATGACAAGTTGCACGCAGCCTTGGCCAAGGTGCTGTGGCAGATGCGGGAGACTGACTATTTATCTGTCTCGTTTTTTGAAAGCAGCAGCATCAACGAAGCGAGCTTGCAGCCACTCGGCTGGAATCGAAGCGAACAACAGTCTTCTATCTCCGCCTCCCTCGTCTCTGCGAGCCACTTAAAGACGGCGTGTCCTCCCTGCCAACAGCCGGACGAGGACTTCTCGAGCTCCAAGCATCCCGAGTGCCGTCGTATTGGTCAGCGTCCTCGGGGTTTTCCTGGCCCTCTGTCGAACGCTTCGTCGACAGCTTCTCAGCATCAGCGGCCACGGCTTCTGGATCCGAAAAGAACCGTTCGATGTTGTCCATCTCCCGCATTCGTTGGTTGAACTCCTCCTCCAAAGCCGAAGCCGTCGTAGCTGCGTGCGCTCGGTCAGCCTCGAGGGCGACGGCTGCCCGTGACGAACGAGGTTGCCGAGGAGCGAAGGCGTGTTCCTTGGCACATATCTCGAGCTGACTGAGAATCGTGGATCGCACCGCGTCGATGGTCTAAGTGTTGTAGGGAGTGGTCAGCGCAAGACGAATGAACACGGCCACACACGACCTAGTGCGCGCGCACCTGATCTCGGAACACCCAGCCCTTCTTGACGCTCACGCAAATCCCCTCCCATGTCTTGCCCGCCGGACCCTCCCCTCCTTCACCCGCCGTCTGTTTTCCCCCAATGGGGGCCTCCCGTGCCGCAGAAATGAGGTTCTGCAGCTTACGCTTCCGCTCAGCGATCTCTTGCGCCGGGCAGAGGTCCGTCTTGGTGAAGACCGGGAGGATGTTGAGCGAGCGAGGGAGAGAAGCAAGGAAGAGCTCATCCGAGGCCGAGATCGAGTGGTGGAGCACGAAAAGCATAATGAGAAGCGACGGTGGCGAGGGTGGTCGTTCGGTCATGTAATCTGTAGGCCAGGCAGGTGGTTCGGTCAGGAAGCGAACAAGGAGGAAAATGATGTTTGGATATCGCTCGCTCACAGTCGAAGAGTTCTCCCCACTCGGGGCGTCCACGGTCACCATATCCGGGAGAGTCTACGATGACCATCTGGTTCGGGATCTCGAAGAAATTGAGTAGTTTTGTGTGGCCCTATGGTTTTGAGTTGCGTTTGCCGTCAGTTCACATGGCAAGTGGTTTAACCGTCGAGAGATCTCCTCACAGCTTTTCCCGACGTTTTGACAAGGCTCGAGGATGACAAGAGTGCGTTGAGTAGCGAAGACTTGCCTGTGTTGGACCGGCCGGCCACGATGATCTCTGGAAAAGGAAGTCCGATATCAGCGCGAGAACAGGCGGCAACGCGTCGGAACAACCCGACGAGAAGCAAGCGACGTGCCCTGGAGTCTCCCCTTCGGCCTCATGTTCTCAATGTCGCCCCCACTGCCCACAAAGACGGCGTTCCGGAACGCGTCGGCGTGCGTCCGAACCTTGGCTGACTTGCCGAACGCGTTGAGCTTCTCAAGGCCTTTGTGCGAGTCAGGCCGGAGCTGGTTGTGCGGGTAGAAGGTCGTCGGCTTGGTCTTAATGACGACCGTCGACGTTGGGCGATGCGGCTTTCCCGGCTTGCCCGGCTGGGACGAGAGAGAGGGTCGGGAAGTAGATAGGGAACGGCAACAGAATAGTCGGGAGGTGAAGACGGAGAGAGAGAAGCGGAGCGGGTCGGTCGACGCCACTCGGGTGAGGAGGACGCGATTTGCAGACATGGACGGAGCTCGGTTTCCGCTCTGCTCTGTATGAGCTAGAGGTGCGAACGAGACGAGATAGAGAGGGAGAGGGACAGGGTGGAGGTAGGGAGACAGCAGTTGTCCTCCTGGTCTTCAAGAGGAAGCGTTGCGCACCTGTCCCCCTGCTCTTCTACCTGGTGTTCTGTACTTCTCGTCATTATAGCCATCCATGGTCTCTTGGTGACTTAGGGAGACTGATATACTGCGCAGAAGTTCGAAAAGGGGCAGTGATCTTAATGTACAGGAGCAATACGGGATTTGGCTCCGACCTAAGGTGAAGTACGGCCTAAGGCGACGACCACCAAACATCTCTCGCTGGTTCCATTCATTGTACGTGCATCGACTTGGATTTTTGTATGACTCGATCTGAATGTTTCCTAAGATAGCCTTGGTTTCTCAAGACAAGCGAGGGTCATCGCTCTTTGTTCCATGCGCAGTCTCGAGTCTCTTTTTGCTCAACAATTGTTTTGGGCCTTACTCCATGAGCGTGCTAACTTATTCGTTTACTTGAAGACTCTGCTTGATTGATGACGTTGCTTCCAAGTGTCTCTAAAGTTGACTCGTGGCAGTCGTTAAAACTCTCCATCCTTTTTCATTGTGGCAAGCGAGTTTGCGTAGTCCGCAAGCCAAAACCGCGTGTCCGCCAGCAACGGCCCACGCCGCTTCCACGCAAGCCCTCGTCTAGCCTCGTCCTCGAGTGACCATCTTCCCACCAACCATCATCCTCTCCACCCAACTCGCACTTCATGTCCTCCACACAAGATTTCGAGGTCGTCTTTCCTAACTCGGACGCCCTTACTCATCCGAAGAACTTCAAGGTCACCCACCCGGACCAGCACGCAAGTCCCTGCCTCCTCCCTCGCGCCTCGTTCCCGCCCTCCTCGCTTACTACGCCTGTACCTTCTCATCCCCTCCATTCACGCCCACCCCCCTTCACACCACACCTCCGCACCACAGCTCGCCCGACGTCTCCGGTTCCCCAAGCCCCCCACGTACGAGGTGCTTTCGTACAAGGTCCTCAGCCTTTGGGGTTCCGAGAGCATCACGCCCGCAACGCTCGGTTTCATGTACGTTGACAGTGACGGCGACAAGGTCGTCCTCTCTTCGGACGACGAGCTGCAGGCGTACTACGACGAGATTAGGGACAAGGGCGCCGAGAAGGAGACCGTCAAGATGAAGGTCGTTCTCACGTACAAGCAGGTCAACGAGGACGTGGAGCCCGAGCCCACGCCGGACGAGGCCGTTGCTCTCGCTGGCGAGGCTCAGCCGGCTACCCTCGTCGTTGACCGGCATCAGCAGGATCAGGAGACTGAAGAGGTGCGCCATTCATATCACCAAATTCTCTCTACCCATCTTTCAAGATCATAACTGTAGCTATCCCAGCAGACCGCCCCTTGCGAGCCCTCGGCATCTACGGTCGCTCCTTCGGCTCCCGCTGACACCGCCTCCACCGTTCGTCCCTCGTTTCCGGGACTGCGAACGACCATGTGCTTGCGCAAACTCAAATTCTCTTTGGTTATTTCTCTCTCAGAACATTCACTTTGTCCCTGAACCCGCTGCCGATGTAACGAACTCCGTTGAGGTCAAGGTCGAGGATCCCGTCGAGGAGGCCGCCGACCCTGCCTCGCCTATTCTACCGACCCCCAACCTCCCCACCCTTGCCGCGGCCGACGATGACGACCCCGCTGAGACGTTCCCGGATGCTCTACCTACCGGCGGATCCGCTCAACCTTCGCTCCTCGCGGATCTCTCGAACCTCCTCGGCCCGGCGATCTCGACTATTGTCTCGCGCGCCGTTGCGGGCGCCTACACGCCTGAGCTTATCAATCATGTGAGCAAGATTGAGGTTGAGCTTGGCAACGCCCAGGGCGAGATTGGGAAGAGTTTCGAGCAGGCCGGGTTTGGCATGCAGGAGCTTCAGGTTGTTATCGAAGGGGTTCGTCTCATCTGTCTACGCAAGTCCATCTTTGCGTCGCTGACTTCTTGCCTCCCACACTACAGGTGAAGCGCAGCATTAATGGTATGCGTCAAGAGCTTGACGAGGTCCGCAAGGAGAACCGGGCGCGTACGGCCGCCTTCAACGCCTCCCAAACTGAGGCGGACAACTTGAGCCTGCGCTCGAGGGACACGGTCGTCATCGTTGATGGCGAGGTCGTGGAACCCAAAACAGAGAAGACCGCCGCTGCTGCTCCCCCTGGTTCGTGTCGCAGTCTGTGACGCGCTTGTGTCTTCACCGTAGCTTGATTTCACTGACACCCCTTGCTTCATTTTTCTCAGCCGCTTCCTCGCCGCCCGCTTCCACAGCTCCCCCTGCTTCGGTGTCTAAGCCTTCCACTCCGGCGGCTCCCTTTACCAGCGAGGCTCAGGCCCCGGGCTCCTTTCCGGGCTCCTGGAATTTTCGCAGCAACGCCGCTCCGGGCCCTCCTCCTCTGTTTCATGGGTTCCCTTCCCTCAGCTCCTCAGAGATGCCCCACCGCCGTCAGCCCTGGGAGAACCGGCCCTTCCAAGAGCACTTCGGTCGCCCGCCGCACCACCAACACCACCACTCGTCGCGCCCAAACCCGTTCCGCCCTGCTGCCTCATCTTCTGCCCCAACGGTCCCGGGGGCCTTCCCGGAGATGCGCCAGCGGCAGGGCGGCGTGGACGAGTCGGGCTGGGCGGCGAGGAAGCGTCGGGACGAGAGCAAGTATGACCAGGTCGTCAACACACTCAACGAGGTGAGTGGAGGAAATGCGCGCTTGCGGACTGATCTCAGGCTCTAATTTGCCCGCTCACCTTCCGCAGATGGGCTTCAAGGAGTCGGACGTCGAGAGCGTGGTTAGGGCGAATCTGAATCTGGCTGAGGCAGAGATCGTGGCGATCGTCTGCGGGGGTCTCTTTGTGTAACGCACGAGACCGAGCTGTGTTCTTCCTCTCCTCCCGTCTGCTTGTACCACTTTTTCTTTTTTTTTTTTTCAATGACGACACCCCTTTGGTTTCTTATAGTATGTAGTTCTTCCTCACGTATGTCCTTAGAAGAGGGCGAGCAGAGCGAAGCATACGCGGTGCCCACTCAAATTTGGTCGTCCGGGGACATCGGGCCGATGATGAGAGTGACGAAGGGAACCACAGCTGCCTTTGCCCTCTTTCGCTCGCTCTCAACAGAGAGCGGCCTGTCCCCTGAGGCGTGTCTAGATAGAGAGATCTGCGAACACGAGGCAGTAATCTTGATCTGTGGGTGAAAGATGAGCATCGAGTCAGGATCGTAGTGTGAGCGAGTGCGGGATGAACCGAGTGTTTCTAAGGAGGGAGTAGAAGCCTCGCTCCGAGCGCATTGGCTCGCTTCCACCTCCCTTAAGCGGCCTTCGATACACACCCATACCCACACCACACTCCACCACTCTCACCAACTATTCTCACGTCGTCGCTCTTCTCGTCGCTACCCCTCTTGTCACCTTGTTTGCCCACATGCCCTCGCCCATGGCCATAGCTCTTCCGCCGAGGGCCGACGGCAACGGCGCCGACTTCGCACCGTCGTCGCTCGCGAGCCAAGCTTCCTCCTCCCAGACTCGAGGCATGCAGTCTCCCGGTCGGGGGTCCTTCCTCCCCTCCTTCAGTGCGTGCAAGCCCTCCTCTCTCAAGCCGGATGCCTGGACATGGAGAGCCCGCCGGCGACGAAGACGCCTCAGCCTGCTGACGAGGTCTCCTTCCTCCTTCCCGTCCGCGGGAGGACAGTGCGACGACCGCGAGCAGCAACGGGCGACTCCTCCAGCAGGCCACCCACCCTCGGTCTTTCCGAGCAGTCGTGCGCCCCTAGCTCGACCAGCAACAGAGGAGAGCAGCCTCAACCCAACTCTTCGGACTCGCTGGCGTCAGACCAGGGTGGCAACGCCCAGATGAGCCCCAATAATCGTCGGCGGGCGACGGGCCCGCTGCCTCGGTCTTCGTCCGGGCTTCCCTCTCCTTCACTCTCGTCACCTTCGAGGGACAGAGATGATCCTCTGGCAGCGTTCGGTCAGCGGCTCTTCCGCCGAATCTCCAATAATAACGGTGGGATTCAGAATGGCGGAGGCGCTGTGCCCACATCCACTCCTCCGCCGTCTTCTAACGGCTTCTCCTCGGACGACTCTCGACGGGCCCTCCCCATCACGACGAGGAACACTGCCGGGGCCACTGCTGCTGATAGGGAGTCTCTCACCAACGTCGTTGCGAGCGCCATTAGTGGAACGCCGCCTCGTGAGTCCCGTTGTCGCTGTTTTTGCTCTCGCTTCGCTATCGGAAGCGATGCGAACCGGCTGGCTTGCGACGCCGCTTGTCCCACATCAGACCCGGCGGCTCGATCTCGTCGCAGCTTCCGTCGTCATTCAGGTTCGAGGGTGACTGACTGACAACCCCTCCTCTTGTAGCGAATGCTTCGACGATGACCTCCTTCGATCCGATGGCGACGAACGGCAGCAGCGCCATTGTCGCCCATCCACCTTCCTCGTCAGCCAACTTCGTCACCAGCGCCGGCGCCGAGTCTTCATCTTCCCAGGCTGGTCTAACCACTGCCACCACTACCTCGGCCATCCCTTCCTCTGCCATTGCCTCTAGCTCCTCCTCTTCCCCCGCCGCAGCTGCTGCCCTCTCCTCCTCGTCTCCATCTGCCTCCTCGTCGGCCCGAACCCACAGGATTCGCCTCGTCCCGATGCTCGAGTCGTCCCACTCGCTCGCGTTCGACCCCATCCTCCGAGACGTCCGCGAGTCGCCCGCCCCGGACCCCATGAGTGCCGGCGGGGACAACGTCTACGCCCTTAAGGTCGGCCGGTTCACCGATAAGCAGTCGGGTGCCGATGGGACCCCGCGCGGTGGAGCGCTCAGTAGCACCAAGGTCGCGTTCAAGAGTAAGGTCGTCAGTCGGTGCCATGCAGAGATCTGGGCGCTTGAAGGAGGACGGGTGAGTTGTTCAAACCGCTGGTGTCCTGTAAATCTCTACTGACGATCCTCTTGCCGATCAGTTCTTTGTCAAAGACACTCGTTCCTCGTCTGGCACTTTCCTCAACCATATCCGCCTTTCCGTCCCGAGCGTCGAATCTAAGGTCTTCCCGCTTAAGGTTTATCTCGTTTGATTTTCTGCGCTCACGTCCTCGCCATTTTCTGTACTGACCTGATTTTTCGCTTTTCAGGATGGCGATGTCCTCCAGCTTGGGGTCGACTACCAGGGTGGAACTGAAGAGATCTACCGCTGCGTGAAAATGCGGATTGAGATCGGCCGAGCCTGGCAGGGCGGAGCCAACGCTTTCAAGTACGTCCACTTTGTTCCTCCTTTACATCTTCTCTCCATGAGCTTACTGACTTACACACATGCGACTGTAGCACCAACGCCCTGAAGCAGCTTAACGCCTTGGGGGGAGGGACTGAAGCTGTCTCTCCTGCTCCTGCTGCTGGAGGCTCGGGCAGCAAGGGCAAGAAGCTTGTCAAACAGAGCGTCACGGACTGCTGCATCTGCCTGTTCTCAGTGACGATCTGCCAGAGCCTGTTCATCGCTCCGTGCTCGCACGTCGTGAGTCTTTAATTTTACCCCTCTACAAACCACCTTCACCTCATCACTAAGTCTCTCTCTTTCTCTTTCTCCTCAGTTCCACTACAAATGTATCCGCCCTCTCCTAGCGCAGCATCATCCAGGCTTCTCCTGCCCTCTCTGTCGGTCCTTCGCCGACCTCGAAGCAGATGTCGAGACGGAGGACGCGTGGGAGACTGGGTCGGTCACGTCGCGGAGGGAGAGTTTGCTGTCGAGGAAGGGGAGCTTGAAGAGCGTGAAACAGGCGTTCGAGCAGGGGTTGGCGCACGCGTTGGCAAATGCCGAAGTTGAAGATGGGGGAGACGTGGAGGCGGGGGTTGTAGTAGCGGAAGGGGGCGAGGGGGAAGATGAGGCGTTAATGCTGCCGCCCACAGGAGCTGGAGGGTCACCCGATGGCGCAGCGACATCATCAAGCGACCACCAAGGCCGATCAGAGATTGCTAGGTCTGAAACGCTCGTCACTCCTACGGTGGTAGCTCCTCTTTCCGTCTCGACGACGACGACGCCAGCGGCTCCTACGAACGGCCACGCCACCCAGGAGGTCACCAGCACCAGCACCATCGAGCTCACTGCCTCCCCCATTGCGCTCGACCCCACCTCCTCTTCCAATGCCGGTACTTCCTCCACGCACCATGTCACTCAGCCCGAGCTCGAGGTCGTCGAGGAGGAAACCACGCCCACGCCCAAGCATGACGAGCAGCAGCCCGCCGCCGCCGACGTTGTGTCATGAGAAAGAGGCTGCAATCGTAGCGGCCTCGACGTCCGAGCACCTCACTGCTGCTATCGTTTGAGCGCGAGCGCTTGTTACCCACTTTCCCCTTCGTCTCCGTTTGCTTGTGTTCATGCGGCTTTGTCTCGTGCAATTTTTTTCTCGACAGTAGTAACCTCCTTTTTCTGTTCCATAGTTGAACGTGGATGTGGGCCATTTTCGTCTGCTAGTTCGCTTGCCATTCATTCTCCAACCCTCCTCTTCTGTTCTCACTTGAAGTACACTGATACCTTGCCAGCGAGCAAACTCGATTTTTGTTCAAAAAACCTCACTCGTTCGCATTCGACCCATGAATTCGCGCATCCACTATCGATTCGACTTTGAGAGAGCGAGACAAGGAGTGAGGCGCATGCATGAGATAGTGTGAAGTAAAAAAATAATCGTCAAAAGGTCCAAGAACTACAGAAAAGTGAAGAAGGAAGAGAAGAGGTGAAAGAGCACAAAGACCGTCCGCCATACGTTTCGCGCTGCTGCTCTCTCACTCAGCCTTCCACCATTGATACAGTTGCCTCCTGCGCCGGCGTCGCGTACCTTCCTGCCGCCTCCCTCAGGACATTCAGGACCTTGCCAATGACCCCACCCGGCATGGTCGTCGTCTCTCCGTTGGCCTCTGCCGCTGGCGAGATCGCCAGCCGGTGGAGGTACGCAAAGTCGGCATGCGCGACGAGGGGGAGGGACGACATCCGGCGCTGCTCGAGTCGGCGCGTCGACTCGGCAAAGAAGGTCGCGGAGAGCTGCTCGGCTCGGGTCACGACGGACATGGGGACACCAGCGAGGTGGGCGACGTCTGGTGAGAGCGGGGGCGCGGGAGTCAGCGGTTTTGAATCAGCAAAGGTGGATGTGAGGGGACAGACGGGTTCCGTAGGACGATTCGGCGCGGCCCTCGATGAGCTTGTAGAGGAAGGTGACCTCGCGTTTCTCTTCGTTGACGACGCTGCTCATGTGCATGCTCCGGATGTTAGGGTGATACGCATAGTCGTCCGTGAGAGAGCCGTAGTGAGTCTGGTAGAAAGTGAAAATCAGTAGGCGAACTTAGGGTGAGCGGCTGTCATGACTTACAGCGAAGAAACCGAGCGGAAGCGTTTGGGTCGCAAGATAATGGAGAACCGCCTGAAAAAGGCTTATCAGCGCTGCACACCCACCTGGACCAATGACGAGGGACAACGGCTTACGCCAGCAATAGCCATGCCGTCGTATGTCGAGGTACCACGTCCGAGCTCGTCGAGAATGACCAGCGACTTCGGCCCGGCTTCGCGAAGGATTTTGGACCTGCGAAGAGTAAGCGATAAGGTCAGCGCTCCATCGAAGTTGAGGAGACAGCCGCTGATGACTTACGCCTCTTCGAGCTCGACCCGGAATGTGGACTGGCTGGCAAACATGTTGTCGTAGGCTCCCATACGCGTTTGGATCTGCAGGACATGGTAAGCGAGGATTGGGTGGACAGAGGAGGCAGGCACACGCACCTTGTCGATTGGTGAGAGTGTCGCTTTCCTGGCCGGAACGTACATGCCCAGCTGAGCCATGATAACGCCTGCGGCGCTGATAAGTCGTACGAACAAAGTCAGAGAAGAAGTCTTCGCAGGGATGCACGGGCAGCTCACGTCATGCGGAGAAGTGTCTGAAGGGGGACAATGAGCGGGAGATCAGCCTCGCGCCCGTGTTCGCCATCTGGCCGGAACTCACGCTCTTTCCCGCCATGTTCGGTCCCGTCAGCAGGACGGTCCTCGCCGCGTCCCCGCCGAGCTTGACATCGTTTGGGATAAAGTCCTTGGTGAGGCACATGCTCGGGTGTCGAAGCTCCTCAAAGTCCAGCGTCGCCACGTCCGACTCGACGAACGTTGGCCGGCACTTTGGCTCATCGAGATCCCTCGAGGCGAGCGCGAGAGAGCCGAGGCAGTCGAGCTCGGCGACGGTTTTGACGGCGCGGAGCCAGACGGTGCGCTCGAGGTCAAACTCATTAAAGACGCGCTTGACAAAGCTAATGAGAGGCGCAGGGGAGTCAGTAACAACGTGAGAGAGTGAGCAGAAAGGAAGGGAGTAACTACTAACGACTTGACGGCTCCCGTCCGCGTCTCGCGCGCTTCCTGAAGGCTCTGGATGAGAGGTGTTGTCCTGGGCGTTTGGTAACGAGCGACAGCCTAAAAATGGGGTGAGATAAGGCGAGGAAGACGGTCCCAGTAAGAAGAGGCCAAGACCTTACCTTAGTGCTTCCCGTCTTAGTCCAGTTCTTCGGGACCACGGTTTTTGCAGGCACTGTGGCAAGGGAAAATAGTGACGTCCGATCAGTTGCCATCTGGCAAAGACCGATGCTCAGACTCACCCTCGACCTGGTAGATCTCCTTCTGGCCCTGGCTGCTATGCCAGTACACGACGCTTTTGGTCCTGCAAGCGCACGCATACATAGGGTCAGCTTGAATCCGGTCGAGCGAAGAGCGAGAAAATGACCGGATACGTACTTGAGCTCCTTGACGTACTGTTCCCGGAGCTCCTCAAGCTTGCCCTCGATATCAGCGATCTCAGCCATGATCTCCTCATACGCCTCGTCAGCGCCTTCGACGGGCAGGAGGGTGCCTGTAACCGGTCCGAACGGTTATTCAGTTGATGTTCTATACAGGGGCAGCTTGATGCTGCTAACCGTTCTCATAGGTGTACATCGACCGGACATGTTCGAGGTGAGGCGTGAGATCGGGCGCCGACCGGATGAGGGCCGAGACGCTCGTCGATTCGAAGCCCTCTGCGACCTGACCGAGTTGCTCCAAGCCGCGCTGGAGCTCATCGAAGGACTGAAAAGTGGAAAAATTGCAGGATCAGTTCCCTCACAGTCTCGCCTCGGCTGAAGAGGACGAGGGCCGGCCTACCTCGATGACGCGGCTGAAGTCAGAAATCTTGCAGGATTGAGCATGGATGCGCGAGATAAGGCGCTCGAGGTCGGGCAAGCCTTGAAAACGGGAAATGTCAGCAACTTTCAGACAGCAAATGAGGACGGTCTTGCGACAGATGCTCACCCTTGGCGAACTTGCGGAATCTGTCCTCGAAGGAGGTGTGATTCATAATCTCCTCGATAGCATCGAGCCGGTCGTTGATCGCTTTGGTTTGTTGCAGAGGCGAGCAGAGCCAGATACGGAAGAGGCGCTTGCCTGTTTTGTAGACGTCGGCGAGGTCAGCGAGAGCTCAGGTCGATCGAGAGATGGACAGACAGCCAACACCCACCGAAAGCCGTGACGCAGCGCTGGAGGATCTTAAGAAGAGACCCGTCCTCACCGCCCTCATTGTTCTCGAGGATCTCGAGGTGGCTCAGAGTGCTGCCGTCGAGGACCTGAATGGATGTGGACGAGTCAGTGAGTGTACCATCATCCGCACACAATGGGCCAGGGAACGCACGAGCGCCTGGTTGTTGCGAATCGGGTCGTACTGGAGCCCATAAAGGAGCGGCCTGTCAGGTTGACTCGTCAAGAAGAGGCGCCAATGCCAAACACATACGACGTCAAAATTCTTCTGGCTCAAAAGATCCTTGTCCAAGTTGAGCTGCTTCAGGTAACTGCGAGGCGATGGCCGCCCTCACTGTCAGCAGATGCGGTAAGGCGAGATGGCAGTTGGCCGACGAACGCGATCATTCCGCCCAGGCTGGCCAATACGAGCGGCTGATCGAGCGCCCCGTTGAGCGCCTCCGGCAGCCCATGGAGCCTCTTGTCGTCGCCATTGGCATTCACAGGTGCGTCCTCTTTGGGGGGGAAAAAGTCAACGAGGAGATCGATGGTCTGCTCGGCGGTGCACGTGTCCTTCGGCCTGAGCGCAGTCCAGACGCAGGATGAAGGGAGAATCGAGCGAAGAGTCCGAAGCGTAGAGACGGAGAGGTCGCCCTGTGATCCGGCAGACTTCAGCATCAACACACGCCCGCAGCATCAACAGGAAATCCAGTGACAACCTTCTCATAGATGAGCTCCTTTGGTCGAAGCTGGCGGAACATGGTCTCGAGACGGGTCTTGACAAGGTCATCATCGAAGCCCGAGAGGGAAAATGCCCCCGTCGCGGCATCGAGGATGGTGATGCCGAACGAAGATGGTTGGTGAGGGGATGGGCTGTACTCCTGTATGCGGCACGCGGGACGTCAGCGGATGTGAGGCGAAATAAGCATCGACCCATGATAGACCTTGATGGAGATGCAGTGGCTAGCCTCGTCGCCTGTGAGATACGACGGATCGGACACGGTGCCGTTCGTGAGGACGTGCTTAAGCTCCCGGTTGACGATGCCCGGGGCAGCCGGGGCCTTCTTGCCCTTTGCTGGCGTGGCATTGCGCATCTTGGCGCCTGGAGGGCGACAAACCACTATCAGCCTTGAAATGGGACGCATATGTGAAGCGGCTTGATTCACCAAGAGCCGTCTCGACTTGCTCGACTGGAACGTTGCATTTGAAGTGAGATATTAGTTGAGGGTTATATCAACTCGCTCGATCGTATCAGCAACACCACGCACCTCGTCCGACCTTGTAGCCTTTGAAACACAGGTCATGCTGTCAGTCCTTAATCTCTTTAAGGGCGACGAGAGCAAACGGCCTTTCGACTGACCAGCGGCGAGGAACTTGGCCGCCCAAATCTCGAACTGCTGCTCCGGCACGCCGACCATGCACATCTTGACGCGGTCGGTAAGCTTGAGGCCAAACTCTTCATTGCCGATCCTCTGTAGAGCGGGTCTGTCAGGGGAATGATTCCATGCAGGCCCAGGGATCAAGGACCAACCGCGTCGTTCTCGTAGAGTTCGAAGAATTTGCCCTGAATGAGGCGCTTGTCAGCATCTCTTACGGCTCGTTGTTCTGACGAGACAAAGGCACCTTCTGGAAAAATAGCACCGTATCCCAATGATTTTGCTTGATCTCCCAAAACTGCAGATACCCAAAACCATCAGCGTTCCCTCCGGATGCATCAGAGCAACACAAGGGGTTGCACCTGTTTCTCGAAGGGCGTGAACTTCTGCCAGGCCGTGGAGGGTATTCGGATTGTCCGCGGGTCGTAGTTAGGAGAGCCTAGATGCGAAGGGGAGTTCAAGCTCGTCAACGTGTACACGCACAATCGAGGTCACCAAGACTCACCTGGGCGAATGCCGTCCTTCTGTCTCCGAAAATGAGGGGTAAATGCGGTCAGCAACTCTTTCTCTCTTTGGCGCGCGATGAGCCGAAAGACGACGCACGTCTCGTATGTCCTTGATAAAGTCGTAGCAGTCCTCGGCAGCGCGCTTCTCTTCTTTCTCATTCAGCCTCCGGAGCTCCGCCTGCGTGAGGAATGAGTTGGAGTTGGATCCGCTGCCGTTTGTCGAGGGCCTCGGTGCCGGACGAGATAAGGAGGACGGCGTCGACTTGGTCTTGCCGTTGCTGCTGCTCTTGGACGCCGGGATGGGCTTCTTCCTCTTCTTGGGCGTCTCATCCGAAATCTCTGAGGGAATATCTGACTCGGCGTCGGACGCATCGCCGCCGTCAAACTCCTCGGCAGCGGCGACTGTGGGAGCATGCGGGCCACCAGCTCAGCCGTGTTCCAGCGCAAGGGGATGAAGAAACTCACGGAGATCCTCATCGTCCATGCCAAAGTCGTAGTCGTCGTCCGAGTCGGCCCTTTTCTTAGCTGCGAGGGAAGCGCGCAAGCATCAGAGAGCCCGTCCAAGTGAAGACGCCGCCCTTCGAAAGACGGACCAGATGACTTGCGCGACAGCTTCTTCACAGCGGGTCCATCCTCCTCTTCAGAATCAGACTCGACGATGGCCTTGCGACGCTTTGAGCGGGCCTGGATCGAGAGGACGCGTAAAGTGGGAGGAAATGAGAACGATCTCGCGACGCGTCAGTGCTTTCGACGCGTCGGTTGATCGCGTCCTCCATTCGCCCGCCAGGCCAGCAGAGAGAGAGAGAGAGCGAACGCTTACCGTCGTGATCGGAAAGTCATCATCCCCACCATCCATCGCCACGTCTTCCGAAGCCTCAGGTTCCCCGGGCGCGTCGCTCGACGGCGGCGGGCGTGTGGGCGAGCTCGGCCCAAGGAGCGAGCTGAGGTCGTCGTCCCTCTCCGCCGCCTCCTTCTCCCCGTCGAGGACAACAGCGAGCTTCTCGATGGGCTTGAACTTGCTTGAGACAGCCGCCAAAGGGGACGACATCGCGGGCCCATAGGCAGGGGGTGCGTTCTTCTGAGAGGAGGCGGCGAGCGGGGTCTTTGACGACGCGTGCGGCTTCTGGATGGGCGACGAAGAGGATGGCGGGGGGCCACCGGCGGTAGAGGGTTTCTTGAAGAAGCCGAGGAGAGTCGACTGCTTCTTGCCGGCTGAGGATGTAACGGCAGGTGAGGCCTTGGGCATGTTGAGGAGGTATTGGAGATGAGGAAAAAAAAAACAGATGGGGGGAAAGAGAAGGTGGGAGGTGGAAGTTGGTGGGAGCGAGCCTCACTAGTCCGCCCTCGTCAGGAGGGTTGAAGTTGGATGAACGCGTGTGCTGCGACGATTGTGCTGCGACGATATTTCCACTGCACTTTATAACGTTGACACATGTCTCCGCCTATGAGCTAACAAGTTCCTCATCATTTTCAAGGCCCACTTGATGTTCAGATTCTCGAGACATACATCACAAGCGGACGCTCGCGCGAACGGGAAAGTAGTTGGGGGTGGGGGGGGGGGGGGAGAGAGGGTCGAAACGGTAGGTAGAGGGAAGGAGAGCGGAAAAGCTAACAACGAAGCACTATAGGATGGACGGACGACGACAATAGCTGCTTAGCACCTGTTGACGTTGCGGAGGTCCTCGCAGGCAACCTTGACGCGGGCTGAGAGAGTGACCTCTCCGGTGCGGATCCAGACGCGGGGGTCGTAGTACTTCTTGTTGGGCTTGTCCTCACCCTCCGGGTTGCCGACCTGAGTCTTGAGGTAGCCAGCCTTCTCCTCGAAGAAGTTGCGCATGCCCTCGAGGTAGGCGAACTGGGTGTCGGTGTCGACGTTCATCTTGACAACTCCGTTCGAGACAGCCTCGGTGATCTCAGCCTTGGTCGATCCGGATCCACCGTGGAAGACGAGGAAGAGGGGCTTCTTGTCGCCGTTGTTGATCTGCTCGGCGACGTACTTCTGGTGCTTGCCGAGGAGCTCGGGCTGGAGCTGGACGTTTCCGGGCTTGTAGACACCGTGGACGTTTCCGAAGGCAGCGGCAATGGAGAAGTTGGGGGAGATGGCGGAGAGGGCCTTGTAGACGTCGTAGATGTCGGGGGGCTGGGTGTAGAGCGAAGCGTTGTCGACGGAGGAGTTGTCGACACCGTCCTCCTCGCCACCGGTGATTCCGATCTCCATCTCGAGCCACTCTGCGAGAAGGGAGAAATGTGGGGGAGTGTCAACGTCAGTGTTCAGGCCCTCTGAGAACAAAGGTCAGGACCCACGGTTCATCTTCGCCATGCGGGTGAAGTACTTCTCGCAGGTAGCGATGTTCTCCTCCTTAGACTCCTCGGAAAGGTCGAGCATGTGCGAGGAGAAGAGAGGGTAGCCGTGCTCCTTGAAGTAGGCCTCGTCGGCATCGAGCATGCCATCGAACCAGGGGAGGAGCTTGTGGGCGCAGTGGTCGGTGTGGAGGACAACGGGGACACCGTACGAAGGGGCGACAGCGCTGGAGAGGATAACGCAGGCAGCGTCAGCATGAGGACAGCGAGCATAAGGATGACGAAGAGGGATAGGCAATAGGCAACAGAAGAAACAAAGCCGAGGGACATTGTTGCCCGCAACCACGATGCCCTCCGCGCCCCGCAGTTTCCTCAGACAGCCAACAGAGAAGATGGCGGTGCAATGAAAAGCATCAAGGTAGGGTGGCCCGTAAGAGGGGTGAAAGAAGCATCCCCCCTTCGGCGATTGTCGGACACTAGGTCCCGAAGAGGGAACAGGTCGTCGGCCCGTCTCCGGCCCGCGCGCGCTCCTCCGTCTTCCGCATCGCCATAGAAGAGACAGGAGTGATCGAAGACGGAAGAGGGATATTGCTCTCGTATCGTGGTTTTGCGGAGCGGCAAGATTGATAATGCGCGCACACTCGCATGCATGCCCGATGAGAGCAGCCCAGCGAATCTTGCTGGCCCGCTCCCTTCATCACCCACTTATCGCTAGAGATTGTAAACTCACCGGATGAAGTGCGCGGCAGCGATGGCACCGGCGATGGAGGCCTCCTGGTTCTTGTTGGCAAGACCCTTGCCGGCGAAGAAGGCGGATCCTCCCTGGGACATCTGGAGGATGATGGGCGAGTTGATGTCCCGGGCGGCCTCAAGGCAGGCGCTACGTAGGAGAAAAAGACGTCAGCACCGCTCTAGGTGGGTTGAATGGCTCCAGAGGCAATCCGAAGCGCGAAAGACAGCGGAAAGACTCACTTGACAGTCGAGGAAGAGGTGACATTGACGGCCGGGATAGCGTACTAAACGCCACGAGGAGACAGGGTCAGTCGAGGAGAGAGAAAGGAGAGCCGATGAGACAGCGGCTCCCAAGGGAGGTGTGCGGCAAGCGATAATCAACGACACACCTCGTTGGCACGGGCGTGCTCGAAGAGCTTGCGGGTCTGGTCACCGGTGAGGACACCAGCCTGTGTGCGCATGGAAAGAGGTTAGGGAGAGACTACGTCAGTGCGAAGAAGAGGACGAGATGAGAGTAGGGAACGACGGGCTTATGAGGCCTGGCCGTCGACGACGACGACGAGCAGAAAGGAAAGAAACATACGGGGACGACGGAGAGGGCACCGGACATTGTAAGAGAGAAGTAAGAAGGGGTGGGTTGGGTTGGTGGGGGGAGGGGGAGTGGTGGTATGAGGGAAGAGGGCGAGTCGAAAAAGCCGGGGGGGTCAAGGGCGAGCGAGGGGGACTCGAATGGAAAGCGAGAGAGATGGAAGAGGCGGAGGGGCGGCGCGAGCGCAGAGAAGGCGGGGGCGGGGAAGCCGCAGAGGGCAGAGAGAACGTCAGAGTGAGCCAGCCAGCCGCCTAGTTCGGCCGGTCTGCCCTTTCCCTCTTGCTCGGCAGAGAAGAGGAGGAGGTCATGCGGACATAGTCGGCGCGTCCTTTCTCTGCGCTTTGCCGTCCTCTCTCTGTAGGAGGGAAGTAGTAGGTCCAGCTCCCCTCTGATATCTCTCTTTCGTTCTCTGGCTTTCTCTCACCTCTTTCTCCCCGCAAGGAAGGCAAGATTGAGGAGGCCCTCTAGCTTCCCCAACGTCACCACTGGCTCCGTCTCCTCCTCTTTTCTCCTCTGCCGCCGGCAGTTGCTCGCGGGGAAGATCGGCCGCTCTCCTCCTGGGCGCCTCATGAAAAAAAACGTAGTGAGCCCCTCTTACCTCCTCCATCTTCATCGTCAGAATCACTGGGGAGAGGGCCAAGGATGCGTCTTCCTCCTCCGCCCGACTGATGATGAGAAGTCCTTTGCCATGACAATTACCCTTGGCCAGTGAAACAGCGCGCAAGTGAGGAGGAAGCAACCGACCAAGCAGCGAGACAGTAACAGAGCGTTCCGAGGAACCGCCTTCTACGGGGCTCAGCCTTGAGAGAAAGTGGCTTGTACCTGCTCAGTGTTCTAATTGAAGTGGGAGAAATGAGGGGCACGACCATCCTTGGCAGCGGTATCTCTGTTTTGCGATCCACCCAAGGACAATCCACGCGCGCGCGTAGCTGTATGTGGCGAACCAGCAAGTTGAGGACAGTCGAAGTATAGACAAGCTTGGAGGAGAGCGCTCAATATATTGACGTACAAAATGAAAAAGAAGAAGAAGAAAAAGTGTTATCTGAGGTATCCATCCATGCCTTGCAAGTTGCAGGTCGCAGGGTCGGGCTTTCATCATAGATTCTCCGTCGACTGGACGACTGAGTTCAACCTTTGTGAGTTTACCATAGCCTGAGATCAGTCGTGCAAATATGTCTGGCTGTTCTTCAAAAGCGATGCAACCCCGATGGCAGGTCTTCGAAAGTGAGGTCTCGATCTCGAAGTCTCAGTAACAGAGCACAGAGAACGTGATGTCTTTTCTCGAGACTGATGGTAGACTCCGACTCCTACGTGAAAGATGGAAAGATCACCAGTCACTTCAGCTCTTGTTTTTCTTTGAGTCGATAGCTCGTCGTACACCGGGTTGAGACTTGTTTGGCTTTGAGATTGAGACAGCCTGCCCTGAAATGGGCTTGTTTTTAACACATCCGGAAGAACATTAGGAAGAAAATGTTTTATTCATTCGTGCAAGATGCGTATCGCAGCTACAAGACATTCAGCCATCTTTGATTCTAGTCCGAGGCAGTCGATCGATCAATCGATGAAGCACTCATATCTTTCTCACCCTCCCATCCCTTCCTTCCTCCCCTCCCCTTTCCCCTCTTGCCTGACGTTGCCTCCTCCGAATGACCGTGTCCGGGTCCAGCTACTCGGATGGGTAGCTTTCACGGACGTTCTTGGTGACCAGCGCGAGACGGCCTTCGTTCCGGTCCATTATTGCTCAATGGTCGTCCGCTGGATGCTGTTCGGCGCCATGCTCGTTAGTCCAGGACTCTGCTGTGATTTTCTATCGACTGCGCTAACTCTAGGGAGCTTTCGCTGTTCATGGCCCGCAGGTTCAGGTGAATTCCTCTCCTCGATTCAAGCCGAACCACCGCTCTCAATCATCCCTCCCTCCCACTCCTGCAGTTGATGACGCTCATCCGAGTTTCTCAGGGCTAGGAATGCTGGGCATACTCTTGCCTGGTCGTCCTCAACGGCTGTCTCATCGGCTCAATACGTGTGAGCAGGGCGCTGGCCTTTCTCTCATCCGCTGATGATCACCCATCTTGGCCTGCTCGCTCGCTCGACTGTTTTTCAAAATGGAACGGCCACTCCGGCTAGTCTCTGCACAAGACTCGGTCTGATTAAAGACACGCATGCAAGCCTGAATTATCAGGTCTTCTTTTCATGTAGGTCATCAATAACGGGTGGCGGGTGCGCGTTAAAGGTTGGCTGCCCGCTTCGCGCGCTGTCGCTCGCGCCTGCGGATGACAAGTATTTAAATGTCGTCTTACTATCTGTGGTCTGAGGCTAATATTACGCTTCCTTATTTCTTTTTGCTCTCCTTTAACACGCATTTCATCATGATTCGTAGTGCCTTACCTGTCGCTTGCTTCGGCACCCTAGAAGTCTGATTGCTTCCTTCCCGCTATCTCCAGCACGGCTGCTAGATTCTCATGGCCTATTAAACCTTTGCGTATACTCGTCCCACCCAGGAGACTGTTCGAACCTCCAAGCCTCGCTGGATTGTCTTTGGCGTCACGGGCTGCTTTTTGTTGCGAGCGTCATCTGCGCGGCCCTCTTGACCGCCTTTTTCTTTGGACATGCCAGCAAGTTTGAATGACATCTTTCGCTTTGGAGGAAAAATGAGATCGCTGCTATTCGCTCTTCAGCAGTGCCAGAATTATTGAGTCAGATACCTTCGCTTGTTTATAGGGGCCGGTCGAATGTACTCTTTCTTGCGACGCAACGCTTTTGCAACAAGGCGTTCAGTAAGAGGGCGGCGTCCTTCCTACGCCCCTTTCCACTCACCTTCTTATCGTCCTGCTGAGGACTCCGCTCTCTTACTCAGGTCTGTAATACCACATGCTCGGTCAGAGACAACTCGGTCATCACAATGATTCTCTATGTCACTCTGCGCCACGGAATTCTCCTCATTCTGTGAGCGGGCTTGCCCGTCCACTCCCTATAGGTGCTATCGCTGAATCCCGCTGCCCAGCTTCCGCTTCACCCTCCTCTCTTTCTTCTTCACTGTCGAGAGCCAATGGGGCATCCTTCACGTGTACACTCTCCCGCCCTTGTACACCCTCACCGCCCTCGTCTATGCCCTTACCCCACCAACTCCAAGCCAAACGGTGAGCCAAATTTCTCGGCTTGATTGCCGAGAAGGGCCGCGGCGTTTCGCCTGCGTGCCAGCCACAGCATGCCGAGACACCTCCCCTCACCTTACGACGTCGAACTCGGCCGATGAAATCTCGTCGTCCAGGGATAGTGAAAGTGCTTTCACTCGTCGGCAGGAAAGGACCTCCTGCAAGCGAGGCAAGAAGTGCGTCGGGGGTTTTACAAGGACGCGGCCATCACCCCGAGTGTTTGCCACAGAGGGAATAAGCCGCGAGACAACATCGCGTGTCACCTTTGAGCGGGGTCAGGAGTAGATCGACGTTGTGTCTGTCTGTAGCGGAGGGGAAGACGTCGATAGAGGTGGAGGAGGACGACTGGCTCAAGCGGCATGAGAGGCTTCGCTGGGGTACGATTAACCTTAATTCCTGCGTTGTCTCTCCTTGTCAATTCTATGATGGCCGCTCTCATCTGTATTCGCAGAGCATGTAAACACCTATACTCCAGCTTCTCCACGAGCACGCGCGATCACCCTTCCTCCATCAGTCACCTCGCGCCTCCCCGCTCGCGCCGCACTAACGCTTTCTCGACGCACGAGTTGAGTCTTATTGGAGTTGTCAGCAGCGGTAATCCGGGCGGCTCTGCTACTCCCAACAACATTTTGATCGAGCGGGTCAACGGAGCGGCGTCGATTTCAGCCACGGCAGGAGAGGGGGCTACCACACCTCCGCCAGCCATCTCAAGATGCTGGCCCTCATCGACGCCTTCTCGCCCATATCTTCGTCGGCGACGACGACACACGGGGTCACTTGGGACGTGGATGCCGAGGTCAACCCTGCGTACCAGCTGCCGCGCATCGAAGATCTCATCATGGAGGATGTGTTTGCCCCAGTCAGGAACGGAAGCGGTTGTGTTCTCATGGTCTCCATGTGTTCATCCTCTTGTATAGATCCTGTGAGTTCCTGACCTCTCGCCCGGAGGCAATGCGAAGGCTAAACACCGTCCTTGGTGCTTGCTCGTATTCTATCATCTATATCTATCTGTGCATGGACTTCTGGTGGGGACATCAGGCGAGGGAAGACGGAGCCTGTATGTCTTCGCCGGAAGCTAAGGTTGATGACGCGCCCGTTTCAGGGGACAGACAGGCAGCCCTCAACTACCCTCGTCGTGTCTGTCATCTTCCCTCTAAACGCCCATCAAGTCTTTGCCTGGCTCGGCTCGGACCGGACCAGCAGCAGAAAGCACATCGTCCTCACCACACCCACCAGTATCATCCATGCCCGCCATCCAGGTCCTCTCGAGGGATAAGCTCCTTGCCTCCTTCCGTCGCTCACGTCGCAACTTCCTCCATTCAGCGCGGGCGACCTACATCCTCGCGGTCCTCCTCTTCGCAACACTCTATATCGTTCTTCTTCAGCTGCCCGGAGGCTTCGGCAGCAATGGATACACATCCTTCGGCGGCGATGCCTGGTATGGCAGGCAGCCCGACGAGACGTATGTCTCTGACGACTGGCCCGTCGACCCGCCGGACTGGGCCGCCCTCCAGCCTCCGGACACCCCTCCGAGAGAGAGCCTCCCTCGAGGCGCCGAGTGGTTCCCCCAGCTGGAGAAGCAATTGTCCCCCGCGGCACCGGCACAGAAGCCCTTCCCAGAGGACCTCCTTGCCTCGCTGTACCCGACTAAGCCGATGCAGGCCTACACGCGTCCGCCGCCGCGCGTTGACACGACGACCTCGACGTTCGCGCAGGACTGGAAGCCCCCGAAGCTTGGATCGAGGTGGAAGTCCGCACCGAGAGTCCAGAGTGACTTCTCGAGCGGCCCGCCGGAGACCAGTGAGGCGAGAGAGCGGAGGGAGGAGCGGCGGGCGGTCGTCAAATCAGCGTTTGTCTGGGCGTGGGAGGCGTACAAGCGGCAGGCCTGGGGTGCGTGGCTTGGTCCTTGACGCTGCCTTGTATAGCGTCTTCTGACTGTTCCCCTGCTCTTCAGCTCATGATGAGGTTCGGCCGGTGTCTGGCTTGGTAGGGGACCCCTTCAATGGGTGCGTGTGTCCGATGGATGTAGATTCTGCCTCATCACTAATCCGCTTCCATTTGTCTTATCGCAGTTGGGGTGCCACCTTGATCGAGTAAATATTATCTGGCCCATACTCCCGAAGCCACTTGTTGACATGTCCTTCCTCTCCTCAGCTCACTTGACACTCTCCTGCTCCTCGGGCTGCCGGAGGAGTACTCCCTCGCTAGGGAGCAGGTCCGTCTCCTCGACTTTGGCGTTATCGGAGGGCGCGACTGGAAGAAGGGCTTTTACATCAAGCCTTCGGACAGCGATTCCGAGGATTTGTCGACGTGGCCGAGCTTGCCGGTGTTTGAGACGACGATTCGGTACCTGGGAGGTGTAAGTCAGAGCTCTGTAGCCTGTCCACCACTATTACTCTCTTCCTCAGAGCTGATCCTGACTTCCTCCTTCCTCTAGTTGCTGAGCGCATACGATCTCGTGAGAAGCTGATCTTCTTTTGCCGTTCCTTATAATGACTCTGACCTTTTGCTGTCCCAGACCGGAGACAAGCTCATGCTTGACCGCGCTGAGGAGCTCGCTCAGATTCTCAGCCCAGCATTCGACACGCCTACTGGCATTCCGTATGGCACCCTTCGGCCAGGGCGCGAGTACGCGTACGGCACCTCCTACCAAGTTTCTCTCGCTGAAAGTGAGATTCGACCTCTCCGCGATCTTCCTCGTCTCCGCTGTGCTGATGACGCATGCCTCCTCCTGCAGTCGCCTCCATGACGCTCGAGTTCACCCGCCTCTCCCAGCTGACGGGCAACGATGTTTACTTCCATTACGTCCAGCGCGTGACGGACTTCATCGACGAGAAGCTCGCCCCGATCTCCTTCCACCCGCCTCTGCTGCCGACGACGTTCGACCCGGACACACCTGAGCCGCTGGACGGCACGTACAGCTTTGGTGGACAGGCCGATAGCGCATACGAGTACTACATTAAGATGGTACAGCTCCTCGGTGGCTCGCTGCCCCAGTACGATCGGATGGTGTGTCAGGGACCCCCATCGTTTGTACTACTCGATTGATCCGCTGATAACATCTTGAGTGGACTGCCCCAGTTCTCACAGGTCATGGAGACCGCCAAGAAGACAATCATTCGAGAGGTCACCTCTGTGCCAGGGAAGACGCTACTCGTTAGAATCCAACCTCTGTATGCAAATGATACTAGAGAGATCCTGACTGTTTGGCTCGACAGACGATTGGCCAGATCTCTCGAGGATCCTTCGCGCCAGTTTTGGAGCATCTCACCTGCTTCGCCGGGTGCGTCCAGACCTATCAGCCATACCACGTAGGGCTGAAGAGCGCTGACGCTCACCCTGTCGCAGAGCCATGATCGGCCTTGGTTCGCGGCTACTCGATCGCAAGAGCGACATGGCCGTCGCGGAGAGCTTGACCCAAAGCTGCTACTACGTTGGGGCCCTCACCGAGTCAGGTCTCCAGGTGGACCCCCTTACACTCTCCTGCTTTATTTCAGTGTACTGATGGACTCCCTTTAGCCGGAACAAGTCGAGTTCTTCCTGCCAGACGATCCGCGGCAGATCGTCAAGGTTAAGGACAAAGCCGGCAACTTTCTTTACGACCGACCGGCGGGACGACCCCTTGGCATCAAGCAGAGTCAGACAAAGTACATCGGCAGACCTGAGACCATCGAGTGAGTAACCATGTATTAAATGCCTGCACCCACTGCTGACCCAAGAAAACGTCCATCAGGAGCGTGTTCTACATGTATCGCCTGACGGGCGACTCCGTCTGGCAGGACAAGGGCTGGTTCGTTACTTGAACCCTCGGCGCCGACGAGACAGCTAGCTGACGACGTTGTTGCGTTGGGCAGGCGGATGTTCACAAGCTGGTGCGTCTCCTTGGCTTGCAAGAAGAGCTCCCACTGACAGCTGACCCCTTCAATCAGGGTCAACGCAACGCTGGCACCCCATGGGTTCTCGAGTACGCAAGATGTACGACGAGTCCGCCCTACGTGAGTTGATGCTCGCGAATGAATGAGTGGACGTGAGCTGACGGTTGACCCTCTGGGGTGGCCCTTTCGTCGACCAGGCCGATGGACAACATGGAATCCTTCGTTCTCGCTGAGACTCTCAAGTGCTTCTTCTCTCTTTGCCTCCTCTCTCGCATGAGATCTGACCATGCGGCAATCGCAGGTACTACTACCTCCTCCAGTCGCCACCTGATCTCCTCTCGCTGGACGATTACGTCCTGAACACTGAGGCCCACCCTTTCCTTGTGAATCCGGACATCAAGCCAGGAAGTCAAGGATTCTGGAGGTGAGTCAGCACGAGGAAAGGCCGCCGTTTCATCTCTCACCCACGCTAACCCCCACGCGCACTCATCCGCAGCCCCTCGACGCCGCCTTCTTCCCCCCTCCAGCCCGAAGATACCTCGCGACCCAAAGGCGCGGGGACGTCGGCCCAACTGTGGCAAATCCTCAAGCGGAAGCGACAGGACGAGGCGCGACCGGGTCCAATGAGGGGTCCTCCCAAAGTGATGGGCGGTAGTGGTAGTGGTCGTGGTGGTGGTGGGTTGGGTGAGTAATGCTCTGTTCAAGTGATCGGTTGACAGTGGGGCGCTAATCCATCTGTACTGCGCTTCCTGCCTGCAGGAGGAGGAGGACGACTGCCCAGGCCAGCGGGCGGTCGATGAGGGTGGATGAGTGTCGACTTCAGAGGGTGAGGAGAGAGGGAGCGGGGAGGAGCAGGCGGAGACTGCTGCCGATTGTTTGTACAACCTAGCAATTCCCATGATCTATGAGATTCCACGACTGCTGACGAGTTGGTCAATGGTCGAGGGCTGCACCGTGGGGAATCTAAGAAAGGCCAAGCGAGCCAGAGATTGAGGCCTTCCAAGACAGCGGGCGAGATGTCGCCATCTTTCGAGCGCGGGAGCGTTGCGTGCTGCGTCTCAGCGGGCACGAGCGCTCGTCCCTCGGTCCCACCGGCCGGCCAGCCGCGACTCGCTCCGTCCATGTTCCATTCCCCCCACTCGTTCGCAATTATCTTCCTCTCTTCTAACCAACACCCATCTTCCACCCCTTTCTCACTTCCTTTCTTCCCTCATTGTCAGTCCGCCCGTATTTGCTTGCTCGATCCCCCCTTCCTCTCCGCGCTTTGACTGACATGATAACTCCGGCGTCCCCCGCCCTCGCCAGCTGTCAGCCATGCCCGCTACCCTTCGCCTCGGATCCATCGCACCCGACTTCAAGGCTGAGACGTGAGCCAGCCGAGCTTTGGGAGTGCTCTACATGCAGCTGACGATTCCCTCGCTTCGTTCTGCCAATAGCACCCAGGGTCCCATTACGTTCTCCGAATGGTCCAAAGACTCTTGGGTCGTCCTCTTCTCGTGAGCGGCGCATCACCTCCATCGGATCCTTCTTTTTCTTTCGCTTGTGCAATGTGTCTGATGGTGTCATATCTCTTTGCCCTAGCCACCCGGATGACTTCACGCCTGGTACGTACATTGCCCAATAGGTTATGACGTGACTACGCCGACCTGGCCACGTCGATCCGTCCGTGTTCTCCTGCTGGACGATCGCTGAACATGGGGGTTTTGTTTCAATTTCCAGTCTGCACCACTGAGCTCGGAGAGGTCGCTCGTCTCCTTCCCGAGTTTGAGAAGCGCGGCGTTAAGGGTAGGTCTTCTCCATTGATACAAGCGTGGTGTTCGCTCGACTACGTGTGCTTGTCTCTTCCTGTGCCAGCGGGAGGACGGCAGCGCTGCAATGCTTATGGATGCCCCAGCTCCAAGGCGTCGTAGCTTATGCTTACAACGAGTCGAGACGCGGTGCGATTCGAGAACGCAAGGCTGACTTCCATCTTTCCTGTTTGCTGACATCTGAAGTCATCGGCCTCTCGTGAGCACCCTTCCTTGTATCATCTCTGTCGATGCAATGTCACTAAATCGTTATTCTTCTAGCGCCAACAACATCGACTCCCACGACGCTTGGGTCAAGGACATTGAGGAAGTCGCCTCTCACGGCTCCAAGGTCTCGTTCCCCATCATTGCCGACGAGAAGCGGGAGGTCGCCACCCTCTACGACATGCTTGACGCTCTCGACAAGACTAACGTCGACGCCAAGGGTATCCCTTTCACCGTCCGAACCGTCTTTGTCAGTCTTTGGATGCCACGTTCCTTCATGTCGTGCTATTGCTGATACCGCCCTCCTGTGCTTTAGGTCATCGACCCCAAGGGCGTGATTCGTCTCACTCTCTCTTACCCGGCCAGCACTGGTCGCCAGTTCACCGAGATCCTCCGTGTCATTGACTCGCTTCAGGTGCGTCAGGATGTACTCTAATGATCTCCGCGCTCTCAGTCTAACTTTTATCTCCTCTCGTTCATTTCAACAGCTCGGTGACAAGCACCGCATCACAAGTGTGTCCCTAATGTCCGCCTGCGCTGTCTGGCACAGAGAAGCTGACGCACCCTCCAACTGGTCTTACCACTTCCGCAGCCCCCGTCAACTGGAAGCAGGGTGACGATGTCATTGTTCACCCCTCCGTCTCGAATGAGGAGGCCAAGAGTGAGTGGTCCTCGCTCCTGATGACCTCGTCGACGAGCGGCTGACTTCCAAACGCGTTGCCTCCTCCCTCAGCTCTCTTCCCTGGCTTCAAGACCGTCAAGCCCTACCTCAGGTAAGAGATACACAGAGTCCCACCACCCTTCCCGTGTCAATCGCTGACCTGTTTCATCCCCATAGGTTCGCGTCCGACCCTTCGGCCAAGGCCTAAGTTTATCTTCCTTTGATAGTTCTATCTCGAGTTTATAATTCTCCGCTTTAGGGTACGGCTTTGAGTTTTTTAATCCTTTCAGGGTACTCTCTGAGTTGTTTTTCCCTAAGCATTGAAGATTGTCCAACTATCGACTTCTGGCCCAGAGAGACACATGCTGAGAGGAGGGAGCTTAGAAAGATTCTGTTGTGAAAGCACCCCCAACTCATACTTGGCAGGCCAGATGAGAACTGTTCAAGAATTATGCTGCTCAGAGCCCATCAGAGAGGCATGGTAGGGAAGTGGAAGCTGGACCATGTTACCTTAGCAACGCGAGAGCGAGAGCTACCTTCGACCTTCCGGGGAAGAGCGAGGGGCGGGGTCTCCCTGCCTCTGTCTCCGAGTCCTCAACCTCAACGCGACCTTGCCTTGTCTGCATCCCCCACCTCCCTCCTCGTGCCTTGCCTCATGAACTCTGCTAGCGGGACATCCCAGCAGAGAGACGCCTATCCTGACGGCCCTGCCAACAAGAGGGTTACCTATTAGTGCGTGTGTCGTCTCTCGGTCGGACGTGCTACCGACTGCTGCCTGTCCGACAACTTGTCTGACAATTCCCTGTCCTACCCTGCACTTCGATTGACATTTTTATAGCTATGATGGTGGGTATCAGTCCTTGCTTGACAGTTCTTGTGGATGTTGTGATTGGCCGTGCCCTGCGATTGTCGTTCTTGCGGCCCGGCTCGTCCGGCGACGGCCGCCCATCGTTCATCCTCCCGAGAAGCATGACACATACTGACCAGGACACGATCCCTTCCCTACTCAGCCGATGTGGGCAACTACGCCTACACGGACAACCCAGCCACGGGCACGCATGTCATGAAACCCCATCGAGGTTTGTCCGTCGATCCTGGCCCTCCTTGCGTGTCCTTGTCTGTCGTGGATCTGTCTCGCTGACAGTGCCCTTGCACTCAGTCCGGATGGCCCACAACTTGATCACCAATTATGGCCTCCTGGATCACATGGATGTGCTGGTGCGGCTCTTCTCGCTCGCCATCCTCTCTCTCGTCTCCGCACCGACCGTTCGACGACCTCTGACTTCCCTTCTTCCCACCTCGCATGCGCTCCTTTCCAATCGTCATACCCACTCTTAGAGGCCAGAGAAAGCCACCCGTCAGCAATTGACCAGGTTCCACACCGTACGATTGCCTGACTATCGCTGCTCTAAGACCTGTGAGCTCCCGATGACAGCTTCCGGCTGACAACTCGCCCGCTCGCTCGCTTGCTCTGTTCCAGGACGAATATATCGATTTCCTCGCCAGCGTTACGGGTGACACACACGGCAAACTTTCAGGCTCTGGAAGACGCAATACAGTCGAACGTGGGTCTCACTCCATGCTGGCACCTCTCGCGAATGCCCTCTCCATCCACTAATACGACGCCTTTCCCACCGAAACAGAGGAGTGGGTTGGCTCTGACTGTCCGGCCTTTGAAGGTGTCTACGAGTTCAGTAGTATCTCGGCAGGAGGCTCCATCTGTTAGGCTATCTTTCATTGCGCGTCTCGGCTCGGCTCGGCTCGCTTCACTGATGGACTAACGTGCGCTGCTTCCTCTTTGGCCACTAGGCGGTGCCGAACGTCTCAACTCTGGAGCGGCCGAGATCGCCATTAACTGGGCGGGAGGCCTTCACCATGCCAAGAAGCGGGGGGCCTCAGGTTTCTGCTACGTTAACGACAACGTTCTCGCCATCCTCGAGTTGCTCCGGTTCCACCCGCGCGTCTTATACATCGACATCGACGTCCACCAGTGTGTCATCAGAAGCTCTCTTTGCTCTCAGTGCTGCGGAACGTGACCCATCTTTATCGCTTTAGTGGAGACGGTGTCGAGGAAGCGTTCTACACCTCAGATCGGGTCATGACGTGCAGTTTCCACCAGTTTGATGGCTGGGACTTCTTCCCTGTAAGTCGTCCCACCCTATCTCTGCCTCTGAGGTGAGCTAAACCTGGCCTCATTGCAATGAATATCTACAGGGAACTGGAGACGTCAAGGTAAAAGAGACGGTCGATCTCTCCCCCCTGCATCAGGAATTGACCAGCTCCTCTTATTAGGACGTCGGCTTTGGCAAGGGAAAGAACTATGCCGTCAACGTTCTTGCTCCTCCTTCCTCTCGAAACTCATCCTCCCCGACTGACCGAATCTTCTTCTCAGGTCCCACTACGAGCAGGCATCACGGACGAAGCTTATCGCAGCATTTTTGAACCGGTGAGTCGGCTACTCATTTTCATGGCATTAGAATCTCAGGCCTCACCTACCGTCCTTCGCAGGTTATTCAAAACATCATGGACTTCTTCCGACCCGGCGCTGTCGTCCTCCAGTGCGGCGCCGACTCGCTTGCGGGAGATAAGCTCGGCTCGCTCAATTTGTCGATGAAGGGTCGGTCGTTTTCCTTAGTCTGTGTAGATGGATCTCACCTTCCTCCTTTTCATTTGAGTCAGGTCATGCCTCGTGCGTGAAGTTCATGAAGAAGTTTGACGTCCCACTGCTAGTGCTTGGTGTGTCTTTCCTGCCCTTTCAACCACAAGCTCGCTCGCTGGCTGACCTTGGAGTTGGCCATCAGGTGGCGGTGGCTACACCACCAAGAACGTCGCTCGGACTTGGACGTACGAGACTGGGTGCGTAGATTAGTACCTCCGTCCTCTGCACTTTGGCTCACCTTCCTCGCGACTTTAGACTCTTGTGCGGCAAAGAACTCGACGAGAATCTGCCTTACAACTACTAGTGTGTCTTTCAGCTCGCTGCAACCTATGCTTCGAGACTGACTCGAACATATACGTTCAGCCTTGAGTACTTTGGACCCGGTGCGCTTCAACTTTTATCCGATCCCTTCGATGTTAAGACTATTGACTGACTTCTCCGCCTCTCCAGCTTACAAGCTTGACGTCCCAGCAAGCAACATGGACAACAGCAACTCGCCGCAGGTGAGGCTCCTTCGCCAGGACCAACCTCCCAATTTCGTTTTCTGACACTTTATCCTCTCATTCAAAGTATCTCAACTCGATCCGGTCCGTCCTCAGCAGTCCATTTTTCCACCTCTTGAGTTCTGCGCTGACTCGGTTTTCCCCTTCCAAAGAGAGCAAGTCCTTGAGAAGCTCCGGCAGGTGAACCACGCCCCCTCCATAGCAATGCACCACGTCCCCCGAACGTCCGTTGGCGCCCACCTTGGCTTTCGCGATGACCCAGATTACGAGAGCGACACGGATATCGAGATTGCCGGTCAGCTCTCCTTGCTTTCTCTCACTTCAGCCCGTCGCTTGCTCGACCACGCCCTCATCGTGCCTTCCCTTGCAGAGACCCTATCCAGACTGCAGAAAGGGCATCACAAGCCTTCCGGTAGGGGTTCTGACTCTGAAGCCGCGGAATCCGAGGACGACGGAGGCTGCCACTCGCACGGCGGGTCCGCCGCCCAGCAGTCGGCAGCGGCGAAGAAGCGAGCCCTCGCGGCTGCGATGCGCAAGGGCGTCCTGCCTAGCTCGGCGCGCGTCGGGGAGAAGATCGCGAGCACGATTGTGGGGAAGAAGGGTGCTGGCGCGAGGAGGGCGAACTCGTCAGGGACGACGAGTGTTGGGGAAGATGGTGCTGCTGGAGGAGGAGAGATGGAGGGGATCGAGTCGTCTCTTCCGCCGCCACGGAGGTTCTTTCGGGTGCCAGCTGGGTTGCCACCGCTGGCGTTTTGAAAGGATAGAATCGCGACTTGATGTGCGTTGTATTGCAAGCTATTTTCTTGGGAAAGTCGTTGAAAATGATAAGGCAGAGGGAGGCCGTTGACGTCGGAGCTCGGCCTGGGAGTATTGGCACCCACCGTGCGAGCGGACCTTTCTTGCTTGTGTCCGTCCCCTCCCCCGTCCTCTCGCTCCCTCGGCGGAATCAACCTCAACAACCACCCCGACCACGACTTTCGTTTCTTTCTAGCCATGTCTGTTCTTCCTTACCCTCCTCTCTACAAAGAGGCCAAGGTACGACGCGTTCAGCGAGAGAGATCCAGTGTCGACGGCCGTCTTCCTCACGACCTCTCTTCCAACCGACTTTCGTCCTGAGCTCCTCGCTGCTCTCTTCTTCAGTTCGTCGTGCTCAGTGACTGGGATGGAACGATCACGGACACCGATTCCAATGACTATTTGACCGACAGTGAGTTCTCTCGATGTCGATAGCCCTCTTTGGGAACTGACGCCGATGGCTTGCCAGACCTCGGCTTCGGAAAGGAGAAGCGACGGGCCATGAATCTTGACGTCCTTCACGGTAGGATGACTTTCAGGGATAACTTTAAGGTCGGCACTGTCTTCGTGGGCAAAAGAAGAAACCGGATATCTGTTGCATGGGCTGACATCTGTCTCTTCCCTATTGGCAGCTCATGCTCGAGTCAGTCCCGACGCCCTTCGCCGAAGCGGCGCAGATCCTGAGCGACAACATTAAGCTCGACCCGGGCTTCAAGGAGTTTTACCAGTGGTGCAAGGTGCGTTGTCGAGCGAGCGAAGGAAGAGCATGCTTGAAGGAAGGAGAACGGATGACGTTGACGCGTCGGTCCCTTTGTCCTCCTCTCTCCTTTGTGGGGTTTGGCTGCTCGCTTCCCCAGGCCAACGGAGTCCCGGTCATCATCGTCTCGTCGTGAGTGTGCCTGTCTGAATGTCTTGTTCCGGATCAACGTTGGCTGATCAGGCTTTCTGAAATTGCGCAGCGGCATGGAGCCGCTTATCCGGG
This sequence comes from Tausonia pullulans, assembly GCA_951802195.1. Taxonomy (NCBI): domain Eukaryota; kingdom Fungi; phylum Basidiomycota; class Tremellomycetes; order Cystofilobasidiales; family Mrakiaceae; genus Tausonia; species Tausonia pullulans. Next base: position 1,186,995 of record OX637623.1, on the reverse strand, counting down.
CGGTCTTGTCCCGCCTCATCGGCAAAGAGGACGCTGATCAGATTGATGTCCGTCTAAACGCACAGCCCTCCTTTGTTTTCTCTCGCTGACGGTGTTCGTCCAGATCATCGCCAACGGAGTCAAGTTCACCGACGAGGCTCAGAAGGGCGAGACTTGGGAGATTGTCTTCCGTCACCCGGAGAGGTGAGCGAGCGCCTGCTCCCTTCCTCACCAGTCCCGAACAGCAGTTGACGCCAAGAGCTTCATTCGTTTCCTTTCCAAAAGCCACTTTGGACATGGTCCGTCCCTAGCCATTTCTAGTGTCACCGCCGTGTGCTAATCTCGGTCACCGCTATTTCAGACAAGTCCAAGGCTATCCTCCCTTACTCTGAGTTGCCCAACCCGCCGACGCTCTTCTTCATGGGCGATGGCGTGCGTTTTCTGCTGTCCCGACGACGGAAGGCACGGTCGAAACTGAGAGAGCTCACTCTTCACTCCTCCTTTGCACCAGGTCTCCGACCTCAGTGCAGCCAGGCACGCTGACCTCCTCTTCGTCAAGGACAAGCTCGACGGCGAGAACGACCTTGCGGACTACTGCGTGCGTTATGCACACGTTCGCCCCTCATCTCCTCAGTGACTGATGAGCCAGCCCTCGCCCACAGATTAAGGAGGGCATCCGCCACAGGATGTTCAAGTCCTTCTCCGACGTCCTCAAGGATGTCCAGGCCGTCGTTGGAGGCCAGCGGACGGTCGACCAGGTCCTGGACGCCAAGTGAATTTAGACGACTCAAATCGGCCACCCGACCGGCGGTGATGGACAGAGGCGATCGCGTCGTGAGCTGTTGCTATAGAATTGAGTGCAGGTGACAGAGGGGGTGTGTGAGTGGGTGAGGGTGGGCATATGTATCGAGGGCCCTCTTGGGGTGGATTGTCGATGATAAAGAGACTGATTGGTGCTGATGCTACATTTTGGCTACTGCTTGACTGATTGATGAAATGTCTCGACTTCTCCATAGGCCAGCGACTAGGGAGCAGTCAATCGGAGAGAACGAGAGGGATCGACAGATCTGGGCTCTCGGTTGTTGCTTGCTGCCCTCACTCCTCTCAACCGTCGAAAGCCAATTGACGAGTTGCTGTCCTCTTGCAACAAGTCCTTGTCCGTAGACAAGGCAGCACGGATTGCCGCTCGGATCGGAAACTCTTGAGTCTGCCTGGACATTTGTCCGATCGGGGGGGCCGAGCGATGCGTGCGTGTGTGCATGCATGTTTGATGGGAAAGAGATGGCGCGCAGTATCGGACAGCCTTCGAATGCCACCCGAGGCCCACCGTCGAAATCTGTGCTCGAGGTCGAGGCTCCCAGATGTCCAGGCTTGCTCTCGACGGAACAAGCCATTCTCGACCGACGAGGGTTCAAGAGCAGCAGCTCAAGGGGCAGGGGCTGCCGGCTGGCTCGTCTTAGCCTTAATTTGCAAGAGGGAGGAAGCCGCGAGAGGGGCGAGGCAAAAGAAGGGGAGAGGAGAAGTCCACGTGAGAGGGGCCAGCCAGCGAATCTGGGGACCTCCGAACGGCGGCGACTGCTCTCGCGGGGAAAAGAGGAGGCTGGGCTGGAGAGTGCAGTGGTGGCTGGCTGGCGGAGCCAAGTGGAGCCCGGGGAAGAACGTGAGCGGCACGTGTGCCTGTGAGGGCGGAGCAAGCCTTCAAGAGCTGAATCAGAGAGAAGCCCACTCTGCTCTCCCTCCTACGCCCACCACCATCGTCCCTCAACGAGCCCCACACGCTATTACTCGCTCCTATAAGAGCGGGAAGCACCTCCAGCTTCGTCTCAATCTCGCCTCCTCCCTTGCTCGTCTCAACTCTCAGCCCCCTTTTGCCCCTCTCTTCCGCTCTCTGGCCAGAAGTCCCCTTCATTCTCATCGCGGGGCGGGGTGTCTCTCCGTAGCAGCTTAGCATGTCGACAGCTAAGCTTGAGCTCGCACGAGCCCCAACAACGACGACGGCCAAGATCCGTCTCGGCTCGGCGGTCCTGCTCCTCCCCTCAGGTTCTTCCTCCTCGCTGGCGTCATCCGGCGCTCAGGAGCCGTTCCTTCCTTTTCCTCCTCGGCGGCAGTCCATTGCCGGCAGCAATGGCCTTACCCTTATCAGCACCAGCGTCAATCGCAGCACCTTGTCCTCTGCACACGAACCGTCTTCTCTCTCGTCTCGTCGACGAGAGCACCAGCGCCGGTCGTTGTCGACGAACGCGCCAATTCCCCTTGCGGCACTCGGCGGCGCGACCAGTCCCGTCGGTAGCCTTTCTACTGGCCCCGATCAGACCCAGGACACGGCGGTCACCGGCAGTAGCAGCAGCAGCGCTCGATCTAAGCTCGCACAGATGCAAACAATAGACTCGTTTCACATTCGAGCCGAGGGGCCGGAGCGAACAATAAAGCAGGCATCACTTGCGTGGCCACATGGGGAGGACAACACCGCCATCAGCAATGATGGTCCTGATGGCGCGGCTGTCCGGCGCCTGACGGAGGCTCTTCGAGAGCAGGAGATACTTGGTAAGTTAGCTCAGTACTTTTCTTCTCATAAGATTGGAGCATTTTGGTTTGGCGAGCGAGGAGGAAGGAGCCTCCGAGAGCGGGAGGGGAGGGAGGGTGCTCACCCTCTCCTCTCTTCCCTCAAGCGGATCTGGGATTACCGGAGACTTTCCTTGCGATCGGTATCCTTTCGGTCCGGAAGGAAAAGAAAGCACGCGATGTCGAGCCAAACCTCCTTGCTTCCTTCTACCGTCCGCCGACGACGTAGAAAGGCGAAGCGGGACGAGCGGGTTCCCTAGTGGCTCCGACACCCTATCCACTTTTTTCGTTCCTGTCTGTGTGCCATCCGCGACCTGAATCTTGGTTCAGGGCAGCTAGCTCGTCGTCGAATTCATGCAAGTTCGCCGTGGTCAACCATGCGGGTTGTGCTTCCGGGAAGAGCCTATTTCACTATAATTTTCTGACTGACACTTTTCTGTCTGACCTCTAAACCAACAAGTAAGGACTCTCCGATCGCCCGCGTCAGTGTCTCGACTGCCTGCGCTGCTCGCCTGGGCGACTGATCTTCCACTCTCGCCGGAGTCGCCCACCTCCGCCTTGCCCTCCTCACCCATCCACTCGACCTTCGCCTTCCCTTCGTCGTCGTCGTCAATGGTGGTGACGAAGCCGGCGATTGACGCGCTGCTGGTCCTCGTCCCGCTCGACGAAGCCCCCGAGGCCGTTTCGGAACAGCTCGTCCATGAGTCGGGACACACGCCCTCTATTCTCTTCGACCTCTTTGGCAATAAGGAAGCCAGCAAGGCCATCGTGACTCCGGCCCTCGAGACCGCCTGCCACGCTCTAGCCGAGCTTCGACTCGCATCGAAGGTTCTGTCGGAGAGAAAGCGAAAGGTCGTCTTGGTTGGTGAGTGTTCAACGACGATGCGCGCTTGCTTGCTGTTGGCTGATCGGAATCGCACGCAGCCTACTCGACGTCCGACTTGGAACTTCCGAATGAGGTCACGAAGCGATGCCTAGACGCCGGCGCGAACCTCGTTCTCACCTCACCATACAAGCTGGACTCTCTTTACGAGGTTCTCGCTGTACGTCGCGACGACCACTTCTCCCTTCCTCTTAAGCGTCTCACCAACTATTCCCACTTCTCAGTCCCTTCCTTCAGCCTCTCCGCCTCCCGCATCCGAAGCCACCCCCTCGATCCCTCCTTCCTCACATTGCTCCTTCCCCTCCTCCACTTTGACCTTTCTCTCCGTTTCCCGACCTTCCTCCCCACCCTTCTCAACACCCACCTCCCCGGCTCTCGAGTTCGGCGACCTGGTCGACGACGACCGCTCGGCATGCGAACTTACCTCCACCGCCCTGACATCGATCACCTCATATTCCTCTCCTTCGCCGCCTGCTGCCCAGCATGACCGAGACCCCAAGGAATGCGTCCGCAAGGCGTTCTCTGTCTGGTCGGACAAGGAGCAGCCTACATCCCCAATCATGGCTCGAAGGGCGTCCCTAGCAGCCAGAGACTCTGCTCCTCCTGTCTCTTTCGAAGCGGGATCGGGGCGTCGCCGCCGTCGTCGTGCGAGCGTTGACACGGGCGGGATCGCAAGGGCGTTTGCGCTCGAAAGCGTTTCCTCTCCTCCATTTCGCCCGTCAATGGGCGAAACAGAAGCGCAGGCGTTAGTGGACGATGACGCGATGGATCTGGCAGAACTCCTCAGTGAGCTGCACGTCCAGACTCAGATTGCCCTCAATATTAGCAACGATCCGAGGTGAGTATTCCAGCTCGAGGAAGCAGGCTTATCAGCACTGCTGATTCTCAATGTCCTGCAGCTTTCATCCCGGCACTGAGCCCGCCCGAGCGCGTGAACTTCTCGACCTTTGCTCCCACTGGAAATTTGCGCCCCACACCCTCTCCCCTCCTGACCAAGCCGCTTGCGTCTCCCTCCTCTTCCGCGCTGCGCTTGCTTCCGAGGGTCTCTGGGAACTCGATATCTCCCTCGATCGAATCGACAGCTTTCTTCTCGCCGTTCGAGCAGCGTACCACGCCCCAAACCCGTATCATAACTACATTCACGCCGTTGACGTCCTCCAAGCGACCTATCAATTTCTTGTGGCGCTTCGGCTCGTCCCGGATTTCGAGGAGATGGGACCGCTGGTTCTGGAGACGGGAGGCAGGCGGCCAAACGCCCCGTGGAGGAGGCCGATGGAGCCGAGAAATCGGGCGAGGGACCTTCTACGCCCGCAGGATGTGCTCGCGCTCCTCGTTGCTGCCATCGGCCATGACGTCGCGCACCCGGGTCTCTCCAACGTCTTCATGGTTCGTTCGCCCATGTCTCGGCCTTTCTATTTGGATCACGCAACGCTTACTCTCACCTTTGTTGGCCTTGCCTTCAACAATAGAAGAACGCCCAGACTCCAATCTCCAAGGTCTACTCAGACATATCGACGCTCGAGAACTTCCATTGCCACCTTCTCACGGCCCTTCTCCGCCGACACAGCCTCGGTTTCCTCCTCCCCTTCTCCTGCCAGCAGATGCCTTTACCGCTATGGGCCGACTTCCGGCAGGTGCTCGTTGCGACCGTCCTTGCGACAGACATGGCGAGGCACTTTTCATGGATTGCTAAGATGAGGTCGCTCATTAAGCGGTTCGTGGAGTATGAAGGTTCGAAGGAGCCGAATCAGGATCAGGACAATGAGGATCGGACGATGCTATGTCAGGCGCTCATTAAATGTGCCGACATCAGCAACCCGGTGGGTCCTCTCTTTTGCTGTCTTTGTTGGATCCGCGCGCTGATGATCACCATCCTCCAAATCTCACCAGACCCGCCCGCACGAGATTTCGAAGCACTGGTCGAGCGTCCTCCTCAGAGAGTGGACCGAGCAAGCCGACCTTGAGCTCGGTCTCCAACTCCCCGTCTCGGTCATCCGTTGGACCGGCGGTGCGCTTCAAGCGAAAACCCAAGTTGGGTTCATTGACCTCTTTGTCCAGCCGCTGTTTGATGCTGTCGCGAATGTGATGCCCCGTAAGTTTCTTGCTCTCTTCTTCCCTCTAAAGCTTTTTCTGACTAAACGGTGGCTCGATGACCATAGAGCTCCAGCCCTATGCCACCCATTGCATGCAGAACCGCGCGGCCTGGTCGACCGTTCTCGAGGCCTACAACGCTGAGGCCGCCACCTCCGCAGTTCCTCAACCTACCACTGCCGATCCCTTACCCACTGACATCACTTCGATGCTCAACATTCCCCCCTTTGAGGAAGCACAGCCCCCCTTGTCCTCCCTGTCCGGTATCTTTCCGCTTGCGCTCCCAACGTCCGAAAGAGGATCGGCGGCTCGCGGAATACCAAATGCCTCTTGGCAGTGGGCGAGGCAGGCGGGCATTGAAGGTCGTCGTCTGCCGGCGGAGATGGAGCTGGTCCGGAGGGCGTCGACGGGAACTTGTCGTTGTCGCTGAATGCTTGAGCCGTTGGACTTTCTAATTTCTTCTTGTCTTTGTACTTCTCTTTCTTTTGGTTCTCTTTTCACCATTCTCTTGTTTCCTTTTCTCTCTTACTAGGTCCTTTTGCTCGCACACGCTTAACCCAATTCCGCATCCACTCTCGCATCGCTTCCCTTCTTCTTCCATTCTGTGCATCCTCTCCTTCATCTTGACTCGTTTCGCGTTCGAAAAGATTTTTTTTAACCTAGTTTCTCCTTGTCTCCTTCTCTTTCTCATCCTTGGCTTGATCATCCTCATTCCCTTGATTCCCCTTCATCTGTCTCATCTAGCTTTCTCCTCTTTTCGCTCTCTCTCATTTCATTCCTTCTCTCGTTTATCCATATCCTTGGTCTCTCGTAACTAATATACACACGCGTGCACGCACGCAAGCCCGCATCACAAATAATGACGATCGTCTTCAAGGAAGTTGGAAGCAGGCCGAGCTCCATCACACCGCTGCCGTGCGGATCTACAACTTCAAGAGTGCATCAATATTTGGCGAGGCGGAGTCACCGTGGCGTCCAACTCCCTCAAGTCCGTCTTCGAAGAGCACGTCGACTTTCGACCATCTCGAGAGCGTCGCTATTGAAACGAAGCCGAGCGTCCCGTCTCTCCAACCACCACACGGCGGCTCTGATTCGCCTCTCAAGGCCACCTCTTTCTCTGATGGCGCTCGTCAGAGCTTCATTGCCCCTAGCATGCCCTCTCTACCTCATGTCATCCGGTTTTTCCGCTAGCTGGACTCCTCCATCCATAATATTTCCCACGCAATTACGCACGAAAGAACAACAACGATGCAATGATTCAGAACCTCACCTCCCTCACTCCCCACCCAGCCATCCCCACGCCACGGACATTCCATGCTCCCTCCCGTTCCTGAACCTTGCCTTGCTTGTCGACTGCATTGTTTCCGAGCAGTCAGCGTCCCTTCTGCTTCACCCCGCCGACGTGACCGACCTACCACATCGACCCACGATCCACCCTCCCTGCGCATGCACCTCCTCAGAAACGTCCACCACCCCCTCCCAAAGCACCCATCCCCACTCTGCGCCCATTTCTCCATCCCCGCCCTCGCTCTCCCTCGGGTCGCCCGCCTCCAACGCCGCCTCTGTCCACGAACTGTCGCCGGACTCTTCGGCTGCAAGCGCACGAACGGCATTGAGCGCTGGATCGGGGACGAAGTCAGGCGAGGCTGGGGGAGAGTGGAAGGGAATGAAGCGGAGCTGGACAGAGGCGATGGGGACACCTAGTTAGGTGCTACATCAGCGAGCAGTATCTGACATTGTAAACGAGCAACGCACCCTCCGATCCGACACTCCACCCTCGGATGCGAATCGCCTTCTTCTGACCGTCCCCTCTCTCGACCTTCCCCTCAGCAAGCATAAGGCTCATCGGAAAATCGAACATGGCCGGCGTCTTGCGCATGAGCGCATCCTTCTCCTCGGGCGAAGGGTCCGTTACATCGGGGGGAAGCTGCTTGTAGTCGAGCTCGAAGTAGTAGTTGTGCGAGGGGTTGGGGCGAAGGATGATGCGTTGGATCCACTGAGAGTTGTGTGAGAATTCAGACTTTAATCATCTCCTCAGTAGCAGAAGGGCGTGCGTACTTTGACGGAGCGCGCGCCGATAGTGCCCGGGGTGATGAGCCTGCAAGGCGCACCGTTCTTATGTGGGAGAGGGGCGCCGTTGGCCGAGTGCGCTAGGAGAAACGGAGCAGCTTTCGGAGACCTTTTTTTTTTTTGTTTTTGCCATGCAAGCGTGAGCCACTCCTCTTGAGAGAAGCTGACGGTGCGTGACGTACATGATGTCCTCGAGCGGGATGCTCGCCCCGTAGTAGCTGTCATCCTCACACTTGGAGACTTCGCTCTCAAAGTGTGCCCACATTCCCGAAACCTTCTCGTCCGAGGGAACACCCAGAGCCGTGAGGAATGCTTTGAGGGGCAATCCTTGCCATAAGATATTGGCGATGGTGCCCGAGGCCCACTGGATGCCTGATTCGAAGGGGGCGGGAGAAGGTCATCGGGGTTGTCCGAACACGGGACGCTGGTCGTTTCCCCCGCACCCCGCGCTCACCTTCGGTCTGCCTTACCCTCGAGAGCTCGTTGCGCCTGTTGCCTGCACACTGAGGGAGACAACGATGTGAACAAGCAAGTGGGGGAACCCATTTGGAGGGAGAATCTCACTTGCAGGGCAGCTCTCAGTCTCCGGTCCCCTCCACCTTGGCCAACCGCCGTCCTCATGTCATCCCATCCTCCCTCCCATAGCACCCGTTCAACCGAGCCCTCCTCCGTCCCGGGCCCCTTCCTCGCCTCCCCCAGCCGATCCCGTGGGATCTCCCAACGCTTCGCGACTACGCCCTCCTCAACCAGGACCGACAGCTTCCAGAACGCGGCAAAGGCGGTTTCGTCTGGGAACTCGGCGTGGTTCCGCTGGAAGGCGAGATCAAGCGGGGTGTAGAAGTTTTCCCGGGCGACGAGGGCGTCAAGCGTAGGCTCAGTATTTTTTGGGTGGTCAGTGTAGACGATGGCGGGGGAGTTGTGTGACATTGAGAAGTGAGTGATGGTTTGGAGAGCAGGCAGGCTTGCTTGGACGAGAGCGAGCTAACACGCGCCAAACTCTGTTCCTCTCGCACCCGCAGACTCTCACACCCGCAGACACACCACCATCACGCAAGCAGTAGCGTGAAGACGGATGGCCTGGACGAGACGGATCCCAGGCAATAGCAGCACATGCATTGGAAAGAATGAGCAAATGAAGCAACTGACGGAGCCTGCGGCCTAGCCCATTGAAGATGGCAGTCAACTTAGTAACAGGGACGAAAGTTGAGCACAGAGCAACCCCATCACGCGGTGTCGGTTGGTGATGGCGGCCCACCCTTGTCCTATTCCACCAAAGCTTTAGCAGGTCTACCCGTGCTCCCTTCTCCGTCTCTTTCCTCATCTGTTCCACCATGACACAGATGTGATGGACTAGTCAATCACTCGGCGGCGGATTTTGTAGAGCGCAAAGTCGTTTGCGTGCTGGCGCTCCAGCTCTGCCCTCAGGTTCACAACGGTGCGGAAAGCAGTTGACAGAGATGACCTTGAGTATACACGTCAGCACCTCAAGGACCTAGCGAGAAGATACAACAGCGACGGTCGGCTGCGCTAAAAGCAACCATTTTAAACTGAGCCTGGGGCTTAGCTTACGGAGCTAAACAAACGAATGGCAACGGCAGCGGCGACGCAGGAAGAGGAGGCGGGGGGACAAAATTGGCCGCGCGCGCACTCTGCGAACCTTCCCCTCCCATTGAAGACGGCCATTGTTCTTTGCGGGTGATTCGATGTTTAAATACAAAAGGCCGCTTATGTTGAGTCGGTGAAACATAGGGACAATGGGGTTCAAAGCGACGACGTCTAGGTCTCAACATCAGTATAGGCCGCGGGATCCCTCGCACAAGGACAAGGATTCACGGTTGCCTGTCTCGGACTCGGGGAACCCGGGCAAAAGGCGGGCGGGGTTAGCGCAATGTCGGCGGCATCAGAGCGGTGGAGGGGTACGGCAGGAAATTATCGGAGAAAAAAATGAAAGGCTGTTTGCCTCGGAAGCATTTAAGGTGGAGAGCAAGTGTTCAAGGATCTGCATCCTAATGGACGCCGACGAGACCGGCGGAGTCGGATAAGTCGAAGGAGTCCGGAAGTTTTGAAAAGATCATTCCGGGCGCATTACTTCGTCGTTAGTTTGAAACTTCTCTCTTTCATGGGGGCAAGGAGGCAAGGAGAAGAGAGTTGGAAGGATACGCCTTGTTCCCGCGGGCACGGAAAACTCTATGGCAGGCGTCGAATTCGATTGAGTTGACACATGAGATGGCGATGTATGCGATCACTTGGAACGAGTTGAGACAACATAAAACCCTTGAGGGAGGAAGGGACGCTAGCTGGGGGGAGGGCACGAGCGCCCGCTGAGACGCCCACGCACATTATGTGCTCGCATCGTCTAAGCTTGGCCGCGCTGCGGCGAGCCGTGTGGCCCGCCTTCCTCTCCGTGCCACCTCCTGCCAAGGCAAGGCGGATCTCGGTGATGGAGGATGAACAAGTTTGGCCGGCTTGTGCCGGCGCCAGCGCGGTTGCTCGGCCGAGAGAGGGGGATGGGGAACAGAGGGGCAGCGAGCTAGACATTAAGAACGTCGACAGCCTTCGGACTCTACGGGGAGAGACCCACCCAACCCCGCGTTGCCGGGGTTTCTACTGAAACGCGGCCATAAAGGCATTCCACCGTATTCGCCGCCGCCCGCCCCATCGGTGAGAAACAAGCACAGCACCAAAGAGAGGAGACCGCGAGTGGCAAAGAAGGCCTTTTGGCCAGTAACCTCAATTTCGGAAAAGCTCCCGGCCTCTGTCCCTTTCACCTGCCGTCCCCTCTCTCCCGCCTGCTCCGCCCGCCGCACACACGCCCGCAACCCACCCCTCCCTCGTCCACCCGGCTTCAACGTCGTTGGCCCCCTCTCTCGCCACAGTCGCCCACCTTCCTTTCTCCACCACCAGTACGATCGTTCCCGCGCCTCCCGCTATGACCCGGGGACGAGCACCGAATCTGGCGTTGCCACCGACGAGGCAGCTCATACATCAGGTGCATAGTCGAATGTCAGAAAGACGACCCCACCCACCCACCTATTCGGACGCGAATTGGGAGCCGTCGCTGCGAGGCGGGACCGAGGGCTGTCGCTGACGGGTCCGACAACTTGAATATTCCTTTCTTCCTTCCCTTCACCTATCTGTCCTTCCTGCAGCGCGATTACCGGGCTCGCAAGGCTCAGCACTTGTTCTCGCTCGAGGAGAAGGTCAAGACGCTCGAGGCCCGGGTCGAGGACCTCGAGGAGGAGCTGCGACTGGAGCGGGCGGCCAAGGGTACCGAGTCCGGTCTCTCCCAGGTCAACGTGAGTTTGTTGTGGCCTCGCTTTATCCCGTTCTCCTCTCCGTTCTCCCTCTCTCTTTCTTCTTCTCCTTCTTTCCACTGCCTGCTGCCACCCTCGCCTTCCATGGCTCTCATGGCTTCCTGCCTACAGCCGTCGTCGCGGCATGTCAGCGGCATTATGTTGCTCTTTCGCCGACTTCCCCACTTTATCTGCAGCTCGAGCGCCGGCCTTCCCGGGCGTGGTTTGCCCCGCACCTTTCTTTGGCCGCCCCCTCCTTTGCTCCACCTTTCTCTTGCTCTCCCTCTTTTTGTTTTCTCCTTCTCTCTTCACTCCCCTTTCTTCACTCCGGATGCAGGTCGCTGTCTCATCGAAGGATGCCCGGAGATATTCACGCTCTTCCCTCTTTCGTTTTTTTGGAGATGTTCTTGTCGAGGTCGGCCGTGCGCGTATGAAACTGACCCACCCTGTCGCTTCTTTGTCTCCTGCTCCCTTGTCATTTCTCGCCCGCCTTCCCTCCGGCTCCCCCGCTCCGCCCCTCCCCTGCCCTTCTTTTTTCCTCCTAGGCGATCGACCTCCGAGCTTTCCTCTCGCGGAGCCTCGAACTCATCCAACAGGCCTACCCGCAACTCCCGGACGACAGCGACTACTCCGTCCGCCGTCGGGGGTCCTCTCTACTTGGGTCTCGTCCGCCACCTGCCCCGCTGTCACTTGCAGCACGAACATCCATCGATTCATCTTCGTCGTCGAACCAGCCCGAGGCGGGGCCTTCGTCGTATTTTGGCTCCCCACCGTCGCCTCCACAGGCCGCCCTCAAGCTCTCAGACTCACCACCTCTCTTGGCCTCGCATGACCCAACGACCTACGGCGGGAACGGCCCTTCGTATCGACACCAGCAGCAGGCCGCCCGTCTTGCCGGCCCGCGGCGAACCTCACTGACATCTCCCAACTCCGTGGCGCATCCCGGATCCAACGTCGCCTCATCGGCGGCTTCCTCGTCATCATCCTACAGCCAGCTCGCCAGGCCTCTCAGTCCCAAGCCGAACGGCCTCCCTGGCGCTTCTCGTCACTACGCATATGAGTGAGCGCCGTACTTCCTCTCTGCTCTCGACATCATATTCCGGAGTTCAAGTTCGATCGAGGCCAGGCAGGCAGAGCGAAACGCACGCACGCTGTATTGCAGGATGTCTGTTTGTTTGCCCCTGGCCAAGGAGGGTGTGCCTGTCTTCCCCGCATTTGTTATCAATGTTGACCAAGTTAGGTGGATCCCTTCTTGACTTAGAACTGACTCAACTCTCGTTCTTCTTCTCTTCCTCCCTGCTCTTTCCATTCTTCTTTTTCGCTAGGCACGTGCCTCAGGGTTATTCCAACCCACAACACATGCTTCCCTCGGGCGCGAATGAGTCGCCCATGCAGGGCATTAATCACCAGCTCCTCGGTGGCGGCCCCAACTCGCACGGTCACCAACCCGACTTTGATGTCCACGACAGGCGAGCAAATTACGTCCATCAACACCCCTCTCACTCCCAGCATTTGCACCAGCAAGCATACGACCCCTCCTCCTCCCATCACTTCCAGCCAAGTCACTCCTTCGGCGGCAACGCCCCTCCTCACGTCTCGCCTCATCATCCGGCTGCTCAACAACTCCCCACATCCACGTCGCCCGAGCAGGCCCTCTACCCAATGCCCATGGGTGGGGCTGGTGGATCCGGCTCCCACGTCCCACCACCAGGCAATCGGCCACCCCCAGTATTTGAGTCCATCTTCCTGAATGCTAATCCGAGCTACCGGCCGTTCGACGTCAACGCCAACCCGCCCAGCAACCTTTGCTGCGATGACGAAACGACCCTCAGCAGCGGTTGCGAGATCGTCAACGATCGGTGGATGCGCGTTGATCCTGCTGCTAGCGGGGGGGCGGCGGCTCATCCGAGCGCGCCGTCGGGAGCTGGGGATCAGGGTCCTGGGGGAGGAGCAGGAAGATCCGGTCCCACTGGTTCCGGAATGGCTTGAGCTTTACGGAGGCCAGGAATGCTCCGGTGTGGTCTCTCCTTACATAGATCTTGCTTCACCTTTCCTCGCTGTTGTTTTCTCGACGACAGGCTCTTTTTTTCTCCCTTTCGATATCACTTCTTCACTCGGAGGGCGGCTCGCCCGGGGTTTCTTTATTTATCTTTATCCGTTCCTTCGCTTTCTTCCTCACTTTCTTTCTTTGGGATTTACGCTTGCTAACTGGAGCTCTAGGCTCAGACTGGGGACCGACTTGCCCTCAAGGTTTAATATCGATGGGTTCTGGTCCCCAACTGTTTGTGTGCAGTCGCTCTGGTTGAGCAGAAATTTGGGATGGCATGTAACCCCTCCGTGCTCTGATGATCTCACTCGAACGAACCTCGAGAGTCCGCCCGCTTTTGTCCGTCCATTCAACCATCACTTTGACCTGTCTTCCCGCCTCAATTGCTCAACTCCACAGCCTCTTCTCTCATCTCATCATGGCTCGTCCCAAGTCGCTTTCATGAACGAGCAGTCTCTGTTCTGGTCGACTGAAACCTGCATGACCTCCCAGTCCAAGCGCGGTCTCTCGGCTCAGGAGAAGCGAACCAAGATGATCGAGCTCCTCCACGAGACAGCATCATTCTATCAATTGAGAGAGCTCGAGAAGGTCCGCGAAACATCGGGGAGAACGCATTCATCGGTCGGTGATCGCTGATTCCTTGATTCAAACCAGCTTGCACAGAAATCAAAGGGCATCGGTCCGCCCCTCTGTCCTAATCGGGACATCTCTAGCTTAGATCTCCCTGACAAGCTTCTCGGTCCAGTGAGCCAGAGTGTGAAGGATGTCCTGCAGGAGCTCATAGACGAGGGGAGCTGCCAGTTTGACAAGGCAAGGGCAAGAGCGCCCTGACTACATGCGTCCTTCTTCGGGCACTCACCTTCTTTCCTCTCTTATCAGATCGGCACTAGCAACTGTTCGTCGTGCATAGGAGGAGAGCTGGCTGAAATTCTGACGGCCCTTGCTACGAAGACTATTGGTCCTTCCCCTCCCAAGCCTCGTAAGATTATTTCGCAGCTTCCACTCTATCGGGCTGGACATCGGACGCGACTGCTGACCTCCCGTATTCAGAGCAATCAAGAAGAACAGCCTCGATGGCCAGAAGGCGGAGCTCGAGGCTCTCAAGACAAAGGTCAACCGCCTCGAGCACGAAATTGAGGCCCTCAAGGAAGGCAGGGAGGCCTCCGCAAGTCCTCCACATCTTGCCTCTCTTTCGATGGGCGCACATACTTTTACCTTTCTCATCCCATCCTTCTAATCCAGGACGAGCGCGCAGCCCTCCTCACCCGCTTCGAGTCCCTCCGCGCGACATCACTCGCACTCGAGGCGGAGATCACCCGGTACGGGGCCGCCGACCCTAGAGCACTCGAGACCAAGCGGCGCGCCGGAATTATTGCGCGGGAGGAGGCTTGTCGGTACACCGGTATATCTATCCATCGTCCTCTTCGCTCCGGGATGTACAGCACTAACCCTTGCTCGAGCGGGTAGAGAACGTCCTTGTTCTGCTTTCGTATGGGAGGAACAACGGCGTGGAGGAGAGCGAGCTGAGGCAGATGTTTGAGATCGGTCAATTCTCCCGCTCTCGGCGACCGAAGGCCTTCGCGGACTGATAGCAAACTTTGATATTCAGGTGACGACTGGGAGGAAGGCAAGTCCCTTCCCCCTCTGGCTTGCTCTGTCATGCGAGTGGGTCCTGCTGATCCTCTGAACGGCGGTCTGCGTTCACATAATCGTCGATGCGTCCTACTCCCTTTCCTTCTTTTCTGACTCGTAGGCTACTGCTAGGCCAGCTAGAGCCCAGGTAGATGCGCACCACGATGGGTTGAGGCTGCTTCGTCTTCTACCCGCTTACTGCGTAGCTCATCTCCGCCCTAGTCTCCTTCAAGACTGTGCGGTTTCACTCTCATCATATGAACTTCCCTTGCTCTGAACGCCAATGTACTCTCAGGGACGACATCCCCCTCCCCGTCCAACGAAGTAGAAGCCGCCAAAGAAACTGGCGGTCGACAGCAAGCCTTCGCCAAGATGAACTGCGCGCGCATCTTTTGTAAATGAAACCGGAACCGAGAGATACAGATTGATCGTCCATATAAGCTGGAATGATTTGGTCACTCGTGCTGAGCGAAAGAACGTGGGAGCTGTAGAGCGAAGTGATTGATGGTTGTCAACGACCGTGACTTAAAATCGGAGGCTGCTCTTGTTTGCTCGACGGACGACTCAACTCACTCTCACGCGCGAGGCCCCTCCTCCCCTCATCCACCACCGTCCCATCCTTCCAGTCCTACTTCCACGCCCGTCGTACCCAGTCTCTCACTCCGAGCGACTCATCATCGACCCGCAAGGACTTTCCCACCCACCTCCTCCCCACAACACTTCTTCCGCTTCCCGCGACCCTTACTTCCGCCTAAGCCACCATGCGTTACTACGAGGAGAAGTACCCGGAGGTCGATGACCTCGTGATGGTCCAGGTCAAGCAGATCGCGGAGATGGGAGCCTACGTCAAGCTCGTAAGTCCTTCGTCAGCTTGGGAAGGAACAGCCGCAGCAGCCGAGAGAGAGAGACAGAAGAGTCCTTCAAGCTGACACGTCCACCCCGCTCCCCCCCCTCCCACCCTCCCTTCTTTCTCTCATTCCTTTCGTCCTATGTCCCCCCCGGCAGCTCGAGTACGACAACGTCGAGGGCATGATCCTCCTGTCTGAGCTCTCCCGGAGACGTATCAGGTCGATCCAGAAGCTTATCCGTGTCGGAAGGAACGAGGTCGTCGTCGTCCTCCGTGTCGACAAGGAGAAGGGTGAGTTCGGCAGCACGCGTTTTCAGAGAAGGGAGAAAAGGGGGTGGATAATGAGAGCCAGGCGACAAATTGTCCGGAAGGCTCAGGATGGGAAGCCCTGCTTTGACTTTGATGGGAGCAGAGGGCAGGAGAGCCTGACGCGTCCTGGAGGTGGAGGGAGAAAAGGGGGAGAAGCGTCGCAGGAGCAAGAGAGCAGGGCGCGTACCTCCCCCTTCGAACTCTCTTTATATCTTGCATCTGGCCTGTCTCTTTCCGGGCTCGCTCAGCCCTCGCCTTTCTCCTTGGGATGTTCTCACTGACAGTCCATCCGTTTGATCAGGATACATTGACCTTTCCAAGCGTCGTGTCTCGGCCGAGGACATTGAGAAGTGCGAGGAGAAGTACGAGAAGGGCAAGCTCGTTCACTCTGTCCTCACCCACGTCGCTGGCAAGATGGAGGTCGACGTCGAGATGCTTTACAAGGAGGTTGCCTGGCCGCTCGGCAAGAAGTACGGGCACTGCTACGACGCCTTCAAGCTCTCCGTCAGGTACGTTGCCGCTCTCTTCTTCTCCTCTCTAGCTAGCCCCTGCCGCCCTGTGTGGCTCATTCGTTCGGTCCTCTCTCCCTCTTTCTCCACTCTTCTAGCGAGTCGGAGAAGGTCTTCGAAGGCCTCAACATCCACGGCGAGCTCCTCGAGGCTCTCCAGGAGAACATCGCCCGCCGACTGACCCCGAAGGCGATGAAGATCCGTGCCGACGTCGAGGTCAAGTGCTTCTCGTACGAGGGCATCGACGCCATCAAGGCCGCCCTCAAGGCTGGAGAGGCCCTCTCGACTGAGACGGTCCCGATCAAGATCCGGCTCGTCGCCCCCCCGCTCTACGTCATCACCACGAACTCGACGGACAAGACGGGCGGCGTGGAGCTCATGGAGAAGGCGCTGGTCGTCATTGACGAGAAGATCACCGAGATGGGAGGCAGCATGAGCGTGAAGATGAAGGTGAGTTCTGGCTCGTCGTTCGCTGGACCGGCCCCACACTTTCTCACCCTCGTCCTTTCCGCGCCTTGCAGCCCAAGGCCGTCTCGGAGGCCGAGGACCTCGAGCTTGCGGCCCTCATGGCCAAGGTCGAGCGCGAGAACGCCGAGGTCTCCGGTGATGAGGACGGCTCGGACGAGGAGGAGTAAGGAGAGGGAGGCGGCTAGCCAATGCTTGCATCAAACAGCATCGAATAGAATGCCCCATTCCGGACCGATCAAAGCCATTCTCTCTCTCTCTTGCGCTGCAGATGGAGTGGTGTCCATGAGATAACAGCAAGTCATGGCGGTGCAAAAAGAAACGAAAGATAAAAACGGAACTAGCCACGTTAACCGCTACCTTGCTTCGGGTTCAGCAGCGTTTCCCAACCCTCGCCGACGCCGGTGACATCGATGACGCCGATATCAAACTCCGGAAGCTCTTCCTCTTCGAGTTCGTCTGCATCTGAGGCGAAGGATATAGGTCGCGTTTTGCCGCTGGGGTCGAGCGGGAAGGGCGATGGCGGGAGGATGAGGACCGCGAGGGAGACGACTAATGGTGGGGGAGAGGACATGAAAGGCCCCGTCTTAGTCTTGACGTTGGGTGTGGAAGCGGTCGATGCCGGGGAGGATGATGATGGTGGTGGCGGAGTCGCCGTCGTTGTCGTCGTCGTCGTCTTCTTACGGCGAACTGTGCAAGCCAGGGGCTGCCAAGGCAGATCGATCAGCTTCCGTACCACCCACCCCCAGATCTTCCTTGGCTGGCCCACTCACCACGACACCCCCCAGCAACGGCTCCTTCTCGCTCCTCACCCACCCTTTCTCCTCCTCCCTCGACGGGACCTTCATCTCCACCTCCCAGAATTCCGGCCTCGGCCCCAACTTGCCCCCCTTCTTCGCCGCGGTCGCTGCTGCCGCCTGAGCGCCCGCAGGGTCGACGATGAGTCCGTACCGGGTCCACATCTGCCTGAACCGGGCGTCCTCGGCGGCGAGGGCGGCAGAAGCGCTGCTGCTGGGTTGGCTGTGGACGCAATAACACCGGATGATGCTGGCGGGGAGGAAGCACGAGGAGAGACCTTGGTCAGTTGTCGGACCGTTCGGCGCACATGGCAGAGGACGAGGTCGACCGCCGGCGGCCCTCGGTCCGCCGCCGCCAAATGAGAGCCCATTCTCCGGGCAGGTAGGGGAAGGGGCATCTCGGACTTACGTGCCCTGGCGGATGGACCCCGATCGAGAGAGAGGGAGGATGGCCGTGGATAGAGCAAAGGTTCAGCCAGCCGTCTGGCAAGAGCGAGGGACGACAAGACCAAGAGATCACTCTCCCACTCTCTCGGCGTCGAGCGGGGCGCAAGCCAAGAGAGAAGAGCGGATGAGAGCGACGGCGCCGATGGTCCTGCCCCCCTTCCCTGCGCATCGTACTGCGAAGACCCACCGCCATCACAAGAATGAGACCCGAGCAGAGAAAGATGACGACGAAAATTGTGATCTGCAGAAGCGCCGTCCGTGTCAGCGAGCGATGTTGACACTCAACCCACCCCCCCTCCAAGAGGGAGGGGGGCAGGGACGATCCCTTGAGGCTTGTGCGCACCGACGGGCCGTTGAACCGATTTACGAAGCTGTTGTTGTTGGTGGACATGGTGCGCTGAGTATGGGCGCTGGACGTCTGCGTGGGTGTGTGCTTCTCGCTCAGAGGCGAGGGTTGCGGGGGTATCCGTGAGAGGAGGGAGGCAGGTGGAGGGTGGGAGCGGTGTTCGTCGCCCCCAGCCACCCGCTCTCAGCGGCCAACCAGCGCACCCCGACCGACGACCTGAGGCGCGTCCTCGGTCACGTGTCGGCAGAACGCGTTTCCGTCCCTGCGCAGCCTTGGCGCGCGGCTTCTGATTTCCGCGCTTTGTCTCTAAACTCCTCCCGCCCGCTCGCTCTCTTTTGCTCTCGCGTGGGTCGGAGCTGGGCCCCATGGGTTCCGGTTCTCTCTCGAGCATTCCCATGTCATCCTCAGGCCCGCTCCAGCCACCCATTCCGCATGCCGAGCATTCCTGCGGCGCCTTCCGGGTACTCTCCCTCGCTCGCCTCCAGCAACGCCTGTAGACGGGCGCACACGGCACGCGGGAAGGCGAGGGGCTCGGCTGAGGCGAACGGAGCTGGCAGAGGACTACGCCCGGAGGAAGGAGTCAGAGCGGTTGGAGAGCGATGGGAGGGCATGAGAGGAGCAAGGGACGACGGACGATGAAGGGGCGAGCTGGAAGAGGACCTTGATCGCTCGCGTGGGGGTCGGGCGAGAGGTGCTCGTGAGGTACAGGCGCGGGTTGATGAGCCAGAGCTGGGGAGACGAAGATCCGAGGTCAGCCCTGTCGAAGGATGTGAAGGAAGAGAAAATCAAGACCCACTAGCACCAGCGGCGTTTCCTCGTCCTCCTCGGCCGAGACAACAAAATGATACGACCGGTGGGCGTCCGCAAGATCGAGAAGCTCCTGCGAGAGACACGAGCCGAGCGATGAGGGGCTGCAGACGAAAAGAAGGTGAGTCGTGATGTGATAGATGAGCCACCGACTCGCGCAGCAGCAGCGAGGAGGGACGAGACACGCACGCAATGCCAGGCGAGCCGAGGGGGACGACAGCATATTTGGGCAGTCGATACGTCGCCGTCGGCGGCGTCGAGGCGTGGCTAAGTCGCCGACCGAGGGGAGATCCGCAGGCCGCGCAGAGGAGAGGTTGCCAGAGCTCCGTCTGCAAGCGAGAAGATCGTCAGTCAGTTCGTCATGAGACGTCCTTGGTCGAAATGGCTGCCACGGCGAGACACGAGAAAGCGAAAGGACACGAAGAAATCTCCCTCTGTGTGTAGCCCTCCGACGCACAGACATCGCTTCGCAGGGTACAAAAAAGATCAGAGGCCCTCTCTCAGCGATTGAAAGAGTTGGGGATGGATGTAGGGCACGTTGTATCAACCGCGGAGCCTCCCGCCATGTAACCCCCCTCTGTACGTCGATCTCCCGCTACTCCGCGAGAAAACTCATCCAGAAGCCGTGAGACCGCAAGGTTGAGAGAAACCAGCTGGGGGTTTCTCTCGCGCTTGCGGGGCGACGTTCAAGATAAGCCGAGCGGAGGAGGGAGAGAGAGACGGACAGAGGGAAGAACGGGAGCGTCATTGAGGAGAGTCATGACGGCGGCCTTCTTTTGACCCGGAAATGAAGGGGAAAAACGACAGAGGAAAGAGCTGGACGAGGCGCGATAGAGAGGGAAGAAGACTGGACCGACCTCTGCGTTCCTGCGGACCCGGAAGCTTGCTTCCTCCACGAGCCCGCCCTCGACGAGGAAGTACGTCCCCCCAACGAGCACCTCCTTCTGTCTTGGCCAGAAGGTTTTGCCACCCCCAGCCCCAGCTCCGCCACTGCCATCTGCAGGCCCGAGGTCGAGCTTCATCTCGTCATGGCAGAGCCAGCTCCCAACGAGCTCCTCCCAGTGCTCCGATGGGAGATCCTGGTACGACGCATCCTCAGTGGGACACACAACGGGCGTAGAGCAGGTTGAGCACGCGAGCGAGGCCGGGCGATGCGTACGGAGCTCCATGGCGGAGAGAGGAGGAGGGGAAGACACCGGGTCGTCCTCTTCGTCGTCGTCGTCGTCGGTGTCAAGGGCAAGCAGCCGGAAGGAATAATGTGAGGCCGAGGGTGATGGGAGGGAGAGAGTTGTGGTGATGGGCGATGCGGCTGCTGGTAGGGGAATTCGAATCATCTGATCGGCCGACGACGACGACGGTGATGTAGTCGCTGAGCGGAGAACGGCCATGCGTGGATCCGCGCTAGAGACGACGAGCTCAAGGGTCGGCTGAGCGGTTCCGTCGTGCAAAGCAACCACGACCTGGATGGCGCGGATGCGCTCCTGGAGCTCGGCGACAAAGGTGTAGCGAGGAAGGGTGGTCCGGGACGATGAGGAAGCGATGGCGGGAGCCATGGTGAGGGATGAAGCTGAGGGGAGTATTTGGGAGAGCACATGAAAAGGGCCGAGTCCGAAGGCGAAGCGAGGAGTCGTCAACTCATCGAGAGCGAATGAACGGGGCTAAGACCGAGAGGAGATGGATCCAAGATGTAGGGGGATTGGGAATAGGACAATGCGTGAGGGGTGAGTGGTCGTGAGAGTATTCGTGGCAGAGAGGCGTGGTCGCGGAAGTCTTGAAGAGAAGAAGCAAAGACGAAGACGAGGAAAATGGGCGAAGATACAGAAAGAAGGGGAGTTGGGGGGAACTAGACAGCAACCGTACCATCTGGGCGCGGGCCGCTGTTCCTCTGTCCGGTGCCAGAAGCGCTCCGACTCATCCAAGCGGACCCAAATGCGCTCGCCTTGCCGGTAGGCGCTTCGGCGGGCTTTGCGGCGGTGGCAGACTGTAGGACGTCTGGGGGTTAGGAGTTAACCATCAGCTAGAGCTCATTCGGGGAGTCACACGAAAACAGCTACTCACTTTCGCGAATAAACTGGCCGACAGTTACAAGCTCAGTCGGATCGATGGTGTCCGGAGGAACGCGGGAGAGCGGAGGGATGGAGTCTTGGCCGTGCAAGCGACCAGCCGCGTTCCGAGCAATAATGTCTTCGACGAAGGCGGTCTGAACTCAGGAGGGCGTGTCAGATCCCCTTGAGACAAACAGTCAACTCACTCGGAGACCGACCTTCTCCTTCTGGCGCGAACTGCTCTCCACGCGGATCGAGTCCTGCCCATCCAGTCGCCGACCATGGGCTTTTTCGATCCTCTCCCAGATATCGCCTAGCTCCTTCTCGCGGCGCATCGACTTGCTCGCCGCCGCCTGGAGGGTCGTCCCTAGTGGCGCCGTCTGATCGAGCATCCGCCCACGGCCGACCATCCGGGCGATCTCCATTTCGTCCCGCTTGGACGAGTTGAGCTCGACGCGCTGGTCCGCCAGTTGGGGCGCAACGGCATAGAGACGCGAGATGGCGTTCGCGACTGAGTCGAGCTCAAGCCGCATCTTCTCCGAGTGGGGGTTGAAGATCGAGATGCGAGCCGCTCGTCGGTCCTCCGCCGACTTGGGTCCCGAGGTCGCCGCCGCGGTACTCCTCGATGACTCCGCCAGCTCAGACTCCTCCGACGGGAGAGGTTTCTTCTCGTCGACAGCATAGTCGTGGATGGAGTGCCTGTGGCCCTCGTGCGAGTACCGTGGGAGGTGAAACATGTCGTCGTGGTAGTCCGGCGGATGGCCCTCCTCCAGCGAGGCCCTCGTCTCCAGGCAAAGCGAGGCGACGCGCTCGAGGAGCTCATCAACCCTCGCCCAAGGATCATTTGACTGGGCGGTGAGCTCATCGAGAGAGAACGAACGTTGGCGACTGCGCTCTTCGCGGAGAGTCTCGACGTGCTCCGAGAGCGAGGAATATGTGACGGGGCTTTGTTGGGCGGCGGCATTGGCGGCTGTCGGAGGACTCTCTCCGCGGGGCAAGGGAGGGAGGGACGAGGAAGGGAGGTGGTACGAGAGATCGAGGAGCTCGGCCAACGCCACACCGAGGAGAGCATCCGTCGTGTCCGGCAGCAGGTCGTCTCGAACGAGGCGCGCCGTGCGCTCGTGCAGCTCATGCGCGAGGTCAGCATCGTCCAGATCGTTCGACGCAGGCGACGACGACGATGACGACGACGACGCGTGCAACGAGGCCTGAAAAGTTCGAAGGTTCGCTACTATTGTTCGAAGCGTGGACGACCCGGACGAGGAAGCGGAGTCGGAGGAGGAGGAAGCGGAGTCGAAGGGGGGAAGTGGGGTTGGGGCGGCGTGCTCGAGGATCGAGTTGAGGGCGAAGAGGCAGGATCGCTGGCGGCGAGGTAACACGAACACGTCAGCGATGTGTGTGGGAAGCAACCTCCTCGAGCGGTAACATACCTGGAGGGAGACGAGCGACAACCTGACGGCGGCGGATGCCTTTTGGAAGCAAACAGAAGGACGACGCGCGCAAGAGTTAGACTCGCTGGAGACCTTCCTCCGAGGTTGAGACAGGAGGCTGCTCCCACCTTGAGTCCGTCCTCGAAAGGGTCAGCCGGTTGAGGGGCCATCTCGGCGGTGCTGCTGCTGCCGCCTCTCAGGGTGTCGAGCTCTGCCGTCGAGAAGGGTGTCGGAACGTCGGGGGCGAGGTAAGAGGGGCTCGTCTCGGTCGCCTCCTCGAGGTCCGTTGACATCGGGGCCGGCCGTTCAAGGGTGGCCATCTGGGAGAGGGGGAGCTGTTTAGAGTAGAAAGGGAGGGACGTCGATGGAGCTGGTGGGTAGGGGGGAGAGGAGGTAAGAAGGAAGGGCCTGTTGAGACTGCTCTCGGTCGAGGGAGGACGGACTTGCCGGTCTTGCGTTGACGACTGCCGTCGTCCTCCTATGTTCCAGGCACAGGCCTCGCTTTCACATACGGCTCTCCGACATATGCGAAATCATCAACCGAATACAGTGCTCGCAAATGAAAAAGACAAAGAAATGAGTGCAATAGAGAGGACCAGACTCTCTTGTCTCATGGTGATCCGCCATAATCAGGCCGCAGCCGCCGACGGCGCCGCCACAAACAGGCCCCAGGCGTCCTTCTCTTCCCACGATTCTTCCCGGACCCCAAACCCCGCCTGTGAGGTAACCTTTCGGGTCAGCAAGATGGATAGCCACCGAGGAGGAAGCATCTGTAGCGGCCCGGGACGCACCAAACTCCGGATGAAGATGACCACGCAGGTCCAGAAAATTGCCATCGACGCAAGCTCAAAGACCGACGTCCGCCACCCTGTCCGCCGCCCCTTGCTGGCCATCGTCCCCCTCTGCCCTGATGGCGACCGGCGGTGGACATACTCCAACTGGTCCGCCTTGGCCTGGACGACGCTCGGAAGGACGTCGAGCTCGACCGTCCGGCTCGCGGGGCTCGTCGACCGCCAGGAGGACGTCATCGCCGTCCGCACGGGCGACAACTGCGGCGGAGCGGCGTGCCCAAAGCGGTCGCGGCGGTCGACGGGTCGGTCGAGGCCGACGAGCCGCAACAAGGGTGCGAGACCGCGGGCGGAGAGGGGCAGGGGTAGGCAGGGGGAAGTGGAGCAGGTAGACGAAGACGAAGGGGAGGCGCTCTTGTGGTAGGGGTTCGACGTCGAGTCGTCCGTTGAAGGTGAGGGGGTCGGAGGCGTGAGAGAGAGCGAAGTCAGGGCGTCGGACTGGATCCGAGGCGGCTGCTGACGCTTATTGGCGAACCAAGGGGAGGAAGCGGAAGTCGAGGAAGTCGACGCGAAGGAAGAGGGGGTGCCCGGCGAGCTAGGCTCGACTCGGTCGACGGAAAACCGGGTCGGAGATGAGGGAGAATACATAGTGAGAAGCGAAAACGAAGAGAGTGTGGAAGGTGACTGAGAAGGACAGAGTGTTGTAAGGCGACGCCAGGTCGTCGCAGTAGGAGGTCGAGGTTTGAAACCAACTCTCCTCTCGCTGTCTCCTCCGGGCTATTCAAGTCCGAAAGCCAAGCTTTATCTGGGCACGACGTCGTTCTAAGCCAGGGCGGAGGCAGACTGTCTGGGCGGAAAGAGGGGCCTATACCCTTGAATCTCGTCGTACTTTGCGCACCTCCGACCGCGGACGGGAAGGGGGAAGGAGGGAAGTTGGCAGGAGAAGGGCCTGAGCGGTTTGGGTGGGTCTGCGTTGAAGGAGGCTCTCCTCCCCCGTCCAGACGAACGCAGGAGGAGGACCTCCCAAACAGACTGGAACGAGAAGGAAGGTGTGCCTGCTGCCACAGAAGAGTTCCCTGCCAGGCGTGGCGTTGCGCGCGAGGGACTGCGGCCACCGTCCCCCGTCCGTGTATAGGCCAGGGCCAGGGGTGAATCAGCATCAGCAGACCACGGCACCAGCGGGCGCTATCAGTGGTTCGGAAGCTGCACTGGCCGGGGGCCGTCAGGAGGGTGCCAGCGATGAGGACATGGGAGAGAAGGAACAAGCCAAGCCGACAGGTGCGCTCCTGCTTCAATCGCCTAGCCTCGGCGGACCGTCGCGTGTCTAGAGCGAGCTCGCCCTGTCGCTCGACCACCAACCAGTCTCGCTTCAGCACATCCCGTCGCCCATCCGACACCCCTATCTCTCCCTTCTCCAACACTTCCTGGACGGTCTCCTTTCGCTTACAGCTCAGACCATGCGCGCCACTTTCGTCGCCCTCGGAAAGGCCAACCGGTTCGCCCTCACGGGAAAGAAAGGAAACAAAGACTACTACAAGGGTACGTCCTCTTCTCCTTTCCCTTCCTGAGCTCTATCGTTGGACTCTCTCCTCCAATCGTCTGCGAGGCCAACGAGGGAGACGGGCAGCGAGGGAAGACGGGTCGCGTGCACGAGTTCGCTGACGCTCCTGCATGCCCTCCCCTCCCCTGCTCCCTTCTGTCTCCTCGCCTCGCTTGTTACGCCCCCGCCGCCTCCTCTTTGGACCTATGCTTCTCTCGTCCATTTCACCCCTCTCCGCCATCACGTATGCTCGCGCAATCTCCCCCAGGAACTCGCGCGTCCCACCCGGATGGCGTCGGCTACCGCACGGGACCCAACGGAGTCTTCCTCCCGTCCGGCAAGCTTGGGTCGTACAAGATCGTCGACGAGAAGGTCCGCATCTTCATCGGCCCCGGATTCAAATCGGCGACGTCGACCGAGTTCATGAACGACCAGGTTAGTGTGCCTTGGTTGCAAGGTGGCGCTCGACGACGTCGTGTCTGGTTAAGCCGAAAAACGGGACGACAGGCCGGCAGGACGCTGACTCTCGCCTCACTCCTGATCTTTCCCAGCTTCGGCCGTTCGCCAGCTCCGAGACTCCCGTCCTTCCTCCGGACGAGAATCGGAGACGGCTTATGAAGGCCCTCTCAAGTCTCGATCGAGCGGAGCGCGACGAGGCCCGGCGGGAGCTCGAGGCCATCCGCGTCCAGACCGCCTAGAGCCGGGTTCGCTGTCGGGGAGGGGGGAGAGCTTAGAGCTTTGTTGTACGCTTTCGGACTGCTGGGGTCTAGATATGACCTTGAATTGCGCGAGGGAGGGAATGACAAGAGGTGTGGTCACGGCTGAGCCTGAATTTGCCCGATGCACCGTCGACATACCGGGGGGCCTCCTCTTTCGACAAGCGGAAGACCTTCCTTGCATGGTATATTGTCTCCATCGCTGAGGGATGCGAGGAGCGTGTCATGTGGAAAGTCCGTTGAGGGGAAGGGTTAGCACAATCGCCTGTTCGACGCGTCGTGGCTGGGAGAGAGCGACTGAAGGACACACCATGCCCTCTCACGACAATTGAGCCGCTGCATCCGCATTCATTGTGAATCCATCATGTGAGGGCAGACATCCCCGAAGACAACGAAACTGAGATGCTCAGCATCTGGAAGGTCCAGGCGCTTCAAACGGACGAATCTCCGGTTGGACCTGCTTGCCTCCTCCTCTCAACCGTCATCATCGCCTGCAATGTCTTCCTCCAAGCCACCGCCGGCAGAAGCCGGCCCGGGCCCTGCCTCTGCCGCCATGTTCTCCTCGGACCCCCGGGTCCACTTCAGCCGTGCGTCGGGCAAGTGGGAGTATGAGGACGACAACGGCAACGAATTCGAATGGAACGACCTAGCCAAGGCGTGGGTGCCCATCGTGCGTGTTGCGTTCGAGAGCTTGGATGACAGGGTCTCCACTTGCTGACAGCATTTGATCTAGGTCGACGAAGATGTTATCAAGGCTCAGCAGGCTGCATACTCTGTCGAGGGTGTGGATGAGAGTGTGCGTCTGGCCTGGCCTGTCTCCCGCGTCTACCCTTGCATGGTCTCGGACTGAACATGTGTCCCTCACTCAACAGACCCCTGTTGCGGCCGTTCTCGCCCGAGAGAACAAGAAGCGAAAGGACAAGGAAGTCGACTACACATCCAACACGGTGGCCGAGGTTGCTGGACCGTCGTCCAAGCCAGGCAAGAAGGGCGCGAAGCGCGTCAAGCCGACGCCTGCCGACGAAGCCGACGGGTCCTCGTCATCATCGACTCCCGCTCCTGCTCCCCCACCGGCACCGAAGAAGTCGACAGCCGTCTATGTGACGAATCTTCCTCTGGACGCGACAGCCACCGAGATTGCTGAGACGTTTTCCAAGTGCGGAATCATCCTTCTCACACCGGAGAACGAACCCAAGATCAAGCTCTACACGGACGACCAGGGCAACTTCAAAGGCGAGGCGCTCGTTATGTACTTCAAAGAGACGAGCGTCGAGCTCGCTATTACGGTCCTCGACGAGAGCGAGCTCCGGCTCGGGAGTGGTGCGAGGATGAAAGTCAAGCGCGCCGAGTGGGGGGATGGCGGAGGCGGAGGGAAGGGGAATGGGGCAGGTGGGGACCAGCAAGCTCGGGAGAAGAAGCCCAAGAAGCAGATGACTGAGGCGGAGAAGAAGGAGCTCAATCGGCGGATGCGCAAAATGGAGAAGTGGGTAACTGTCCGTTGCGCCTTGGGTAGTCGTCGTTTCCAGGTCGCTGATGTTTGTCTCGCCTCTTGTCTATCTCCAGCAAACTGACGGACTGGGATTCAGCCTCGGATGACGAAGAGGGCGGTTTCGGCCCCTCCACGTCGTCAACGTCCGGTCCCTCGGTCGGCGGCGCTCCGCCGGCCCCGGCGAGCGCCCGAACGGTTGTCCTCAAGTACATGTTTACCCTCGAAGAGCTGGATGAGGATCCTCAACTTCTGATTGAGCTTAAGGAGGAGGTTCGGGAGGAGGCGGAGAGCATGGGCGAGGTCACGAACGTGACAGTCTGGGATGTGCGTGCACCCCTTGCTCTCTCTGTTCTCAAACGTTCTGACCGACACTTTCCTCGCGCTTGAAACACTTAGAAAGAGGAGGAGGGCGTCATGACTGTCAAGTTCAAGGACCCTCTAGCAGCTCGGGCCTGCGTGCTTAAGTTCAACAGTGTGTTGCTACCACCTTTTTCTCCCTCTCTTTCAAAAGCTGACGTCCTCCACTTCAAATCGATAGACCGCTTCTTCGCCCAGCGCGAGATCCTGGCCTACCTCCACGATAACAAGACCAAATTCAAGCGCTCTGGGCACGGTGTCGGCGTTGACGAGGAGGACGAGGAACGCGAGGAGACGGCCCGGCTCGAGAAATTCCGCGAGTACCTTGAGAAGGAGGAGTGATTTCGCTTTTCCGATGAGGAGGTTCTTCAGACTACATTTATGCTGTTCGTTAGCTGGCTGAGCTCCAACGGGGAGGGAGAGCTGTCTATTTTGAGGTTCCCCTCTTCAGTTGATGCCATACCGTCGAATGTCTAGTCCCTCTAGCTCATGAAGGCACATCTGCCGTCCACAATAATCAAGAGAAGATAACGAAGTAAAGAGACATCTTCTCACCCAAAAAAGACAAGTGTGAGTGACGTCGCCGGGCGACAGACAAGCCTTCCCGATGACTTGGCCTTTCTGGCCCGCCTTCCTCCTCCCAACCACCACAACTGGCTTGGCATCCGCCCGCATATGACGTCTGACCTCGACGAATCTGGCATCATCTCCCTGCCATCCCCTTCGAGTCCGTCGGCTGAATTTGAACTTGGCGAGCTAGGCCGACAGCTCACCCCAAGAAGCGCCTCGCGTCGTCGGCCTTCTTCGACCGTCCGAGCGAACTCTCTGTCATTACCCTCTTTGAACCTGCCTCGAAGAGTCACAGACATCTCCCCCTCTGAGAAAAAACCTACCCCACCCCTTACACCTCCACCCTTGTATGACCCTAAAACACTCTGCTGGATCGCGGTCTTCTCGTGGATCGGATGCGTGGTCCGACTGGGCCTCTCGACACTCTTCAACTACGACGGCGAGGGCGTCTTTCCGCTCATCTGGTCTCAGGGATTAGGATGTTTCATCATGGGCGTTCTGGTTATACGGAAGATGGAGGTTGAAAGACTCGGCGGGGCAGGGCTGTACATTGGACTGGGAACAGGTGCGAATGATCGCGAGTGTGGGTGTCTGTTTGCTCGCTCCTGAGCTGAAAATAACCCGCATCAGGCCTCTGTGGATCCATCACGACGTTCTCAACATGGATGCTCGACACATTTGAAGCTTTCAGCAACCTCCCAGGCTATGACCGGTCGGGCGTGCATGACGTGCGTGGTGGCAAAGCAGGCATTTGCCACGTTGTCGCTTCTCGCCCCCTGCCCCTTACTGACCTTTCATCTCTTTCGCACCAGGCCACGGCCGGATTGACCATAATCATCCAAACCATTGCATTCTCCCTTTTCTCCCTTGCCCTCGGCTTCCGCCTCGCATCCATCTTCTCTCTCCGCGCCCCCTCCTCCTTCTCCTTCTCTACTTCCACCACCTCTCTCCTCTCTCTACTTCTTTACGCCTTCACCTTCCTCGTTTATCTCGGCCTCCTCCTCTCCCTCATCCTCACAACTACCAAAAGTTTCCGCGTAGGCCGCCGTGTTGTCCTCTCCCTACTAATCGCTCCACCCGGGAGCTTCGTCCGATGGTGGTTTGCACGTCTCCTCAACGCGCCCCTCCCTTCCCGCCCCTTCCCCTCCTTCGCACGATGGTTCCCACCGACACTGGGGACCCTGTTGGTCAACGCCCTCGGGACAGCCATCATCGCGACCATCTCCCTCCTCCAAAGAGTACAGCTCGACAACGGCGGCGGCGACGACGGACTTTCGGTGTTCCAATGCGGAGCGCTTCAAGCTGTCAAGGATGGATTCTGCGGATCGTTGACGACCGTGTCGACGTTTACTTTGGAGATCGATGTGCTCCTTGCGGCTGCTGCTGAAGGCGCCATCGAGTCAGCGAGTGGAGAAGATGGAGAAGATGGAGAGGGTGGAGAGGGTGGAGAGGACGGAGGAGAAGGAGAAGGAGAAGGAGGAGGAGAAGGGGTGCGACAATGGGTCCCGCTCGTGACTTACCTCTTTGGGAGCGTGCTGTTAGGGCAGGTACTTGTGGTGCTTATTCTCGGAGTTGGCTGGTGGGCTTCGCCGGAGGGGGCGTTTCATGGTGCAGAGTGTCGGTACTAGGCCGATGGATGGGGTAACTCTTTCACGATGAGAGAGAAGAAAGACTGAGGAGCAGGGAATGGGGTATCGCATTCGATCGCGTGTGTGGGTGTCAGAAGGTGAAGAGAGACAGTTAAGAAGTTTAAGAGAACGGCACGACTGAAACGAGGCAAGAGTACAAAACAAAGGCAACGATAAAGGAGTCGAGCAGGCGCCGCGAACGTACGTGTACGGTAGAGAAAGACAAAGAGACAAGAGAGGAGAAAGACGAGAAATAAGAAACTGCAGGAACATCGTGGATGGGGGGAGGCTTGAGGGCATGAGAAGCGTGGATCATGGGCCGGGACTTGAATCAGGAGGAGGCTGAGAGCAAAAAAGAGAGCAAGGGAAAATGGAAGGGATGCGGGTGCGATGGAGAGGCAATGACTTCAGAGGGTCTCGTCGTAGCAATTTGGGTCGAGGTACCTGCGAGAGCCAAGACACGAGTTAGCTGTATTTTCAAGACCTCGAGCGGTGATGAGCAACGTACATGTCGATCTCATCCGCTGTCAAGTCTGTCTTGTTCGCGAATCCCTGGTCGGCTGAATTGACAGGGGTGAGCGGCCATGTCGGGATGACAAATTTCGGAAGCGCCTTGAGGTGGAACGTCTATAAAATAAGAGAAACCTTGTCAGCTGGGAAACTCAAGCAAGGGCGAAGCTCTTGAAACGCACCGAAACCGCGTGGTATAGCTTTGACGTTTCCCCCTCTATAGACACGTCGTTTTCGTCGTCCTCGTCCATGGTGTCCCAGTCAGCCGCGCAGTCCGTGTGTATGGCGACGGCTGTGGGCGTGGGATCGTCATCGGTTCGAAAGGGAGCGAGATACGGGTGAACGAGCGCTCGAGAGGCGGTAATGCGACGGATCGGATCAATGAGGAGCATTTGGGTGAGGAGGTCGATGGCTGGCCGGTACAGAGAGAAAGTTGGTCAGGATTACATTGGTAGGGACGCAGCAGGCGGCACACGAACCCCATTGCTCGCCAGAAGGGTGGTACTTGGCCAGGTTTTGAGGCTCGCAGAAGGGCAAGGAGTTTACGAATCGGAGGGTCTAATGAGACGAGAAATTCAACTTTAGCCAAAGCGAAGAAAGAGTGCACTGAAGGCGGCAGAGACGGACGAGCTCGCTGTGGACCTCCCGGTTGATATAGTCCTGTGGCGTGCCGAGGAGATTCGTGATGAGGGTCCACTGCTGAGCGTCTGTCGAAGAGGCTTGATTTCAGCCAGGCAGCATGCAAGAGGGCTTGAGAGAGAGCACCGAACGCACGGCTTGTCCCCGGGAAGAGGGGCTTGAGGAAACCAGAACAATGAATGTCAGATGAAAGGCCCTTCCTTCCCAGGCGAATTTGCAGTCGAAGAACCCACCTGCCCATTGATCATCTCCGAGAGAATACAGCCCGTCGCCCAGATGTCGACCTTCTGGCCGTATTGTCGCCAGGTGAGCATGATCTCTGGTGCGCGGTATCGCCGTGTTGCCACATAGCCTGTCATGGATGGTTCCTGAGCGCGAGCATGGCCGAAGTCGCTGATCTAGAGTCGAGAGGACACTCAGCTCGGAGAACAGCTGAATAAATGCTAAATACGCGCCTTGAGCTCGCCTGGAGGGAGGCCAGTGGGGTTATAGTCAGTTCGGGGGAGTAGAAGGGAATCGCAGTGAAGAACGACGACGAACACTTGCTGTTGAGGCTGCCGATGGCGAACAACTGGGTTAGCATGGAACTGTTGGTGTCTCTTGGACATTTAGCTCACAGGATGCTGCTTGGCTATAGAGCCGGAGAGCGGATGTATGGGAACTGGGTCAATAGGTGCTCGCGATACTCGTCGAGCGAGCTGTTTCTCACCTTCAGGTCGCCTGCAGGACGAAGAGGAACAGTTTCTTGTCAGCACATTGTACAGCTTCCACTCAAGCTCTCACGCACGGTGCACAAGACCATTCGAGTGAAGATAGGCGAGGCCGCGCTGTTAAAATGTGTCATATTTCTCCGTCAACGTCCGGCTGTCAGGCGTGTGAGTGACGAGGGGAGCTTAGGGACTGACAAGGATCTGGTGCAACAGGAAGCGGACGACCTCGGGCTCGAGCTTCTGATCCTTTAGCAGGCTCCCTGCGTCCGCACGATATTGTAAGGGGAGAGGAGGGTCTTAGCGACGAGTCGATCGCGGGCGGCAGATGGATCGACAGAAAACGCCGAGATCGACGCGGCGAACATCTCGAGATGCAACGCACCCAGGTCGACATTCATGAGGTCGGTCACAAAGTAAATGTCCTCGTCTGGGCTGACAAACACATCTCGCAGAGAGCTGACATCTGTTGGGGATGGCCAGCCGTCAGCAGAAGCGGGTGTAAGGGGGGGGGGGGGGGGGGGGACAAGAGGGGGTTGAGTGAGACGGACTGGGGTGCTTAAGGTCTCGCAGAAGGATAAGCTCGCGCCTAGTCCGTCGAGCGAGAGCCGGCTGTCCGAAGGGGCGAGCGATTTTTTTGATGGCGACAGCCG
This sequence comes from Tausonia pullulans, assembly GCA_951802195.1. Lineage (NCBI taxonomy): Eukaryota > Fungi > Basidiomycota > Tremellomycetes > Cystofilobasidiales > Mrakiaceae > Tausonia > Tausonia pullulans. The sequence goes on along the minus strand of OX637623.1, from coordinate 1,154,839 downwards.
TCTCACGACAGCGGTCCCATCCGATGCAAGAGACGGAGGAGGCAGAGAGGTGCAAGGACCGACTGATGAGTGGAGGGTGGTTACAATGAGTCTTCGCGAACGTTTGGGTCGTGCTCTCCCTCTCCTGCTCGGTGCGAACGCCCTCACTCACAGGCCCGAATACCGAGCGGGGATTTCAAACGTCTTGATGGATGGGGAAGCGGTTTGTCCAGTGGTGGTAGATGTTATTAGAGGCGGATGGGCGGGCCCGGAACCGAGAGAGAGAACAGCGAAGGAAGGGAGGAGGGGGCAACGTCAGCGATGACCGGCCAGGTCCGACGAGCGTAGCAAAGAACTGATCCTCACGTTGCCCGAGATGGCATGACGCTCAAAGACGAGGAGTGCGTCGTGGGCGCTATGGGCCGGGGAGGAAGGTGGAGAGTAGTCCATGGTTTGGGCTGGCGGTCGTCGGTGTCGTCGGTGTCGAGAGCAGCTGAGCTTGATGTGGCAACAAAGGGCCAAGGGCAAGGCGAGGCGTCGTCGTCGAGTCGCAAGGTCAGAGGGGCGGGCGGGCGGATGGAGGGCCCGCACCTCAGTCCCTCGTCGCACACACTCTCCGGGTGGCGCTCGTAGCCGCTTTCGGCTTCAGCCTTCTGGTCCGCCAGGTCTGGTGATGGTGGCATAGACTACTCTCCGCAGGAGCAGGGCGGCGGGGAGGATTGGGTAAGAGCGGGGAGATGGGCTAGATCAAGACCATCATGGCCCCGCGGCGGGGGATCGAGAAATCATCGCAGTCCTCGATCACCATCGAGCGAGTGACTGTGAAGAAGACAACAACATAGCTGCAACAAGCAGGAGCTACCAGACTGCTTTCGCCTCGTCACGCTCGTAAGGAGAAATACGGAGACGAGGATGGGGCGTGCGAGATCGCATTCCAAGAGCCCGGGATCTGTCGACTCTCGCTGACTCGAGGGTATTCGAGAAAGCCTCGGCCTTCTTCCATGGCTCATCGTCGTAGCTTCTGCTATGGCTCCGCTCCCTCCCTTCAAATGAACCATGCGCAAAACCCCCTCGCTTTGATAGAGAGGGACGATTATGGTTCGAAGAAAGCGAAAAATTGCAGCAACGACTACTGCCTGCTATGAAGAAAGCAAGTTAACGCAGAAAGATCAAACTCTTGATTCTCCTGCCTCCATCTTTCTTGATTCAATGTCTCAAGGCGATCGACGTTGGGTCTGGACGAGACACTTTCGTGCGAGTAACGCGCGTGTATGCCGTTCTCCTTTTGCTTTTATTTCTAATTATTTTTTTCGATACCAGAGGTCCACTTCGCTCGTTCATTCGGATTCTTCTAAGAAATGCTAAAGGGACCAAGACGAATTAGTATGGTAGGCAGACAGAGGCGAACTGCCGATGCCTTACGTCTTCCTCGCTCCGAAGGCCAGAGATATATGTTGAGTGATCTTGCGGACGGCAGTCGGCTTACTTGATCCGGCGCTGGACTGCGAGCTCTCCCCCTCTGGTGGGGATAGAGGGCCAAGACCTCCTCCTCCGACCCGGTTGCATATCCTTCTGGGTCTGCCCTGTGAGGACGTCTCCTTCACCCCTCTCCCTTGTTGAGTATGGAAACACGGAATAGAGCACCTTCCGCCAACACGTCCGTTTGCATCCGCCACCATCTGCCCTCGCGCCTTTTCCCCCCTCCTCCCTTCGCGCAAGCCCGCTTCTGACGACCACCAACCCTGCTGCTCGAGTGTGCGCTCGACTCTTGCCACTAGCCAGCCCGCTCCGCCTTTCTCCTTCGCCTGTCCCTCGGGCCCTCTCTTCGCCCCTTCTCTTCGCTTTCGCGCAAGGAGCGTGGCCCTTCTTCTCTCTTCCTCTTTCCTTCGCCCGCTCGCCGCCTGTACCCGCTCTCTCGCCCGCCGTCCTGCTTCACTCTACACCTCCTCGCCCAGAACCACTCTGCCTTTCCTCCATCCTCCAACTTACAATCCATCCAGATGTCTGCCCCTCGCACCCCCACCCGTCGCCGGTCTCTCGAGTTGGCGGCGTCATCCCCTTCCTCAGCTATCGCCTCTGGCTCGTCCTCGTCGCACCATCGTCCCTCCGTATCCGCATCTTCGGCAGGGGAGTCATGGTCATCGCATCCGCCAGCTTCGATGCCGAGTGCCTTTCCAACGGCGTTGCCACAACGAAGCAGCGTGAATGAGGAGACGAGCGGCAGCCGGTTCTCTGACTTGCTGAAGAGCCCTGGGAAGAGGAAGGCCAAGGACTACGGCGACCGGTGAGTCTTAATCTGTGATCTGGCGGAGAACCCCAAAAGCTCTGGGCAAAGGAGAAACGTGAGCGTGTCATCAACGTATTGCCCAGGACCTTTCAGGCTGGAATGGCCTCTGTCCCCAATGATGAGAGAGGTGTGCTGCTCTGTAGTCATTCTTGGGTGTCTCCCCGGGGTTGTGGCCTATGCCTCTAGACTTATGGATGCGTGTATCGTGGCCTGCAGTCGGCTGAACCCGGGAGGCGGTCTCCCTCTCTGTGGGACGCTGCCGGCCGGCTTTGGTATAAGACCGCGCTCAGTCTTCACTCAAAGAAGACCTGAGGCATGGATTCGTTAGCCTTGTGTCTGCGTCACCAGCTAGCTGGGCGCTCCACTTGGTAGCCTTGGTCAGGCGGTCAAAATGAGTGTGGCGCGAGCGCGACGCGGATCAACACAGGGCAGATCAAGCCCACCTTTAGACTCATACAACGCGACTGTCTTCTCATCTTAAGGCCTAGTTTGAGGCTGAGCGTCATGCTGACATCTCCGTCTCTGTTGGGGCCAGCTTCATCCCTACGCGCGACGGTTCGGATCTTTCCGCGGCTTACCACCTCTTTGGTGATAACTTTGGGGAGCCGTCATCTTCGGCTTCCAAAGCAGGCAAGCAGGGGACGGGCGAAATAGATGCTCAGAAGGGTGCGGCTTTTCTAACCGGCCTGGAGAGATCCCGCGACGCGCACTCGCTGACCGAGACTCGACGACTGTCCTCAGAGGAGGCCAACTCAACGTTTTCCACCATCCTCAAAGCCGAGCTTCTATCCTACGCAGCTTCCCCATCACAGTCATCGTCACCAGCATCTGCCTTGGGTGCAAGCTATGTCTCGACGGTGGCCTCTTCCATCCCGCCGACGCCATCGACGCCGTCTCGCGCCCGACACCTCCACCACTCAGCCGCATCAGCCTACCCTATCTCACCCCCTATCAATTCCCCCACGACTCCCACGAAGAAACGGATTTTTACATACTCGTCACCCTCTTGCTCGCCGAATCACATTTCTGCTGCGACGGATCTCGATGACCCGACACACGAGGCCTACTCGATCTCACCCGTAACGTCCGAGTCTCAGCGCCTGCTGCTGAGCCCTCGCAAGCCACCACGGACCATCTCTAAAGGCCCTTTCAAGGTCCTCGATGCCCCAGACCTCGCGGATGATTACTACCTGAACCTCGTTGATTGGAGCTCAACCAATGTCCTTGGCGTTGGGCTCGGGTCGTGCGTCTATCTTTGGTCGGCCAACACAAGCAAGGTGACAAAGCTGTGCGACCTGTCGTCCCCACCGGGGAGTTCGGTCTCGGGAGACTCGATTACGAGTCTCAGTTGGACTGCTAGGGTGCGGTGTCCTCGCCTACGATCTGATCTTTCCGATCACTGACTCTCAGTCTCCCCTTAATTCAGGGCAACACCGTCGCCGTCGGCACCGACAAAGGCGAAGTCCAGATCTGGGACGCCGAACGATGCAAGAAGCTTCGCACCATGACAGGCCACACGGCCCGTGTCGGCTGTCTGGCATGGAACGAATCGACGCTCTCTTCTGGATCCCGAGACCGTCACATCCTTCATCGTGACACGCGCGCTCCTGAACAACACTTCAGGACGCTCGCGGCCCATAGACAGGAAGTCTGCGGGCTGAGGTGGAATGTTGAGGAGAACCAGCTAGCGAGCGGCGGGAACGACAACAAGCTGTTGATCTGGAACGGGGCGGACAAGACGGAACCGACGTGGCGGTTCTCGGAGCACACGGCGGCGGTCAAGGCGATCGCTTGGAGTCCGCATCAGAGGGGGATTCTGGCGAGTGGAGGCGGGACAGCCGACAAGAAGATCCGCTTTTGGAACACCTTGACAGGGACGATGCTGTCGAGCACGGACACCGGAAGTCAGGTCTGTAACCTGATGTGGTACGTCGCGCTCTCCTTCAACCAGCTATTCGCCGCATTCCACTTACGCTGTCTCCCGCGCAACAGGTCCAAGACGTCCAATGAGATAGTCAGCACGCACGGCTACTCTGGTGGGCCCGTCCAGAACCAGGTCTGCATCTGGAAGTACCCGTCCATGTCTCAAGTCGCGTATGTCTGTCCTCTTCTCTCTGCATCGTCGCCCAAGGCTCACGCGTACGCTCGGTGGTTCGCACAGTGTCCTCCAAGGTCACACATACCGCGTCCTTTACCTCGCGATGAGCCCCGACGGTCAGACGATTTGCACAGGGGCGGGCGACGAGACTCTTCGGTGTGTTCTGTCCTCTTTTTGTACCTTCTCTTTCGCTGACATGGTCGATCCGCCCATAGTTTCTGGAACGCCTTCCAGCGCGCCCGAGAGCCCAAGGCTGAGTCGTCGGTGCTCAATCCTTTCTCCGCTAAGATCCGCTGAATGCGGGAGCTGCGTCCCATCACCTAACTCATCACACGAACTCTTTTTCTTACTCTTTTCCTTGTGTTTCCCACCTCCATATCCTCTCTTTCCAACATCCGTCTCTTTTCATCTCTGTTATCCCTTCCCCCCTCTTTCTTCCTCTTCCCGGCTCAACTCTCTCAGCCTGTCGTTTGTTCTTGTTTTTCTTACCTTCTTACATCCTGTCTGCTTTCCTTTCACCTTCTCTCTGTCTCAGTCTCAACCTCGTTCTTGTTCTCGTCCCCGTCTTGTTCTTTCTCGTTCTTGTATCTGCTCCTCCATTTTCTCTTCTCCTCACTCAACCCACATCATGACGCATGGTCTACACATCTACTAAACCCCTTGTCTAACTTGTTAAGCCCATGATGACGGTATCTGCCTCCTTCCTCTCGGAGTTCCTTCTTCGCTCACTTGGTCTCCTCCTCCCCCAAGAGCCCGATGTCCTCCCACCACACCTTGGCACCGTCCTCGCTCTCAATCCACGAGCGCATCATCGCCTTGGCCTCGCTCGAGTCGGCGTTGAGGACGATGCGAGGGTGGCGAAGAGGGGGGGAAAGGAAGGTCGGGGGAGAGAGGAGGAGGGGCTCGCCGCCTGTGGAGTCAGGAGAGAGAGAGAGAGCGCGCGTTTTGAGTGAGCCTTCATAGAAGAAAGAAGGGGAGAAAAGAGGGAAAGAGAGAGAGAGCGGGGAGGGACGGACCTTGGAAGTTCTGGAGTGTCGGGGGTGTGTGCACGGACACGTAGAGCAAGCCAGCTCCGTCAGCCAGCCATCCCTCGCCCCTCCACCAGAGCACGCCACGAACAAGCCAAACATACCTCGTTCTCCGCCATCACAACCCTCGGGATGCCATACAACAGGATGGTCGACGAGCACATGATGCACGGCGAGAGCGTCGTGTACATCGTCGACTCGCGGAGGAGTGCCATGTCGGATCGGCCGAGGTTGAGGAGGCAGTCGGTCTCGCCATGATGGATGTTGGAGTTGAGCTGGGAGAGGTGAGCGGAGGTGTCAGGGCTTGGTGATGGAGAGGAAGGCAGACGGGGTGAGATAAGAGAGGACAGATGACAGGACGCGTCGGAGCAGAGCAGCCTGTCATTTGACAGCAAGGAGGGCTGGCAGGAGGATGCCGCTGTCTCATGCCTTGTCATGACCCAGCCCGCCTTGAGCCCACCCTGCGTCGCTTCGAAGCAAGCAGAGAGACAGCCACAGAAAGGGGCCACCGGTGCTGTTCAACTTTCCATGCGAGGCTGCCAACGAATAGCCAGGCGAGGCAAGGCAAAGGCGAAGGGCTAATTGCGCTCGTCGACAGGAGTAGGTTCTTCTCACCTGCACGCGCTGGTTGTGACCTTGGGCAAGGACACGGCCGGTCGGGTGGTGGTAGAGCTGGTTGAGAGAACAAGAGCGACATGGAGTCATCAGTGCTGAGGATAGCGAAAGGGAGAGGGGCGATGTAGGACGATACCCACGACGGCACCGATGGGGACGCCGCCCTCGCCGAGCGACTTGCGGGCCTGGGCGAGGGCGAGGTCGAGGTTGACGGTGTCCTCGGGAGTGAGCTCGGTCGGGAGAGAGGCGGCGGGCATGCTGGCGGTGATCGTTGGAGAGAGACGAACGAGAGGATCCCAGGCGACGACGACAATGGATGACAGTTGGGCCCGGCCGTCTCTCTCCAGCTCCCCCGTCTCGCCGCTCGGTACCGCCGATGACTTGACTTTCAAACCGCCCATCCTTCCATCCATCACCCTCGCCACCAACCACTCGCCTCGCTCTCGTCCACGGTGTCTTCCAAGCCACACACGTCGTCGCTCCGCCGCAAGCAGCACTCGCTGCCGATGTCCAACAGCAGCAGCTCGTCCGCCCGCGACAAGCATTCGCCGCTCGACCACCGCGACCACAGTCTCTCGGATGTCCCAATGTCGCCCTACGTGCCGCCCTTTTCCCAGCAGGAGCTCAACTTCAACAGCTCGGGATCCTCCTCTCTGTCCAACCCATGGACCGTCGTCACGAGACTCGTCGGCCGCAAGCGACGCAGGTACCTGGTCCTCCTCCTCGGCCTCGCCGCGTGCATCACCCTCTGGTACGCCAGCGAGGGCGCGAGCCCGACGGCCGCCCTTGGCCGGTTGGGATCGCCGGGAGGACGATGGGATGACCACTACGATGACGACGACGACGCGTATGACAGCAGCCGGGGTGAGTCTTCCCTCGGTGGCGTGCGAGCAAGCGAGCGAGCTAGAGAAGGGAGCGCGTCGCGCGTCTTCAGCCTCGCCTTGCATGCGGTTATCGCTTTTTGGCGTCGAGGCACTGATCACTGTGTCCATCTTCTTATCAGCAGACTCCCATTCCTCCTCCGAAAAGACCTCTGCCAGCGCCCCACACCCGAAGAACGGCCCTGGCCGGCATCCCATCTCGAACGGCCTCCTGCACGTCGATCTCTCGCTCCCGGCGTTCAAGCATCCGATCTACCAGCTCGTCGCCGACGCCGAGGAGGAGTGGGCGGCCAAGCAGGCGAGGCAGAGCAAGACGCTTAAGGAGGCCGTCGCCGAGTACAAGAGGAGGAATAAGGGGCGGAACCCGCCCAAGGGGTTCGACAAGTGGTGGCAGTTTGTAATGTAAGTTCCTGCCTGGCTTGTGCCATTGCTCTTCTCGACGCGTCTCGCTCCCGCTCTTGCTCTCCTTTCTCGCTCGCGTGGAGGCCTCGCTCTTGCTCGTGCTTTTGCTTTCTATCCGTTTCTTGTTGCTGGAGCAAGGCCATTCTCACCATCTCGACCACACCCTTTCTTGATCACCCTCTTTCCACTCTCAAAAGAGGGTGAGGGTCGCGGCTCTGGAGTCTAAGACCCTCGTTGACTGTCCGTCGCCGAGAACCCTCGACCCTGACAAGGCGCCTCCATTGTCGCGCGTCCGTTCAATTGTTACCGACGTGACACAAAGAGACGAGCCAGACTTGGTCTTGCCTGAAGAGAGTGGGGGAATGGCAGGGCAGGAGGAAGGAAGGAGGAGTGGCCGCCTGTCGCTGTGGCTTGGCCACCTCGCTGACTCTTGTTGTGTTGTCTATGATCTGCACCATCCTCATCCGCAGCGCCAACAAGGTCCCCCTTCCGGACGAGTACGACCTGATCAACAAGGACCTCTACCCTTTCCTCGCTTTTACGCCGTCGGCCCTCCGGCAGCTCGTCCGGGACACCATCACCACGCCCGAGACGTACACCATCTCGATCCGGAACGGCAAGGCCGACTACAAGTGGGTGGTTCCTTTCCCTTCCGACCGCTTTACATCGTACTGATGTCTGCCCGCCCACCCAGAATGAACTTTGACGAGAACAAGATTGGCGGATCCCGGGACCGTGTAATGGGCCAGCTCTCACACATCGAGAACGTCACAAAGTGGATTCCGGACCTCGATGCGGTCTTTAATATCCACGACACTCCCAAGGTCTTTGTCTCGGCGGGTCATAAGGCCGAGCTCGAGGAGCTCATCGAGGGCGGGGAATGTAAGTGGGCGATTGGCGGCTGACTGACTCAAAGATGTGGGGACCAACGTCTGACGTCTATTTCGCTCTTCAGACTGGGACCCGGACAACGAAGCCGATCGAGCCTTCTCGACCTGGGGCGCAGCCTGTCGGCCTTCCTCTCCTCTGCACACCCTTCACCCAGTCCTCGGCTCGGACCCCTCTTCGCTTGAACCCAATCTCACAGCGCTCAACGTCCCCTTCGCGCCCTCGGAGCTCTTTATGGACCCTAAAACTAAGACGTTTATTGCGGACCATGTGAACAACATGGACTTGTGCGTCCACCCGGACATCATCAACTTGCATGGAGCGACAAGCGGGACCAAGCCCATGCCTCAGCCGGAGCTGCTGCCGATTTTCAGTTTGAGTCGGACAGCGTTGCATAGCGATGTGCTCGTCATTCCGACGGAGCAGGTGCGTCACCTTCGTCCCTCGGCGGCTCGAATCTCGTCCCTGACAGCGTGTTGGCCTTCCTTTCCGTCTTCAGTGGGGCGAGAAACAATCCGGCGACTTCCTCCCTTTTGACAAGAAGTCCGAGACTCGTCTCCTTTGGCGAGGCCGCAACACGGGAGGCTTCTACTCCAAGGATAATCCCTGGCGATCCTTTCACCGCTCCCGACTCGCTGCGATGGTCTCGTCCAATATCAAGGAGAAGATTGCCGTGCTACCGGCGCCAGGGGCGGCGAAGACGGCTACTGAGGAAGGGGTGTTGTTGGAGCGAGCGATACAGAGGGTTCGGGAGGGGGACCTCAACGATCGGCTGTTGGACATTGGGCTGGCCTACGAGCCGATCCGTGAGTAGCTAGCATTCGGCGGTTGAAGGGGCTTAGCTGAACGACCGCTGTCCCACGCGCGTTTCCTTCAGAATGCTCGGAGGCGGACGGGACGTGCAAAGAGATCGTCGAGGACCTCGTCTATGCCAAGGCCCTGACCTTCGACGAGGAGAACAAGTTCAAGTACATTCTGGACATCGTGAGTGGGAGTTTACACTCTCTGTCTCTCGTGCCGTTTGTCTTTGAGCTGAAAACCGGTTGTGATTCGACATAGGACGGTAACTCGTGGTCCGCGCGGTACAAGCGATTGCTTTCGACGGGCTCGCTCATTCTCAAGTCGACCATTTTCCCTGAATGTGCGCTCGCTCGCTGCTCCACTCAACACTCGCACATTAACCCTTAACTGAACGTTCGATCTCTCACAGGGTGGAACGACCGCTCCCAGCCATGGGTTCACTACGTCCCCATCAAGGTTGACTACGGCGACCTCTACGACGTGATGCAGTTCTTCCGTGGAGACGAGCAGGGCAACGCAGGCGAGGAGGCCATGGCGCAGAAGATCGCCGAACAAGGGACCGCCTGGTCGAGATCGAGCTGGAGGCGGGTTGACATGACCGCTTACATGTTCCGTCTTTACCTCGAATGGGCGAGGTTGGTGGCTCTCGATCGGGAGGCGATGGACTTTGTGCTAGAATAGAGGAGGGAAGAAGAGACGAGAGATTGCTAGGGGAATGGGCAGCGTGGACTTTTTCTTTTTTTTCCTTCTTTTGGCTCTTCCTCTTCCTTCACATTTCCATAGATAAGCGAGTCTTTTCTTTTTTTTTCGAAACGCACGCAACACAACCACGAGGAGAGGATTGAGGGTAGGAGGAGTTGGAAACGACCGAACAAAGGATCTCGGGAAGTGTACTGTCTCCTTCTTTTCCCCGCTTCCATCTGTCCATACATTTATCATCACACCATATGTGCTCCTAGGTACCAGCGCAAGTCTGGAAATATGGAAACTGATGAATAAGAACTAGGCGAAAGTTTCTGGGCCCTAGTTGCATTCATTTCAAGCACGCGTCATCAGATCATCATCTCCCTCTCCGCTTCAAGAAGGAAAGACAACTGAGAAGCGATCTTGAGGGAGAGGGCGGTCGCCGAGCATTCCTGAGTGAGGAAATGTCTCCTGAGACGCCTTTCTTGAAGCTCATCCTCTCACAGACTCCCTTCGTTTTCAGCCCGCGAGTCATCTAGCTGTTCAGCTTGAGCCCGACGTTGAGGATGAAGGCCGTTCCGATGATAAATCGCGACGTGGAGAAACTTGCGGACCGTCGTTGTTCTCGAGCAACTCAGCGGCCCCGGAGCCGCAGCTAGACCTCGGCATGCTGTTCACCCACAGTGCGTACCATACCTTCCGTTTCTGATGGGTCCTTATAGCTCACAGATTTCTGGTCGATAACCTAAGAGCAGCACTCTGTCTCCCCAGTTGCGCCACCCACGAGGCTCACGAGACGGTCGCGGTTGCCGTAGGTCTTGCTGCTACGCTGCTGCATATGCCAAACAGCAATTCGGACTCGGCGGACTGGCCGGTGTATACTTTTGGGGCGCTCACTGAATGGGCAGCCAGATCGTTTACTTGAAGAAAGAGAGGAGTAGCTCTTTGACATGAGGTATCGCAGCTCGACAGGGAACCTGACAGGGGTCTATCGTTTTAACGCTTGGGTCGATCGGCCCAGCATGGACCGAGGAGGTGAGACTTGCTGACGCTCTCGCATCTAGATGTTAGAGATGACCGTCTCTCTTGAAGTTTTCAGAGCTGCGAGATGGGATAGACTGAGGATTCATCTGTTACGGCCACATGGAAGCTGTTGCTGAGGAGGACATAGCACGACGGGCCGGTCGAGAGAGTTGGCGTTCTTCACCAGACCATCTTCTGTCAGTCGCAAGACCATACGAGGGTAGTGCCTCAATCAGCCCACGTCAAGACAATTAGCGCCCTGGGCAACTCGACGAAATCGCCGAGGACATGAACGAGGTGCTCCGGAAGGAAGGGCGGCTCCACGATCCTACGGGGAAACCGTGATGCGCAGTACGGCGATGAGGGCAGGACGGTCTTCTCGATCAAATTGGAAGAGCCCACTGGACATTATCCGCCTGGATCTGCGAGCGTGAATGTCAACCTCGATATACAGGCTACCAGCCGACGCCATTAGCAGGCCGGGAGATGGAAGTTAGCATAAGCTGGATGGACGGGACAAAACTAGGCGAGTGTGTCGCGAAGCTCGGTCTACATCAAGTGGGGCCGTGGATGGGAGGCGCAAAGGAGGGACTACGCACCTGCTCCGTCGGAATGACGAGAACATTGCAATGCAAGCTGTCCGACTCAACTCGTCCTGCTGGCCAATGCCATGGCGTGCAGTACCGGTCCCCATAACCCTCCTATCTCTGAGCCGATCCCTGACCCCCTCTGCTCTCTATCTCAGATGATCTGACAGTACCATTCTAGCCATATCATGTCAAACCCTCCTCGCCTAAACACTCTCTATTGAGCCTGGTTTAGCCCTGGATGTTTCCTCCAAAGACGAGACACTTTCGATGACCATCGAGATCACCTTTGGCGCCCTGGGCCTCTCCAACAGCTCGAATGCCTTGCACAACGGGACCTTCACCTTAAGCTGGCATCTGTCTTCGGTGTTCCTCGATGGGAGATTTCAGAGCTGATGTTACTGTGAGCTCCGTCACCCTCTCTGGGCAGGTAACTTGCCCTCGTCCATTGACCCTCCTTGGTAGTTCGAAGTGGTTCTCAGCTGGTCAGTGCTGCCTCCCTCCTCTCAGCCTCTCATTTCAGGAGAGCGACAGGATTTGATGTTTCATTCGGCTCACAGATTCCTCTTTGTCCTGGTTCCATTGCTTCACCATTTCTCTCCCCTGGATCAAGGTCAAGATCCAGTCCAGTTAGATGCATCTGAACCATGCTATTGAGTATTCTTCCTGATTTTTTCTATCCGGTCTGTCATCATCATTATCGGCTCGGCCGGTACGCCATCCACTTCTTCGCCAAGAAGAATCTTTCGGATCAGCCGAAGCTTTCGCAAGTTGACTGACCGATCAATCGTCCGAGATAGATCAAACGAGCTCAAGCTCCACCGCAGCCCCGCCGTCAGATCGGATCGTTCGCCATCGGCCTGTGAAACACACTCTGGAGACGTCTCGCCCGAGGCACGGCGTAAACTTCGCAAAAAACCCCTGCCGTTTTGCTGCACGTCCCGAATGGTGCGTCCTATTCTCATCTGTGTATATGCGCTTGAACATGATTCTGATGGTGAGCAAGAGAGGGCAGGTGTCGTAGCGGCTGAGGGATTGCGATGGGCTTGACCGAGGGCCCGACAAGCTTTGATGCTGAGGGTCAAGATTGGTGAAACGCCACCGAACACCCACACTGCAGAGTCATTTCTCAGCGACTCACGCCGATCTGTCTCAGTTCCAAATCGCTATCAGCATCACGAGTGAGTAGATCAAAGCTCAGCTGGCTCGTCGTCGCTGGTCCTCAGCCCATTAGTTGGCCCGTCTACAGCTTCAATTTGCACATACGCCCTCTCGAAGAAAACAGCGGTCGACCTTCTTCACATAAGCAATACGACTTTTCGGGCAAATTCCGCTTGCGGTGCCAGTGCGCTAAACCCCTGCCGTTTCTTGTTCAGGCACTGATAGGAGTATACAAAGCAGTCCACAGAAACCGTGTTGATACAGAAGATCATCAACGTTCTGGTCTTCCTACTTTGTCATGTCCTCGTGCATGCGTCTGTGCATCCACTGAGCCGTGATGCGTTCGCACTCAACCGTCAAGCTGTGGCCCATCTTGAGTAGATGGACCTCCTTCTGTCCACCTCCAAGTTCAAGCTTGTCCACCATCTTCTGAGTATGGGGAGCGTACGGGACGACTTGAAGCGAAAGGTCAGGTGAGAATTAACCGACGCTCCTTTCTATCGTTGAGAGAAGGAAGGAAGAGGAAGAGAGTCTCACGCTTGTCGTACTCCCCGGAAATCACGCAAACTGACTTGTCCATATACGGGTTTTTGGCAGAGTCGGCAACGTGATAGTCACATTGACACGGGTCTTTCCTCCAGACAATGCCGTTGACAAGGTCCGGCCACACTGAGCTGGGCTGGTTGGTGTTTTTCATGCGCTCGTTCATAAGTGAGATGTAGTCTGGTCGAAGCGGAGGAGGATGATGAGAGGGCTCAGACTGAAATGCAATTGAACCGGACGCAGAGCAAATGTACAAGGGACGCACCAGGGCATCCGACCTATCACAGTTTCAAATTACCCAAAATCAAGTCAGAAAACACACAATGTTCCCCACCTTCTATCGTGTGAGGCTGACTGACGTTGACGACGATCGACGAAATTCGAGGTTCGTGCCGGAGGGCCAGCCAGGCTGCATGTCCGCCAAGAGAGTGACCCATGACATGAAACGCCGTGGAGTGGGGCCCTCCATCGGGGAACAGATAGACAGGCAAGAAGTCGATGCTGGAGGCAAGGAAGAAGTCAGTCGGCGAAGTCGACGCTCGCCGTTCCGCCCCTCACAGAAAAGATATATCTGCCGCTGTTCCAACTGCACGTCGGCGAAAGGAGAGCGTCAATAACATCATCTCGTTCCAGGGAGCCTTAATCACCCACTTTGCATCGCGTACATGTCGATGCTGCCGCGAGACATGCCAGATCAGCCTCCATCCTGCCTGCCTGTCGGAACGAGAGGCGAACTCACGCATGCGTCGGGTTGTGCGGCACAGTCTCGGGATCATTCTGTGCTCTCCAGCCATCGTTGAGGCGCATGTCGAGCATCCTCGTCCCATGGTTTCGCTGGGAAGATATAGGCGTCATTCAGCCTCCCGAGCCTGGTTCAGGATTGTCGGAACACGCGAAGCCCACTTGATCGAGAGCGATGACGACGAGTCCCTTCTTTTCGTCCCCGAAATTCAGCTGATCGACACGAGACCAGACAGAGCTCGCAAAGGGGGCCATCTCCGCCTTATTCTGCAAGCGGCCGTGAAGGACAAACTGCGAGGGGTTCAGGGTGACGATGTCAGATTGACGCTCCTCGCCCTCCAGACTTTCCCAGGGATCACGGACGGGGACCTCACGAGCACAGTGACATGGGTGGTTGTGTTCGTGTTCAGGAGCTCCGATAGCCCGTAAACGTCTACATGAATTCCTCCGATGACCAAGGATGAGGAAGACGGGCGTGCGACGGCCATGCTGAGCTGAGTGATGATGGTTGAAGGCGTGTTACGGCGACCTCCGTGCCGAGCTCGACTCGACTCGCTTGGAGCTCGACGTCTCCCCCTCGACGACGACCACCCCAGCTCTCAACTGCTTATGAACTCCGCGCGTTCCCCTCCGGATGAGCCTGCTTCTGCGCGTGAGCAGCTCATCCTCGATGCCCTTGCTTCTCGCGATCTCGTCGCCCTCCGTGCGCTCGCCGCCCGCCCGGGTGGGCTCCTCTCGGACAACCTGCGTCGCAGGGTCTGGTGCGTCATGGCTTCTTTCGCCATGGCACTGTTAGGTATGGCTGTTCTGAGCTGACGGCCGCGTATTTCAGGCCATTCTTCCTTGGGGTGATCGAAAACGACCCGGGCCAGATGGTCGATGACCGCGACGAGGTTCAAGATGAGGGCGATCCCGATGACAACGGCGACGAAGACTCTACGGGGCCAGCAACGACCCTTGCCTCCCCCAGACTCGATGGCCTCGAACGAGGCAGGCTCAAGAATCCGAGGAGCCTCACTTCCGCGGCCTTCGAGGACTCGGCTACCTCGAAGATCGCAAGCGACGGGCTGGGAGCGTCCTGGGTCACGCCGTCACCGCACTTTGAGTCGACCATCTTGGACTCGGACGCTGCCTCCATAACGGCGTCCTCAACGCGCGTCTCTACGGCCCATTCCGAATCGGACGACAAAGGCCTCGAGGAGTCTTGGCTATCTTCGACTTCGCCTTGCTCCAGTACGACCTCCTTACCTCAGCATGAGCCTGCGTCATCATCATCGACGAAGACAGACGACGAAAACGATGATGACGACGAAGGGGACGAGCAGCCGGCGGGGAAGACCGGCTCTGAGCTTCGCGCTGTATCTGGTGACGGACACGCTAGCAAACCACTCGCCTCCTCAGACGTCTTTTTCCCTTCGCCCACGGCCTCCTTCGCTGGACTCCCTCCCCTGTTGCTCTCGCCCTTGCCGACGCACTCAAGCTCCGCCTCGTCCGCCAGAGAGGAACGCGTCGACTGGGGCCTGTTTGAACGCCTCGGGGGCTCGGACACGCTTCCGGCTCACCAGGACGAGGGTCAGATCCGGCTCGACACCCGGAGGAGCTTCGTCGTTTACCCGGTAAGCAAACTAGAAGCTCCTTCCTTTCGCAGATGCAAGATCTGATTCTAGATCAACATCCGTAGGCCGTCGCACCGGACAAGAAGATGGCCCTGCAAACGCAGCTGCATGCCCTGATTGTCACAGTCCTCCGACGCCATCCTCCCTTCCGGTACTTCCAGGTGCGTCAATAAGTTCTTCCTGTCGTGCGTAGTGCCAAGCTGAAAACGGACAATGGCGATAAACTCCAGGGTTATCACGACATCGCCTCTGTCCTTCTTCTCACATTCCTTCCTCTCCCCTCACTCCTCCCCCCGCCCGTCCAATTCTCCTCGCGCTCGAGCTCTCGGACGGGGTCGCGTGGCTCGCGTTCGAGGTCACGAGAAAGCAGCGGTCGTGCCCTGGAGAGCTTCGCCCGCACGTCTCCGGCCGTCGCCACGCCCGTGACTCCTACCCCCCCAACCAAGGCAGAGCTCGCGACGCTCGTTGCTTCGCTGGAAAGGCTCACCGTATTCCGTATTCGGGACGGTATGGGGACGGGTCTCGAGCCCGTGATGGGCTACCTTCGGTAAGCTCTCTTGGGCGTGCTGTATCTCCACCCCCACTGAGGTCTCCCGCCATCAGACTCTTCAAGCGTGTCCTTTATGCTGCGGACCCACCTCTCAGCGCTTTCGTCAACCAGTTCGTGTTCCTCCTTTCCTTACTAGAAGCATGCGCTCTCCTGAAACCCACCATCCGCCTCAGAGCATCGCCTCTGCCCTTCTTTGCGCTCTCGTGGCTCCTTACGCTCTTCTCGCACGACGTCGGCTCATTACCGCAGATACAGCCAATTTTTGACTTTCTCCTAGCACATAACCCGGCCATGTCGGTCTACCTTGCGGTCGCGGTTCGTTCTTCCGCGCCTTCAACCCTAATATCTCCTTATGCTCACTCTGGCTGATTGGCAATCGCGGGCATACACGCCAGATCATCCTCACCAAGCGACCTCTCATAGAGTCTCTCGCCCCAGAACTCGCCGACGACCCTGGTCTCCTCCACCAGATGCTCTCCTCGCTCCCGATCTTGGTCCCCGCAGCCCCCTCCCTAGCCTCGCCTCTCGCCAACAGCAAGACACCAGTAGAGCCAGTGGCGGCACCGGCTCCTTTCCACGAAAGAGGAGACGGGGAGATCCCCCCTCCGGGGAGCGACGTCCCCGTCCCGCTCCCGGAGCTTTTCGCGCTCGCAACGTCTCTGTGGGCACGGTTCCCGCTGAAGCACCCGCAGGTCCGCGCTGAGGAGCTCCTCGGGGAGCGGAGCGTCGTCTTCACGTATGAGGAGGAATGGAGGGCGTCGACAACGGCGGCGATGGCGACGACGGAGGTCGCGGCTGAGGATGAGGCAGAGCTTGCAACGGACGCCGCCCCAACCACCAAGGGCATGACCGTCCAAGAGGCCGAAGAGGTCGTCGCTCGACTCGACCTCATGGCGCGCGACCCTCCGGACGACTTTGATGAGGCTTTCGAGCTCTCCCCTGAGGATGAGGAAAAGAGCAGTCGTCTCCTGGGGAGGGCAGGCAACGAGAAGGCCGAGTGGAACGACGAGAAACGTGGCCGGCGGTCGAGGAGGCGACGGTCATCGACGGGTGGTGCAGCTGGCGATGGCAGCAGGCCGTCGTGGTGGGTCAGCGCAACGCCGTCGACCGCTGTCGTGTTGGGGGTTGGAGCGGCGCTGGTTGCTGTTGGGTTGGCGGCTTGGCTGGGAGGAGGGGGAAACCGAGGAGGAGCGCATCCCTTGTGGGGTGCAACGACGCTTGCCATGAGCGAGCTCGCAGCAGGGCGCTGGTTGGGCTCTCAATAAGCCACGGCTGAGTTTATCACTTTTCCGTCCCTCATCATCGAAGTCGAAAGAAGAGTTGAGGGCGAAAAGAGAAGAATACATAGGAAGAAAGAGGAGAAGGGAGGGAGGGAGAGAGGTGAGGAACCAGACCAAGTCAAGTGAAATGTAGCGGAGTCGGAGATGAAACGGAGACAACCAAGAATCGGGATGGGATGACCATAAAGAAGAGCAATGGGTATGAGAAAACTACGAACGAGGAGAACAGAAGGAAAAGCCAAGGAAGAAAGGAACCTCAAGGGCGATGCTGACGGATAGGCTCGCCGCCCATGGGGAATGGTGCCGGCGAGGGCGACGCCGAGCCGGACGAGCCGGCCGAAGCAGTCGAGCGCTGAACGTCGTGCCACCCATTCTTGATGAATGGCGGGCCAACAGGCGCCGGGTTGTCAAACGCCGCGTGGAAGGCGGGCCTTGAGACCGGGTGGTGAAGGGGATGGGCCGGGAGATGTGGTTGGGGGTGAGAGAGCGGATGGGAAGAGGCTGACATCGACGAAGCGACGTGAGGAGGCGGAGGCGGCGCCCAGGACGCAGAAGAGGCAGAGTACGGCCGTGGCGGAATCGGAAGGGAGCTTGGGATTGCGTGGTCGATCCCGCGGGCAGAAGGCCGATGGATGAGATCGTGAATCGAGCTACCACCACCGCTCGATCGCCGGCTCGAGTTGGCGAAGAGCGAAGGTGGCGTAGGCCCCCATCGTGGCGGGGGAGGCGATGGACCATGGCCGAGGCTGTGGCCGTGGGTGCTATGATGACCGTGACTTCCTCCTCCATTCAGACCAGGGGAAGGAGAGCCTAGCGATTCGCTGTACCGGGACACGGCCGGTCGAGCTCCCGCACCAATGACCGAGTCCATGAGCGACATGCCGGCGGGCGGCTTGATGTCGAGCGAGCTCACGGGGCCCTTACGAGCAACTCCGCCACTACCGATGGTCTTGCCGGGCGAGTCGGGAGCGTTGAGCAAGTTGAAGAGGCTCATGCCGCGACTCGGCGGGCGAGAAACGTCGCCACCGGCGGTCGTCATGAGGGGTGAGAGCGTTCGACGAGGAGGCGACAGCGGGGGAACGGCGAAAAGACCCGTCGTACGGGAGGGGAAGGGCTCGAGAACAGGCTTGCGCTCCTCAGAGGAGATTGTGAGCTGTAGAAAGGGGTCAATTGGATGCCCATTGAACAAATGGAGCTCAACTGGGACACTCACAGCCTGCACACCCCTGGCCGCCTCCTTTGCGCCCGCTGCCTCGGCAGCGACCGCTTCCAGTCCAAGCTGTTCCGCATTCGACTGGAAGTAATTTCGGACCTGCACGGCCGTCTTTGAGTTGCCGATCCCCGTCCCGCAAGAGGCGAGGGCCCTCGAAATCGCAGCCCAGTCCTTGCCGTGCTGCTCGAGCGACTTGAGGAACCCAGCCTTCTCCGACATGGACCAGTACGAATTGACAGATGACGACTTCCGCTTGGTCGGGGCAGTGGCTCCCGCCATTGTTGGCTGGCCGCTCAACGAAGGGTCGTTGCCGATGATGGCGGCGGGGGAGGTAGCCGACGAAACCGAATGCGAAGAGAGACCGTTCTCGTCTGCAGGGGTGCTCGGAGCGCTGGAGAGGACTGAAGCCATCGAAACTGAGACCGTCGTGCGTGGTGGCTTAGTCGTCGTCGCAGGCAGGGGGACAGTATTGGGATCGCCGAGCGTTGAGGGAGCCGCAGTCTTTTTCTTCGTCCTCGGGCGAGGACGCTTGACACCGCTGCTGCCGGCGCCGGGGGTAGGCGAGCCGGCACCGCCCTCGAGCACCAAGGAGGCCGCCGAGGGCCGGCTCAGCACATCCGGATCTGCCCTATTCTGGGAACTCTGCGAATCGGCGATGTCGTCGAGCGTACGTCGCGAGGTCGGCGTCGAGGTCGGCGTCGAGGTTGGCGTCGCATGATCGGCGTGGAATCTACTCCGCTTGAGGTCCGGAGGCACCCCGGGCGTGAAAGTAGCTTCTGCCCCTCCGGCGAGTGCCTCGACCCTCGAGCGCTTGCGGCCATTCGTCGGAGCTGGGGCATTACAGGGAGCCAGCTCCGCGGCCACGCTAGATGATGCACTCGGTCCAGGCGTTGACGGGCCCGACTCCATTGCTGAGTCCTCGTCGGCGGCAGCCCTTAGCGTCGCAGCGGAACTCGTGTCGTCCACCGGCGGTCGCGTTGTCGGGACGAGAGGCTTAGCCTTTTTCCGATCGAGGTTGGCCAGCAGGAGCGAGGCTTTGGTTGCGCCGGCTCGACGACCACCTTTGCGCTTGGAACCGCCTCGGGAGGCGACGATAGTGCGATAGTCGATCGTCTTTTTGGTCCGATAGTAGTACAGGACGCACTCCTTCGCCGTTTTATTAGGGAGATGCTCAGCGATTTTGCCTGTGAGGGATAGGGGAGCAGGCTTAGCGATAACACTTGGGAGAAGAGAAGAGAAGGCAGAAGCAAACGAGAAAACACTGACCAAATTGCTTCGGGTGCGACGCAAACCTCCTCTGAAAGATAGCTTTCTCCTCCTCAGTCCACTCCGCAACGCTTTCAGCGAAGAACGCCTCCGGATCCAGCACAAGCCCGTTCGTGTCGTCGAAAGAATCGCGATCGCGCTCGACCTCATCGAGGATCATGTCTGGAACAATGGCCGTTGTCCTTGCCGCTCGCAAGTTCGGGTCCATCTGGTCGGCCTCCTCGAGCGAAGCGAGGATCAATTGGAACTCGGCTTCACTCCGGACGGCGTCCCCGAAGTAACCGCCAATGCCTCCACCGAGGCCCAAGTCGGCACCAGGTCCACGAGAGCGCGATGTCCTTGCTAAGCTACCGCGAACGCCAGGCTCGTCGAGGAAAGACCCTAGTCCAGGTGTAGACGTGACGCTCGTTGAACCAAACAGCCCACCTCCATTCGTGGAATAGGTGGAGCCTCCACCACTCCCAGCTGCACCCGACTTGGCTGAGGCTAGCGCAGCCTGCTGCTGCTGCCGGCGTTCGGAGAGTCGCTCCAAGCGAGCACAGTTGGCGCGCCATTCGGTGTTGAGCGTGCGGTACTCGTTTCGGAGGCGCTCTGTCTTGGCGATGGCTTCAAGGCGGTTGGACTGGACGCGGACGCGGACGGCTGTAGAGATTTCAGGGGAGGGAAGATCCTCCAACGGGAGAGGAATCGCCAGGGCTGCCGGTACCAGTTCGGACGAAGACGACGTGCCGGTGATGGTCGGGGTAACCGTGGGAAGGCGAGAGGAAGGTGGGTCGAGCAACGCCAAGTTCGTAGCGATGATCGAATCTGTCTCAGCAGGTCCAAGTCTGTCATTGGAAGCGATCCGGCCCTGGACGAGTCGAACGACGGGGTCCTCTTCCTGCTCCTCTCTTTGTTCCTCATCACCGTTTTCCTCGGCCGGGTCCTCGTCCATAACGACCGCTTCCGGCTCAGGCTCAGCAGTGGCGATCTTGCGGCGTTTCCGCTTACCCCCACCTACGCCATCCTTCGGCACAGGCTCGACGTGCTGATCGGATGGAGGGCCCTCGGCCGGTAGCTTGGACGGCGAAGAGGTCACCACCGCCGGCACCGGCTTCGCAGGCGAAGGGGGAGTCGGCACCTTGACCGGAGAGGCAGGGACAGCTTCAAGTGTCCCAAGAGGTGAAACGGGAGCGATGGACGGCGCGGTCGCGACAATGATGCCGGTAGTTAGCATGGTTGTCGGCGAGGCCATCTCCACGTCCTCTGATGGTGCCGTCTCGACGACAAGTTCAGGCCATTCGGAAGCGGAGCCGGCCGGGGGGACAGTAGGGGACGAGGCGGTTGGAGGCGGGGATGGAGGCATGGCGAAGGCGGCTGGTGCAGCTGGTTCAACAGGAGAGGCGGGAGGGGCAAAGTCGACGACGACGGCGGACTTGGGCGTCAGTGCAGACAGAGGCTGCTTAGAGGCTGAGGATAGATGGGAGGGTAAAGCCGGTGGCGGGGGAGAAGTGGAGGCACGTGAAAGATTGGAGATGTTGATGGCGGAAGGAGGAGGGAGGGGAGAGGCAGGGCGAGAAGGGGAGGAAGGTCTCGAAGGCAGGCTCGTGGAGGCTGGGGATTCGGACGGAAGAGAGGCAGGGGAGGGCGGTGAGACCGTCGTCGCCTTCTCGGCCGGCGGTGGAGGGGGTGGTGGTGAAGGAGGAGCCGTGGGAGTCTCCCGATCTATGTCCATAGACGAGGAACTGGCCCTCGCTGCGGGCGGCGGCGGCGACGGCGACGCATGTACGGGAGAAGATGGCACCGGCGAGGGCTCCTTCTTCGCCTTGGGTCTGACAGGCGACGACGCCACGCCGACGTCCTCGTACGAGAGCGCCGTCTCACCATAGTCCATCTGGTCCTTGTCGTTGTAGATAAACCCTCCGACGCTCGGCAATCCGCCATCAATGTTCCGAACATCCTCGTCCTCGTCGCGCTCCCCCTCCTCGCGCTCGTCGTCTTGCGCCGCGATCGGATAGTTGTACCCGTTTGACAAAGCCGAAGACGAAGTTGGAAGCTTCGAGTCATGGCCAGCGCTCCCCGCCCGGTCATTCCACCGATCGTGCACGTCCCGACCGCTGCCATCCCAGCCTGAGCGCTTGCCGGGGCCGTAGCCGCGGTAACCGTTAGCGGGGGGCGGTGGGTATGGGTCATTCGGATACGTCGATGAAAGTGGGCGGTAGCTGTTGGGTGGGAAGGAAGGGCGAGGCGTAGGGTAGGCAGCGGAACCGGCGTTGGAGGCGGAGGATGGATGACGGGAACGCTGTGGATGAGGGCTGAAAGACCCTCGAGTCGGGGAGTGACCACCTAGATGGGGAGGTGGTTGCCGTTGTGCCCGACTGGAGAGGGAACGAGAGGGGGTCAGGTGACAACGAATAAATGTAAGGACGGACGTGTACCTAGACTCACTCCTGATAGTCCCACTTGCTTGACCTCGGCGGTGGCCCGTCCCGCTCATAAACACTCCTCGGGCTGTCCGACTCCCAATCGCTTCCTCTTCCAACCCTCCGGACGCTCCCACCGCCAGCACTCTCCCACTCGTCGCTGAGCCTCGCCCGGCCTTTCCCATTGGCGGAGGACGACCAGCCTGCGTCCCTCTCGTACATCGGGGCCTTGCCCCCTCCTCCTCTCTCGGGCCATTCGTTCGTCGGTCCTCCACGTCCTCCTCCTCCAGAATACCGCGACCGACCCCCTCCTCCACCACTTCCGCTGCCTTCAGCCGACGGGAAGCTTGGTCTCGGCGGTAAGGCGTGATCTGGGCTGTCCCACCCGCCCCCTCCTCCCCCTCCTCCTCCGCGTCTCGATGGTGGTGGACCACTACCGGAGGAGTAGTTGTTGTAAGGTGGTGGTGAGCGTGGGCGACGGTCGCCGCGGTCGTATGAGGACCCGCTGCAAGTCAATGGGGGGGAACGAGGGCCACCTGAGCTGTAGTAGGATCCCTGAGGGGCCACGACGGGGCAAAGAGAGCAAGACTAGGTCAGAGTCAATCGAAATAAGAAAGTCGAGGGCGAGAGCGAAAGAGGAACGGTCGGGAGTTGGAACTCCAGTGGAAAAACAGGGCAAGCGGGTCTGATAGGTCTTGGACGAGTGAGAGGAGCAACAAGTCGACCATCCCTCCCGACCGTCCGAGGAAGCGGGACGATGCATCCATCCAACCAGTCGACTGAGACATGTCCAAGGACCGACTGGTTGACAAAAACCTAGCGATCGGGCCATGGTCGGGCCCTGGGATGCCTCTCAGATACCCAAGACGAGTCGCCGGGAACTCCCTCGAGAGAGAACAAGCGAGGTGTACGATCGGAGTCGACCTTCTCCTCTAACCTCACGCTCACCACCATCAATTTCCCAGCCCGTTCTGCCCCGCCCACAAGGCACCCGGTTGATAAGAGGGGGTAGGAGAAGAAGGGCAAAGAACGCACCTCGTAGTCGTCGGCAGCTCCGCGCGAGGAAGAAGGTCCTCCTCCCGTCTCGCGGTCGTCGAGCGCAATCCGCCGGCTCCAGCCCTTGGACACGTATGCCGATGCCGAGGACGACGGCCCGGCTTGGGGAGGGCCCAAGTCGTCGTAACGGGAGACGGCGGAAGAGGAGACGACGGGCGGGTCGTCTCTATGTTGCTGTCGACGCCAGAGTTCGGGCGAGGCGGTCGTCATATGCGACGAAGAGGGGAGCAAGTCGGGGGCGAGTGCTCGCCGGATAGGTGAATGAGTTTGTGGATGGTGGTGGTGGTGGGGGGGCTGGGGGTCGTCGTCGTCGTCGTAGGGGAGGGGCGGCGTCGTCCTAGCGGCAGGCTGAGGCGGGCGGCGAAGAGGACGGCCGGTGGTTTGGCCCTCTTCAGCAAGACGACGTGGGCGGGGGGCAGGGGCTCGCAGGGTGGTCGTGGACCATCCAGGTCTGCGGTGTGTGCTCGCGGGAAGGCGGGATGGGGGTCGCGGGCCTGAGCCAGCGGGCGCTTGAGTGGAGCAAACGGGCGAGCGGGCGAGAAGGGGGAGTGGAGAAAGGGAGGCAGGAAGTGTTGGCAGCAGACTCGCGCGGGCGGGCGCAGAGAGAGAAAGAGGCGAGCCTCAGGGAGCAAGCAGCCGGCGCGGTCGCAAGCGGGCATCGGCGAGGCGAGGCGCGCAGGCGGGGGGAGCAGTAGTCAGACGCGCACGTCCTCCTGCGACCGACTCCCATCGCACTTGCGAGGGTGAGTCCCCAGCCATGCTAATAGCATTCTATCTAGATAATTCGGAGAGGATTTGGGAATAGTGAGCATCTTTTGGCACAGAGGGGTCCGGGCGCTCTCTGCTGAAGGAGAACGCGTTGCTGACAGACAGACAGGTGGTTTCCAAACGACCACCTGCTTCGCCTTCCTGCCAGCCTCGCTACAGGATATTCACTCTCACCGATCGCAACAGGCTACCCGATCGATGCTCCCTGTCACCTCCGCTTCCGCTTAGATAACTAGCGCGCGACTCGACTCCTTGTCAATCATGATTTCCACCTCGACCTCGACGCCTACACCTTCGACCTCGACGGCCAGAGCCGTGCCTCTCTCCCTGCCGACTCTCCTGCGAGAACTCAAGGCTCTTTATCCCATTCCGCGCAAGAACCAGCCCACGCGTCGCCCGAATGAGGCCGCCCTCGACGCGTTCCTTGCAGCCGTTCCGCATGCTGCAGAAGGAATCTCGGAAAGCGACGACTCCTCTAGTCGAGTAGGAGAGGAGCTGAGAGGTGACTCTGCAAATGGGAGGTCCCCTATCGCGTGGAAAATGGGCAGAATTGCCCTTTGGGCGCTCGAGACAATGGACGGCCTCGTCCGCGAACTCGAGGTTGGCCTTAAAGCGGGAGGTCAGTCCAAGCCGTTCCTATCCCGTCGCAGATACACTACTAGTCTGATGCTTATATTTCTCTTTAGATCCACCAGTTCTACCACTCTCTGCGTCCCCTCTCATCCTCACCCTTCTATCGCACGCCCTCGCGCACGCTCTCCAACCTCTTATGCCTCTGGCTTTCCCGGCCTTGCCACCATCTACGATTTCCTCGGACCCCAGCAGTAACAGCAGCAGCAGACAACATGCACGTATTGTCGAGCTCCCACCACAAGAGATCATATCTCAGGCTCAAAGCACGCTCGCTCGCGATGTGGCGCGCGTTCTCTCGCTCGCCGAACGCCGGCCCGCCACGGACATTGGTCGACTCGTCCGAGACGCTGGGGGCGTCCGAGGGGTTCTTAAAATGGGTGTCGCCCTAGCTTGGGAGCCGCCGGACAAGTCAGTGCCTGGCGAAAGGGAGAGGAACGAGCTGAAGGACCAAATTCTGCGGGTGCTCGATTCGTGAGTTCCTACTTTTGCCTCTGCTTCACACTAAGCTGACCCTCTTCCGCGTTGGTAGCTTGCCTCCTCCACAAGCCCTCTCGCTAGTCTCCCCTCTTCTTGCACCTGCGCCTTCGTCCGCCTCCTCCATCTTGGCAGCAGCGACAACGGTGATCCCTCACGTCCGCCGCGTCGCCGGTGAACTCATGACGCGCGCCCTTCTCCGTCCAGGCGGTGTTGAGGGCGTTCTCCGCGGTATCTTTGGCTCAGGCGAAGATGAGCGGAGCGACGGTAGAGAGGACGGAGACGCGGGCAAGAAAGCCGAAGGTGTCGCGCGAGTACTCGGAGCTGTTCCTGGAGAACTCAAAGCGGAGGACTACTTCCCTCAAATGATTCCTCACCTCTTGGACCTGCTCTCCTCCCCTGCAACACCACAGCCTTACCTCCGCGCGCTCGCCCTCACCCTCGCTCGACTTCTCCCCTCGCAAGCTTATCTCGTGCTCCCTCGGGTCCACTCGGCTCTCCACCCGCCTTCCGCCATCCATCCATACACAGCGCTCTCCGCTCTCCTCCCCCTCATCCTTCTCGCCCCACCCTCCCCAACGCATCATGCCGCGCTCCTCACGCCGGTCCTGCCACAGCTCTTCGCGCTGCACTGGCACCTCCAACGGACACCAACGGCGGACCCGATACTCCGGAGAGAAGTCGAGGACTGTCTTCGCAGCTGGGGAAGAGTTGCGCCTCCGGAGGAGGTCCTCACTGGGATGGCGCGCGTCGTGCGGGCTGGAAGGGGCTGGGAAGGCGTCTTAGAACCGGCGACGCCGGGCTCTTCTAGCGAAGAGGAGAACGGAGCGGAATGGCATTGGAGGGGTGGCGGGGAAGATCTTGCAATTGTTTGGTCGAGGCCGGAGCCGCCGACCACAATCACTACCTCCACTACCGCTGAGAAGGGGGACTCGACATGGATCGAAGCGCAGACGCTCGCGATGCTCGATTTGCAACCTCCGCCGGCGATGCTCGTCTCGTACCTCAAGGCGATCGATCGACCTTCCGTCGCTGGAGACCTCTTCGTATCTCTCCTCCACGAGCTCCGGCCAGCCTCGACGGCCTTGACCGACGAAACATCATCGACAGCGGCGCCCAACGACGACGACAACAGCGACCCGCGTCGTCGTGTCCTGATGATGCAGCTCATCCTTCGGCTTGTTGAAGAGCTCGGCGAGGGGCTTGTCAAGGGCGAGGAGGCCCGCGTCCTCAGCTTCGTCGCTCACATCCTTGAGGCATCTATCTATCCTTGGCCGGGAGGAGAAAGTGCTCTCGCTACAGCCAAGGCGTCGTCGTCGTCGTCGTCATCTGCTGAGCCATTTGGACTTGCGAACCTGCGGATAGTTGATCCGGAGGAGGACGGTAATCATGCCGGAGCCGCGTCGGGTGGAGAAGACGAGGATGGACTCGACAGCGACGACGAGGTAGACCTGCCGAGGCTTGAGGACGGGACACAAGTCGACGAGGAGGCCGAGGCGAGTCTGGATGGAGGCAAGCTTGGCCTGGTCGGAACGGCGATTGGGCTTCTCGTGGCCGTACTACAATGTGTGTGGGCTCAATCTCTTCTTTTGGCTCTTTTTGCCTACTGACAAGGATCAAATTCTGCAGCCAACGAGGCCCTCACCCCCGAGACCTCGCCCATCCTCCTCGTTATCGACGCCTCGCTCACGCGCCTCCTTGAGTCGAACACCCCCTCGATCCGCCACGTCGTTCGCGAGGCACGTCTCCTCATCTCTGTCCGACGGGCGACATCAGGTCCTGCAACAGCTTTGTCCACCTCAAGCGAGCCCGATGCCGTCCTCTCGCAGTACCAGCAAGCGCTCAAACTCGTCCAAGATCCACTCGTCCCTGTCCGAGCGCATGGCCTTATCCTCCTCCGCCAGCTCGTCCTTCCTGCATACCAGCAAACTCGCGAACGTCCCTCTGCTCCGTCACTCTCCCCCGTCCCGCCTGCTCTGGTGCCTGCGATCCTCGATGTCTTCCTGACGAGTGTGCAGGACCCAGACTCATACATCTACTTGAATGCTGTTAAGGGACTTTCGGCGCTCGTGGATGGTTGGGGGAGAGATGTTCTGGGGAGAATGGTCGGCGTGTATGCGAAGGGCATTTGGAATAGGGGGTGGGATGGAGGAGAGATGGGCAGACAGGAGTTGGATCTTCGGCTGAGAGTCGGGGAGGCGCTTTGTGGTGTTATTGAGCGGTCTGCTGATGCGCTTGCTGTCCATGGTACGTTTGCTCTCTATCGTGTCTCTTTGCTTATCGCCACAGGGACCTCTGACCCATCCACCTTCTCTCATCCAGCGTCCACCCTTATTCCTCCGATCATCCTCACCGTCCGCGCCTCAACTCTCCCAACAGCCCTGCGTTCCTCGGCCCTCACCATCCTCAGCCTCATCGCCTCATCCTCGCCGCTCACAATCCGGCCCTACGCCCAAGACCTCTTCCACGGCTCGCTCGACCTTCTGCAGATCGAGTCTGTCCCGCGGTCGACACATCCTTTGCCGGAGAACAAGAAGCCCCCCACCGTGGACAGCGACGACGACGGATATGCCTCCGGTACGCCCATCCCAGAGGAGGAGGACCCCCTCCACTCCCCTCTCCTCGCCAACGCCCGCCACCCAGTCCTCCGACGCGCGGCGCTTCACCTTCTCTCTTCCCTCCTCCGGGCGAATCCATCAGAGCTGGGTCCCTTGGGTGGCGAGGCGCTCGCGAGAGGGCAGTCGATCGTTGGGTATGTGAGGGCGACGGATGAGGATGGTACGGTTAGGGGATTGGCGGGAGAGGTTGAGGGTGATCTGAGAGTGGCTGCTGGAGGCATGGAAGGCGCAGGGATAGGAAGGGTCAAGTCGAAGGGGGGACTGCTGGAGATTGGAGGAGGCAGCACTGACGGCCAAGGAGGAGGTTCGCCGTTCTTACTGTGATGCGATGCTATGATCACACGCGCGCGCATGCACATGCATGCGGTCATGGAGATCAGCGGCAGTTGCGTGCGCCTCCAAGCGCTGGCTGTCACATGAACTGGCCGAGCCGCCGGCAAATCTCTGTTCTCTGCTCTTGACCCGGTCCCCTTGGTTTGTACTCTGGCGGTTGATAAGCGCTCTAGCACCCGCCGCCAGCTAGAGAAGATCGGGCGTTGGCCCGGCCGGCGTAACGTAGGCCACCGAGACCGGCCGCATCTTGACTCGAGCTGCTGACTCTCTTGACCCGAGAATAAAGAGGAATTCGCCGGCCTGACTCCTGCTCTACACTTTCTCTTCCAACCATAACCTCTCTCGCCTCTCATACCCTGTTGCACCGTTGCGCTCTCGCTCGCTTGCTTTCCATTATTTACTTTCGGCTTCCTCCGTATATCCTCCTTCCCTCCCGTCCCGTTGTCAACCTGTATCTGACTTCCCTCTCAGTCCCCCATCATCATGCCTCTCTCCGCCCCCCTCCCTCCTCTCGAGGGCCAGTCGACGACCGAGTTCGACAACATGATCGCCGGCCGTCCCTACACGTACCGCGATGCCTACGTCCAGCGCGTTGCGACCGAAGGTCGGCGCAAAGTTCAGGGGATCAACGCCTCCTCTGACCAGGAGCGGCCGGCGTTGCTCAGAGAGTTCTTCCGATGCGAGGAGAAGGGGGACGAGACACAGGTGTTTGTCTCGCTGCCGTTCTTTTGCGAATATGTGAGTGCGCGTGGTGTCACTGTATTGCGTTGTGTCGAGATCGTCTGGGCGGCGCTAATGGCTTGTTGTTTCGCTCAACCCATCCTCCCCTCCAGGGATTTAATGTGACGGTCGGAGACGATGTCTACATAGGACCTGGTGCCTTCTTCCTGGACGTTGGACCCAGTTCGTCCCCCCTCACCGTCGATCATCGCATGGGCGAGAGTCCGTTCATGATATCGACCTAAAATCCACACGTCCCCCCACAGTCACCATTGGTTCCCGAACGATGTTCGGCCCTGGCGTCCACGTCTACACAGCGACACACCCTGTGCTCCCCGAAGCCCGCAACGGGACTCTCGGCCGCGAGTTCCAAAAGCCCATCTCTATCGGCAAGGACTGCTGGATCGGCGGCGGCGCCATCATCTGCCCTGGTGTGACCATCGGCGATGGAGTGACCATTGGCGCGGGGAGTGTCGTGACGAAGGACGTTCCGGCGAGGGCGGTGGCGGTCGGGAACCCGGCCAAGGTTGTCAAGACGCTTCCCGCGGCGACGGAGGAGGACGTGGCTCCATGGAGGATCTGAGACGGAAGAACTGCGTGGCTTTGGTTTGAAGGACCAGTCTGCTATAAAATACATGTTTCTTGTCAGGGCGTCTACCGCGAGTGTCTGAGAAATGATCGACGGCTGTCGCCTGCAGGCGCCACGTCCTCCCATCCTTGCGCACCTTGGCAGCGCGCCTGACTTCCCTGAGCGCTCTCCTCGCCCGCCGCGTCTCTCCAACCATCAACACCGCCCGCCCACCCGCTTTGAGGCGGCCCTCCTCAAGACCCCACCACTACCAGTACTACCCCCATCAACCCGCCGGCTCTCCTATCATGTCACCTCTCACTCAGCAGCCATCCTTTAACCCGTGGGCGACCGAGCTTCGTGGCCGGCTCGCTCAGGACAACACCCAGTACTTCGACGCTCTGGGGGACGCCGTCGAGAGCCTCGGGTTCGGCTGGCTCGACAGTTATCTCGACGCCGTCTTCAGCCACCAGGGAGACCAACCGTGGGTATACGCCTGTCTATCATCTTGTTCTAAGCCGTCTTGGGCAGGAGAATGGACGATCTCAGCGTCAAACAGGAGAGTGGAGAGGAGAGGGAGGGGAGGAGCGCGACCTTCGCGTCGTCATTGCTCGCTGCTCTCCCCCCCTTTCGACCAACATCGTGGATCTTGGCCATGATACCGTTTCGAGTAGTCTTTGAAGTGAAGGCGGAGTCATTTGACTGGATTGCCAACATCCAAGCTTGAGGTGGACGCGTTCTTGCGAGAAGGCTTAGACTGTCAACGAACCCTCCCTCCCCCCCTCCGCTCCTCCTCTCCACATTTCAACTGACTGGCCTCTTCATATAGTGCCCCCATCGGCGACCTTATCAAGACCCCCTCTCGCAAGAAGGGCACGACGACCAAGCGGACCCGGGCCCAAGCCGCCGTCGAGAAGGACAAGGCTGACAAGCTCAAGCAGGCAAACAAGGAAGCTCCCCCGGCCGCCGTCGCGTCGTCCTTCTCCACTAGCTCATCGTCTCTTGTGAGCCAGCCCGCCCCCATGCCCCGCAAGCCCTCTTCCTGGAATCACTGACACATCACATCTCAGAACCCAAATCAGGACCAGGAGAACGTCCACAAGTCCACAGCCTTTGCGAGCCCAGCGGCCCGACGCCCTCGCGTCGTCACCATCACTGGCTCAGCCGCCATCGCCGCTGCTCCTCCTGCGCCCCTCTCGCCGACCCACTCCAAGAGTGACAATCACCAACAACAAGCCGCTAACAACGGTAGCCCCGCTGCGGCGTCGACGGCCCGCAAGCTCTTCTCGCCATCCAAGCTGCGTCAGGTCAGCGCTGAGGACGACGACAACGACGCGCACGAGGAGCAAGAACCCCTTCCCAAGCCGGTGAAGAAGGCTAAGAAGGAGAAGGCGCCAGCCAAACAAAAGGGTACCAAGAAGAAGAAGGATAAGGAGCCCGAGCCTGAGCTCGTCATCGAGGCGGCGGCAGAGCCAGATCCGCCGGTGGCCGCCAAAGAGGAGGCGACGCCACCCCCTCCCGCAGCCGGACCCGTGATCGTCGACGATGCGGGTGTGATTGAGGAGGTCATTGCAGTCGTTCAGGAGGACGGATCGATGGAGCCGGAGCCAACGCCTAATAACGAGCCCACTGCGCCGGTCGACGAGATGGAGGAGGCCGTAGCGGAGAAGAAGTATAAGAAGGAGACCATGGACGAGCCAGGGGTCGTCGCCCCAACAAAGATTCTTGCAGTAGAGGAGGAGGAGGTGGTGGTGGAGCCTCTCGTTGCTCCTGTCGACGAAGTCGAGGAGGCCGCCACAGCCGAGATCGAGAAGATGGTCGAGGAAGCAGCTATTGCCGAGGAGGTGACCATCGCCGAGGAGGTGGCCATCGTCGAGGAGGCGGCCATCGTCGAGGAAGCAGCTATCGCCGAGGAGGTGGCCATCGTCGAGGAGGCGGCCATCGTCGAGGATGTTGCCGAGGTGGATGCATCGCTCATCGAGGAGGAGGAGGAGGACGAGGAGGAAGATGACGAGGAGGACGAAGAAGATGAGGAGGAAGACGAGGAAGAAGACGAGGAAGAAGACGAGGAGGAAGATGACGAGGAGTCGGTGAGGAAGCAGGATACCAAGGAGCAGGAGAAGGTCGTCGACTCTGCCCCAAATCCTACGGCCAAGATCCTGGAGGCTCCTTCGGCCCTACAGTCGGTCGAAAAGACCGCTCTGGCTACCGACACTTTTGGGGAGCTCGCCACCGAATCCGCCACGGTCGAGAAGGAGGTGATAGTCTCGGTCATCCCTGATCAAGAGGACACGGCGTCTGTCGAGCCAGTCAACGTAGAAATCGTCGACCAGGACACCGCCCCTGAGGAAGACGCTCGCTCATCCTCACCCGAAATCCTCGACGAGGAGACCGTCCTCACATCCTCTCTCTCCGCCTCGGCTCCCGCATCCCAGCCTGTCACTGCGGAAGCCTCTGGCGTTAACGATGCACCCTCTCCTTCGCACAAGAAGGACGCTGTCTCGCCCAAGGCTGTCGATTCTCCTACCCCCATGGCCACGATGTCGGCGCAGCCGCCCACCAAACCCGCCGGTCGTGGTGTCGGTGCCGTCCGGAGCTCATGGCTCAACAAGGCGCTCGGAGGTGGATCCGATTACGATGGTGGCCTCCGCAAGAGCCAGGGCACAGCTCTCGTTGCTGCTTCAAGGGAGCGAGAGCGCGAGCATCTCGCCTCGGCAACCGTCAGCG
The DNA here is from genome assembly GCA_951802195.1 of Tausonia pullulans. Taxonomy (NCBI): domain Eukaryota; kingdom Fungi; phylum Basidiomycota; class Tremellomycetes; order Cystofilobasidiales; family Mrakiaceae; genus Tausonia; species Tausonia pullulans. The sequence continues at coordinate 1,122,897 of OX637623.1, read as the reverse complement.
CCGCTCCTGCCTCCTCCAGCTCGAGCATCAAGCGCAAGTCCGATGCCGGCTTTGAGGATGACACCAGATTGTCTACTGCTGCAGCTCCTTCGACGGAGTCCTCTTTTGACCGTCGTTCGTCCAAGATGGCCAAGATCTCCGGCTCGGATCTCGTGCCTTCCTCTCGCGCTCTCAACCTCGGCATCTCGACCGCCCTTCCTCCCACGCGGTCGCTCAACTTCTCCCCTCCCCCGACCGCGACTGCGACCACGGACAATTCGTCGGGTATCAGCCGCCTTCGTCGCGAGATTGAAGAGATGAACGCCAAGGCTGCCCGTGCTCGAGCCGTCAGCTCCGTCGGCGCTGGCGTTCTCTCGAGCGTTCCCGCAGCCGTCATGCAGCCGACCGCTCCCATGCGCAACTCTGCTCCTGCCGATCAAGTTGCTCTTGCCCCAGCTGATGCTGTCCCAGTCCCGGCCCCGTTCACCGGCGTGCTCAAGAGCCTTGATGTACCTGTCGCGCCGTCAGCTGCGCCCGCTCCTCTCTCCGCTGCTCCCCGGTCACCGTCACCGTCGCCGTCCGTTGTCGTTGACAAGACGTCCCGGCTGTCCTCTCCAGCTCAGCCGCGCCCCAAAGTTGTAGGCCCTATTCCCATCGAGCGCCTCGCCATCCCTGCCGCTGCGCCTCCGGCTCCCGCAGCGTCTTCGCATCCATCAAGCTCGTTCGCTCATCTTGGTGGCATGATTGACGACATGTTCGCCGAAAATGAGGATGAGGAAGAAGATACCGTCGAGGCGGACTCTCTCGCTGTCTCTCGACCTTCATCCCCTGCCGCTCCCCCTCGCGCTGCCATCAAGGCTGCATCTCCCATGTTCGTTCCGACCGCTGCGCCTGCCCTGCCGGCGGCTGTCCCCGTCGCCGCGAAGACAGTCAAATCTGCCCCAGCCAAGTCGACAACGCCCATCAAGGATACCTCCGCCTTCCATGCTGCGCTCCCCTCGACTACCCCTGCTGCGTCCCCCCCTGCTCGGACAACCGCCATCCCGCGGCCTACCACCTCCGCTCCCCAAAAGACCGCCGCACCCACTGGGGCGAACCCCTTCCAGGTTGCCCCCGTCAAAACTGCCGCTCGAGTTGAAGTCGAAGTTGCTCCCTCTCGCGGAGGAGGTCTCACGATGGAGGACCTGACGACGACGGCGACGATCAACAAGGCCAAGAGCAAGGCCGTCTTTGCGTCTGCGAACGCTGAGGATGAGAAGGAGCTTCCCATTGACGATGAGGACATGGAAGATCAGTCTGCGGCGCCCACCAAGGTTTGTTTCCACTCGCCGTTTGAATCGCGTCTCGATACCTGTGGTCTAACGCTTGTTCCTGCCCTTCCTGCAGACGCGGGTGACGAGAACAAACCTCTCGGGCTCTCTCGGCCACTCGACATCGTCCCGACTTGGCACTTCGACGTCCAGCGTCTACACGCACGGCTCGACGTTCGCGGCCAAGGCGTCCGGCAAGAAGTCTAGCAAGGTCGAGCCCGTCAAGAGCCTCGCCCTCGCCGCCGAGGCTGCTCGAAAGGTACATCTCGATGTCTGGCTCTTTTCTCTCTCATTTGCTCAACCTGACAATCGGTTTGCTTCCATACAGGAGCACGAGCAAAAAGAGCGTAAGGCCGCCATCAGCCGCCTCGCCGAATCCTCTCGAATGCAGGCGCTTGTCAAAAAGCAGGAGGAGGAAAAGGCCAAGGCCGATGAGGAGAGGAAGCAGCGTGTGAGGGAGCTTGCCGAGCGCAAGGCGCGTGCAGCCGAGCTTGAGCGCAACCGCAAGGAGCGGGAGGCTAAGGAAAGGAAGGCCAAGGAGGCCCTGAAGGTGTGTCTTTACTCGTGTCAGCGTCCGACGAGACATGTGCACATTCGCTGACAATCAACTCTCTCTCAAGGCTCAGGCTGCTGCCGAGGAGGAGCTTAAAAAGAAGCGCAAGATGGAGACTGCCGTCAAAACTGCGCCTGAACCCAAGCGGTTCGCTGGAGGTCCCGTCGGTGTCACCAAACCCGTCGCATCGAAGCTCGGCAAGGCCCCAATGACAACATCGATCCCGACGACCAAGGTCGCCGCTCCCTTCCGCCCGGTTGTGCCTACCTCGAACACTGCTGCTTTGTCGTCGTCGAACTCCGTCTCGACTATGCAGACACCCCAGCAGCAGCGCTCCTCGACGGTCACTTCGACGATCCGGCCCATCGGCGGTGGACTCGGCCCTCCCATGCGCGCCTCGGACATCAACCGGCCGCTCAACCCAAACAGGACGTCTCAGGCCCAAGCGAGCTCGAGCGCGAGCGCCCAATCGGTCCTCCAGGCGCAACGGCAGGCACTCCAGTCGCACATCCTTGCCCAGAACGACGAGTATGCCGGTCAGTCCGAGGCGATAGAGCTCCCGGACATCAAGTCCGAGTACTCGGACTCGGACGACGAGGATCGGCCTAAGACAGAGGTCGCGTCTTGGGCCCAGTCGCCAGACATCCGTGCAGCAATGAAGGAGCAGGAGGCTCACAACCCGGACGACATCTTCGGGCCGATGCGGCCCCTATCGATGGAGGAGGTCTTCCGGGCTCGCGCTGGCAAGTTCCGCGCCCGGTCGAGCTCGGCCAACTGGGGTGGCCAAGATGGTGTCACGCCGCAGGAGGAGCTCGAGTACGCGAAGCGCATGGGCTGGAAGTAGGGCAGTTTCTCTCTTTTTGTAATTTATTTTTCCTCCTTCCCTCGCTCCTCTCTTGAACCCTCTGTCTCAACCATCGATTTTCGCCATCAGCCCCCTTTCTCTTGATTTTCATGTACCGTTCATTGTTCAATAGTCCCTCTCCTCTGGGTCGACCTCGTCGGCCTCGTCGTCCTCCCCAGCCTCCGCAAAGCCCTCCTTGAACCCAATCAAAGCCTCAACGAGCTCCCTACCCTCATCGCGACCCCAAGCGTCGCCCATCCCGCTCGCGCGCATGTCACCGTGTCGGGAGAGGAAGTGCGCGATCGTATCAGCCCGAGAGGCGAGGACGTGTCGGGAGATGGTCGAAGTTGTGAGCGTAGAGATGAGAGGGAGGGATTTGGGCGGAGAGGGAGCGGCCGGAGCGGGGAGGAAGATCTCGGGGAAGGGATGAGAGAGAGGGAGGGGTTGAGGCAGGTCGAGGCTAAGGAGAAACGGTGAGTTGTTTTAGGTCGTGACCTCGCGGGTTTCAAGAGGAAAGTTTAACGGACAAAGTGAGCAGGTGGCCCTTGAGGCCGCCTGAGATGGCTTCGAGCGAGCTGCGAACGCCTTCCAAAGAGGAAGAGGGAAGACCTCGGGTGACAGTGTGGGCGTAGAACGGCGTGACGGGCTGTCAAAGCAGCGGACAGACGGTTAGGCGGCATCCAGAAAGACGATCCCGGCGTCAATCATTCGCACCTGCTCACGAGCGCTCAACGTCGAGCTGAAGTCCCAGCCCTGGTCCGCCTTGAGGCTCGCACGCGCGTCCCAGACGGGTGCCCGTCCGACGAGACCGATGAGACGGGTGTCACCACGCCAGTTGAGCTTCTGGAGTAGCGTCGGAAGGCTCGTGCGGTTCATATTGAGTCGAAGGGGGAGGAAAGCGGAGGCAAGATGGGTGGCGATGAGAGCGGAGGACTGCAGAGAATTGGAGGGCTGAGCGGAGTCGAACAAGTTCAGCTTCTACTTCGAGTTGGCCGCAAAGAAAGAGAAACCAACAGAAAGTTTCACGAGAGGGTTCGCGCTAGAAAAGGACTCGGAAGACCACGAGGTCTCCGGCTCCTGGATCGGAAGGACGGAAATGCCGTGCTCAAGAAGAGATCGGATGCCCTGGGCCTCAGTGAAGCAGCGCTGATGAAGTGTGCCCGAAGATCAGCCGGTGTCTTTTGGAAAAACAGCAATGCATGGTTTCTCACAGCAATCTCGTTCTTCTCTGGCTGGCCGGGTAGCAGCGAGCCCATAAGACCGACCGCAAGAACGTCGCCTTTGGGGTTCTCGTCCTTGAATTCGGCAACAAGCTCGCAGCCCATGGCGGCGAAGCCCGTGGAGATGTCGAGCGAGAGTTGGATACCCTGAAGGAGATCGCTCTCCTCAGCAAAAAGCCGGAACTGATCAGAGATTGAAGGGTCGAGCTGCGCGGGTGGGCATTGCACATCAGGTATCGTCAGATGAACGGATCGGACCTCGAGCTGTCCCTAATCACCTGCGAAGCAGCTTTCCACGCCTCAAGCCCCTCCCCCCAGTAGGTCACGCCCTGACCAAGCCCAGCCTCGTCCTTCTCTCGACGAAAGATCGCAGGCAGAGGGTTCATCGTCCGCGGGTGGTACCAGACGCGATTGTAGTCAGACCAGTATCGCGTCTTCTCAAGCAAGCGAGGCTCCAGGATCGGCTCTTCTGAGACGGGGTCAGCCTCGGCTTCGGAGGCAAGGAAGGTCTGGTAGGCTGATGGCGCGACGGCCGGAGAGGTCTGGAGAATCTGGTGTCTGAGCAGCGGCGCCACCACACATCCGATTACGGATCAGCTTCGCAGCCTTGAGAGGTCGATGAGAAATATTTGGGAGCTGAGGACCCCGATTTCAAACCGTTCATAAGGAAGTTATCATACGCACGGGTACTCGGCGTCTTCATCTTCCTCTGGGTCGGCGCCGTAGAGGGCGTTGATGTTGGGCAGCGCACCAAAATTCTCTGTCAGTTTAAGGTAAAAAGATTAGCGCACTCTTAGAATTCTCTCAGGCGAACTCATGTGTACCCTTGAGATCGCTAAGGATGAGTCGCGGCATAAACGTCTCCTCGCCCTTTCAAACAACCACGCACACCGGGCCGCCCCGCCCTGTCAGTCTCGGACATACTTCGTCGTCGCTTCTTCATTTCCCAAAGATAGGATAGAGATCTTGGCTAACCTCCTTGTCCAGCCCCTGTCGCCAGTCCACGTTCAAATCTATCCCGTAGTCGACGTCCTCATCGTCGTACGCAAACTGGGACTCGGCAAGATTCCAGGCGTGCGTTCCAACGTGGTTGGAGCGCGGGCCAAACTGGAGATGAATAATTTCGTGCATGGAGGGAGAAGCGGGGAATGCTGAGATGGTGGTTAGGAACAAGAATGAGCAAGGGAGAGGTGGAGAGGAGGAGGAGGAAGGGGGGGGGGGGGGGCAGAGGCGTCTGGCGGTTGGACCTTTTGCATCTTGCTTCTCGCTCGAGTCGACGCGTTCGCGTTCTAACGTTCGCTCTTCCCCTTCCAACCACGACGACGACGATGACGGTCTCTCCCCTCCTCTTTGGAGGGAGAGAGCCGGACGACTCGCCGTCCTACGCGATGGTCGCAAGGTGCTGGGCACGCTCTAGCTCTCCGCGTGCAATACTCAGCGTATACGACATCCAAACATTAGACTACTTCCGAGACCTTCCCTACGTGTCGACGCGCGCGTCGGCATCGCCGTTCGACCGATGACGAGTCTTCGGTCTCTCACTCTCCCTTGGTCGGACGTACATGTACTGTCTCGGACATGCCTCGCCTGAAATGGCCATGAACATTTTATGCGTCCCCGCTCTTCTCTGTATCGACGATGGCCGTGGCCGTCTTGGGCTCCTCGCTCGGCTTACTCACCTGACGTCGTTTCACCACCCAGCTTACCACCCAAGCCAATACCAAGATCGCAGCAAAGCATCCAACAATCGCAGCGCCGATGTACCCGGATGCATCATTCGCCTGTGAGAGAATCGCCATCAGTTCCAGCGGATGAAGTAGAGGAAGGCTGGTGGGGGGGGGGAGGAGACTAAGGGACTCACGGCCGCCCAGCCTCGCCACCAATTCCCACTCAATCCCGGATCATTCTCAGCTGCTTCGATGCAAGATGAGCAGTTCTCGCCAACAAGGCCCATAATAGTGATGAGAGAGATGCTAGAACGCCCATACATGGGAGAGAGAATGTGTGAGCAAGAGACGAGGAGGGTTTGCAACAAGGGAGGAGCGAGGGACTCACGAGAAGGCCAAACAGATAGAGAGGACAGTAAGGTAGATAGAGAGCGTTGACATGGTGTGTTGCTTGGTTTCGAGGCGACGCTTAGTGAGGGAGGCATCCTCTGTCGGAACGGGCTCCTCTGGGTCACGGTGATCCAGCTTCGTCTTGTCCTCGCTTGAGACTGCTCCTGTCGCTGACTCAATGGTCTTGGGCGTCTCGTCAGTCTCGCGGGGCTGAGAGGTGGGCGACTGCAGCAGGACCGGAGGAGTTGAAGTTGCTAGAGTGTCATCGTTGTTGGTCCCGACCGCTCGTTGGAAGACGCCCAGACGGCCCTCGACGGAAGTACGAGAGGGCCGAGCGTAGGCATAGATCATGACTGTGAGCGAAGAGTCAGAAACGGCTTCTACGAGGTGGAAAGATGAGCAGCGTCGATCTCACGGATGCCGTCCAAAGAGCTAGCGAAATCCCCATCGTCAGTAAGTATTTCAGGAAGCGACAGGGGATAGGCACTTACTCAATAAGCGTCATACCAGTTGTGAAGAGGAACGGTAAGCAGACAATCGAGCTCGGGCTCGCTTTCGCTGCAATAGCGGAGAGGGCGAGAAGAGCGATCGAGCTCGCCGTGTCAAATCCGAAGCCTGGTTGACCTGGGTCAGCTGAAGACAGGTAGAGCTCGCATTCTGAAGTAGTTCGCACCAAAGAGGACGCCGACGGGATACATCTGCGAAGGTATCGATCAGTGGACATCGGGCCGCCGGGTTCGAGACCTCAGGGACGGACCTTCCACGATTTGTCGACGAAACGGAGGACCCGTCCGAAGAACTGGAACATAAATCCGCCACTGGCGATCTCTTTGTCGTCGTTGCCATCGGACGCAGAGGGCCCTTCCTTTGCCTGTATGATGGAATGGAGAGGGTTCAGAAACGAGACTTGATCCGATTCAGTCTGTGAATGATGCTCACCCGGCGGCGCCGCTGTCGGAAGATGCTCCAGAGGGTCTGGCAGAGCGAGAGATATATTGCCGTCAGCGAACGCTCAAGTGATGACGATGGCCAAAAAGAATGCAATGACAGGGCAACGCACGTAGCTGTTGAAGACGGCAACGAGAAAGAGGAAGCTCGCGGAGACGCTTGCGCCAATGTAGCCACCCACGGAGCTAACGCCTGCGGTTCGTCGAAACAGTAGTCAGACCATGTACGATAGGGAAAGAGCCCAGCGATGCATGCCGACCTCCAAGGTTGTTGTAGACCGAGACGGAGATCGCAATCGCCAAGTTGACGGCAATGACAATTGTGCAGTGACCGAGGCTAAAGAAGAGGCCGCACGTGATGGGGAGATCTCCCAGGGAGACCATGTTCCGAGTTGCGTTGTCGATGGCGGCTGGAGCAGAGGAGAGCGAGTGAAAAAAAGAGTGAGGGTGTGTAAGTGCGCGATGGTCGAGCAAAAGATATCGAATCAGCCTCGAAAATACTAGTGTGAAAAGATTTTGAGCCTCACCGATGTGGTCTGCATCGAGGGCATGACTTGAGGGAGGCACAAATCAAAGGTTAGCGAGTGGCTGGATAGACAGGTCGAAGCCGAAAGGCAGGGCGGGAAAGGCTGACCGTAGGCCGAGGGTCTGGACGAGATCAGGCACCGTCAGCGACAGAGGACGACCAGACACACCCTCTCCCAACTACAATAGAAAACCTACCCAAGCCAGGATGGCGATGCCCAAGAGGTTGGCGCCTCCCTGTTGCTTCGAGACGACAGCTGTCCCAATCCAAACAGCGGCGTTCGCAATCAAACAGCAAACGATGAGGAGCAGCGAGCGGCCAAGAAGTGTGAATCGCGGGAGGTCTCGCCAGGTCTTCATTCTCCTGGTTGGGTGGAAAATGGCGGGTGCTAGACGTGGTGGTTCGGGAGGAAAGACCACGGCCCCAGACTTGACTCGACATGACCGATTAACCGTTGGTGAGGTTGTTGGTCTTGCGCACTTGTCCGCCCGCGAACCCCGCAAGCTGAGATAAGGCGCAGCCAGACAGCAGCGGCAGGGTGCCGCCTGTTAAAACCGGGGCCTAATTGTTCTGTTTTGCCTGCTGGCTGCGGTGCATCCCCCCCCCCCCCTCGCCTCAGACCAACTGTGGAGGGAGGGAGGCGAGAAAGGGAAGGCTACTCGCTCACCCGATATAGCTCGTCGAAAGAGAGGCGCGAACCCGGTCCGATGCGCCGAAGCGGGGCTGGGTGCGGTCGTCTGCCGCTGGGTTCTCACAACGTTTCTAATGTGGCTGATGCTGAAGAGTGGTCTATTGCACAGCTGACACGCGCTTGCGTGACAACCATGGTCCGTGGTGTATGACGTCGAGCTGTGATCTGAGGCGGGAAGTGAGCAGGTCCATGCTCTCGACGCGCTGGCCCGCCGCCTTCTCTCGACTCGCCCCCTCTCCTCCACCAGCCAGCCACTGCACCCTCGAGCCCCTCTCTCTTCGGCTCGTTCTCCGGGGGAATCTTTCTTTCCGGCCAGAGGCTCTTTCTCGCGCCCTTCTTTCCTCGCCCAGCACCTTCAGCCCCACCCTCTCCTCTTTCTATTATGTCGCAACGCGTCTCCCTCAGGCCCGGTCCGATCGCGCTCCCCGAGCCTCAGGCGTTCGACTCGGCCCTCGACGATGAGGGTGAGACGCCCACCGAGAGCCCCCAGCCCATCAGCAACAACCCGAGGCCTGGACGGATCTCGTTCTTAACGGCCTCGCTCGCTCGCGGTGGTGGGCATACTCATCATCGTCCCTCAACCTCGGGCCGCTTCTCGTTCAGGCGGGCGAGCCGCTCGAGTGCCCTCGGTGGGGGCCCTGGAACCGAGTTTCACGATGAGCGAGAGGACCTCAAGCCTCAGGTGCCGTCGTTATTCACTGCCGGTCTGCTGAGGAAGGAGCCCGACGCGACCCCGCTACCGATGTGAGCTTGTGTCGGTCGTTGCGTTGTTAAGCGGGTTCCGCGCAGAGAGAGGCCGCGTGCCGTGGCGTGCCATCATCGATCACTTACTCACCTACTTCTCCTCATTTCTACTCGCAGTCTGCCGATGGTTGTCCTGGGCATCTCGATGAGCAGTGCGTGTGGATGTCGCTGCGATTCGCTTGGGATGAGTGCTGATGTTTAGCCTGAGCACAGGCGAGCTCTTATCCTCCAATGTCTCCTCCCCCTTCATTCTTGCGATGGTCCGGTCCTTTGGTGTTGCGCCTTTGGAGGTCGGTTCCTCTACGGGTGTGCTTGTTGCATCCTTCTTTGTGACACAGGTGAGCTCAGACATTCTCGTTGTTCATCGGTCCCCTCTGACCTTGCCACAGTTCTTCACCAGTCTCCTCTGGGCCAGCATCGCCGACCGGTACGGTCGGAGGGTTGTCATCTTTACCACTCTACTCGGCAACGCCGCTAGTGAGCGATCCGTTCCTGTTGTCATCTACCCCGTCCCATCCTGACGTCCACCTGTGTTCAGCGACCGTTCTCTTTGGAACCGCCAAGTCGCTCCCTGAGGCCATCTGCATTCGACTCTGCCAGGGCATCTTCAACGGTGGTATCGGCTGTGTGAGTCTTAGCCCGATGCAAGGGACCCCCGTCCATCTATTGATCGCAACCACTCCATCAGGTCCGAGGAGGCATCAGGCGAGTCGGGAGGCAACCATAGTGTTTTCTCCTTCCATCTCAGCCTGACCCTTCCCTCTGCTTATGGCACCAGGGACATCACTGACTCGACCAACGAGGCTAAGGTCGGGCGATCCCCTTGTTGAAGCCCTGCGAGAAATACTGCTTACTGTTTTCGGTCCATCTGCAGGCATATGCGCTCCTTGGCTTCGTTTGGGGTTTCGGAGGAGTCATTGGCCCTGTGTTGGGAGGTGAAACTCCAGATTCATCCTTGCTGTGTTTCTTTTCAAGCCTGACAAGCTCTTCGTTCTTGCAGGTCTTGCCGAGAGCCCGGGCAAGGTGGGCAGCGTCTCTACACTTTGACCCATTGCATAAACTAGATCAGCTGATACATCTGCCCTCTGTTTAGAACTACCCCGGATCCGCTGTAGATATTCCGCTCTTCCACAGCTTCCCTTACCTCTTTCCCTGTCTGCTTGCTTCGTCTATCTTGATCGTTGGCGGTGAGTCATCTTTGTTCGCTGCCTCGTCCAAGGATGTCTGCTGATCGTTCCAACTACTATCCCAGCCTTCCTCTCTCTTTTCCTCGGCTACGACGGCGGACCTCGCGATGGAGGCATCGTTCTTCCAATCGAAAAGGATAATGGGGGCGAGTTTATCGATACCACTACAGGAGGACCTGAGGGTCTCCCCCGTCGCGTATCCAAGCGCATCAGTGGCTACTTCGCCTCACGTGTTGGCCCCATCATCGGTTCATCCTTATCCCAGCGCGGCTCGTTTGGCTCTACGACCACCGGGACAGGCGCCGTTGCTCTCGGAGGCGTCTCCAGCCCTTTGACAGGCGACGAGGGCGTCGGCCGAACGGCGACGCAGAAACGGCGAGCCGCGAGCAGCGCGTACGGCTATGGTCTCAACACTGGCGGGGCTGGAGACTCCATTCGTAGTCGTCCAAGGGCGAGGAGTTTTGCGACAAGCTATAGGAATCGGAGGGACTCGGATACGACGGCAAGGATGGAACGCGGGGACGGCGGAGAGCTGATTCCAGACGAGGAGGTCTTTGGTACGGGAGTCGTTGGACAGCTCGCGGAAAGGTTCCTGCTAGGTCAGTCAAGGTCTGCATCGATGTTTGCTGACGATCTGTGAACTAAACCGAGTGTTCTGACGCCGCCTAGCCAACGAGGGACTCGGTGGCAACCAAATCAACGATCTTTGGGTGCGTCCAAGCAATTACTTTCCTACCTTGACATTACTCTGATCCCGACACCTGTTGTCCATATTCTTAGATCTCCCAAGCCCTCGCCCAGGACGCCGAGTCAGTCTTTGAGGATGACGAGAGTGAAGGCGAGTACCGCGACGAGGAGGACGAGCCTGAGGCTCAAGAGCTCCCCGACGACGGTACCCTCCACCCTTTTACTCCTGCTCGCCAACCCCGCGCTTCGACCTCCTCCGAGCAGCTCTCTCCTTCAGGCCACGTCGCCGGTCTCTCATCTTCTTCCCGCCGCTTCTCTCGCGCCCAGCTCGGCGTCTCAGAAACGAGCAACGGCCTACCTTCCTCTTTCCGCGTCCCCTCCTCTGGCAATCGTCTCTCCGTCTCCGGCGCCGGCGGACAGCGTATCAGCCGCCGTTTCAGCGGTGCTTCGGCTCGCACCCCGTCCATCTTCGGCCACACAGGTCTGCATACCCCTCCTATCCTCAGCCCGAGCGCCGGTATGGGCTCCCCTGCAGACCCCTTTACCACGCATGCGGCAGCGCCAGGTGGTGCTGCTTCCCAGGGACTCGATGCTCCGAGTGGTGGTCTCGGGGCCATCAGAGAGGGCGCCCCTGTGACGACATTCCCGGCTGCTTCGACGACGACTGCTGCAGCGGCGGCGGAAGACAAGCCTGCTGTTGTCTCGAACCCCATCTGGAAGCTCCCGCTCTTCCTCATTTTCCAGTATTTTGCGCTTGCGGTTCACGATGTGAGTTCAAGAGGTCACCTGGCTTGATTGGCAGATGCTGACGTAGAATGTGAACCCACGTCCGATAGACTACGAATGGACAGCTCTTCCTCTCCTTCCTCAATACGTGAGTTAGCCGCTTGAATCTCCTGGAGCAGCTCAGAAGCATCAGCAGCTCATGCCCTCGCCACAGCGAGTATGGAGACGGGGGACTCGGTCTCAATCCGGCTCACTTCTCGGTCCTTGTCGCCATTATGTGTGGCTTCCAGCTCACCTGTGAGCCTGAAGCATTCCTTCCTTGTCCAAGAGAGATCACTGAGTTCTCGATGTACCTGCAGATCAATTCTACCTTTACCCTCGACTCGGACCTCCCGGAGGACCCTTCTCGCACGTTCAGATGTTCCGTCTCGGCTCTCTCCTCTGTTCGTTCCGGTACACTTTCTCCTCTCCTCGATCCCATCCTGACACTGGATCTTGCACAGTCATCCCCGCCTACCTCACAACGCCCATCCTCCGCACCTTTGGCAGCTCGAGCGAGGATGGCAGCCCGCTTCTGATGATCCTCCTCGTCATCAACATGGCGTGCAGATAGTGCGTGTGACAGTACATATTCTGCTTTAACTGGACCTAACTGACTATCTTGGGTTCTGCAGCGCCGGAGGAACCTTCACCTGTCGGTTCACCTCGTCGTTGAAAACTCTCTCTCAAGCATCTGACCGTATTCTCGCTCACAGACACGGCCATCCTCATCCTTACCAACGCTATGTCCCCTCCCGAGGTCGTCAATCTCGCCAACGGTGCGTGCGCGACGCAGTCTCTCTTCCTCCTTATCTCATCCCCCATCTCACTGCCTACTCCTTCCTCCAGGTCTCGCCCAATCTTCTGTCTCAGCCGCGCGTGTGCTCGGCCCTCTCGTCGGAGGTGCCCTCTGGACAAAATCACAGGAGCTGGGCGTCGCCTCCTTTGGATTCAACATTGTCGCTGTGTACGTTGGCGGAGCTCGCTTCCATGTCATCATAGGTCTCGTATCGACAAGGCTGACCTGGATCATTTGACTTATCGCCAGGGGATGCGCTACTGCGCTCGCGTCCTCATTCCTTCTCCGCTGAAACGTGGGTGGATGACGATGAAGTCAGGGCCAGGCTATCGGTGTGCTTGTGGCGTCCCCTCTTCCTCTCCTTCTCCTCTGCCTCCTCCTTCTTCTTCCTTTCCCTTTATTCCTCCTCTGCTGTCAGCCCTAGCCTCTTCGACACTATTATATTCTTCTTCTTAGATATCTTAATTGCATGTCTGCGTCTACTTATCTGCCCGCGCGCGCGCAACGTGCCAGCCGGGAACAAAGGCCAGCCAGCCTTGATCTCCTTCTCCCCGGCTTTTCTCCCCGTTCCCGCGTTTCGACGACGTCACAGAGTGCTTGCCTGTGACGCACGCACATGGGAAAGAAACTCATCTTTTTGGAGACCCCGTGCACGTAGGGTTTGCCTTCCGCCGCCTAGGGCTTGCGCGAGTCGAAACGAAGCCCACTTACCCCAGTCTTCATTCACAGCGGGACGCAAGCCCGCCGCCCGCCGCCCGCCTTCGAAGCGACGCGCGCCGCGGCTCGTCTCCTTCCAACCGCGTCTCTCCCGTCTCTCTGCTCTACCGCCCCTCTCCGCCTGTCCCTCCTCACCAGCTTTCTCCCCTCACCCTCTTCCACTACTACAACCCCCTCTTTACCGTCCGCCATGGAACTCAACCTCACCTCAATCCAGGAGCCGCCACCCATCCCTCCCGTCTCGCTCGGCGACCTGCGTGACCAGATCCGCGCCCTCGAGGCAGCCCACAAGGAGCAAGGCATCCAGCTCTCGGGTCGGATCATCCACGTCTGCGTGAGTAGTCGCCCGATTCTCACCTCTATTAGAAGACGAGCAGCAAAGAAGGGAAAGAGAGATGAAGGAGGACGGAGAGGCCCAGGCCAGCCCTTCCTCTCCCCCCCTGCCTGACCCCTCTTACCCTACCCCCCACCACCCCGCGCATGCTCGACGTGGGGGAAGCTCGTTATGACGCTGCTGGCTCCTTCCCCCCGCTGTCCCGGTTCCCTCCCTTTCCCCCTGGCTTTTTCTCTGCTTTGCAAGGCCATCCCGGCATGATGGAGAGGGAGTTGGTGTGCTTCTCGGGAGCAGGAAGGAAGGACGCATACGCACATCTGGAGAGCCTTCTTACCCCCTCCAATTTGCATGAACGAACGGCGGGCTCACGAATGACGATCCTTCCTCTGGGCTTGGTTCCTCCGCCGAGCTCCTTGTCCCCATCCCGGCCCTCCCTTTCTCTCCTCCGACCGGCGGCAGCAGCCTGTCCTGCTTTCGTCCCTTGTTCTTGTGCTATTGGGGCTGAAGCCGGCTTTGGCCCTTGTTCTCTTTGAACCGATGACGCTGACGACTCGCCTAATCCTTGCCGTATCTTTCATCTCCCTCTGTCCACCTCTCACCACACAGCACCAGATCCCCGTCAACATCTCCTACGACCCAACGGCCAACCCGTCGCCGACCATCCCCGCCGACGTCGTAACCGCCCCTGCGACTCCCGACGTCTCAACCTCCGTGATAACGGATGTCCTCCCTGCCCTCTCCTCCGCCGCCTCCACTGCTGCCGCCTCGCTCGCCTCGGTCGTCCCCAAGCCGTTCAAGAAGGTCGCCGCTCCTTCCAAGTGGACCGTAACTCCCCGGAGGGGCCACACCGCCATGGTTTCGGGCATCCGGTCCCTCTCCCAGACACACGAGCAGGTCATTGTCGCTTGGACCGGCGCGCAACCCGAGGCGGGTGTCGAGCGGGAGGATGAGGAAATCTCGGAGGAGGACAAGCACGAGCTCGAGAAGATGCTGAGGAACTATAAGTTGGACGAGGAGGTGGTTGTAGCCGGGGAGAAGTCGTTGGAATTTGTGCCTGTTTGGCTCAAGCCGTCGGTCGCCAAGGGTCACTACGAAGGCTACTGCAAGCGGAGTGAGTCGCAGATCACAAAGCAACTCGTTTCGCGTCGGTATATGACTGACTGATCTCGTTTCTCCCTCGTCAGCACTCTGGCCGCTCTTTCACTACCTGCTCTGGCAGGATGGTGCGTGTTCGAGAACAATCCTCCTTGTCCCCACGCTGACCCCTCACATTCATTACTCAGTCGCTTCCGAGTTCCCCATCGACGACCCCACCTGGCGGGCGTACCAAACGGCCAACGCCGCCTTCTCCGACCGGGTCGCGGCCGTCTATCAGCCGGGTGACCTCATCTTCGTGCACGACTACCACCTGCTTCTCGCGCCCAAGATGCTTCGCGAGCGTCTCCCCGACGCCAACATCGGCCTCTTCGTCCATGCGCCCTTCCCTTCGTCCGAGATTTTCCGGTGCTTGCCTGAACGGAAGGAGATTCTCGAGGGCATGCTCGGAGCAAACCTCGTCTGCTTCCAGACCTACAGCTATTCGCGTCACTTCCTGTGAGCGGCCTTCGATTGAGTTTCCGATTTGACTCGCCTTCTCACATCCTCCTCTGCTCAGCTCGACCTGCATTCGCGTCTGCGGCTTCGAGTCGACCCCCTCGGGCGTCGATGCCAACGGCAGCGTGACTGCCATCACGTACTGTCCCATCGGCATTGACGCCGAGCGAACGACCGTCGACCGGAACCGGGACACGGTTGCTCCCAAGGTAGACGCCCTCCGTCAGCTCTACCGGGGCAAGAAGATCATCGTCGGTCGCGAGAAACTCGATGTCTCCAAGGGTGTCCTTGAGAAGGTGCGTTTTGCACGTCGCTTCCCATATTTCCCTCCCACGCCGAACTCAACCTCCCTTTTTCCAGCTCCATGCCTTCGAGAAGCTTCTCGAGACCCACCCCGAGTGGCGTGGCAAGGTCGTCCTTATTCAAGTCACCCAGCCTGCTCTCTCCGAGTCCGTCAAGCTCGAGCGGCAAGTCTCCGAGGCCGTCTCCCATATCAACGGTCTCTACGGCTCGCTCGACTTCACGCCCGTCCATCACTACCATCAGACAATCGATCGGGACGAGTACTTTGCGTTGCTCTCGGTGGCCGACCTCGCCCTCATCACGGCGCTGAGGGACGGCATGAACACGACGTAGATCCTCTCCTTACTCTCGGCTTCTTGGACCTCGCTGATGTTGTGGCGCTTTGCCCTCTTTAGCTCGATGGAGTTCACCATCTGCCAGGACAAGACGCAGAAGTCGCCGCTCGGTCAGTCTCCGTTTGGCTTTTCCTCTTTCTCACCATGGCCTCTTCTCCTTCTGCAAGGCTCCAACCCATGCTCCGCCCCTTGAAGCATGCTTCGATGCGCTGCTATCCGCGCTCTCTGGGGTGGCAGCGGCGGTGCCTCGCGGACAGGGCGTAGCAGCGTGGTGATGCCCGCGATGGCGGGCCGCTGGCGTAGACTTCGACTACCCTCCTGCGCCTCTCAAGCCTTCACTTGAACCAAACGTCCTTTTCTCCTTGTGCTTTAACGAGCAAGGTTACTGACAATGTTGCCTTTACGTTGCGCCGGAAATCGCAGTCATTTCTGAGTTCATGGGCACAGCCGCTCAATTCAGCTCTGCTCTGCTTATTAACCCCCACGACGTACTCGGCGTTGCTGAGGCCATCAACCGGGGACTTCTCATGTCGGACGAGGAGAAGGCCACTCGCCACGCCGACCTCTACAAGGCCGTCACGAGCCACACAAGTCACACTTGGGCGACGACCATCGTCAAGCAGCTGCTCGAGAAGTCCGTCCTCATCATGACACGTGCATATGTGTCTGTCGATCTGCAGGATTGACACGGCATTCTCTCTCTTCTTTTCACGCAGCGTCGGAGGCGATCACATGGCCCATCAGACGCCGTATCTCGACAGCGAGCTCCTCTTGGAGAAGTACAACAGCGCCAAGAAGCGTCTTATGCTGTTCGACTACGATGTGAGCGACAGTGGCTTTCCCTCTTTTGATCTTCTCCTCTGACACTTCTCCTTGCTTCCAGGGAACTCTCACCCCGATCGTCAAGGTCCCCTCGGAGGCGCTCCCGACGCCTCTCTGCCGAGAGACGATCGTCAAGCTCTCCGAAGATCCCAAGAACATCGTCTACCTTATTTCGGGCCGCGACAGCGACTTCCTTGAAGAACATTGGGGCAATGTCCGCTTGCTTGGTCTCTCGGCCGAGCATGGTTGCTTCGTCCGTCAGCCCGGGTCGAACGGATGGGACAGCCTCACGGACTCGCTTGACATGGTGTGTTGGCGGTCGCTGTCTTCCGTTTTACTCCTATGCTTACTAACCGACGCCTGCTTTCTCTCCATAGAACTGGATGTCGGAAGTCGACGAAATCTTCAAGTACTACACGGAGCGTACGAGCGGATCCAACATTGAGAACAAGAAAGCGTCCATCACGTGGCACTACCGAGCCTCGGACCCGGACTTTGGGTCATTCCAGTGCAAGCAGTGCCACGATCTGCTCGAGTCGACGCTTGTTCCGAGGCGGCCGATCGAGGGTGAGTCCGGAATTCATTCTCCTTCTCTCTTGTCCGGTGAGGGCCTCCTCGCTGACCTACCTGCTCGTTTTCTCTCAGTCCTTGTCGGGAAGAAGAACCTCGAGGTCCGCCCTCTCGCGATCAACAAGGGCGAGATTGTCAAGAAGATCATCTACGAGAATGCAGACGCCGACTTTGTCTTCTGCGCGGGCGACGACAAGACGGACGAGGACATGTTCCGCTCGCTTCGGTCCATCCTTCCTCTCACCACGGCCTCGGCCTCGTCGACGGACCCGGCGGCGGCCAAGAACATCATGTCGGCACCCATCGCGGTGACGTCGACGTGCACGGCCGAGGAGAGGGAGAAGCTCGGCGACGTCGAGGTCAAGCTTGAGGCCGAGGGCATTTTCTCCACGGCTGTCGGGCCCAGTGCGAAGAAAACGCTTGCGAGATGGCACGTCACGAGCCCGGAGGAGGTTGTGCAGATGATGGCAACGCTGGTTGCCAAGTAGGAGGGAGGGGAATCCTCTCTGTTCTCTACTGTTTTTTTATCCTGGACCTTCATGCATTTTCTGTGGCATAATACACGGGTTTCCCGCGACACCCCTCGAAGAAGCGATGAAGTGGGACCTTCTTTCTGCTTTCGTATCGTCGGTTGGGCTGCGCCGGCCGAACTCCCACCCGATCGCGGAGACATCGAGAGAATCGAGCGGCGCAAAGGGAAGGGACGACTGAGACCGAGTGACCAGCCAGGAAGCGAGGGCGGGGTGGCAGCATGCGGCGGGCGGAAGGGCGTGGGCGCACGGCCGGCTGCCCAGCGCCCGGCGGCGCTCGCCCATTCCGCTCACCTGCCCACCGCTCAGCTCCCTCCCTCGCTACCACACCCGCTCCCACCCAGCTCCACCCGCCTTCGCTCCATGACTGCTCCCAGCTCGTCCTAGACACCGTCACTCTCAACTCACCGCCTCACCGGCCCGCTAGACGCCCTCTCCTGCCCCACCCCCCGTCTAGGGTCGCTGCCCTCTTCGCGCGAGCGAGAGAACACTGCTGTCTCTCCTCGCTCCCCCCCCCCGCCTCATCTCTCTCGCTCTCTCGCTCCGCACGCACACACGGGCGCTCCCGCCTCGCCCTCCTTTTCGCCTCTTCGCCTCTTCGCCTCTTCGCCTCCTCGTGCGCCCGTCTGGGACGCCCTTGCCTGCCGCTTCTAGCTCCTCTCGCCAGTCCGCTTCCGTGTCATCTTTCCCGTCGCCATGGTGGTGGGTCCCTCTGTTTCTCTTCCTCGCCCACCACGCGCGCCTTGCTGCCGTCCCGTCGGCCCGAGGCGTTGCTCTTCGCCGGACGCCCGGACGCCCAGACGCTGGCTCCCCGTTTCTTCCTCCCTTCTCTCCCCCTTTCCTGGTCCTCTCATGCTCGCCTCGCTCCCTTCTGGGCTGTGGCCCGCCTCGCTTTCTCTTTCTGAAATCTGGCCTGACCCCGCTCCGCGCCGTTGACCGCATTTCCTTTTCCCCTCCCCCAGCTCATCAATGGCGTTCGTTCCCTCCTCCTTGGCCTTCCCCACAGGCAGGCACGACCATACTGACAGTCCTCTCTCTCGTGCGTACAGGTCAAATTCTCATGGTGAGTGTTGGCGAATGAACGAATCGACTTGTGGAGAGGTCTCTTCTCGTGGGCGGCCTTACACCGTGCATGTGCTTGTCTGCTTGAGATTCGCCGGACTAACCCGAGACCCTCGTCCTCTCCTCCCTGATACCCTTCTCCGACTGGTCTGATCTGCTGCTCTCATAGTCAATCGTGCATCAATGGTGAGAGCGGCTTTTCTTCTCCGACGTCTTTCTTCGGCTCCGTCCGTCTCCTCAAACACCAGAACACGTGCTGATGCCGACCCGACGGCTCATTCTCTCGACTAGGCCACCGCTCGTCCAATTGCGCTCACATGGAGTACGTTGTGGACCTTTTTCAGCCGACCGGCCTTGCTGATGAACTAACCAACAATGACTCTTGCCTGCAGCCGCCCGCTCGTCGAGATCAAAAAGAAAGGCCGCCCACCAACCCAATGTTCTCATTGCCGTGAGCTCCGCAAGACGAAGCGGATGCACGTCAAATGCGTCTGCGCCCAGAAGGAGGCGATACTCCCGAACGTGCTCGACTCTAGGGTAGCAGCGGCAGGGGGGGAGTCTGGACCGGCGTCGTCGTCGTCGTCGCTCAACCTCGCCGCTGCGGGTCCGGGTGGCGCTGGACAGCCTTCGGCGACGGCGTCGACGTCGTCATTAGGATCTCTGCCGGGGGCACCTTCGTCCTCGTCTATCCTGGAGGTCTCGGGTGGCTCTCTCGCTTGTGAGTTGGGGCTTGTCTCTCTCTTTGACAGCGGGCAGCGAGGACGACAAGTTCGATCGGAGCCTCCCAAACCACCACCGATGTTGACTTAGTTTTCTTCCCTCCCGGCCCTTTTTTTTTTTCTCTACACAGCCTCCTCCGGCTCGATCAAGTCCGAACCCTCGGACGCTAAGCCCACGAAGAGACGCTCTGCCGCAACTAAGGTTGCTCGCGGGATCGGCAAGGCCATCGGAGGATTCCTCCAGGACGCTTCGGTGCCACACCCACAGCCGCCCAAGAAGCTCACGCAGGAGGGTGAGAGCCGAACCGGTGGGAGAGATGTTGTAGGGAGCTAATCACTGACGACATGGCCTTCTCACTTCACAGAACTTGCTCAAATGTGTCTCTGCGCCAGTGCGTCGTCTGGCTTCGTTCTCTAGACGTCGATCCACGACTGATGACCCTATTTTTGTTGGCTCCTCTTCCAGTTGGCGACGATTGCCACTGCTGCCAAGACGCCAAGCCCTCCCTGTCAGATGTCAACGGCCTTGTTTCCTTCCCGGGGCTCCCCTCATGCCACTCGGCCCCAGCGCTCCCTCTCTCTCATCGCCCTGGCTCTCTCTCAGCCTTCGACAGCCGATTGTCCTTTGATTCCCGGGCTGGCGGCAGCCTGACGAGCTACGACCCGTGGGAACCCGTCGGTATGCCTTCTTCGCAGTCAAGGCATCAGTACTACCTTCCTTCAGCGAGCGCAGATCAGCTCGGCGGAGGACCGCACTCGGGGTATCTCCAGCAGCAGCAGCATCTCAATCAGCAGCAGCAGCAATTTCTGCACCAACAGCAACAGCAACAACAACATTCCGGCCCGCCCTCGCTCGTCCGATCGAGCTCCTCCCTCTCCTCTTCCTTCTCGCGCCGGTCGTCCGTCTCCCACCCGACGACGCTCTCGGACTCGACGTCGTCGTTCTTTCACCCGTCGGGGCAATCGCACCGACATATGCAGCTCTTCAGCCCGTATAGGAACGGCAGCAACGGTGGCGCGGGAGGCGGGACTGGTAGCGGGACGCACACGCCGTTGAACCTCTCTCAGCAGCAGCATGGGTACCCGCTCCAACAACAGCAGCAGCAGCAGCAGCAGCTCGACCCGATGGGCTCGTTTGCTAGCCAGGAACAGATCCAGGCGGCCTTCAGGAACTTCCTTCCGAGCCATGGCTTCCCAGGATGGAACGGGGGATTCCCGGGCGAACAGCAGCACCCTGGGGCGAACAGCAATGGCGGACGAGAAGGCTCGGATGCCTCCTCCTCGATGGATTGGGCGTCGAACGGCAACGGTGCAGCGCCCGGTGCTGGTGCTGGATCGGTCCCGCTCATGGCTCCGACTCAGCAATTCCAACCGACGCCTTCCCTCAGTACGTGTCTTCCTTTTGATTCTGACTTCCCTCATACAGGCTTGCTGACCTGGACCCCCCTTGCACTATCTCTCAGACGAGATCCTCCGCGCCTCAGGCTTCGATGATGCCGCCCTCTCGACCTTACCCGCCGCATATAACGCCCAGGCGCTCGCCAACGCCGCGATAGCTGCGAACGCTCAGCAGCTCGCCAAGCTCCAACAACAGCAGCAGCAGCAGCAACAACAGCAACAGCCGTCGATTGAGGCGTTCGCGAATGCGTTCCGCTCATCGCCTACGCCGTCGTCGTCTTCCGCAGCTGGCCCCACGAACGGGGACGCCACCGGAGGACAGCAGCATCCGCCTTCGGGAGTTAATGGTGGTGCTGGGGGCGGGCTGCCACGTGCTTTCTCGCCGGCAGCGACGTACCAGATGGAGCAGCAGCTTCAGTACCAACAGCGCCTCTTGGCTCAACAGCAGATCACTCAGCAGATTGCTCAGCAGCAGCAACAGCAACAGCTCCACTCTTCCCCGTACCATCATCGCTCGGAGCAATCCCTACTTGGCCAGCACCACCCCCATCAGCATCCAAACGCGGCGGCCTCGCAGCTCTCTCTTCCTCGGTACCTTCCTTCGCAACTCCATCAGCATGATCCATCCGTGAGCCACTTTGACCCGCTCACCACCAACTCGGCGCATGCGTTCTTCCCCTCCCCAATGAGCGGCAACAGCGATCTTGGCAACGGTGGCATGTACTCGCTCCCGTCGACCTCGCAGCCCAATCTCTACCCACCGCATCATCTACAGCACTCCCGACAGTCCACCCTCATGCCGCAAAACCTTGCGACGCAGTCGGCTTTCGCCTCTTTCCTCGCCGCCACGACAGGGCAAGGAGCAGCAGCCGGGGGGTCCTACGCCGGGAGCAGTGGAGGTGGTCGTGGTGCGCCCAGCGCTGCTCCATCCTCATCGGGGACGAGCCCTCCTGCTTCGAGTTCGGCGTTCGAGGTCGATTCGCCTACGGGGGGCAGCGTGGGTCTCCACCTCGATAGCGGTGATGGCGGAGGGAAGAGCAGCGAGCACCTCCAGCAGCAGCAGCTTCAGCAGCAGCAGCAGACTGCCACCGCCAGAGGAGGCCTCGACATGAGCAGGATGGATCTTGGCTTGGGAGGAATGGAATCAAGCTTCCTCAAGGGCTTCCCGCCAATGGACCTGGGTGCTGCCCCTGTGGATAGCTTCCCCCCTGGGGATGGAGCGATGTTTGACTTCGAGGCATACCTTCGGGAGGGAGGAGACGGAGCTGGTGGTCCTGCGCCGGGGGGTGTGAATATTGTCGTGGAGGGGTGCTCTCAGACGGATTGATCTGCTTTCATATCAATAATATGAACCGGGGGTGGATTGTCGGTTGTCGTCGTCTTCTCCCCAGAATATTATCTCCCCTTTTCCTCATCATTCTTTTCTGTTTCCTTCTAACCACCATCTCCCCGTTTCCTGTTCGTCTTGACGCTGCTCCCTTACTTTGTATCTTGGGCTCCTGTCCTTTCCTCTTTCTCTCCCGCATGCACTTTTGTTTCTTTCTCACTCTCTCTTCATGCACCTGTCACGACGCAAACACTCCAGTCCTCTCACAGGGCGAGCTGGCTTTGTCTTTTGTCGTGACGACGACGTGCAGGCACCTCGAGGCCGGGCTGCGCACCTACCTGACTCGTCGTCGTCGGCCTTCGCCTGCTCTTCTTGACGAGCTTCCAATCACCACCACTTGCACTTCCGTCCAGCATCCAAACACGCCGAGGTCATCTCACTCGATCGTCCACCATCTTGGAAGCCATCTGTTTGTTTGTTTTTAAAATCTCCTAGCAAGGCGAACGCGTCACACCTGTCGAGCGCGTCGACGGTCTACTCCGGACGGACACGCCTCTGCTCAGCGCACCAAGTTTGCCTGTCCCTCCTCGTGCCCCGGGATCTTTCGCAGCACTCACCCGCGTACGTCCCCGCTGCTTGACGACTTCTATGAAAGAGATGATGGAAAGAGGGACACACGCGTCGCGTCACATCATCCAAGTCCTCCGTCTCGGCGCGTCCCGAGCTGTCACCCTGACTCCTCCTGCTCTTCCTCGTTCATGCAGCCTCATCATTCAAGGCCGATGGCCACCTCTTCCTCTCTCTTACTCTCGCTCTCTCTTCCTCCCAGCCGGCGGCTAGCGGCCATTGCTGCCAGGGGCGGGTGGTCGGCCTGGGTGGCGACGGCGTCGTCTGTCGTTGGGTGAGTGAGTGAGCGAGACAGGCGGCTGCCGACGGCTCGTAGCCTGTCCCGTCTGCCCCCGAGCGAGAGGTCGAGTCTGATGCTGTCCCCCCTTGACCTTCTCTCCTCGCAGCGCTCGATACTCGGCCAGTGGCCGGGCGTTTGGGACGTCACATGTCCTGTCGACGATACAGAAGGCGACAGGGGACGACGGCGCGATGCCAACGCCAACGTCGATGGCATCCGCATCAGCAGCAGCAGCAGCAGCAGAGGTCCAGGAACAGCAACCAGTCGAGAAAGCCACCCAGCCGAAGAAGGTTCCCGTCCCGCTACTTCTGAGCGAGACCTCCTGTCTGTGCGCCGTCACTGACTTCTCCTCCTCCCCCCCCCCCTTTCTGCCTTCCACCACCTTCCTGCGCCAGATCCCAACCGCCAAGCAGCTCGCCGACCGAGCCCGCAGAGCCGCCCAAGCCGCCGCTACCAAGCAAGCCCGCGAGGCCGCCAAAGTCGAGGCGGCCGCTGCAAGAGCCGAGAAGGCCGCTGCGAGACTAGCGGCTGCCGAGCGGGCCAAGGTCGAACGTGAGGCGTTCAGGCGGCTGAACACCGTGCGGAACAAGTTTCAGAGGATCCAGGAGCTGAAGCTGGAGATCTACGCGAGGGCCCCGTCCGTCCCCCAAGGGGAGGAGGCGGCGGAAGAGGAGGCGATGGAGGTCAGAGACCGCGTTGTTGGAGTGCTACAGGCCGAGGCGGTCCATCTCGAATGTCGGGTCGCCAAGAGGGACATCAACAGCCTTCTCGAGGGAGAGGGAGACGACGACCACATTCGGCAATCCCTCGTGGCTAACGCCCCGCACGCCATCGTCGGGCTCCAACGGCGGATCGAGTGCGCCTGGGACGCCGATGAGCGGATCTGGGTCCCAATCGAGCCGAGGACGGAGAGCGTGCCGACAGTGGTCGTTCTGATAAGTGGACGACAGCTCTGGGGTCTGGGCATCGATGGGTTTGAGAGGCTCAAAGAGCGAGCGCGGCTGGCGGTTCCGGGGAGCTCGACAAGTGAGGAGGCGGAAGAGAAGGACCCGGTGAGGGTGATCACGATCCTCCTCGGGAGGGGAGCGTTCTCGGAGACACTACCAGACGAGAAGGATGCCAAGAGGCTGGAGAGAATAGTGGACGAGCTCTTAGTGCGGAAGCACCACATCATGGATGGTTCGTCTTCTTTGTCCCATTTTCCTTCACGTGTTTCTTGGCTCACTGGCATTGCAACCATCAGTTGAGTGGGTCTCACCGAGGTCAGACGGTTTCCGAGCCGCTGCCTTTCGAGTCCTGTGGGCCCTGATCGCCAGTATCGCGGACCAACCTTACCGGTGAGCGCTCGGCCGTCCACCGGCCAGCCTTGCCCTCTGCCATCTTCAAAGTCTCTCGCTGACCCAATCCCCTTCAGCGAGCGTCAACGCGGCGTCCTCCCCATCGCCTTCAGCTCTGCCCCCATTGTCGGCACGCTCAAAGGCACCACCGCTCAAGAGACCTTCGAGACTCTTTTCAACCCAGTCCTTCGCGTCTCCAGAGCGCGCGCCAAGGCTCTCGCTCGCCGAGCTGGTTCGCTCCGGAATCTGATGGAGGAGTATGAAAGGCTCGGGGAGGAGAAGGGAAGACTGTTGTTTGAGGATGAACTGGTGAGTGTAATTAGTGGGCCGGCGCGTCTCCTACTTCTGCTTGCTGACTGTCATATTTCTTGATTGGACTCAGGTCAACGGACGACGAATGGGCCCGGTGCTCTCGGCGTTCGTGTACGACGTCTTTCGGCAGGAGGACGGGAGGGCGACAATTCTTGAGCCGGAGGAGGAGACGGAGACGGAAGAGGGAGATACAACATGATATCTTCCTTCGTGGCGGTTGGCTGTGGACAGTGTGGACAGTTCACAACTCAGCGAAACAACCTCCCGTCCTATTTGGCCCCTCGAACTTGAAGTCCGACCCTTCTAGGTTCCTCACATACAAGATGCGCTGTGTGACAGGTTCGCCGGCATCATCATGCCATTTCGTAGCATCGCCACCACCGATGCCACCACCGACAAGCAAGAAGCAGTTTGAGAGAGACGCTCTTCACCGCTCTTCGTCCTCCTGAGTCGTCCATCGTGAGCGACCGGACGTGATCGTTCTCCTTAATCATCTCCTCGGAGTTCTCTCAAGTCAGAAACGGTAGCACGTCCAAGGTCGAGAGGTCTGCTGGAAATGGGCCTGCTGACGACGAGCGAGCCAGCCTGTCTCTTGACGTCGCGGCTGAACGTGTACCCCCCTTCCCTGCTCTCGAAACGCCGCGCACCCTCCTCCTTGCCAGACCCAACGCGCGGTACTGCGATGAAAGTGTTCGTTGATAGAATGATTGGCCGGGGCCAAGCCATGCCAGGCAAGCCGGCATGCAGCACCCTCTCCTCCTCCCCATCTCCCTCCCCCCGCGTCTTCGTCCTCTCCTCCTTGCGCCAGTGTGTCCAACCGTCCGCTAGGCTCTCTCGCTCGGCGGGACAGGCCGACAGGGCAGGCGGCTTAGCCTCGGAGGGAAGCACCTCCAGTCTGCCGGCGGCACCAGCAAACCATCAGTCTCTAGCTTTCGCCTTCTCGCCTGGTCTCGCTTCCGTAGGTCGGTCGAGGAAACTCACCATGACGGCCTCGAGCTCGGCCTCCTCGATCTTGAGCGCGCCAGGCCAGAGGTACCTGGGAGCGTCCTCCTCGTTCTCGAAGTCGAACTTCGGGCTGCTGCTCGACGATGACGTCGATGTCTTCGGTGTCGGTGCCGGCGAGGACGACGAGGAAGAGGACGAGAACGAGGAGGCCGAGCCGAGGGAGGCGAGGAACTTGGAGTCGGAGATCATGGCGGACGTGGCGGAAGGGTGCGGGCGAGGGGTAGAGGAGTCTGTTCGGTCCCAACAAAGAAGCCAGAGCGAGGAGGGGGAAGAGCGAGCGAGCGACTGAGTGAGCCAGAGGGACGCGACGTGAGAGAGGAGGAGGCAAGGGGCGACGAACGGTTTGCCCAGCGCTGAGGGCCCGAGCCGATGAACTTGATCATGGGCTCCCTGTGCCACTTCTCGAGGAGTCGGAGAGAGGTACGCATGTCGAGGGAGGGTGCCGAGGCGGGAAAAGGAGAGGGGAGACGGGGAGGGACGTGGTCTTGGTTGGGAGGAGAAGCGCGAGAGGGAGAGACGGCCGGAGGCAAGCCCGACCCGGTGGTCGGCTCTCGGCTTTGTCGGGGCAGGGGATCCGCTCTTCGTTGTCTTGCATCGCAGCATCATCCCTGTTCGCTCCAGTTGATGGGGCTCTCGCGTGGTCGGCGTCTTGCATCTTGCTCTCTATTTTTCCAGTCACGAACAGGGCGAGGCTATGTGTGCAGGCAGGGCAAGATTCAAAGAGGCCATCGTTACATCATCCCCTCCCCCTCCTCTTCCAGCTCCTCCAGCACAAGTCTCCTCTAGTCCTTCTTGAGCTCCTTCCTAAGCACAAACGATCGCGTCTCGCAGTCGCCGACCTGGCCCAGACTCTCGAGCAGCTCGGCCCCGACGTTCGCCCGCAGCTCATCCTCGCCCTGCTGCCCGCTAACAACAACAAAGATCTCGAGGCCGTCGCCGACCTCAATGTGCCGCTCCGTGGCCGACGTGAAGGTGTCCGTGACAAGGGAGAGGACCTTGGAGAGCGGAAGCTTGCCCGGCGTCGGCGCAAGCGAAGGGTCCGGGTACGTCTGGTTCTTGAAGTAGATCTGGTTGTCGAGGAAAGGCTGGACGAGCGATTGGGCGGCTCCAGCTGCCCGGCAGAACTCGCGCTCGTAGGAGCCGACCGGGTCAAACGAGTATACCGCACCGGAGCCTGAGGAAGACGGGCAAAGATAGGAGGGGCGACATCGTCAGCGCCCTGAACTGGGAGCGAGAACGTGTGTCTCCCCATCGGGAAGAGCGCGCAAGCAGCAGCAGAAGGCATGGACTCGATAGTGTTGAGGGTATCTAACCCTCGAGACAAGGCCTGTCGACGCCGAGGCTACCATGCAAGATCCAGCGCAACCATGCTGACGACGCGAGCGGGAGCACACGCGTCGAGGCGCCGCATCCACGCGTCAACGCCTGGTCCGTCCCCCATTTCGTGCAGCAAGCGCGGGTACCCTTCGAGACAAGCCCAGCACCAGCCCAACGAGCAAGGACTCACCATCGGTCTCATCGATGCCGCCAAGAATGACGTAGGAGAAGTACGGGAAGAAACGATGAGAGTAGAGGATCGTCTGGACCATGCGGGCGATCGCCTTGATCGACATCGGCTTGGAGTGGGCATGTCGGTACCACTGGGAGCACAACGCAACGAAGAAACGTCAAGGAGGTCAGTGAGGTTGGGAAGTGAAGAACCAGCTGCTGTCTGGCAGGTCGAAGCGAGTACTCCAGGTGACACGACGACGCACCTCAAGTCGCTCCTTAATCCGCTTGACGAGCGTGTTTCCGTCCGCGGCGAAACCATTGACAGCAATGACAGTTGTGTCCGTCCTGGCAAGCCGAACGAAGGAAAGAAGGGAGGCCGTCAGCACCATGCGACTGCATACGTGGATCAGCGTCGTCGACGTCGGTCGCTTGCCGTCGAGCAACGCCGCCTTGGGAGAGGCTGACAACGCTCGGGCACCGCGCCTTTCTTGGAGGTAAGGAGCAGTGGACATTGGAGTATAGGCCAAGCATGGCCCAGTGGTATAGCAGGCAGTAGACGAGCATGAGAACGCCGGTAGAGGAGACTGACAGTCGGAAGACCTTGGGCGCATACCGCGTCTGGATTGAGTAGCCCTCAGACTGCCGGGTGTCGCCGGCGATGACGGTGAAGTTCTCTCCAGCAACGGCGAGGATAGTTCCTCCGTTCTCGCTGTGAGATAGGCGAGGCGAGACAGTGAGGGCAGATGGCGAGGTATGTAGGGATGCGAGACGTCGAGTGGGGGGTTGGCGGGGGACGAGGGTCAGCATTGTAGATCCGCCGAGCGACGGTCGATCGGGTCGCAGAAGATGAGTAGACGGACGAGTAGGGGTTGAAGCGGCTCATGTGGAGGGGAGTGAAGAGGGGGAAGAGACGAGGAGGACGAGAAGACGGTGTCGAGATGATGAGTGTTGGAGAGCGTCAGCGGTCGGCGTGGAGCTCGTCGCCCTCGTCAGCGTGGGCCTCAATCCTCGTTGTCAAGGAATCGTCGGATAAAGCAGGAGGATCCTTGAGAAATGGTCCTTGGACACAGAACGTGTATAATCTGTATTTGCTAGCCCATCAATAGTTTATAGTCGGGCTCGCTGTGGTTAAGCGCGCACTTGCTGCGGTTGCGGCTGCCTGGGACTAAATAGGATCTCGGCTCCCTGAACATCGCAAAGATCACGTACAATCATGAAGCCGGTTGTGATCCGTCAATACAGACCAATTTAATCGATTGAGGGTGAACGTGAAGGTTTCAGGGGCATAGCTACCAAGATACCACACGCTTGCATGAACGCGCTTCGAACCCACCCTGCGCCCTAACTACCCAGTTCATCTTCCCCTCAGCCTCAACATCTCCAAGCCGTGATGCAGCTGAAAATTCTCAGATGCTGTAAAATGTCGAGATAATCGACCTCGATTTGGACTCGGGCTGAGTGGCCGAGCCAGCCGATGCAGTGTGGTGTGCTCGCCCTCAGAACCCCTTCCCGCCTCTTCTCTCCTAGTTTCCTCCGACCATCCACGCGAGGCCTCCTCTCTCCCCGCCTTTCCTCTCTGGGCAGCCCACCGGGCATTGCCTCTCCTCGCCCTCTTGAGCTCGGACAGGAAGGCGTGCTCTCTTTCTCCTCCCTGGCTCCTTGCCTTGCCTCTCTCTCCCGACTCTCTGCCCCTTGGCCCCTCTTCATCGCGACCGGTGAGCCCTATCTGGGTCGGCTGCCGACATGCCGAGCCGCCGACGGTCGCACGCGAACCACCTCGCTCCTCGCTTTCGGGAGACGAACGGCTTGTTCCCGTTGGTCTTCACGCCCCTCGGTCTCATCCTCGCCGTTGTCACGTACCTCGCGCTCTCACCATCCTACCTCTCCTCGTCGGATAACTCGACCCAACAAGCCCACATCTTGGTCGACTCGTTCCGGGTCTCGCGGGATCTCCCGCCGCTACAAACGTTCTATCGAAAGCTCAATGTGACAACGCTCCCCGATGACGTTCGAAATCGCAACAACGAGGTCCTAGACCGTCTTTGGGGCTGCGTCGTCGCCGGACACTGTTCCAAAGAGAAGAACGAGCGCAACGTCGTCATACTTGGAGCAAAGGAGTTTACCGAGGGCTGGGCGGGGATTGGGCCTGGTGAATCAAACGCCTGGTGAGTGCTTAGGGTTCGAGAGTCTAAGGGAAGGAAGTAAGGAGTCGGTCGTGGGAAAGGAGGATTCGTCGGTCCAGATCAAGGCCGCCTCAGCTGAATGAAGTGTGTGCCGTCTATCCTTGTTCCTTAGGGCCGCCTCCCTCCTCCGCACGATATCCTCGTTGGGCTACTCGGCCGTCATCTACAACGGTCTGAATGAGACACGGCGAGCTTACGAGATCCTCGCTCCCTACGTCGCTGGTGAGCTCAACTTGGTCCCGCTTCTCATACGCGTCGGCCACAGGTCGCTGAATGGCAACTCCGCCTCCCGAACTAGCCGTCCTTCTAGAACCAGAGGACATCAAACGGTGCTACCATGAGGCTCGGTGCATCAAGCAGCAGCCCATCAAGGACGTGCCTGCCTCGCGCGGCATCCCGCTCTGGAAGGCGAGGCGCTCCGAGTCTTTGGCGCTGGTTCTGTTGTTGATGCTGCCCATCCGTCATTCCAGATGTTCGCCTTTACATACAATTCTACCGCTCAGCATCCCTTTGGATACAACTGGACGCTATCCCCAGAACACTTGGGCACTAAGAACTACTACATCGGCTACTCCATCGACGACGTCTGCCCTAAGGTCATCGAGCCTGCTGTTCAACTGCCGTGTGAGTCGTTGTGCTGACTCCTTCCCCTCTGCCAGGACCTCACGCTCCCTTCGGGAGGGAAGAGCCGACAGGCGTTTGTACTTGCAAAGGAAGAAGCGGACCTCAATCAAGCCTGTGAATCTGGCGGCTCCTTCCTTCTCTCACTGCAGCCCTTTTTGACCGCTCTCTTCCTCAGGGTCGAAACTCGACTATCTCCGTCTCAAGAGCAGACTTGGCGTCTCTCTTGTCAGCTCCTACACACCGTTCTCCACTCCATCCTCCTCTACCACTATCTCCACCAATTCCACCCTTCCACCATCGCCTGTCAAGCATTTACCCTTGTCGGACAACGCCTCACTCACAGAGCAAGGCTTCCTGGATGCGATCCGGCAAGCGTCCGTCATCATTGGAACTGGGTCCCCTTACTTTTCTGCAGAACCTTATGAGGCTTTGGTGAGTGTTGTTCCCGACCTTCCGGTCGCCACCAAGCTCGTCCATTCTGACCTCTCTTTCTTGTCACAACAGTGTCGCGGCACCCCTTACATTAACCCTGTCCTCTCGCATGACCCGGCCAACCCGGGGGACCGCTCGAAATGGAAGACGCAACATCCGGTCCTCCAGTGGCTTGACCCGCCGCTCGTTTACAATGTCTTCCTTGGGGATTCGGATGGTTTGACAAAGGCGGTGGCGAAGGCGCTGGAGCATCCCATCAACAGGTGCTTGGGAGGAGTGACTCGGTCGTCGCGCAACGGACAAGCTGACGAATGAGGTACAACAGGTACATCCTGCCTCAAATGGACACGGCCACTATGGAGGCGCGCGTCAAAGCATTCGTTGAGACCGATTGGAGGGGGATGGCGAGTGGGATCTGGTGGGCGCGACTTCGGAACGAGACAACGGAGGGAATCGTGAGCGAAATCTCTCGGGCTCAGATTTGCTGACAAGTGGCAAAAGCTGACTGTACCCTTCTACCTTGTTTAACTCCAGGACTTCGTATTGTGATGACTCTCGAGGAGACGCGCGCGGATTGCAGCGACGTCGACGGACAAGCCCGGACGGCGACCTGGCACGGCGTCTCACCAGCATCACACTCAACTCTCTTCACATCATACCTCACACCTACTTGCCACCCAGCACCCTGACACGTCGGATGGCCCCTCGACGTGTTCCGCCCCCTCCTTTACTTGTTCTTCCTTCCCTGCATTCAACATTCACTGCCGATCTCGTACATCCGGCCGGTCATAACCCCCAAGCCCGGGCCTCACCTGGCAATCCCCCTCCTCCCCCATAAGGGTGAATACCCTGGGCTGGCCCTTTCGTCGTCGTCGTCGTCGTCGTCGTGGCCGTCACTGCGTAGCCCAGAGCGCGCGCGAGCGAGAAGTCGTGCCCAGCGAGACCAACTCTCTGTCTGCAATTATCCCGTATTATCCCCTTGCCCTCTCCTATTATCCTCTTGCTCCCTCTCGACTTGATGATCTTACGATTTGATTCCCGTCCTTCGTCTCTCCTACATCAACCTTTTCTTTGGGAAGCAATGCATGAACCACCCGGGAACACATGGGCGAAGGAAGGATAGAAGGACCAGCGCGCACGCTCTCGGCCTCTGTGTATGTTTCCTGCTTGACTGGGTGTGGGGTGGCAGCCTGAAAGATGTCATATCGCGCGGCCCAGGTTATTTGGTCGAGCGATGGCCCCTCCAATTCGAGCCGAGGAAAGCGAGCGATCTGGGTTTCCTCTTGCGTGGCTGCTTGCGTCAAAGGCGCGCGCAAGGCGGCCGCGAGTGAGCGGCCCTCCTGGTTCTCTCCGTCCTTACGCTGGATTGTCACCATCCGACGACCATCCAACTTATCGCTTCCCTTTCTCTTTCCTCCGCTCCCTTCCTTCATCGGTGGCCCGACCCGACCCGACCCCAACTCCACATTGCACGCCGGGATCCGTCCATGGTGCCCTCGACCTCGTCACTGCCGACGCCGACCGCCGCTCCCTCGACCACCTCGCTCTGGCCACTTCCAACCAAGACCGCCGTCCCCAGCGAGGGCCACCTCCTCCACGGCCGCGCCTCCGACACCACCCACTCTGGTGCGGCCTTCAGGCGCCGGTCTGGCTCGGCGGCGCAGGCAGCAGCAGCGGAAGAAGCAGCAGGCGCTCGATGGATCGAGGCCTGGATCGACCAGGAGCGGCGGGCCGTCGGGACGGGGCCTGTCGCGGAAGGATGTGAGTGGCCTCTCTCTTGCACTCTCGTGTCGCTCTGCTCTTGAAGCGAACGAGCGCACGGAGGAAGGCACGCCCAGCATGGGGAGTGGGGAAGAGAGGAAGGCTCCGACGCGAAAGGGGTTCTCCCTCGCGCGCGCGCCTTCCTTCGTCTTGTCGGAGTGAAACGACGGACCGCTGAGCTTGGTGCCGTCCACACAGATCCGGACTGCTCCAACGTCGGCAACAACGAGCTCACGTGCTTCCCAAGATCCAACACGACGCTCGTTCAGGACGACTGGTCCAAGCTCATCTGTGCGTATCAGCCGCGTGCCGTCGGGCCACCCCGAATACGCTTCCCTCTCTCTTTCCCCCCCCCCCCGCCCTTCCCCGTCTTGTCTGGGCTCCAGCCAGCCCAGCAGCCCGCCGCTCATGTCTGTGGCTTATCTTCTTCGCTCGTCGTCCCGCCCAGGGAACTTCAACTACTCGCTGTTCATCGCCGGCAACAACACGGTCGACGTCTACCTCTTCCTCTCGTCGAATGACCGCCTCGTCCAGACGTGGCTCGGGCTCCCGAACCCAGAGGGCCAGCTCGCGTTCGAGCCCAACGACGCCTGGTGGGAGGGCATGAACCGAGCGGCAGACCCCATCCCGTCCGGCGGGGCGAGGCCGTGGGGGGCTTACTTTGTCATTGTCCCTGGAGGTCGTGAGTCCGGTTTTCTCTCGCCTCTCCCGCTGCCTTCTCTTCTTCCTTCGCGCATCCCCGCCCTCCCGTCTCTGGCTCAACCCGTCGCGGCGCGTGTCGTGGGACGTGCGCGCCCGCTGTGCGCTTGCACCGGGCCCCATCTCGGTCGGCGTGGGCGTCGCCCCCCCCCCCCAGGCTGCCTCCCGCCAGGAACCGAGCGCCAGAGCTCGGTTCGCCATCCATCCACATCCGTGACGGGGAGGCGTCGGGGGTCTCGTGCGTCATCGCCCAAGAGGGCGATGATGGGGCGGCTGGTCAGGCAAAGGAAGGGGGCTTGCCCCATGCAGGGACGCGGCCGCCCTCTTCTCTCACATGGCCTCTGCTCGATCGTCCCAAACGGACGGACACGCGCCACACGCAGCTGGCTCTGCCCGTCCTCTCCCATCTCCATCGCACCGCGGTGTCGGTCAGGTCTTGTCTCGAGACGCCGGCACCGATCGAGGCTGGGTCAGACGGAGATGGGTGTCCTCGTCAGCCTTGGATGACCCATCTTGCCGTGCGGCGAAGTGCAGTTTTGCCCAAAGAGCAGTCGTTCTCGCAGAGGAAGAAGATCTCGCGCGTCTTCCCGTCCCAAACTCTCTTCCGTCGCTGACCCTCTCCTTCTCTCGACTCTGGCAGATAAACTCACCGGCGCTGAAGTCCACCAGGCGACCTTCACGGCCAACCAGACCGCCATCCCAACAGCCGCGGCCCTTTCGCTCTCCTCGCTCGCCTCGGTCATGTCGACAGTCTCCGTCGCGTCTGTGTCCGCGACGTCCGTCCTGACGGCGGGGGGGCTCTCGGGGAGCATCAGCCGAGCGAGCGTCGCGAGCGCAAGTGCGAGTCGGAAGGCTGCCGCCGCCGACGGGAACCTCCAGGGCAACGCTTCGGGGTCGGGCTTCCCGAAATGGGCGGTCAGTCTCCGCGTTCTGTACCCGTGCACCTTCCTCCGTCATGTCTGACGAGACGAGATCTGCCTCTTCTTTCCCTGCAGATTGCCCTCCTCGCGGTCCTCGGCGTGCTCCTGCTCCTCGCAGCCTTCGCGCTCGCGTACCTCTTCGTCCGCCGCATCCGCCGAGAACGGGGGGCCGCAGGCCGCAGCAATCGAGACACCTCGGTCGGCTCTCTCACATCGAGCTCCCCAATGATGGGTAGTCGGAGTGGGACGGGTCAGCTCGTCTTCCAACCTGGAGGTCGCGGCAGCTCCGCAACGGCGAGTGGAACTGGGATCGGAGCGGGCGCATTGGGTGCAGGGGCGACGACGGGTGCTCTTGGTGTGGGTCGGGCAGCTTCGTCCCGGGCTGCATCTAGAGGCCCCGGAGACCGGCCAGCGACACCCATCTCCCCTGTCTCTCCGGGGGCAGTGACGGATGACTCGCACGGCCTGTACAACGTCGGCCTTGCTCCGCCATTGACATACCCGTATGGAGTAGGAGGCCCCGGCAGTGCCTCCAGCCACGGAACACCCAGTCTCTCTGGCGCCGATGCGGCCTCCATCACCGCTGCGTACCGGGCGGCGCTGAGCAGCCCGAATTTTGGAGCCGACTTGCACGAGGGGTTCACCCCGCCGGATGAGGAGGATATGAGGGGAGCGGAGGAGATCATGCAGAGGGAGTTGGGGAGGGAGGGCACGCAGCTTAGAGGTGTACCAGGTGGGATGGCAAGTGTTCAGAGGGGGGAACTGCCCTGAGGCGGAGGTGGGAATCCCTTTTTCTCTCTTTTGCTTTCTGCCTCACTTGCTTCTTCCTGGCAGTTCAACGGCTGTTCCTCCCTTCCGCCTCTTTCATCGTCACCATCTGGCCCCTTTCTCGCTTGCACTACTACTCTACCTTTTTTTCCTTCTTTTTCTCTTTTGCCTTTCCTCTCTTAGTCAAGTGACCCTCCTTCTTCTACTTGAAATGGTCCCGCTCCTCACCCAATCCTCTACGTCTCTCTCAACCCACAAAGGACAACCTCGCTCCCCTCCCCCTTTCTTCCATCTTCATCCTACCTCCTGCGCACTGGACTTTTCTTATCACTTCTCCTTCTGCTTCAATCGCCTGCGCCTTGCTACTACGCCATACTCTCCTTTTCTTTTTCCTCTTTCCATCCATCGTCTCCATTGCTTCTGCGCGCCCCGCTTCCCGCTCTACCACCCCCCTCCAATCCCACTCACTCACTCCAGTCACAACTCTAGGTTAATTGTGTTCTTACCTCTACCTTTCTATCCCCTCTGCTTTCCACAACGGAATTGTTTTTTGCACCTTTTTTTTTTCCACTGCTCTTTCCCTTCCACCAGACTCTACGTGTTCCTTCTCCACCTGGCACCTTATCTCCCCCCTCTCCCCTCCCTTCCCCCAAAGCTTCTCCTCTCTTTCTAGTTACAAACCCAATCGATCTCGATCTTCATTTTTCAGCTCTGGCACTCCCTGCTCCCCCTCCCAACCCTCCCTTCCCGCTTCCCCAATTCAATATCCTTCCCGCCTGGTTCCACTCGCCCTTTCTCCAACTCCGAGCCCCGGATGCTCGCCCTTCCTTTCCTTCCCAAGGACGGCCGAAAGATGGGAGCACTATGTTTTTCTTTGTATTCATGGGGTCAAAAAAAAGGGGGTGGGGGGCAGGCGGGGGGGGGAGGAAGAGAAGAAGGCGAAAGAGGTCAGGCAGGATCATAAGGAGTCAGAGAGGATTGAGAGAGATCATGGGTGGGGTGGCAAGAACAAGTCCGGGTGGGTTTATAGGGAGAGTGAGATCATGTGGGTGTATGTGTGTGTATGTGTGTGTGTGTGTGTCCAGCAAATTCAAGGCCAGCGACTACGCAAATTCAAGGCCAGCGACTACCCTTCTCGTCAGAGAGAAAGGAACGTCCCCAGCCCGGCCGCCACACCCGCCCCGACGAGCCACCCTCCGACACCGCCGGCGGTCGTGCGGGCGGCCCCCGACGAGCCCGAGCCCAAGGTGGAATCCGAGCCGGAGCCGGAAGAGGTTGTCGTCGAGCCCGCGGTGACTTTGTTGGGCTTGGCAGCGAGGTCGTTGTAGACGTAGTCCCAGATCTGACGATGAGGACGGGATGTCAGTCGAGAGCGGGATGGAAGAGGTGGAAGGGAGAGACGGACGGCTTCGGGATTGGCGTCTGGGTTGAAGGAGGGAGAGAGGAGGAGGGGGGGGGGGGGGGAGATCAGCTTTACGTTGAGAAAGAAGAGGGGTGGAAAGGACGAACAGGTCTCGGTGGTGAGAGCAAACCGGACATCGGGTTGCTCGGAGCGGTAGGCTGGAAGGGGAGCGAATGGATCAGCAGATGAGCGAACGGACCGAACCGGATCGGCGACGAGAGAAGGGACGAACCGATGGGAGTGCTGTAGGACCACAGAGATGGGAGTTCGTCATCTTAACACGGGAGGGAGGTCGGCGAGGAAAAGCTAAACTTACGCCTCGTCTTCCCAGGAGAAGGCGTATCGCCACTGCATCAGGAAAAAGTGTCAGTCTTGACAAGAAACTTACAACACGCCCTCAAAGGCACAAACGTTGTGGCGCTGTTGCAGTTCGGCACCATGAGTCAGAGCAAGAACACGTAATAAGAGGAAAGTTGACACATGCTCACTGTGTTGGCTTGAATGATGAGCTGGGGCGGTCGACGAGGGTCGTTCGTCAGGCCTGCCGTGATGATCTCGCTGTCGAGATCGGCCCACTCAAGGACCCTGGCAAGGGTGTAAATTGCGATTAATTCCTGTGTGATGTCTCTCATCTGAAAGAGAGAAACGGTGCTCACTGGGCGCCGGCCATGCCCTTGTATTCCATCTGCGACGTCGTCGGGTTGCCGCCGTAGACGTACATCTTACTGTGAGGGGAGCAGCAGGTTAAGTTAGTAACGAATCTCTGATGGCAAGTAGATGAGGACGGACACGTTGTGCTGCTCCTTCCTGCGAGTGCCGCACGATCAGAGTCATCAGTCTCATGAGCGTCAGAGGATTGTAGTCGAAGTTGTAAAAGGCTGACATGACCGTAGTAAAGAGGGCGCAAGTCCTGAAGGAAATGAATGAATGATCAGGATAAGTCTCGCCAGAAGGACCGACGCAGGAGGACTTACGAAGCACAGTTACCGTTTCCGACGATGGCGATCTTGGAGAGGTCGTAAAGCGGCGAGCTCGGGAAGCTGGACGTGTCGCCACAGAAGTCCGTAAAGCGCTCCGATTGGATATCCGGAAGACCGTTGACTTGGACGGTGACCTCCTCGTCAAAGACGTCCTCGGTCCGGGAGAGCGGTTGGCCATTGATGTAGTTCCACGCTGATGTCGAGCTTTCCTCAGTGCGTGTTAGAGGTAGGCATGAGTCGGGCTCAACGCACAGACTGGAGAGTAGAAAGTGGAGTTGAGACCAAGGCGAATGTTGGCCTTAACGATGTCCTGCGCAAAATCACTGCCGCGCAAAGCCGTCTGCGAAAAGGTCTGTCAGCATCTGGCAAGAAAGGCTTATGATCCGCTCAGACCAGTAATTGACCTCGAAGCCGGGGTCTGGGGACAAGGCGTAACGCTTAGTCAGCAAATGAAGAACTCAGAGCAGAAGATAAAGACGCATGACTCGCTAGCCTGGACCGAGCTGCCAGCGAGAAAGCGGTGCAAGACCGTTCCGAGGCAGAGGTAGCCACCTCCATTGTTCGACTGACGCGAGGCTTCCGTCAGCGCCGCAACGCACTCAGAGGAGGCGACATCCAACTCACCACATCAATGATGAGGTAATCGGTTGATTTACGAATCTTTTGGAGACCCCCGATCAGGACCGGAAGAGTTTGCTTGAATGACAGGTCAGGGCTGAAGGTGCCGATGACGAGGACAGCAACGCGGGGGTTGGATGTGAGGCTGTCGCGTCGAAGTGTCTCGTTAACGCTTGGCTCGATGTAAAGGAACGGAAAGTGTCCAATAATTACGTGAAGAACCTATAGTGGTGCAGAAAGAGCAAATGGAGTCAGTCGACCATTTTCGGAAACGAGCAGATGCAAGAGTCATCTCACTTGAGTCCCGTGCCGACTGTGCTGAAAGGTGAAAGCCAAACATCAGTAGCCGTACGGGCGGTCTCTTCAGATGAAAATCACTCAGACTCACTCCCTACCATAAAGTTCAGCCCCAAGCGGCGACGTCCCCGCCATCGCGCCGGACTTCTTTACCGTCGAGGCATCAAACTTGGTTTCGGCCTTGATGTACTCTGGACCACGACCCCGCACGTTCTCGTCGAACTTGACAGTAAAGCTGCTGCCGAGCAGGCTCGAGGCGGACTCCTCGTCGGTGTTATCAGTGGGGGTGACGGCCGTCGCTTCCTGGTCGTCGCTTTCGGCCCCCCTGGATGGAGTACTCTGCGTCTCGTAATTGATGCCATTGGTGGTGTTAGAAACCGCGCAATAGTTGTTCCAGCTGTGAGTAAGGCCGCTATCAGCCCAAGTCGGCAACTTGGAAGTCGAGCATGCCCCACGTACAAGGAGGCCGCGCTGGTGAAGGGCCTGCGGCCGAGAAAAAAGGCCTGGTACGGAACCTGGAGGGGGTACAAGGGAGGTTCTTAATGATGTTTTCATTTAAGCTACTCAGACCGAAATATAACACACGTAGATGGTCTCTGAGGTAGTGGCATTGACGCGAGTGATAGTCATGTTGACGCCGTCCTTGGCGACACCGACCTGAAAAATATACATGAGGACGCTCAGCTTGCTTCGGGCCAAGCGACACCGGCAGTCAACTCAATTGAACTCACGGGCGCAGCTGGTAAGAAGCAACAAACATCAGTCTGCGAGCGCGCACATAGCTAGGCACAATGGAAGCTCACCAAAGTCTCCCAGCTTCTGGTCCCACTGCGATTCAGGCAGGAGTCGATAGGAAGACTGACGAGCGATGACGAAAATCAGGAATCTGCGCATATCCGAGAAGCCACAACTCCAATGAGCGAGAGCGGAGTAAGGAGAACGAACGAAGACTGAGTTGGTGCGTACACCCTGAGACGTAGACGCAGATGTCAGTCTTGCACCACGGGAAAACGCCACAAGCGCAGCCAGCGCACGTGGTCCAGATAGGTTCCGACGACTGTCCGAGCAATGAAGTCGACGTATTCATTGGCAGACTGGCCGTCGATGGCGTTAACGAGAGCACCATCGTACTATCGATGCGAGCTGGGGTCAGCCTCTCTCTTCAGCGAGCCCTCATTCCTCTGGTCAGCGTAGAAAGCGGACGCACCTGCTCAAAATCATAATTGTACCGCTTGACGAAGTTGCTACCGAGCCCCGTCAACAAGATGCTCGCCTCGGGGAGGATCCGAATCTGGACGTCGCTGAGAGGAGAGTCGGGTTTCGGCGCGATGGGAACGATGGGGAAGGGCAGGACCGATTGGAAGGTTGATTCGTCTGAGAAATATATAGAAGATAAGGTCAATTGATATATGGATCAGTTGAGCTCGCGGAGAAGTAACGTACAGCAGGGGAAAGAGTACACGGTCTAAAATGAAACAGAATTCTAGTTCAGCGCAAAGAGGCGAGGGCAACGATGGAGAGAAGGTCTCACGTGTCCATCGTTGAGTCCTGAGTTAAACGTATTGATCACGTCCATCTGGAACGCATAGTCAGTGTCGTACGTGGTGGTGTTGACTGGAGGGAGGTTGCAACAGCATCAGCCTATCCCAGGTCCGGCGAAGAAAGAATGCTAAATGTTGCGACTTACGCCTCTGGATCTCGGCAGCGATGTCAAGCTTCGATTCAGTCCAGGGCGCCTGGGCATTCTCGGCATAG
This sequence comes from Tausonia pullulans, assembly GCA_951802195.1. Lineage (NCBI taxonomy): Eukaryota > Fungi > Basidiomycota > Tremellomycetes > Cystofilobasidiales > Mrakiaceae > Tausonia > Tausonia pullulans. Next base: position 1,083,387 of record OX637623.1, on the reverse strand, counting down.
ACGTCAAAGGTGTAGAAGCGGTTGTAGACTCTGGTGACAGAGCAAGGAGATGGCCCGCAGTCAGCAAGGGGCAAGCTTTCGCCCAAACGAAGGAGTGGCGGCCGCATCACCTGTCGATGTTGGTGAGGACCTGAGGTGATAATCCGACCGTCAATATGTTCACATTAAAAGAGAGCTCGCCGAAATGACTCACATTCTGGCGGATCGTCTAACGAGAGAGTTGGCACGCGCATTCATGCACGTTGGTCGGTCAGTCTCATGGCGCTCGTAGTTCGGGTCAAGCCGACCCTGCCGACAGGACGGACCTCGTCAAACTCGAAGCTCTGGAGGCAGGCACGAGCAAGAGCAGGGGTTGTCACTGGAAGGAGAAAGTACGTGAATGCCACATCAACCGAAAAGAGCGAGAACGAAGGGCTTGCGTCATGGCGCTCAGGCGACGCCGCCCACATCATCTTGGCTGGCTACTCACTGTTGAGGCCGGCGATTTGACGGCAGGCGTCCGTCGCGACGGTGACCGTCGGGCCGGCGGGAACTGGGCAGAGGTAGCAAGATGCAGAAGCAGGTCAGTCCAACAGCATACAGGAAAGCAAGCGAGAGGGAGGAGACGAGGAGGGTCGAGAGCCCGATAGGGTCTGACCTCGCGACTCCCCTCCCTGGCCTGTCCGACAAAGGGGGAGGAAAGACGGGCCGCGCCCAGGCAGGTAGGTAGGCCAGAAGTGGACTCACGCGGCCGCGTCGCCGTCGCAGTGTTGGTGAGCGTGCCTAGGCGGGTGGTGGTGGGTGTCTCGAGGATCTGCCTCTTGAGAAAGCCTTCAACCTTCTCGTTGTAAATCGACCGGGCGAGCGCAGGCGCGGCCGGGAGCAAGGCGGCCGCAAGCAGAGCAAGATGGGCAAAGTTGGGCACGGGAGACATGTGTCAAGCAGATCGGCCTCTAGGGAAAACGGGCGAGGTCTGGTGGGTTGTTGGTGGGAGTGCTTATGATGAGGTACCTGATGGTCGAGGGAAGGCTGGGCAGGACGACGACGACCGAAGAAAGCTTGGTTCGTTGCAGCTTGACCCCCGCCTCAACCGAGAGATCCGAAACTCAAAAGTGGAGGACCCCTTTAGTAGTCGGCCTATGCCAAGCGCCGATCTTTCCGCCTCCCGCCCGGACGGCCGCATCGTTGCGCCGACAATAAAGTACTCAGCAACGTTACAAGGAGGCGACACCACGCGGGCCGAATGCGATGCTGCATGGATGCAGACCCGACTGGCTAGCATCTCGCCACACCCACCCCCTGTCTTCTAGGAAAGATGTGCTGTAAAAGAGGGCATGGGCTGCGGATCCACCTGTCGCAAACCCCCTCGTCGTCGAGTGCTGCGAGCGCTGGGGGAGGGACCTCGGTCCGACTGGCCGGCGGGCCGCTCGCGCGAGAGCCAGCACCGCGACCTTTGCCTTGCCTTCCCTCAACCATCAACGACAACACCGAATCGGCAGCAAGCCCCTCGCACTCTCCTCTCCCACTGGTGCTCTCCCCTCATGGAAACCTTCATCAAGTCCACCCAGTTCCTCACCGCCGGCATGATTCAGCCCCCGGCGGAGAACGATGGCTACGAGGGCACCCAGTACTCCTGGAAAGCCTTCGTCTTCCGCCCGGCCCAGTACCAGTTCGAAGCCGTTGGAATTACCCTCCTTGCTCTCTATCTCGTCGCATGGCGTGTCGGATGGTCGATTAACCGGGCCAAGGCGAGGGACTGGTGAGATCAGCGAGCGGGAGGGCAGTGCGCGTCGACCCAAGTTCATTGACACTGAGTGAGCGCGTCCCGTCCTGTTGTCTTCTCTCTCTTCAGGGCCCTTCCTGTCGTGCCTTTCCTCTCGGAGCAATTTACATACCTCTCACCCAAAAAGGGTGAGTTTCCCATGCGCGCGGATGGGTGCGCGGCCTTCCTCGCGTTCGCCAGCGGCCGTCGCGGTCTCATCTCGTTCCACCAGACCGTGTCACTTGTGCGTCCTTCTCCCTGGGAGATTCTGAGGTAGCGCTTGCTCCGCTAAGCCCAAGTCACCACATATTAGATCCCCCGGCAGGACCCCTTCCTCCTCCTCTACTACTTCCTCCTTCGACCCATTGTCGACGTCCGGGCATCCCCTCCTGTCGACCTCGTCACACTCGACGCGACACTGCTCCCCATCGGCGCAACGGTCGCCCTCGTCGGGAACCGCATTCGCGTAGAGGGCGAAGCTCCGGGGCTCGGGGGCGGCCTTAGGTCGGGATCGTTTGCCATTACTCGCAAGGAGGGCCTGAATGAGAAGCGCAAGGGCCGCTGGGATCTGGTACGTCGTCACTCCGTCGACGTGCCCGCCGTGTCCTGTCTCTGACATTTCTCCTCTGAACAGTCCTTCCCTACTGTCCAATCGGACCACAAGGACATTGACCCCAACTTTGCCATCATCTCCGAGCATGTGGATATCACCCAAGCCCTTCTCGCGCCCATAGAGACCGGCGGCGTGGGACTATACGAGCTCCTCTCGGACCCAGAGACCAAGCCCTACTTTGAGTCACTCGTCGTACGTTCTCGCTGTCTCTCTCGTTCTCCACTACTTCTTTACCTGACACGTACGCCACCATCCCCTCCTGTCCAGATCTCCGACGTCCCCTACACCCGCCCAATCCGCCCCAGCGACCGGCCCTCGGCCCAACACGCTGTCCTCACCTTCCGTCTTACCCCCTCCCCCTCTATCACCCTCGCCTTTTACCGCGTCCTCATGAATCTCGTCGACTCGCTCACCTCCCCGCAACCCATAAGAGCGTTCGCGCCTATCCGAGCCGAGATCACGAGGAAGCTGAGAAAGACGCGCGTCGAGGCGTACGAGACGATCGATCGGGAGGTGACGAAAGCCAAGGAGCCAAAGAAGGAGGAGAAGTCTGAGATCGTCAAGAAGAAGAAGGAAGAGAAGAAGAAGGGGCTGAGCGCGGCGGAGCTCAAGAAGGTGGGCAGACCTGGCTGATCGCTCTCTCGCTTGTGACGCCGGAGGCACGACTGAAGGTTTGGATTCGCCCATCATACAGATCCAGGACCTTCAGAAGAAGCGAGAAGAGCGCAAGCAGGCGACCAAGCAGGCGAAGAAGTAGAGCTAGGGGAACAAAACAAAAAAGAACAGAATACATGTCAAGGAGTCGACAGATATAAAGGAATTTCACAGCTTTTCCAAGGTCGACATTGGCGACCCCGTTGTCTGGGCATCCTGGCCGGCGTCGAGGATGAGGGTCTTGTTGTCGCAGTCAGTGAAGCGGGTATTAGCGGGAGATCTTATCGTCGTGATCATCGACGAAGCAGGTCGAGCCGTCATCAACGAGAGAGCGACCGATGCACATATCGAAGTCTGACCGTGGAGATTTGGTCAGCCCGAAGATTATGGACCGTTGATCGAGACGCGAACGCACCGAAGACGACGATCTCAATAGCGAGAGGCTGCGTGAAGTTCTTTGGATATCGGAGGAAGCAGAGCGCGAAGGAATATGCTAGCTTATTGGCAAGGAGAGTGGCGTGTCAGTCAAAATGCGCTACGCTGCGTTTGAGCCAGGCATCCACTTCCTCCCATCCAGTATATCTTGTGTGCAGCAAGGTCCAGTCAAGATCGATCGACTTGCAGAGCCTCTCCAGCGGCAACCCATCGTCCTTCAGTGCGTCGAGCTGTTGCCCAGCCTCGAGGCCGTCGATCCGCACCCACTTGATCCGACCAATTCCACCTTGCTACGCCCCCTTTGGATCCAGGTCGACCACCCCGCGTCCTCATCAATGGCGATCACAACACAATGCCTTGCCTGGTCGGCTTGGTCAGCCGGTGCCTCGCAGTTGCCGGCGCGTTCAAGACTCGGAAAACATCGAGGACACACCGCCAGGCGACGTCGAGTAGCGGAAGAACTGGAGGCCTTTCCGGTCAACTAAATAGAGCGCTCGACAGCTCCCGGTGAGTCCGATCTGCTTGGGCGTGTGGATGGCCTCGTCGGGTGTGATGAGCGCCTTTTTCGACGAGGAGACCAAGGAGAAGTTGTGGATAGAGGGAGTAAATCGAGCCGTCCTGAGCGCTGTAGATCGAGAGAAGATCAGAAGGAAGGATCGCGCGCATAACGATCGCCGTGAATCGAGGACTTGCTCAGACCCCATGATTGTGTAGAACCTTGCCTTGTTCACCCTTTCGTACATCAGCCCCTAACTCCGGAGACCAGACCATCTGAGTGCGGAACCCTCGACGAGGACGCGAGAGCGGATGACGTCGTCAACTTCCCCTTCATTGCCGTCGCCTGCCCTGGATGATGCTTCAGAGTTGGGCATCGCATAGCTGCGGCGCTTCTCTACATCTGGGGCGGGAATATGCCGCATGTTTAAAAGAGATGGTAGTAAGAGGCGGAATGAACGAATGCGGCGCAGGCAAGGTTATCGTCTGCACGGTGTTCCTCGTTCGTCATCCAACTCCGACGCTGAGGCGGGCGGTCAACGAGTGGTGGCGAAGGAGAGGGAACGCGATTCTTTCGGACGGTCAGCCATGCTAGGGCGTGGACATGGCTTCTAGTGTGAGACGGGTAAAGAGAGGTGTATCGACCTGGACGAGAACGCACAATCAAGGTCAAGAGCCGTCGCAGCACGCTCGACGACTCTGGAGCTCGTGCCGCCCACAGGTCCAAAGACTTCGACTGGAGACCCCCCATGAGTATGGCGGTTTTGGCTTCCTGTCGCTCCTTCACCGCTTGTCCTGCTCTGGCCCAGTGGACCTGCGACGCCCTCTTCCGACCAGAGCTTCCAGCCTTGGCCCGCATCCGGACCCCATCATGAACATGTTCCGAAGCTAGCCAGACGACTTCACGATTGATACCGCGTCCGCAGACCTGCAGTGCTCACAGTTCCTGGTCCGGGCGTCATCTGGACTGGGCAAATCTCTTCGTCTCCCCACTCACCAGCCCTCGCCATTTCTGATGTTACCGCCCCATCAGGAGCTGCGACGCGCTCTCTACGCACGCTGGCGTGCCTAATTGAATGCCTGAAGCAAGGAGCTTTACCTCGACGCTAGGCATTGGGATGTGCGGCACTAGAGGAGAACAGTGTACTCTCTAATAAATTAAAAGCGACAGATCCCTTCGTGCCTCCCCACGCAGCAAGCGTCCGCCTGGACATCCCAACAAACCCGCCCCACGCACTGCCGCCCGGCTGACTGTGTCCCCTCGTCATCCTGGACGACTAGCAGAACGGCCTCCCAGCTCTCGTTAATGCCGGTTAGGAACGACGCTGGAGTCAGCTCAAGGGTCTTTCCCGAACCTCATCTGAGGTTGTCGATCTCGTCTCTCGTTATTCCCTCTGTTCTCCATCTGGGCAAGCATACTGCATCGGTCTCGCTCGCGGATAGCACTCTCACGCTGCACATGGGAGCATGTGTAGCGTGCTCTATTTCGCTGCCCCAGTGTGATCTTTCTTCCATCTCTTCGACGAGCCCTGTCCTGTTGTCATGCGCGGCGCTGTCTGTACCGCTGCCGCAGCATTTGTCTCTCGCCCGCTCCCCGGATTCCCCTGCCTTGTACTTTCCTACCTCCTACCTTCTCCCTCTGCTTTTCTGTCCGCTCTCCCTACCAAGGACTTACTTTCATCTCATCCTCATCCCCTCCCTCTTCCCATATGTACAGTTCTCTCCTCTCCCTTCCTCCCTCTCGCTGTCACCATAGAGTTATGTCGTCCACTCCGCTAGATTCATGACTTAATGCAAAGAAAAAAGCTAGAGAGACAAATGCACCATGGAGCGAATATTGAGCAACGGTGAGCCGCATATAGCCGGCTGGGTCCTCGGCGGCTGTTCAGATCATCAGATCAGGATGAAACTCCTGCGGGGTCAGCATGCACCTTGCAAAAGAAAGGTTAATACCAAGAGAATGCCAGGTAAAACGACGCGCGCGTGCAGATGAGAGTGGTGTAATTCCTTCGGCTCGAGGTTCCTAGATCGGTCGGCCGAAGAACGAGGTCGGAGTATGAGGGCGGAGTACGATGGGGCCATCTGATCAGGATCGAAATAGAACCTACTAGGAAAGCGCCAAGGATTGAGGAAGGGGACATTGCCGGGGAAACAAGGAGACAGGCGGACAGGCTGAGAGACAAACAGGTCGCTGCTGCTTCTCGCTCTTGCCGCTCAGTTGCGCCTAACCTAGCGGCGAAGAATCTGGAGTTTCCTTTTCTTCGAACTCCTTGAAAAGCGCAAACTCAGAAACTCAGATCCAGGACCTGAAAGTGAAGAAGCGCGAACGCAAGATCAGTAGGGTTCCTCCTTGCCAGGATTGCATCTGACATGATGCCGGCCGATGCCTCCGCGCGCCCCCCTCTTCCCCGCTCTCTCCACGGCCCCCCTTCTCACCCCTCAGCCGCTCTCCCGTGTACCCATTTTCGGAAATGGTCCGCTGCGCAATCAGAGAAGATCAGAGCTCCATCAGACAAGGGGAGATTATGATTTCTTCGCTCTTCCTCGCCCCTTCAACCTCCATCCTTCATCTCTTATCTCATTCTCCTAGGGACTCCCCCCTCCTTGCCTTCCACCCACCCTCTCCCTCCTCCCTTCCTCGTCAAGCGAGCCTTTGGTACGGCTCCCGAGCCTTCCGATTTCCTCTCCCTCGCTCGAAGCTCACTTTTGCGCCCTTTTCTCCCGCATGCGTCCTTTTCGCTCGCCCTACTGTTACGCCTCCTCCAGGTGAGTGAGGATCTTCTCTCCCCTCCCTTCCGCTTCCTCCCCGCCTCCTCTTTCCACAAGCGAAAACAGGCCTGAGACTGACCTCTCTGCTTTATCGATAATCGGTTGTTCCCACTGCCCTCCCGCTCGCCGCTCCCCGTTCCCGTCTTCCCTCCCCTTCTCCGTCCTCCGTCCTCCGTCCTCTGTCCTGTCCTCTCCTCCCCCCTCCTTGCTCCCCTCCCCTCTCCAGATCACAATGGCCAAAGACCTGTTCTCCGTCCCAATCTTCTTCATCGTTTGTCAGTCTCCCTCTCAGAGCCTGTTTCCCGTGTCCCTTCTTGGCGCATCTTTTTTTTGGCGATCCCAGCCCGCCCTGGCCTTATCCTTCCTCTTCTCGTCCCTCTCTTCCTGTCTCCCTTGCGATCTCTCAGCCACGAACGCTCAAAATGTCGGCCTTGCTGACAGAGGCTTCTGTCTCTTTTCTTTTTCTTCTTTTCTCTCTGCCCTTCTCGGTCTCTTCGCCTTTCCCGCTATCTTTCAGTCCGCGAGACGATCGTACGTGCTTGGTTCCCTTAGCTCACACGCTGTCTATAAAAAAGCCGTACCTTCCACAACCCGCTGATCATTACCGCTTTCCCAACTGCAGGAGGCGTCCATTGTCATTTCGGTCCTCCTCGGTTTCGTCGAGCAGCTCGTCCAAGGATCGGCCCAGGTCGGAACCATTGAGGAGAATGACCACAGGATCAAGACGCTCATCCGTCGCATGCGCATTCAGGTCGGTCTATTGGATGGCCATCCTCTGCGATATACCGAGCCTTACAGAAAGCTGACTCCTCAACCACGAAAAGATCTGGGCGGGAGCCCTGACTGGTGCATTGATCGCCCTCGCTATCGGAGCCGCTTTCATCGCCGTCTGGTACACTACTCTTTCCGATCTTTGGCAGCAGACCGAGTGTGAGTGCCCCTGAGCGCGCCACCAGAGGTTTCTCCTTAAGCTGAAACTTGCTTGTTCACCTTCTCTCAGCTCTTTGGGAGGGAATCTTCTCCATTCTCGCCTCGCTCATCATTCTGGTTATGGGTATTGCCTTCCTGTAAGTTTGCCAGAACCATATTGGCTCACAAAGCCTTGCCCGTCTGACTCTTCCCTCTTCCCCCCCTTAGTCGTATGGACCGCTCGCGGGCTAAGTGGCGCATCAAGCTCCAGCATGCTTTCGCCAACACCAATAACAAGGGGAACAAGACCGGAGGCATCATGTCCGTCTTCCGCCGCAACAAGAACAAGGACAACCGCATCGAGCCCCCCTCCCAGCAGGAGGAGAGCGCCGTCGGCATCAACGAGAAGGACGAGCGCGAGGGCAGGTCCGGAAAGTGGGCTCTCTTCCTCCTTCCCTTCATCACTGTTCTCCGTGAAGGTCTCGAGGCCGTTGTCTTCGTCGCCGGTGTCTCGATCTCGCAGCCTGCTGCTGCCACCCCCATCGCCGTCATTGTTGGTCTCATCGCCGGATTCTGCGTTGGATTCCTCATCTACCGCGGTGGAAACGCCTTTGCCCTCCACACCTTCCTCATCATTTCAACTTGCATCCTCTTCCTCGTCGGCGCCGGTCTCTTCTCCAAGGGTATTTGGTTTACCATGTGTACGCCTCTGTTTTCATCTGCCTTTGTTCTCCACGCCCAAGTCTGACGCGTCTCCTTTGTGTAGTCTACCCCTGGTCCAAGAAGGTCGGAGGTGACGTCGCCGAGTCTGGAGCTGGACCTGGTTCTTACGACGTCCGCGGAGTTATCTGGGTGAGAAGCCTGTTCCAGTTCATCCTCGTCCTTCCCCTACTTTTCAATTGACGCTTTCTCCCTCAGCACGTCAACTACGGAAACCCGGAGATCACCGACAACGGAGGATGGATGGTCTTCAACGCCATCTTGGGCTGGAACAACACCGGAACCTACGGCAGCGTCCTCTCCTACATTGTGAGTTGCTCTCGTTTTTCCTTCATTTAAAGTCACTCACTGACGTTTACCTTGCTCCCATCTTCAGGCCTACTGGCTCTTCATCGCCGCCACCCTCGTCTACCTCAAGTGGCAGGAGGGCCGCATCGCTTTCTTCGGCATCAAGTCCAAGAACCTTCGCGAGCGTGAGGCGCGCAATTCGCTCGGACACCATGTTACGGGCACCTCGGAGAAGATCCAGCGGACCCCCTCGGGCTTGGGCTCTGGCGACTCGACCGAGGATGAGAAGAAGGCCGTTCCTCATGGCGCTAACTCGCCTGAGCACGAGGTCGATATTCAGCCCCTCGGCGCCAGGCAGTGAGGGAGCGGGCTCGAGCTTGAGAACTAGGTGGTGACCGTCGCCCACTCCCCTCATCCTCAGCTTCCTTTCTCTTCTATCCTTTGGTCCCCTCTTTCTCCCTTCACATATGAGCCTTCCTCTTTCCCCCTGTCCTCTTTACTTTCATATCCCTTTTGGTACTATCTTCACGAGGTCTCTCTTGCTTCTTTTCCCTTTCTCTTATTATTCAGCACAGGTCTTCCTCCGCGTCTCGGGGTTTACTTTGGCTTTCTTTCTTTCTTTACGAACGAATTACATGCGGCCTCGACTAGATCGAACTTAGAGCACAGAATATTTGTTTTCAAAAGGCCAAGGGGCATGAAAGAAGAGACCCGCAACATAACAGACAAAGAAGACAAGACAAAGCCAGATCACTCACTAACAAATCCCCTCTGTTACCCATCCATGGGTTGATCCACCCCGACGCCAGCAGCCGCAATCTCCTGCTGCTGCTCATTCTCTCGCCCAAAGACAGACCGATCTGGGAGGCCAAAGAACCTGCCCTTCTCCTCCAGCCGAAAGAACCCGCCGACATGATCGACGAGCTTCCTCCGGTTGTCCATCGCCTTCTTCAGCACCTCGCCGAGGGCCTTGCCCTGCTCGCGCTCACGCTCCTCCTTCTCCTTGTCCGCGACGCTCGACGTCCCCGACCGGCCCTTCTCCTTGCGCTTGGCAGCTTTCTGGGCCGCCCGCTGCCGCTTCTGCCACGCGTGATCGATAACTCGGTCAAGTCCGTCGAGGCACTGCTGATACTCGGCGAAGGCGAGGCGGTCCCGGGCGATGCCAAGGAGGACGGATCGACGGGACTCGTTGAGCGAGGACTGCTCGGCGAGGAGACGCTGCGTTTGGCGGAGCGAAGTAGAGATTTCGTCATCGGCGCGTTGAGCCCAGTCAATCTGAAAGGACAAGGTGAAGCGAGTCAATAATCAGGCAGGCCTCGTAAGACCGACAGAGAGAGGCGGCTCACCTCGTCGTCCCCGAGCAGACCGACAAATTGCAGCTCGCGCCGCATATTTTCCTCCAGCTCGCCGAGTCCAACCTTGGGCGGCTCCTCCACTGTCATCGAGGCCGCTGTTGTCGTCATCGTCGTCGCTGGCGTCGTTGTGGCCTGCTCCCTCGATTCGGCTCCAGAGATGCCGGCTCCTTCCCCACCTTCCGCCGCCGCCCCAGTCTGTCCCTCCGTCGATCCTCCTCCCCCCGGCACCGTCGTCGTCTCAAACCCAAGCGGACCATCACCGACCGTCCTCGCCGCTAGCAAAGCACTGACGACCCGCTCCGTCAGGGGACCCGCACTCCTCTCCTCCAGCACGAGGTCCTCCTCCCTAAGCTCGCTCGCGTCAAAGCCGCCCTCGGCGCGTGTCATCCTAGGGTAGTCGAGCGCCCTATTCGCCGGTGGAGCGGGAGTGTTTGCTGCGGAAGGAGGGGCGCGACTCGGCGAGATTGACGACCCAATGAGGGAGGGCCCGCCTAGACGGTCTTCCTCAGTCCAGAGCTCCGTGTAATGTCGCCCTAGAGGAGGGACGACATAGGGCTCGGCATCCTCGTCCTTGTACGCCTTTAAGAAGGCGAGATCTTCCTCTCCAATCTGTCGGACGTACGGCTCAACGCCTTGCCAAAAGGAGGAAAAGACGATCTGGGTGCCAGCGGGCTTGGCGCCCGTGAAGTCTTCGTTGACGTCCTTCTGCCGCATCGGGCCTGGAACGGGTGGCGTGGGGATGGGTGGTCGTAGGGGAACTAGGGAGCGGGACGCCGTCAACGGGAGGCGGAAGTCGATGTCGCTTGGGGTTGACTGGGCGGCTGGAAGAGGAGAGAGAGCGCGCTGAAGAATATAATACCATCTTTATTAGTAAGGGAAGGTCCACAGACCGAGGGAAAGGAGGACATTTCGCTTACGTTGGAGGTAAAGAGCTTGATCTTCGGCAGCTGGCCAGGACCGGTGGAGCTCTGACGTGAGCCCTCGGGCGCAGGCGCCGGGCCTGGCTGGCGCGAGACGGACCGCGAATTGGAGCCTAATACGTGGGTCCAGAGTCTATGATCAATGCCGAAAGTGACAAAGGGCACTCCTCGTTTCTCACTCACGCGGTCGGCTGCCGGTGGTGCTGGCTTCTTCACCGTCACTGGTGATCATCCCGCGTTTCCGCTTCTTTTTGCTGTGTCCACCGTCGCAAGCAGAGGAAGTGTCAGTCAGGAGTATCAGTCTAACCAATTAGCAATGAGACGACGGACTTGTTAAGCTGCGACGCAATCGCGACCGACGACGCGTCCGAGTCGTCCGAGGCCGGGTGTGACGCTTGCCGTTGCTGTCGAAGGGGCTGCGCCGAGCTTCCGCGCGCCTGAGAAGGCCCTGCTGCACAGGAGACGCACCGGGTCAGCATTGGGTCGACCGGAAGAAGGGAGGGAAACAGAAAAGGCCGACGGACCTTCATTCTCCTCCTGCTTCACCGATGTCGCCGGCGGGGCGCTGCCTCCTCCCGGCAGCGTCTTCTTTTGCATCTGCTGCTGCTGTTTTTGTTGTTGCTGCTGCTGCTGCTTCTCTAGCCTACTCTTCGTCTCAGCCTCAGCCTTGGCGGTTGCCGCCGCCTCCTTCTTGACGCGTTGCTGCTCCGCCACAACCGCGACGCGCTCCCTCTCCTCCTTCTCCCTTTCCCTCTCCCTCTCCTTCCTCTCCTTCCTCTCCCTCTCCTCTCCCTCGACCTTTTCCCGCTCCGCCTTCTCTCTAGCAGCGATCCGAGCCTCCTCCGCCCGAGCAACCCGCATCTCATGCTCGAGTTCGGCCGCGCGTCGAGCCCCGACCTGCCGCTTTCCAGACTGAACGGCGGCGAGGCGCCGGCCGTACGAGGCCTTGAGGCCGTCGAGCGAGGCGGAGAGCGCCGTCAGGTCCGCGATAGCAGGGATGTCAGCAACAACCTTGTCGGGCTGGTGAAGGATCTGCGTGAGCAACGCCGGATAGGGCATCGGGGGGTCCATGATCGCGAGGGAGGAGGTTGGGCACACGTCCAAACGGTCGGCGAGCGGACGAAGGGGGCGCGAGGGGAGGGGAAAGCCGAGTAGCCTGCGAGGAGTGTGCACTGATGCCCTAGGAGACTGGCAAGGACGTGCTGCGGCGCGTGCTGAGGGATGGGATAGAGTGGTGGGAGAGCGCGCGGAGGGAGGCGAGAGTCGCGACGCGGGTGAGGTGAGTGTTGGGAGCGAGACACCTCGCAGCTCGCGCGTCCCCCCTTCGACGGAACCAGCCACGCGCCCGGACTCCGACCTTGGGTGACGCGTCTTCGTCGTCAACGACCCGTCGCGTGATGATCGATCTGACTCTCGAGCCAACTGTGCCATGCATCTGTACAAAACAGCAAAACGTGACTGTCGGTCGAGATGTCGCACGCGTTTCCATGCTCACAGCGCGCCGGAGGTCTCAGCCGCAGCCGTTATCTCATCGTGCCAGATCCGAGTACCCGTTGGACCGAGAACATTAAAAGCATAGATATAAGCAGAAATTCGAGCAAAATGATAAGTGTTTCTGGTTTCTGACATCCCAACCCCGACTCCCCAAGCAACAAACACCCCACCCCACGCTCAAATGCCCTCAACCCGCTTCAGCGTCATCTGAGCGAACGGGTTCGTTGGCTCGGCGAGCCAGAACTTGTAGCTGTCGTAGCATCCGAAGCGGCGGGTCTTCTCGTCTGGCCTGAGGCGAGACTCGATGTCATGGACTTCACAGAGTCGGCGGATGGGCGAGTCGAGAAGGGTGCCGTTCCAGTTGGAGCCTAGCAGCGGAGCAGACAATATCAGCGATAAATGGAAGCAGAGAGAGGGGGGCTGGGCTGAGCTAGTAGCACGAACCGACGCCGATGTTGGAAGAGAAAAGGTTCGGGTGAAAAACGGGCGGCGGGTGGACCGAATAGGAGGAAATCTTGCCGGTAGAGATGAGGGCTCGCTGCAGGACAGGGGAGAGAGGGATCAGCAACGTTCCTCGCAAATATGGACCCATGAGAGACGTTTGTGCTCACCATGGCACTGAGAACCCAGAGAGAAGGGGCAAAATAAGGGTCAGTCTCTTCTAAAGGCAAGGCATCTGTCGCTGCAACACATACTTGTCCCAAGGTTGGCCAAATGGTCCAATCCCTCTCGCCCAGCCGTCATGGTATATGCTACCCCCCCGGAGACAAGAAAGGATGTGTTCTGCGCCGCGCTTCGAGAGGGCGTAGGCCATGCCACCGAGAGGCGCCACCGAGGGCCGGATGAATGTCGGTGCCTGGTGCGTAGGAGCAGCCTCCTGAGACCAGACATCTTAATTGGGAGAGAGAGGCGTCCCCATCAGTAGGGGGAGACGCAACATTGCCCGAGAAAAAGAGACCCAACGTACAACCGAGGTAGACGGCGTCCCAATCCGACGGAAGTTGGCGGGACATGCTTATGGACAAGCAGAGGCAGATCAACACGGGTTGCTCCCTGCAGCATAAGGGAGGACTCACCCAGCCCAAAGTCGCTTGATGTCCCACTCGAGGTCGACGTCGTCCTCTAGAATGAGAGCTGAGTCGATTCCGGGCGTCTTAGAAATCCAAATGGCAGCGCGAATATGGGCTGATGGGATCCCAAATGTCCATGGTCAGTCAGTCGAATGGGAAAGGCCTGCCCGACTGCAGAGGGCGAGTGTATTCATCGACTCACCATGCCAGCACGCAACCATGCCCCTCAGTCCCGAGGGCGTCCATTTGTCAAGCTCCCCGAGCTTGAGAATCGACGCCAGCTGGGTCTCGACTTCATCTGGTGTGCCGAACTCGCCGGTGCGCTTAAACTTGGCGACGTTGAGAGGCACCGAGTACTTTTCGACGTACTTCGGCCACGTGAGGCCCTCGTACCGGTCCGAGGGCATCTGGTAGAGGAAACCGGAGGAGGTAACTTCCGGGTGCTTTTCCCGGAAGAGTGTGTCGGCGAGGACACGCTCGAGGATCCAGGCGACGACGGGCGATGAGGAGAGGGTGCCAGAGAAGAGCTGGCATTCGGAGTGACTTCTCAGCCACGTTATTTGAACTCTTCGGATATCACGAACTTACCTCGATGTCGAGATCGAGTGTCTCGCCGAGCAGAGCCACTGACAGAGCCAGAGGAAGAGCCAAGTCGGTGAAGTCCGCCCTGCAGCATATTCCTCCGTCATGGAGGCTCATCCCACGTACTGTGCACGCCTCGCGTCCGCTTGTTTCCATCGAGACCAATGGTGAGGATCTTGCTGAAACCGAGTGTTCTCGACTCCAACGCTTGCGGGTCGTTCGTCAAGGACGCCAGCTGCTCCCGAAGTGCACCACCGGACGAGGCCGTTCGCCGTTTTGAGGCGAAGGCAGCGCCGGGCCCCAAGTGGAATGGGGCGGAGTAGGTAATATAGAGGACGATGAGGCCGATGGCCGAGGTGAGGAGAAGTCGAGGAAGGAGCATGACCATGGGTTTGCAGGCTCAAGCCGACAGTTAGAGAGGCGAAACAGAGCCGGGATGCAGGGTCGACGGGGGGGCTAAAGAGGGAACAAGCCAAATATGAGCGACAGCATTGGGGGGGGGGGGGGGGGGGAGAGTTTGGTTGAGTGTCGCTGACCTGTGAAGGAGGGGCAAAGGGTCAAGAAGCAAGTCAAGAAGCGAGTAGTTGTTCGACGGGAGGAGGAGGTTAATAGAGAGAAGGAGTTGTTGTCTCAGCTAGGAGGATCACTACCCCGATGCCGAAGTCGATAAAACGGAGGGACGCTGAGACAAGCGAGGCGGGCCGCGGCTTGGTTCCAAATCATCTTTCCTCCCGACACCTTGGCCGGCCCGCTTCTGATTTTCTTGGCGACTTGTTCTCGAGTACAGATGGGTTCTTGGAAGCGAGACACACGGCGCTGACAGGAGGAGGACTTGGCGGAGCGGTTCATTTCGACGACGGTTTGTTGCATGAAGTGAGTGTCCGTCGGCGCTCTTGATGGAACATCTCGAAGAGCGGCGGCGCGGGTGTCTTCATCGTCGTGGAGCAGTAGTTACAGTCAAGTAAGGCTGGTGGGTGGATGACAGGAAGCCCACTCCCGACTGATTTATACGGTGACCGGGCGAAAGAAAGAGATGGGGACCTCTCTTGACAACGGTGGGACACGTGAGTGGTCGCCAGTGATTGCGCGAATCGAAGTCGTGCCGGAAGCTCGTCACTGGTCAGTATTGACCTCCCTTGTACTTCCACCACCACTACACCCTCCTCGTCCTACCCGTCATGGCGTTCCGACCCCTTTCGGCAGCGGTCCTGCCCATGTCGGTTTCCGCTGGACCTGGCTCCCTTGCCGGCCGCCTCGTCTTCCCGGCGCTTCGGCGCGCGTCCTCTTTTCCGCTCCTCGCCGTCGCGTCGTCGTCTTCTGCCTCGTCTTCGTCCTACCGCCTCGCGACATCACGTCGTGGATACGCATCAGCTCTGCCACCGGATACAGGCAAGCCCGGTCTCACGCTAGCTGAGGAGGCCAAGATTAAGAGCGAGAGGGACGCTGCGACGCAGCGGGCGAACGTCGCGGCCGTCCAGCAGCGGATGAGCACCCGCGCTGGGCGCAAGATCCTCGATGAGAACCCCGTTCCCATTCACAGTCAGTCTTGATTTAGTTCAACACGGTTTGAAGCCTTGAAGAGCGTGGGTATGTGGATGAGAGAGAAACGTCCAGACGTTGACCCGCAAGCATGCCGCTGTGCCCTCCTCTTGCCCTTTTCCGTTCGTCATTCGCAGTGATTCTCGCCCCGCAATGGCCATGGAGCCCACTGAGGGCAATCCAGCTCTTCAGCACCGTCTTTCAGCAATGGGGAACTGGGTGCGCTCTAGCGCGTGGCCGACGGCGGGCTCTCTGCCTGTATTTCTTGCGACAGACAGCTCTGTCTGACTGACAGCTCCTCTTCCCCACCCACCTCGTACTCCCCCTTGCGCCATCTCGTCAACAGCATCGCCACTCACTATCGTACTCCGCGAAATTTTTTTGCCGAGTTCTGGTCGCTCGTGCCCTCCCCGTGGCCGAGCTTCCTCCCGCTGCCTTGGCCTCGCGGCGCAATTCGGAAGCAGCTTGACCCGGACCTCGAGAAGATGCAGGCCACGTTTGACGCGTACAAGCGGGCTGAGATGATGTGCGTTGAAAACGAGCAGTGGACAGGACTGGGAAGGGCGTTAAATTGATGCTTGCGCGCTGCGCGCCTCTCCCGCGCTCTCTTTGTAGGTCCGACAAGACCGAACTTATCAGACTCACCCACTACCCCTGGCGGAACGATGCTCTCAAGGCTGCTGCCACGCGCAAGCCTCTCACCGGAGCGGCTTGGTCTCGCATGGATGTCGGTGCGTGCTTGCGCGCTCCCTCTCTTTTCCCTCCAGTGTTGAAGAAGGATACTAACTGTCGTTCACCGCTGGCACACTTCACTCTATGCTACAGCTGCTCCTGAGGTCATCTCCTTCTTCCGGTACGACTGGATTCCGTCAACGTCGACCTCCAGGGGCCGAGGTTTTACCCACGCGCTCGTCCGATTTCAGTACCAGCAGGTGCGCCCTTCTCGTTCTGAGTTTTCCCCAATGCTCGCTAGTCCAACCACCCGAGACCAATGCTGATCCCCTTTGCCACATTTTTCAGACCTATAATCTCCCAAACAAGGCGCCCATGACATCGACTGAGGACGAGCTCGTCCTCTTCGAGCAGCGGTCGTTCGACGTCTCGGACGCCTGGAGGATCCGTGAGTTGGGCGTTGAGCGGGCCGACATCTTTGCCCGCAACGTTCAGATGGAGGTCCCGAAGGAGCGGATGAAGAAGACCGAGGTCGAGCAGCAGGTCGAGCGACAGATCGAGCATGCGTCGAAGAAAGGCTCACAGCGGGCCTGAGGAGGAAGAGGCAGGGAAAAAAGAATATCATTTGCATTCCAAGCTACGAAACAAAGCTCTGTTGTTTCTCGGAGATGTGGTGAAGAGACAGCGTGTGGCGTGGGACCCGCTTGCCCAGCTGCGCGCTGACGTCCTTAACAAGATCTCGTCCGCTCTTCGGCACATCATGAAGCGCCCAACCGAAAGGGCCATCATGGGACTTTGGATTTTCCCCGCTTGAAATCATTCTTTAGCAACATGAGACCACGGTTCGCAGCCGGCGGTCGTCAAGGTTGCGCGCCGCTTCATTGACGCTTCCAAGCTAGAGCCGCGTGCGTCTTGACACATCTCCCACCTGCCTTCCGCACAACCACAACTGCTTCTGCCTCCCTCGAAGCCCAGAAGTCACGGCCGCCAGAATATCTTTGTTCTTCCCTTCATCTTCCAACTTGTACGCGTCGTGTAATCCTCCTGCAGGTTGCCCCCCCAAACTTAGTCACAAGGCTCGGCGACGTCAGCTCGACCTACGCTTAGGTTCGTCTCCAGCTCTCGGATCCGGTCCAGGGTGCTGCATGCGACTCTAAGGAGGGAGATTCATCACGCCTTGAGCACCTCCTAAATTTGGAGACTGATTTGCAGCCGTCTGCTTCTGATCCTGCCCCTCATCGGCTGAGGTGGACACGCGAATCGCTAGCTCTTCTTCATACGGCACGACGCGCTGATACGAGGGCGACGATCTCCCATCGACACCGATTGTCTGCTGACCTTTCCCCCCTCACCCGCCCCGTTTAGCTCTGCATATCAGTGTTCTATCGTACAGCACCTTGTTCTCGTTCAGTGCTTGCACCTTCGCCCTCTCGCACCTCATTGCGTTGTCGTCCCCGGGCCGAGCTTCCCACCTCCAATCCCCCTTCATCGATTCTTAACACGCTATTTCTTTATCGTCTATCATGCCTCTCCCGCCTCCACTTATTCCAACACGGACACACTCGCCGCTGCCTCCCCAGCCTCCCCAGCCGACGTCTGTCCCCCTCGCCAGCCCTCGCAATAGCGGCCACGTTCGGACCTCGTCTGACGAGTTCGGCTCGTTCCAGGACGGCGGGGACCCGCTCACGACGTCGTCCTCCGGCCCTGATCTCCTATCCTTTTCGCCTGTCAACGAGCTCGGCGGACTTGACCTCCTCGAGCAGGCCAAGAGCCGCGATGACACCCGCCGGCACGAGAGCGGCGTGCTCGGCGAACTCCTTCAGGTCGCCGATGACGGATCGATTCCAGCGTTCGAATCGGCGCCAACGCCAGCTCGGGCAACACCACCTTCGCCAGAGAGGAGGGCGATCAGAAGACAGTCAAGTGGCTCACACTCGAGGCCCTTTGATCTTCCTCGGGAGCACAGCAGCAGCTGGGGGCGGTCTTCCTCGGGCTCGACACCGCGCCCGATCCTATCGCCACCCCGGGGTCTCTCTCACATCATGTTCCCTGCCAGTCCTCCCCGAACCCAATCCGGAAACGAGCAAGATCCCCAGCACCACAACCACCTCCCTCGGCAGTCATCCTACTCGGATGAGCCATCATCTTACCTCTCGCGCTCGAACGCCGACCTCTTCCGAGCGGAGACATTCCATCACGAGCGGCCGGCCGACTTTTTCTCGCCTGACCTAGTCAGGCGCGTGAGCATGGACACGGGAAGCCCACATGCTCCACAGAGCAGTGCTGCCTCGTACACGTCATCGTCTGCAAAGCCGTCGCCGGCCTCGCCCACCCAGGACCCGGCTCCACAACAGCGGAATCTCCGCAAGGATCCGGCTTCGCAGATCTCCTTTCCCCGAAGGTCCAATCCTTCGTCCTCCTCCTCGACAAAATCTCAGTCTTCGCCCTCGCTATCAAGCAGCCAGACGCCATTGTCCTCGTTCCCGCGCGCTCCTCCAGGGAAGCCTGCTCCCTCGCCACCTCCTCATTCACGACCGACTTCATCACCGCCTTCATCAGGAGTCAGCGGCTCACAGCACGCCCATGGAGGCGCCTCCCTCCCTACACTCCTCAAAACGGCCTCGCGCTGGACGTCCCTTCTCTCCTCATCTGGATCACCACCGCCTCCGCCAACGGGGGTGTCCTCTTCCCTCACGCACACGACTCCCTTCCATGGCGCCTTCAACCCATCCTCCACCACAGAGTTCTACACTGGTGCGCCTGGCTTCCGGCCCGTACATAACGGATGGAACCAGGGCGGCTGGTCCCTCCCAGACGACGACAGTGCTGGAAGTGAGCCGCTTCATCTCGTGGGCCGGCGCGAGGAGACAGTAGAACTCCTCACCGAGGAATCTGCAGAGTTGGTGCGTGTGTCTTCAGCGCTCTCTGTCTGTCTTTTGTTTGAGCTTTGTCCTCAACCTCAATACCTCGCTTTTCGTCACAGATCCGCCCGCACCTCCCTGCGCGACAGCGGCTTGCTCCGCAATGGACGCTCATCTACTCACTTGACCAGCACGGGTCGAGCCTTGCGACGCTCTACCACCTCTCGGGCAAATTTGAGGACCGTCGGCCGGACGCCGGATCTCTCCTTGTTGTCCGGGACGAGCAAGGTGGAGTGTTTGGTGGCTACGTTAATGAGGGCAGGTCGCTCGCTCCCAGGATTCGACAGAGACAAACTGCGACTGACTGGCCACGTCATCGCAGCCTTCAAGCCGAGACCGTCTCATTACTACGGCAGCGGAGAATGGTAAGTATCTCCTTCCACATCTTACATGTATCCATTTTCGCTCACTCTGAATCGCAGCTTCCTTTTCAAATTCCACCCTTTCCGCGAGCCCGCCTCCCCTCCTCCTCAACACGGCAAATCGTCGCTCACCCCACTCAGCGGCGGCATGGAGCTCTTCCGCTGGACGGGTCGGAACAATTACACGATCCTTTCCGAGCATGACTTTCTTTCACTCGGCGGCGGGTGAGTAGACCTTCCCTTCTTTCTGAGGTATGTCTGCGCTTGCTGATGACACCGTACGTCCAGAGATGGCAAGTATGGCCTCTATCTCGACGGTCGACTCCAGTCCGGGTCCTCCGCACGGTGCCCAGCGTACGACAACGATGTGCTGTGTGCCAATGAGCGCGGGAAGTTCGACATCGTTGGGGTTGAGGTCTGGGGTCTGGCGGCTTGAGGATGCGGGGGGGGGGGAAGGGGGGGAGGGAGATGGTCATGGAGCATTTGTGATCGCAGCTGGAGAAAGAATGGCGACGAACCGGCGAACATTCAGCATGTCCACCTTGGATTAGACAGGCAGTGATACAGAGAAGAAACACAGGTCAATCACGCGTCTCGGCACATCGCCGTCAAGTCATCTCCTCTGACGGCGACGTCGAAGGTCGGAGGACGGTATCATGGTCCGGAGATAAGACCTCCTCGTCAATGTTGTGGGTCCCCGTGGACCAGGGCCGGGCAACAGGAGGTGGTCGTTGCTCGTTGGCAAAGGGCGGCCATCTCGGTTCTGCGGCCTGATAACTTCCACCCTCGGCGGCCCGGTCCGAAGGCTCCGAGTGAGGCTTCCTCCGTCCCTCCTCGCTGCCCCTCCGCCGTCCTCTGTTCCCTGCTCCTCTCTCGTCGCTGTCCCCAGTTCAGTCGGCGACTCGATTTTGGCCACGAACCACCACCGACACCCTTCTCTCTTTTCTCTTCCCCCTCCCCTGGCCTCTCCTCCCCGTCTTTCCTCTCCCAATGCCAGCATCTTCTTCTTACACCGCAAACGTCCTCTACGGACCCAAGGACATGCGCGTCGTTCGTGTTACCCTGTTCCGTCTGTTCTGTCGACCCCACTCGCCCACTCACCCCCCGTGTCCTTAAATACAGGAGCAGCGCGAGAGGGAAGCCCCAAAGCCTGGCTTCGCTCAGATCCGCGTCGTCGCGACCGGTCTCTGCGGCTCTGACCGTACGTCTTGCACACTGACTCTTTCTCGTGGTCATGTACTCACCCATTCGACTCCTCACCAGTCCACTACTACGTCCATGCCGCCAACGGTGCCTTCGTCTGCAAGGCGCCCATGGTCCTCGGTCACGAGGCTGGAGGCACTGTCACCGCCCTCCCGGAGGGCTACGAGGGAGACCTCAAGGTCGGTGACGATGTCGCCGTAGAGGCTGGAGTGAACTGTGCACGCTGCGAGTTCTGCAAGGGCGGCCGGTACAACTTGTGCACGGTGAGTGGATGTCAAGGGTGTGGACTAATGGTGTCGCGCGCAAATCGCACAGACGGCTGATCTTGTTCTCTTCTCAGCAAATGAGCTTCTGCTCGAGTGCCAAGACGTTCCCTCACCGTGACGGCACGCTTCAGGAGTACATGAACCACCCGGTCGACTTCCTCTACAAGTGAGTAGCTGAGTGGCCCTCATCATTTACCTTCTCTGATCTCCTGACTTGTTCGCTTCTACTAGGATGCCCACTGGAGTCACACACGAGCTCGCTTCGCTCGCCGAGCCCCTCTCCGTCGTCCTCCAAGCCACCACTCGTGCCTCCGCCCCTCAACCTGGAGGATCCGTCCTTGTCCTCGGCTGTGGCGCCGTCGGCCTTCTCGCTTGCGCTGTTGCTCGCGCTCGGGGTGCCACGCGGATCGTCGCGGTCGACATCGACGAGGGCAAACTTGCGTTCGCGAAGGATGAAGGCTGGGTCGACGAGACGATTGTTTTGCCCCGGGGTCCTAGGACAAGTGGCAAGGAGGCGCTCGAGAGCGCCAAGGGTACGCAGAAGATGATTGAGGAGAAGCTGGGAACCGCTGGGTTCGAGACCGTCTTTGAGTGCACTGGTGTCGAGGTAAGTGGCGCGCTCTGGTTTCTCATGTGAATGAGGATCAGTCACTGAATACCTCCCTTCTTCCAGTCATGCATGCAGCTCGGCATCTTCCTCGCTAAGTCCGGCGGCAAGTGTGTCTTCGTCGGCATGGGCACGCCCGAAGCCTACCTCCCTACGTCCAACGCATTCACCCGCGAGGTCGACCTCATCGGTGTCTTCCGATACGCCTCGACGTATCCTGCCGCCCTTTCGCTCCTTGCATCCGGTCGGCTGGGTGCTGGAATCTCCCGGATGGTCAGCCATCGGTACGCCCTCAAGGACGCCGAGCAGGCGTTCATCGACGTCGCGAGGGGTCGGGATGAGAGTGGCAAAGGGGTCGTTAAGGTCATGATTGGACCGGATTACAACTAGGCTTGATGCGGTGGGGGTTCGCATCCGATTTTGTTCTTGTTCCCTTTTATTTTCTCTTGCGATGTACGATGAAGTAGTTCCTGTTTGCTTGTCCGGATCCACAGCGAGTTCGCCCGCCATTCTGGCCACTGGCGCCGCTGCTCGTCAACAGATTAAAGCGGCCTGTTTTTGCGTGGGTCTTCTTGGTCACAATTGGATTCCGGATCTCCACGCATCCGATACGCTGAGTTGTGGCGATTCACGTCGAGAGATGTTGTAGCAGGGCAATCTCGACTAGGGCTGCTGAATGAGGACGGCAACATCTAGCTGCCCGACTTTATGCAGACCAGACGATCGGAAAAGCCTCTGGGCAGCGTCCTCCTTGTTCTCCATCCTTCCTCATCCTCACAACCTGATCAAACCAGGCATGAACTGACAGCGCGAGGGCCGGACCCGAGTGCTGCACTTTGCAATTTCGCACGCGGCTTCAGGCGTGTGTGTGGCGGGCGTTCCGTTCGCGGGTGCTTGCGGGGCCACAGACATGATACAGGCCTGGCTGAGGAGCGATGGACGAACCCAGAGGGAGAGGAGTGGGGCGAGGTGGGGAAACCGCAGGGGCTCGGCCCAGGGTGAAGATATATCCCACGGCGCCTTGCTCTCGCCTCGCGCGGCCGCCCATCTTCGCTCCTCGACCGACCTGGTCCCTCTTCCTCTCCTCGACCACCATCACCCGCAATCGCCGCCGCTGCCCGATCAGACACCTCAGTCATCATGACGACCCACAAGGCCCAGTTCTCCTGGTCAGCAGCATCGAACCCTCCCTTCGCGCTGTCCCCCTTCCCTCCTTTCATAGGCTTCCCTCGCACGCGATGGGCCTGCCACCTCCCCTCCGCGGACTCTCGCTCGTTGTTCTCCCCAATCGAAGACCCAACTGACTCTCCCTCCCGCCTATCCATCCATCCGCAGGCCAAACACACACCCTAACACGGTCATCATCACCGGATCCTTCGACAACGTCCGTCTCTCTCCGCTTGCTCTCGCTCCCTCGTCTCGTGATTGTCGCCGAGACCCGACGTTGGCTGACCGACCCTCTCTACTGCCTCACCCTCACGGTTCCTCCCTCTCAGTGGTCCGGCAACACGCACCACCTCACCAAGACCGAGCACGGCTTCGAGGGCACCATCGACCTCGAGTGGGGTCGCGACTACGAATACAAATACGTCGTCGACGGCAGTGAGTCCACCTTCTTACCTCGTCTGCCTCACCCACCCCACTCCCCTCCGCCATCGACGCGCTGCATCCGACGGGCTGTAGGGAGATGGCAAGCATGTTGATTGACAGAACTCTGTCCTCTCGCCCGCCTCTTTCAGACTGGCAGATCAGGTGAGTTGAGAGAGTCTCGGAAAGACAGGCTGCTCCTTTTCGCCGCATCAGGCCTTTCTCTCTTCCCTCCGCGGCCCTCTTGTCGTCATCAGCGAGCGAACGCTTCTCTGACGTCCTTTTCCGCCATCGCCCTCCCCCCTTCTCTTCTCTGCCGTCGCTGTGCCTATCCACCCCTGCAGGGACGACCAGGACAAGGAATGGGGTCAGTTACGTCTCTGGTGACGAGCCCTTTTCATGCGCGAGCTCTGACTCGGTTCGCTTGCGCGCGCCTCGACTGCCTCCAGATTCTGCCGGCAACCTCAACAACCGCTATCGTGTCCCTCTCAAGCCTGTCGAGCCCGTCGCTACTGCTGCTCCCGTCTTCGCTACCGACAAGGATGTGTCCTCGACGAAGCCCGTCGGAGCTGCTGCCGGCGTCCGTGAGTTCTATAGTCGCGATCGCGCTACCCTCTCCTCTACCCCCTTGTTCGTGACTTGTTGACATGTCGCTACCCCTGTAGTTGTTCCTGAGGGATCTGGGGCTGCCCCCTCTGAGACGACACCCTCTGTCCCCATCGACTCGAAACGCGGCATCTTGGACGAGCCCTCCACCCACTCCTCGGTCGCTCCGAGTCTTCTCTCGAGCCAGACGCCCGGCCCTGCCGCTGGCATCATCACGCCTTCCGCCTCGGCCGCGTCCACCAAGTCAGTCAAGGACGCCGACCTTGTCTCATCTGGGCCCTCCGCCGCTGCTGTCGACACCCCTGCGGAGGCGTACCCTTCGGACGTTACCCCCGCCGAGGCTGTCAAGAAGGAGGCTGCCAAGAAGGAGGCTGTTGCCGAGCCCGTTCTCGACTCCGAGGTTGTCAACCCTGCTCCTCTCCTGTCCAGGCCCATCGCCGTCGAGTCCACCTCGTCGCCCAAGTCGGCCCAAGAGGCGCTCGCACCCATCACTGGCGAGACCAATGCTACTACCACCACTTCCGGCACCGAGGACGAGGGCCTTGTGCTCAAGAGCACTTCTGCCATCGCCAGCGCTGCCGCCGCTGTGACCGCCGGCATCGGAGGATTCGTTGCTCTCGCTACGGGAGACCACAAGGACACCACCACCAACCCCGCCGCCTCCGCTGAGGAGACACAGGTGAGTCGTCGGGCTTTGTCGATCTTGTGACAGATCGACGTCAGACTGATGCATGCTCTGTCTCCCAGACCAAGGACATCGTCCCCGCCACGGCCATCATCCCTGCCCACACCTCTACCACTGGCGAGGCCGCCCCCGCCACTGCCTTCTCGGCGCCGCTCAAGGACGCCCTCGCCCCCATCACCGGGTTCGGCGCCAAGGGCGATGGCTTCGCCACTGAGACCACCAATGTCGGCGAGAATCTCACGACACAGACACAGGGTCTTGCTGACACTGCGGCGTCCGCCGGCCAAGATCTTGCCTCAAGCGCAACGGCTGCTATTGCTGGCGCTGGAGCCGCGGTTGCAGCTGGTCTTGGAGGCATTACCGCTCTTGCGACGGGAGAGCAGAAGACTCCCGTTGCCGCCGTAGATGTTGAGCAGACCCCGGCCGAGCAGAAGGTGTGTTCGCTGCCCCTGATCCCTGCGTCCCATCTGGCCTAGACTGACTCAAGGTGTCTGCGTCCAGCGCGACATCGACACCAACCTTGCCTCGGGCGTTCCTTCGCAGGGCATCGACCCGGCCACCTCGGCTAAGGCTGGCTCTTTCGCTGACTCCGCCCCAGCTCTCACTGCCACCACTGGCAAGAGCCTTTCCGACTCGGCTTCCGCTGCGGTCGCTGGAACCGCTGCCGCTCTCACGGCCGGTGTCGGAAGCGTCGCCGCTCTTGCCACCAGCAAGGACGCGGCCGCTGGCGTGGCCAAGACTCCCGAGGAACAGAAGGTGCGTTCTTTACGCGTCCCTTCATCAAAAAGTTGAGAGGCTGACGTTCTTTATACTCCTCATCTTTAGCGCGCCATTGACGCCAACGCCGCCTCTGGCGTTCCCTCCCAGGGCATCGATCCGGCCACCGCCGCCACTCCTGCTTCGATCGCTGGCGTCCCTTCGAGTGCGACCTCGCCCTCGTCGGTGACTGCCTCGTCTGCCCCGCTTAAGGATGCTCTTGCCCCCATCACTGGCCTTGGAGCCAAGGGCAACGGTTTCGCCACCGAGGCTGCCAATGCTGGCAAGAATATCACTGACACCACGTCGGCTGCCGTTGCTGGTACTACTGCCGCTGTCACGGCCGCTAGTGCTGGTGCCGCTGCCATTGTCACTGGCAACAAGACCGCCGAGGGGGCTGAGGTGGGCAAACTCGTTCTTCACTTCTATTCTTCATATATCAGCGTGAGGCTGACTCATCTTTCCTTTCCTAGACCACCCTCCACATCGCCCCCGCCAAGCTCGCTGCCGACCCTACCCCTGCCCCGGCCGTCCCTGCTTCAACTCCCGCCACCACCCCTGGCCCCGTTGCCGCTACGGAATCCGCGTCAGCGACGACTCCCAAGGCGTCGAACCAGACGCTCTTCCCCATCAGCTCGGGGACCGACGACTTTTCCTCGGGCGCAACCGCCGCAATCGCCGGTGCCGCTGCCGCCGTCACTGCCGGAGTTGGAGGTCTCGCTGCGTTCACGAAGGGCAAGAAGAGCCAGCTCGAGAAGCTCTCTGAGGATCAGACGGTGAGAGTGTGGTACGTCTCGCGTTTGATAGAGACACGTAGCTGATGCGTGGTTCTTCCCATCAGCGCGCCCTCCAGGACATCCACACGGACGTCTCCGCCAAGGCAACCCCCATCACCGAGAAGCTCGACCAGTTCGCCGTCGAGTCGTCGGGTGGTCTTCCGCCCGCCGGACTCTCGAACGTCCCCTCCACGACCTCGGCCAGCAAGCCCGGCTTCGTCTCCAACATCCGTCAACTCTCCCAGACCTCTGGTCTCCCGTCCATCAACCCGCCGCAGACGGATGACGTCGGCACCGACTCCGTGATCCACACCGGATCCAATGACAGCGCTGCGGGAGCGGCATTCAGCGCTAGTGGCGCGCCTGTCGCACTCGGTGCCGCTGTCAAGATTGGCTCGGACGACTACAGCAGGGACGGCAGGAAGGTCGAGTCGGTGGCCGCTCCCGCCCCGAGCGAGACCAGCACGGCCGGTACGAACGACTTTTCCCGTTAGCCTCACATGCCTTTGGGGTTTCTTTATAGTCCCCGTGATGCGTGACTGATTTCTGTCTGCTCTATCTTTTCACAAGTCATCGATGATGCCTCGACGACGTCGCACCCGGACAACTTCCAGCACGTCGACAAGTCAACTGTCCCCAGCACGACCACCGCCACTCCCTCGGTTGCTACCGCCTCGGCCGTTCCCACCAGCACGGCTACCACCACCGCTACCCCGGTGGCCGCTGGTGTCGCTGGTGCTGCTCTCGCGCCCTCGTCTCGCGAGAACGCGGCTCCCTCTGTTCCCGCCAAGGATACGCCTGCCACGACCGCCGACGCCGGTGCCATCCCTTCGACACCCAAGAAGGCCACCGACAACTCCGTCCCCGGAGCGTATCCCTCCTCTGTGGTCTCTTCGAGCGCGGCGTCAACGCCCGTCGGCAAGTCTGATCACCAAAACATTCACGGCGGCGAGACCGGCAGCGAGCATGGTGACAAGCTGAGGAAGCGCAAGAGCTCGTTCTTTGCAAGCGTCTCGAGGATCTTTGGCAAGAAGGACAAGGAGAGGGAGGCGTCATCGGCATCCAACAAATGATCTCGCCTCGTGGGGTGCCTACTTTGTCTATATCTCTCTCTCTCTCTCTTCCTATCTTCTCTTTGGTTTCGCTCTCTCTTTTCTCTCTCTTCAGGTCCTTGACTGTTAGTTACGGTCTTCCTCCTCCCTTTTGCCACAATTCTTAATTTTTCTTCCTCTATGCCTTCATTTGTTCCTGTTTTGCCTGTCTACTCGCTCTCCACGAATGGATCCAATACTGTCTCTCTCTTTCTCCTCCATCTCTTAACGTCGCAAGTCATGACAGAGAGAAAAGCAGTAACTCAACAGCAGGCCCCCATCCGCATTCAAAAGTCCATATCGCCCGCCTCATAAGCCCCCCCACCAAACGTCTGCTCGCCCAGCCCACCAAACCCGAAGCCCTCGCCTTGCATCGTCCCTGCCCCATCCCCTCCCATCCTCTCCATCCTCCCACCACCGAAACCACCACCTCCAGCAGCTCCCCCGACCCTACCCTCCAGCTCCGCCCTCCCCTTCTCACTCGCCAACTGACCCCTCACCGTCTGGATCAACACTAGCAGCGTCTGACCGGCCTTGTTCAACGCCGCGACGGGTGTCGTGGCGCTGGTGGTCTGGATCTTGAGGAGGAAGTGCGGCTCGAGAGGGTGGGGCTGCTTGTACCCTGCGAAGAGGACTTGAGGGTCCGTGAGGAGTTGACTAGGTAGCCAGGCTTGTCGGTCAGTGGATGGTGAGGGGATAGGGAGAGGGGTATGACGCACCCGCGAAGCATGTTGGCGAGCGTATGATCCTGCTTGTGGACTTTGATGGTCGCGGCGTTAGGGATCTTGGTATCCTCGGAGACTTCCAAGCTTGTAATTTGGCGCGAGAGAGCAGGAACAGAAGAGAGGAAGAGGCGGCTTCAGCGCTGGTGTAACTTGAATTGCATTGTGAGAGAGAGCGTAGAGAAAAGCGAGCCATGTCCATCATTGTGTTGTGTGTAGTAATATCTCCCAATCCCCCAGACCAGTCCAGGCAAAAACAGAAACGAGAAAGGGCTGACTCCGACTAATAGAGAAAGAGAACGATGTAGAGCGATCGAGGGAGAGGACATCAACTCACAGTCTCTCCCCATCGTCAGTACTCAGCCACCATGCTTCTGTCCGGTTCGGGGTGTTGGTTTGGTTGGCAGAGACGGCGGGCATGGTGTGGTGGTCAAGAGAAAAGACCTAAAAGCGGGCATGCAAGAGTCAGTTAACCAACCCTAATCCTGCAGACACGAAAACGCGACAACGATGACCCAACAAGCAGCAGCCGATAACACTGAGAGAAGTCATCTCCGGGGCTAACCGGAATGTTTTCGTTCTTCGTCATGCTCCGAGTAGAGGGGAGGGAGCGGACTCCCCCCCTCCCCGCCCGAAAGCTCAGGGGATTGACAGATTAGAAGGTTGTTTTTAATCATTCCACTCTCGATAAATGTGCGTTGGGCTGCTGCTGTTTCGTCGTTGTCGTCGGGGTAAGGACGAGGCCGAAGTGGAACTCACGAGAACAAGTAGAGGCGCGAGCGAAAAGAAGGCGAGAAACCGGGACAGACGAGGCGAAGCCGGAAAGAATGCTCTTATTGAGGCACAGACAGAAGGCAGATACGAGCGGGCGGAGAGAAGAGACGAGACAGGGCGGTTAGAATATAGCCTGAGGTTCCGATGAACAGGATGGAATAGAAAAGAGTCAGCCAAGCGCGTCCTCGTATAGGGAGAGAACAAGATGGAAGCGGGGATGGATCAGCAAAAAGAAGTGGTCTCAGGGGACGCTCGGCGAAGAGCACCTTCTCGAAGACAATAAATATAAAAACATCACTGAAGAGAAGGGGGGATGAAGTGGAGGGAGGTGACGAGAGGTACAGAGAGCGAAGCAGGCGACTCACGGAGAGGGTGGGTGTTGAGAAGAAACGGGAGAGAGCGCCTCACTGTCGTTGCTTCATCCAAGCGGCGGGCTTTGGACGGCAGCGAACCGGCCCTTGTTGACAACAACCGTGGGAACTCTGGGTTTCGTCGCTTGCTCGATTCTTCTGTCTCGCGAGCCGCTCTGCTTGCTCTGTGACCCTCGACCGTCAGCAACACGTGAGCTTGCCCTCTTCTGCTTGCTTGTCGCCTTCTCCCTTCTCACATACACCTCGTCACTCTCCCCCAGCCGCCCTTCACCCACTCCCCCTCTTCAAGAAGTTTGTGCGTGCTGCCTCACCCGTCCTCATCAGCCGTTGGTAGGCGAGCTGACTTGACCCTTGCACTTTAGTCGCAAAAATGGGCCGGTTCGTCCTTATCTCTCCGCCTTCCCTCCGTTTCCCCGCCGCATTGCAGAGTGTCCTATCGTCGGGAGACGGGAGCAGCGACGATGTAGATCCCCTCGGGGCAGGTGATCAGGACGGGTGGCCCAGCAGGCAAGAGGAGGAAGGAATCAAAGAAGGAAAGAGGGGGGGCCTCGCGCGTAGAAATCCTTCTGCACGCGCCGCCCTGTCTTCCCCTTCTCTTTTCTTTCCTCTCTTCGCCTGCCTTGGGCCATTACGCCTGTCCTCACTCTGCCTAGCCTCGAGAGCGGGCGTTGGCTGGGTCGGGGGTTCGAGTGGGGGTACCCAACCTCCTTCGCCTGGCCGTCCAGCTTGACCATCGTCGCTCCGGAATTCCGCGCGCGCGCACATCCAACTCCCTTCTACCCTCCCGGCGAGATGACGGACCCTCTCTCCACCGAGCGAGGGTGCCTAGAGGAAGGAGTCCGGGGTTGCTCAGTGTCTGGGTTGCATCTCTTTGCTCGCTGGCTATCCAACGAGGGAGAGATCGCGTACCTAGACGAAGCTTCTCCGGCCCTTACCTGACATGACCCACCCCCCCAACTAACCTTGGTACCTATGCGTTTGTTTCTACCTCCAGCATGCACGCTCCCGGTTCGTCTTGATCTTCTCGATACCTCGATGGTATTATCGCTGACCCGCGGGCCCTCTTTCAACTCCTACAGGAAAGGGTATCGCCTCCTCGGCGCTCCCCTACCGCCGCACTCCCCCCTCGTGGCTCAAGACCTCCCCCGAGGAGGTCTGCGAGCACATCTTCAAGCTTGCCAAGAAGGGTCTCTCCCCGTCCCAGATCGGTGTCATTCTCCGTGACTCTCACGGTGTCCCCCAGGTTGGTTTTCGACGCCCTCAAGAGGAGAAAGAGCCAGCTTGTTGACCGTTCTCATGCCCTTCTCTACAGGTCCGTTTCGTCACCGGAAACAAGATCCTCCGTATCCTCAAGTCGAACGGCATGGCTCCTGAGCTCCCCGAGGACCTCTACTGCCGTGGGTCTCACCCTCTTGCTTGCCGTCTTCCTCGTCTTTCCTCGACTTACCATGTCTCTGTCCTGTAGTCATCAAGAAGGCCGTCTCGGTCCGCACCCACCTTTCCCAGTTCCGCAAGGACAAGGACGCCAAGTTCCGCCTCATTCTCATCGAGTCCCGTATCCACAGGCTCGCGAGGTGCGTCCTTCCTCGCCCTTCTTTCTTCGAGTTCATTCACTGACCGCTCGAAACGCGTGCAACGATAGGTACTACAAGTCGCGCCAGGTCATCGCTCCTACCTTCAAGTACGAGTCGGCCACCGCCTCTGCCCTCGTCGGTATGTAAGGAGCTTGCCCCACCGCTTTTCTTACCAAGAAGCCCGGGTGTTGCCGAGCAGGAGTGCTGTTGTCGATCCATATGGTGCCTCCGCTTTTTTGCGCGCGCGCTCCACAATCCGATTCCAGGCTGGAAAAGAGAGAAACGAAACCAGGATGATGACGAAAGAGCAAGAAAGCAAATGCGTCAGAAGCGGAGAGAATTCAGGAACGAGGTGTTGCTGTCGCCAATGAAACGATGCCTCACAAGAGGTTACGTGCGTTTTCGTTTCTTTGCTTGAGAGAATCAAGGCAGTGAGAGGGACACGATTTGTCTGTGGTTTAGGCTCGTGGAAGTAATGCAATGTGAAGGAGGAACGGGGAGGGCAATCTCCCTCCCCATTCTCCGCTCCGGAGAAAAGTGCATGATGGAGAAGGTGAAACGAGGCACGGCTTAGACTGAGAGCCCACGCAAAATCAGACAGGACAAGGGACTGAGCGAATGAGGGGACAAGGGACGATTCCGAGTCGTTTCGGTGGCGAGATCCGCGAGCCACATTAGTTGCGAAAGATGGGCGAAGACGTGGAGGGCATGACAGAGATAATATCTAGCTATAGTTCACCAGCGGGAAGCGAGAAAGCAAAAAGGACAAGGAACAACGAAAGAAGAAAAAAAATAGCCAGAGGATGAATCTGGGACAGCTGGAGACGTTGGACGAGGTCGGGGCAGGCCAGGCCGTCTGAGGTGGTGTAACGCGACCGTCGCCTGGTGCTCACCGACAAAGAAGGAACAGGACGAGATCCATGAGCTACACCCCAGTCTGTAGAATTACCAAGTAAGGGACCCAGCTTTTGGGGATGAACAAATGGCCTTTTTCAGCCGAGTTTTCATTCGTTCCCCCAATTATCCATCTCTTCGGCGTCAAATGTCCTTACAAATCTCTCCTAGTGGTCATTGATACTTATTATAATTTACTTGTAACTGCCATAGCAGCATGCCATTTCATGACTTATACAGATCACTATAGGAATTTATTGCCATGACAACAGCGATAGCCGTCATCACACCGCTTCCCTATGCATCTACCCGTGATTTGTCTGTCTTCTCCACTTCTCTCAAACACCATCTCGCTACATGACTACTCCCAGCGCTGCCCCTCCACTTCCTTTGTTCCGACTTGACCAGATCTTCTCCGTCAAGGACCAAGTCGTTCTCGTAACAGGTGCGTACGCATACACAGAGGCTGCTGGGTTTGCATCACTCACTCACACTCTTACTCCCGGCCAGGCGGCGGCAGTGGAATAGGCCGGTCCATCGCCTGGGCATTCGCGAGCAACGGTGCCAAGGTCTATATAGTTGGACGACGAGCCGAGTCGCTCGAAGAGACGAAGCAGGCGTTCGAAGCGGGTAGCGAAGGCGTCACTGGAGATGGATCAATTGAAGTGTTAGTCGTTCCCTCTCCTTTGCCCTCGCCATCTTCCCCCCCCTCCCCTCCACAACGCCTAAAATATATGCTTATTAGTGCGGGTTTACAGTCTACCGGGTTCGGTTGGATCTAAGGAGTACATCGAGACAATCCGGCGGGCATTCGAGTCGAAGGAGACCCGACTTGATACGCTAGTTAACTGCGCCGGTGTCCAGGTGAAGGATCATCGCTCTTATAATTGTACAGCCGAACTTGAGTGACTAACCTATTCAAGAGGGCTACGCTGAATGCAGAGGCACGCGCGAGTGCGATGCGATCCAGACGACCTCGACAAGCTCCAGCAGTCGTTCGAATCTGTTGAGTGGTCAGTCGGCTCACCTCAACCCGCATGACGAGGGCGGAGGCTCACAAGTTTATCTCGAAGGGATGACTTCCACTTCACAAATGACATCAACCTTACGGCGCTCTAGTAATTGACCTCGTATTTTGGCCAGTCGGACTCGACTGACTGACCGCTTCACAGCTTCATGAGCGTCGCCTTCCTTCCGTCCCTTCGCAAGAGTGTGGTATCTCCCTCCATCACCAACATATCATCTGTTGCAGCCTTTTCGCTTTCACGCAAAACAGGGTCGGCGACCTGTGAGTGCAGGCTGTTCGCCGGCAAACCGGTCTCTCCGCTGACGCAAATCCTTGTTCCGGTTCGACGCCACCACCTGCAGATGGGCCAAGCAAAGCAGCAGGTCAGCTAGCTGTCCACTCTTCTTGGGAGCAAGCGTTGGACGACTGAACAGTCCGACACGCTTGCGTCTCCAGCCGTCCATCTGACCAAGCAACTCGCGAGTTTCTTTATGCCCTTCAAGATTCGCGTCAAGTTTGTTCGCCTCTTCCCTTGGTCGCATTCTCTATCTGATCCTAGTTCTTCTTCGTAGCGCTGTCTGCCCTGGGTCCGCCCAGGATTCCTCTTTTCCCCCTCTCCCAGGTTCCATCTAATTCTCTCTCTCCTCCTTTCCTCCTAAACAGAGCCTTTCCTTCCGAAATGACCCTCCCTACAGCGATCTCCATGGCCGCCTCCCCAGAGCTGAAAGCCTACCTCGACCACGTCCCCCTTCGCCGCCCAGGGCACGAGCACGAGATCGCCGGCCCCGTCCTCTTTCTCGCTTCCCCCGCGGGAGGGTACATCGACGGTGCAGTCATCAACGTTGATGGAGGAAGGGAGATGGTGGGTGTTCTTTTCAGTCGGTGAAGAGATAGGGAGGTGGCTTGCCGACTAACGAGTACTGACGAGACGCAACGGTTGGTTGGAGATGAAAAAGACTCTGAGCGCGCTCGATTGATATGTGGTGGGCGGGAACGATTTACACATACACAGATGAAGAGACGGGAGAGTAAGGATAATGGGTAGAGCAAAAAGAGAGAGAAGACGAGAAAAGGAGAGAATGAACCGAAAGAAAGCAAAGGGAGGAAGGGTAAAAAGAGAGAGCCATCACTGGACAGGACTGTAGCTCGACTTGCGACCGACAAGCGATCGGTACGTTGCCGCGAGGTCCGACGAGTCTCCACTACCACCTCCTCCTCCCCCGGTGGGGAAGCCGTTACTGTTGCTGACAAATGGCAAGGGCGGCATCTCACTCTGAATAACTGACGCTCTTGACGCCGGCGCAACCGGGACAGGCTTCTGGTCCAACGCCGGCGGCGGTGTCGACGTGAGCGAGTCTGGCGAGACCAGAGGCATCGCGAGAAATCTCGTCGGAAGGGTGAGCGGGAAAAGCTGCCTGTATCGTGAGTCGAGAGCGCACGGTACGGCGAAGGGCGGGTCGGCCGCTGCCACCTTGGGCGTTGTCGAGAAAGACGAGGAGGGGGAGGAGGAAGTAACGGCGTCGGAGGGTCCAGAAGTAGTGTTGATGACGGAGAGACGTTCGAACCAGAGCGCGCGGTTGTTGGCGCACTGCTGGGCATACGGCGCGAGCTGCGGCATGACTGTCGAGGCAGCATCGAAGAGTGGTTGCGTGAAAAGGTCCTGTTGATGGGAGAGACGCGTCAAAAGAGTGGAGCCAGGGAGCGACACGCATATGACAAGGAGACGAACGATGAAAGCAACCTGGCCCTTGGCCTGGATTCCAGCGTCGGCCTGCTTGACAACCGAGACAGGGAGCTGGAGGCCGGTCTCAAGCGTCGCTTGCTGGTGCCACTCCTCGAGCAGCGCAGAGGACCAGTGCTCAGAAATCTCGTGAGGTCGTGCCTGATGGACCATGCATCAGCGTGAGATACCCGAAGGCTGAGGAATGGGCAAAAACGCACGGGATTGCTGATGTCGGCGCACTTGATGAGCGTCTGGAAAATCATCAATCGATCGGTCGCATCTTCCTCTGCCTTGTAGGACCTCTCTCCGCCGACGTTCTGTGTCGAATCGCTCAAGCTCGAGGACGAAACCTTCTCGCCGAGCTCGACGAGCGACCTGATCCACGAAAGGTGCATCGACATGTCGGTCGCGAGAATGGTCCCGAAGAGGAGTTTGCGGAAGTCGGCCCACCCGGCTTGATGGGTCGTTCGACGGCGGCCCGACACCGATGGAGGCCGCGAAGTTGGCGGCGACGGAACCGAGAGAGGAGGGAGGTGCACCGAAGAGGAAGAGGACGATGAAGAGACCGACCCTGTTGTAGGCGGCCACGAGGGCAGTGGGTGATGCTCACAGCAAGGGTTGGCCACCTCAGCTGGACCTGTAACGGCGTCCGAGGCAAAGAGCCACGAGAGACCATGCTTCTTGAGGAGGCTGACAACGAGTATGCAGTGCAGATTCTCAAGCGCGCTTCGATGCGCATATACAACTGACAGCGGCGAGAGAGCGTTTTTCTGGAGAGGCCGAACCAGGGTCGACATTAGCTCCGATAGGCAGGGTTAAAAGATAAGACGCTTACGAGAAAGGCGTTACTCAAGCCCGGGTGAGCACTGTCGTGTCCGATCGCTGCTATCATCACCGTGAGAACGTCTTGTGGCCGGAGCAGCTCGACAGCGCGCTTTCCCTCTGAGGTCAAGCTGGGTACAGGTGGGCGTTTCCACGGAGTTCCTGGCCGGGTTTCGAGGAGAGTTGAAAGCGGCGGAGCGACGCGGAGAGCGGTGAGGAAGGTGTATGTTGCTTGGAGGACATCGACGCCATGCTGATAGTTGTGGTACGGGTTGTGAACGTGATACAAGGATCGGATCGAGAGGAGGAATGCATTGATGCGTTCTGACGTGAAAACATGGTCAACTTCCGTGCTCAAGAGAAAGGAAGACATTCCAGAGACATACCTTGCTCAATATTCAACTCCCAAACGCCCTGGATGAGAAGGGTTGCTTCAAAGAGGAGGCAGGAGCAGTGATAGACATCGTCGTGCGAGAGCTCATATGGCCGGAAGCTCCAGCTCGAAAGGTGATCGACGAGCTCTGCCCGACGCTGGGCAGTCAGTGCTGGTGGAACGCTGAACCACGAGCAGGTGAAAGAGGAGCGCGTCAGTCCTCCAAATCCCAATCAAGTTTCTGCCTCCCAAGAGCAATAGACTGACGCAATGTCGGTCCCAATGATAGCGCGGACATGCTGATGCATATCCGCCACAAGCTCCGCAAAGATCTTGGTCCCCTCAGCACCACTCTCCTCTCCATTAATCCCTCCAGCCGCGAGGCCAGCAGCCGGGCCAAGTCCGTACCCACTATGCCCATCGTCCACCCCTTCATCCTCGTCATCGCCGAGCCCAGCTCTCGAGAACGTCAATGCAAGCCCACCCGTGTCGACGCTGGCGCGCCGAGGCGCCAGCAACCGCGGGTCCTCAGCCTCCTCTGGATCGACGGCGCAAAGATTGGCGAACGGTGCGGAGAGATCCGAGAGGGTGAGGAGATCGGCCGCTTTTGGACGCAAGGAAGAGCTCATCGGCGATAACGAAGGCGACGAGGAGGAAGAGAGAAGAGAGGCTTCCGCAGGATTGAGAGACGGCCGACGAGCGGGTGTAATGGCGACCAGCTACGCGGGACCACAACGTCAGAGACGGGCTCACAGAGCATCTAGGGAGATTAATTCAGCTTACCTGGAGAAGCCGCTCCATCAGGGCTTTTGGCACGAAGGGCGCCGAGAGAACGAGGTCGGCGCCGGCGCTTTGGCAGCGCTGGATGAGATCGACAGACAGCGATGAACCCAATGCGTAGGCTGATTCGGAAGGAGGGAAGCATCACGTCTAAGCCCTTCATCCTACATCTTTTGGGATCAATGCGATATACTGACCGACGATGAGCATCCCTCGGTCTCGACCGGCCTTGGCGGACGCGACGGCGCGGATCGCCTCGAGAGCGTCATTCACAGCCGCATCGAGACGCGGTTCGGGGGGGCCGCCGCCAGACTGGGACTTGGAGGTGACATTCGAAACGGAGGCAACAGAGTGTGCAACGTCATTAAGAGGGAGGAAAGCGGCGACCGGGGGATGCGGCGGGAGCGAGGTGATGCTAGAAGTTGAAGAGGCGTTGGACGGGAGCGACGCGACGTGCTCTAGAAGAAGAAAGGCGCTCGAGAAATGCAGGACATCTGGGAGCAGAGATCGTACGATAGAATATGCGAAGAAGAGATGGGAGATGGAGAAAGCAGAAGCATGTCAGACCAAGGGTTCCGGATGAACAAGTCCAATTCTCTTCCTCTCTGCTTGAGACGGCGTCAAGCTGATCACGCCAGCCGGTGACAGCGCCGCTCAAAATGCCACACGAGCCAAGAAGCTGCCATGCGGGACAGAACCAGAGTGGACAACGCACCTGATGCGCCTCCATCTCGGAGCGTCTGACCGAGGCTGACGGGCTTGTCTTGCTTCGCGGCAAATGAGGAAAGGACGGGGCCGGACGTCTGCGGCCTCCCCTTGCGAGTCCTTCCGGCTCCAGCGCCGCTGCTGCTTCCAAAGGCACCAGCGGCCCTAGGCTTGGTAGTACCGAATGGAGCGGTGGCGGGCGGAGGAACGTTGCTGCTGCTACTGTTGGACGAGGAGGACGAGCCTAATGCGGGCGACGTCGGGCTCGCTGGCGGCGGGGTCGCGAGGCCTCCAAGGGAGGGCCTCGGAGCGGGCGAGACGACGAGGGCGAGAATTGCAGCGGACGTGGTTGGTTCCGTTTGAGAGGGTGTGGGCGGAGGAAGAATGGCGAAGCGGCGGAGGGACCGATGATGTCGGACGCAGGATGGGAGAGAAGTGGGAGACGCGGCTACGGGTCGGCGGGGTAAAGGCTGAGGCGTGCGAGTGGATCGGGGCGATCCTCGTTGACGAAGACGAAGGAAAGGAGAAGAGAGAGGAGATGGCTAGAGACACGGAAGGAGGGAGAGGATGCGAAGGAGGAGACGAGCAGTAGCGGTCGAAGGGGGAAGCACTGGTGGTCGTCGGCGGCGAGGTTGACCGCAACGAGACAACAGACACGGGAGAAAGGGAGGGGAGAGGGGAAGAAAGTTCCCGATACGGTTGCTCTCGGTGATCGCTTTCGAGCTGGGCTTATACCTCTTTTTTGGACCGCTTCTTACACGTTCCTTCAGCTCTTTACCTGATCAAGGAGGAAAGAATGACACGGCAAAATTGTGGCGGCCACGCCGTGGCCTACGGTTATCCCCTTCGCCGCCACTGCCGCACGATCAGCAAGGAAACGGTTAGGCAAGGCAAAGGCGGGTCCTGAGCTAAAAAGAGTTACAGATCGGCACTAGAGACAGATCCGATCTCGCTCCCTCTTTATCTCTTTTTGACCTGCTAGCGCTCTTCGCTGACAACCCATGCCTGAAATCTGCCTAAGAAGTTTATTCCTTCCGACGGCCACACGGCCAGCAGGGTCGCATGGTCATTCAGGAGGAATGCTGAGAAGGGATCGCTCTCGTCCGTTCGAGCCTCGGCCCGCGGTAAGCGGCTCGGATGACGCCGTTCAGGTTGTCCTAGGGGCGGGAAGCCACGTGCAGCGAGAAGAAAAAACAACCTCCGGGACCAAGGGGAAAGGGGTGTTGGCTCATCCCATCTAACGAGAGTCCGGACTTTTGTGCTCTATAGATCATGAACACTCAAGAAGAAAATCCACAACGTCGTCCCAGTCTCAATTCCGCGCGCTCAAGCAAAGTGAATGCCCTTCTCGTTGAAAGCCGTGAGGAGCCTGGAAGAAGAGGTGTTAAGAGAGGCAAAGATCAGTCAGGGTCATATGGGTGCGCGCGCATCGCTTGCTTGCAAAGACGCACTTGAGAAGGTCGTCAATGTCCATCTTGGCAGCGCGCTGATCGGCGAACCCAGTGTCGACGAGGATCGACTCGAGAACAGCTGCAAACTCGCCCGAGGGCATCATCTAGGGATTCGAGAACGCGCACGTCGAGTTAGTGACAGATGGCAAGAGAATTCAAAAGCAACGCTTCACGGAGCCTTACCTCCTCCCGCTCGGCGAGCCATGTCTTCCAGTTCTTTTCCAGCATCTCACTAACGCCCCGGGCGCCAAAGCTTGCGCGGATCGTCTTGTTCCGCCTCGAGAAGACGACGCGTCCGAGGCCGTCAAACTCCTCGAACCGAACGGGCGGCGGCGGGTTCCGGGGAGTCATCCGGACGACGGACGACTCAACGTTGGGCGGGGGTCGAAAGTTGGACTTGCCGACCTTGAGAATGTGCTCAACTTGGGAAAAGAGTTGGACGTTCGCCGAGAGACGGCACCACATCGGCGAGCCTGGCGGGGCACACAACCGGAGGGCGAACTCTCGCTGGAACATGAGGACACAAGTCCTCGGGACGGGTCGGGAGGAGAGGAGCTTGAAGACGAGAGGGGAGGAAATCTAAAAGCAGGACAGGGATTAGTATATGTCAAGAGCATGGCAGCCACAAAGGCCTTGGACGGACCTGGTAGGGAGTGTTGGAGATGCAGACATCGAAGAAGGGTAGGTCGGCCTTGACGAAGTCGCCGACCATAATCTCGAGCTTCCGCTGCTCAGGCCTGTGGTGTGACGGCCGGCTGTCAGCGGTCGCGCGCCACCTGCGCACGTGCGGCGGGCGAGACACCATACTCACTGTCCAAGGACACGCTTCTTGAGTTCGGCCGCCATGCGAGGGTCCATCTCAACCGCGACACACTTCTTGGCCTTCTCGAGGATCCGGACTGTCAGGTTACCGGTTCCGGGTCCAACCTCGAGGACGACGTCGGTCGGCTTCAGGTTGGCCTGCGCGACTCTCGACGTCAGAGATGATGTTTTGGCTGGTGAAAGGACAAGACGGTACTGACCTTGTCAACAATGCTGCGTCACAGGAAGCGGACAAAATGGGCGGAGACAGTCAATCAAAAAGAGCAGCGTGAAGGCGCGTCGACGCGCGCCGTCCGCCGGCGGACGAAGGCGACATGCTTACGACTGGGCGACGGCAGGGTTCTGGGAAAGGGATCAAGGAGATTGAATATACGAAGCTCTATGGTCTTTGGGGTCCACGCAACGTACCTTGAGAATGTGCTGTCCGAACTGTGAACGGACGACGACGAGTGGAGAAGCAAGCACGGCGTCAGCCGACCCGCCTCTTGCCACGCAGCTTCCTCTTCCTCGGAGGGGCATGGAGGTATCATTGAGCGCACCTTCTCCGTATTGAAGAGCGGGTTGTTTCCTCCTCCGGGGCCGGACGAGGATGAGGAGGCCTTGCTCGAGCCCGCGGCCGGTTGGTGCGCGGAGCCGAACTTCTGGGTCGTCGCGCGTGGCATCGTCGGGGTGTCTGTAAGAGCTTTGCTGGTTCGTGGCCGGGGAGGGAAATTCAAGGGCCAGAGAAGGCTCTGATAAGGCTAAGGTCGGGAGAGGAAGAGGCGCGAGAAAGGGAAGGTAGAAGGTGAAAGTCGGGGGTCAGTCAGCATGGGCCGCCGACCCAGAAATTCAGAGGAGCCGAGAGGGCAAGCGCGAATGGGCAGAATAGGGTAAGATCGAGAGCTGACTGTCTACGGCCACCACCGCGCTGGGCCGCTCTCTCACTTTGCTTGTGTCAGATGCATGCGGGCCTCGTATGAAATGCTTCAAATAATGGAAGCCTGCTCCTCATCCAAAGACCATCGTCATCCTGGACGCGCGTGCTGGACCGTCTAACGCTCTCAGCAAGACAGACGTGATGCAGAGAGCAGCTCAGCTCGAGAAGCTCTCTCGTCAGGACCAGCTCTCTCGTCAGGACCCTCCATGGTCTACTGCAAATGGGCTGCTGAGTTCGACCTTCGCTGCAACGAGCGCTCAGTGACGAGGTGGGTCAACACGGCTGCGGTACCGCAGTCTACTGGCCTAGGTGATCCTCTCCGCCTTACTCGGTGATTCTCAAATTGCTTCGGCTTAGAGGATGTCGAGTTGTTCAGAGAGCTGCTCCTTGGAGGATCCTGGTGAGGAGCTAGCAGTTCAGACGGCCGAGCAAGTTCGTCAAGCAGGCTCGCTTTTTCAAAGCAGCAGCAGCGAAGGCAGAGAGCAGGCGAAGGAATCGCAGGTAGACCTGCCACAGGGGAAGAAATAAGAGCCAATTTATCATGAGCTAAAGAGCTTTGTATCACGCTTGTATGGCAGACATTCTGTTGCATAGGCACACGAACGCCAATACGGAAATGATCTGAACGGCGGGACGAGCGAACGCTGTAAAGGCAGCAACGAGGAACGAGCGGTGGTTTGCACAAGACCTGAAGTTCAACCACTTTCCCTTTTCTTTCACTGCTGATCCATTTCCATTGTGGACACCCGCAAGGTCATTGGACAAAGGCTGGTTGTGGAAAGTGAGTGGAGGGGAGCAAGGGAGTCGAGATCGTGGGAGCAAGCGCCGGGAGCTCTAGGGATCCCTTTCTCTCTGGCACCCCTGGGCATGGCACATGCCTTCGTGGGCGCAGTTACATCTCGCACTCGCTCGGCAAGGGTCCAGCATGAGGGAGAGATTGTCGACGGACAGGTCAAGCAGAATGGACAGAACGTTTCAGGTTGTTTGCAGACCATTGCGGGTCACCGCGGGCAATGCCAGATTTGGGCGACTCGACTTCGGCTGATGAGAATCGGCGGACGATAGCAAAGTTCGAGCTAACCATCCATCTTCAGCTGGACGAATCACTGGTTGTATCGGTGGGCTTAATTAAATGCTCTATAAAAAATCTGAGAACGTGCGTGCCGGCCATGCATGCTCTGTTTGGCAAGGTAAGAACAGCTGCAGAAGCAGGACGTTGTCCTTGAATAGATTAGGACAGTAAAATAAAAGCAACAAGACAAAAGAAGAGCAAACCCACATGTTCATGGCGGTCGTGACAAGCAAGGACAGAAAGAGCGCGAGAGGCGAACAAGAGAAATACCGAGAATAATGCAAGGATCTTGCGACAGCAACGGAGTCGTCACGTCGGCGGCGGCGGCGGCGTCGCTAGCGGCACTGGATGTGGAGGAGTAACAGGGTCATCCTCCTCCTCGTTCGAAACGGACGACGCCAAGAGACTTGGAAGGACGATAAACTCGTGAGGCGCGGCGACGTCTCCCTCGAAAAGAACGATGGTAGTGTCCCTACTCTTCTCCTCATTGTTCTCCTCCATCATGACCACCTTCTCTTGGTCCTCCCCCTCGACTAGTCCATCCTCCTCCCGCATCATTTTGCCCATACTAGTCCCATCGGACCTATTGCACTCCGTTCCCCCCCGACTTCTCCTCTTCCTCTCCTGAAACGTTTCCAACTCGATCTCCCTCTTCCCCAATGTTAATGAGGGGAGTCTCTCGCCGTGAGGCCCTTCTCCCTCGTCGAACTCTCTCCTCGGCGTCTCACCACTCCTAGCATCTTCGCCGCCGTCGCCGCCCGCGTGCATTGTCTCCCAGAAGCTCCAGTCGCTGCTCGAGCTCGAATGATGCGACCCCCGGTCGTCCTCGTTGATAGGGACGGCTGCGCCGGATTCGTTCCCAGGCAAGGACCCAATCCGCATCCTCGGGGTCTGATGAAGGCCGTCACTGCTGCCTGGGATGGCGCTGCCCCTCTTCGAGGGGTGCGAAGGCTGCCTTGAATCGTCTCTCTGAGCGACAGCAGCTACAGCAATAGCTCCCGCTAAACTGAGCACATCCCCGCTCATCCGACGCCGCACAGCTAGCGGGCCATTGTTATGGTAGCCCTGGTCCTCCTCTATCTCCGGCCGCGGCGGGAACAAAATGGAGAAAGGCCAGATGGACCGAAGCGCTTCGAGGACGTCCTTAGTTGGGGCGAAGACCAAGAAGCCGATCACGCCAGTCGAGGCTTGGAATAGGCCGGG
Source organism: Tausonia pullulans (assembly GCA_951802195.1). Lineage (NCBI taxonomy): Eukaryota > Fungi > Basidiomycota > Tremellomycetes > Cystofilobasidiales > Mrakiaceae > Tausonia > Tausonia pullulans. The sequence goes on along the minus strand of OX637623.1, from coordinate 1,041,063 downwards.
GGCTGGAGGAGAGAGCGCAGGAGGGAGGCGTCAAGCGTTGGCAGCAAGATTTGGGTGACAGTGTGAAAATCCTCACAATGCGACTTTGGCCAGATGATCACGACGAGAACGAGTCTGGAAGAAGGAGAAAGAGTCAGGGGGGGGTCTTTTCGCCCTCAGACGTAGGTCAACCTTACCCCAACGACACGCCCGAGGTAATGCCAAAAGTGAGGACCCTCAGGGGAAATGTCAAAGTGAGACTGGGTGTTGAGAACCACGGGAGGGCCTCGATGTTGCCGGCTGAGTGGATCCGCCTCGACTCGCGGATATTGCCAATTAGAAGGCAGACGGCCCAGACTAGGGTGGTGAGTGTAAAGATCAGTATTCTGAAGGAGAAGTCAGGAATGCCAGGGGAGGGAAACGTACCCTCGAAAACGAAGGAGACAAGGATCGAGATGGCTGCAATCCCGTGAGCGATGTCGGCGCTGGAGAAACAAGAGCGTCAGACAGAAAGAAACGGATTCATTGAGACAGAAACATTACAAACTTACAAAAGATCCTTTGCGTAGCATGTGTAGAGATCCACTTGTAGATCATCCGGCCAGACGTAAATTGTAGTCTGCCAACGACGGGGGGAAGAGGCTAGCAGCGCATTAGACGATCGTCTGCCGGAGCCGCGGGTTCTTTATTGAAAGTGACGACTCACAAGGGCAGCGATGATGACGATGATGAGTCCAGAGACCCAGGGATACCAAAGAAGCTGAAGCGAAGCGGAAGAGAAGGTGAGGCCTCTGTCAGGCAGCTGCGTTGCGTAAGCTTTGTGGCGGGCTGACGACACACAAAGGCTTGCAGCCATCGCATTTGCCAGACGCGTCGTCCGGCACGTTCCTGAAGAAGCGTCCACGTGAAGATGACGATGCTGCAAAGCTGTGGACGATGATTCCCGGAATACATTGTCAGCAATGGCGCACCACCATAGGCACCCAACTAGTCATTGTACACACAGCCGATGCAGCGATGACGGTCCCAGCGGTGGACGATGCTTGGGACACAATACAGAGACTCCGGGAGAGGTTCTCAGGGGTATAGGCTCTGTAAGAAGAGAGGTGTGTTAGGGGTGAAGTGCTGAGCGCGCAGTGGTCCCAGCCCCGGCGCGTTCCTGTCCTTGACTCACAGGAGCAGGTTGATGACCGAGTTAACAACGATGGCGACCAAGAGCTATGATCGGGGGAGGGGGGAGGGGGAGAAGGCTTTAGTCTCCAAAATCCACACGGTCACGCCCGAAGCAGGCAGGTGTGGGGAGATAGAGGACAGAATCGAGAGACAGAGGGAAGGGGGAGGAAGGCTACAGTGATCCTCGCACGTTGTCAATTCCTTGCGAAAGCACTCACCGACAGGAGCAGTTCGTGCTTCTTGAGCTTCTTGATGGCGATGAGAATCAAGAGAGACAACACTAACGAGAGTGAGAGCGAGTGGAGGATGATGAACCCGACGCGCATCCGTCTATGCTCGGGGGTCCACATCTGCTTCGCTAGGTGCGTCGGAGGCATGAGGCGGGAGAGGCCGTAGACTCGTGCGGCCACCCGGCGGAGCATCGCTGGCAGGAGAATGGGAGAATGGTCTATCTACCAGACCCCCGTGGGAGGAGAGAGGGGCAATGGCAGAAGCAGCGCGAGCGGAGTAGAGAATAGTAGTAAGAGGGAGCGAGCTGCCAACGATCTAGTCGGCTGGCGGTCGTTGAAGCAATGTCGTTCCCAGAAGCGATGAAGACGAGCGGAAGGGTGTGTGCTGGCTGGCTGCCAGAGAGCTGAGACAGATCAGGAGGGTTGTCGTAGATCGAGAGAGCCTGAGGTTGAACTAGCTCGTAAGGGTCCGAATGGCCCAGGGCGAGGACGTCGCTGGGAGTCGGCCTGGAGAGAGCGCGCGGCCCCCGTTGGGGCGGCGGGCCTGGAAGGCGGATTTGCTCCCATGTGTCTCAATGACTACGGAGCAAATTGCCCTGATCTCACTATCAAAAGCTCCCATAATCCTATGACTATCAACTCTTCTCCCGCCTTTGCTCCAGGCTTTCTTTCCCTCTCTTGTCTTCCTTTCCGATCGCTCTTATCGACGTGCCCGTACTCGGGTAGGATTGGGCACTATGCCCCGCCAACAGCGCAAGAGCAACCCAAGCTGCAAAGGAGAGCCGTTCGTTGGCCTGCTGAGCCGGACCGGAGAGGAGTCTCTTACGAGGTCTCCTGCCTACCCCAGATAGTGAAGAACCTCTTTTTTTCGATCCGATGGACGGCCAGGCCCTCAAAGAGGCGTTGGTGTAAGAGACTCGGGGGCCATGGGAATGCGAGACATGTTGTCAACGACGCAGGTTTCAACTGACGGGTTCAAGGACTGGTTCGGAAGCTGATGGGGTGATTCTGCTCGATGAAGGATCGCAGGCCCTCATTCCACTGATAAATGAATTGTTGAATCCATGGCGCTCGGGAACGAGCGAAAACAGACACAGCCAGAACATGAGCATATCATTTGTCTGAGATGCGCGCTCAGAAGTCCATCTCGTCGTCCTCATCGACGTCGCCTCCCTCTGCAATCTCAGTCGCAAGCTCCCTAGCCCGTTCGCGGGCGTCCTTGCCCGAGTCGAGGTCCGACCGGTGGGCGTTGAGCGGGTAGCGCATCGCCTTGACGCTCTCGTTGTGAAGGCTGTGTAAGTTTGGGCCAAAAGGTCAGCTTGTGTTACCTCAGGAGAGTAAAGAGCACACGCTCACTGAAGGCAGAAGTTGATCCGCTGGTGGAATGCCTTCCTCGGCTCGGCCGTCTCGTAGACATCAACCCCCTCCTTCGAGACCATCCACCCCTTCTCATGGTCTACCGCCACGCCCGGGATAACGCCGTCCCTGATAGCCTTGGTGACAATGTACTCGGCATCCTCCTCGTTGTCGAGCTGAAGCTTGAGGCAGACATCCTTGAGCGAAATCTTGGAATAGGCGAGCGATATCTGATGAATGCCAGTCTTGATGACGTTGTGCCGGAGCCGGAGGATAAGTGTCTGGGTCCCGTCGGCGGAGAAGGTCTTGCCGTGGGCGGTCAGGGCCGTTTGGAAGGCTGAGAGGTCGCCAACGCGGACGGCTAGTGGGGAGGGTGAGGCGTTTGAAAGTCAAAGGAAGTGCCAGGATATAGGGGAACGCCCTTGTACGCACCTTGAACGATCTGGAAGTAAGGGATGAGTGCCGTCTTGAGGACGGGCAGACGGAAGTTCGAACGCTCGGGAATACTTCCCATAAGAAGCTCGACAACGATGAAGAACTTCCAGGCCTGTGGAGAGAAGAGCGAGCGAATCGAGATCTCAGATATATGTTTCAGTCAGCTTGACATCACGACTCACCGTCTGCAGGAAGCCAGGAGCGATCTGGGCCGGGGGCGCTCTCCGAATGGCATTCTGGAGGTGGGTGTGGGCCTCGGTGTAGTTGAGTTGGACGGCGCGGATGCGGCCAAGGTAGTAGAGATACCGGGCGAGCTGGGCGTTGCCAGCGCTCTCAGGGAAAACACTCTTGGAAACAAGCTTGTCGGCCTGGTCGAGGAGATTATGGAGAAAGTAGTTGCGGAGGAGGAGGTTAATGAGCACCGCCTGTAGCTCAGAGTCATGCCGGAGCGTCGCAGTACGATGGGCAGCGAGGAGGAGAGGCCGAAGCTCGGCCTCGCGGTGGAGAAGCTCGTGCGTGCGGGCCAGGTAAAAGTAAACCTTGGCGGATAAGTGGTCGAGCGATCTCCGATTAAGCGACTGAACGAGGTCAACGGTCTCGCGGGCGAGCGTCGCGCTCTAAACGGGGAGGGAACATCAGCACGAGTGCGTTGCGACATGGTGTAAAGCAGGACGGCTTTACGGACTTTCTCAACCTGGCCAACGTCAATGAGTACGAGGATCACGAGCAAGCGGAGGTAGACGTCGCTTTCCGGAATGATCTCGGTAAGCTCCTTCTTGGGCGTCGCGGCGGTCGACACCGGGGCAGAGGTAGACGCGTTGGCATCGGCAGCAGGGGTGGCGAAAGCGTCGACATCCATCGAGTCGGGAGCCGGAACGGCCTCGACCGGAGGCAAGAGAGAAATGAGGTGGCTTGCAGTCGCATCGGCTGGGAGGCAATGAAGAGGAGCAGAGGAGGAGAGGGAGACGCGTTCAATCAGCAAGAAAGTCCCATCGATGGAAGTGTTCGTCGCCCGCCAAGAGTAGCGTGCCATGACCGTCGTATGAATGCAGAAGGTGCCTCCGAAAGACATGTCGAGCTTCTGTACTGTCTGCTGCATAGGGAAGCACGTCCTCCCCCCCCCCCCCCTCACTCTCGACAAGCCCCTTAACAAACCCAGTCTGGAACGAGTAGACGACGCGCAAGCTGTACTCGAGCTAGCCCAAATGAGCCAAAAGCCCGGAGCCAAGCGGACCTAAACCAGCTTGTCAAATCTCATTGACCAGTGGTTGAAAGACGGAGACAAGGGCGCAAGACGGTCGATCTCTAAGGAAGGCTGAGGAGACAGGTCGATGACGAACGAAGGGGGTGAGGGAGCGGCACCCACGCCCTCAACCAGACGTCGTCACCGCCACGACAGACGAGAGGGCAAGCAAACAACGTGTAAGGCTCACCTCTCGGGTACGTCTGCTCAATGGTCTCCCTGAGAGCGCGTCCCCCCTCGCCCTTGCCGGCGGCGAGCTTCTTCCTCGTCGCGGCAAGCGTGCGGAGGGCCCGGGTCGTGAACCGCGGCTCGAAGAGGGAGACCGCCCGGTCAATGAGCGAGACATTATAGGCGAGCTCTATTCATGGCGAGCAGGGGGGAGGGGCATAGACGAGGGTTTTTGGGGGGGGAGGGGGAAGGATCGAAGGCATCAGTTGATGAAGGGCGACGGACGGTCACGACGTGGAGGCGATGAGGCGTCCAGTCAACGCGCGCGCACCTTGCTTCAGTGTCGGCGGAGGAGCAGGCGCTTTGGCGGTCGGAGGGGGCTTGGAGGCCTCGTCGGACTTGGAGGCGGAACTATCAGAGGGTGCCATGCTTTGAGAAAGAAGTGGAAGGGAAGGAAGAGGGGAGGGAGGAAAGGGAGGGGGCACGGGTGATGGTTGCGTGAGAGAGAGGAGGGCGTTTCGTCAGCGCCGTCCTCACGCTGGCTAATGGGTCCGGGCGATAGAGTAAAGGGTGGATAGCTCAGGCATAAGGGCCATTATAACCGGGCAACTCGCCGTCTCCACTCGCGCTTGATTTGTCTCGAGCTTGGACGCGTCGTCCGCCCCTCCGAACCAACGACCACCATCCACTCGCCCTCCTCCTCAAGACCTCGGCTACACCTCATGGCGGCTTCGGCTCCCTCCCTCAAGACTCGGCCCTCGCCCCCCCCCCAGACAGCGATCCGGATCTCGTGCCGTGTCCGACCCTCGCTCAAGCATGAGCTCGAGGCGAGGCTCACCGCGAGCCCCTCGAACGACGAACTCGAGTGCGACTCGGACTCGGGCAAGATTGTCTGCCCGCACAAGGGCAAGTCTCACATCTACAAGTGAGTAACTTCTGGACTAGGGGGTGAAACTCGGGATGGGCAGTGGCAGTAGCAGGCCAGCTCGCTCAGTTGCTCGCTCCAGCTCCGCCGCCCAACCTCATTCCCGCTTGTCCGAGCCCCGAAGAATGGAGCTAGCAGAGCTGACTTGAGGCACATCAAATATCCAGCTTCTCATCTGTCCACTCGCCCGAGGCGACGCAGCTCGAGGTCTTCACGAAAGATGTCGCACCCATGTCCGTAGCGAGTCGACTTCTCGCTTCGGGTCGAGTTCTGATCCACCCTAGCTCATGCGATGTTGACGGATGTATCTCCCCTTATAGGCTCGATCAAGTTTATTCAGGCGTCTCTTGCACGGTCTTCTCATGTGAGTGATGGCCCTGGATGTATGGGAGAAGAGTCATTGTCGAGAACTTTAGACTGACGAGCGAGTGGTCGTCGTCCAACACGCACAGACGGCGTCACCGGGGTCCGTTCGCCGTACGCTTGCTCTCCCCTCCTCTCCCACGCTGATTCGCTCGCTCCCTCTCGTACAGTCTGGAAAGACGCATACGATGCAAGGCATTCCCACCTCCAAGGACGACATGGGGATCATTCCGCGCGTCGTCAAAGCGCTCTTCCTGAAGCGCGCGCGGATGAAAAAGGTCAACATCGAGGTCTACATGGTGAGTTTTTGGTCTCGTCAAGCTTTCAGAGTAGGGTCTGACGTATTCGTTTTGCAGGAGTACATGGAGATCTACAGGGACGAGTGCTTCGACCTGTTGGTGCAGCGAGCAGGAGTCAGTTCCAGCCATCCACGCCCAGGCCATCCTCCCTCTGACTCGTTCTTCCACTTCGAAAGGGACACAAACTCGACGTCCGAACAAACGACAAGGGCCAGAACGTCGTTGCTGGTCTCACCAAGAAGCTCATCACTTCGCCAGCCGAGTTTGACCAGCTCTACACTGACGCCGCCTCCCATCGGTCGACGGCGTCCACCAAACTCAACTCGCAGTCGTCTCGGAGCCATGCGGTCCTCACCATTGAGATCCGGACGGAGGAGGTTAAGGAGGGGGGCAAGGGTGAGTGACCATCGAGAGAACGTTATTTCGCGCCACTGTTTCGTTGATGAGTCCCGTCTGCAGTCTTCACCGGCCGCATCAACCTCGTCGATCTTGCCGGTAGCGAGAATAACAAAGTCTGTCGCTCAATCCATGTCAGTCACTGAGGGCTAAGCTGACCACTGGGTGCATACTCTCCAGCTCACGGGAAACGACAAGGACCGGATGGCCGAGTCCGCGGCGATCAATAAGAGCCTCACCACCCTAGGCTCAGTCATCGATGCCCTCAACAAGGGCCACCCGAGAGTGCCCTACCGCGATTCGAAGCTCACGAGGATTCTGCAAGGTCGGTCCGTTGGCCGTGCTGCCGTTCGAAGCGGATTGTTCTGATGCATTGATGCTGCTGCTGCAGACACGCTTGGCGGGTCCTCCGTCGGCCTCCTCATCTGCAACCTCGCACCAGGCGTCAACTTCCGCCAGGATACTATCAACACGCTCAAGTGTGTGCTTTCTCACCTCTCCTTTGACGACTCTAAGCTGACAGAAGCCCATACAGCTTCGCAACTCGCACCAAAGAGGTTGAAAACCGCATTGTGGTCAACGAGACCTCGACCAAGCCCGTTCCCAAACCGCACTTCGCAGCCCTCACTAAGCAAGTCCGCCAGGTGCCCGTCTACCGGGACGCCTCGGCGACTTCTGCCTCACTCGGTCAGTTGGTCCGCGCTGGCGCTGGAGCTGCTGTGACGACGACTACGACGACGGCGGTCCGCTCAAGGCCCATGCTCGGAGCCGTCTCGAGCAATCGCACTATCGAGCGCGAGCCGGCAGCGTCGGCGGGTGCCAAGGGCAAGGGCAAGGAGATCCTCCCGCTTAAGCCTGCCCGGTCAGCCAAAGCCACAACGCCCGTTATTGCCACGTTGGACGAGCAGGAGATGGGCGACCGGATTGCGGCGCTCGTCAATGAAGCTGTCGCGAAGAAGCTGTCGGAGATTGAGCGGGAGAGGAACGCGGCAAGTAAGGATGCGGTCGCGGCTATGCCGACGGATCTGCAAGAACGGGTCTCTGCACTCGAGAAGGATGTGTAAGTTTGCAGCAAGCTCATGCGTAGGAAGACTTCATCGCTGAACGTGACAGACTATATGCCTGCCTAACAGCAAGGCGCAAACGGACAAAGCGGCGGCAACCGAGCTGCTCGACGTCGCGCGCAAGCACCACGACCGCGCAGCCAAGTACTCGGACCGGTGAGTCGGGCAGCTTATTCAACGTCATGATCCTGGCTGACTGGTTTCTCTTCCTCCACGGACAGTGACGAGCTTCGCACAGCGCTCTCGTACTACCAACGCGCTTCGGCGTTCATCCCAACGAACCGAAACGTTGCGGATCGGTCAGTCCACTCTTCCCGAGTCTCATCTGTCCTTCTGTCCTGATGCAACTGTCATTGCTCCTCCTCAGAGTCAACGAGATCCAGGCTGCAATCCTTTACGACCTCCCGATCCCCTCGCGGAAGAAGAACGTTGTAGCCGCCGCCACCACCGCTGCATCCTCCGAGCCAGAAGTCAAGATGAGCCGGTCCCACAGGTCACGCAAACTCTCCAACGTAGACGACGTCATCGAGGAGACAACAGCAGCAACCTCATCACAACCCCGCGAACCCGCCGGCAAACGTACCAGGGCCGAGCCGAAGAGCGGCGTGGCGGCGTCGCCGAGACCAGAGAAGAGGAAACGGGCGGCGGCGACAAGGCGGCCTGTGTTCATCGATAGCTCGGACGGAGACGACGACGACGGCGATTTGGGAGGATATGGGGCGGAAGAGGAAGAGGAGTGGCGGCCGACGGCGGTCGCTGTAGGCAGGAGTCGGCGCTAGAGCTAACGTTTCCTCGATGATCGGGACAGGTTATGCGACGTTTACTTTTTTCTGTTTTTTTTTTCCATCTTTTCGACTCTTGCTCGTTTCATTCTGCTATTTCTCAGGATACCTCACTCGCCGTCATCGTCTATATTCTGTCATGGTCATGTCTCTAGCTACCAAAACTATTGCTTTGAACAACCTGCTTGCCTCACCTCGACGTTCTAAGATTGGCAAACAGTTGGACCCAGTCGGTCGACGTCCTCGGCGAGATCATCCTCTTCGAGAGAAGTCCAGCGAACACCCACTAACGCTTGAATGAGGCCGACCTGGTCGATCGAGTAAAGCAGGATTCCCATCCTCGCGGCAGCGATCTGCAACCTGGTGAGGGTCATGCCGACCTTGAAAGTCGGGGTAGCGCTCGACACGAGCCCAGTTATCGCCAAGCTAGCGGCGCCGATAGATGTGACCGCCTGGCCACCCTCCATCACGTTACCTAGGGAGGAAATTGCAACGATGGATATTCATGCACCAGAACGGCAGACAAGCCTCCTGTTGTCTCCCTCTTACCGCCGGGAAGTGCCAACGACAGGAGTGGCCTGGAATCGGCGGCGGAAGCCTCCCTCCCTTCCACCCCTACACCGGTTAAGGCCGACGAACCGCTGAGCAGCTCCTCCTCCGCCGCCTCTCTTACCCCAACTCACCGGGCCCGCTTCGACATCTACCTCAACCACGGCCCCCCTTCGAGTGCATGACGAGTTCAGGAGAAAGCTCATCTCTTTGAAGAAGGGAAGAAGGTTGTAAGATTAGTCTTAGTGTATGCATCTCGTGCGATAGAATACGAGAGAGCGCTCACGATCAACGGTGAGCGACTCAACTGCGACGCAAAGCAAGCTCAGGGCAAGGGGCGCCCAGACGGTAGGCGGCACAATGCGACCCACAATTGGAAGGGAATGAGGCGGGGCCCGTGTCTAGTGCAGCCGGCGAACCAAAGGCTACTCGCCAAATTGATGGCGAAGAAATAGCCCAAGGGGGGACAAAGCAAACGCCTTACAAGCGGCCCCACCAGCCCCCGAATCGCGTACAGCCGTGGGTCGATCGTGACTTCCTTTCCTTCACCTACTAATCTAGATTGAGGCTGAGCCAGACCAGGAGTGTCTAGAAGCAGCAGATGTAGATCATGTTCTGCATTGAGATCCAGTATTTGGCCGAACTGGACGAAGAGGGATGCCTCCTCGAAGAACGCCACCCGTCGAGCGATGTGTTGAGACCGAATGGAGGGTAAAGAGGCCTTCGGACTTAGATGAACAAGCTCAACAGCGTTGGAGAATGACCAGGTCATGTGCAAGACCATGTCTGGTAAGAGAGCCGGACACCGTCAGCACGCACGCTCCCCTCGACGCGCCGAGGGCAGCAGCAGACGGCACGCCACGCACGATATCAAGTGTGTGCGAACGATGCCAAAGAGAGCACGCAGAATGCTTATTTCGTTCCCAGGACTGATACGGCCGCTTGAGAGCAGAAGTAGGACGGGCAAAGGATGATGAAGTAAGCGGCGAGGATCCCGAGCGAGACAAGGTGCTTCCCTGGGACAGGGAGAATTTCGACAAGCGCAGGGCCAACAGCTATCCAAGATTCTCAGCTTCGGGGGATTTAAAGAGGGGCGTCTCACCAGAGTACTGACGGAGAACGGTGGCTGGGAGAGAACAGTCGCGTCGAGAGCAGGCGAGTCCCTTCGCAAGCGAGCGCGCACTGACTGCTGCGGGGCAACTTACCAAATGCGCCCTGATTCTCTGGCATTCTGTCGCTTCGAAGCTGCTGCATCGAATACCATCACCGCCGTTTACCCCAGAAGATTGTCTGGCCGTTCTATTTTTCTTCTTAGAACCCAGTTCGCGGGGTGATGCATGGCCGCTTCGGCTAGTGTTCGCAATCACCTCGACGCTCACCGCGTGCTTGTTTATGTTCTCCGCTCCGGCGTCACCACGATATTCCATTCCCTCTTCGGCCTGACCCGAAGAAAGTGGGCCCAAGGCCACCCTGATGCCGTTTCGGACCAACCCCGTCGGCTCGCTGATGATCTTCCGTACGCGAGCTCCGGGCGGGTCCATCGAACGTGCGTTGTTGCTCGACTCTCGCCCGACCACGTTGAGGTATCTGATCCTGGTGTTTTTTTGTTCGGATTAATGTTTCTTTCGGCCGAGTCCTTTGCGCCTTTCTCTCAACGGTCTCTTCCCTAGTCTCCGCCCTACACTCCTTTCGCTCTCCTTCGCATAATGAAGCTTCTTGTTCCTGTCACCGTCCTCTCGATCCTGGCCCATGCCGGTGCCATGCCCACAATTCAGGCCAACGGCGAGGTTGATCTGGCGATTCTGACAAATGGCGAGCGGTAAGTCATGATTTATAGCGAGCTCCAACCCCGACGGAGCTGACGTTCGGGTCGTCTGCGCCGCCCGCCGACGTCCAGGCTTGCGCGCGGTCTCAAGGCGATCCGCAAGCCCATCAGGACCTACGATGCATCTCGCATCTCAAGCGCTCGCAGGGCCACGGTTTCGGGTGTTCCTATACCTGCTGGTCAGCCAACCACTTTCAATGGAAAGACTTATGTCAACAAGGTCAGTCAGATGAGAGCGTCGGCGTTACGTGGATGTACTCAACACAGACGACCACCTTTCGCCTCATCCACAGGGTCTCGTCGCTTTTGGTATCATTCCCGCCGATGCCAAGGACAGCCTAGGAGAGACTATTGGCGGGTGGGACCTTCCTTACTTGACCTACATCAGGCGATATCTCTTGATTGACCAGGGCGGCACATCCACGTAGCATCGGCTCTGCCATCGACTTTGTCCCCGGCTCTTGGAAGCGTTCCGGCGTCTCCAACGTTTACACTGGCACTCTCATCACCCAGCCTGACCGTGGACACAACACGGACACAACGATTGATTACAACACGCGCCAGCAGCTCATCGATGTGACTATCACCCCTTGTGAGCTTTTGAATGTCCCCTTCTCTCGATGAAAGACACTCGCTCAGCCTCATACTTTCATCGGCAGACTATGACGTGAGCCTAGAATCCCTTCCATCCCTTAAAGACTCATCTAACGCTTCGGCCTTGTTTAGACCGCCGCCCAAACCTTCGCTCAGGGCAAGAACACCGCGACTCTCACCTATAAGTCGACTCTTCTGTACAACGCCTTCGGTGTGTTGCTGCTGACGACCTTCGGGTTTCGTTTGACTTCGCTGACGGATTTCTTTCTTTGTGGACAGGTGCCCCCACTTCCGGCCTCGACGCCCTCGGTACCATCCCTGCGAGCCCTTCAAACCCTGTCGAACCCGCCCCGGGTGATGATTACCTGCACCTGTCGACTGATCTCGAGGGTCTCATCGCCAACGAGGACGGATCCGTGAGTTCAGCGCTCAATTGAAAGGATGATACTCTGTCTGACTTCTGATACGTCCAGTTCTGGGTCTCGGACGAGTACGGACCTTACATCTGGTTCGTGTAGTCTCCTCCCCATCGACCTTCTCGAATGGCATACCCTGAACCGTTCTTGATTTTCCAGGAAGTTTTCAGCAGCCGGCGAGCTCCTCCAGACCATTCAGCCTCCCAAGGCGGTCCTCCCATATGTCAACGGAGAAATCCAGTTCTCATCCAACACCGTCCCTATGACCGGCCGGTCTCCGAACCAAGGCCTCGAGGTACAAAGCGTCATACTTCCCTAGGATATCAGCGACTCATTTATATTCTCTGCCAGTCCCTCACCATCTCTGGCGACGGCAAGACTCTCTACGCCATGCTCCAATCTGGTGCCGTTCAAGACGGTGGCGACAGTATGTCGAGGATAAACTGCAGTTCGACATACTTGCTTAATCTGTCACTTCACCAGGCAACCGCTTCTCGAGGCTCCTCGGATGGGACATCTCGAGTGCTGAGCCCGTCTTGACCTCGCACTACGTCGTCGTGCTTCCCGTCACGAATGGCAAGGGAAAGACGATATCTGTTAGCGAGTTCAAGTGGCTCAGGTGAGCTTGCGATACATCCACTGGGCTCTTAGTCAATTATCTTTGTCTGAGCCTCATTTTCTCTTTTCCCACAGCGAGACCAACGGCAAGCCCACTTTTGTGCTCCTCTCCCGCGATGGAAAGGTATGTCTTCATCATCTTGAACCTTTATGGAGCGAGGACTGACCGCATCTCGATCACGCAGGGCATGGGAGACGACGACTCTGAGTCGAAGCACAAGGACTTCCTCCTCGTCAACACCGCGGACGCCACCAACCTGGTCGGCACCCAGTACTCGGACGATGTCGTGCCCGTCGCTTCCAAGGGCACTCTCGCTGCTGGAGTCACAGCCATCTACCCCTCTTCCTGGATTGACATCATCGACACGACTCAGTCAGTTGCCGTTTCATTCTACTGTTGATCAGCTGATTTGGACCACTGATACTCAAGCACTCCAGGCTTGCCCGCTTCGGCCTTCACAATGGCGGAGCCTTTGATGAAAGCCTCATCGGCGGCAAGTGGGAGTCCATCGCTATCGCCAGTGCGTCGTGCCGTTCTCTTCTCTACGGATTCCCTATGATCTGATGTCACCCTCTTCAGGCTGTTATGACCCTCTCTACCCATCCGACTACTTCCTCTTCTCTCTCTCGGACAACGACTTCATCACTTCATCCGGGTTTGCGGTTGGAAAGTCCTACCAGGACGCCTACGGCAAGGAGGGCAAGTTGCGAACACTTGCTTGGCGATGGACCGCTTGCTGACACGCCATCCCTCGTACAGTCAACACTCAGCTACTTGTCTGGCGCGTCACCGTGAGTCAGCTCCCTACTAGTGGATGGGCGCCCCACTAACAAAGCCTCACGCATCGACAGCTCCCCAGCGACCCCCGGACCAAGGCCTAAGCAAGGCAGCCTCCTCCCTCCATTTACATTTGTTCAGCGTCCATTTTTGCCCATACCTCCTTTATTTCAGGACAAATCAAGCATGGCTATAATGAGTTCGGAAAAGCGCACAAGCACGATGAAACATGTGGCACAAAATACAACACCACGACGCGAGAGCGCGCCAAACATCAGCGACGACACGAGTCTACGCTTACTCTCCTCCGCAGTCGTCCCCTCCTCCACAATCGTCGTCGTCCGCCAGAGCATTTCCGATCATCATGCCACCTTGATGTAGAACAAAAGTCAAGACATGCTAGCTGTCAAGTCGACGAACACGACCACTTACCGAGCATTCCAGCACCTAATCCAAGCGCCATTCCCCCGCCAGCCCCGAGACCACCTCCTCCTCGACGTTGCTGTCCATACATCGGCTGGCCTTGCATACCTCCACCCATCATGCCACCATTATGCATCATCTGTTGCTGCGGATAACCGCCATAGTTTGGGTGACTCTGCTGCTTGTTCTTGCTGCCTCCAAGCCCAAGCTTGGAAAGAAAGCCCTGCTTCTGTGGAGGTTGCTGCTGGAACCCTCCTCCGTAGCCCTGCTGCTGATATTGCCCGTAGTGGTCGCCGCTCTGACCTCCGTACGAGTCGCCTGATCGTACACCCTGCGGAGACGGCGGCACGCCACCATAGACGCCGGGGCTAGTCACGCCATACTGAGCGGGCCCCTGGTGCTGGTGGTACTGCTCTTGTCCCGTATAGCCCTGCTTCTCGTTCGGGTACAGGGCCGGTGAACCAACGCCTTGTGCGTGTGAGGGAGGGGGGCCGGCGGGCGCAGTGTATGCGGGCGCCTTAGGAGGCTGGTCGAGGGGGCTGTCCCAGCGGAACAGGAGATGAGCGAGCAGGGGCGGGGAAGGAAGTAGCACGAGCGAGATTGGAGCGTGAAAGTCGCCAGGTAATCAGCGACCAGGATATAGGAAACACTCAGTGATCGAGGGCGCACTGAATCCAGGAGGTCTCTGGCGGGTTGGTCGACGTGTTTACGTAAAAGTTGGTCTGATAGTTATCTATGGGGAAGGGATGGTGGATCAACGCTTGGGACAGGAAATGTGGAGAGGAAACACAGCTCTGGAACAGCGACGCACAGTCGAACTGGGCGATCCAGCCTGTCATGAGGCGGGTCTATCAGCGTCCCTCGCTTGGATTTTCAACGAAGAAGCAGGTCCCTCTCACCCGCGGGGAAAGGTCGAGAGTCAGCCATGTGGGTCTGCAGGATATCGGGGGGAGTGGGTGGTCGTTGGAGAAAGGGTTCAGAGGGGGAAACGCTTGGCGGAGGACACCGGCCTCCTGGGCACCGGGCCGGCCAGACCCTTGGCAACCACAGTCAAGGGCGAGTTTGCGCCTTGGAAATGTTCAACGAGTGACTGCACCGTAGTCGTGTAAACTGGAAAGGTGAGATCTAGTGAGGTCGAGCGCAGATGGTGTCCTCTGGACGACCCGCTGCGCTGGCCTCAGGACGTTGACTCCTTGGGCCCTCCACCCTGTTCCTGCAAACCATCACTGCTCGCTCCAGGACTCCAGTTGCTCCAGAAACGGATGGTTGCTACTGCTCATGTCAGTCTGCTTGCCTCCAGCCCTTTATCGCTCTGGCCACGCTGACAGCACCTAGGCGTGTGCTTGCAGGAGTCTCTTTTCCCTATAAACCATGGCCTCATTGCCCGGATTTTCGCTACTCGATCTCAGGAGGACGGAGTAGCGTTCGGTGGGCTCTCCGGATGGATCTGTCTCAAGGTTGTCGACCTGGACGTTCAGCGACCCCCACACGACGTCCGTCGCGAGGTTGGCGTGCTCTCGCGTTGCTGGCATCCTAACGTGAACACACCAAAGCAATGCGTCCAATGGCAGGATATGACTGATGCAGAACTCGCTGCTCTAGATCGTCCCTCTACTGGGCGTGAACATAGACATCTCAACCGCGACCCTCACACTTCCCCTCTATCCTCTCGCCCTTTCCGATCTCTTGCGGTCGCCCTTCTTCTCCCCGCTCGCCCCACCGCGCGGCGTCACCAGTGGGATTGACCCTCTGGATCATGCCCGGGGACACTCACGGCCCGAGACGTACACGGTCATGGCTGCTAGCCTGATAGGGCAGACATGTCGTGGGCTCGCGCACCTTCACGCGAAGGACATCGCTTGGCGAGACGTTAAGCCTGAGAACATCCTTATCGGAGTCGATGGTCAAGTGGTGAGAGTAGATCATGCCTTAGTCTCTGCGGTAATCTTTCTGATTAGTGCTCGTTTCTGGCAGCGCCTGATTGACTTTGGGACCGCGTCGATCGGCTTGACGTCCAACGCTGCTTCATCACATCGCGCTTACACTCGCGAAGTCGGCACGAGGTGCGTAATCTCAACTCACGCCCTTTTTTACACGTTGTTGAGTCCAAGTTGGTGTTAGTCACTACCGCGCACCAGAGCTTCTCTTTGGCGCGACGAGCTACGACCCGCGCGCTCTCGATCTATGGTCCCTAGGCGTCCTTGTCACCGAGTTCTTCACTCCATTCATCCTCTTAAGGTCCGGCTCAACCTACGACACGTGGGAATCTGGCGGCGATGCCGAGGGCGACTCGGGCCCCCAGCGTCCGTTGGCTCCCTACCTCATTCCCGCTGGCCAGTCAGA
The DNA here is from genome assembly GCA_951802195.1 of Tausonia pullulans. Lineage (NCBI taxonomy): Eukaryota > Fungi > Basidiomycota > Tremellomycetes > Cystofilobasidiales > Mrakiaceae > Tausonia > Tausonia pullulans. The sequence continues at coordinate 1,025,104 of OX637623.1, read as the reverse complement.
TGCGATGGCGAAATGGACGCGTGGAGCGATCTTCTCGGACGAACGGGGCGATGTTGGGCTCATCGCGAGCATTTTTGCCGTCCTCGGCAGCCCTACCGATATCACGTGGCCAGTCAGTCCTTCTCTAGCTATTCTTGCGATCTCCCACAGCTGAAGTTCGTTGTCAGTCCTTCACGTCTCTCCCGGACGCTGGCAAGCTCTGCTTCGTCTTTCGTGAACCTACACCTTTGGCATTGCATCTCCCAAACTTGGCACTAGAATCGGACGGGAAGATGATCGACTTTCTCGGCCATTTACTTCAGTTCGAGCCCTCCCGCCGAGCGACGGCAGAAGGATGCCTCTCCCATCCTTGGATCAAGGACCACGACGGCCTTCTACCTCAAGCATCGGGCGCAGGCGTCGATGGCAGTCTCGTCTCTCACCCACAGTGGGCAGGGAAGACTCTAGGTCAGCACCTTGCGGGATGGATCTCGGACCTTGGGTGGAGGCCTCCTCCAGTGGTCCCTTGACGCCTTCTCGCCCTCCGTGGGGACGGACTGGGAGTGTATGTGGGCCGTGTTGCGCTCACTTGTCTGACCCAAAGTCCTAAAGATGCAAAGATATGGGTCCGCTGGCATATGCTTCATCTCGGAGCCCTCATGTGTGCCGTCACCACCTGCGAATGATCGGGGCTTTTCGTAGCACCTTGCATATTTAAAAAAGATGGGACGTCGGACAGCCCACTGCGACCGTGCCCCATCTGAGTTCTGCGCCTTTTGCGGGCTGCGATGCGGGTTGCGATGCTGGTCGGATCAGATGGAGAGGAAGAGTCGACCACGGTAGCTTTCGTCTCGGTTTTTTTTTTCGAGACCAGCCATCAGATAGATAACTCAGCATACTCGCCCAAACAGCCCCGAAACATCATTCCCTTCTTCCCTTCCTTCACCAGCTCGACATGTCAACGCAGCCGCATGAAAAACCTCACGGTCTCGACCACGAGCACGACAAGGAGAAGTCTTTCCGGAACATCCCTTTAAAAGATTTTCCCGAGCTTGTTGGCGAGAAGGGCCAGAACGTGTCCAAACTCGAGAGCCAATACCAGCCCTTCGACTGCTGGTGTCGCTGGTTCGCGCTCGTGTGCATCTTTATGTTCACCCGTGAGTAGGTAACCTTCGCTCGTGCCCAGGTCATGTCGGGCCTCCGTCCGGACGGCGACCCTATCTTCCACACCCTCGAAAGTCTCGGCCTACAGACTCAGCATTTGCCCTCGACGTTCCAGTCGGCTGCAACTTCGCCGACTTGGACTTCGCCTTGATGAAGTCGACACCCAAAAAAACAGCTCAAGATCACCAGTGCTCAAGTATTTTGTCGGGTCATTTCGTGTTTGATTGAACGAACGAGGCTAACCCAGACTCGGTAGTATGGAGTTGTCAATGCTCTCTCTTATTTGCACCCCAGAGCTCTTCCCAGAGCTCACAATATCTGGACCTCCTCTGCCGATTCAGTTGGAAACTTGTTCTTTCCGGTCGTTCATACTTCAGCAGGATGCCATTGTAGCTCCGACACAAGACTGATGTTGTCTGGCTCGTCAGCTCACAGGACTTGTCATCGGGTTCGTGCCCCTGATATCGTCAGCCTTCCTAGTGTTGCTGGTGTGATTTATGTTTGGCCTTCTTCCTTGGCCTTCTTCCGCCTCTTTAGCTACTACGGACCGGCTGCAGGATCAACTGTTACGAGGCGCGCGCCTACTTTTGCCTCAGATCCTCATCTTATCCGCTCTCTGACGAAAGCGCCTTCATTCGCTTAGTATTTCGTCTCCTCGGTTCCACTGTGGCCGGCACTGTAGACTGCCTTGTTAAGTGTAGCGCGTGAGTGTGTTCAATGGCTTTGGTCTTGGCGCTCACTAACGTCCTGACCCTGTCGCCACAGCATGGTAACTGGAGAGAGTATCCTCGGACTCGGCTAGACTACCATCAAGAGTGAGTCTCGCTTCTCGCTCCGCTGGCTTATCTCAAACCTCACTGACCCGGCCCCTTTTCATATTCTCCAGCGGTCCAGTCCAAGCTGTACACCCGCAACTTCACCGCCTCCCACGACTCTGTCAGGAGCATCTTCTTCGGCATTGGATTCGTCTACGGCCGCAACATTGGAATGGGCCGCGTCTACAACATCGTGTCCAAGACTACGGTGGTTCCTATCATGAAAGCACCGGCACCAACTCCCGGAGCTGAACGTTCTGAGTGTGCGCCGTCCAGTATGACTTGCTGTAACGCTCCATGAAAGCTAATTGCCTCTGACTCTCTATAAATCCGACAATTGTCTGTGGATAGACGTCCAGGGTCAATATCGCCTACGTCATCTTCGAGCGCCAGCTCCCAAGCGCCTGACGACCCATCTTTGGGGAACAGCTCGCTGCCGAGGCTCGCGAGGAGGAGGGCCAGATCCTGGACAACTTCCCTCTTAACTTCAGAAGCGGAGTTGACCGGGCGCAGAGCCGAGGTGGTAAGTTTTCGAAGGCCTGACACGCAGCTCCTTGTTATCCCTTCAATATCTTTCAAAGTCTCTCCACTGCCCAACAACGGTAACTCTTACGAGATTTAGGAGTAACACAATATTTTTGGAGTTATTTCCTTGGTTTCTGGGTTCAACAGCGAGTTATGGCGTGCGATGTGGCGCGCGGTTGTGCTGCGTGCTCTCCCTCTCGGCCATCCTTGACCATCCCCCGCTCTACAGACTCGGTTCTCGAGGTGACCCCTGGAACAATTCTTGACCCCCCCCCCTCCCTCCCCCCCTCCCCTTTCTCTCCTCCTGCCTCCCTAAGATGATTTGAGGACGACTACGAGCGCGGCGGCCCCTCAGTGAACTCGGTCAGTTGAGGCTGTCGCTATCGGCTGGCCCTCTCCTCCCGAGTCCCTTCAGCCTCCTTCATATCTCTGCATACAAACCAGTTTCGGCCCTTTTCATTCTTTTTTAAATTCGCTCCCCCTTCTGTCTGTCTGAGCTCATATTGTTTGATTTTTCAACACTTGTTTCCTTGTGATCTTTACGGCCAAACCTTGCTCTGTTCTTTCGTCTCATCTCCCACTGTCATTCATGCATCTCTGCATCGACCTAGCTATATGTTTTCTCTTCCTTCCTCACCCTCTCCTTCTTTTTCTTTTTTCAGGGAAGAAGTTCCTGCAAAGGGCCACACGATCACTTCTGAGCTTAAGTCGAGCGAGCTTCCTACGCCCCGCCTCTCGGCGGTCGCCGACGACGCCGAGTCAACAAATCGAACGGCCTAATCGTGCTTCCCTCCCATCAACATCCGTCATGTCGCCCTCTACCTCTGACACCTACCCGCTCGAGGAGTCCCTCGCTGCTCTCAGGCAAGCTGGAGTCCCCGATGATCTTCAGGTATGTTGTTTAAGGGTCGCTACGGCCATCGTCGCTCTCCTGGTCTCACGCTCAACATCGCTCCTACGCGCGTCCGTTGCCACCTCTAGAATCCCAAGATTGGAATAATCTGGTATGCCTCTCGTACAACAAGAGCCCTATTACTAGTCCTGGATCTGATGGTTCTCACTTCGCGGCCTTGAAGCGGCTCCGGCCTCGGCGGGCTCTCCAGTGCCCTACGCGATAAGGTCGAAGTCCCCTACGCGTCCATCCCAGGCTTCCTCCAGTCGACCGTCGTCGGCCACAAGTCGTCGCTTGCGTTTGGATACCTGGTATGAAACATATTGTCTGCCTGTAGAGAACACAGAGCTGTGGTGTGAGATGGCTGATTCATCTCATGGTTTAGAACAATGTGCCCGTAGTCGCGCTCCTAGGACGGTTCCACCCGTACGAAGGCCACAAGCTCCAGGCCACGGTCTACCCTGTCAGGGTCCTCAAACTTCTTGGAGTCGAGTCTCTCATCAGTGCGTGATGATTGGCCGAGAGACTCGTCTCGTGACGCGACGTTCGCTGACCGACGAAATCGATAACATCTCCAGTCACGAATGCTGCCGGCGGTCTGAACCCTGCCTACCCGGTCGGCACGAGTGAGTGCTTATTTACACATACCTGAGAGCACATAGACGTCTTGATGGTTTTCACTTGAGTGTGACTGACAGTGTGCACCTCGGCAACTAGTCGTCGTTGTCAACGACCACATCTCTCTTCCCGGTCTCTCCGTCCGTACCTCATTCGAGCACGTGAATCATCTTACACTTCTCCACATCTGACTTGACCCGATTATACATGAACGACAACACAACAGGGATCGAACGCTCTCCAGGGCGAGCTTCCCCCCGCGCCCTTCGACACGCGCTTTGTCCCGATCTCCGAGGCCTACGACTTTGAGCTTCGCAAGGTGAGTATTCGATGTGCTCTTGTCTCGCTCAGAAACTGTCTTCTTGCTAAAACTCATCGCTTTAAGACCGCCTTCCGCGCCGCAGCGGCGCTCCAATTTCCTCGGGAGGCCCGTAAATAGTCGCCCTCTTACTCTCGTCCTGCCTGGGATAGTTTGCTAACGGGCCCTGGATCGCCAGTCGCCGAGGGCACATACGCCCACGTATCCGGCCCCACTTACGAGTCGCGCACCGAAGGTCGCTTCCTTGCTGTGCGTTCGTTCGCAAGCTGCCTTACTGTTTCGACACCTTGCTGACCTTCAAGTGCTTTGCTCCAGTCCGTCGGCGCTGATGTCGTCGGCATGAGCACCATCGGCGAAGTCATCGCTGCCCGACAGGCCGTGAGTTCTTCCCGCACTCGTCCTTCAAAGCAGACAGCGAGCTAATGATCTCATCTCGTCTGGGACATACCACCATCAGGACCTCAAGATTCTCGTCCTCAGTCTCATCACCAATGCCGTCATCACCTCTAAGCCTGCTTCCGCTCGAGAGGAAGTCGACGCTGAGGTCCGTCTCCTGCCTTCCTTCTACCTCCCTCAGAGATAGAGCTCATCCTATCCACCTCATCAGTTCGCAGGCCAGCCGCCGAAGCAGCACGGCCGAGAGGAGGCCTCCCACGAGGAGGTCCTCGAGGTTGGCCGCCGGAAGGCTGTTGAGGTCGGGCGCCTTGTCGAGAGCATTGTCGGCCTCATTGGGAAGGCTGTCTAGATGGGCGGAAGAGTGAAGAGGAGATAAGGAGGAGAAGTTGGACTTGCAACACTAAGGTTATGCAGGACTGTTCCTGCCAGACTCGATGTGAAGGACCAAAGGAGACAAAGATAAGCAGGTAGTGCGCATGCACGCACACGGAATGCAGCGTCTTCCTGGTCTCGCTTGAAGCGAAGAGCTCTTTCTGTAGCTTGAAAGCATGGGTCTCCATTTCCGGAGGACAGTAGATCCCACGAGAAATCCTCGTCGTCCTCTTCCCACCAATCGGGAGCGAGTCCAAGCAATATCCGTAACATTCACGTAATCAGGTCTGTCCATCTACCTTCCCGCCATCCCATCATCTTTGCGCCTTTGGTCCCATCTCTACTTGGCAGCAGCCGCCGCAAACTCGCCCTCAATGAGTCCGACGGTCGGGTTGACGCCGTCGTTGAGGACGCGTCGGATCTCAGTCTTGGACTTGCCCTGCGCGTGCAGCTGGTCGGCGTACGTCTGGCGGATCGTCATTGCTCGAGCCATCTGGGTGGGTTAATGGCAGCGAGGGGAAGTGATGAAAGGGGCCAACAGACAGGCGGGGAGAGCGAGGGAGGAGGAGGGGTCGACGCGCGCGTTGCAGACGAGAGAGGCGAGGCCGTGATGCAGAAGCGCGTGGGTCGGAGAGGCGAGTTCCATAGGCGATGATGATACAGTGAAGCGAGGAAAGTCCAAGGAGGCGAGGGACAGAGAGGTCGAGGAAAGAGCGAGGCACGGGTGATGGTCCGGGGAGGGAGCCAGAGGGACGACCGACGCCTTCAGCTTCACGAGTATGCTGCAAGCAGGGCTCAGTCGGGGGAAGACTGACCTCCTTAGTGTGGTGGAGGCACTCCTTGTAGTCCTCAGCCTCCAAGGTGCACTCCGTCAATGACGTCGCCTTGATCGCACACTGGAAACGAGAGAGATGACAGAAAAAGAGGGTAGCCAGTCATGAGCGTCTCGTCTCTCTCGCTCGACGTCTGTTCGGGCCGAAGACGCGGAAGGCGGGGGGAGGGAGGTGTCCTTCGCTGGCCCTGCGCTAGGACGGGTGGAGAGGAGGGAGGGAGGAACTCACTCTAGAGTAGTCGTGCCAGAAATTCCAGCAGTTCGGTCGTCCTGATGTAAAGACGACAGGCAGGGTCGAGCGGTCAGACAGGACAATGCCCGAGGAGGTAAGCCCGGGGGGAGAAGCCGGAGGGAAGAAGGACCCACCTCCAGAGGCTCCTTGTCCCGACTGAGAATGTCCGCTGCAATTAGCGAGGGCCGAAGCTGTTTAGAAACTAAGACGTGCTCACCATGGCGTGAAGTTTGTAAGGTGAAGAAACCGGGCAGGGGAAGGGGTTGTTGGCAGTTGAGAGGGTTAGAGGTCAAGCAGCTCGGGGCGCGGGCCGGGAGGGCTCGCGCTCCTGGACAACGGACGTTGCTATGGAGGATTGAAGTTGAGTGATGCTCCCAGAGATCTCGCCAGAGAGCTGTGGTATCCATTCCCTTTGTGCTCAGCGTATCGGCGAGATGAATTCGAGAGAAAACAAGCGCGCGCGCGTCTCTGCCGGTTGGCGCATGACCGCCCGCAAGCTGCCCTGCAGACTGACCGCCTCGCATGGTGGCATCATGGGCTAGAGCTCAGGAACGGCGGGTGGCAGCTTTGTCATGGATCCGCTGCATGAGCCAGCTGAGGGGCTCTCGTCCTCAGTCAGCTGCGTCGTCCTGGCCCCCGAGGCCGACCCGAGTGCTTCCTCTCCATTGCAATCGGTCGATCTGCTTACGATGGCAGCCCTGAAGCGCAGGGCCGCACGGCGCCCGAGGTCCCAGGGGATAAGCCACGCACGCGTCAGCAGGGCGGGCCAGGACGGGAGGCAACGTGAGCGGGTCGGATCTTCCCAGCCTCCCAGCGCTTGAGTCAGCTCGGCCTTCGAGCGATCTCCCCCGGCTCCGCCATTCGTCTTGACGTCCCCGCTTATCCAAACACCCAGTCCTCGCTTGCCTCCTTTCCTTCCCGCCAACACCCATCCTCGTCCAGAGACACCCTTCTAGAGCCCAGCCTCGAGCACCCTCTACCATACAGCCCTGCTCGAATGTCGTTGTTCTTCACGCTCTCCGCGGCCCTCGCTCGCGTACTCCAATCGCATTCTACTTCTCGCCTACCCTCGGCCTCCTCGTCGGCTGCCCCTCTGTCATCTTCTTCCTCTGCGTCCTCCTCTCGCCCTAGCATCGACGGCAAGCCCTCGGTCTTTTCGCCCTTGGGACGGCGCTTTTCCTTATCCGCATCGTCTACCGCGGTAGTCCCCGGGACGCTCTGTGGCTCTCCTGCGGACCTCGGCGAAGGGTTCGCCGAGGAAGAGGCCACGACGCTCGCCGTCGCTTCCTCGTCATCATCCTCCATCAAGGTTCGCCACCGCACACCTGAGCGTCTTCCCTCCCTGTCGGCTTCGTCGACATCCTCCGCGCCCACGGACGGCGAGCTTGACGACTTTGCGCTCGAGACATCGTCCGGCTCGTCAATCTTCACCGAGACGCCCGCCGTGAACGTTCAACCAGAGTCGAACCCGTCTGCGCCGATCGACTACTTTTCGTACAGTCCTCATCCGGTCACCCCCACCACCAAGGCCGCCGCTGCGACTGCCCGCCCCCGGCACACGACCGTCGAGACCGGCGCCGAGCGGCCCACAGTGGTCATCGTCCCCTGGTTCCTGCTCCGGATTCCCGCGGACAAGAAGCGCAAGCGGCGGCCATCCGACGGTGGTCGGAAGTCAAGGCCGAGTTCGACGACGGTGACGCTAGAGCAGCAGCACCCCGCACGGAGTCAGAGCGATATGGTTCCTCCTCACGGGCGGGCTGCCGTGCATACTCCTTGGGCTTGGTGATGTGTAGTGAGCAGGTGTGTTCTTTTCTAACGCTGCGGTGTGTGGATGGCGATGGTGATCGGCGGCCGAGGTGCGCTTCGTTCCCCATTCGCAGTATTTAGCTAGCCTGCCGTCTTTTTCGTTTTCGATTTGGCTGTCTTCTTTTATTTTGGTTCTTACTATAGTGTAGCATTTTTTACTGTATATCTATGCCCCCCCCCCCTCCCCTCTCCCCAAGCTGCCTGTTACGCGCGCAACTGTGTAACATCGTGCCACTGCGCCAGGCTGAAAAGAAGTTTCGCCCCACAAACCGAACGGTGCAGCCCCTTCTCTTCACATACCATTCGACCTTCGCAAAGGAGAGCTATGGACTGAGTCATGGCTGGCAAGTGCACGTCTCGACAGCGACGTGGCGGCCTAAGCCTTCGGCGCCGCGTGTGCGGCGTGTCGTCGCGGCTTGAAGACGGAGGACATCCAACGATCCTCCTTCTCCTCCGAACCACGACACGTCTCGACCCGACCAACAAACCACCGTCTCCGACCCCGTCACCGCAACCTCCACCTCTAGATCGCCGCGAGCGATGCATCGCGTCCCCTCGCTCCCCTTTGCCCGCCAGCTGCCCATAACGCTCCTCGCGAGCCGGGCAACCACCGCTGGACGTTCCTCCTCCGTCAGCGCCTCCCTTCGCCGCCCCTCCAACCCCACCCACGTCCGATCGTTCGCTCTCTCCCGCCCTTCCCGCCTCGAGGAGTCCTCCAACAAGAACCCCAAGGCCTCCTCATCCTCTTCCTCTTCCAATCCGCCCAAGCTTCCGCCGATTCCGGCCGTTTCTGAGCCGCCTAAGGAGATCCCCACAGAGGAGGATCAGGCCCACCCGCGGCCTCCGTCCGATCCTTTCCCTCTCAAGACGGAGGACGACCACCCGATCGCGCCTTCCGTCAAGCCGGACGCTCCGAGGTCGGGCGAGCCGCCAGCACCGCTGCTGCCCGATCCGAAGCCTACGTCTAATACCGAGGGCGGCAAGAAGGCAGACGATGCGAAGCAGCCGGCCGCACCCGAGCCGTTCGAGCTCGAGGGCTTTTTCGGCAAGCCCAAGCGATCGGCGACGTCGCCTAAGAAGGACTCGGACAACAAGACGACGACTGACAAAGAGGGAGCCGCTGAGGGGGAGGAGGAGGACGCCGCCGACAAGGAGGACGGGTCCTCGCCTAAGGACGGAAAGAAGAAGCGCAAGAAGTCCAAGACCGCCAAGGAGGAGGAGAAGGTCATCTTCAGCATGAACCTTGGGGGCGACAAGGGCAACCAGTGGAGTTTGATCTGGGGATCAGTGTACGTAGCGGGAGTTCCTCTTTGTTGCCGGCTGTCCTTCCTCGCCTGAGCACCCGCCACACCTCCGGCCCGACCGACCGCTGCTAACCTGTCCGACTTCTCATAGACTCGCTGTCGTGCTTTACAACATGCTCTTCGGTACCGAGGGAGGCAGCAAGGAGATCAACTACCAGGAGTTGTGAGTCAATGGCCCGCTGGCTCTCCTCTTTTCCCTGTCTTCGTGTCCGCGTCTGGGTGGGGCACTGTGTCTGTCGGTGTCCTCAAGCTGCCCTCCTTCTCGACCTGTAAGGCGCAAGTGACCTGGCGTTCTCACGCAGCTCTGGTCTTGCCTTTCTGCTCTTCCGGTGGCGGTGGTGTTGCCACTTGAGCGAGCTTGCCCTTCGGCTTGGACCTTCCGAAACCTTCGCGTGCACGCAGAACGCGTCCGGCAAGCTGTCGACTGACGCCTTGTCTCCTTTCTTCAGCCGCAACAACCTCCTCTCGCGTGGCCTCGTCCAGAAGATTGTCGTCATAAACCACGACCGCGCCGTAGTTTACCTCCAGCCGGCCGCCGCTCTCCGTCGTTCCGGCTCGTCCTCGAATGACGACCTGTACGACCCCGCCGCGGGACCCAACATGCCTGGCGCCGCCCCCGCCACCGCTCCCACTGCGAGCGCCTACTCGTTCACAATCGCTTCCCCCGACACGTTCGAGCGGCAACTCCAAGAGGCGCAGGATGACTTGGGAATCCCGCAGAGCCAGAGAATCCCCGTGACGTACCAAAACCAGACAAACTGGGGAGATTACTTCTTCTCTCTTGCGCCGACGCTCCTCATCGGAGGACTCATCTTCTGGAGCGCGACCAAGAGCATGGGCGGCATGGGCGGTGGAGGAGGAGGGCCGTTCTCCGTCGGTAAGAGCAAGGCTAAGATGTTCAAGTGAGTAACCCACCTCGTCCGACGCTTTGACGAGAGTTTATTTGTTGATGGTTCTTCTCCTCTTTCCTCCATCAGCCACGAGACCGACATCACCGTCAAGTTTAAGGACGTCGCCGGCATGGACGAGGCCAAGCAGGAGATCATGGAGTTTGTCAAGTTCCTCAAGCAGCCCGCCCGCTTCCTCGCCCTCGGAGCCAAGATCCCCCGCGGTGCCATCCTCTCCGGTCCTCCAGGAACGGGAAAAACGCTCATTGCCAAGGCGACTGCTGGTGAGGCCGGCGTGCCCTTCTTTTCCGTCTCGGGATCCGAGTTCGTCGAGATGTTCGTCGGTGTTGGTTCATCCCGCGTCAGGGATCTCTTTGCGAATGCAAAGAAATCGGCCCCGTGTATCATCTTCATCGATGAGATCGATGCCATCGGTAAGGCCCGTGGCAAGAGCGGGTCCATGGGTGGCAATGACGAGCGCGAATCGACGCTCAACCAGCTCCTCGTCGAGATGGACGGCTTCAGTGCTAACGAGAGTGAGTGACAGTCTCGTTGTTTTTTTTCGCTCTATCGCTCTATTGATCGCGCCTTCCACAGGCATTGTCGTCCTCGCCGGAACGAATAGAGCCGACGTCCTTGACTCTGCGCTCATGCGTCCCGGTCGATTCGACCGCCATATCGCCATCGATCGCCCGGACGTTGGCGGCCGCAGGCAGATCTTCATGGTCCACCTCAAGCCACTCACGATCGAGAAGGACCTTTCGAGGGAGCTCATCGCCGAGAAGCTCGCCCTCCTCACGCCAGGTTTCTCTGGCGCTGATATCGCCAACGTCTGCAACGAGGCGGCGCTCCACTGCGCGAGGCGAGAGGGCGACGCCATTGGCGAGCGCGACTTTGAGACGGCCATCGAGCGCGTCATCGTTGGACTCGAGCGCAAGAGCCGGGTTCTCGGCAAGGACGAGAAGAAGACGGTCGCTTACCACGAGGCTGGCCACGCCGTCTGCGGATGGTTCCTCGAGTTTGCCGACCCCCTTCTCAAGGTCTCGATCATTCCTCGTGGAGTCGGAGCCCTTGGATACGCTCAGGTGCGCAAGTCGCTCGCGCATGTCATGATCTCCACATCTTAACGAGCGCTCTTTCTTTAATTTCTCTCCAGTACCTGCCTAAGGAGCGTTTCCTCTACTCGACCGAGCAGCTCATGGACCGCATGTGCATGACTCTCGGCGGCCGTGTCGCTGAAGAGATCTTCTTCAAGCGGATCACGACGGGCGCACAGGACGATCTTCAGAAGGTTACGAAGATGGCGTTTGAGATCTGCTCCAACTACGGCATGAACGAGACGATCGGACCTGTCTCATACGGACGCGAAAACGATGGGTTCCAGAAGCCGTTCAGCGAAAAGACGGGCCAGATGCTAGATGATGAGGTGAGTTAGCGCCCTCTCGCTCTCCTGCTCTCCCTGTCCGGGTGTTCGCAATGTACTGATCCCCTTCCTCTTTCGCGCAACCCCAGGTCCGAGCGATGGTTCAGCAGGCGCGAGAGCGGACCCGAACGCTCCTCACGGAGAAGCGGGAGCAGGTTGAGATTGTCGCCCAGCAGCTGCTCGAGAAGGAGGTCCTCACCCGCGAATCCATGGTCGCCTTGCTCGGCAAGCGGCCGTTTGACATCCAGGACGACATGGACGATTTCCTCGATAGGAACAAGGGCAACTCGAAGATCCGGCCGGAGGAGGCGTGAGTCTTGTCTTCTCCTCTTGCTTCAAAAACGATCTTGAGCTGACATGGTCCCGCTCGCCCCCTCAGTGCTGAGAAGAAGGCGGCCATCGAGGAAAAGGCTAAGGCTGAGGTGCCCCTCCCGGGCGTGGCGGACCCGCTCGCTGCGAGCGTTGCTGTGAAGATGCCCTGAGCTGGGGAAGGAGAGAGTGTTTAGTATACTTGAGCATTCATTGACTCGGTTTCTTTCCATCGCATGTCTCCTAGTTATTGGTCTCCTGCTCTATTCCCATCGTCTTCGTAGCAACTGTATCTTATCCAATTCACCTTTCTCATTTCGAGGAAGTTGCCTGAGGTGGCGATTTCGGCGGTCGCCGTTGGTCGCCATGAGCTGCGCCGTCATCACTATCTGCCCAAACAATGCAGGATGGGGCAGGCCGTCATCGAAGCAATGCTGCTTTCAAGAAAGACAAGGTCAAAGCACAAGCCTTCAGCAGACTGTGAAGGAAATGGGAGAGAGAGAGAAGAAGTCAGGGGGGCAAAGACGCACCTGCCTCCGCCGGCCAAAATCGAGCAGGCGCGTCTCAATTCTCACGACTTGTCTCGTTCCGTTCCCTGTTCGTTCTCTCTTGACCACCAGCTTTCCCTACTCGCACCCTCTCACGCTTTTGGCTGCTCATTCTGAGTCCGCCGACCATGTCGACCGATTCCGCCCTCAAGCTCCTCACGCTCCTCAACGTCTCGGCTGTCTCGCCGGCCAACAAGCGGCGCAAGGCTGCCGCGCTCGCGCTCGCCAACGCTGCCGAGCCGCCCAAGCCCAAGCGGCGCAAGAGCGTCGTGTGGGGCGAACAACTTGAGTCTGGGCCGAGCGGAAGCGGGCTGTTGACCCCGCAGACGTCTGAGGGCGCGAGGAAGAAGGCCAAGAAGAGCGTCGGCCTCGGCGGCGACGCGCCAGTCGTCTTCGAAGAGGGGTCCGCCTTCGAGGCTGAGGTCGATTCGGATGACGAAGAGTCGGCTAACAAGGGTGGGTCGATGGTTGTCGCATTGTATCTGTCCTGTCCTCCTCTCCGGATAGAAGGCGGGCAGTCAGAGCGACCGACGGAGCGGAGTGCGTGAACTGACGAAGGCGTTGTCTCGTCTCGCAGCCGATTCGATGGCCCAAGACGCTTTCCACTCTCACTTTGGACCCTCTACATCGCTCCTCTCGCCCGAGACCATTTCATCCGCCACCGATGGCAAGTGGAAGCAGGTCAAGAAGCCGCTCGCGGGCATCGGCAAGGTCGTCGAGTATCTTCCGGAAGGCGCTCAGCCTATCACCGGTCCTGCTCCCAAGGCCAAGGTGAGCAAGTTCAGCGTTCTCTCTTGCACCTTTGAGTCACTCGCTGATCTCCCTGTCTTCCTCTTGCAGATGATCGCCAGTGTTCTCGAACAGTTCGAAGCACGCCCGTCGTCGTCGTCCAGCTCGTCCGACGCCCTTCAGTCTTCTGTCCTCTCCATCATCGGCGGCTACCAGGACCTCTACCTCTCTCGACTCGAGATCGAGGAGCGTGAGCGTGTCCGGGACGTTGCTCTTCTCCACTCTGTCAATCACGTTCTCAAGTGAGCCTGCCGATGTCTGCTTGCATGTTGCGTCGATCCTAGAGCTCAATGCGCCTTCACTCTCTCTTCTCTCTCTTAGGACTCGCCGCAGAATTCTTAAGACAAACGAGAGACTTGCTCATGAGGCTGCTGGCGCCGCTACACCCTCGTCGACGTCCGACTCGCGCGACCAGGGTTTCACCCGGCCCAAGGTTCTCCTCCTCCTTCCCTTCCGCTCGACCGCCCTCCTCTGGATCTCTACTCTTGTCTCCCTATTCCCCGCCGGCACCCAGACCGAGAACCAGTCACGGTTCCTCGAGGAGTTCTCCCTCCCTGATGGCGTCGCCGACCGACTCATCGAGAAAGCGGGCGAGTTCCCTAAGGACCACGTCGACACGTTCAAAGGTAACGTCGACGACAACTTCCGCGTCGGTGTCAAGGTTACCCGAAAGGCCGTCAAGCTCTTCAGCGGCTTTTACGGTAGCGACATCGTCATTGGCTCCCCGCTGGGACTCAGGATGAGCATCGAGCGGGAAAAGTCGGTCCGCCTTGCGCGCTGGAAGACTTGTGCATCTGCTGAACAGTGTCTCTCTGCAGGAGCGCCGACTTCCTCTCATCCGTGGAGATCGTCATTGCCGACCAGCTCGACTGCATGACGATGCAAAATTGGGAACACGTCCAGTTCATTTTCTCAAAACTCAACGCCCTTCCCGACGACGCGCACGGTTGCGACTTCTCCCGCGTCAAGCCGTGGTATCTCGATGGACAGTCAGTCTCTCACTGCACAAAAGACTCGTAAACAGGGGCCGACTCCAGTTGACTCTCATTCTCGCCACCTTCAGGTCCAAATTCCTTCGGCAAACCATCCTTCTCTCGGCCTACGAGACTCCGGAGATGCGCACGCTCTTCAACTCGAATCTCTCCAACGTGGCTGGCAAAGTCCGGTCCGAGGGCAAGTACGAGGGCGAACTCGCCAAGATCAAGTCGGGCGTTCAGCAGGTGAGTTGCACAAGCTCTCTGATAGAATCAAACGATCCTATGCTGATGCACGCACTGGTCAGACGTTCACGCGGTTCGAGGCTCTCGACTATAATGCCGAGCCAGACCTCCGGTTCGACACCTTCACCAAGAAGCTCATGCCGACAATCCTCAAGTCGGCCGTCATGTCGTCCAACACCATCATCGTCGTGCCCTCGTACTTCGATTTTGTCCGAGTCCAGAGCTGGATGCGCAAGCAGTCTGGCATGAGCTTCGCTGCGATCTCCGAGTGCGCACCTCACTCCATCCTCGTTCGTGCAGTTGATCGTTGAGCTGACCCCTGGTGCTCATCTCCTGCTTCACAGGTACTCGTCGAACCAGGAGATTTCTCGTGCCCGAACATCCTTCTTCAAGGGCTCCAAGAAGCTTCTCCTCATCACGGAGCGTTTCCATTTCTACCGGCGGTATCGCCTCCGTGGGGCCAAGACGTTCGTCTTCTACCAGCTTCCGGACCACAGCGTCTTCTACCCGGAACTCGTCAGCTTTGCATTCCTCCAGGGAGCCAAGGCCGGCGCTGCGCAAGAGGAGGACGACGACGACGTTGACATCGATGAGGGGGAGGTCAGCACTCGCGTCCTCTTCTCCAAGTGGGATGTGATGCGGCTCCAGCGGGTCGTCGGGACGGACGACGCCGCGCGGATGGTGCAGCCAGGGAGCGAGAGTGTCTACACCTTTATTTAACCGGCGTTTCTTTCTCGGTTCTCTTACCATGCGATTCGCATCATATGCCTAAGCTAAGGAGAGAAGAGCAAAAGTCAGAGAGATTGGTACAGAAGTGGCGTGCTCGTCGCGCGCGTGGGAGGAGCATGTTGTGGCGTTCATCTGAGAACGCTTCTCGCTTGGTTGCTCGGCGTTCTCTTTTCTTCTGGCGCAAGCCCTCTCTCCCTTCTCTATCTCTTTCTCCTTTATTCCGGGTCTCTTACCATTGTTCAAAGATCGTCACTCCCCCAAAATGCGCTGCAATGGAGGCCTAGAACGCAGAGAGTCCCCCCCCCCCCCCCCGGAAGTGGTGAACAGGGGGGACAACTGCGCCCCCTGATCTCGCATCCTTCGGCTTTCGGGGTGAATTGCTTGCTCACTATCGACCGTCATCCATCCCGTCAGCTTTGCTTGTCTTTTTGTATGCTATTCGCCGTGTTTCCTCCCTCCCCCTCCCCTTCATCCGTTTAAACTTCCGCGTAGCAATACATGACACTGACGAGCCCGTTGTCTCTTTCCAGAGCCATCCCACCTGCCTTCGAACCCCCGCCCCCGGCCTTGTGCCTCCACGCGTCAACCTCACCTCGTTGCTGCTTGCTGTCTCTTTTCGTGTGTGTCTTCGCCCACCATGATGACCGCCACCAACAACAAGGTTCCCTCACCACTCTTCGAGGACAGCGGCACTCCCTACCACGCTACAACATTGCCTCGCACAATCTGCAAGGCGACCTCGAAGTACCTCCGCGCAAAGCTGTCCGCGCAGGAGTCAACCCGGACGGTGGTTCAGGGCGTCCGATCGGCCAGGGGAAACGAGTTCCCCCTTTCCTCCGCCAGTTCAGGGGAAGGGGCAGAATGGAACTCTCAGTCGTACCTCGAACTCGACTATGACATTTCCACCGACTTCTTTGATGAGAATCCAAAAGTCGAGTCACCCAAGACGCCACACAAATTCAGGGTGCGCGCAGTTCCTCTCATGCGCCGTCGAGATTGTGTGGCTGGCACACACGCGCTGACATCGACTCCTCTTCCTCCTCCTTTTCTGCTCAGACGATACTTGGGAAGCTTAAAAAGAAGACGTCGTCAGTGAATCTTAACGTTGACAACGTCATGCCGCACCACACCTCGACCGTCGCTGCTGCGAAGACAGTCGGCTCCCCTGTCTTCGCCCCTAGTCTCCGCTACTCCGCCTCGGACCGCGCCCTCGCCTCATGGGCTCCCAATGAGGCAGATCTCAACTCATCTCTCAACACCTCCTTCTCGAAGCCCTCCACGACCCGTCTCCGCTCTCAGTCCGTCACATCGGCTACCTTGACGGCTCGCGGAGGAGGCACAGAGTCAGGGAGATTTCCAGCGTCGTCCATCACTATCAGCCCTTCCACCACCCGTGCAAGGATGCCGACAGATGCTACCTCAGGCTCCTCCTTTGAGACCATCTCCTCCTGGGACCATGCCGCCGGTCTCGTCACACCTCCCAGCCCCTCAACCTCCCTTGCCAGCCAGGCTCCCTTCATCAAGCTCCCCCGGAGGGATACCGTTGAGTTCACCTCCACGCTGCTTGCGCTCTCAGATAAGCTCTTCGACCGCCCGCCCTTCCCCGTCCAATCCTCATCCTCCACAATTAGTCGTTCGGTCTATCCATCCCCTTCAAGGCCGGCCGCTTCCCATCAGGCGATCAAAACGACGACGGCCCCACGGAAGGCCCGCCTTTCTGGCCTCCCGCCTCCGGCCTTCCCACCACCTGCACGCGCTTTGCCTGACCCGCCACTCGAGTCCCTCTCTGACAAGTCGAGAACCTACAACTCACAGGCCCGTCTCAGCTCCAAGGACCGCAATGTTAAGCGGCTCTCGCTCATCCTTCAGACTCCCTGCCCACAGCAGCGGAAAACACGGGCAACGACGGGCCTCGTCCGCAAGACGAGCATCCGAAGGTCAGAGACGGGCGGCGGAGGAGCGATCGTCGGTCGGTCTTCGAGCCGAGTCAAGCCGAGGGCTGTCCTCCCTCGGCTTGCGGGAGTGAAGCGTACACCGAGCAAGACGCAGAAAATGGGCACCGTGAAGTGGGGAGCAAGGGCGAAGAAGCCGCAGGAGGAGGCAGGCTTGACGCTACTTGTGACGAATGAGGAGGGCGCGACCTCATCGGGCCTGATGACTGTGGGTTCACCGTGTGGCGACTCGTCTGGAAAACTTACTGATTCCGCTTTTCCCTCTCAAAGGCTCCTTTGCCGGTAAGCTTCCCGCCTTTGCCCGTGCCGACAGTCGTTCAGGAAGCTTCGACATCGGTACACTCAGCCCCAGCTGCGCAAATCTCCTCATCATCTGAGCCCATCGTCTCCCTGGAGAGCAATGTGGCTCTCCTTGACCTCACCCCTCGTTCAGGCTCTCCCAGTAGCATCCTGTCGTCGACAGAGTTGCCCTACGCCACCGATCACTCCTCTCCTGTTCCTGACGCTGCGGCCGCCCCTGCCAACCCCCTCACCCCTGGGCGCGTCTCTTCCAAGGGCAACCTCCACATCGTTGCCACGGCCAAGATGCCTTCGGACCAGCATGCTCTTTCCTTGCCGAGCGTTCCCTCTTGCCCTAAGCGTGAGAGCAACGTCGATTCCAACAGCCGCTCGATGCACCCCTTCCGGTTCTCAGCTATCCGACCAGCGGCTGCGTCACTGCCCCGGTCGACAGCCTTTGGTGACGGCAGCCACCACTCATCTGCTTCGTCCTTGGCTGGATCGATCGCCTTTCCAGACAAGCGGCCTCGAGCAGTGGTCCACGTCGCCGCGGGCATGTCTCCGACGTGGTCCGCGCTGAGGTGGTCGACACTCCTCGGAGACCTCGCCCTCGCCTCACGAATCGTCATTCGGACGTTCGACTCTGACACCCTCTTCTACGCGACCATGCTTGAGAGCGTGACCTCCAGTGGGGAGCCGGACTTTTCGCTGGTGTTGTCGATTGGCGCTTGGGAGGCGGAGCCTGAGTCCCCTGTCGTGCTTCCCATCGCTAGTGTGCAGTGCGAAGCGCCGACGACCGTGGAAGAAGTGGTGCGGCAATGCCTCGGCGAGCAGGTTCTCGACCTTGGTGTGGCATACTAGACGAAGGAGGGCAGGAAACGAGCGGGCGAACGATCCATAACGAACAACGCACCAGGACATTACGACCCTCATATATTGTACCACACTGTATCGCTCTTACCTTCTCTTGAGCTTGCGTTCCCATGCTTTGCTTCTCAATCTTATCCCGATGTGTTTTCTGTACTTCCAATGAAGAGAATTGACAGTACACGGAAAGACGAGCAAACAAGCAAACAATAGGTCCCGACTGACCACCCCCCCCCCCCCCCCTCGTTTAAGAACACACTCCCTCACACTCAGGCTGATGGGTCTGTCGGCTCACGCTGCTCCTCCCGCTCCCGCCACGAGAGATGTCCTCCTCGCGCTCAAGCATCCTCTCCCTCAGCGCATCCCGGTCGCCACGCCGACGAGGCTCGTCATCATCGCCGCTGTGTGCCTCGATGGCAGCGGCCTCCTCGGCCTCTGCAGATGCAAGGTCGTCCGGCGTTATCTCGATCTCGCGAGCCTCGCCTTCAGGGAAGATGTGCTCCATGACGACGACTGTCGGGCACACATCAGCAAGGAAAACAGAGGCGAGAAGGAACGGGAGCTCGCTGAACTCACCGCCTTTCCCTTGGGTCGCCTCAGCGACGTTCTCGTAGAGGTTGTCGCCCTGGCCGTTCTCACGTCCAGGTCCGCTCCAAAAGTGGAACGCACGGCTGAGGACGCCATACGAGGCCGGAACGACCTCAACGAGGTCACCGCGGGCGATCTCAACCGAGGGGACCTCGTTCGGAGGGAGACCAACAAGGTAGGCGAGCTATCCACAGACAAGGCTCAGTTGTTTAATAGATACTAGAAGAGAAAGGAGGTACTGACAAGACAGCGAATGACCGAGGCGTGGCCTATGATGAGGAGATCCTCCTGGCAGCGTTCAAGTTCAAAGATGACGGGCTCGAGGCGGACTGGGATGGTGGTTCGCGACGTCAGATGGAGTGAGAGGCTGCAGCTCGAGGTAGCGACGCACCACTGAGGTCGTGGTAACTCTCCGCTCTCGGTGCGCGATGGGCGTAAGGGTCCTTCAGGAACCGCTGCCACTCGTCTGGGTACATCTCGCGCGCCTCATCTGAGGTGAGTCCGTCCCAAACGCCGGGCTGGGGAGATAGGTAGGAAACTGCATCAGACGGAGCGGCGTGGACGGAGCAAATGAATAGGCCAATACTACGGACGTTGATCTCGCTCATCTGGGGCTTCTCCTCGACTCGATAGTCAAGCCGGACAAAGGGCCACGCGGTGTGAAAGGCCCGTCGACGGGCAGACGTCCAGACCTTATTGGGGCGGCAGATTCAGCTATAAGTAGACTGATCATGGCGGGCAGCAGTGAGCACTGACAACGAGTTTCCTGTCCTCATCGACTTTTTCTCCACTCTTCCTCCGCTCCTCCGCGACGTGTCGCCGACGGCTAAGAACTGGGTGAGAGGAATAAATGCTCTGATAAGCTGACGGCGCGAGCCACATCAGGAGAAATGGTGAAGGCGATGACTGACCAGCCTCTTTCAACCGCTCCGCGTAGTCCCAGCCGGCGGGCGAGAGATCCGAGTCCGCCTTGTACGAGTGCTCGATGAGCGACTGCCCTGAGCGAGCAAAGTAGATCGTACGGTGCTTGTTGTGGATGTTCATGAGGAAGAAGATAATTCGCGACTGGAGATAACCTTGGGGTGGGGAAGCAAGAAGAGTTTAAGTGTTTGTCGATGTTCAATGCCGAGGCTGACTTGCGCCTCACCCTCTATCCGGTTGATCTCGATGCGCTCGCCGACGTTGATGACCTTGATCCAGCGGACGTTCGGGTCTATGATTCTGCAACCGACCCAAGTTCAGAGAATATAATAAACTGCAGAATACAAGACAATCACACTCACGGCTCGTAAGTCTTCTCCTGATCCCTGATGCGCGCCCAATAGTCCTGCACAGCCTTGTCGGCGTCCCAGCCTCGATACTGTCGAGTGAAACGTCAGAATTCACCAAGCAGCTCATGAAGCACCCATACACCCACATCTGGAGATGATAATTTGACAGAGCGGATGTTGGCCTCAACGATCTCGTCGCGGTCGCACATGCTCTCTTAGAAGATGACCAAAGGGATCAGCCGACGTCCCTCGTTCGCAGCAGGTACGAAGACTCACCGAGGAAGATGACATGGACACCAAGATCCTCAAACTTCTTGTGGAGTTCGTATCGCGTCTTGCGGACACCATTGTTGGCATCGTAAATGACGACTTGGCCAGCCTCCTTCTGGAAGAAGTCGAGAGCCTGTTGTTCGAGACCAAGCTTAATGCGATGCCGAAGTGCTTGCGTCTCGGGAGACTTTTCTCCTGAAGAGGGAGATCATGGATGTTAGCGGATCCCCCGAGATGACGTCGATAGAAGCGGTCGTTCGCCAATAGCGGCCGGACCCGGAGCGTGTGAAAGAGCGGCTATGATATGCCGTCGCATCCCAGGAAAAGGAGTCATGCGAGAAGGGAGGCTAGCAGCTGGTTTGAGAGCCCCTTCATCCTCCTGAATCCCTACAGTCCTCGAGTAGAAGAAGCCTGCAGACGCCTGCTGAAGGAGCGCGGCGATGACGCGAACCGTATCTGCGGCATTGACCGCCGCCCTTTAGTCCTTCACCCTCCCATCGCAGACCTTACCAGGACCAAATTGCCTCATTCTACCTCATATTAACTCCTCAGGTAGGACTCACCGATAGCAAAGTAGTCCGCCGGGAGCTTATCAGCCCCGCCCATGACCTTGCGGCGGTAGTCGCCGAGCGAGAAGACCGCCGTCTTGACGCCGAGCCAGCGAAGGTACCGCTCGAGGGAGCGCGAAATGTGAGTCTTGCCGCGGGCTGGCGAGAAAGGCCGTCATATTAGGCAAAAGTGAGAGAGCGGTTGAAGACAAAGGCGGGAAGACCACGCCGGAGAGGGGAGGAGCTTGGTGTTAATGGACTGAGGGCGACTGAGGGTAGGCGGATCGAGCGATGAAGAACGAGGACTCACCAGGGAGCCCAACGGTGACTGAGATACCAAGAGAGGAGGAAAAGTTAGCACACGCATCGTAAAGCAGCCTATCCATAGCGACGCGTATGACCGGGCGACGAACCGATGAGGAGTTGACCGGCATGCCAGAGACGACCGGATTCCTGTGCAAGGAGAGCGCTATAAGCCATGAGAGGTCACGGGAGCAGGTGACAAAGTAGAACGCACGGTCTTATAGAGAGGAGCAGCCATAGCGGGTGAGTGGAGGTTGGTGGGTTGATAGTTGATGGGACGGGGAAGGCAAGCGAGAGGGAGGTCGGGGCCGACTTGACCCGAAAGCTTCGTCGTCAGGGTGACCCGTCACTGCACGGCCGATGCCATGTCTATAGTATAAATTCCAGTTCCTTGTGTCTATCGTCATGGCAGAACCGGGAGATCTCATGACTAAGATGAGTCTGGCAAGGACGACTGGTCGGGGACCATCAGCCGCGTGCGGAGCTCACCGCTTCGAGCTTTGCGCTAGGTTTTTGTTCTCAATCACCATCTTCCATTGAACTCTGGCCTTCACATTCCACATAGAGAGATTACAGGACCAAAGTGTGTCGCAATATTCGTGATAGGAAGCTGACATTCTCTCGCGCTCTCGCTTTCGCCGTTCTCGCCTGTGTGTTCAGACAAGTACGGTTGCTTATAGTCTGCGCCTTTTCGGCCATATGTGCACTTCAGGAAACTGTGTACCGGCTCTAATGGATTGAATGTCTGAAATTGCAAACTGGTATTGTTCTTAACAACCTCAGTGGAGGCAGCAGCTTCCTGAGCGCCTTTTCCTCGTCGACAGCCGGCCTGCTCCACCATCGACACCCGTCAGCCCAGTTCCCTCACTCTCTCGCTCATGTCGACTATGGTCGCTCAGACTCCCTCTATCGACCGAGAATGCTGCCTCTACCATCCATGGTGGTGACAATGCTTCTAGTGTCAAATGCGAGATCGTCGAGTCTGACCCATAGACTCAAGAGCAGTCCGCTGCTGTACTCCAGCTCACGATAGAAGCCGAATACGACTGGATGTAATCTACGACGAATTCGCGTTCGCCATGAAGTAAGTCTTGGCATCAGGCCGTTCAAGCACTGGCTTCTCCGCCTCTAACACAACGCTGTTATATTCGGCGCCAGGCCGATCCTCCATGGGTCTGCCGCTTGACCCCTCAAGCAGCGCTGGGATGCCTTCAGTCCCAATCTCGAGGAGGATCGCCATGCACCACTTTCACAGGTACCGCGCCAGCATCGTTCGGGACGGTTCTGGCTGTCTTGCTTGAGGAAGAGGACGCCGCTGTGGTCGGGTACATGAAGTCCGCCGAAGCTATTACCTAACTCAAGGGAAGACTCCACGAGGCCACCGGTCTTCGTGCGATGATACCTCTCGCACAGGATTGTGTGACTCTTCCCTCCAAGTTCGGAACGGCGCCAACGATCTCCGGAAGTACATCGATCGTTTCCGCATGGCACCGATCACCTGACAACCCGGGCTCCTCGTCCGACCTCGACCATACCTAAGCTCGAGCGTCCATCAACCGGATGCGCGTATGGATTGTCCTCGAAGGCTTATCGCATACCGACTAATACAACCTGATCAGGACCTTGTTTACGGAGAACCTTCTAGTTTCGACGAGATGGATCTCCACCGCGTTCTCGACAAACTCGTCTGGTACTGATTACATACGCCACGCACCTCTATCTGAGATCCCCTTGCCCATCGCCTCCCGCCTCCAGCTCCAGACAGTTGCTCTTACGGCTGCTTCAACTGCTTGAAGTCGGAGCGGTTCGCACGCGACTTCCATCGACCAAGCTTGTCGTCATATGAGCAGAACAGCGTAGACGCCGGTGCCTCATCGGGTATGAAGAGTACGTCAGTGAGGAGGATGAAGAAGGCGGCGAGCAGGCAGGCCGAGCTGGGGGTCTCGGCTTATACTGCGCTTCCTACTCGAGTTAGCCCTGGCTGACCCACTGATCTTGCCGGCCCGTTGATAACGTTGGCGGGATGAAGTGACGAGATTCTTTTTGTTGGCCTCGTCAAGGCCGAGAGATGACATGAATCCTCCAGCACCACATAGTTCGTTTTGTGCGATTTATCTGACTCGTGGCCGGATTCCTTTAGGGAGAACTTCCAGCTTCAGATCCAAGCCTTTGGAAGGGGGGTTTAGCAGAAACCAAAACCTCCAGCCGTTACGTCTGTAACATATAGTAACATACAATAACGTACGCGGCCAGTCCGCAGTATCAAACTCATATCTCTGTAAGGGAAACGGAGGTCGTCCCAGAACCGCTTGTTTACATAAAATGCGCGTTAATGAGAGGCCTCAGAGAGCGGATGTGATTTGGTAAGGGGTAAGCGAGCGAATAAGCAGGCTACCAGGCTAGTCTGTTTATTCTCTTGCCAGACGGACGAGAACAACGCTCGCCTTGGAGGTGAAAAGCAGGTCAACAAGGGCGACTCGAAAATGCACGAATGCCAGTAGGCCACCCAGCCATTTCCGACTTTGATTTCTTTTCAGACTACCATCTGGCATATTTCTCGCTGCCATGTTTAAATCATTGCTGGGATGAAAGAGAAAGCGCTTTTTACGCATAGGCCATCGGTGTAGGCGAGAGAGCGAGCTGGAATAGATAGCAATAGGGAGCTGCAGGAAGGCTAACTTGCCCTCTTTGTGGGCAGGTTGTGAAAGTGATTGTGAACTGACAGAGAGTCAAGGGAGGCAAGCAAAAGGGTGAGCCCATCCTTCACGAGATGGATGATTCATGTGCTCAAACGATGGTGACCAGACCATGAGCACAGGCCCAGAAAAGCGTACAGATGAACTTGGACAGGGCGGGCAGCTCTCCTATTTCGCTCCATGGTCGCCGAAGAGGTAGTACTCAGCAAAGAGGGAGAAAAGAGCAAGGCGGACTTGCTTAATGCGCGCAGGCCAAAAGTGGATGCGAAATGGCATGAGATCGTTCACAACAAAAGGGGAAACTAGAACGCTACGCTAGGCGAGAGCAGACAATAAGAGAAAAGCAGACGGGATAGTGTTTAGTCAACCTCCTCAACCGAGGGTCCGTCGTCGTGCGAGGCGGGAGGGGGTCCTCCGGCGGCACCCTCAGGAGCTCCTCCAGCACCGTAGAGACGGCTCATAATCGGGTTGGCCTTGGCCTCAAGCTCCTTCTGGTGCTCCTCGTACTCCTCCTTGGAAGCCTCGGACGAAGCATCGAGCCACGAAATAGTCTCGTCGACGGCCGCCTGGAGCGTCGTCTTGTCATCACCCTGCCACTTGTCGGTGAGCTTGTCATCCTGAAGGGTGTTGCGGAGGTCTGGGGGACGGCAATGGTCAGCAATCAGGACCCACTTGTGATGGCAGAATCACCCCACCAATCTACTCACTGTAGGCGTACGACTCAAGACCGTTGCGCGTAGTGATACGCTCAGCAGCAGCCGCGTCCTCCTCCTTGTACTTCTCAGCCTCGGAGACCATGCGCTCGATGTCGTCCTTGGAGAGACGTCCCTTGTCATTGGTGATAGTGATGCGGGACGACTTGCCGGTCGTCTTGTCGGCAGCGGAGACGTTGAGGATACCGTTGGCCTGTGGTGGGGAAGAGAGGATGAAGAGAAGAGAAGAGGGGAAGGAGAGACCGTCAGCACCCAAACCGGACAAGAGCCAATCGAAATGGAAGATGACCCACGTCAATGTCGAAGGTGACCTCAATCTGAGGGACACCGCGGGGAGCAGGAGGGATGCCAGAGAGCTCGAACTTGCCAAGGAGGTTGTTGTCCTTGGTGCGGGCACGCTCTCCCTCGAAGACCTGGATGAGGACTCCCGGCTGGTTGTCCGAGTAGGTCGAGAAGATCTCGGACTTCTTGGTCGGGACAGTGGTGTTGCGCTTGATGAGGGGAGTGAAGACACCTCCGGCGGTCTCGATACCGGTAGAGAGGGGGGCGACGTCGAGGAGAAGAAGATCCTGGGTCTTCTCCGAGGTGTCACCGGAGAGAATGGCGGCCTGGACGGCGGCTCCGTAGGCAACAGCCTCATCGGGGTTGATGGAGCGGTTGGGCTCCTTGCCAGAGAAGAAGTCGGAGACGAGCTTCTGGATCTTGGGGATACGGGTCGATCCACCAACGAGGACGATCTCGTGAACGGAGGCCTTGTCCATCTTCGCGTCCTTGAGGACCTGTGAAAGCAGCGATGACTCAGTCAGTGAAAGTGGAGGAGCGAGGGAAAACGAGGGCAGACGCACCTTCTCGACAGGGTCCATGGTTCCGCGGAAGAGGTCCTGGCAGAGCTCCTCGAAGCGGGCACGAGTGAGCGAGGTGTAGAAGTCGATTCCGTCGAAGAGAGAGTCGATCTCGATGGTGGTCTGGGCGGCCGAGGAAAGGGTGCGCTTAGCACGCTCGCAAGCGGTACGGAGACGGCGAACGGCGCGGGCGTTGGCGGAAATGTCTGAAGAAGTGAAGGTCAGAAACTGGAATGACACCAGAGAGCGAGCGAGCAAACATACCCTTCTTGTTCTTGCGCTTGAACTCCTGAACGAAGTGGGTAACGAGGCGGTTGTCGAAGTCCTCTCCTCCAAGGTGGGTGTCTCCGGCAGTCGCCTTGACCTCGAAGATGCCCTCCTCGATAGTGAGAAGGGAGACATCGAAGGTTCCTCCTCCAAGGTCGAAGATGAGGACGTTGCGCTCACCCTCAACCTTCTTGTCGAGACCGTAGGCAATGGCCGCGGCGGTGGGCTCGTTGATGATACGCTGAACGTTGAGACCAGCGATGACACCGGCATCCTTAGTGGCCTGACGCTGAGAGTCGTTGAAGTCTGAAGGAGGGATGGCCATGTCAGCCGCTGTAGACAGAGATCCAGGAGGAAAAACAAGGACAAACAGGCAGGGACGGTAACAACAGCGTTGGTAACGGTGGTTCCGAGGTAGGCCTCGGCGGTCTCCCTCATCTTCACAAGGATCATGGCGGAGATCTCCTCAGGGGTCTAGGGAAGACAGCGGGAAGGATTGTCAGTTTCGACTCAACAGATATTGGAGTAGCGAACACGACACTCACGAACTGCTTCTCCTCACCGCGGTACTGGACCGAGATAACGGGCTTGCCATCCTTGGGGATGACCTTGAAAGACCAGTGCTGAAGAAGGGTGTAAGGCGGAAGCGGCGTCAGCGACTGAAGGCGCGGACGTTTGGGAGCAATGAAGCCGGAGCAAGCTACACACCTTCATGTCGGACTGGACCTCAGAGTCATCGAACTTTCGGCCGATGAGACGCTTGGCGTCGAAGACCGAGTTGTGAGGGTTCATCGCAACCTGGTTCTTGGCGGCATCTCCGATGAGACGCTCAGAGTCGGTGAAGGCGACGTAGGAAGGGGTGGTGCGGTTTCCCTGGTCGTTGGCGATGATCTCGACACGGTCGTTCTGCCAGACTCCGACGCAGGAGTAGGTGGTTCCGAGATCAATTCCTGGGGAAAGAAGGAAGATGAAGGGGAGAGGAAGAGGTACGTCAGCCTTACTGTCTCTTTGGCGCTGCCTAAGAGGGCTACCCCGCTCTCGCTCGCTCGCCACCCCACCAGAAGACTTGAGACTCACCGATGGACTTTCCGGCCATTATGAAGTTACTCTTTAAGGGTGTTTAGGGGGGTCGTGGGGGCTGAGGACACGGAGGAGTGAATGAAGGCGAGCGATGGAAGGAAGATGGGGGGGAGGGCGATGGACGGCGGCGAAGACGGAGACGGCGAGAAAAGACAACGAGAGAAGGAGACAGAAGACAGAGGACAGAGCAGGAGTCAGCCTCTGTTGGGAGAGAAGGGAGAGAAGTCAACAGGAGGAGAAGCCTCTAAGACTCACGGGTCGTGGGGGTATGAGGGAAACTGATGGACCTCTCTTTGTCTACCTCAAAAAGGGACACCAGACGGGCGCCCTCTTCTGTGACGTTCCCTCGCGTTCCGTGGCGCATGGCCCGTAAGCTTACGACGTCAGAAGTCGAGATCTTGCTCGCACGTTCCGTAGCCTTGTGGGGTGTGTCACTCTTTTCTTTCTCCGGCCATCTACATCGTCTACCCCATCCTCGAACCTACCAGCACCCTTACGCTGAGACAGCGACAGCAAGGACGACAAACGGCGACCTTCGAGAGGCCCAGAACGACCTGTCAAATAGACACGCCGCCGTCGGTGCTTGTTATCCTTGCTGCCTTGCGAGGTGCTGTTTGGTCGGATATCCCGTGGAGCAATGGGCGACTGAGGTGGATTGGGGGGCAGGGAAACATGCACCCATCTGCCGCTCATTGTAGTCATGAGCGGACAAAACGCACGGCCGACAACAGGAATGATGGATCCTGACAAGGCCAGCAATCTTGAAGCCGGGCGGTGTGCGTGTGCGAGTTGAGGACCAGCGCTAAACTCAGGTAATCCTGGTGGCCCAAATACATGCGAGTCCCTTGCCGTACTCAAGCCTTCCAATCCGTCAGACCTTTTCTAAGTGTCTGTGTGGTGGGCAGCGAGCGCGCGCTACCAGCACGTACGTGCGTTGCAATACACTCAACTTATGCCCGCTATTCATGCCTCGCGTCCCTCGAAGGGTTCATGCCTGTCTAATACAACTGGCTCGACTTCGCGCCCTCCTCTGCATCGACAACGAGGGAACAATACTTGACGTGGAGATAGGCCCAACTTCAACCGCTTCACGTTCTGTCGGTCGCTCGACATCAAGCACTTGAGCTCTCTAAATAGTTCCAAGTTTTTTAAGCTCGTGAACCACGCCATGCTAAGGGCTCTGCTATGAGCGGTTTGTTGTTCCAGGTAGGCATCCGCTAGCTCATCTGAGTCGTCTCCCTTCCCACATTGTACGATCGTCTCGACGTGCGTATCACTCTACATGACTTTCCATGCCCTTTCCCTCGGAAGGCCTGCTGAGTCGTATATTTGCAAGCGTCGGACTGTCCTAAGAGACTACGTCTTCGGAAAAGCCTAGACGCGCGCACTTGTCCTCTTCCCAGCATCCACCAGAGAGACGCGTTCACCCTTCGTCTCTTATAAGAAAACCGCAAGTCTGTGCTGGCATCGCTCCTCCGCACAGTTTTTGATATCTTGGCCGAGTGCGCCGATTTGGCCAGCGGCCTGCTGCAAGGTGCCGAAGAAGCGAGCCCACTTCTCGTATATTTCGCAACACAAAGCCCCACTCAAGGTGCATGCTCACGTGCATGTGGTGAAGCCCTCAGACTTTATCTCTTATCCGAATATGGAAGCTGCCGGATGGTGGCTTACAGAGGGGGAACTGCGGGCCCTGGCCCTCCACGTAGCACCTGTCGACAGAAGTGAAATAGTCTGAGCCCGAGGCGGTGCGGTCGCTGGCGTCCGCCCTTCATTGACCTGCCTCCACGGTGGACCACTCAAGGTGAACCGTCCCACCCCTCCCTCGCCCCTCGCTTCTAACACCCACACCTCTCAGTCACCCTCCCTTTCGCCTCATTCCAGCTCCCTAGTATGCCTCCTCCGGCCTCCAAGAAACGCAAGACAACCTCCAAGAAGCCTGTCGCCCCGGACTCCAACGACGGCGAATCGGAAGTCGACGACGACGACCACCTCGGCCCCTCTCCCGCCCCTTCCTCGTCGTCCACCCGGCCTGAGCCGAGTCGACGGCCCTCCAGGGCGCCCGCTCACGACGGGGGTGAGAAGATTGGTCTCGGTACCGGTCCGGGTGATGTTAATGAGCCGGGGATCACCGTGTCAGTCTCTGGTCTTGTGCCTCGATTCGCTGCGGGACCACCGTATCCCTTTGCCAGTCGCTGACGCTAGCCTCATTTGACCCCCTCGTCGCTATTAATCATCAGGTCCGAGTCGCGACGACGTGCCCGTGTCCTTCGTGAGTATCTACTGCTTCGCTTGAGCCAAGGAGAGAGGCAACTGTTATTTGTTGTCTCCTCCCTCCCTTCCTCCGTCGCCAGCGCGCGTTCATGCTTAGACTGAATCCTTCCCGTTGACCGTCCCTCCCCTTCCAACCTTCTCCATCGGCTTCTTTCTCGCAGGTAACCGCGAGTCCGCACAGCGCTCTCGTGACGCAAAAAAGAACCATCAGACGGCCCTCGAGGAGCGCATCGCCGAGCTTGAGAACCTCCTCGAGGCCGCGACTGGTCAACCGGCACCGGGTCCTTCCCCCGCCGTCATCCCTAACACCACCTCGACCCGGTCCCCCCATCCCGACCCCGTAGCCGTTGTCCCTGTGGGCCTGGACGTTGCTAAGCTTGAGCGCGAGAACTCGGAGTTGCGAGGCCGTGTCGTTAAGCTCGAGGAGCTCGTTCGCGGTCTCGTCAACGTCCTTAACAACCCCGGCAACCTCAACAACGGGAACCCGACGGTAGCGAGAGACGGTGGCGGCCCCGTCCCTTCGAAGCCGGCTGTTGCCCTCCCCCCTAATGCCAAGATGGACCTCCCCTCGGACGTCAAGATGGAGGTGTGCAGCGACGCAAGTCACTCGACCGCCTATGAGCAGTTGCAGTACGCCCAGTGCAACGAGACGTTGGCCAGCGGAGCGACCCAACGGACGACTTCGTCCTCTTCGCCTTCGCCATACGACCTTGCCGCCGCCGCTCTCTCGGCGACGTCTCCCCTCTCGTCGTCCGCTGGACCCTCACCCTCAAGTGACCTTGCGGCTCTCTTCCATCCATCGCACGCCTCGCCTCCTTTCAGCCAGGGCCAACTCCACCGCCACCCGAACGCCAGACTCGCGCCCTCCGACTCATTCGACTCCCTCATCGCCGAATCCATTGCCGACACCGACACCGACCTCGATGACGAACCGCTCACGCAGCAGAGCAGCCAGCAGAGATGTGACGACCTGCCATCAGCACGATGGCTCCCTCCACCCCCGCAGCGGGTCTCGTCCTCTCTGCTGCTGCAACGCACCTCGTCCTCGAGCGCGCCGGCTCGGTCGAGCACGTCGGCCACCACGGCGTCGGCTTCGACTGTTGCTTCGTCCTCGACGGCCCCGCTTTCAGTCCCCACGAGTCTGACGCTCATGCCAACGTACTTCCCCTCGGCGGTCTCGATGTCGATGTCCTCAGCGACGCTGGCCTCGACCTCGGCTGTAGCCTCAGCGGCGGCGGCCGAGGCCCGTCATCGGGCGTCGACCACCCGGTCTGGTCAGGGCAGGGGTTCGCGCTTCCTGGGGCGGGTCTTCCAGGGGGAGATCACCCGAGCGCCGGCAGACTCTTTGGCGTCGACTTCCTCGACGGTGGCGAGCAGTTCCTACCTTCCTCCTCTTCATTTGCCGGCGTCGTCCTCGACGACCTCATTCCCGTTAGCGGCGAGCAACTCTTTGATCCCTCCCTTGCCGTCTTCGTCTCCCCTGCCGCAACTTCCGCGCCTTCCGCCAGCGCCAGCGCCTGCACCCCCCTCGCGGTCGACGCAGTCGATGGTCAAGGCCTGAGTGGTCGGCCCTCCGGGTTCTTCGATTGGACGCTCCTCGCCGAAGTCGTCGTCGGCGGCGGGGTGTAATGAACCCTCTATCTTTTCTCTCTCATCTATTATCTCTGTGAGTGTACACTCCTTCTGCTCGATCAGACAAACCCCCAGCTGACCTCAAGTGACTGTGTTCCAGACTTTCTTCGTCTTTCGCTTCTCTTTCTTTGTGCTCAGTCATTCCCCTTCGCTAATCCACTTTGTCTCTCTGCCTCCAATTTCTGCGCCCTCCCTCCCATCGCCCCGGCCCAGCGTCGCGTGCAAGACCTGGAGAGTCCTGAGTCGGCTCGGCGAGCAACACAGCAGAGGAAGAAGAGTGGCAGAGTTGTAAAGAGCGAGCCTTTTGAATAGGACTCATCTTGCTAGGGGGTTTCTTGATCGTCCCCCTCTCTCGCGAGAGGGGTTGAGGAACGCTACCCCCGTTCGGTACATCTGTCCTTTTCGTCCGTCTCTCTCTTTCGCTCTCCCCCTCTTTTCGCCTTTCTCTCGCTTCCGCTCTCCTTGGACTCTCTCATCCCCCCTTGTAGTCGCTATGCTCCCTTGTGGTTCGGCTCGGTGGGCTGGGCCGCAATGGGTTCTGTGTTGGTCGATGAATCAGGCGTCGAGCTTCTTCCTGCTTTAGTTTTTGGCGGTAGTATACTTGTATGACTCTCCTTGCTGTGATTCTGACGCCCCAGATGCGAGTTAAGTGTTCTTGTGAAGAAAATTGCAGCGAAGTCATTCATCAGCGGTGAGCCATGTGTAAAAAAGGGAGAGCGGCGTCTGCCTCGGATAAGCGCAGACCCTCCTTGGCCTTCGGTATCAAAGAATCCATCGTCCTGCTCGTCGACCACCCTTCACGTCACAAGTACAGCTGAGGTCGCCACGACGAACTCCTGTTACTGCCGGGGCGACGAACCTCGGTCGAAACTTCGGGTGGAGTGGACACTTCTTCCCAAACAACCTCGCATCAATGCAATATCGTTTCATTTCACCACAAACGGAGCCCGTGTACTCTCGGCAGTAGTCCAAAACAACTAAAATCAGTACTTACAGCTAGAAGACAGGATTCTCAGCCAAGTAGACACCGCTCTTGTGGATCTCAAGGTCATCATATCTTCCCGAGATCACCCTGTATTCCCCGAACCATTAACTCTTGTATCTAGGCGAGCTAGCAGCCTCCTTCCAGCCGGTGGGAGCGAAGAACTTCCTCCAAGACCCATGGGAGGAGGGCGGTGTTGTCCTTCGGTATGGCGGAGATGTCAAAGGCGATAGTGAAGTTGAACCGGTCGGTAGGTGGTGGGTCAGATAGGGCGACTTCAAGCACGCACGAAAGCAAGAAGAAGCGTCCTCAAGTTGTATTCGACAGTCGTGTAGACGAGCTCGAACTCAACCTTGGCACCCGAGCAGCAGGCAGCTGTCCCTGGCAAGGCAGGGAGCATCACCATAACGTAGTCGCCCTTGGGTCCGAGTCAGCCTGCGTAAGACGATGGGCGGCGTTCTCAGAGTCAGCGTCGAGACTCACGAAGTCACCAAAAGAGGATATGTGGCTCTATCACCTATTAATGAAAGCGTCAAATTCACTTCCGGCGGTGTGGGATATAAACTTGACGTTCGCGGCATTGATCTTCTCCACGAGGTCCTCGTCCTTGCGGCCTAAAACCTTGGCGGCGCCAAGCAAACGAACGAATTATAGGTTGGCGCATTGGCGGCAAAGCCAGAGGAAATGAGAAGCTTTTGGGGGTGTTTTGATAAATTGGAAGCTAGGCCTAACAGAACTGTGTGTTATGTGTGCTGTTAGATCGTAGGCATCTCGCCTAAGCGCTCTTGAGGAGCTGTAAGAAGTTAAGCAATTCAGATCTGCCCATGCCGGGATGGCAAGTAAGTTGGCATGCATCTCGGGACTCATCTCAGCCAGGTTCAAACTCTCTGATGAAACGAGAGATAAGAGTGCATGTGGCTCGAGTCGAGGGAGGCTCCTCATTTCGGATTGCTTCGCACGGCAAGTTCCGCTGTGAAATGATGCAAACCTCCTCATGAATTCCCTCGATGCGCAAGAATCAAGAGGGATTGCGGTTCTGTCAGCCGTATGCGCGCTTACAAACTGCAAACAGGGACGCCATGTCGCCGCCG
Organism: Tausonia pullulans; assembly: GCA_951802195.1. Classification (NCBI taxonomy): domain Eukaryota; kingdom Fungi; phylum Basidiomycota; class Tremellomycetes; order Cystofilobasidiales; family Mrakiaceae; genus Tausonia; species Tausonia pullulans. The sequence continues at coordinate 992,293 of OX637623.1, read as the reverse complement.
TTTCACGTTCAATGGCGTCTGCATGGCCATTCTATCGCGTGGAACCTGCCCGACTCCGCTCCCATTTTCTGTCCGTCGACCTGAAATTCGGCCCGGCAGGCAGTGCACGTGCATGAAAATAGAGGGAGTGGGTCGGAGTCTGTCACAGAAGGCCCTTCCCCAGAGTTCACATGAGCTTGCATTACAGCAGGAGCGACCCCTCTTCGTTGCTCGCTCCCCCGCATTTCTCTCGTTCTCCGCTCGCTGCCTCGAACTGATCGAGAGGTCCTTGCCTGAAGCTGTCAGTGCTTTCTTCCTTCCTCGTTCCTCCTCTTTCTCCTCTTTCGTCGCTCAGCCCCTACCTACCACTGAATCGACTCGGACAGGACTTTCCATTGTTGCCCTCCCTCCCTGCTTCCTCTTTCCTTACTGCCTTCTCCTGCATGGCCACCTCGCACCCTCGCTGGCTCACCAGGGGCCAGGGCGCCGCTGACCCCCTACCACTCCCGACGTCCATTCGACCTATCGCTCGGACCTTGGTGTTCGTGACCTTCTTCTTCGCCAGCTGCTCCTTCCTCTTCTTCTGGTGGTCAACAAACTCTCCCGCCCTCCCTCCGAACGTCCTCTTGCCTGGCGTTTTCAACGAACCCACCTGGTCGGCTTTCGAGGGCGCTCTCGGCCGTGACGCCGACGTTGCCGTTCCTCCGCCAAGTGGGACCCCCTCCTCTGAAGCTGGATCCCTTCCTTCGAGCGATGGTGACATCGGCGACAGCACGACGATTCCGCCCTCATTCTGCGCGTTCCAGGACCCGCTCGCCCATCTTCGACAGCGTATCAAGGGCAACCTGAGCACACCCCTGGCAATTCAGGATGGCTTCGTCCACTTCAATGGCGCCTCCTCATCCGGCCAGACGCTGCACCCGATGCTGGGCCTCATCGAAGCTGGGTGGCGCGAACTCGCAGGCAAGCTTGAGAGACAGAGCGAGACACTCGACGAGGCGGTTGCAGAGTACGGACGAAGGAACGGCGGCAGGCACCCTCCACCGGGCTTCCAAGAATGGTGCGGGTCATATCTGTTACCGCTGCGCGCACGCACGCTTCTGACTGGTAGATCCCCACCTTGCCCTCAATCTCGCAGGTTCAACTTTGCCCGGGAAAACGATGTTGGTGGGTTTCCCCTTCTCCTCGGGCACCATTTGTTATAAATTCGCCTTTGTGTTGAAGAAGAGTCCATCCTTTCCCAGTCTTCCCCGACGAGTATGATCGAATTCAGCAGGTCCTTCTTCCCTGGCGCGCGCTACGACCAGGAGATCGTCGTGCGCGACTTAGGGAAGCGGAGACGGTCCGAATCGAGCGAGATGGGACTGAGGACAAGGAGCGGACTCAGGCGCTCGTCCGGGTCATCTCCGACGGGAAGGGCAGGCTCGAGGTGAGTGGGGAACACACACCTACGCTAGCATGTATTACTTCTTGCTAAAGTTCGTTTCAACCGCAGTGGGAACCTTTGCTACCTGCCCCAAGCGGTCAGCCGGGGCGCCACCCTCATGCTCCCTCTGGTGGCGAGGAGCATTCCTTCTCCGAGAAACTGGGGCGCAACAAGCGCCGCGCCGTTCGAGCGGAAACCTTCATCTCCCTCTTGGACGGCATTCGGCATCATCTCCCGGCTTTCACGTACGTATTTGGCGTCGAGTTGGAGAAATGGCCCGGTTGACAACCTATATTGCTTCTCAGGATCGTTCTCAATACCTTCGACCAGCCAATCGTCGTACTTCCTCCGGGCAAGAAGAAGCAGCTCGAGGAGCTTGCCCTCCGCGGCCAATGTATGTAGCTGTTGTTGTGGACGACATTCTCGACTCCACTGACAGCTCTTTCAACCTATCAGATGTTCAAGGAACCACCGAGGATGACGTCGAGCGATTGGATTGGGACGCCGTCTGCGCTGACTATCCCCAGGCGCGCAGCGCCAATGAGACGGGTGCATCATCCCACCTGCCTGGACCCTGCTTGTTCTGCCATGAGCTAACGACCTATCCTCACCAGATTTATGGACATTAGTTTCGAACGCAGAGACTGCTGGAGACGCCTGCTTGCATTCCCAGGTCAGCTCAAATTCAAGTCTCCTCGGTCCATAGCGTACCCTTGACTCGAGTGGAACCCTTCCTTCTAAGATCCGGAGCGGCCACGGCCTTTTCCTTCAAGAGAACGGCTTGTCATCCAAGCCTCATTCTTGTGAGTGGGCGTGCAAACTGTCGCCGAATCAGGGCCCGCGCTGACTCACTGGCTTTGCCGCAGACCTCCCTCTTCTTCCCATCTGGTCTACTTGTTCGACGATCCAGCACGCGGACCTTCTCTCTCCTGCCATCGTAGGTGACCCTGCGCTTGCCCGGCCAGCCCTTCCGTTCGCTCAGCTAAAAGAGCTTGGTTCAATAGGGTATTGAGGGTCGCTTCCCTAGGCCCGGACCAGAGGACGTTAACTGGAATTTGAAGAAGCAAGAGATCTTCTGGGTTCGTGCCCCCTTTTTTCTCTTAAACTCCCTCAGCTGAATGTATTGTTACTTTCAGCGTGGCTCTCTCACCGGCGTTCGCAACAAACACGCCGACCGCAAAGGCGAAGTTCCTCTCTGGCGCCGATCGCACCGATACCGCCTCGTTCGCTTTGCCAACGACATGTCTTCGAACGCTGTTTCCCTTCTCGCTGTTGACGCGCGTGGACAGGCGCTGTTCTTTAAGACGTGTCGGTGGACTTTGGCACGCTGGGTGGACGTCAAGCTTGCTGCTTCTCGGGCCTGGGTGAGTCTGCTCTGTCTCTTACAATCCCCTAACTCAAGCACAAATGTTAAGTTGGATCGTTTGCCTTATCTAGCTTTGGTTCAGCTGTAGGTCTCCGGTATGATGACAAGCTCCTTATGCCCTGTACTGACACCCTGGCTTCTAAAGTCTGGCCTGAGCTCGGACAGCAGTGCGAGATCTTCGATGGAACGTGCAGCGCTCTCAAGTGCGTCAGGACAAGTCGTGATGGCCATACAGAAGAGCTACGCCTGACGCGCTCCTTGACTTCCCAGAGAGTCGCTCGCCTACACTCTGAAGGTCCCGGAGGGCACCGTCGACCGCTATAAGTATGCGCTAGATGTTGATGGGTGGGCACTTTGATCTTTTGTGTTCCTTAAGGAAATCGATGCTGACAACCGCAGTGGTTCGATCTCCTTAGGAACGGCTGGTCTGCACGCTTCCCTCGGCTGATGGCGTCTAAAAGTCTGGTCATCAAGTCAAGTGAGTGCTTCCGCCATTCTCTCTGAACACTCAGTTGCTCTGCCTATACTAACTTCTCTGACTACAGCGGTGTTCACCGAGTGGAACAGCGAAACGTTCCCGGCCTGGTCCGGCTATGTGCCCCTCTCCTGGAGCTTCCAGGAGCTTCACGCGATCCTCGCTTTGTGAGTTTGGACCCTGTCGACTCAGCTGCTCCTGGGGTGACAGCAGCCGATGACTTTTTTCTTCTCCGACAGCTTTCGTGGTCCGCCGGATGGACCGGATGGCCAGGTGTCAGAGGCGTCGAAGGACTTTGACGAGATCGCGAGGATCATGGCCGAGAACGGGCGATGCTGGGAGCAGAGGACTACTCGCTGGGTTGATATGCAGGTGAGTATCGGATCATTCGAGGAGATCAGATGCAAATAGGACGGTCGCTGATCTTCCGCTCATCCTCCCCAGGCTTACATGCTTCGGGCACTCATAGAGTACGCCGCACTATTTAACGAGGTAGAGGCGAAGGATCTTTGATTTCACGAGAGAGGAGCTAGATTTCTCATCTTACTACTGTAAATTTTATTGGGATGCTTTGTAGAGCAAGCAAAAATAAACTTTTGACAATGGTTTGTGGCGGTCGTGCATGCTGCGGAGGCGAGCAGTTTTCTTTACTGGTGAGAAGTGCAAACAGGTCGCCCGCGCGTGCAAGGGAAGAGAACCCGGAAGACGGGTCGAAGATCGGGCTAACAGTGTGAACGGTGAGAGGAGACAAGACTGACGTGGGCCGGGCCTGGAACGTCATCCGGCGTCAGAGGTCGCGAGCCTTTCTCTCTCCTCTTTCTATCTCTCCCTCAACGACCACACACTCACCCTCAACTTCTTGCGCCTGTGCCTCTCCCTCGCTTCCCCTTACTCTTTCAGCCCTCCTTTTTCCTTCCTCCCTAAACCATAATGAACCACGTTAAGGTGCGTCACATCCTCCGATCGAACCCGTATCTGTCCCGTGTCGCTGCCGCTGGGAGGCGGCGGCGACACGAGATGAAAGCCTTATTCATATCCCCAGTCGAACATCTGTTGACAGCTGGCTCCAACATGATGACCTTAGGAGTTCCTCTCTACCCACGCCAAGCCGGATTCAACCGAGATCTGCACTGAGACTGCTGATCCCGTCGTCCAGGAAGGTGGGTGCTGCCAGTTGCCATATAAATCTGCTGGTCATGAACTCTTCCCCATATAAACAACTCGCTCACGAAACCTCTCTCGTTCACTCTTCTGCCTACTTCTCCAGTCGTCAAACCGCACGTCGTCGAGGAGACGGCGACGGCGATTGACCGCGAGCGGCACATCCACCACCACCAGGCGAGGGTCCAGCCCATCACGCACAGCGAGACGCTTCCCGTCGAGCACGAGTACAACGTCGTCCCCGCCATCACGAAGGAGAACCTTACCGAGATGGGAGCCGAGCAGAAGGCCCGCCTCATCGCTCTCCAAACTCAGCACAAGCCGTCTCGCACCGTCGCCGAGACCCAGCGGACAGCCGAGTGAGTAGCGCCGCGTGTGCTGCTGATTGTATGCATCTTGTCTGAACGGCGGCTGATTGTCTCTTTTTCATTCAATTCAGGCATGTTGGCACGAGTGTCAACGAGCACGGTATGTCAAGCTTTCTCGTTGAATATGCGAATGAGGAGGCAGATACTGATGAGTCCTCCCTCGTTCTCTAGTCCACCGTCGGTATTCAGTCGCTTGCCACAGGCCTAGGTACAACACCTGACTTCAGACAATCTCTCGATCATCTCTAGACCACGTTCACGAGCACATCACTCCGCTCATCCAGAAGGAGACCATCGCCCCGAAGACTGTCCACAGTACTTTAGACTTCTGTTACCGCCGGGCTTTCCTCTTGCTGATCTCTCTTCTTATCGTTTACTTCCAGCTGTCATCCGTGAGTCTACGCGGACATTTACTTCGCCTGTCGGTGACTGACGATTAGCCTCCTTTGTTGATCACAGCGATCCACGAGAAGATACACGATGCGCCGATTGTGCACGAGGCAACGGTTCTCCCTGCTATGTCGATGGTACGTTGCTACTCGGGCAGCTTGTCCCTCTCATGACCGCTAGTTCAACCCTACTTGTTTGATCCTTCAGGACGAGTTCAAGGCCAAGCTCTCCAAGACTACGACTGTCCATGGAAGCAAAGACCACTCCCACACTTTCTACGAGGTTTGTCTTGTTTTCAGTGTCTTTTCAGAACATGGCACTCATCCTTGTCTTCTTCGTGCACTCCACAGGGCCAGCCCAAGGTCGCCAGCCACTGAGCTCTGCCCTCCCCACTTCGCTTCGAGTCATCTTGCATCCAAGTTGTTTACCCTTGCCGCCCTTTTAATGTGTAGCTGTAGTCTGATTAAATCAAACCATGCTTGTTGTCGCCATGTCCTGCCTCACCGGCTGTTTTCGGGTTGAGGAAGACACCATCGCCATCGGATCGAAGTCCCCTCCTCGCAGGATCGCGCTATATCGTAAGGCTTACACTTCTCCCGAGAGCACGGCATCAAGAATTCCTTTTAGCAAATCCCAATTCGACTCTTCGGCGAAGCGAAAAGAAAGGAGTGCGATGGGCGATCAAGTGACGTGTCTCTCCATTGCATGACGTCAAGCGAGAGTGAGGATTCTCGGTCCTCTGGTTAGCATCTCCGTTGCCGTTCACCTCCGAACCACCTTTTGGGCAACACTTGTCAACATAAAACACACTTCACGTCATAACCATGGCCTCTGACTCAAACAAACACTCGCAGATCGGAGCCCATGCCGAGTGTGCGTCCCGTCGAGGTCCCGTCCCATCGCAAGCCATCCCTGAGACACTCTCTCTCTTGCTCCCTCCTCCCAGACATGATTGGAGCCGCCGCCGAGACCATCGGATCCGTCACCCACTCAGCTGAGTGGACCGAGGCGGGGAAGAAGGAGAAGAAGCATGCGATTGCGGTGAGTCGCTCGAGTTTGCCGTGTCGTCGATCCACCGACTGATGATGAGCTCTCTCTCGGTCAGGACATGCGAGCCGCAGCGAATGCTCACCCTCACCCTCACACGACCAATCCTACTCTTGCCGGCCTGGAGAAGAAGGTCAGTGTGCTGCTGCCCTGACTGATGCTCTTCACTCACCACACTGGCATATCCTTGTTCCGTCTCTCCCTAGGCTGGCGTGGCTTTTGGCTGCGAAGGCATGGTTGAAGAAGGCGCTCGCGTTGTCGACGGTGACTCTTCAATACGCTCTTCTGCTACGTCCACCTCGCATCCAGCAACGTCCGCGACCTATATCGGGACGGGCAACACATCGGCCGCGACGGCCACCGCAGAGGACCCTCTTGACTCTTCTGCGACCCGACTCAACACGGGGATCGTCTCGTCCCTCAAGGACCAATTCGCTGCGCACACGAGGTCGCCGAAGGACGCGTTCGACACCACCACCAACTCCTCCCCCTCAGCTGCCATTCGCACTGAGGCTGGAGATAGCCTCGCCGTCGACTCAAAACCGACGACGGCAGGCGCGGCGACGACCGAAGTCGCAGACTCGCTCGGCACCGCTGGACCTCAGATTGAACGGGACACCTCGCACACAACGTCAAGTCTTCCTGTCAGCGCCAATTATGCGGCGGAACTCGCGTTTGACGCGAAGAAGACCGTCTGATAATTTCATTGAACTTTCTGGAAATTCTAAACGATGACACTTTATGGCACTCTGTCGTTCTCTGTGCACAAGCGAGGACTTTCTCCATAAAGCATGTGTATCCACACCCGGCACGTAGGGGGAAGAAAGGGGTTGCTTAGGCCGAGGTGGCAGCAGCCTTCTTGGCCTTGTGGGCGACGCGGATGGCTTTGTTGGCAGCGGCCTTCTCGGCGGAGCGCTTGGCAACAAGGTCCTTGTACTCCGAGATCTGCAGAGGGGAGGAAGTCAGGCACCGAATCGAATCGCAGAGACAGACACGAATGGCGACGCACCTGCTCCTTCTGGGTCTCCGTGCGGCGCTTCTTGAGCGAGCGGAGGTGGCGGCGGCGCTGGAGACGGAGGGGAGTGACAAGGCGCTGGATCGAGGGACTGCATAGAAGACAACGATCAGTCACTAGATTTCTAAATGATCAATGGCGACAGCTAAACACTCACGCCTTGGTGTAGGGCTTGGCACCCTCCTTCTTCTTGGAGACGACCTCGCGGCGGATGACGAACTTGCGGACGTCGTCCTCCTTGGTGAGGTTGAAGAAGCGGCGGATCTTGGTGGCACGCTTGGGGCCGAGACGCTTGGGAAGAGCGGTGTCGGTGAGTCCCGGGATCTCCTGCTCTCCCTGCTTGACAATGACGACCGAGAGGACGGCGATGTCGTTGCCGACGATGCATCCGCGGACCGACTTGCGCTTGCGCTCACCGGTGCGGCGGGAGCGGTAGCACGAGTGGCCGTCCGAGAGAAGGAGGCGGACACGGTGGGGGAGGAGGACACCCTGCTTCATGGGGAAACCCTGCTTGTCGTTTCCACCGGTGATGCGGAAGACGTATCCCTTCCACTCGTCTCCGACCCTGTGAGTTAGGACAGAACGAAAAGGAAGAGGAGGAAGGGCGGGCGAGGACGAGACGCGCGGCGCGGAAAATTAGAGGCACAAGGGAGGGGACCGAACGTGAGCGCGACGCGAAGCGAGGGAGAAGGGGGAGTAGGAGTACTTTCTCCTGATCAGCAAGGGAACAGATTCTCGTAGCGAGAGACAGGAAGCCAGGGCACGCACGAGTCGGCGGGGACCTCCTGCGACATCCGCTTGTCGTAGAAGACACGGATCCTGCGCTCATCGTCTGAAGAGAAGGACAGCAACCCGTCTCAGCCTAAAACGCCAATAGAGCCAGGTATGCCAGTGTCTCTCAATAGGAGAGACTGACCGATGTCGAGGAGCTTCTGGGCACCAGTGCTAGAGAAGGCGAGGGATGCTGGTCAGCACACGGCTCGAATCGCTAGACCACACGGGTACAACCCGCGATCCACGACAGAAGTAAGGACTAAAGACTCACGCCGGGTTGGCAATGTTGAGCTTCACTGAGGAAGAGAATGGAGCGAGGGGAGCTTAGCCAAGCTGCCTGAGTCTTAAAAGACACCTTCCGCCCGGAAACACGAGCCCGTTTGAAAAAGCCCGTTCGAGGGACATGGATAGATATTTACTGGTGTGTGAAGAAGTAACCTGGAACAGCTGAGTAAGTACAGGCGTGTATGAAGAAGACCAGTAGCCTTGGGGAGAGCGAGAGCAAGAGGGGAGGAAGGAAGGAGGGGCAAAATCCAGCAGCGAAGACGAGGCAGACGACCGACCGTCCTGAGCCTCCCAACCCCTCCCACTCCCTCTGCAACACGCTCGTACACGCTACCAGTCGCAACGATGAAAACGACGGAGAAGACGACGAGGACTCACGGACTCTCGGTGCGAGTTCGGATCTGCTTGAGGATGGAGACGGAGGGGAGGAGAGGCAAGAGACGGAGGCGACTTGACCGAGAAGTTCTACTCGCGTCTTTTCGGAGTTCCCACGGTCGGCACCAGCGGGCTCTGTGAGTGACCCGCCTCAGAGAGTTTGTATTCTAGATCCATCCTTTCCTAGATGAGTGTGAGGAGGAGAATCACAGTACGTGCATGTCATTCTTGGACAGGGAGAGGCCTGGAACGCAAGACCTTGGTCTGATCTTTCCAGTGTGCTGCCTCCCGGGTAGCTGGCGTCTGGCTGGCTCTGAATTCAAGGATGCGAACCCGCCTTCAGAGCCTGGAAATTAACGTCCAATCATCGCTCTCGCCTCATGTGTGTGCGCATTTTCGACGGAGGAGGTTCATGTTATATGGATCATGCTTCCTAGAGATTGTTGACTGACAAGGAGACCGGGGAAGGGAAGGAAAAACCTTGCGCCTGCGGCTCTGCGCACGCCACATTCGGAGATCTCGTCCATCAGCATTCCATCTCCATCTTGCCTCCGATATCAGTCACACCCGCGAACAAAAATTCTTCAAATAGGTCAACATGCTGTCTATAACCAGAGCCTTGAGTCAACAAGCGGAAGACCTAGACCAAAGGGTCAGGATCTTACATTGAAGTTGACAAGGCCACAACGCAAGATTTGTTGATCTGATCTACAGTGGGATTTTGGCATTGCGCGTGCGATTTATCCTTACCATCTCCAAGCCGCAGAACTTTACATATCCCTCTCTTTGTCTAGCGGTCAGACCAACGACTGAGTTGCCTTCGAAGAAGCGGACACCAGCCCAGCGTCTAAGCGGCGTGTCACTTATGGAGCATTTCTTGACCCTGGCAGACCTGCCAGGGCCATGAGAAACCGAAGAGACCTGGCAGAAACTGCTTGATGACATCTTAAGCGTACGGGCCCAGGAGCTGCTCGACGGGCCCTGCAGACTCGACTAAACATTGTGCCTGACAGGCGGTCAAGGACGAGTCTGGATTCGCGCACTGATCGTCCGCACGTCTCAGGGCGAGCTCGTTCAATTCTGCCTTGGTTTGAGCGCTGCTTCCCTCCCTCGCTCCTTGCCCCCCGTCTTCCTCCACCGGCCTCCTTCAAGGTTAGACCCCCCTTACGCCCTGGCATGCTTCAGGACTCCTCATCCCGGCAGCGCACCCTCGCATCCCTCGCCCGCTGTAGGCCAGCGGCAGCAGCAGCCAGCAGACGTTGGAGGACGCCAGTCGACAGAAGCGCCTTGCTGGCTGCTGCTCGTCGCGCCGCGCCTCTTCTTCCTCCCCGTCTTTTTGGGCGTTCCAGGATAGGAGGGGCCGGCCGTCGAGGGAGGAGGACTGGTGCTGTGTTGCGCCGCTGCTACGCTCTGTAGAGGACGCTCGAGCGTGTGTGCTGCTGCTGGGGGTGTTAGAGCAGGCGAGTCGTACCAGCTAGCGAGGACTCTGAAGGCTGACTTGGTCTCTGCTTCTCGCGTCTGCCGTCGTCGCTGCCCTTTCTCCCTCGACCCGCCCTTCTGCCTCGCCTTCGCCCGTGCCTCCAATTCTCTTCGTCCTCCCTCTACCGGCCACCTCCCTTCCAGAAACCGCCATGCCTACCCGTTTCTCGAACACCCGCAAGCACCGAGGACACGTCTCGGCGTGCGTCCCTGCTTCTTGCTCTGTATTCCTCGCTTCGGCGTCGAGGGACCCGTTTCTTTTGGCTCACACGCGCGCTCCGTCCTCTTCTGCTCTTTCTCTTCCTCAGCGGTCACGGTCGTGTCGGCAAGCACCGCAAGTCCCCCGGAGGACGTGGTCTTGCTGGAGGTCAGCACCACCACCGCATTGCGATGGACAAGTACCACCCTGGTTACTTCGGAAAGGTCGGAATGAGGCACTACCACCTCACCCGCAACTCCCACTGGAACCCCATTGTCAACATTGACAAGCGTGCGTGATGCTCTTCTGGTTGACATGTGTGCGTGGAGAAGGCATGCTCACGTTTCCGCTTTCTTTTACCCCAGTCTGGACCCTTGTCCCCAAGGAGGAGCGGGAGCTCTCGGGTGACCTCGTCCCCGTCCTCGACACCCTTGCTCTCGGCTACGGAAAGGTCCTCGGAAAGGGACGGTGAGTCGCCGTCGTCGCTCGTCTGTCCCGTCGTTTGGAGCCGCTCAGTCTCTGATCCTTTCCATCCTTCCTCTCTCCCCATCCTAGTCTCCCCGAGAAGCCCCTCATCGTCAAGGCTCGCTTCGTCTCGGCCCTCGCCGAGGCCAAGATCAAGCAGGCCGGTGGTGTCGTCAAGATCATCGCTTAAAAATCGTTGGGCTTTGATTTCGCGACGACGGAGTTGTGCTGGACCATGAGGCTTTCGAAAACAGATTTGGCTTGCCAGCCTTCGAGAAAGAGAGAGAGAAAAAAAAACCGAAAGCATTGGGAGCGGGAGAGAGAGTTTCTACAGGCGCACTACGGAGGGAGAGAGGAGAGAGAGAGGTTGCGTCGAGCAAGCCGTTGAGGCGCCTCGACCTCCCAACGCGTCTCAGGCTGGCGGACAAACCCTTTCCGTTCTGTGAGTGAGCGTGCCCTGCGCGTGCTTGCGAGCGCGCGCTCGTATACAGGGCTAAGCATCCAGATCTTCCAACGCCTTCATCCTTCTAACGCTCTTCCACACGAGCGGCCGCACTGATAGTGTTCCCAAAGACGTCCAGCCCTCCCAGGCCCGCCACAAGTTCCCGCTCCACCTCCTCCCGTTCGCGGCGCTCCTCGTCATCATCGTCGCCGTCGTCGTTGTCTTCTTGCTCCTCACCATCCTCGTCCGTACCTTCGTCCTGGCCCTCATCGGAGGAACCTTCGTCGGCATACTTGCCAGTCTTGGCCGGAGCGCCCCACATGTTACCTCGGTGGTTAGGGTTCTCCTGGAGGAGATCGACCTCGCCGTCTCGCTCGCGCTCTGAAGGGAGGAAAAGGGGAGAGGGGGATCTCAGCGCCCCCGACCCGCGATCGACGGTAAGAGAGAAAGAGAGGCAAGGCAAGAGAGGGGGGAGGGGAGGAGGGGGAGAGAAAGAGAGACGAACTCTTCTCCCGATGCCGCTCCTCGCGCTCCGACTCCATCTCGGCGATGATCTTCTCCTGCATCGCGACCGTCTCGGCCGCAGTCTTGCAGGTGATGTATCGGGCGATGAGGGGCCTAGAGGTAAGCAGAAGCGGGAAGTCCGCGGTTTCGTGACGTGAGCTAGAGTGGGAAGCTAGAGGATGAGAACACGAGGGAGGGAACAAGACACACTCATTGACTTCGTAGAAAGAGTGACCCCAGGAGAACTTGGACATGCTGCGCAGGGCAAGGGGAAGGGGCCAAGGTGTCAGCTGTGCAGGATAGCAGCGACCTGTGAATGAACTTCTGAACTCACAGCAGAGCCCCCTCGTCGGGGAAGCCGGTGAGGTAGAAGGCAGCGGCGAGGGCCTCGACGCAGTTCTGATTTGAAAGGAAAGGAGACATGAACGTCAGAGTGATTCCAAGGAGAGAAAGAACGAAGACGTGAAGTTACGGACCAGCCGCCAGGGCTTGCCATAGTTGACTGGGTTGGTGGCGATGAGGAAGGGGACTGCGGGAGGATTACGCATAAAATCAGACAAGGGTGATTGAGGTCAAGGAGAGAGTCAAGGACTCACGAAGACGCTCGTTCGGACTCCGGATCTTGGCCCAAGGGACCTCATCCAGCCGGGCCCATGAGCACTCGACGACTGCCAAGCCCGAGGCAAGGACAATATCCCGATCCTCCATAGAGACAGGCTGCTTGCCCTTGGGCCTGTGAGGTGGTTGGATTGAGCGCTAGTCGACGGATGAAGAGGAAGTGGAGAGGACAACGAACGTGACGACGACGCCGCGGAAGCGAGCACCCACTCGGAGCTGCTTGATAAGATTCAGTCGGGAGAGCTTTTTGCCCGAGCAGCGTTTCGGATCGCAGTGCTCAAAGTCCTGGAGGGACGGACGGACGTGGCAACGACGCGTCGGTAGAGGTTCGGTTTGGAGTGCGTCAGAAACAAACTGTCCTCCACTCATCTGATCGAACAACGTCGGGAGACTTGAGTTGGACTGACCCACATGCCGACTGGCACATTGATATTTTTGATCCCTCCCTCGTCGTCGCTGCTGTCTGTTGACGGGGGAAACGATGGGTGCGCGACCCAGTGCAGCCTGTCAGACTTGAGGCACACTTCTGTCGATGCGCGCAGACTCACCCTCCTCATCGTCGCCACCAAATCGAGCAGGCTTGTCATCGACCGCGCTATCCGGCCGGCCCCCATCCGAGATAATGAACCTGTCGACTCGAGAGGCGCGCGACCCTCCCCGGGACGAGTTGCCGCCGCGCGCTCCGCCGCGTCCACCGCGCTTAGCGGGTCCTCCACCGCGAGGCTTGCCCATGGTTCTTAGTGGGTGTGTAGAGTGCTGAGCAAGGGGTGAGGAGGCAGGAGTTTTGCCCGGCCGGGAACAAACAGTGGCCTGGGGGGAGGTGATCGTTGAGGTTGGCGAAGGGTTGAGCTGCCTGCCGCTTCACGACTGACCAACTAGGCTTGCCGTCGCTCCCTCGCGTCGTCCGTCGCGCGAGAGCTCGCTTGCCCTCTCTCAACGACCACCATGTCTTCCCCCTCCTCGGCCGGCTTCTCCCCCAAGGCCCTCTCCAACGCGTCCCCCTCGCCTGCACCCTCGCCCCTTCCGGCTGCCCCCGATAACGACGACGACGACGACGACCAGCAGGCTCAGTCCCCCGCGCACGACGAGGAGGAGGCAGCCCCGCTCGACGACGGCGACGATCTCTTTGGCGACGACGACGACAACGATGATGACGAGAATGCCGCGGGAGACAGGGGAGAGGCTTCCATTCCTATCGATCCCGCTCTCATGGCCATGGACGGCGTCGAGGAGGAGGCTGCCGCTGACGTTTCGTCGGACGAGGACAGGTGGGTCGTTGCTCACCGAACACCTTCTCGACATCGACGTTGACTGACCGAGCCATCTGCTTTGTGACATTCTGCATTCCAGGGCCCCTGCTCCCAGGGAACGCACCCCGGGAAGCGACGAAGAGGAGGAGAGCGACGACGAAGACGAGATGACGGCGTCCCAGCGGGAGGAGAAGCGTCGACTCGAGTACGCCGAGGACGACGATGAGGCCGAACAGCAGGAGGTCCGCGAGAAAATGACCGCTGGGTTCAAGGTCGACAAGAGGGAGATGTTCATGGGCTCAGACGGCAAGGTGAGCGCGCGATACATGCGACGACGCGTGCTCTCTCGCTGACTTTGGCTTCGTGCTCCCTCCACCTCCAGCGATACAACGTCCGTCTCCCGAAGCAACTCCGGCACGTCGCTGAGCCCTACGATCCGGAGACGTATGTCGAGCCGCCTGAGCCGATTCTCGAAGGCGAGGAGGACGGCGAGATTAAGATCCGAGAGGAGGAGCTCCAGCGGCGGAAGACGGAGCTCTTGCTCTACCAGGTCGAGCACACAATGCGCTGGAGATGGGTCGATGGGCCCGACGGCAAGAAGGTGGGTGTCTGTTGTCGTCGTCAACTTCGTGAAGTGTCTCTTGCCTGACCTCTCCTTCCTCCCCATCAGATCCAGCAGTCGAACACGCGCGTCATCCGCTGGTCGGACGGCTCTCTATCTCTCCAGCTTGGCCCTCCCTCGAACCTCTTCGACATCCGGAATCAAGCAGTCCATGATTCCTATCTCGTCGCGCACCACGCCGAAGCCGAGATCCTCCAGGCCGAAGCGCCCATCAACAACCAGTTCACGCTCGTCCCGGCCAATTTGAAGGGCGACATGCACCGCAAGCTTGCTCAGACCGTCAAAGGCGCCAACGAGAAGCGGAGCCGGATCGAGCTGCTCGAGGACGACTCGCTCGTCGCGAACGTGGGGATGGGTGGCGGGACTGGAGCGCAGAAGGGGAAGAAGCCGAGAGCGAAGCGTGCCGATGGAGGGGTGGCAGCGGCGAGGAAGCGGAGTGCTGGAGGGGGGATTGGGAGATCGAGAGCGAGGAGGGCAAGTTACGAGAGTGACGACGAGAGCGACGAAGAGGAGTACGCGAGGGCGAGACCGAGCAAGGCATCGAAGAAGTCAAACGAGGACAGCTCGACGCGATACAAGGAGGATGGCTTCGTGGTGGGTGCCCTGTCTCCCTCTACATCGTTTGGCCGGTCTAGACTGATGCGCCGTCATTCATATCAAACAGGTCGACGACTCGGACGACTCTGCCGATGGCGATTCGGAGGATGACTCGCGCTCGAAAAAGTCGAAGAAATCCGGAAGCGGCAGCAAGAAGCGGCGCCCGTCGCCGACGATGTCGTCCGACGAGGAGCCCGAGGCCGTTGAGAGCGAGGAGTCAGAGGAGGAGAAAGAGATGGAGAGTGAGGACCTCGAGAGCGAGGAGGCGGCGCCTAGGGCGGGAGAGCCGATCAAGAAAAGGACGATTGTGTTGGAGGACGAGGACGAGGACGAGTGATTGACTATAGGCCGACCCTATCCATGCTGTCGACTTGGCTTTGGCGATGGGAACGCGTTGTCAGGGTGGCCTGGTCGCCAATGAAAGCGGCCAGCCGACGGGCTGCAGCGGCCCCGAGTGAGAAGCGGCACGAGCGCGACGACGTCCCAGGGCCGTTCTGCCTCACTGCTCTGCTCCTTCCCCAACCGCCGCCATCATCTCCCTCCGAGCGTCCGTCATGCGTGTCCAGTCTCTCATTCGCTCGGTCCCGGCCTTCTCTAGGGGTCAGCATGCCAGCCGTCATTCTCGAGGCGAGCCGCTGGAAGGGGGCCGCTGACCGGATCCTCTCTCGTCTTCCCCTCCCCTCGACTGCACCTTGCCCTTTTGCCCCAACCAGCCCTTAGCACGTCCTCGGCGCGGTCCGCTGCGACTCGTGAGTCCGGCCCTCGTGCCTGGGGATACTCAGAGGCGCCTCGATGCTGACAACGCCCCCCTCTGGCTAGCTTTCCGTTTTCCGGCGATGTGAGTCGCGAGAAGCGCCTTGGTTGGGGCGTCCGTCGACGACACGACGCGTACCGCCGCCGCTCGTCGAGTCGACTTCCGCTCCGTCGAGTTGCGGGTGACTGACGGCCCGGCCGCTGCTCGCGTGTCTCCCTCCCCAACTTGCTTTCCTCCCTTGCTTACTCTCCCCAGGTCGCCGACGATGACGGAGGGTGGGATTGCGTCGTGGAAGCTTAAGGAGGGCGACAGCTTCAGCGCCGGGGATGTCATCCTCGAAATCGTACGTTGCTGTTCCCCCCATCCGCACAGTTGGCTTTGTTCATTGCAAGACCGTGATTGCTGACAGTGCCGGGGCTGGTTTGACTAACAGGAGACCGACAAGGCGACCATTGACGTCGAATCGACCGAGGACGGCATCCTCGGCAAGATCCTCGTTAGTCGTTCGCCGCTGCTGTCTGCGCGCTCGCCCTCGGTGCTCGCTCGCTCGAAGGACGCTGACGCCCGACTCCCGCCTACAACAGCGCAACGACGGCGAGAAGGGCATCCAGGTTGGCGAGCTCATCGCGATCCTCGCTGAGGAGGGGGACGACCTCTCCTCGCTCTCTGCCGACGCCTTCGAGTCCGGCTCGCCCGACACGTCTCCGCCGTCAAAGGAGGCCGCTGTCCCTGAGGTCTCTACGTCGTCCTCCTCGACCTCATCCTCCCCCTCTTCCTCCTCGTCCTCCTCCCCCTCCTCGCACCACGCACCGACCATCAAGCACGCCCAGCCGATCTCGCCCTCGGTCCAGCGAATCCTTCTTGGCTCGAGCCTCACGACGGAGCAGATCTCGGCCCTCAAGGGTTCGGGCATGCGCGGCGCCCTCACTAAGGGCGATGTTCTCAAGGCCATCGGCGCCATCAAGAACGTCTGGGGTAGCAAGGAGGCCGAGACGCTCGAGACCGAGGGCAGGAAGGGCGTCTCTGCTCGGTACAAGGTGCATTATGATATCTGTCACTTCAACGAAGCCTTCGACTGACAGGTCGTCTTTCCCTCCCGTCCAGCTCCCCGAATCTTCCTCCTCGCCTCAGGGCAAGGCAACCCCTCCCCCTCCCCCCCAGGACCCTCTCTCACTCCGCCGGGCTGTCCTCCGCGGGTTCGCCGCTTCAACCCTTCGCGCCTCGACCCCGGCGTCGACCGTCCCCGCCAAGGCTGTCACGTTCGACGACATCCTCGCCGACTACGGTCTCGCCAACACGCTCAGGGCGAGCCAGAAGCCCCTCGCTGCTGCCGTCGCTGTTGAAATCTCGACCCCGACCCCTGCCGCTCCCGCCGCCGTTCCTCGCCACGAGTACGACGGCCTCTTCTAGGTTTTTGGTGTTTTTTTCGTTCTCCCCCTCCCCCCGCCCTTTTACTTTTCGCGGGCTGTGTATGTGACGGGCAAAGATGATAGATGGATGGCAATCAAGCAAAGACATGGATCGATCTGCGCGAAGCCCTCTTCCCCTCAAGCCAACTTCGACTCCCCGCTGCTACCTTTCGAGCTCCCCGCCGACGGCTGCTTCAGCCTCGGACTCGCTGACCTCGATCCATCCGCCCCGCTTCCCGCCCCAATTACGAACGTCGCGCGCGCTGAGACGTCCGCGCTGCTCGTCGTCGCAGGCGCAGGAGCCGACTTGCCAGCGAGGACGGTAGGCGCCGCTCCTGCACCTGCAGCAGAGGAGAGTGTCGAGCGGAGGGAGGAGGAGGATCCGACGGACGCGGGGCGCTGGTGTACTGTTGCGGTTGAGCAATGGCGGGTGAAGGAGGAGGGGTAGCTAGAAAGGAGGCCTGGGGAGTGGCTGTAAGGACCGCCGATGTTCGCCGCTGAGGACAAGGATGATGGGCGGGAGACGACGACGGGAAGGGTGCCATTGCCTGTGGAAGAAGCCGCAGAGAGAGATGACGCTCCGGGATCGACTTCGGGTGATGGAGAGGCCGGCTGGCTTCCATCGTTGGTGGTCGATCCCGTCGAAGTTGAGGTTTCGACCGGCTTCAATCCCGTCAGCTTGGCCTGCAAGAGCCCCTGCTGTGCTGCCGAGAACGCCGATGGAGGCGTAAACCGACCGAAAAGCGAGCCGCCTCCGTTCGTCGCTGGTGGGGGGGAGATCGAACCGACAGGAACGAGGTCGGTTCGGCTGGGCGAGATTGCGAGGCCAGACTTCGTGGTTGGGGACGAAGCGAGCGGCGCGGCGGGCGTACTCTGGGAGCGGTGACTCGCTGGCGGGAGGGTTGGGCTTGCTTCGCCGCTGTCGTGGTCGTCCACGAGCGGTGTCAAGGACGTTGAGGTGGACCGTCGAGTTAGGGGCGAGCTGCT
Organism: Tausonia pullulans; assembly: GCA_951802195.1. NCBI lineage: Eukaryota > Fungi > Basidiomycota > Tremellomycetes > Cystofilobasidiales > Mrakiaceae > Tausonia > Tausonia pullulans. The sequence goes on along the minus strand of OX637623.1, from coordinate 974,306 downwards.
CTTGCGGTGGCCGCTACTAGTGGTCCCAGTCGCAGAGGAAGGCTCTCCTCCAGTCATGGAGACTGTGCGTCGGACGCGGAGCTTGGGCGGAGGGCGAGCCGAGGCGTCGTCCGTGTCGAGGATGAAGTAAGTTGTTCCGAGCGGGAGGCCGACGTTGTTCAATGACGACAGGGTCTGGGCGTCGACGACCTTCTCAGTGATGGTCGTAATCCGAGCGATGTGATACTCTCGCTGGAGAACGCAAGACAGCGTTTCAGACATGAAGGCCAATGAGGGGAGAAGCTGCGCTCACTGTAAGGAGGTGCTCTGCCAGAGCCGGAGTGGTGTTTAGGAAGAAATGAGGAAAATTGACTGGCGGTTTCAGGGAGTCAGAGGTGATATTTTAACGATGAAAAGGACGCGAAGGAGAACAAACCATTGAAAGCTGCCCACGGTCGAACGGCACTGCTGAAGTCGCGGGTCGGTAGGAAGAGGGCAAGGTCGCCGGGCGAAAAATGAGACGTGGCTATCTTGCCACGAGCATTCTCCTTATAGCTAAGAAACAGGTCATGCGTCAGGATCCGGACTGATCCTGGCTGAATGAGGAGGACGTACTCCAAGCTCTTCTTGATCCATTTCGTCACGAGCTTCATGGTCTTGAGCACCGTGTCCTCGAACAATTTGAGGTCGTAGCTCGACAACGCCGCCAGGTCCTCGGCGTGCAGGAGCGCAGCCTGAGCAAAGTTGGCAGCTGTCTCGGGTGGTGGAGAGGAAGTGACCACTACTGGCTTTGCCGGTTCGGTGGACTTGGATGAGAGGAGGGTAAGGGAGGACGCGAGCGAGGAAGATCGAAGCGTCTCCATCAGACGCTCATCAACGTCTCGAAAGATCTTGGCGAGCCGGACAGCCTCGAGAGCGGCGGCCTCGAGATCCTTCTCGCGTTGCGTCTTCTGAGTTGCGTCTTCGAGGGCAGCCTTCCGTTGGGCAAGAGCATCCCGTAGCTGCACACGCTGCATCTTGAGCTCAGCCTTAACGCTGTCGATCGCGCGCGTGCCCTTGTCTTGAGCGGCTTTGAGCGCGGTTTCGGACTCGGCTCGGGCGGCCTCGAGCGCCTGGCTCGACTCGGATCGAAGCCTGTTTGTCTCTGCTGCCGCCTCAGTCTGAGCGGACTTGAGAGCGGCCTTGCACTCGGCGATTTGTTGTTCCAGGAAGGCACGATCTCTTTAAGGACGGTCAGAGGAAGCGTTGCGTCGTGGCAAATGAAAAAGAAAGAGAAAGTATTCACCCTTGAGCTTCAGCCACCTGGTCTCGCAGCTCTGCCTCATGCCCGATCCTGGCATCCGCGAGCGCCTGGTTCGCCGTCCGAGCTTGGGACCTCGCGCTTGAAAGCTGTGACTCGGCGTCCTGTGCACGCATCTGGGCCTGGCCGAGCTCGCGCAGATGAACTCCGCGCTCTCTTCTCAGGTCCGCAAGCTGGACATCGCTCTCTGTGCGGAGGGCTCGAAGGGCTTCCTCAGCGGCCGTGGCTTTAGCAGTCGCAGAGCTGACTTGATCAGTGAGCTCCGTGACTTTGTCGGTCTGATGGGCGAGCACGTCATGCGCTTCGTCGAGTTCGGCCTGGAGATGAGCTGCCTGATCTTGCACTTCTTTCAGCTGCGTCGTCCTTGCTGCGAGCTCGAGCTCGAGGGCTTGTATCCGCCCGGTGTCGGCAGATACTGGAATTGAATTAATTCGAAGGCCGTGTCAGAGCACGACGGACGCTCTCAGTGAACGAAGAAAACACACAGTTTCGATGGGAGATCGCTCGAGATTCCGAGAGCACTAGGAGAAGGTGGAGGTCAGTGCCCGGCGATATATTGAAGTATGGTCTGCGAGGTAGGAGCCGCACAAGTCTTCTCGGCGACTCTCTCAAACTCGGCGCTCAGTTGGTCCAGCTTGGACAGCTGCTTCACCAACGACGCTCGTAGGGTAGTGATCGGATTTGGCTCTCCCCCGGCGACAAGAGCGAGCAGCTCCGGGTCTACCTGCAGTGTGTCGAGAAGGTGGAAAAAGTCTAGAAGGGATGGGCGGGGTCAGCTCTGATGCTTTTTTCCACAGAGGCCTTATCAGCGGAAAGACATACCTTCGACGTCACTCCTGTTCAACCTCAGCTCTTCCTCCTCTCCTCCGCCGATGGTGCTCAGCTCGAGTTGAGGTGGGGCGCCGTCCATGGTCTTTGTGTCCCAAGGAAGCTGACCTTGCACCTCGACGCGATAGGCCTCTCGTCGTTTGCGCTCGGCTGAGATGAGCTTGGCCATCGTCTCAGCAAGCCGCTGGGATCGATCGAGGAAAAACCGGGCTGCAATGCGCAAGCAACACGATGACCGATCAGAGAGGATCCAAGGGTCAAGGGTCAAGGATGTGCGCCAGGACAAGACTGACCAAACTCTTTGCGCCGCACGCTCTCGATGAGTAGTCGTCCGTAGGCGCCCGGCATACTGCTCAGTCGTGCCAGGTGGGTGAAACCTCCGATGGTTCGAAGCTCGCTCTCGAGCGAAGAGAGACTTGAAGGGAGCGCAGCGATGGTAGATTGCAGTTGAGATATTGACCGCAAGATGTGAATCATGTGGGTGGAGAAGGAGTTCTTGACCTCGAGAAGAAGTTCGATCTTCTGCCGGATGAGGAGATCGAGATCGCGGAGCTCTGGAAGATCGTCAGCGGCTTTACATGAGCAGGCGGCGAAGAAGCGAGCGCACCTCGAAGTCCGTCTTGCATCACTGGGCGGGAGCAAGCTTCGTTAGCGAGTATCCCATCCCTCTTTTCAAGGCCGTCACGCACCTGAGCCTCCCGACATGCCTGCGTCTGCGATATCTCGTGCTCGAGAGAGGGCTCTCTCCGCAACCCTCCAACACTCCTCCGCTTCCTCCAATCCGAAGCCGTCGGCCGCGGATTGCACCTCGTTGACTCCGAGCATGAGGTCCTCCATGGTCGCTTTGACAGCTTCGAACCGCGCGACGAGGCCGGCTGGCCCAAGAAAAACATTTGAGCGGGTACAAAATTTGGGGGAAAGGTATGACAGAGGCAAGCGAACAACCTACCATGTGCGCTCTCGCATCCGTCCTTGACCATGCCCATTTTAGCAAGGCTGATGAACTCGCGAAGCATGCGCTGCGTGCCTTCCTTTTTCCTCGACACGCCCCCGACATCCTCCTTGACGCTGACGCGACCAACGATCCAGATACTCGCATCGTAGCCTCGGAGAAGGCTTCGCTGGCGTGATATTTCGCGCTCTATGATGGGTAAAAAATTGGAGTAGGCGGAGGAAAGGTGGGTGAAATGCAGCATGAGGTTAAGGGTGGCGATGTGAAGGGCGGTATGCTGGATGCGGAGGGAGGCTAGAAGAGGCTCCAGAGGTTTGATGAGGTCATCGAGAGTCTCAACAGATATATCTGCATGATCACCATCATGTGGGAGGAGAAAGGCAGTGATTAGCCGTCGAGAGCGTGGATGGGTGACGCGGCGTGAGCCGAGGTGGAGTGCAACGACAAACGAGAGGGAGCGGCCGGAAGGGCGAGCTTGACATGCAAAGCTGGGGCGAGCTCATCAGGTTCGGCCTGGAGGACCTCTCGGGAGAAAGCAATAATCTGATCGGAAGATATGTCGATCAGATGAGTGAGGGAGGGAGGACCGACGCAACCCAGCGTGGCCTGACCTCGTCGCGACCCTCGCTGCCGATCTCGATGACGTTCTCGTCCCGGATTTGGTCACCGTTGCCGGCGAAGAAGGCAATTACGCAATCTGAGGGGATATCGAGCTGACGGCCGCACTCCTCAACAAAGTCGGATAGCCTGGGTGGACGGCAACCCGCGACGAGCAGTGAGTCAAGGTAAAGGGGCGGAGTGGATCAGGTGGTTCCCCTGTGTCCATGGAAAGGGGACTCACGAGTCAAAGGACGAGCGAGAAAGCACCCCTGAACTTCCGTCGTGAGCTCTGTAGGCAACGGTCATCTAGTGAGAATGGCAGGCGAGATGCCTGGGTGGGAGGCGGCGAGGTCGACGACGACGCGTGGCCTTTGAGAACGAAGGCTGGAGGCGAGCGAGGAGTTCACGAGTGCGGGAGGGTCTCAGAAGGAGAGTGTTGTGGAGGTCAAGAGACAGTGACCTGACAGGAGGTGGTCCCAGCTGCCGGCTTGAGTGATAAGCGAGGCGAGGAGGTGGTGGTGTTGGGCGAGACCAGAGAACGGGCAGACGCCTCGGCGCGGTCGGTCGTCCCCGACCCGGCCAAACTGGCTGGCACGTACACACGCCCTCGTCTCGTCTCGTCTCGTCTCTTGCCACACCACGGATGTCTCATATCAATCACAACAGGACACGCAATCCAAGATTTAAGCTCGTGTAGGTTACTGCCCTATCTCCTCCAAGCTAGGACCCAGGTCCTGAGTTGTCGACGTAGCGGATCCACTCGGCCATGTTGCGAAAGAGTGGCCACCAACTGTTCGGTGACCTCCTCTCCCTGAAGCGTCATAGATCCTCTCATACCACATTTCGACAAAGTTCACCGGCGCACTCGCCCAGAACGGATAGTCGCGCATCATTTCCCCGCCGCCCGTGTCTGACGAGCCCAGATCTTCCGGCGGTCCCCCCACCGACTACGGTTAGCCGTCATAGAATCAAGCGAAGGTTCCACTAAACAAGTCGACTTGGATCCGGGCTGCTTTAAGCTAATCCTCAAGTCGAAGATGCCGGTTGTTGGCGCAGCGCCTCTATCCCCATCTCATCCTTGACACCGCCTGGCGCTGACCCTGAGGCCGACGGCGTCTCCATCAGGTCGTATGCGTAGTCCAGGGGAGGCCGCGAGGGTGGAGGATGGTAGTATTAGTTCACGTTGAGGACGTTGGAGGGTGAAAGGCAAATACCCGGTCTGCGAGGGGCCTCTGGAGGGAGGCAGTGATGGAAGGTTTGAATATATTTAGCTAGAGCTGTCGATTTTCGGCTGGTAGAGTATCTCTCAATCCTCCATCGGCCTCGGGGCGTCACTCGGGCCCGGCTGTGAGTAGAAGAAGGCTGACTTGCAGTGGGAGCTCATCGAGTTAGACCGCGAGCTGGAGGCCATGGATGCTGAGAAGTCGGAGGAAGACGCTAAGAGCTGCGGCGGATGGCCTCAACTGGACCACGAGCGGGAAATTGGATTCTAGGGGCAATGTGTTGAGGGCATCCCTTGGGCTAGAAGGCAAAGCGAAAATGGAGCTGTAAGTCAGTCTGATACACTTGCTTTATTATTAAGAAACAGCAGAGCGGCTATCGTCGTCGTCGGCGAGACGATACCTGCGTCAACTTGTTGGACAGTTACTTGCCGCGATGCCATTCAATTGTTTTGACTCGACTCCACTCTCCGCGTCTTAATACTCAGCAGGCCACGCTTCTTGGCCCCCACTGGAATCGAGCGTAAGGCAGCCGTGGTAACAAACACGTATCCGAGCCCAGAAGTATGTCGGGCTGAATAAAGCGAGGGGATAGAGGAAGTGAAGCCCTTGTTGTTCCTGTTGAGCAGACAGCGAGGAGCGGGAGTTGGCGGTCGTCGAGAGGGAGCCGATGGAGTCCCATCTACGGTCAACTTAGCGATGCGGAGACACATAAAGGAGTCGTCATCGTCGACGAAGAAGACAGGACCGGGCTTAGAGGGAGCAGCGGGACAGGGCGCTCTGATAATCTGAGATTGATCCTCGATGGACTTGACTGGCCGTGTAAAATGGCTCCGTCGAGTGGGGTCGAAGGAGGGAGGGGCTTGAACAATGATCGCTACGTCACTGATGGCGCTAGACGACGATCGCCTGGAGCTGCTAAGGAAACCGCCGCTACTGATACATACAGACAAAAATCCGCTGAACGGCGTTGCTCGGGAGAAGACTTGTGTTAGGCACGTCCTTTGGCTGAAAATGGCGTGCGCAGCTAGCATGCAATGCGAGCGCAAGAGCTCCGCTTGGAACTCAGTCAACGTCTACCCACTCATCGGTCCCTGTAAAGAGCTGATCACGTTCTTGCACGCTGGATGGGACCAGGCACAGATCATTGCTAGATCCCTCGATGGCCGACCTCGCCGCCAGGATAGCACGACTCGCGCAATTATGTCTTGTGTTGCGGTCATCCGGCGTGACATAATACGTATGAGTATCTCCTACATTTAAAGACAAATTCATCCCCTCTCTCGGCTGCATCACTAATGGCTTGCCACTCGCATCATAAAATGATCTTGACCGGAAACCCACGTCTCGATCGTCGTCCCCTCTTGCTGTATACGCACGGGGTAAGTGGAGTGATACTGGCCCCGCAGCAAAAAAGAAAACACGTCTCGGCTCCGAGGACAAGGTGGCCCGGGAACAAACTGCCGCCAGTTGGGCCACCTTGTCGCCGTTCGTCTGACTCCGATGGTTTAGGCACTGAGAGTAGCAAGAGGTCACCGACTGTCTGCTGAAATCCCCTTGGGTGCAAGGAAGAATGCCGGGAACGGGAGTCGGAGCTCTGGGGATCCGCTCACGCCAAAAGCGTATCGTTGGCAGCAGATACACGAGATGATCAAGTGGTCATATGGCACTGCCCATGGAACCGCGGAGGGTCGGCCCGCTTTCTTCAAGGTTCGCGTTCTCCCCTCCCCCCCTCCCCCTTCGCGTTCGATTTGCAGTCTAGCTTCCGTCCATATCGAACGCGCCTGCATTCTGACCCTCCAGATCCTCAGCAGGCCCTCCTCAAACCGCACGCTAACTCAGCAAGCCGCAAGGCTCTCGGCCTCCTAGGCCTCGTCTTTCTTCTTCCCTCGCTTCTTCCTGCCCCGCCTTCCCCGGCTTGTCTCCCTCTCCTTCTCCCACTCGACACGCCATTCCCTCCCCCCCTTTCGACGCCATCATGCCGGCTGGACAGCTTGATCGGTCTGACTCGCCGTCGTCGGTGACTTCCATGACCGGCAGGCATCCTGACCATGTATCGGAGGCCGAGGGCGATGCGTCCTCAGTCGTCTCTTCGCCGACCAAGAACATGGGCCAGGTGAGCTTCGTTGCTCGCGTCGATTCCTCACACTCATGACGTGTACTAGATGGCCGACGTAGCTGAACGCAGCCCCACCCGCCTGTAGCAGCAGTCCCTTCGCCCACGGTCCAGCTCCATCAAGGGCATCCAATCGCCGCCCGGAACTGTCGCACCTAACGGCTACGTTCACCCGAGCCACAGCAGTCCGAGCAGCAAAAGTCTCGAGAGTGTGCACTCGTCGCCCGTCCTATCCCCACCAGCGATCGCTCGGTATGTCAGCCAGCACGCCACACCAGCCCACACCGTTCCCCACAGTTTCCAGGCCGACCAGGAGACGACAACAGCGACAGCGACTAGCTGGCCCCTGCCTTTGCCCCCCGCGCCAGACGAGAAGCAGGGCAGCGGCAGTTGGGTCGATGCGCTGTTCTCGTCCAGTTCCGGGTGGTCCGACCCGCCAGAGAGGAAGCCGTCGACAGTCGTGCGTGTTGACAGGCTTTCTCTCTTTCTCTGTCGATCTATTGAGGGATTGCGCTCATTGACGGTTACTTGTACAGGACGGTCTTCTCGTCCCCCTGCGAGCGCGCGACTACGTGCTTGGTGGCCGATCAACGCGTCGATCGGCGCTGAGGGCGTTGCTGCGACGCGTCCCTCTGATGAACCGGCTCTCTCCAGCTGTACAGGAGCTCGTGCTCATCAGCATGACCGTCATCAGTCTCCTGTACTTATATCACGTCTAGATAGCAAGAGAAGTTGAGAGAGAGACTGATGTTCTTTCCCTTCTCCTCGCTCTCAGCGTCATCTTTCGCACATTCATCAGCAGTTCCGGCGAACATCGGCCCTCCTCATCTCACGTTCACCGTGCGGCCGCCCTTCGAGCACCTGCCTTGGTTACGCCCATCATCTATCAAGGACCGTCCCTAGCCAGCAAGACCGACTGGAAAGACTTGATGAAGAACTGGGCTTGGGCGGATCCGAGGGAGGAGCTCGGCGCGGTGCTTCACGTGCGTTTGAAGCGATTGGGTGATGCTAGTTCTCTGGTACCTTTTTTTTGGACTGATGCTCCCTTTCTCAGTTCATTACCTCCTCGATCGAGTCTCACGTCTTGCCGGAAATCGACCCCAAAGAGCCTGTAGACCCTCGTGAGTTCTGTCTCCGTGCCCACATGCACGGCAGCTTCTGATCTACGTTCACTGTTCTAGAGCTTGTCCTTGACTTCAACCCCTACACGGAGGCTGGTAAAACGACCATTGGCCAGCTGGTCGATGAGTTCTGGGCTGGTCACGGCCCTCTCAGTGGCGCGCAGGTCATGATCATTGGTCGCGTAAAGGACCCGTTTGTTCAATCATAGTTGCTCAACATCTTGCATGATGACTGACGGTTGTTGTTCCTTAAAGTGGCTTCATGACCATTCGAGCCGTCCTCGAGCGCCTAGTCATCAAGCCGGAGCCGGTCTTAGTCGACCTGACGGGTCGGTGTGAGCAAAACTCCTTTTCTCGTAACACTTGAAACATCTTCTCACGACCACCGTCATTCTTACAGCCGATTACACCAACCTCGTCGAGGTCCTGGAGCGCATCACCGGCCAGTCGCTGCCGCTCCTGGTCGTCGGCGGTGACCCCGTTGGCAACTTCTTCGAGGTCCGCCGGTGAGTAACTATCGGCAACTCGTTCGTTCAGCTGTCTGGGTTTGCTCGTTGAACCCGGGGTCTCGTCCTTCCTCGTCCCTCCAGCCTGCAAACCTCCGGCGAGTTTCACGAGCTCCTCGACTCCGTCGACGTCGAGTTCCGCCGCCCTCCTCCCCCAGCACTGCCCAAGAAAGTCGGCGCTCCTGGCTGGCATGGGGCTGGACGACCGCGGCCTGCGGCATTCGTCGCCGACGGAGACGGCGATGACACCCTTCCTCCTGCGCCCGTGATCAAGAAACCGGTTCGACCGGTTATCCCCGCGCCGCCGAAGCAGCCGGCACCACCGAAGGAAAAACCGATTGTGGGTCTGGGTATACATGTCGGATTTGATGATGTAGACTACGACTACGAGTAGGAGAGATAGGGGCGGAAGAGGTGAGAGGCGAGCGGTGTTTGGACGGGTGCAGATGGAGGACACTGGCCACTATTTGCTATTAACAGGGGTTATCTTTGATTTTTCAGAACCCTATATTTTTCTTATCGATTCATTATGACTGCGAGTGCGATTGTTAAACATGCAACGGTTGGAGAGGTGCGTGTGAACTAGCCACAGATCGATTATCAGCCCATTCGACCACTCCCTAGCATCACTTTCCTTTCTTCGGCATACCTCAATTTATCATACCTCTAGAGCAGAAGTGAGGCCTTGAGGCCTTTCGTCTAACGTAAAGGAAGTGGCATTATTGCCTGCGAGCAAGCTTTCGTGAACCCTGAGCTACGATACTGTCTTCGCTTGGCAGAGGAAGAGCAACCATAGCATTGCACGGGAGCTCTACCTGTTAAAGGGCCATTAGCTGATGCCACGAGGACGTCTAGTGATATGAAGATGAAAAGATGGAAGGGAAAATTATGGGGGAAGAGCAAAAACAAGCCCTTTATCTAGGAGCTACAAGCGCACTAGGCGCAAGATCCGGCATGAGAGAAGAGAAAGAGAAGAGATGTCCAGCTGACTCCGAGCGAATGACGTCGACGACTGACCCTCCAAGGGGCGCGATATCTAAAAACACAGTGAAGGGAGGAGGGACATAAAGCGCAAATCTACTCTGTTTAAGGAGCAGCATTGTTGCCGGGCCGAGCGAGGCGGTCCTGGGCAACCTCGTCTCCGAAGGTCGGGGTATGATGGCCAGAGGAGTGAGTCGAAGGGGTCCCGACCTGCTTTTCGGCGTCGTCACGAACACCGTGAATGTCAAGCTTCTCGGTCATCTGCTCAACCTCAGCGTTGGTGAGAGACGGCATGCGCTTGGCGACATGAGTCGGACGCTCCTTCTCCTCGAAGGCAGTGGCGAAGATGACGTCGATGGCCTCGAGAGTGCGACCCTTTGTCTCCGGGTAGAAGAAGTAGATGACGGCTGGAGAGTGGATGGAATTCAGCATCAGCGACAGTGGCGATGGGTCTGCGCAAGCGCTGGCAAGGAGCTCACGGATGAAGAGGGCGTTGGCACAGGCGAAGATGAGGAAAGTTCCCCAAGTGATCGAAGCAGTCATGACGGGAGTGACTTGAACGACGAGGAAGTTGAACAGCCTGTAATTGTACATCAATAAGCTGATAGCGCAATAAGACATTCGATATGCCTGTCGAGCAGGACTCACCAATTGGCCATGGTTGAGACGGCGTTGGCCTTCGTACGGATGCGCAAGGGATTGAGCTCGGCGGGGTAGAGCCAGGGAAGCGGGAGCCAGCACGAGCCGAAAAAGATGATCTGCAGGATCAAGCCACGTCAGAAGATAGACAAAATGTCGGAAAGTTTTCGCGCAACTCACATAAAGGAAGAGTCCGAACGCTCCACCCTTGGCGGACTGAGCGTCGCCAGGGATGAGGCAGGCGAAGGTAATTATCATAGCAACCATCTGGCCGGCGGAGCCGATAAGGAACATCTTGCGACGACCCAGGGTCTCGACGAGGAAGAAAGAGGTGAGAGCGGCGAGGGCGTAGACGGTCGAGAGGACTAGAAGTGACAGGTTTGTCAGCACAATATTCGCTCGTCATTCAACAACCTCGCTGCGACTCACCACCACCAAGGATGAGCGATAGACGAGTCTCAAGACCGATGGACTGCTCAAAGAGGACGGTGGCGTAGTAGATGACGGCATTGCAACCTCCAAGCTGTGGCACGGGCGTTCTGAGTCAGTCCCAAGGCCACGGCTTTAATGACCATCCGGAAAGCCCGCACCTGCTGAAAGATCTGGGATGAAGCTCCGACAGCCATGCGACGGAAATGCTGCTTCTTGCCACCGATGAAGAGCTCGCGAGTGCTGGCGCCACCCTGAATGGCAGCGGCGGCATTGATTCCATCGACGATCAGGCGAATCTCACGCTGGCAGTCCTCGTCCTCGACATTCTCGTCACGAAGATCTGCAACAATCTGGGATGCGGCCTCCTCATGTCCGTGTTGGAAGAGCCAACGGGGGGACTCGGGGAGGACCCAAATACCCCAAGCAAGCATAACGGCGAAGACAACCTGAAGGGCAATAGGGAACTGGGGCGAGAACGAAGGCGTCAGACCGTCATCCTTGCCGCTGCGATGATGAACTGCACTCACCCTCCAGGAGACAGAAGAATCAACGTAAGAGAGTCCGAAGTCGATCCAATACGAGATGAGGGTTCCAACAGCGACCATGGAGGCCTCAATGCAGACAAGGAATCCGCGGTTGTGCGACTTCGAGCACTCGGCGACCCATGAAGGGATCGTGGAGGTGTTCATTCCGTTTCCAACCCCGGTGATGACACGACCAATCATGAACTGGAGAAAGCCCTTGTGAGGGCCGAAAGCAGCGACCTGAATAACAGTTCCGATTATCATGATAGCGGATCCGACTGAAAATGGCAGGAAGAGGTATCAATATCTGTCCAAAAGGCAATTATACGAGAAACTGAGGACCCACTCCAAATCATCTTGCGGCGACCAAGGCCCTCAGCGAAGAAGAAAGCAAGGATCCTGTTGGAAGGGCGAACACGTAAGCAGCGGAACCTCAAGTTTAGTTAGTGCACGGTAGGAAGCCAAACTTACGCTCCAGCAAAGCATCCGACCTCATAGACGGCGACGACGGTTCCTTGAATCGTGGCGGCGTGAACGTCATCGGGACCGGTGGAAACGATCTGATGAAACTCGCGCTGTGGCAAGCGTGGAGGAAAGGCAAGGATTGGTAAGGGTCGATTGCGTCTCGAGCACATCTTGTTCGACGCACGTAGAACTGCTTAGAGGTAATGATTCCAGCCTAAGAGGGGAGAAAGTCAGCAGACGTTTTGAAAATAACGGTGAGCTGAAAAGGGGCTCACCATGACACCCTGGTCGTATCCGAAGAGAAGGAACCCCATAGTGGCGGTGGCGGCTGCAGCACGAAAGACCGAAGCAACCTGTAAGTACCTGTTCCTGAGCCGATGCCCCAGCTTTCTCGTTGTTCCTCTGCCACTTCTGCTGTAGCAATGAAAGCGGAACGCACTAATGGCATTGATGAGGCCATTGCCCCTCAGGCCAAGCCAGCGACGCTCAGACGCTTTCGGCTGGACTCGCTTATGAGTCTTGGGCGGACTCTGGGCGACTTGCTGCTGCTGCTCTTTCTCCTGCATGGTGCGTGGTTCCTAAAGAAAGGCAGGCGGTGGGGAAGGAGAGGGGAGGGGAGGGGGAGGTGGGGATTGGGGGGAATGTGGGTTGAAGGGAAGGTGAGGTTGAGGACTCCAGTTCAAGAGGATCAGAGATTTTCATCGGGGCCGAGGAGAACAATGAGGGGGTGTTATGACGGAGGACCCCTCACTTTGCGCCCTGGTGAGCCCCACGGCCAAGGGAACCCGGCAAAGTCACGCCGGAAGTCCCATCGTCATTTGATTGTGGAGAGATGTGGTTTATTTCGGACTCCCGCGTACGATGGTCTTGGCCCCACACTATCTATCTCTACATCCGCATCAGGCAGGCAAGGCCGTCAGACAAGCCTAAAGAGCTAGTGTCCCGGTGCTGTCCCTCCTCGGACCGGTCGACCGTGTTGAGGAGGATGAGGGTGCCTATGCGTGGAACTGCGGCAGGAACTTACTTCATCGTAAGGAGAAGAGAGAGTAGCATTTTCTCGCTACAGGTCGAAGGAGACCAAACATGCATCCAGCTCATGAAAACGCCGATAGGAGTGACATTTCTTCGGTCGCATTCGGCGCGAAAACGCCTCTGACGTAGAGTTATGAGCCGGTCCGGTGTTGACCCGCGCTCTCTGCTTCGCGCTCCCAGCCAATCGTGCAGAACGGCCAATGACCTGTTAATTTGCTCAGGGCTTGCTCTGTTTCCTTGCAGATCCGCGGGCGGCAAAGGGTAGACGTCGACGGACCTTCACCTCCGCGTCTCCGACCGCCCCCTTCCTTCGCCACACGGTCCACTTCCCGGTCCTTTGGCGCATGTCTTTGATCCGCCGAAATGTAAACTGACGCAAGGGGAAACCACAAGTCGGACCAGCTTGCAGCCCGAGACCCACGGGGCTTCGTACACAGCGCCGATAAGTGGATTTGTGCTTGACCGCGAGAAGCGGTTCAGTCGATTGGCCTCTTGCTCTGAAAGAGGAAGGAGCAGAAAAACTGGGGGTTGGGTGCTAATTTGAGATTCTCCGGCCTGCCTGTCAGGCACGGAGGTTTGAGGAGAGCCCAAATACGATCCCCGCAAGGCTGAGCGCGGATCGACCCGGTCCCCCAGACTCCTCTCGCTCTGGCAGGTGATAGGTGATAGCATGGGCGCTGTTCCTCTCTCTTCCCGGAGCAATATTCTACCCCGAATGCCGTCCATGCGGCGGATCATTATAGACCAGACCAAGTCGCAGCTGATCTTGTGGCAGCTGACATCCTGAAGCCGGGTCAATATAACCGGAGTCGACGACCACGCTCGGTGGCTCCGACTGCGAGAGAGTGAAGTTTTGAGAACGTCTCACATCGAGGACGCAGATGCCACAGACTCAGAAGGAAATACACTGAATGAATCGGAAGCATGGCATGGCCGATTGAGCCAAAGTGTCATGTAACAATCTGGCTTTCCTCGCGCCTTGGGTAGGTAGTATGACCGTGACTGTTGACGAGGAAAGGGCTCAATTCAAGAGTAGAAAATGACGATCTGAACGACGATGAGACCAGCACCCTGCCATGGTCTGGGTCTTTTAGAGTTCAACAACCGTCATTTTGCCGAAGGCAGTAAGTAGAAGTGAACGGAGAGTGTGGTGAACGGTGGAGGTCACGTTGACGTTCGCCGTATCGTGGTTCTCATGTCTCTGCGAGCGAGCTAGCAAGATGGCCTGTTCGGCGTACGCCCAATACGAGGGAAGTCTAATGGCTGGGTGAGGACAATGGAGAGGAGCTGAAGAGCAGATGGACCAAGTCGACCGATGGAACAGGACGAGAACAAGTTCATGTGATTGTGAACTTGACTTCACCGCTCCGTCGCGTATGGAGCTTCGGCTTGTATCAGCGCCATCCCATCGGAAGAAAAGGAAGGAACTAAATTTTCAGGTAACGCTCGACTCCTTTTCAAGGAGGAGGTTTTTTCGCCGAGCGTCGCTAAGTCCTTAACGGACAAAATAAGTCGCTGTTTGACCTGTCCAGCAGCAAGGAGACAGGTGCGCAAATCAATTTCAAGGCCTTCCTCCCAGCTTCTTGCTTGCTCCTTTGGACGCGTCTCTCTCTCCGCCACCACTCCCTTTCTGCAGCAGTCATGACCCTCACCAACGTACTTTCAACCTCCTCCATTTCCCGTGCGTCTCCTAATCAAGCGGAAGCTCCCGCTGTGCTCCTCGCTGACCGCTCCCCACTGCCAACCGCCATCTGTGAACGCGCACACCTTCGCCTCCCATACCTCCAGGACCTGTCGCGGCCAAGTCGCGCATCACCCAAGAGCTCGAGGTCCTTCCCCACCGTTCTCAGGCCCATCTTCCTCCAACGTCGGCGACGCCACACATCGCACCGGCGCGCAAGCCGACGAAGCTCCTGTCCGAGTCGGTCTCGTCGGCGTCGACCGACTCCTCGGAGGCAAGGGGCAAGAAGGCCTCGCCGTCGGGGGCGAAGTCAGCTCCGAAGAGCTCGAAGAAAAACAAACGGAGCTCGAAGAACAAGGAGAAAGGCGAAGAGTTCAAGGAGAAGCTCGAGATGAAGGCGAGGGAGGCCGAGGAGCGCAAGGTGCGTCTCGAGCCGATTGTCGTTGGTCATCGACGCGTCTCGACGGGAATGAGGCGAAGGCTGACCCCCGCTCTCTTTCTCATCACAAGCTCAAGCGCAACAAGGCGAAGAAGGTCTGGGAGTAGGAGTCTAGGACAGCTAGGAAAGGACCGGTCCTCGGTGTTGTACGATAGAGAGAGCGCGCGAGGAGGCAAGGCAAGGGCTAGCTAGGCAGGACACCGACGTCGCGGGTGGGTTCGAGGAACAGCACGCTCGCATTATACCCTCGGACGACATGCGACGATACACCGACGGTTTCATCTCTGCTAATCATCCTTGCGGTGAGGCGTTGTGCATGTAGATTTAAGGAACCTGCGCGCGGGCAAATAGCACGCCCTGGTCGGCTGCGCAGTAAATCTTGTGGGCTATAAGATATCCACGCTATCCCCGACGACATGAACACATCATTTTCTGATAATGGCAAGGCAGCCAAGAGGCAGGCAGCTCTCAAGATCGGTTCCATCGACCGGAGACGGGCTGATTGTGAAAGTTGCCACATTGACCGCAGGCCGTTGCTGCCCAGATCTATACGAGCTTCCTTGCTTTCATGCTCTTTCTCTTTCTATCTAAGGAATCCATGAGAGCTTACATGGTGTGTTGGGCCTCCGTTTGCTCCCTCTCGACCGATCGGGGGCATCTTACGAGTGTCGGCGGCCTGTGAGAGGGCCGAGCCTCGATGTCGTCGTCGCGTCCCCCTCTCTGTCCTCAACGACCACCTTACGCCCCTACTTTCTCCTTTTCTCTCTTCTTCCTCTTCACTTAACGCTCTCACGACCTCCCCGGGCGCGATATCAACGCACCCAGGCCAGCATGGCGACCATGTGAGTCGTCTTCGCCTGCGCCCAGCGGGGGTTGGGCTGTAAGAGTGAGAGCTCATCATGCAACCAACAACGCGCGCCCGCTCTCCCTCTCAGCAAGGACCGCTCGTACAGCGAGGAGTACAGCGGCCTCCTCTCCAACCTCTATGTCAGCTTCGGCATCGCTGGTCAGTCCGGTCTTGTAAGCGAGCAGCCCTTCACCTGGTTGAGACAGGAGAAAGGAGGAGAGCGCGCGACCCGATAGGAGTGTCCTCGACCAACCGAGGGGGCTGGAGCGCATTAGGACGCCGATGGCCAGAGGCGGCCGCTTGCCTGCTGTTGACACTGGCCTCTCCTCCCAGGCTTCTGTCTCTGCACATTTGAATCGATGCGGCAGATTCGACGCCGAAGAGGCAACCCAGCCAAGACGGGCGACCGCTACGGCAACTGGTTGAGTCGCGAAGGCTGGGAGTTCGGGTAGTGAGTTTTAACTGAGGATAGCAGGTTCAGATTAGCCTTGCCTGAGATTATTCACTTTTGTTCCCTCAGCTTGATGCAAGCCCGCTCGTGGTCTCGGTGAGTCGCGCTATATGAGGACTTCTAGATTGGATGACGCCCTTTGCTGAATTAAGGACTCTCATCGCGCCTGCTTTCGTTTTCACCGTTTCCGCTTCGCACGCGCTTTTCCAGGTCAAAGTCACCGCGGCATCTCTCTTGGCCGCTCATGTGGATTTACCAGGCCCTCTGGCTCGTCCCCGAACGGGAGCTGCCAGAGCGGGTCGGCGTCGACGCGACGGTGCACGTCCGGTACCTCAGGATGTGTGGTAAGTGTCCGCGCATGTTCTTCTATAGCCCTTGTCATCTCCACTGACGTCTTCCATTCGACGCAGTTTACTACCTCCTCCTTCAGTGCCTTACGACCCTCCCCGTTCTTCTCCCGATCCATATCCTCTATTCTCCCAAGGAGATCGCTAAGACATCGATGCTCAAGGCTAGTCTCGCGAGTCTCATCAAGCAGGAGAGCGGCAAGCGATGGCTCTGGGTGCACATGGTCTGTCATCTCATTTCTTGCGTGATGTGATAATCGGAGCTGACAATCGTTACAACGCCTCAGATTATCATCTACTGGCTTCTGATCTCTTGGGTTGCTGGCCTTGTCTGGCTCTCCTGGGGAGCTCTCCGATGTACATCCGCCAGGGCTGGCCGAGCTCCGCAGGATTGCAATCGCTGACCACAGATCGGCCTCGTCGATCCCTCTGTCTCCAGACCGTCGCGGAATGATCCGCCGCGAGCTCGCGCGCGCAACCCACACCGTCCGACACGCGGCTACCCTCTCCTTTCCCCCAGGCACGCTCGCTCTCGCCAACGCCTCCTCTTCGCCCGTCGGATCCCGCCTCTCTCTCCGACTCGGGTCCCACCTCGAGGAGCCAAAGATTGCTGTCATGAACTACTCTCCAGACCAGAAGCCCATTCTCAACGAAGGTATTCGTGGCTGGCGCCAACGGACTGTCATGGTGTCCAATATCCCGCCGGACCTTCGGCATGAGGACTCCATCCGGGCCTATTTTGAGGAGGGGCTCAGTCGGTACGACATGACGCAAGCAGCTCTGCGGGAGAAGCGCGGTGGGAAGATGAAGATCAAGCTTGGAATGAGGAAGGGGATTCGCGTTGAGATGAGGGAGAAGGGATCTCGAACTCGGGCCGCCGCATCGGGAAAGGAGGTTGCTGGAGACGAGGACGAGGAGGAGCCTCTCATCACTGAGGTCGTAATCATTCGCCGGCTACTCGCACTCGAGAAGCTACGGGCTCGTCGAGAGGACGTCCTGAAAAAGCTCGAGCTGGCTCATATGTACGTTGGTCGAGTCGAAGCGTCACCCTGTTCATCTGTCTCTGCTGAAGCGCGGAACCCCAGAGCTCTTGTCAAGAAGGTCATGGCGGCCGTCCGCAAGGGCCGCGACCGTCAGCTCCGCCGTGAGGGCAGCCACACAGGCCTCTTCGCCTTCTGGTGGAGGTGCAGAAGCTCTTATGGAGACGACATTCTGAACGACACTGAGGAGAAGACCGATGGTATCTCCAGCGACGTTGATGTCAGCGATCTCACGAAGCGAGAGCGAGTCGACATGCTCGTCAAGGCTCTCGGGAGGTTTCTCGACGAGACGACCCCAAAGGTGCCTGAGGAGACTAGCGGCGAGGCAAGGGAGAAGCGGCGCTTCGTGCCTTGGGGACCCTCGGGCGGACCGACATCTGGCCACGGACGCAAGCGGAGCGACGGACTCTACGAAGACCAGTCGACGATATGGGAGGTGAGCACACCTTTCTTACTATTAGAAGCTCCTTCCTTGAACTGATGATCATTCTCTAGGTCCTCCACTCGCTCCCTCGCGAGCTACTCGACCCCTACCAGCCTCTCACGCACCTCACCTCGCTCTTCCGGAACCAAAACGCTCCTCTGGTTGATTACCTCTCGGCGAAGCTCAACCTCCTGTGCATTTTCAGTCCCGCTTGGATTGGATTTAGGGTGGCAGGGAGCTGACGACGGTTTGTTTACTTCTCCAGAACCTCCCTGATCGAGGAGCAGTGCGCTCGGCCCATCGAAGATTTTACTGCCTCGAGTTCGGCATTTGTGACCTTTCGCTCGCCAGCAGTTGCCCGTTCGCATCATTCTTGATCTCGCGCATTGTGCGTCCAGCTGCTAACCCTGGGTTCCTGTGAGCAGGCTTCGTCCGAAAAAAGATGGAGAGCCACCGGCACAGGCGCCTTGCATGCGATGTAACGTGAGTTTTCTCCAAAGGGCAGGATTCTTTACGCTGACCATGATCCACCGCTCTCAGCCCTGCTCCCGACTATCGCGATCTCGAGTGGACACGTCTGATGAAGAATACCTACCGGACCGAGTTCGTCCGAGGCTGGGTCATCGCTCTTGGCGTCTGGGCCTTCACAGTCGTCTGGGTCATCCCGATCTCCTTCCTCGTCGGTCTTACCTCAATCGCTAATATCGCCAGTATTATCCCGGCCCTCGAGAATTACATGAACTCTCACCCTCAGATGGGTGGGTATTTGACATTGTTCAGCTGTTCTCTGGCCGATTTCTGACCAGTGTGTTCCTCCACTCCCCCTCTTTCACAGCCAAGATCGTCACTTCGCTTCTCCCCACCCTCCTCGTCTCGATCCTCACGCTTCTCATTCCCCGTGCGTGAACTTGTGGCTCGCATCGACGAGGCGATGGCCTGCTGACTCGCGCCTCGCCTGCCTCACTCCCCCCGATAGTCTTCTTGTTCCTCATCTCCAAGAACGCTGAAACCATCTCAACGAAGTCTCAAATCCACAACGTTATCCTCTCCCGCTTCTATCGGTTCATGGTCTGCAACGTTGTTGTCTTGCAAGTATTTCTCAGCCAGAAATGACCGATGGGTCCGTAGCTGACCCAGATTGTTGTCCGCACAGCTTCTGCATCGGAAAATCAGCGCTGCAATCCTTCATCCTCTCCTTCGGAACTGAGTGGGTGTGCCTTGGTGGTAACATCCTAGACTGGACTGACTTCTGTCGTCTCTCGTAGAGTCTTGTCTAAGAACCTCCCGGAGGTCATTGCATCTTCGTTCCCGCAAGCGGCACCAGTGTGTCCTTGGCCTCTGTCTGTTTTCAGCCTGACACGTTCATCGCAACTGACTCTTCTTACCCTACCCAGTTCTACGCCGGCTGGCTCATCCTTCAGACGAGTCTGACTTCGTTCCTGGAACTCATGATGATCGGCCTGCCCTGGATCTTCTATATCGGCATCCGTGCTGCCAAGGTGCCCCGCCAGCGTAACATTGTGAGTCGATCTCCGACCGCTTCAAGTCTCTTCCTTTCCTGATCGCTCACTCCATCCACTCAGGGTTGCGAGCCGCGCTACTGGAACGACTATTGTATGTATCTGGCAAGCTCCCGTCGCTCGCTGCTGGGGCTAAAAGATCCTTCGCACGCCTCTCCCCCAGACTGGAAGCCCGTCCATATCGTCTCTCTCGGCATCGTCGTCCTGTTTGCGATCCTCAATCCGCTCGTAATCCCGTTTGGTCTCGTATACTTTGCAATCGCCTACCCTGTGTTTAAGTCCCAGATTCTGCACGTGTACCAGCACCAAGTGAGGCGCCTTCCTTTTCTTTGAAGTCACTCAAGTTGCTTGCTGAGTTCTCCCATAGTACGAAACGCAAGGCGTCCGACCCATTGCCCGGTTTGTGAGGTACACACTCGACGGCCAGATCCTCGCCCAGGTGAGTGACAGAGAGCGATGTTCTGATATCTCGACGCCTTGCTGACTGACGAACTTCACCTTCGCAGGTCGTTTTTCTGGCCATGTCGGTGAGCATCATGAAACAAAGTCTAGCTCTACCATCGCTGACCGATCTTGCTCCCAGATGATTCTCCGCGAGAAAACACTCCTCGCCTTCACCGTCATTATCATCATTCTGACGGCGGTCACAAAGATACTGTGCGTGCATTGACGCGCGATCGAAAGCAGATCGAGCACAGTCATGACGAAGCTCGCACATCTTTCAGCCTCACTCGCGCCATCAAGGCTCGCTTCTACGCGCTAGAGATCGAGGAAGCCGAGGGCCTTTTCGCCATATCCAAGGGGCGTCCCCGACCTGAACCGGTCAGCCATCGGATCAGCATCGACGATATCGAGGCCCTCGGGGACTCCGATGACCCCGCACGCTCCAACGACTGCCTCTACACCCAGCCGTCGAACGTTCCCAGCTTGGACGACATGCACTGCCCTCCTGCTGACCCAAATGATGTCGCTGCCGCGACGCCTGAGACAACCCGCGGCTGGATTACCACCTGGCGGCTGCGCTCCGGTCAAGCCTTCCCAGCCCGGTGGGGCTACGGCCAGCCGAGGAGGTCGAACTCGCTCAGCCTTTCGCCACTCCGAGGGGACACGTTTGAGCCGGAGACATCTTCTCAGATGACAGGGGGGAACGCCCAGCGCTCGCGGTTCGTCACGGTCCCCGCGCGGCTCGTCGCCCCGCTCTTTGAGCGGTTCGACCGAAGTTTTGGGCCGGTCAATGAGAAGGAGCAGGACGACGAGAATGAGGAGGAGAACGAGGAACATTTCCCGGTGGGGACGGGCATGAAGGAGAGGAAGGCGAGTGCTGCAGCGGAGGACGAGGCTCGCCTGGGATTCGGTGGCGGCAAGCTCTTCAGGGTGCCTCCGTTGGAGAACGTCCAGCCGGAACTCGACCGACAGGACAATGCCATAGTGCCCCTTGTGCAGCCGCATAAGGGCCCATCACCCTGGAACGACCACCCTGACGACTCAAGAAAGTACAGTTACCAGCCGTAAGCTTCATTATTTTGACGAGGTTTCTCCCGTGCAAGTGGCGGCTGCTGACAATTTTATATCGGCAGTGCCTACATGGAGCCCATGTCGTTCGCTCTCTGGCTTCCCCGGCACCCGCTTCGCACCCTTGACCTGGAGGACACGATAGACCGTGAGTTGCCGTCTCAGCTTTGCTGTGCTACCCGTACTTATGCCGCTATGTGCTTGGCCAGTCTCCCGCTCCATCGAGACTTCCCTCGGTGGCTCGGGCCGCATCGGCGCCTGGGGCCTCGAAGACGACAGTGACAACGAATGCCCCGAGGACCAAAAAGGCGGCGACGAGTGGCGCAACGACGAGGATGTCGAAGACCCTCACCAGCGCGCCATTCTGCAGAAAGAGACACCAGCCATCCTGGTAGATTCGCCGGACCTACTCGACATTGTCGCAATCGATGACAACGAGACAAAAACCTCGAATGACTCCGGAATGCCTGGGTTCGAGATCGTTGTCCGACCGAGCTCGCCCTCCCCCGAAGAGCAGCGGCCTGTCTCACTGGTGCCTAGCCCGAGATCGCCGTCCGTCTCTCCGGCTAAGAGTCTTGCCTCACAGGAGTCCATCACTCCCGTGAGGGCTCATACGAGAGGCCCGTCGATGCGGAAGCATCCGCGGCTTCAAGGAACCGAGCGGTACGTTGTTCCATCTCTCTCATCCTCTCTTCTCGCCTGTACGAGCTCACCGATGTCCACCTTCTTTGTAGCATACAACTCGCCCGTCTCATGCGCTCTTCCTCCCGCAGCAACAACGACGACGATGAGGATGAAGACAACGCCAGTTCGCCATCCTCTCCTATGCGCCGCACCAGATCCCGCTGGTCGCCCGCCCCACCCGTTCCTCCCTCGCCCTCTCGCTTCGCGACCGCCGACCAGCATCAGCGTCAGCCAGCGAGCAATTCATCGACCATCCGTCGCGCGCGGACCACCACGTTCTCTGGAATCCCTCCGGACGATCCCTCATCGTCGCCGAACCGCTCGCTAGCGCCCTCGGTGGCGTACACTCGTCCCGAGCGGGTTCGACCCGCGGGCGGACGACCCAGACGCGCTGCAACGCACAGCATGATGCCGAGCTCATTCACGCGGGATAGGGCGCACAGCGTCGGGACGATGAGTTCTGGCGGTCAGGGATCAAGCGGAGGGGGTGCCGGAGGCGGAGGTATGGGAGGCTCAGGAGGTGGAGGACCTCCCGGAGGTATTGGCCTGTTTGGACGGAGGGCGAGCGCCGCTGGTGGACGGGGCAGGAGCGACAGCGTCGTCAGTGCGCGGTTGGCCCTTCAGGAAGAGGTCATGGAAGAGGAGCGGAAGCAACTCGCCAGAGATCGCGTAAGTCTGCGTAAGGACCAAGCCCAGGAAGAGACTAGTCGCTGATCGTTACGAGACGTTTTACAGAAAGAAGAGGCGGAGACTACCGAGCGGGAGGGATCGGCCCTCAAGCGGTCCGTCCTATCTCTTTGTGTCCTTTCGCAGCGTCGTTCGCTGACCTCCCCTGCCTATAAACTCGCAGTGGTGGCTCGCGTATGCTCCGCCGACTGGGTGTCACAGGATGATGATGTATTTTGACGTTTGCTCTTTTTACGCACTTTTTTTTTCTCATTCTCGTCACTCGCTTTATGACCCCACGATGGTCAATCTCTTTTGTGCTTTCGCTTCCCTTTTCCTATTCACGTTGGCACGTTTGCCCTACGACTACGACTAGATCTCTGCCACTCCCGCCCATAATGACCTAGCAATGAAATGCGTTGTCTCTTGCCTTCCCTCTGGAGACTTTAGGACCGACCCCACTGCCAGTATCCTCGGCTGCATGGCCAGGGGTGTCGCTGATTTGGGGTGTGAAAGAGGGATTGGTCGTCAGGGCAAGGTGAGCGAGTGGCGAGCGACGGCAACGGGGTCGCGGCTCGGTCCTCTCTTTCGCGCTGCCCTCTCCAGACAAGAGACGGCCCAGCTGAGTGGCCCTGAACAGCATCTCGACTCTTCCCTTTCCCTCGCCCACCCCCAACTCAACCAACCCTCCTCCCCCTCCCCCTGCTGTCCATTGCAGAGCTCTCTTTCCCCCCAAAGAACCGTCATGTCGTCCTGGAAGATCGGCAAGAGTGCGTCCTTGCTCGCCTCGCCTCCGTCGCTCCCTCTTCGCCCGCGCGCCTCCCCCCATCCGGCGAAGCGCGTGAAGGATGATGGGTTAGATTGCCTGAGTCAGCTCGCTCATCGTCTCGCCTCTTCCTCGCTCTACCGCTTCTCTCACTTTCGCAGAGATCAAAGAGGCGACGAGCTCCTCCAAGCTCTCGTCGACGTCCAATTCGCAGGCCTCCTCGCCGGCGACCATCAGCCGCTCGACAACCCCGACACCCGGCAAGCTGCAACATACAAAGGAGGAGTCCGCTGGCCTTGGCAGCACCGATCTCCCCGTCTCCAAGAGCGGCCTCCTCAAGATCACCGTCAATGCTGCCAAGGGACTCAGTCTTCCGGACGGGGGTAAGTCGCGCCGTCGTCGTCGTTGTTGTACGCGCCTCCTGGCTTGGACCTGCATAGCTCTTGCGACAAGAGTCAATCCCGGGGATTGGTGGAAGCAAAGCCTGGCCTGAGTCTTCTAAGTCGCAAGATGATGAGGTCCGGCATCCGAAGTGGACGGTGGGTCGGGGTGTGGGAAGGGCCTGTTAGCAACAGCACAACGCCATCGGCGCCGCCAAGCGCGCCCTTGTGGGGTTGCTCTCTCTCTCTCGGTCCTAGGATTACACTAGGCCTAGAGGGCTCCTGAAGAACAAGCTTGCGAGCTCATTGAAGCTACACAGCGCCACTTTCTTGTCCAGACTACCACTCAACCGGACGAGCCAGGCCGCTATTCTCGTTCAGGCGGAGGCCGGAGGAACACCGAGCCTCCTTGTCATTTCACAGCCTCGTCTGACTCAGACCTTCGACGTTCCTGTCGTTTTGGTCAAGCACTTGCGCTCTATCCTCGCTTTTGGTCCCAGAGATAGGATAGGCCCTTTTCTTGGTCCAGCCTTCCTTCCCTCGACTGGTCGGGTGAACGGGCCTCCACCTCGCGGCGCGCTCTGGCCGCGCGTTGTGTGTCTTTGACATGAAACGAGTCGCTCGCTCTCTTCTTGGTCCCCCTGCTGCCCTTCTATGTCTCTTTTGAAACATTTCTTCAGCCATGACTAGTGATCAAGAATGTAGACTAATTGATCGCCTTGCTTCCCTCTTGCCCTCCCTTCCAGTCGCTCTCCCGCCACCGATAGTCGCCGCCCTCAAGAGCAACTCATCTTCTCTCACGTCCTCGTTCCAGAAGAAGCCCTCGAATCGCGACTCGGTCCAGCGGAAGCAGTGCTGGTGGCTGCCTTACGTCGTTCTCGAGTTCGACAAGAACGAGGTCCTAATTGAGGCGCTTGGAGGAGAGTGGGAGGGTCCCGTCTGGCGCTACACGGCCACTTTGTGAGTTTGAAAGACCTCTCTGAAACTGAGGATGCTCATTGATGGCGTTTTGCCCTTAATCAGCGATGTCTCGAGAACGAGCGAGATTTCGATCCAGACTTACCTCCGATCTGCGCCTCCATCATCGACTGAGGACTCTGGCATGGGCAATTCGGACATCTTCCTTGGCGGCGTTAAGTTCATGCCCGAATTCGTTGTAAGCTCGGTCCCTCACGACTTCGCAGATTGCAACTGCTGACGCGAATATTGTTCCCTTCAGGACGCTTCATCGCATTCAGAACAGTGGCACCAGGTCTCGGGTGGAACGGGAGAGATGAACATCCAGGTTGCCTTCA
Organism: Tausonia pullulans; assembly: GCA_951802195.1. Lineage (NCBI taxonomy): Eukaryota > Fungi > Basidiomycota > Tremellomycetes > Cystofilobasidiales > Mrakiaceae > Tausonia > Tausonia pullulans. The sequence continues at coordinate 949,559 of OX637623.1, read as the reverse complement.
AGCCCGCGCAGGTCCGTCCTAACCCTCTCCCCGCAAGGATGAAGTATATGGCATGTGGACTCAACCTTGGCCACACTCACAGAATGCGTCCTTCACGATCGACTCCTTCGAGCTCCTCAAGGTCATCGGCAAGGGCTCCTTCGGCAAGGTCGATCTCGGCTCCTGTTTTTTCTCTCAAAAAACGTCCGCTGACTCTTGCCTCTCAGGTCATGCAAGTCCGCAAGCGCGACACCTCGCGTATCTACGCGCTCAAAACAATTCGCAAGGCGCACATTGTCTCGCGCTCCGAGGTCACCCACACCCTTGCCGAGCGAACCGTCCTCGCCCAGGTCAACAACCCGTTCATTGTCCCGCTCAAGTTTTCGTTCCAGTCGAAGGAGAAGCTCTACCTCGTCCTCGCTTTCGTTAATGGTGGAGAGCTCTTCCACCATCTTCAACGCGAGGGCAAGTTCAACGAGGAGCGGAGTCGGTTCTACGCCGCCGAGCTCCTCGTCGCGCTCGAGCACCTCCACGGGTTTAACGTCGTCTATCGGTTCGTCGCGTCTCCAGGCTTGATACGGTCCGTTTCGTGCGCTCTGGCTGATCATATCTACCGTCTGCCCTTACCAGTGACCTTAAGCCCGAGAACATTCTCCTGGACTACACTGGACACATCGCCCTCTGCGACTTTGGTCTCTGCAAGCTCAACATGACCGAGTCGGAGACCACCAACAGTGCGTGTCCTATTTTTCTTGTTGTGTAGCTAGTGCGCGACCCTGACGTTCCACCTGCGTTCTTTCAGCCTTCTGTGGAACTCCGGAATAGTAGGTCACGCCCAATTCGAGATTCCTCCCTCTTGCCTGCCTCTGAGTTTGATTTTGTTTCCCCCAGCCTCGCTCCTGAGCTCCTTTCCGGGCACGGCTACACCAAATGTGTTGACTGGTGGACGCTCGGTGTCCTTCTTTACGAGATGGTCCGTCGCTTGCCACTCATCTTCTTTAGCATGAGCTTCTCCTGACATATTTCTGATCGCCTGGAACAGCTCACCGGTCTCCCTCCCTTTTATGACGAGAACACGAACGAGATGTACCGCAAGATTTTGCAGGACCCTCTCCGCTTCCCTGAGGAGGTTGGCGCCGAGGCCCGTTCGCTCCTCGTCGGGCTCCTCAATCGGGACCCGTCCCAACGGTTGGGCGTCAACGGTGCGCTGGACATCAAGAACCATCCGTTTTTCGCTCGGCACATCGACTGGAAGCGGCTCATCGCCAAGCAGATCCAGCCGCCGTTCAAGCCGGCCGTCGCGAGCGCCATCGACACGAGCAACTTCGACGAGGAGTTCACGTCCGAGGCGCCGATGGACTCGGTCGTCGACGACTCGCACCTCTCACAGACCGTCCAGGCCCAGTTTCAAGGCTTCTCGTGGTCTGCCGACGGACTCTCTGGCAGCGTCAATTAAGGCAGCTCTTCGTCTTCCTGTTCTCATCAATCCTCTCGCACGTTCTGTCTCTCCCTCTCACCTCACCTCACTTCTACAATCCAACCCTCTTCTCGCTCTTCCTCTGACCAATCTCGCGTCCTCGCTCGCTCGACCATTTGGCTGTGTTTCTGTTTCTGTTTTACATATCCGCTCCGTCCCCTCCCTCGTTTGCCCTTTTCTCTTGTTTTCATTTCTTGACAAGAAGCATTGCGATATACCCACACTAACTTTGCCGCTCATCGCTTCGTCTGAGCGACCTTCTTTTTCTTCTCCTTCTTGGGCATCTTCTCCTTGCGCTTCTCCCGAGTTTCCTCCTTGAGAGCCTTCTTGCGCTCCTGGATCAGGTGAAGAAGAAATGAGTCAGTTATGTAGGAAGAGGTTGAATATGGCTCTGACCCACCTTCTTCGCCTCTCGGTCCTCGTGCCTCTTCCCGCGCGGAGCCGTTTTCTCAAAGCCACCGTCCTTGCCCTCCTTGCCCTCCTCGTCCTCCGCCTCCTCTTCGCTACCCTCCTCCCCGTCCTCCTCCTCGCTGTCGCTCTCCTCACCGCCAGCGACCCCATCCTCCTCAATTCCGACGATACCAACGCCCCCAGACCGGGCGTAGATGAGATCGCGGCCCTCACCCCGCTGGACACGCTCAACGTCGCGTTCCGGGTCGTAGACCTCGCCAAGGTGACGCGGAATGTAGGAGGCCATGAAGATGGCCTCGTCCTGGGCATGATCAATCTCCTCGAGCGTCATCGGGATCTTGGAGCTAGTTGTTATCGAAACCTTGGACTTCGATTTGGCGTCCTTGCCACCCGTCGGCCGGAAGAGCGGGTCAAACGTTGGGATCTTGCCGTCGTCATTGTCGTCCGCAAGACTAGCGACAGAGAGGCCAGCGGTGGCCTCGCCGAGTGTTGCCTCGGACTGAGACTTTACTGGAACCTCGTCCTTCTCCTCCTCCTCTTCGTCAATCTCCTCCCCAGCCTCAGGCGCCTCAATCCACTCCCTCAGCACTCTCTCCCATTCCTCCAACTCCTCATCCCCCTTCCCCTCGACATGTCCTCCCTTCCTCCTCTCCACTCCGCCCAACGTCTCCCTGGTCAGGAACTCAAAAGTCTTCCTGGCGCCCATGATGCGGATAGCGTTCCCAGATCGCTTGCGGAAGTAGTCCGAGACGTTCTTGATGTCCATTCGGAGAAAGTCGTAAGATGCAGGGTGGTCGTGCTCAACGGATTGGGAGACATCAATGATGACGAGGTGGCCTTCGTGGTAACTGCGAACAACACGGAAACGGTCAGTTTCGGAACGCAAGGGATTTCGTTGGCGAAAGGCGAGGCTTACAGGATGTTGTACTCGGATAAATCGGCGTGAACGAGTCGGCACCGCTGGTACATAACGCGCATGATGAGGAGCAGCTCAGCGTAGAGCTCGGCAATCCGATTGGTGTCGAGATCCGTAGCGTCCTTCAGTCGAGGAGAAGCCCTGAAATAGGTCCAGATATCAGTCTAGTGTGCCATTGAGGGAGAGACGAAGCGGTGAACGCACCAGCCCTCGTCATCACCGAGGAACTCCATCGCGAGAACATTCTCGCGAACCTCGAGCGGCCGCGGGCAACGGACACCCTCGTTCGCAAGACGCTTAAGGTTGCGCATCTCCTTCTCGGCCCACACTGAGGATCTCATCGATCAGTATCTGGCACAAGCTACAGTGAGAAATGGAGAACAAGAGAGACACGCACTCCGGACCATCTTGCGAGGGTTGCCCTTGCCGTAGCCATTCCTGAAACGGTGTTCGCCCGTCACGTAACGGTCGCGGTCCTTGAAGATAAGAATCGATGTCTTGTAGATCTTGAGCGCAATGTGCGCCGGGAGCGGTTGAGGGTTTGGGTTCGACGCCGTCGCCGGCATGGGCTCAAGTCCCGGGAGGGCATGGTAGACATTGGCCTGAAGGTGGCCAGGAAGAAATCAGAAGACTACTCGCTCGAGCCATTAGTTGCGGCACCTTCGCGCTCACTTCCTTGCCGGTGCTGACGCAACCCTCGACTTTGCGGATCAGGCCCCGGTTGATCATCTTGACGAGGACGAGCCGGGTCCTTGCGTCCAGGACTTGTTCCGTCGTCGCTCGGTCGGCCTTGTCCTTCTGGTTGGCGCGCTCCGACGCGGCCTTACGATTAACAGACGGACCCGGGGCGTACGGGTCAAGATTGAGAAGACGGGAGAGCGTGTTGGTCGAAGTCGTGTGCGAGCTATCTGCCGTAGCAGAAGCGCCACTGGCAGCAGGAGCGCCCTCCTTTGGAGGCGGAGGCGCTCTCTTGGGCTTGGGTCGATTAAGGGCTGGGAGGGGGGTCGCACCGCCGACGACCTTAGCCGAGGTGGCAGCATTCGAGCTGGAGGTCGTGACGTTGTGGTACTGGCGGAGCCGGTTGTAGGCCTTGGAGAAGTCTGGGACAGGAAAAGAAGTCAGCAACAAGTCAGTCCTCCAGGCATGCATAAGACCGTGAAGCACCTCGCTCGGCACCCTCCCAATCCTCATCGTTAACATCCCCCATACGCATCATCTCCTCCTCTTCCTCTTCGTCCTCGTTCCAGAACTCCTCCTCCTCATCGTCTTCTCCGACGAGGTCGTCCCAGACGAGGCTCCCAGCCGGCGCCGCAGTATCCTCGGCCTCGACGGGGTCGTCGATCCGAGGCAGATTCGGCTGGGCCGGGGCAGCGTAGGCCGGAGTAGTGGTACTCTGAGGAGTGATCTCCTCAGCGTCGAGGAACTGGTCGTCGTCGGTCATACCGGGCAGGCAGTTGTCGTTTGGTCGAGACCGTTCGGAAAGTCTAAGGTGGGATGGGGTGTGTGATGTTTGTGCGCCTCTGGAGGATGCATCGAGGCCAGAATCGCATGGGGTTGGTCATAGGAGGGTTCAAGGGAGGATCCACAGGGTGAGCGATACGTTGAGAAAGGCAGGAAACGAAGGAGGGATGCAAGATCGGAGGAGACGGTCCGGGCGGAAGTGAACAGGGAAGACGAGGCAAGAGCAAAGGCGGAATGCGTCAGAAAGCTGTCTTTACACAGAAGCAGTAAGGCCAAGCATACCTATGATGGCTCAGCAGTGGCGAACTCAAGTGACGGCGAAGCGGGGAGGGAGGATGGTAGTCGAGGTGGAGGAGACGGCTCGACTTCTCGCGAAACTGAAGGGTCAACGAGAGCACGGTTGGTTACTAAGGAGGTGACCAGCAGTCATCAGCCGTCTCAACGTGAGACAATACCCACCAATAATTCTGCCTCCCTGACCTTACAACCATTTATTCATAGAGATGAGCAAATCGCTTGACGTGATCGAGCGCACGAGTTACATGGAAACGTTTTCGGGTCTGCCCGCTGCTCACCTTCACGTCTCTCCTCCACCACGCTATCTGGCGCCCAACACCCATCCCGCTTCATGGGCCGACCAACAAGCGATATGAACCCCTCCTCTCCCCAGTCTGATGCAGCCGCCGAGGTGAAACGGTTGATTGTACGCAAGGAGGACATCGAGGCCGAGATGGTGAGCTCTGAGCATTCTTGCTCACTGCCTGAGACGGGGACTCGCTGACGCGTCAGGATTACAGGAAGGCCACAAGGGACGACTCATGGCTGTAGATATGGCTCTGACTGAACTTTTATCTCGACGATAGGCTCACTTTCGGCGCTTTCTCAGGAAAAATCGACGATGAACTCGTCGCTTGTCACTCTGGATGGTTTCCCTCGAGATGATATCGACGTTGTGCGTTACCTTTTTCAGAAATCAATAGTAAAAGAAACTTCTTCCGTCTGATCTCTCTTGCATCTCTTCTGCTTGTCTAGCTCGCTGTCCGAACTGCGCGCGTTCGCCTGATCGAGCTCCGGAATGATCGTGAGACAGGATCCTCTTACCCGCCGTGATACTCAATCACTGACTTCAATTCTGCTTCCCATTCTCCATCGCATTGGCTTGCAGTCAAATCCGTCATGGATCAGATCGAGGCGGCTTTGCATAACGCACTTCCGCCGTCCGGTTCGTCGCGCTTGGCTAGGCCGGTAGGCATCATGAATGGCGGCGTTGAAGAGAGCAACCATCCATCCTCCGACATGCCGTTTGCTGTCGTCAAGAGCATCGACCCAAATGGCCCAGCAGGAGCTGCAGTATGTCATCTAACGCTCAAGGCGTTCCGCGCACACGTATGCGGGCCATTGACGTTCCGCTCTCATCGTCGTTCAACTCGTCAGGGACTCGCCGCGGACGACCGCATCGTCTCATTTGGCTCGGTGAACGCTTCGAACCATGAGAATCTTAGGGCGCTTGCTGCACTCGTCGGGAAGAGCGAAGGAGTGCGTTCTATCATGGGGCACACCTTGCCCCCCCCGCCCCCCCCCCCCAATACCGCAGCTGACATTTCTTGTTCGCTCACAAGACGCCCATCTCGATCGATGTCCTGAGGCAGGGGCAGCTGAAGAGCCTAACGATGGTGCCCAAGTCGAACTGGGGAGGTCGTGGGCTGATCGGGCGAGTTCATGCTTTTATGCGTCTCCGCGACCTTCGACTGACATTTTGAGGTACCTCCAGGACCCATATCGTGCCGATATGAGCTTTCTCCTCGCATAAAGACATTATCAAATAAGCAGTGAAGAGATCGTTTAGAAACAGCAGTAGCAACTAGCAGAAAACAAGAACGGCCCTTCTCGTGCAAAAAAATTAGCCACGCAAATTCATCGAGAGAGAGCACTCGCGAGTGCGAGCGAGCGTGCAAAGTCACAAGGCAACGGCCAGAGAAGCTCAAAATTATGCTGCCGTGCACTTGAAGTCGAGAAGAGACTCGTTGGCAAGATTGCGGCAGAGATACTGTGATGGGCCCGACGGGCTGGTGATGTTGGTCTGCTTGGCGACAATGTTTTTGCACTGTCCCGAACAGAGGAGCTCGACTACGGTACCGTTCTTAAGGAGGCCCGAGGAAGTTCCGTGGACGTTCTTGTAGGTGATGTTGGAGATGGAGAGCGTCGACGGGTAGTCCTTGCACTGCTGGGCGGACGTGCTGTAACACTGGTCGATGAGGATCGGATAATCGACTTTCTCGACGTGGTAATCCTCGAATGTGATGTTGCGAACGTAGCCGGATCCTCCGCCACTGTGAGAGGATGGCATTCAGTCAGCAAGCGAAGCAAGCGTGAAGGTCAATCAGAGGACGTGCGAGATCGACTGAGGGTCGGCCGAGCCTCCAAAGACCTTGATGCGGGCTCCGTTCTGGGCGTTGAGCATGGTGATGTTTTTGATATAGACGTCGGAGACGATGTCGGCTGTGGAAGAGGTGTCAGATCACCCAGCTTATGAAGAAAACAGCTTTGTTGGGACTCACTTTCGCCAGCGTACTGTCCGAGGGAGCCGACCGAGGTGCCGTGGCTACCGTTGCACCAGAGGTTCCTCACCTGTCAGAGGAACAGCGAGTCAGCCAAGGTCTCATCTGGAGAGCCAAAGAGCATGTCTACACACCTCAATGAAAGTCGAGTTGGGCTTGAACGAAACGCAGTCGTCCTGGTTGTTGATCCACGAGTTCTTAATGACGACGTGGTCCGAGCGGTAAATGTCCCATCCGTCCGAGTTGGCCGTGGGGACGCTAGCGTTATAGCTAGAGGAGGAGGGAGGGGCAGCAGCAGCAAGCGGGAGTGGAGTCAGGGGAGATTAGGGGTGAAACGCGGAGGGTGGTCAAACTTACGAGATGGCCTCAATTGTAATGTCATCGTAAGTGACGTAGGAGGACTGGTAGACTAGGTTGTGCCAGAAGGGAGAGTTGACAATCTTGATGTCCTTGACAAGGACGTTTTTGGCGTTTCCGACGACGAGAGGGATGGGCCTCGAGAAGCTGCGGGATGATCCACCAGCGACACCACGGTTCTTGTTCGTCATGAAGGCCTCCCACCTGGGAGAAATCGAAAGCAGCGGATACAACGGTGTCAGAATGAGTAGCTTGTCAGGGCTCGTCAGGGAGTGGTCCCTCACCAGATCTGTCCGTTTCCGTCAATGGTTCCTCCGCCTGAGAGTTTGATGTTCTGGCCCTGGAGAAGCCAGAAGGTGGTGGCGTTCTGGTAGGTGAGGAAGATGGAGTTGGGCGACCAGTAGCCGATGTTAGGGCTAGAGTAGGGGGGAAAGTCAGTTAGAATTGAGTGACGGTGATTTCTGGGCGTACTAACGTGTACTGAATTGCGCCAGAGAGGTTGATTTCCACGTTGTTGAGCGTTGTGTTGAGGACCTTATCAACCACGTAATATCCCGGCAGCTCGATCGTAGAATCCTTTGAACAAAGCTCATTAAAGGCGTAAAGAAGCGCGCTCGAATCATCTCTTGCGCCGCCATTTGGCTGTTGTAGAGCAGGATATAACAAGGCAATCGAGATTAAGTAACGACTTGATTCAAGCTTTCCCATAAGGGGACAGACCTTGATGGTGCAGACGCCTTTCTTGTACGAGACCTGCGGGTGCGTAGACACCTGCTTATTCTTTGAGTTGTCATCGCGGCCCTCCAAGGGGTTGGCGATGGCGAGCCCGGCAAAGGCCAGGAGAGAGATTGCGGAGAGGCGCATCGCGCGACCTGGGGTAAGAAAGGTGGAGGGTGGAGAGAGAAGTGGGGAGAAGGAAGTGATGGTTGATGGGGATCTGGGAAACTGACAGCCAAGAAAATCTAGAAATAGCGTCGAGTCCGCTAAAGGAGGGCAACGTTGGCGGCTTGAAGCGGCCCGGAGCCTAGGGCTGAACAAGAACACGCGTGTTCGGGCCGGACGACTTGATTCCGGCAGAGGCCAACACCTTGCCTAGGGAGATGGAAGGGGGGGGAGAAGGTCACTTGATCGTGCGTAGTTGCACAGTCTGGGGAGGAGAGAGGGGAGTGCCGGAAGTATTGCTGAGATGCGTGCGGTGTGACCAGAGTCACGGACCGGCCGTCCCGCCGACTTTCCTCCTATTTTGTCCGGTCCGCGTGTGATTGCCCTGTGGGAGAAAAATGCCTGGCCAGGGGAGAGTGAGTCCAGACCTCGGGATGCTGATCTCTTTTGGGAGAAAATATGTCTTTTCTGACGTAGACTTGTTCTTCGGGAATGGCGTGAGAAATGAGCGACAGTTTGCACACTCGTGCAAGGAGCAATGCAGTCGGACGGAGGCCACCAATTCTGAGTGCTGGCTCAAGCCGACTCCTGAAGGCCTGAGGAATAATAGAACCGAAATCATGTCTCGGTTTGCCGCGAGATGCTAAAAAAGATCTCCGACAGTGACTGATCAGCTTTCACACTCTGTCATCGCGGAGAATCATCATGTAACATCGAGATCAGGCCAGACGCCTCGTGACTTTCTCAACTGCAAGTTATTAGCTAAAACTGGTGCATATCTGCCTTAGCCAACACTCGTATCTTGACCGCGCAAGGTTGAAACAGTCATTCCGTAGTGGTGCTGCGTGCCCTCCCTTTCTTGCAGGCGAGAGACTCCTTGTGTCGGAGGCCGTCCCTTGAGAGACTCATTTTCGCCTGGTCAACGCATCGACTCGGACGCGCTTTAAACAAGTGGAGACCGTTGTGGTCATGTACCGTACCTTAAAGCTTCCACTCGACGACAAGAGAAACGCGAGCTTCCCACGGGGCGGACTGTTGTCGCACGCGCCTTTCCTTGCTAGTCCTCCTCGTCCTGCACAACCCTCAGGCCTCGCCCCTTGACCCACCCAATCCTCTCCTCACTTACTCTTCTCGGCCGGCCCTCCTTCCTCTCCTCCTCCTTCTCTTTCTCAGCGCCTCCTCTCCCTCTTCTTTCACTCGATCGCCGACCGCTCATGGCGTATCCCCAGCCCGGCCGCCAGGCCGCCTATGTGCCCCCACACCACCGCCAGCCTTCTCCCCAGCCGACGTCGTCCGGCATGGACGTCGATGACTCCGGCAGGGCCGATGGGGGTGATCCTAACTATGTCTACTTTGAGCGCCACCCGGAGCGGTACGAGAATGCCCGCCAGAAGGCTACGGGCGTTCGCATGAGGCTCGAGCTTTGGTACAAGGACGGCGTCGAGGGCGCTGTCAAGATGCGCGAGAGGTGAGTTCGACATTGGGTCTCCCAGCCTCGGTGGTCATCAGAGGAGCCTGCCTAAGGTAGCGCAGTCGAGGCTGGCTGGTGTCGTGCTCTCGAGCATGGGCTAGCTAGGAGATGGACGCCAGCCGACACGAGAGGGGTCGAATCGCGCGGTTCTCCGGGGTCACACAGTCACATACTATCTGCCGCCAGCACATTAAACAAACAGCTGAGCACTTGGGATCAAGAGGCCTCTTCTACCTTGTCCCGCAATATTCTGTGTACTCTCATTGGCCTCGTATCGACTGTTGGCGGGCAGCCTTGCACGATTAGGCCTGAACGTCGACGTGACTTGGGGGGGGGGCTTGCATGGGTTCATTGAGGCACTCGACGCGTTTCCTGGCTCTTGAGACCCTTAGGTATCTTTTGTTAGGCGCTCTTGTTTGCTTTGGATGCTCTTTGGTTTCCTAGAGGGGTCACCTTTGTGATCGTGGTCGCGGGCCTTCATTGTCGTTGTCTCCGTCTTTCCGTCGACAGTGCTGAATCTCCCCCCCTCTCCCCCTCCTCCACCCTCCTTTCACAGGCGCATTACGTTGGAGAGAGCCCTCCAGCAGGACTACACGACGCCGGATCACCTCAAGCAGAGGCAGCTCCGTGCTCTCGGTGTGAAGGAGAGCAAGTGAGTTATGACGACGCGACGTGCGACATGTCCGGTCGATGGCAGCCAGACTGATGTCGTCTCTGCCTGCGTGCATTCCCCCAGCTACCTGCGACTCAGGCGGATAAAGCTCAGTCTTAAGGACTTCCGGACGGTCAAGGTCATTGGAAAGGGAGCCTTTGGAGAGGTCAGTAGTGAACCCGCCTCCCTCTCTCGTCCCAGCTACCTCTGATCCCGTCGCGTCACTCGATTCACTTCAGGTGCGGCTGGTCCAGAAGGTGGACACAGGCAAGATCTTTGCCATGAAGACCCTGATGAAGTCTGAGATGTTCAAAAAAGACCAGGTACGTATCACTGCTCCTCCCGCGCCCGTCTTACGATGTGCTCACGTTTCGCGCCTCCCCTCCAGCTCGCCCATGTCCGAGCAGAGCGGGACGTCCTCGCCGAATCCAATTCGCCATGGGTTGTTCAGCTGTTCTACTCGTTCCAGGACACGAGTTTCCTCTACCTCATTATGGAATTTCTTCCCGGTGGAGATCTCATGACGATGTCAGTTGTTTCGAGCAGCGCGTTGCTGGTGCTCGCTGACCTGTTCACATACAGGCTCATCAAATATGACACCTTCTCAGAGGACGTCACCAAATTCTACATGGCTGAATGCATTCTCGCTATCGAGGCTGTTCATCGGCTCGGCTTTATTCACCGGTTAGTTCCTCCGCTGGCACCAGCCATTAACGGCCAGAGCTTTCTGACCCTCCTTTCCTACCCAGTGACATCAAGCCGGATAACATCCTCATTGACGCAACGGGCCACATCAAGCTCTCGGACTTCGGTCTTTCGACGGGCTTTCAGAAGCAGCATGACTCGGCCTACTACCAGCGGCTCCTCGACGGTGGTAACGTGACAAGCCCGACGCCGACGCAGTCTGAGAGCCAGGGTGGCGCAAGGAATTCTGTCATGGTCAACCCGATCCACCTCACCATGTCGTCCAAGGACACGATCGCAACGTGGAAGGCGAACAGAAGGAAGCTGGTGTGTTTGCAGCATGAGCCCTAGCCTTCTTTCTCGGTCGCTGACTGACAACTTCTCGTTCCAGGCCTACTCCACCGTCGGAACGCCGGACTACGTGCGTTAAGGTTTTGGACGTGCGCGAGAGTTACTGACAGCTTCTTCTCCAGATCTCTCCCGAGATCTTCCTTCAGCAGGGTTACTCCAACGAGTGCGATTGGTGGTCCCTCGGGCGAGTCTTTGCTCTCCTCCCCTGAACGATCTCGGCTCTGCAATTGATCTCTTGCCTGTTTCAGTGCGATCATGTTCGAGTGTCTCGTCGGCTACCCGCCCTTCTGCTCGGAGAACGCCCACGACACGTACCGCAAAATTATTGACTGGAAAAACCGTGGGTCTTTCCTCCCTCTCCCCTGCCCTTACCCGATTGCTCATCATTTACCTCTTGCCGCAGATCTCTACTTCCCAGATGACGTCCACCTCTCGCGCGAGTCTGAGGACCTCATCCGCAGGCTGCTCACCAACCCGGAAACCCGCCTCAATGTCGCCCAGATCAAGAGCCACCCCTTCTTCTACGGCGTTGATTGGGACTCGATCCGCGCCATTGAGGCACCCTTCGTCCCGCACCTCCGCTCCATCACCGACACGTCCTACTTCCCCACCGAAGACCTCGAGGGCGTCCCGGACCAGCAGCCGGAATCGAGGAGCGAGCAAAGCCAACAGAAGGACCTGGCGTTCCTCGGCTACAGTGAGCTCCTTCTGTTCCGACCTCATCTGCTGGGACGCAACGGGCTGACCCTGTTCACTCTTCCCCGCAGCCTTCAGGAGGTATTGAGCGGGATGACGGCAGCAACGGCGAGACGTGTGGCTGCGGCTGGTCCGGCTTCTCCTGTTCTATACGATGTAACGATGATTTCACTTGTCTCAAGAGACAGATGGATCTTGCGGGGCTTGAGTGTTGAAAAGGGAAAGGAAAGACCATACTTATAAAATCGTGCAGGCAGACTGCCGCTCACAGCTCGCTCGACAGCCCCGCATCCACCTCGTTGCTGAAGTGCGCTCCTCCAGATGGTCCCGCCACCGGCCCAGCCCTTTCCTCCGTCATCGTCGCGTCTCCTCCATCAGCGGTAGCAGTCGTAGTCTCAGCGACCTCGCTGCGACCCGCAGCCTCGTCATCCAACTCGCTCAATTCGCTCTCTCCGTCGCCAAACAGCACCTCCGCCGCAGTCATCTTGGCCTCCGCTCCCACCTCTCCCTCTGCCTCTGCCTCCGGCTCCGGCGCCGCCCTACCCTTCCCCTTCCTGTCGATGGCACTCGCTCTCATCATAGGCTTTGGCTTCGGGTTATGTTTAGACATGGGCATTGCCTGGGCCTTGCTGGGCGACAAGGAGACGGACGTGCTACTGGCACGAGCCTTCTTGTTCGGTGAGCCAGAGGCGGCCTTCGACGAGCTGCTGCTACCGCTGCTGGTCGCCGAGGGACGACGCTTCCGCGAAGTTGATCTGGACATGCTCGTAACACTCTCCAAGCTGTCATCCTCGTCGTCGTCCTTTGCGTCGACATCCGAGATGGAGTCGTCTTCGTCTTCCTCTTCGGGAGAAGACGAGCCCGAGTCTGAGAGCAGAGTGGTGTACGACTGAACTCTGGGGAGATTTCCCTCCTCGCGTTGGCTGATGTCGAACTCGATAAGGCGGTTGAGGTTGGTCTGCTCGGCCAGGATAGGTCAGCTCTCAGCTCCTTCAGCTAGCAGAGCGAAGGACAGCAGGGGGACGTACGACGAGATTCTTGTGGAACAGGTTTTTTTGGACGGGTGTTGCACGCTTTCCCTTAGGCGTCTTTCCACGCTGTTCCTTCTTGCGCTGCTTGAGCTCGGCCTTAAGGGAAGACGAAGAGGATGGGCAGGAGTCAGAGAGGGAGCGGGCTCGAATTGTCCGTAGAGATGGGCGCGGACTCACCTCCTGCTCGTCCCCGAGGCGCTGGATAAACCGGATCCACTTCAGCTGTTTCAAGGGGCCAAATAAGATCAGAAAATAAGGAAGTGAAAACAGCAAGAAAGACGCGAACGACCTACCCTCTGCCGCGCGTACCCTTTCTGTAGCGTCACCATGCTCGTCTGGAAGTGCGCCGTCGAGGACATGTCCTTCTCATCATCCTTCGGTGGAACCTCACGCCCTTTGCCCTTGACGTCAACCTTGGATGTCTCGGACTTGCAGGCCTTCTTTTTGGGCTGGGGCTTCTCTCCTCCTTCAGCCAGCTCCTCCTCCTCCTCCTCGTCATCAGCGAGTTCGTCGGTATAGGTGATTTTTCCGATGGAGCGACGAGATCGGCGAGAGGCGGCGAGAGATGGGACGGCAGCGGCCGGAGAAGCCGGAGGCGGATCGGCGAGGGAGTCAACCTCCATAGAGAGGCGAGATCGCCTCAGCTTGCGCTTCTTGATAGGCGGGAGAACAAACTTGGGAAGGGATGGTGACGTCAGAGTATGACCGTAGGAGGGATGATACAGTCGGTGTGACTCTACTCACAGGATTCCGCTTGACGCTGGGCTCAATTTTCTCCTCGACGAAAGGCTGGAACTCGATCCGCTTCCACATGACTGCAAGCTGGTCGAGAAAGAGCGAAGGCAGTCTTTTAATCCCGTCAGTGGCCTTGAGAGGGTAGAGACATACCACCGGGCGTCCGAGCCTCATCAACATCTGCACGGAACTGAAGCATCAGCTATGATCCTTTATGGAGAGATGGCGAGCGAGGGGACCGCACTTCAAAATGTCTCGTTGTGACTAGCGATCCCTCGGCGAACGCAAAGGTCAGGTGCACGCCATTGCCGTTGACGATGGCTTTTTGTAACCAACTTGTCAGTGACGTGGGGAACCCCCATAGAAAGAAGTGAACTATGACTATAAACCATGGTCGAGGAAAATTTTGGTGATCGCGTGTTTCCTTCTCACAAGAAGGATGATCTCCGTCAGTGTAACCCACTGATCTAAGGCTTAAGGTGGCTGCCGACATACGGCCCAAAGAGGTCCGACACAAACACAGCGACGGGCAGGCTCTCGATTGGATACTTAAGCCTCTCTTGAACACCGGTTGTGAACACGTGGTCTCTCCAGAAGCCTCTGCGTCCCCGAAAAGCCAGGGCTCGCATCTCACGCTCGTTCTCACTAGCGTTGCGTTTGGCGCACAACACACACATGCACGTAACAGATTAGTCCTCAAGTACTAGAAAGACGGAAGTCCAACCATATACGCACGCGATCTTGTCCGAAAGCGTCGCCTGCCGGAAGGTGCCCTGCCCTTCCTCCTCGGTGAGGGCGATAGCCGCAGCAATAGCAGCAGAGGTGGACGGTCCGGGACCAGCGACGGTCTCTATAGGCTGAGCCAACTCCCCCATGGCCACTTGAGCAGCTGCAGCGACGACAACATCTGGTCGGCCGCCCTCATCCGTTGCTTGAGCCTCGGCGGGGTTGTGCGCCCGATCGGTCGATTCATCCGCGACGTCACTCGCGGAGCCGCCCTCTTCGTCATCGTCGTTCGCGTTCCAAATTCTGCAGAGCTTGTAGGGGTCGGAGCGAGTCTCGTAGTCGTAAGCGAGCTTGGCGCTGTCATGGGAGAAAAAGCGTACTGTGTCAGACGGAGGCGGTTTGTTGGGCATCGATGAGACGGCACACGTACACAATTGGCTTCTCGCCCCTCTTTTCCCTCACGTCGTCCGACTCAAACTCTGCGACAGGCAGGACATAGTCGCGGCGGACCTTGTAGGCGATAAGGTTCTGTATCTGCTTGAGCTCCTCGTGCGGTTCATCTTCCTCGTCATCCTCATTCGAGCCGTTGCGGTCGATGTCGCGGATGCGAGCGCGGATGGGCTTGGCGAGCGAGTTGAGGAAGAGACCCTAGGATATGAACGAGGGGCAGAAGAAATGCGTCAGCTGACGATATTTTTAAGAGGGGGTGAGACGGAGGAACCTTCGAAGGGACGTCGATGCTGCGGGTGATCATCTCTGGGATAAGACCCTCCATAATGAGATCGTTCTCAGCGAGGTTGTTGAGAAAAGTTTGCATGACCTGCACATAGGAAGAGAATCAGAGCTCAGCGTGCACAATCCGGCGGACCAAGGCGCGCAGTGCGCACTTTGTCAGTGTAAGCGTTTGCCGCGACCCGAATGACGTCCTCAGAGGTGATAGGAAGGAGCGCGAGCTCTTCGAGCGTCTCGAGCAGCTTGTCGGCCTTCTGCCCCTGGAGCGCGACGGTGACAAGGACCACTGAGCCATAGAGCGAGCTATCAGTGGTGTACCGTCATTTGCGGCATCAGGAAAGAAAGGTCACCTTCACGGACGACGGGATCATTTGAATGAAAATGTTTGAATAGCTTGCGGATACTGAAGAGAGTGCACTGTCAGTTTAAGCCTCGTCAGTCGGAGCATACAAACGCCAAAATATTGACGTCGCGCCCTTGGAGGTGATGGTGCGGGTCTTTCTGAATGTCTTGAGAAGGATTTGTACGCCTAGGCTATTAGAAAGCGAGGTGTCAGTTCCTCTTGGGAACTAAAAGGAACGGACAGACACACTCAAGGTCGAAGCGGAGACGCATCTTGGAGCAGAGACGGTGTGATCAGTGCGGTCAAAGGGTGACAGAGGAAGTTTATACAGAGAGCTCACTTCGTCTCCGAGGATCTGGAGCGCGTCAGGAAACGTCCGTCAGTGCAGAAGAGAGGCGAAGGCGGATTAAAGAACGATCGACCTTCAGCGCCTCAACTGCCGCGGGCCGGATTGACACGTCCATGAGTACTTCTCCGACGACAGACTTGGAGACGAAGAGCTCGGGATCCTGGAGTGACTCTGATCAGACACCCTCTCTCATTCGCTCGAACGGAAGACCAGGACTGACGAGCTCGGTGACCTCCTTTACCGCCTCCACAATTTCCCTCGCCCTCGCCTGATTGTCCTCGGTCTCCTTTCCAACGGTGCTAAAAATTGTGCGGAAGACGTTATCTCGAGCTTCCTGGTTAAATATGAGGCCGTTGACTTTGGCGAGCGGAAGGAGGCGGTGGTCGAGCGCAAGCGCGGTCGGGAATGTCGTGAGAATGGCGTCCTGAAATCAGAACAACACGGATGAATTTATCAGTTATGGCGGTAGAGGAGGGTTGAGTATCTCCGTGCGTACTACGGGGCTGAAAGGGATGAAGCCTTGGTTGATGAAGAGATCCTTCACCAATTCCCACGTGACGACGCGGTCTCGGCCACTGGAGGGGCTCTGTTTCCCTGTTGATAAATTCGTATGCGGGCTTTAGGGATCAGACCGGTCTAGTCGGCGAAAACGAGCGCAATCACATAGAACCCAGGTCCGGAACTTGGAAGTGAGACAGGCACAGCGTCAGCCCGACTCAAAACAACAAAGGTCGCCTGTCGGTCCGTCTGTCTCACCGTGACACCATCATCCATGTTCTTGTTTGGGTCCAGCTCGGGGAACCGGAGCGAACAGACCTAAGAAGCCATCTTGAATGCGTCAGTGCTGAAACTTAAGAAACCGAGTCCAGGATGACCCCAGCAGCTCGCCTTGAGGAAGTGGGCAAAGACGGTAAAACGAAGCTTGGGGTGGGTGGCCCAGTTCTTCGGGCACATCTCGACACGACCACGGGTGTACGCCTGCAGGACCATCTCTGAGAGATAGAGAGGGAGGTGGGAAAGGGGGAAAGGTGGCTGCAGCGCGGTCAGGGAACAGATTTCTGAAGACGACTAAAAGGCAGGAACACACGGGCGAGGTAGCGAGAGATGTGCGCTCCCGAGCTGATGAGGATCTGATGTTTCCACGTTAAGCCGGGTCAGTGCGGGAGGGATAGAAGGGCGGCCTGCGGGAAACGCGCGGAGGCGAGAGGACAGGGCCGGACATGCCCGCTGTCTCGCCGCCGAGAAGGGAAACTCACGTCAATGACTTCCTCGGTGAGGCACCCACTCCTCGAAAAGGCGGCCCAGAACGCATGAAGGGAGCCGTGGTTGAGGAGGAAGAACTACAAAGACGACCTTGCGTCGATCAGACTGAAATGCTCCACCCGCCATCGCGTCTCGAGCGTCGAATGGCTTGCTCCCACCTGGGCGCGGAGGTAAGGGTCCTTGGAGGTGTAGTAGAGGGCCTTGCAAGTCTTGGAGAGTGCTTCGGGGCTAGTGGTGTAGGAGAAGATGCACCGGAGCGTCTCCTCTGGCGACGACATGCAAGCCGCGCGCGAGGCACGAGGTAGTGTATGAAGGAGGTGGGGATGTTGTCAGCGTCGGTATGGTCTACTCTGACCGTGATTGAAGAGGGCTTACCCGCTAGCTGCTCCATGGTGGTCACAGAGCGAGCAAATGCGAATGAGAGAGGGCCGGAGGTGGTTGTCGGCTGGAGCCAGGCCACGTCGTGTCCTCCCTTGTTCGCGCGGCCCCGCCTCCTTCCTCGCCTCGCGTGGGAGATCGACCAGCCAGTTCATTTCGGCGCAGCCCGGCCCTTTTCGCCTATTGAGTTTTTTTTTTCTTTTTTTTCTTTTTGAGATTCGATGGCTCCCTCACTCGCCCCATTACGATACGAAATAGACAGGCATTAACCTTGCCATGCATATCTCAGGGTCACCAAGCAGCCATCGGGAAGCATGGCATTCTCTTGCGCGCGCTCGCTCCTCAGTAGTCCTTCACCTTCTTCGCCCCGCTCGGCGCCCCTCGCCGCTTCTTGAACATCCTGGGAGCCGCCGGCTCAGCAGCGGCGGCAGCAGAAGGAGGAGAGGGGGCAGGCTCCTCTGCCGTCATTGCTGGCGGTACCCCCTCTTCAACCTTGGGCTTGACATCTGGCTTGACTTCCTCTCCCTCAAAATGACCCTCACCGCACGGCGGTGCCTGCATAACGACGGGCTCCTCCTTCTCTTTCTCCTTCTCCTTCTCCTTCTCCTTCTCCTTCTCCTTCTCCTTCTCCTTCTCCTCGAGCCGAGAACCCCACACGACAGGCTGGAAGACGAGCTTCTCCCTCTCGACCTGCCTGCGCTCCTTCTCCTCGCGCGCCTCCTCCTCTGCCTTGATGAGGTCCTTCTCCTTGACCTTGACCTTGATCTCACCCAAATCGAAGTCGGCGTCTGACGCGAGATTATAGTGTAACGGCCGTTTTGGCTTGCGATGGAGCTTGAAGTTACGCGCGTCGTCCTCGTCCTCCTCGGGCGCATCACGCTTGAGCTTGGAGATGGAATCTGATTCGTCTGAGGCGGAGGAAGGTGGCGGTGGAGGTGCGACTATCTGGGGAGCGACAGAGAGAAAGAATCAGCAACCGAGTTGCTCAAGTAGAACGGGAGTCCTCAACTCACCTCCCACTGCCCCGGAGCTGCCTCTTCCTTCTTATTCTTCTCTCCTCCCATCTCTTTCTCGCCTTCATTAATAACGGCATCGGGATCCACAATCCCTAGGTCGGCCGCGGTCGTGTACCCAGCGAACTTGCTTACCGGCCGTGACGCTGGTGGTCGTGCGGGTGCCGAGCCTGATGAGGCTGCATCCTCGGCCATAGCGGCTGCGGCGGCCTAAAGAGCATATGATTCAATAAGAGCGTTAGTATTCGGCTTTTCATTGAATCTCATACTGAAAGAGGCAAGGCTGAAGCAACGCGACCGAGACGCAACGCGTTCTCCACCTGCCCGCCCGCCGGTACACCAAGACAGACTCACCCGGTTGATCTTCTCCAACTCTCTCCGCTCCTCTTCCTCCTCCTTCTTCTTCTTCTCCCCGCGCTTGTAGATGTCCCTCAGCGCGCGCTCCTTGTTGCCGATGTGGCGGAGACCGTTCTCGTGTTGCATTCGACTCGGCTGAAGGCGAACGGCGAGAAGTTAGAGCACACATTCACACAGGGTCGGTGAAACTGGAGACGACAACACAAACCGCATCGTCATTGATATGAATGTCACAACTGGAGCAACAGGGAAAGATGGTGAGGAAGAGGGAAGGAGCGGTCAACGTCGTCTCTTTGGTGGAGCACTCCTGAAGTGCGGAACAGGAAGCAAACCCTACGCACTACTTGCAATGCCACTTCTTGGTCGACTTCCAGAATTCAGTCATGGTGCGGGAACTGCAGTGACTACGGGTGGGTCGTTGAGAGTGGAGTTGAAGGGAAGACAGCCCGTGTGCGCGTTGTCTGCCTTCTCGGCGATGAGACGCACGGCCCGTTGTCATTCTACTTCTGACATGTCTTCAATCTCCTATGATAGTCTTTGAAAGGTAGTGGATGGATCATTACATGCTAGACCCTCGTCACCGCCCTCCTTTACGTTTCTTCTTCCCACCACCGCTACCGCCGCCCCCGCCTTTCCCAAGCCCAATGTCATCAAAGTCCAGCCCGCCCTCCTCCTTCAGCAACCGCCTCATGAACTTCTCATCCTCGTCCTCGTCATCACCTGCAATACTGGGCTTCACATCCTCCTGTAGCGCTTCACTCTTTCGCTTCTTCCGCTGCTCCTTCTTCTCCGAGGCCGACGCCCGCGCACCAGCCATGAGGATGTCCGTTTTGGAGGGTTTCGGCTGAGTGGGGCCGCTTGGGTGTTCATCAAACCCTGCTGGTCGGCGGAAGGCCTTGCTGGAGGAACCTGCCGAGACTGTTGCTGTTGCTGTTGAAGGGACGGGTGTTGACGTTGAGATGGGGGCGGCCTCCTCCGAAACGTCAAGCGAGGGCTCGGTTGGCGGGGCGGAGAGTTTCTGAACAGAGGAGGGTAGCCCCAAGAGTAAAGGAATGAGCTATGTATTCTTGCCAGAAGATATGGTAGATTGGTAATTGAAGCACGCTGGAAGGAGGAGGCCGGAGGAGAAGGGGAGACGGGCTCTCGGTCTACGGTGACCCCAACAGCAGTCGTGCATGCGAATACTATGAGTGATAACACAAAACTCACCTCAACAACCTTGTTGGCGCCTCCAAAGCTCCTTCGGCCTCCCTTGCCGCTATCTCCGACCTCCTCCCGGTCGCCAAGCAGGAACGGCAGATAGCTCCTGACGACCTCGACCGACGCGACGGACGACGGTAACGCGTCATCTTCTGTCTTGTCAATAGAGGCAGCGACGCCCGGCAGCGTCCACTCCGGATCCTCCTCCGCTGGTGGCCGGGGCACCTTGGAGGCTGTCGGGACCGTCTGCGGCACAGACTGGGGGAGCGTCGACGAGGGCTTGGTGCCTCGCGACATGAATTTTAGGGAGAGCGTGTTGCCGGAGAGGCCGGCCGGTTTAGGAGGCATGAAGAGTGGATTGAAGAGGTGAGAGAGGTAATGTGAGGCCCACGTCTAAGGGATCGATGAGGGGAGGTCGAGGGAGGATAGAGGTGTTGAAGAGTGAAGGTGGAAAGGACCAGGAGAGACGCGGACTAGTCGATGCAGTGAACTGGCAGCGAGGTAAGTGCGTCTGTCGTCAGGGAAGAGGGGGAAGATTAAAGTTGGGATTCCATGAGTTTTCGGCTTGATCAAGTCGGAAGATGGCTTGAAAAAAAGAGTACAGATGCATCGGTGGTATAGAAGCGTGCGTTGTCAGGATGTCCTGCCATCACTTGTGCCAGCACTTCTGTCTATTGGTATTGCCCTCTTGCTCGAATGATTGTTCTAAGCTCGGTCATCATTCATCCTATGAAGTCATTTAGGGCGCCTCACGTCTGCACAGTTGAGAGAGGCCAGTAACGAGGGGACCAGATACCTCCACGTCGCCGCGGCGGGCTGCCGTTCGAAACACTACCTTGATCGTTCTGTATTGAAGATCCATACCTGTTGTCGCCAGCTTGAGCAAGAGGATTCCGAGCTGTGTGGACGCGTTGTCAAGCTTGAGGAACTCATCCTCAGTTTCGTCAGCGTCCTCAACAATGGGGGTGGCGGCAGCGGCAGAGCGCCCTTCGGCTTTTAACTGCTAGCCAAGATGGAGGGGGATCACGACACGAGTCACTCGACCGCCCATGGGCAGTCGCCGTACGCCTAATTTATATCATTGTTAGAGGAAACCGGATGTAAGATGCATTCACAGGAGATCGGGCTCCTGAGCGTTTTGTCACCTACGCATCGCTCAATCTCCGCTCTTGTGGCCCCGTCAACTTGAAGCTGAGAAGGTTTGTCTTCCCTCCCCCAGTCTCCTTATTAGTCAAGAATCTCTCGGAAGCATGATCCGTAAAGCGTGAACCTCCTCCGTCAAAAATGCGCGCACTCACGAGACAAGAGCGACGATCGTCCGTCGATTTCCAGACTCAGAACTCGGGTTCGCGTTCTTGAACGCCGGAACCGGATGCCAGCTTAGTTACCCAGCGAGGCAGCACACTGGAACGAAAAAAAAAACAGACCAGGATCTTGCGTTCTAAGCCTCTCTCTGTCTAAGAATGAGATGCACGCCCTGCGATTCTCCTCCTCACACTCATCTAGGATAGGATGGATCTAGAATACAGACTCTCTCATGCGGCTCGCTCACAGAGCCCGCTGGAGCCGACCGTGGGAGCTCGGAGAAGACGGGAGTAGATCGTCCTCGATGAGCCGTCTCTACCTCTCGCCTCTCCCTTCCTCCGTTTCCATCTGTCTCCACCCTCAACATCAACCTCACTTTACTCTCCCACAACATGTCGAATCAAGAGACCATCCTGGTCACTGGTGCCACTGGAAAACAGGGCGAGCAGCACATTATAGCCATCTACTCTCTCCCGGCATCTGCATGCAGTGACTGATGACGAGTTGTCCTCCCGCTTAATCAGGCCGTGCTGTAGTCGAGGCGCTCGTCGCTTCCAAGCAGCCATACAAGATCCTCGCCCTCACTCGCTCAGGATCGTCCGGGGCCGCTCAAGCGCTCTCCCAACTGCCCAACACCAAGATCGTTGAAGGAACGTTCGATAACCCTCAGGCCATCTTCAAGGCCGCCGGGGGGAAGGTGGACTCGGTCTTCTTGGTTACACTTATGGCGAGCGGCGGCGATGCCGAATCGGAAGAGAGACAGGGGAAGGTAGGTCATCTCTCAGTTGATTCCTCACTTCCGGGGTGCTGACGTGGACCCCTGCTCTCTTCCTAAGGCCTTCATCGACGCCGCACTGCAAAACTCGGTTGGACATTTGGTCTTCTCCTCTGTGAACAGGAGTAAGCACAAAACCCCTGCTCGTACCTGCATCGAAACCTGCCAGAACTGTCACTGACCATCTTCACTTCATAGATGGCGACCAGCCTACCAAAGTCCCTCACTTCATTAGCAAGCACAACATTGAGCATTACCTGAGGGCGCAAGCAGGTGACAAGATGGGCTGGACGTGAGTTCACGTTCTCGACCTACTGGTTCCCTTCTCCCATGCAATTCACTGAATTCCCTCCTTACTGTTTAGCATTCTGCGTCCAGTCGCTTTCATGGAGAATTTCGTTCCCGGCATGATCGGCAAAGTTTTTGGGGCCATGTGGTATCAAACACTCGGCAACAAAAAGACTTTGCAGCTCGTCAGCACCAAGGTAGTGTACATGTTTCCGTCTACTTTTTTTTATCTGCTTCTCGGCTGACAATGCTTGCTTTGACACAAATAGGATATCGGCGTGATAGCCGCTATTGCCCTTCAAGACACAAAGAAGTACAACCACCAGGCCATTGATCTGGCTGGTGACGAACTCACTTTTGAGCAAGCGAATCGCGCTTTCCAGGAGGTGGCCGGAACCCCAGTACCCTCAACCTTCAGCTTCCTAGGCTGGGCAGCTAAAATGTCCATGAAAGAGTTGGGCATCATGGTGAGAGTTGTTTCTGCTGTTCCCAACCCTCGGGTGCATATGAAAATAGAACAATCACTGATGTCAATGTGTTCGTCTTTCTGCAGTTCCAATTCTTCTACGACGAAGGCTACAACGCAGACATTGCAAAGGTTCGCGCGATCTACCCCAAACTGCTTACTCTCAAGACCTGGATCGAAGAGGAGAGCGCCTACAAACGGAAGTGAAAGTGAATTATCATTCCCTTCTCGATTCTTGAAACCTCCTCTACTCGACTGAAGTGTTCCCCTAGATACAATCGATCTACCCTCTACACCACTCCTCTACGTGCGATCTATGTCGTTAATTCATTGTCTGAGCCCCATGGCACACGCCACACTTGATTCTGTCTAACCGAAACCGAATCTCAACTATTGACTGCACCAGCCGAGAGCGATATGCTTTCGAGAACACTCATGATTTCAGCAAGACCGGGCGGGTTTTGGTGAGAGAAGCACGCGCAACGTGTAAATCATTCAGTGTAGCTGATCAGTTGACAGCCGAAAGAGCTGTGCGCTGATCGCTGTATCCCCTGAGACAACCCAGTACGGACAAAGAAGGAGATCAATCCTCATGAGGCCAGGGGATTGATCCGACCTTTCACCTGTATCATACGATGGGGTTCAGTCTCGCCCTTTCAGCGTTGACTCTGCCAGCCCATCACCCTATCTCGAGGGTGCCTTGAACCGAAGGCCGTCACTTTTCGCACCACCACTCATCAACATGCAGGGTGAAATCTGGGTGTCTATGATAATTGGAATGCGAGGGAATGGGCGGCGAAAGATGTTGAACCGCGAGTCGAGACCAGGAGCGTCTGTTCGACACGACACAGTTCTTGTGGAGCAAAATAGAACACTGATCTCCCCAGTACAGATGGGAAAGAGCGAGGTAGGACCGTAGGTTTACATTTGAAAAGCGCGCGCGCGTTCGACAACAGCCAGCCCGCAACGATGAGCCTGAATCTGGCCGGATCTAGCAGGATCTAGCAGGCAGTAGTCGCAGCAGATTCTGATCATCCGATCTCATTGCGTAAGAGAGCTGAGACGAGGCTGACGATGGACATTTGCCCGCCAAGGATCTTGGGTGGCTCGAGCCATCCGCGCGCGCGGCACTCGCTCCTGGCTCTTTCCGATGTGTCGATGCCGGGTGGTAGCGCAACTGAGTTGAGAGACTTAGACAACTTTTCAACGAGGTTTGGCATGCACCGTTTCACCTCTTGCACGCGCTCTCGTTCGCAAGCATTCGGAGGAGGATGAGAACAGAGTTGTATAGTCCGTTGTAGGCACCCCGGGGGTCCTTGCTTGTGTCCTGTCCTCCTGTCTTAGAACAAGGGTTGCCGCCGTTGGAGGCATTCAAAGGCTGAAGAAGACGGCCATCTTCCAAGTCCGGGCATCACCGAGAGAGGGAGGGCAGGGAGGAAAGACAAAAGAAGATCGGCAAGAGAGAGATGGGAGATACCCAAATGGAAAGAAAGGAAGCTGCAGTCGACTGTCAAGTCAAGGCAAGGATGCCAAGACCAAGTTTCTCGGCGCGTCGTCACTGACGAAGATCGGGGGTCGGTCGCCACTTCTTCGCATCCTTGACGCCTCTGAACGAGAGCAACCTCCAACCGCTCCCTCCTCGTCCTTCCATCGACAGCTCGCCCAGCTAGTGTCCTTCCCTCTTCAACCCTTCTTCCTCTCCCTCACAAGTGCCGCCGCCTTCCCTTCGTCTTCCCCCCTCCCTCCTCAGCCGCTCTCTCTCCCTTCCTTCATGCTCCTCCCAACCCTCGTCTTGGCGCTGATTTCTACCTCCGTCGACGCTCGTCCGTCCCCCCTTCTTCCTCTCTTGCCGTCATCCTGTCGCTCGGGGGTCTGGCTATCCATGACCCACGACGGCATGGACCAGTCGCCGAAGGATGCTAGCTGACCCTGTAATTCATCTCATGTCTCGCCCTGTAATCGCCCCCACGCACTCTCTCGTCTCGCTTCGTCGTCTTCGCCCTCGCCCTCGCTCTCGGTCTTCCCCTCGCTTACTCCCCTCACAGGCTCGGACACCTACAAGCGCGCCATCAACTCGAACCCTTCTACGATTGCGGGCAAGACATACGACTTCATCATTGCCGGGTGAGTCCGCTTGTCTTCGTCCCCTCTCAGCCCTCTCCTTCCCCTGTCTTCCTTCCAGTTCCTCCGTCTCGTCGTCCCCCGAGACGGCCGTTCCCGCCCCTCCCCTCTCTGGAGCCCTCCCCCCCCCTTTCCTTCCCTCCCCGCCCCCCTCTTGCTCTCTGGCTAACCTCCCTCGTGCTCTCTTCTTTTTCTCCAGAGGTGGTCTCGCCGGACTTGCCCTCGCCGGGCGTCTAAGCGAGAATGCCAACATGACCGTCGCCGTCATCGAGGCCGGCGGCGATGGCACTGAGTTCGAGGAGCAGGTGCGTCAAAGTCGCTCACTCTCTCATCTCTGCTCTTGCGATCTGAACTGATGTCGTCGTTTCTCGCAGATCGACATTCCTGGGTTTTCATACCTCAAGGGTCTCACTGGAACCACCGCCGACTGGGACTACCAGACCGTCGCTCAGGTGAGACTCGAGACCTTTCCTCCTCCACCTTTCTCACACATCACTAGACTGATCTCTCTTCCTTGTCAGCCCTCATCGGGTGGCACCGCCAAGGTGTGGCCGCGAGGCAAGGTACTTGGTGGATCGGGTGCCATCAACGGGTCCGTCCTCGATCTCTCTCTCCTCAGCCCTCCTTGAAAATCCCATCAGCCCCCGGCTCCTCTAATGCTGACTCCATGACCGGCGCCCTTGGCCCCTCGCAATCTTCCTCGTTGCTGCTACACTTCCTCTCTTCCTCGCCCTCCCTCCCTCTCTTCCCTTTCCGTTTTGACTGTCGGTCGCCCTACAGAATGTTCTGGTGCCGCGGATCGAGTCATGTACGTTGGGTGGCGATCCCTCCCTTCAACTCGGCCCCGTCGGCACCGCGGAACTCCTAGCTGACCGATTCCCGTCTCTAGGAATACGACGCCTGGAACACGCTCAACCCTGGAGGCGAACAGGACTGGGGCTGGTCGGAGATGCAGAAGTACATCAACAAAGCCGAGAACTTCACACTCCCGACGGACGAGCAGGTCGCCTCCTCGGGCGTCGTCCTCGACCCGTCCGTCCACGGCCTAGTTGGCCCCATTCAGATCAGCTTCTCAGGCTACTGGTACCCGGGTGTAGACAAATGGGTACCTTCATGGAAGGCCATGGGTCTCCAGGCGCTTGACGGAGCTGGGGGTGAGCTGGTCGTTATCCCATCATGCCCAATCGCTGCGCGAGAGCGATGGATCGCTGATCATTTCGTCTTTTGTTCCCGTTAGGTGATAACCACGGCGTCACGTGAGTCTCCCCGTCACTTCATGTTTATCCGTGTGGAGCCTGACGTCAACCTCTCGCTCTCAGCATTACCCCTTCGACCTTGAACCCCTCCAACCAGACCCGATCCGACTCGAAGGCGGGCTACATCGACCCCCACGTTGAGCGACCCAACCTTACAATCCTCACTGGATATCAGGTCACCGAGATCATCTGGAACACGACTCGCGGTGCTGACAGTGAGTGCTGGAGTGCCAGCAGACGTGGTGGTGCCTCTCGACTCCGAATGGCGCGATGGCTGACAACCCAGGGGCGTGCGCTCTCTCCCTACAGCTGCCGTTGCGGCCGGTGTCAGGTTCAAGGCTTCTTCTACGGGACAGACGTACGAGGTTTATTCGTTCAAGGAAGTTATTCTCTCGTGGGTGTCACAGCATGTCTTTCCTTTCGCCTATGGTCTGCTGCTGAACAATGACGCATTCTCGATCTTGCAGCGGAGGTACCATTGGATCCCCTCAGATCCTCCAGCTCTCTGGTGTTGGACCTGCCTCGCTCCTCCAGAAGCTCGGCATAGATGTTGTTGTTGACCTGCCTGTCGGGTGAGTGTGGGTATGCCGTCGCAGCCATAGTCAGGGCGCTCAGAATATGCTCTCTCGCCCTCCTCCAGATATAACATGCAAGATCATACCTCCAACACGATGTACTGGTCGACTCCCTCGGGCGAAACCGTCTGGAACGGCCTCCGCGACTCCACCCTCCAAGCCGCAGAGCTCGCCCGTTACAAGAGCGGTGATGTGATGAACAGTGGATACCCCTTCCTTCCTGCAAGCGGTGCCCGTAAGAGTCGAGGCTGACATGCCTCTTCTTTCCTTCTTCCAGATCAGCTCTCCTATGTCAACGAGGCCATTGGCTACATCTCACTTTCAGACATCATGCCGACGTGGCGTGACTTCAAGCGAAACGCGACAGAGAACCTCGAGGCCAACGTCGACGACCTCGCTAACAAGATGTCCCTCAGCAACGCCCAAATGAAAGGTCTCACTGCCATGTATGCTCTCCAAAACGAGATGCTCGACGAGAAGACGGGTCAGCTCGAGATCCTCCTCACCATGCTCGGAGGTGAAAAGTGAGACTTGCTTCTGTTTCGTTCATTTGCATCTGTGGCTCCGTCACTGATCTCACGGGTGTGGCACCCTTCAGCAATGTAGGTCTCCAGGTGGCTCACCAGCGCCCGTATACCCGCGGTACGGTCCTCGTCAAATCCAAGGACGCCTTTGTCGCCCCTGACATCGACCCTCGGTACTACGCCCACCAGTACGACAGTACGCGCACTTCTTCCTTCGTCTTTAATTATAATGGAGGCGAGATTGACAGTCACCCTTCCTCTCTCCAGTCGACATCTCCAAGGCTGGACACGACTGGGCTCGCAAGCTCGCCGCCGTCGATCCCATGAACAGTTTCATGATCCGCGAGTGGGACTACACCCGGGGCAAGAATGACAACGACCTCATCGAGTGGTTCACCCGGGAGGCCGTCACCGAGTACCACATCTGCGGCACAGCCTCGATGCTTCCGCGTGATAGCGGAGGAGTCGTTGACACCAATCTCCGCGTCTACGGCACCAAGAACGTCCGCGTCGTCGATGCGTCCATCATTCCCCTCCAGCTGTCGGCCCACCTCATGGCCCCTGCGTATGGCATCGCCGAGAAGGCTGCTGACCTCATCAAGCTCCAGTATCAGGCTGTCGTTGAGGAGCCCAAGACTACCTCCGCCGCCACTGGGGGCTCTGCGACGATCAAAAGCAGCAGCAGCAAACCTAGCGCTTCGGCTGGAGGTGCCAACGCAGAAGTCACCAACAATCTCGCCAGCGGCTCGAGTAACCTCTCCTCGGGCGCCATGGGTGGCATCATCGGTGGAGCCGTTGCAGTGGCAGCTATCGCTCTCATCGCGGGCATTATCTTCTGGAGGCGCAAGAAGGCCGCCCAGGCCGCCAGCGAGGTTGAGAAGAACGGGTGGTACGAAGCCCCCGGAACAGTCGACGACGGAGCTTGGACCGACAGTCAGTGTCTCTCTATCCTTTTTCTCGCCCTCAATTACTGACCCCCTCCCCCCTCACTCCTCTCCCTACCTAATCAATCGCGCTGCTCAACCCTAGGCCCTGCTCACCAGATGGCAGCTCTTCCGTCCGTCGGCTCCGAAGCCGCCGTTGGAAGCTACCCCAGGCCGAACGCCCAGTTCTCTAATCCGAATTGGAACCGCGAGTCGTTCAACACCGTCGACATGGCCGGCGCTGAGCCCATGGTGCACGCCGCGTCGACGTATGACGGCAGCATGGCTGCGACTCCTTACGCCGACATCAGCCCGTCCGTGACGCCGCCCCCGCGGGCCGGTGGTGGTGGATACACGCCTGTTCGGCAGTAGATCATTTCCTCGTTATCTCTCTCTTCACTTGCCTCTCTATTACCTCCTTCTATTCCCAAGCTAGCCCTTGCCCTGCAGGCCCTCTAATCGATCCCTCTCTGTCGTCTACCTCCTCAACCCCTTCGCTCTCCTTCGTCTCATGGACTCTTTGCCTTTCATCACACTCCGCATTCCTTTCATCACCTTCACACGAACACTACTGCTTTCATTCCGCCTCTGCTCCACTCCGTCGTCTCATTCATCTCCCTTTCTCGTCGTGATCCGTCATCACTCGTTTACACATAAATGGACGATCTCACCCCCTTTTGCGGACTTTCGCCGCTTTCTACTCCTCCACTTTGCGCCCTTTTGCACGTACGCACTGGTTCCTTCTTTTATGTTCTCTCTTCTCTCTGCTTCCCATTGTGTCGGGTCTCCTTGAGTGTGTGTCCAGTGACTCGCCATATTTGGGTGGTGTCGCGTCCACAATGATAGATTCAATCGACGTGCACACGTCTAAGGAGCTGTCTTCGAGAGCCCAACGATGGCGTCACTCGTGTTGAAGCGATCGATGGTCGGTACTATCGAGAGGAGGGTGGCGGGGATGGTCAGTCGAGCGTCGCGACGCTTGTAGAAGACGACGTCTCTGACTCTCTATGATACGAGTGTGGCACTAGTAAGCGTAACAGGGGGGTTGTAGGTGCTGAGGGTTGTCGATAGAAGTGTTGAGCGAGTTGGCTCCGCCCAGAGGGAAGAGCCCGGCCCAACTCGCTTCGCGCGCTCAAAGAGCAAGCAAGCGTAAGTGCCGAGGCTTCCAGAGCGGAGGAGTATTCATTGATGACAAGGGTTATCGTAATCACTGTGTTGCTCTGAATCTCAGAAATTCTCTGGACTCGACCGGCGGTCTTCGGCCATCGCCAGTCGAATTATCAGAATCTGCTATCGCGACTCGAGACGTGAGCTCCTAATTGTCAACAAGTTATCGCCACCAATAAGCACATTGGTGAAGTTCTGCTAACGTTTGTTCCGTGTAGAACGCCAGATAAAGAGACCATCAGTGAGAAATCAACGCGACGCATTGAGGCAGTAAGGTGGTGGAATGCGCGATAATGTGCCACGAGGGTTGCCATAAACCCACCCTTCTTGCATTGCAACCGTGGCATCACCCTCAATCTAAAGATGCGGTGATCACAGACGATGGGAGGAAGCGGAAGAGGGAGAGATTGAGCGTAAAAACGGGGAACGGCTAGAGGGGGGAAGGGAGAGGTTCGCCTCAGAGACGGAGGAGAGGGTGAACAGACAGACGGTAGAAAGGAAGATGAGAGGGAATAGTGCCATGATGTAAAGAGCTGAGGGAGGGAACGGAGGGAGGAGGTGGAAGAGCACAGCAAACAGGGAGGAGGAAGGGACAAATATATATATTATTTTGTTTATCCTTCGATTCACTCATAAATCAAAAGTCTAACGGCCGTAGTCAATGATGAAGATGAAGGGGGAAAAGAAGAGAAGACCCAACTCACATGCCGACGGTCCGATAGGTTAACTGAGATCCTTTTGGGGTGTTTCCCTTTTGTTGTATCTAAGTCATGAGTTATACGTAGAGAACGAGGTAACCCTATGAGAGATAGCGAGTTGTAGCTAGATAGAGGGAGAGCGGACATGACCAAGCGCGGGAACGTCGGGCGAGGCGCCGTGGGAAGAGGGTTGGCCGAACCACTGGAGATGGTTGGCCGGACGGCGTGATGTGCGCCGTGAGAGGGGGGGTTGGTCGAACCACCGGGATGGTGGTTCGACGTGGTTGATTTTTTTTTGTATTTAAGTCATGAGTTATACGTAGAGGACGAAGTAACCCTATGAGAGATGGTGATTCGTAGCTATATAGAGGGAAAGCGAGAATGAAAGTAGGGGTAGAAGGAAAGCAAAAGATGGGTTATGGACCAAGGCCCAGTAGAAAAGGTAAGATATCAAAATGTCCAGCTATATCAAGCAGTGGCTATGGACCAGCCATATTTCACCACCCCTGACCTGCTTGTCACCCAGGGTCCATGACAGCGTCTACCGCAGTCCCATCCATCTGGCCACTGCGAGCCATCCACCTCGTACTCGACTGCCAGTGTTTCTGCTGGATCGTAGACGCGATCTTGCGGATTTCCTCGTCCGTGACAGGGTCGAGGACTGCGATCTTGCTGTATCTCCGCCTCCGGACGAATCGCCATGTCCGGGCTACAAAGATGCAGTGGAAGAGGAAGGCCGCCCTCGGCGGCGACGGTGTCGGGCAGACAAGCGTCTGAAGGGAGGGAGGATGGGAGGGGAGTGAAGGAGAGGCACGCGCTGCCGCAGCCGACCAGATAGCGCGCACGACGGGACACGGCTCGTCGAAGAGGTGGAAGAAGGACTCGACGGGGGCCGTCAGGCACAGCGCACATCGCTTGGTCCTGTTGTGCGGCGTAGCGGTTCCGTCGGCGAGGAATGTCGCAGCAGTATGCTTTCCTGGGTGGAGACTGTACAGCGAGAAGCGGTGGGCCAAGTCGACGTCTTCGGGCGACGCTCGGGACACGGCCTTCAGCAGGCACCACTGACGCTTCCAATCGATCTTGGTAAGCGCCGGGAAGTGGTCCTGCCAGCCCTTTGGGATGATGAGGCCGCGGTTGGCTAGAGTACGACTGTGTGCGCCGTGGGGCGCACGAGGAACGTTCAGCCGGCCAAGGTTTGTGTGGATAGGGTGGAGACCCAGCCGCAACTGGCTATCTGTACCAAACATAGACATCCAGTGGACAGTGTTCCTCCAGCGGTTTTGATTCCAGTAGCTCATGTCAAAGCTGATCTCTTCGAACCATGCCCGGAGGTAAGCCTGCCATCGTGCAGGGAGAGCTCCTTGAAGCTTTGTGATGGCATTCCACCAGACGGCTGGGAAGAACCATTGACCTTCCACTGGGGAAAGAAATACGCCTAACCAGCTGAAATTGGCGACCCGAGGTCCACTGATGAACTCTCCATCCCTGAAGATGGTGCGAGTCATCATTCTATAAGCCCCTGGGTCGAGGCTCATGGTATGGATGATCCGCTTGCGAATGCGGATCGATGCGGGAAGCTCCGGTCGGAAGAGCACATCGCCAGCCCACTGGGCGCGCGCTTTGATGAGCCGGAATCGGAGTGGCGTGAAGCCGAAGCCGCCGAGGTCTCGAGGGGTTTCCAGACGCTCCCTGCTGACGTCATGGTGTTTCGATCGGTAGAGGGACTTGTAGGCCGTTGCCTCGAGGTCTGCCAGGATATCGTCTGGGCACGGCAGGAAGCGGTCCAGGTATATGATCTTCGAGTAGATGTACTGGTTGATGACGTTGCATCGCGCAAGGAGAGGGAGGTCGTGCAGCGGGATACGCGCGAGTCGAGCCTTCAGTTTGCCGATGACATCTCGCCAGCAAGCAGGCCCGTTGACCGTGCGACCGCATGGAACGCCGAGGAAGTCGAATGACAGCGTTTGGACGCGCCAATCGTGGTACATCGTAGGCGCATCCGTCCGGCATGACCCTAGAGGATACAGGAGTGATTTCTGGTAGTTCAGCTTGCTTGCTGCGGCTTTCTCGTACTCTCGGAGGCAGACCGTCGCCTCGTCGACCTCCGACCAAGTCCGACACCGGATACTGAGATCGTCTGCAAAGAGAAGGACCTTCCGCTCATGTAGAGGAGACGGATTGGCTGGTGGGAGGCGATGGCGGAGCATACATGCCAGCGGTTCCAGAAGGAGGGCGAAGATCGTCGGTGCCGCGGGATCGCCCTGCCGGACACCGGACCGGATATGGATGGCTTGACCCATCCATCCGTTGATCATGAGCCGAGCTGTCTGAGAGGTCATCGTTGAGGTGATCCACGCGGCGGCGCGCGGACCGAACCCCATGTGGCTGAGGCAGGGGCCAACAAAGTCGTGCGATACTCTGTCGTATGCCTTCTCAAAGTCGACCTGGGCGAGGACGCCAGGCAAGATATCTTCGTCGTCTATGGCGAGCTGGAGAGAGGAGATGTTGCGACCCGAGTCGCGGCCAGGGAGGAAGCCTGTCTGGTCCCCGTCGATGAGGGTGTCCACGACGGTGAGCAGGCGGCTGTTGATGGCAAGGGAGAAGATGCGAGCGTCAACGTTGATGAGCGAGATCGGGCGATAGTTGGCAATCTGGTCGCGATCTCCCTTCTTCTTGAAGATCAGATGGATATGGGCCTCGCGCTGTGAGGCGGATCGGAGGCCTGTCTCCGGGACGAGGTTCAGCAGACTGAGGAGGATCGGGCCGACGGCAGCCCATGTGGCCTGGTAGAACTCGACGGGGATCCCGTCGCTTCCTGGTGTCTTGTTACGGTTCGATCGGAACGTGGCCCGCCTGAGCTCGTCCAGTTCGAAAGGAGACTCGAGGGGCTGGCTTTGGGAGCCGTCGAGTGTTTTGGTGACATGTCGGAGGACGTTGGCGTGCTCGGCAGCTGGCGTCGTCTTGGTCTCATAGAGAGTCGTGTAGAAGGCGTGTGCTGTAGCTAGAATGCTCTCGTTGTGTGTGGCGGCTGCGGCTGCTGGGTTGTCGAGTGGTCGAAGGGCTGCGATGGTGTCGGCCTGGCGGACGATCTTGAGTCGCTGCTTGACGGCATACTCGCTTGTGTTGGCTGGTTCGAGATGGGCTCGGAGAGCGTGGCCTTGGAGGATCGACCTGTGTGGGTCCCCGCCTGTCACTCTGCACATTCGGGCGAGGTGTCTTGAGAT
Source organism: Tausonia pullulans (assembly GCA_951802195.1). Classification (NCBI taxonomy): domain Eukaryota; kingdom Fungi; phylum Basidiomycota; class Tremellomycetes; order Cystofilobasidiales; family Mrakiaceae; genus Tausonia; species Tausonia pullulans. Next base: position 916,215 of record OX637623.1, on the reverse strand, counting down.
GTCTGACGCGTGATCCGCTATCTGAAGCTTGGTCTGGTCCCAAGCCTCGAAGGGGTCTCTGATCTCTGTGAGCGCATCTTGGTGCCACTTGGGGATATGGTAGAGGAAAAACTCAACGAAGCCTGTGATCTTCAGCAGGTGTGTGCCAATCTTATACGATCCTGGACCGTGCTCCAGTGCACCTGGGAAGGTGAGGCTGAGTTCGATCGGCTTGTGGCTAGAGTAGAGGTGGCCAGACGGTCGTGGCAGGAAGCGCTGTCGTACGGCTCGGCTAGCGAGTAGAGGGGACAGGTAGAAGCGATCGATGCGGCGATCTGTTCGCGTGATGCCAGTATAGTTAGTGAACTCGCGCTGAAGCGGGTATAGGGATCGGTATGGGTCAGAGAGGGCAAAGTCCCGGGCCAGCCGGCACATTTCCTCCTTTCCCGCGTTCTGGGTAAATTGGCTCATCCCGTCGAGGTAGCTGTCCTCCACACAGTTCCAGTCCCCGCCCAGGAGGAGAGGAATGTCGGAGTGGGCAGGTATCTTGCGAGATAGAGTAGAGAGGAACTCCTTTGTCGAACGGCCGTTCGTTTGGCTGTCTCGGCAGGGGACGTAGACTGCAGCCACCCTGACGGCTTCACCGGCGATGACGAACACGGCATCCGTCAGGTTGGTTCGTAAGATGGGAGAGGAGCGGGAGATGGATCTGATCCTAGTCGGAGGGGTATTGGGAGGGAGGAATCGAGAGGCATGCCGCCAGAGGATGGCAGTCTGGCAACCGAGCGTAAAGATCGAGCCGAAGCCCATATCTTCACACTCAGCTGTCCAGGTCGCCACCTGATCTGGTGTCGTGCATGCCACTTCTGAGAGAAGGTATATGTCAGCCTTGGATCGTGAATAAAGAGAGAGGAGGAGACTGCGGGCGCGATCTCGCGTGAACACCCTCTGGATGTTCGCCGCGACAATCTGGACATCGTTGTACACCATTATTCTTCCATGTCCTCGGCTTCAGCCAAGGTCACGAGGGTACGCTCGATGGGTGCCTGGGAGGACGGCGTGGAGGGGATAAGAGAAGGAGTAGAGGGTGGGTTCAGGGGGAGCGAAGATGGCGGGGATGGGGATGAGGGTGGAGGAGATGATGGTGACAGGGGAGGTGGGGTGGGAGGTGGATGCTCGTCTTCGACCTGCATCCCGTCTTCTGTCCTCTCCAGACCCCCCTCGTTGTCCTCCTCTAGGGCGCCCAGAGTGCGAATGGGTTGCGAGCCCGCATTGCGCGGTGCTTCTTCTGATTGGGGGTGGGAGGAGTCGGCGTGAGCAGGAGGTGTGGCCGCCTCCGTCGTGGCTTCCGTCGGCCTGTTCAGTGACCTCCTTTTGGATTTGTGTACAAGCTGGTATCCATCCAGGTCTGGTCCCGGTGCGGCAGGTCGTTGGGGGGTCCTTCGGTTGGTGCTTGCGCACTCGCTGGAAGGTTTGCCTTCGGGCGACCTGGGCATCGGGTCGAAGGGTGAGCGTGCGATCCGCATCCGCCACACTCTGGAGCGGTGGGACAGTTTGGACGAGCGTGCTCCATTGAGTGGCAGTAATAGCAGTATGTCGAGGCTGGACGAGATGGAGAGTGTGTCGCAGAGCTAGTCTGGACAGGTTTGAAAATGACGTAGTGGTTATCCCAGCCGGATAGCTTCTGAGAGAAGGCATTTGCCCTCGGCATCGTCTTGGAGCCAGAGAGGTCGAGTAGGACTCTAACCCGGCCAGTGGGCGCGATGGGTGCGCGGGGGTCAAATTGAGGCAGGAACAGGACGACTCTGTCTCCGGAGGCTTCTACCTGTTTGCGAAACTCCTCCTCCACTCCGTTGCCTTTTTCGAAGTTCTCCAGCAGGCCTTCCTGCAGAAGCTTGTTTTGGGTATTGTAGCACGCGTGGATCTGGGGTTTCACCCCTCTCACATTCAGCGGCAGGGACTGTAGCTGGGTAAGGATGTCTTGAGCATCTTCTTCAGAATCGACTTGGAGGAGCATTCTGCCTTTAGGGTCCTTGAGAGGACGGACTAGGCCAGACAGCCGTTCGTCGCACTTCGCAATCGCAATAGAGATCTCGATGGGAGTGGTATCTTGAGGGACGGACATGGCTAGACAGTTCGCGCGGTCGGTAGCCAGGGCCGGGGCGATTGGGGTATTATCACGCGGAGATTGTTGAGCGGCTCCGAAGGCGAAGGTGAACCGGGGCTGGGTGCCAGACGAGTCACGTTGTCTCGCAGCTGAGTTTGTAGGATGAGCCTGTTTGACGGCGTTCGCATAAGAGCGGCCGATGGCGTTCGGCTGGGATTTCGCGGCGGCGCGAGTGCGAGTGCCGGCGGAGGTCGCCGGCGCGGGCGACGCGGCGCCGGGGGCGAAGAGAGGTTGTTGAGAGAGAGTCTCGCTTGTGGAGCGAGACGGTGTGGGGCGCGTCACTTCGGACGTGGAGGATAGAGCGGCATTGAGGTCGCTGATGGCTGAGCTCGACCGCGTGATACGGCGAGTTGAAGGAGTTGCAGGGGTTCTGCGGAGGGGGGAGGGAGAAGAGAGGAGGGCCGTGGGGCTGATATGGATGAGGGGGTTGGTAGGGTTGGTACGGTTGGTAGGATTGGTAGGAGTGCTGGGGTCGGTAGGATTGGTAGGAGTGCTAGGGCTGCTAGGACTGGTCGGATGGGCAGGTGGGCTGAGGGTGGGTTTGTTGACGGGCGTTTGGGGACGTTCGTCGACGCGAGAGGGCGTATTGGTCGCGTCTTGGACGCTTGGGGTTTCATCGGATCCGCTCTTTCTCTTTGCTGAGGAGGGAGGGTTGGTTTTTTTTTGTATTTAAGTCATGAGTTATACGTGGAGAACGAGGTAACCCTATGAGAGATAGCGAGTTGTAGCTAGATAGAGGGAGAGCGGACATGACCGAGCGCGAGATCGTCGGGCGAGGCGCCGTGGGAAGAGGGTTGGCCGAACCACTGGGGATGGTTGGCCGGACGGCGTGATGGGCGCCGTGAGAGGGGGGGTCGAACCACCGGGATGGTGGTTGGCCGGAAGAGGGTTGGTCGAACCACCGGGGATGGTTGGCCGGACGGCGTGATGGGCGCCGTGAGAGGGGGGGTCGAACCACCGGGATGGTGGTTGGCCGGAAGAGGGTTGGTCGAACCACCGGGGATGGTTGGCCGGACGGCGTGATGGGCGCCGTGAGAGGGGGGGTCGAACCACCGGGATGGTGGTTGGTTGATGGTGGAATTTCTTTTTGCTATACATATAGCAGTTTAGATCTCCGAAACCCATCAATATTTCTAATAAAGATATTGTCTTTGGTGGTCCAACGGCTAAGATGTCCGCCTGTCAATCTTGCATGACATGCAGTTGTCCGCGGGAGACCGGGGTTCGACTCCCCGCCAGAGAGGATTTTTGTTTTTCAACCCTTCACCCACCTTCACCCACCTTCATTTATCTCAATTAGTTATTGGTAGGGAGTTGATGAAGGAATGAGGCGAGGAACTCCCGCCCTCAAACAATTTGAAGTGGCCCTTCTACGGCGAAGTGACTGCGGCATTCTTCGTGTGAGGACCTGTCAGAGCCATTTTCAGCCAGACCCGCGTCAGGTCGTCGGCGAATTGCCGGCACGTTGCTGGCCCGTGTCGTAGCCTGTCCGTCGGCGGACGGGGTCGAAACGGCCCGACAGCGTGACACAGCAAGCCATCGCTTCCTCTCACAGCGAGCAACGACCAACATGACCGAGCGAACACCTGCCTACCTGTACTTGGGCGCGTACGACGTCCCGACCCTCAAGATCCAGTTCAAGTCCATCCCTGAGCTCGTCACGAAGGGCTGCCACGCCTTCGTTTGGCTGCCTGAGGGAGACGCCCCAGTCGAGGGATGGCCTGTCGGTTGGTACCTCTTCTTATGCTCGGACTAGCAAGGACAAGCGACTAAGGAGTTTGGTATCCAGCTCTTATAATTCATGGTGGAGGGTTCACATTCAACGGTAAGTCTCCTGGCGGTCAAGCGAGAATCAGACGAGGAGAGACGCAGGTCTGACGCGATGACACATCCATTCCTCCTAGGTGCTCTCGGGATTGCCTCAAGCCAGGTCAACTACCTTGTCAAGCGAGGAATCGCCTGCGTCTCCGTCGAGTACAGGCTCTTGCCCCAGTACGTCAACTAGCGTAGTCCTTGCCGATACGACTTGTTTTGGGCTGATCCGAGGATCGCTCGGTGCTCGGCCCGCTTCACTTCGACTTGTCCCTCTCCCCAATCTCCATTTTTTATCAGCTATCACCTCGACGACATATACGAGGACTGTGTTGACAGCATCAAGTGGATCACAAGCGGAAAGATGAACGAGGTCATTGCCGGCAAGGGCAAGGTCGATGGCAGCAATATGGCCGTCTTCGGTCACTCGTGAGTCGACGTTGTCGCCGTTCACATCCAGCTCAGTTTCGTCTTGCTGATCGCTTGGTCGGGCCATTTTGTTCAGGGCGGGAGGTCACCTGTCGGCCATGATGGTGTGCCCCTCTTTCTCCTCGGCGTGTCTCTGGGCATCCTCCTTGACCGGTTCTATTTGTTGTCTCTTCCTTAGGGTCACTTCCATCCTCCAATGAAGGCTTGCTTCCTCGTCTACGGCCTATTTGACCAGATCGCCACAGATTCTAAGGGGCGTGAGGCCTGCAACAAAGCTATCATGGCCCGGCCCGAGGCGGAGCAGCAGATGATCAGGGAGCTCCTTGCCGGGCCAGGCACGACCGACAATCCTGACATGCGCGTCAATCCCCCGCTCGTTGCTTCTCATCGAGGCTGACTGTGTCTCCATCTCTTCTGCTCAGGCCTATTCCCGAAACTGGCATGACTGGCCTCCACGCTTGGGGCTGGAGTGTTAGTCTCGACCAAGTTGAGCTTTCAAAGCGTTCTCAAGGATTGATCTCTCTCTCTCTTTTCTCATCAGGCTATGATGTCTGGCAGCCTATTCGCTCAAATGCTCCCCGAAGGCGTCCCGCTTAATGAGGAGACCCGCAAGCGGTATTCGCCGTACCATCTCGCTGACCGCAACTTCCCACCGACGTTCCTCGCCACTGGAGATGCCGACGACGTCGTCGCGCCGTCGCAGAGCCATCGGTTCGCGGAGAAGCTCAAGGAGTTGGGCGTCGAGGCGCACGTTGCTGAGGCGAAGGGCGCCAATCACTCGTGGGTGTCCCACCCTCTCCTCCTGGCGGACGATGCTCACTTGCCTGCTCTTCCCCTCCAAGATACGACATGTACGAGCGCAACGCGTGGTCTTCCCGGGCCGAAGAGTGGTGGACGGATTCAATCGTCCCCGGGCTGGCGTTCCTCGTCTCGAAGTTAAAGCCGGAGGCGGTTTCTGCTTGAGGAGAAACGGGCAATGTCGAGCGAGCACCTGCGCGCTGAATCGATCTGGGCGAAAGGAGAGTATGATAAACATGCAGTAGCACCTCAAAGGGCAACCCACAGCTTTCCTCCGCCATCATGCCCTTGCAGAAAGAGCGGAGTCTCGCGGTTCAGGCAGGCCATGCGAGAAGTAGAAGAGTGTCAGCATTGGCCGGTGCACTCGAAGACAGGGATACGGAGCAGATGCGCTCAGAAGTTGCTGGATAGCTCGCTCAATGTGTGATGCTGCGAACAGCGACGGCCCGCAGTGGTAAAGCAACGACTAGAAAAGAGGGCGAGGAAGAACAGCAAGGGGACGCGCAATCCTTTTTTCTTCGCAGCTCTAGGCACACCTTCATCAACGCCAAGGAACTCATTCCCTGTCTGTCTGCAACTCAAGTCATCCTCTGGTGAGAAGCGCTCGCTTGCAAGGTAGCGAAATGAGGAGACTCGTAGCACTTGAGCCTCTCTCTTCCCCACCGATCAGCGGCCCGTGCTTCCCTCATTCCCCGTCCCTCTCTTTGAACGGCCTGTCTCTCCCCTTCCCATCTCCAACCAGCACAATCCTCAACGCGCCCACTCGCCCCATCATGTGGGCCTTCCTATTTAATTGCCTCACCCGGCTCCTCCTCCGGCTTCTCGCGCTTGGCCCTGTCCCACGACACGTCGCGTTCGTCATGGACGGCAACCGCCGGTTTGCGCGCCTGCGAGGGCAGAGGGTTGTCGAGGGGCATTTACGGGGGTTTGAGAGCCTGCGGACGGTGAGTCCGGTCGAGAGGGAGAGGGTGTGAAGGTGTTGGGCGTGGGCTGACGAGGGGCCGACAACGACAGGTCCTCGAGACTTGCTTGAGGCTCAACATCGAGTGCGTGAGCGTATACGCTTTCTCCATCGAGAACTTCTCGAGGCCACAGGATGAGATCGACGCTTTGATGGACATGATGCGGGGGCGGTTCCGGGAGCTCGCTGACAAGGGGTGCGTCGTGATGAACGAACCGGGCGAGTGGGCAAGACGCGTCGACGTAACTGACGCTGCCTCGACGTGCCACGTGCAGAGAGCTACTGGAGCGGTATGACGTCCGCGTTAACTTGATCGGCCAAGTTGGTTTGCTCCCAGAAGATGTACAAAAGAGCTGTCGGGAGATGGAGGACCTGACGAGGCACCATAAACGGTTTGTCGCGTTCTCGTTCCCATGCAACACCCCGACCTGAAGCGCGTGATTGACCTGTCTGTCTTTCGCCCTCGCCGCCGCCGCCTTCATCTCGCGCTTCAGAGCCATCCTCAACGTCTGCTTGCCGTATACCTCCCGAGACGAGATGACGACAGCTATCAAGACGACCGTTGAGGTGCACGGTGAAGAGCCTGCGTGAGTCCTATCCATTCTCTCCTCATTCTTGTGCGCGCGCCTTCTTCCCTCGCTGAATCCAATCCCTCCCTCCCCCAAACATTGCCTAGCCTCATCACCCCGTCCCTTCTCGGCTCCCAACTTCCCACAACCCTCGCTTCCTCGCCGCCTCTCTCCCTTCTCATCAGAACCTCGGGCGTCCGTCGCCTGTCCGACTTCTTCCTCTGGCAGGCCTCGTGGCCAGAAGCGGCGGATATGCTCACCATCGGCGGCGGCGGAGGGGCGAGCGGAGGAGAGGGAGGCCCAAGAGTCTATTTCGTCGACACCTTCTGGCCGGAGTTTGGGACGAGGGAGATGGCGCGGGTGCTGTTGAGCTGGCAGAGGGAGGTTTGGTGGGATCGTTGGAGGAGGATGGGTCGGTCGGCGAAGGCACGGGCGACGGAGAAGGTGAGAACGAGTTGAGAAGGATCTCATTTTTTTTTCATGGGCAGAGAGAGGGGAGAGGGAAAGCCCAGGGAAAAAAGAGACATGAGAGAAGGCAAACGAGACAGATGCAATGAAACAGAGAAGCGAACTGTAGGCCCGAGAGAGAGGAAGAGAGAGACAGAGAGAGCTGAAGGGATAGAGAAAACCCAGAGAAAAAGGGAAGGAATGCAAACGAGCGAGAGAGAAAGGGAGAGACATATGCAAAGCAGTCGTGAGGGGCAGCTACAGGGAGGGGTGGGGAGGAGGGGAGGGAAGGAAGAAGCTACCGGACCCGATCTACGGGCAGAGGTAGACATCTTTGTCCGAGGAAAAGTATATAATCCTGGTTTGTGAGGAGGTTGGGAAAAAAAAGCGCAATTGCTGCGCCCACAAGGAAAAAGAGGAGGAGAGTGACTGCGCCTAGTCCGCTGCCGAGCGGAAAGACATGATTTCCTCGTAAAGCAGCTCCTTGAGCGTCTCGCGGGAGATCTCGTCCTTCTGAAGGTCAAACTCGAAGAAATCGGCCGCGAGAGGAGGAGCGACAGGCTCGTCGTCCGGGTCGTGGTATGACTCAAGGTACGGGTGGCAGAGCGCCTGCTCTACGGTGAGACGCTTCTTCGGGTCGAAGGTGAGCGTCTTCTGGAGGAAGTCGACGGCCGCGGGGCTGGCGTTCGGGTAAAGTTGGGAGAAGGGCCTCTTCTTGCGGAAGGGGAGGGCACTAGGGTAGCAAAGGAGGAGTTAGTCTCGCTGTCTCTTCATCGCAGGGGCGGAGAGGGCTCACCGGATGTAATCCCTAGATCGTCGCGAGTTGATGGCATAGAACTCGTCGAGCGTCGGCGTGCCAAGAACGTCGAGGATAAGGGTGAGCTGGTGGTGGTAGTCGCGGCCGGGGAAGATAGGCTTGCCCGAGAGCATCTCGGCAAGGATGCATCCGACGGACCAGACGTCGATGGCCTGGGATGTAATCCTTCGTTAGGCTTTTATCCTGAAAAGACAAGGGAAGCAGGCAACCTACCTTGGTGTACTGCTTGAAGGTGAGCATAATTTCCGGGGCGCGGTACCATCGTGTCGCAACGTATTCCGTCATGAAGCCCGTCTCGGTGCCGTTCGGCTCGGCCGTCTTGACGCTCCGGGCCAGACCAAAGTCGCAGACCTTGAGGTCACAGTTGGCGTTGAGAAGGAGGTTCGAAGGTTTAAGGTCACGGTGAATGACGTCCGCAGAGTGAAGCGCCTTGAGGGCGCGGAGGGTCTGGTAGATGAAGTACTGTGGGGAGGGAGGCAAGTAGATGAGTCAGTGTACAAGTTGAGAAAGCCTGAGTAGTGACTAACAGACCTGGGCATGGTCGTCCGAGAGGTCTTGCGTCCGGATGACGCGGTGCATGTCGGTCTCCATGAGCTCCTGGACGACTGTGGTAATGCGATCGCGTCAGATGGGAAGCATTCGTGTCTTTCTAGGGCGCGAGGGGACCCACGGTAAACTTCCTTGAAGGACTCGAGCGAGCTCGGCTTGACAATGTCGACGATCGAGATGATCTGGGGAGAGGGGGAAGGAACAATCATTGGCCTTGCGTTAGCAGTCTGGAAGGGAGCCAAGAGGGGCGGCCGGTCTGTCACTCCTAGGGGCTCACGTTTTCAGAGACCTGGTTTTCCACACCGGAAGACCTCATCAGCAATCCAGAACAGACAATATGCGCGCAATGGACAGTGGGCGCACCCCCATCTCGGCAAAGTACTTGAGCAATTTGAGCTCGCGGAGTGTCCGGAGGCAGAACATCGAGTGCTCAAAGGGGGCGATCTTTTTGATCGCGACCTTGACGCCTGACGCCCGGTGGATCGCCGAAACGCTATTGAAGAGAGAGGGAGGGGACCGAGCGGGCGAGAGAGTGGCGGGTCAAGAGACGAAACGGATGAGAAAAGAGAGGGAAGCGCGCGGGCAAAGGATAAGCCTCCGAAATGAAGTGGTCTCGGTGAAAGAAGACGGGACAAGAAGGGTGCGAGAGAGAAGAACGCACACGACACCGTACGCGCCCTCGCCAATGACATCGAGGACTTGGTACTTGGTGCCTGTTGCACGGGGGTAGGGTGGGAGGAGGGGGTTTGACGTCAGTACGCCCGCCGGATCTTGTTACTTCTCTCTCGCACACGTCGTAGTTGTCACCTCATTCTCTGTCCTGGTCTGTGCTCGCACAGTAGCCCTCTCAGCACTTCGAAAGAGAGGGCCGCGCCGGCACTCGTTCGTCGTTTAAGAGGGCCTCGGCCCCTGCCGTCGCTCATGGGCCGCCTCCCCCCACCCCACCCCTCGCGACGCGACTACCCTTCCTCCACGCGGCGGAAGAGAGCGAGTGCGACAAGGGAGGGAGAGTAAGGGGGAGGCCCCGGATATCGAGCACCCCGAGAAGCCAAGAGCGCCACAAACGCCAACGCCGGCGTTCTCTTCACACACACACACACACGAGCCAGAGAAGGAGCCGGAGCGCACGAAGCAAGAGGGGGAGACAGCAGGGAAGCGACCCAAACGCGAGATGACGCCGCTCCTTGGCAGGGGTGCAGGCGGGACTGACCGACGTTGAAGCGGACCTTGCGCGGGGCGCTCTGGCTGTTCGAGTGAGCGTGCGCCTGCTTCGCTGCGGGCCTAGGCGCGGATGCAGCGGCGGCGGTTTGGGAGGACGAGGCGACGGCGGCGGACATGGCGCGGTGGGAGGAAGAAAGGGAGCGAGACGGAGGAGAAGGGGGGAGGGGGGAGGAGACGACCAGGGCAGAGGGTGGGGGAGGAAAGAGGATATGCGTGCGTCAAGGGAAGGAGGGAGGAGAGAAAGGGAGGGTAAGGGGAAGGGACGGAGGTGGTGGGTGGTGGGTACTGCAAGTGAGGGAAAGGGAGCTGATCCAGGCCAGGACTCTGGGGTCTCGTCGTCAGGGCCGTAGGGGTGATGGTCGTGAGGAAGGGAGCTCAAACACAAGAAAGGGAATGAGGGGGTGTGCGTGAGAGAGGAGAGAGGATGGCGGGCAGAGGCGGCGCTCGGGGCGCTCGGGCGGCTGCTGCCCCTGAGTAATTCCAGCCCACGCGTTTCAGATCGACGGCCAGACAAGCACCCCGCCCGCCGTCGACCAGGAGGGAAGCGAGCCGGGGAAAGCTCCTCCCTCTGGCGCCCTTGTCCGCTCGCCTCCTCTTCATGCTCCCTCGAAGGATGCCAAGCGACGGGCAGAATCCAAGGCCGCGCGTCGACTACGAGGTTTGACCGACCTTCTCCGGCCTGGTCCGCACAACGGCCGCCTCCTCTTCCCCCGATCCGGGCTTCCTTGCCCGTACTTTGCCTCTCCCTTCTCTCGTGGTCTCTTTCCGCCGGATGATAAGCCGACGATCTCGCGGCGATTTGGTGAAGAGAAAGAAAGACCGACCACTGCTGTCGACAGGATGCAGAGCAGCCCGAAGGTCCATGCCCCGCCTCCACCTCCCTCTCGGATTTGTTCCTCGTTTTAGTCAACCTGTCTATCTTCTTCGACGACCAGCCACCAACACAGACAGGTCTCCCTTGATTTTGTCTCTCACACCACCTGCTCCTGCTTTCCCTCCTGCGAACGCGTGACCCATCCCATCACCACGACAATCCGGCCCTCCCCTTACAATGGCACACACCCTCCAGCAGCTCCCCCACCTCGAGGGCGAGCTCGCCTCCCTTCTCGCCCTCCATTCCCGCATCCACGCCCTCCCTGACCGGACTCGCTGGCCGACGGAACAAGTCCCGCTCCTCCCTGGGTCGAGCCGCGTGTTCAGTGCGTCCGCCTTCACCTCCTTGGGCAGTACCCTTGAAGGCAACTGACGTTTGAGCGCCGCTTATAGTCAAGGGCGAGATAGTCCATACGAACGACCTGAGGGTCCACCTTGGGGATGGGTGGTGGGCTGAGATGACGGCGAAGCAGGCGGGCGCGTTCGTTGGGAGGAAAGTTGAAGGTGCGTTCGCGTTGACTCTCTCGTTTGCTTGCATTCACCGAGTAGGGAAAAACGGGAGGGAGAGGAGGTCATTGGAGCCTTTTGCTTCTGCTATGGGCAAGGATCACTCGTCGCCTCTCGCTTCTGCCGAGTCACGCTGGACGGTCGGTCAAGCGGACGCGTAGGAACGAGAGATAGGACGACGCGACTTGAGTGGACGCGCGCCCATCGACAGACTTCGCATCCTCCTTCCCTTGGCCCCCTTCTGTGTGAGCTGAAGATCAACTCTTTTTTTCTTTTTTCTTTCTCATTCAGCCATCAAATCCCACATTCTCCAGCTCCAGCTCCTCGCCCTCGAACCCGCCGGAAGCAGCACCCCCTCCCGACAACCGATCCTCTCCCCTGGAACTCCCGGTCTCACCACCCCTCGAACAATGCCCCTCCCATCCTCGTCTTCCGCAGCAGCACCCAAGGGCATCGCCCGCCCCCTCCTCTCCGAGACCGGTTCGGCGCTTCTCGATCCGGATACGTCGCTTGCTCTGCATGAGATCGTTGAGCCCGAGTCGTCGGCTGCGTCGAATGCGGCAGCGCGACCAGCGCCAGCGCCGATGCCCATCGGCGGAGGCAGCAGTTCGAAGACAGAGTCGGAAAAGGCCCGGCAGGCGAGGATCCAGAGGGTTCTGGAGGCTGCTGAGCAAGAAGAGGGCGAGGAGGAACACGATGCCGACAAGGGGAAGTCAACACAATCTACCGCCCCCTCGGCCATCGCGGAGGAGAGGGAGGAGGAGGGGCAGCAGCAGCCACTCAGAGGCACCGTCCGTCCGATAGTCGGGACAGGCGGGAACCCTGTGATGGACGAGATGACAAAATTGCCGTTGGCGGAGATCGTCGAGCGTGCATCGGCGCCGGAGGCGGTGGAGACGGTTCGACCTCCGCCGCCGGCACCGGCGCCCGTGGAGCGGGCGGAGGGAGATGACAAGGCGATAAGGGCGAGGGTTAGGAAGGCGATGGAGAAGGCTGAGAAGGAGGAGGAACAGGAGGAAGAGGCAGAAAAGGCAAAGGCGGCTGGAAGCACAGAGAAGAAAAAGGAGGAGCACGTCCCCGTCAACATGATGAACGAGGTGCGTCTTGCCCGCTCTCTCTCTCTTCGTCTCATATGCGAGCCTATTGCTCATCCGCCTCTCCTCTCTCACACTCCAGATCCTCTCGGAAGACGGCCTTCCGATCTCCCGGATCCAAATCCCCGCCTCAGCGAGCGACGACCCCGCCGCCCCACGGGCGATCCCGCTCCCTCCACCTCTCCCTCGAGGGGATGGTTCATCGACTACCGAGGCCGAGCGGAAGGCTGAGCGAGATCGATTGTTTGCGGTGCTTGAGGCGGAGGAGGAGGAGTTGGAACGGGAGGAGGCAATGGAGCTCTTGGAGCCGGCGAAGAAGGCGACCAAGGGCAAAGCGACGGCTGAGGTTGAAGAGGAGGAGGATGAGGTCGCTATCGAGGAGGAAGAGGAGGAGGAGGAGGAGGAGGAGGAGGAAGAGGAGGAGGGCAACGACGACATGGCCAAGGCCGGCCTGGACAAGGGCAAGAGTCGTGCTCGTCCTTTGGCGACTGTTGGCTCGACGACGACTTCTTCCCGCAGAAAACGGGTCTCCTTCTCCGGAACGGACCACGTCAAGGAGTTTGTCTCGTCCGAGATCATTGTCCCTTCTTCTTCGTCTGAGGCCTCGACGTCTCCGCCAGCCGAGAGCACCTCGACCCAGCCGACCAAGACGATTTCGGCGGAGGAAGAGGTGGCCGACGGCAAGAGCTCCAAGCGTTCTCACGCTACGGCGCCGGCAGGCCCACCGTTGAAGGGCCTCGTAATCGAGCGACCGCCGGCGCCGCCGATGCCGCCTTCGAAGAACGGGCGCTTTCAGGTCGGAAGTGGCGCGAGGGAATCGAGCGCTTCGAGGAGGACTCCGCCGTCGCCCGCACCGGAGCCTTCGACGGCAGGTTCGGCTCTTGCTCCTGTTACCCTCGCTTCATCGCCCTCCGAGACTAAGTCCGAAGCGGCCGAGAAGGTCTCGGCGAGTGATGATGACGACAATGACTCGGACAGCATCATCTATTCGGACCTCTCCGAGGAGGACGACGGCGATGGCGTGCCTCGGGACCTCACAGGCGACGGTTCCTTCGGTATGGACGAAAAGATGCAGCTCCGCGAAGCTGCTGTCGAGTACTACCGTCTCAAGGGCGTCCTCCAGTCCCGAGGCGGGTTCGAGGCGCTCGCCTCTCAAGCGGGCATGTCGGGCGGGGAGGACGAAAGCGAGTTTGTACCGCTCAATGCGACGGTCTCGCAGTCGCTTGATGCGCAGATCTTGGAGATTCCGGGCAGGTCGTCTGCCTCGAGCTCAGCTTCGACTGGTGGAGCGAGCCGGTTCAGGGAGAGCCTTCTACCGCCAGCGGGGGTCCCCCTGCCAACGCTCGTAACGGGTGGGTCGGCTCGTGGTGCGCTGAAGGATGCGATCCGGATCGGCAAGCTCGAGAACGGCAAGCTCGTTGTCGGCGGATCGGCTGGGAACGAGGATGACGACGACACCGACGACGAGAACGACGACGGGGACCAGAGCGAGGAAGATGAGCTTGTTGAAGCCGGCAAGGAGGCCCTGCTTTGGGGCATGGTTGGCGGCGTCGTCGTCAAAGAGGAGGACCTCGTTGAAGGCGGGGAGGATGTCCTTAAGAGTGCACCAGTCTCGAACAAGGCGGCCAAGCCGGCGGTCGAGAACGCCGTGAAGAAGGCACCTGAAACGAGGATGGATTTCTACCAGAACGAGAAGTAGGTTGCTCTGCTGGTTCTTCGCTGTCCCGTGTTGCGCGGTGCCTGACCATTCTCCTCCCCAGGACTGTCACCGTCTCGGTCTTTGAAAAGGGTCTCACTGAGTCGGACGTCCAAGCGAGCTTTGAGGAGAACTCTGTCCGTTGACCCCTCAGTCTCGTTCGTCCGACTACTCTGCTATGACTGACCCTCCTTCTCACGTCCCCACAGATCACCCTCTCCCTCCTCCCCTCCGGCCGACAGATCGCCCTTTCCCCGCTCTATGCCCCGATCATTGCCGAGCTTTCGTCGCTCCGCGTCTCGTCCGTCAAGATTGAGCTCCTCTTGCTCAAGCGCGAGCCCGGTCGTCGCTGGCCTTCCATCCACGCGCTCAAGCCCAAGGTGCTTGCCCCTCATCCGTTCGAGCAGCCGAAGCCCGGCCTTCCCACGCCCGCCCTCGCCCGGCCTGGCCCCCCCAACGGCCAAGACGTCGTGGCGCCCATTGTGCAGGCAGCCGCCGGCGGCGCCCCTGCTTTGGCGTCCACCGTCGCCCTCGTCGACTCGCCGTCTGACCCACCTCCACCGCCAGCGCCCACGGCCGCCCAGCCCGCCAAGGTCTCGCGTTTCAAGCAACGCAAGGAGGACGCCGCTGCCGCTGCCGCTGCCGGCGTCATTGCTCCTGCTTCTGCCCCTGCTCCGGCTCCTGCTCCGGCTCCGGCAGCGACGACCCCGCTGCCTCCGCCGCCGCCAGCGACCCAGTCGCTCGTAGGTGAGGCAGTCGAGCGCGTGGCGCCCATCATTCCGTCGGTCGCCCCTTCCGCCCCTGTGGAGCCGGGGGACAGGAAGCCGAAGAGGGTGAGTCGGTTCAAGTCGGAGCGAACCGGTAGTGGCCCGTGAGCGACGAGCGAGGAGGAGGGTTGGTTGGTAGTGAGTGGAGGAGGATGAATGGGCTGGATGCGATACGATACGATGCCTCTTTGCTTGGCGAGGGAGAAGAGAGAAGAGAACACATGGGATCGTGATGGGAGAAAGGAGAAGGTAAGCGAGACCGGGAAACTAGATAATTGAACATCTCCTTTTACTACGAAAGGAAGAAGGGGAGGGGTGGAGAGACAGAGCCAAAAAAAAAACAAATAAATCGGTCAGCGCAATGATCTCCATCTGCCACGAACGTGAGAAGCCAGCCGATGACTCACCGTGATGACAGTGGGCTCCTTGCGGCCCGTGAACTCTTCGAGCTTGGAGAGCGCAAGCGCGACCTCAATGAGAGGCTTGAGTCCGACTTGTGCGTCCTGGTCGAACTCGCTCGCGTCCTTGGTGTACTTCTCAATATACAGCCTGACGGTCGCTCCACTCGAACCGGTTCCCGAGAGACGGAAGACAATGCGGGAGCCGTCCTTGAAGCGGACATAGAGACCCTGCTTCTTGGAGACGGAACCGTCGATCGGGTCGGTGTAGGCAAAGTCGTCAGCCTCGGCGACCTCGAAGGCGGTGTCTGAGGTGGTGGCCTTGAGGGAGGAGCCAACGAAGGACGACGAGGCGAAGACGGTCCGGAGGTTGTCGACGAGCTTCTCGGCGCCGGCAGACTCAACCTCCTCGTAGTCGTACCTGCGAGGATTGGGTTTGGTGTGAGTCGATGCTCATGCTGGCCGAGTGGATCAAGGGAAAGGATACGACTCACCGAGAGAAGAAGCTGCGGCCGTACTTCTTGTAGAACTCGAGCTTGACCTCGTTGATGCCCGCTCCGGGGGTCTTCTTCTGAGCGGCGGCGAGGATCTGGAGCCAGGCTGAGTACAGCAGAGGGAAGGGCCAAGTTCAGCCATCCGATCGCGTCAGGTTCTCAGCGATCGATCGATGCCGCACGCACCGACGACAGCCCAAAGTCCGTCCTTCTCGCGGATGTGGTCCGAGCCGGTTCCGAACGACTCCTCTCCGCAGATGGAGAGACGGCCGGCGTCCATGAGGTTGCCGAAGAACTTCCATCCTGTGAAGATCGAGCAGGGGTCAGTTAGCATGGGCCGAAAGATTTCGCGGGCTAGAGCTGGACGACGACGTTGCGCACCAGTCGGGACCTCGAAGATCTCGAAGCCCTTGGCCTTGGCGACCAGGTCAATGGCGCCCGAGGTGGGCATCGACCTCGCGAGACCCTTGACGCCTCCCTTCTTGAAGTACGGGATTGAGTCGGCGTAGTCGGCGATCATGGCGACTGAGTCAGAAGGCGTGACGAACGCGCCCTTGCCATAGATCATGTTGCGGTCGCCGTCACCATCCGAAGCAGCGCCGAACGTGATGTCGTTCTTCTCGACGGCCTCGACGAGGTCGTGCGCGTACGTGAGGTTCGGGTCCGGGTGCCCCCCACCAAAGTCCGGGAGAGGGACGCAGTTCTGAATCGACGACTCCGGAAGACCGAGCTCCTCAACAAAGATGGCGCGACCGTAGGGTCCCGTGACTCCGTTGAGGCCGTCGAAGAGGACGGAGGGAGCCTTGTGGCCGGCAGGGGGCGCCGAGTGGAGGTACGACTTGATCTGAGCAAAGTCAAAGATGGAGCGGAGGAGGTCCAGGTAGTCGGCGACAGAGTCGATAATCTCGACCTCGAGGGGGCCGGCCTTGACGGTGCCAATCTTCTTGAGATCGACCTGGGGAGGGAACGAGAGCGTCAGAGTTTGTTTCTGCTACGACCTCGAGTGCTCCTCCTCACCTCGGGGAGGGCGATCGACTTGTACGACGAGATGGTCTTGGTGATCTCGTAGATGCTCTCGGTGATAGACTCGGGTGCGGGTCCACCGTTCGACATGTTGTATTTGATACCAAAGTCGTTCTCCGGCCCTCCCGGGTTGTGCGACGCGGTGAGGAGGATACCTCCATCAGCCTTGTGAGATCGGATCACGTGCGACGCGGCGGGTGTGGAGAGGATCGAGTCGTGGCCGATGATAAGCTTGGCGACACCGTTGCCGGCGGCGATGCGGATGATGGTCTGGCACGTCTCGCGAGCGAAGTAGCGGCCGTCGCCACCGACAACGAGCGTCTTGCCCTCGGGGCCGCCGGGGATGGCGGAGAGGGTCGCCTGGACGAAGTTTTCGGTGTAATTCTAGTTGAGAAATAGGAGGAGAGGAAAGTTAGTCCTCGATAGACAAGGTGAGAGAGTTGGGGAAAGCGATGGAAGGAAAGAGACAGGTGGGCGGGGGGAAGGGGGGGGGGGGGGGGGGGAGCGACCGGGGTCGAACATGAACCGGGTTTACTGAGGAAGCGAGGAAACGACGGAACCCGGACCCGACAGGTCATGCGGGGTATGAGGAGGAGAAGTGGAATCTCATCGCAGCCCGTTCAGGCACTCAGGCCTCCGAGGAGGGGGCAGGACAGAGGCAGTTGCTGGAGGTCTCGAACAGCTCGTGAGCTCGGTCGCTCGCCGACCAGCCAGCTCCTTCGAGATGAGGCTCCTCCATCTGAGGGGTCTTGCGTGAGGGAGCAGCTCAAGACAGGCCTTGGGATGGGCGAGAGATAGCAGCGCAAGCGAAGTCTCTCGTGTCCCATCATCGGCCTTGGATCAAGTCTGTCAAGGTCCTAAGAGCACTAGCAACTCCAAGACTACGTCAAGCCTCCTCGGACAAGTCGAACGACGTCAGAGAAGGGCCAGCGAGCGCGAGAGAACGCGCCGCACCCTCAGACGGTGGCAGCGCAGAAAGTGCTAACTCGTACACAAAAGCGCCACTCTACAAGCCCAGTCGTTAGGCCTGCAGCCGCTGCTCATGCTAAGAAGAGGAGAACGGGCGTCGACGGATGGGAGCGAGCGAGCCCTCGGACCTTTCCCCTAGAGGCAACATCTCCCCCTCTCCTCACTTTCTTGCCATGCTCCCACATCCTGAGTCTGGAGCGCCCGGCATGGAAGGTTCTACACGCACCTCCTGCTGGAAGACCTTGACCTTCTTGCGAAGGCCCGAGGTGCCGGGGCGCTGCCCCTCGAACGGCTTGACGGAAACAGTCTGGACTTCGCTGTGGATAGGGAGGGCGAGAGGGAGCAGCGTCAGAGTGCATGCTGGCGGGAGCGAGGAGCGAGGACGGGATGGTCCAGGGAGGTGGAGAGAGGGGCAGAGAAGCGAGCGAGGACGAACGTGGACATGAGAAGGGGAGAGATGGGTGTTTGGGGGGGGGGAAGAGGTTGAGCAGTGGCTCCCTCTCCCTTTCCCCTCCCTCTCGCCCCCCGCGTGCCCTCGCCGCTCGCCCTCCCCCGCGCGGACGGCCGCGGTTCTGTCTGTCTGACGCTGCTGCTGCTGCACTGACGTCGGCGCTCGACGAGAACATGCGGGGAAGGGCTTCCGGCGGCAACGGTCTTTGGCTCTCCAGGCGGCGCGGCCTGCCCTGCGTCTGTATGTTTCGCCATCTCTCGGCATTGGACGTCAGCGTGCGACAGTTGCTTCAGTGTCTAGCACGCCGTGGCATGGACCAAGTCTTCGTCGCTCCACTTTCGCCAGACATAGGGCCACCGGTGCACCGATCCCCAGGCGTTGGCCAATGGCGAGGCTACGAAGCCGGACGGCATCGGTCCGCTGCTGCTGATGACGGTTGAGGGAGGATCGACGTCCAGGCCAGGTACGCTAGCCGCCATCTGTCGGTCTCGCATGCCCGCCTTCCGCCATCCTCGTCAGAAAGGTTTGTCGAGAGTCTCCTCCTTCGATGCCCTGCCTGAGTGCCGCCGCCTACGCAAGATAGGGGTTCCCAACGGGGCGCAGGGCGAGCCACGCCACCGCGCTGGACCTGTCCTCTCTCCTCCTTCTTCTCCTCCACCTGTCTCGTAAGCTTTTGATGGCGGGCGGACGAAGAGCTTGAGTGACAGACAGGATCTACCTGGACTTGCATGCCTACTGCCGAACGCAGGCACAGCCTGGCGTCGATCCCGGCAGCTTTCCCATAAATGTCTGTCACCACCGCCCCGCCCGCCGGGCTGTCTGCCGCCTCGGGGCCATACAAAGCGCTGCATGTTGATGCCTATCGCCAGCGCCGCTTGCCCCTCGCCCCATGCGAGGCCATGGACGGCCGAGCAGGAGTGAAGATGTGAGATCCCCGTGGGCCGGTGTGCGCAGAGCGCGAGCAGCCCGCTCTCGGGTGTTCATGCATGCATCTTGCGAAAACACTACGTCACCGCTGGGCGCTCGGCCTCGTTGCTTCCTCGGCCTCGTTGACGTTGTCTCGCCCGCGCCTGTCTAAACATGGGACGCCGTGCATGCGGGTCCTCCTGGGGATGCCCGACGGCATGCCGCCCGGCTGTGTGCGCCAGAGAGGGACGGGGGTGGCCCGGCGCGCTGAAGGGTGGCGGTGATGGCTGGGGCCGGTGCCTGGCGGCGGCTCTCATGCTCCCCGGGCGAAGTCAGTCGCCTGTCGCGCGCGCGTGCCCCCCTGAGCGCTCTCGGCGGGGTGGTGCGCTCGGGACGCGCGCCTCGACAAGACCCCCCAGACGTCCACCCACCCCCCTCCCTTTCCTCGCCTCGTCGTCCTCCCTCTCGCCCTTCCCGCCCTCGTTCTCCCCCCCCTCCGTCAGCTCCATCATGGTCAGCAGCGTTCTGCCCGCCACAGCACCCAGAGCCGACGCTGACGGCGGCCTCGTCCTCGCTCTCTCCCTTCATCGCGTCTCTCCCCTCGACCCACCCCGCGTTTTCAGTGTGGAATCTTCGTTCGTCCCGCCGCCGCCTCCCTCCTGCGAGACGCACGCCATGGCTGACTGGCTGCCGCCGCCCTCCAGGCCTACGCCAGCTACCTCATTGAGCGCGTGAGTCGGCTGCCCGAGCGAGCGCGAGCGAGGGAGAGAAGACGGGCGGACAGCGGCCCCAGAGAGCCCGCCGCGCCGTTCTCCCCCCCCGTCCTCTCTCCTCTCGCCTCTGCGGCTCTCACCCCCCCCACCCCCCCCCCCCCGTTGTCCTCGCTCTGACCCCGTTGTGCAATGCCTCATTCCTGCATGGCTCCGTCCCGCTTCTCCAGGACCGCAAGTATGTCTGTGACGTCCTCTGCCAGGGTCTCTCCCGCCTGGAGTACCGCGGCTACGACTCGGCCGGTGAGTCCCTCGTCGCTCGGCCAAGACGGCGCTGTATCACGCTCTCCCGCCCTCGCCGTGTTGCTCGCTCCTCGCGCGCGCAGGCCGGCGGCGCCCGTCCCTGGTCTTCCCTCTCCCGTGTCCTTCGCTCGTGTGTCTGACTCGACCTCCCGCCCGCCCGTCCCTTCATTCTCCCTTAGGTATCGGAATCGACGGCAACGAGGGCAAGGAGGTCTTGTACGTCCGCGCGCCTCTGCCAGACCATTCAGTCCACCGTCTTGCCTTGCCCACGACCAGAGAGGGCTGACGCACGCTCCTTCCTCCCCGCTCTCTCTCCTCTTCTCGTCGTCTCCCCCCCCCCCCACCCCACCCCACACACACACTCACCGCATCGCTCTTCCGCTTTCGCTCTTGGCTCATGCCCCCCTCATCAGGCTCTTCAAGGAGGTCGGCAAGGTCGCCTCGCTCCGCAAGCTTATCGCCGAGTCCAAGGTCGACTTCTCCAAGACCTCCGTCACCCAGACGTCGATGGGACACACCCGTTGGGCCACGCACGGCCAGCCTTCGCCGACCAACTGCCACCCGCACCGGTCAAACGCCGCTCATGAGTTCACCGTCGTCCACAGTACGTTTGTGCACGGTCGACGTGGGGTGTGTGGGTGTGTTTTCAATGAACTGACTGTGACGTCCCTTCTCTTGCGCGCCTTGATCAGACGGTATTATCACCAACTGTGCGTCTCTTTCCTCGTTGCCCGAACCTCTCAAGCCGTCGCTGACGATGCGCCGGCCTCGCAACCCCCATAGACAAGGAGCTCAAGATGGTTCTTGAGAAGCGCGGTTACACGTTCGAGAGCGAGACCGACACCGAGGCCGTCGCGGTCCTCTGCAAGTACATCTGGGACTCGCAGCCGACCAAGCGGCTCACTTTCAACACACTCATCAAGGCCGTCATTAAGGAGCTCGAGGGCTCGTTCGCGTTCGTCTTCAAGTCGATCCACTTCCCGAGCGAGATCGTCATGGCCCGTCGCGGATCGCCCCTTCTGATCGGTGTCAAGACCGACAAGAAGCTCAAGGTCGACTTTGTCGACGTCGAGGTCGCCCCGGACTCGGACAAGCTCGAGACGAGTGAGTAGGGCTCGCGTATGCGTGGGAGAAAGAGGGTGAGTGAGGCGCTGACGCTCGTCCTACTCCCCCCCCCCCCCAAGTCAACAACGTCGACGGCAACCCTGCCCTCCTCGCCCTTCCGACCTCGGCCAACAACGCCAACCTGCGCCGGACCCAGTCGCGGGCGTTCCTCTCGGACGACGGTATGCCTCAGCCGATCGAGTTCTTCATCGCCTCGGACGCCTCTGCCGTCGTCGAGCACACCAAGCGCGTCCTCTACCTCGAGGACGACGACATCGCTCACATCGCCGAGGGAGGTGCGTAGAGGTTGACGCGTTCTGTCTCAGCTGTCCTCCGTGCCTCAAGCTGACCGAGACCCCGTTCCGGATGGCCCATGCCCCATCTCAGAGCTCCACATCCACCGCCTCCGCCGCGACGATGGCATGTCGTCCGTCCGCGCGATTGAGACGCTCGAGATCGAGCTCGCCGAGATCATGAAGGGCCAGTTCGACCACTTCATGCAGAAGGAGATCTACGAGCAGCCCGAGTCGGTCGTCAACACGATGCGTGGTCGCGTCAACTTTGACACGCGGACGATCAACCTGGGTGGCCTCAAGAGCTACCTCAACGTCATCCGGAGGTGCAGGCGCATCTGTTTCATCGCCTGCGGAACGTCCTACCACTCGTGTGTCGCGGTGAGTAACTGGTCGGGAGGAGGCGGCTTGCGGACTGGAGTCGAGGCTAAACTGAACGTCGTTTCTCTCTCTCTCTTTCTTTCTCTCTCTCTCTCTCTCTCTCCAGACCCGCTCCATCTTCGAGGAGCTCACCGAGGTCCCCATCAACGTCGAGCTCGCCTCGGACTTCCTCGACCGCCGCTGCCCGATCTTCCGTGACGACGTCTGCGTCTTTGTCTCCCAGTCTGGAGAGACCGCCGACACCATCCTCTCGATGAGGTACTGCCTCGAGCGTGGAGCCCTCTGCGTGAGTTGGCCGTGGCCGCCGTCGCCTCCATTCGCAGAGCCTGACCCTCCGCCCTCTGCCAGCTCGGTGTCGTCAACACCGTCGGATCCACCATCTCGCGCGAGTCGCACTGCGGTGTCCACATCAACGCCGGTCCCGAGATCGGTGTCGCCTCGACCAAGGCCTACACCTCGCAGTACATCGTGCGTTCGAGACGTTGCCCCGCTTTTGGCGTGCTGGCCCTCTATCTCTTGACTCTGACTCCCTTCGCGTGCTCTCATTCCCTCACCAGGCCCTCGTCATGATGGCCGTTCAGTTCTCGGACGACTCGCTCGGCAAGCTCGAGCGCCGCCAGGCCATCATCGACGGTCTCCACGACCTTCCGGGCCAGATCTCGCGCGTCCTCAAGCAGGACAAGGCCCTTCAGGAGCTCGCCAAGAACACGCTTGCCGCCGAGAAGTCGCTCCTCATCATGGGCCGCGGCTACCAGTTCGCGACGTGTCTCGAGGGAGCGCTCAAGATCAAGGAGGTCGCTTACTGCCATTGCGAGGGTGTACGTCTTGGCCATCTCTCGCTGAGTATTGAGCGACTCTCCAATCTGACTGGGTACCCCGTTTTTTTTTTCGCTCGATAGATCCTCGCCGGAGAACTCAAGCACGGCCCCCTCGCACTCATCGACGAGCACCTTCCGGTCATCCTCATCATGACCCAGGACTCGCTCTACCCGAAGGTCCAGTCTGCGCTCCAGCAGGTCAAGGCCCGCAAGGGTCAGCCGATCGTTGTCTGCAACGACGACGACGACTCGTTCTCTGCCGACGATCGACTTATCCGAGTCCCGAGGACGGTCGACTGTCTTCAGGGTCTCATCAACATCATCCCGCTCCAGCTGCTCTCGTACCACCTCGCGGTCATGAACGGCGTCGACGTCGACTTCCCGCGCAACCTCGCCAAGTCCGTCACGACCGAGTAAAGGACCGCAGAAGCACTCTCCCTCCCTTTTGTCTTTTCTCCCTTCCTCCCTTCCTCCCTTCCTCCCTTCCTCCCTTCCTCCCTTCCTCCCTTCCTCCCTTCCTCCCTTCCTCCCTTCCTCCCTTCCTCCCTTCCTCCCTTCCTCCCTTCCTCCCTTCCTCCCTTCCTCCCTTCCTCCCTTCCTCCCTTCCTCCCTTCCTCCCTTCCTCCCTTCCTCCCTTCCTCCCTTCCTCCCTTCCTCCCTTCCTCCCTTCCTCCCTTCCTCCCTTCCTCCCTTCCTCCCTTCCTCCCTTCCTCCCTTCCTCCCTTCCTCCCTTCCTCCCTTCCTCCCTTCCTCCCTTCCTCCCTTCCTCCCTTCCTCCCTTCCTCCCTTCCTCCCTTCCTCCCTTCCTCCCTTCCTCCCTTCCTCCCTTCCTCCCTCCCCCTCCCTCCCTCATATCCCTAGAACCCTCTTTTCTTCCTTCTACCCTTCCTTCCCTCTGCTTGTCTCAGGTTCTTTGTCTCTCGCCACTCCTCCCATCCTCCCAGCCCACAAACGGACTTCCTCTATGTCTCCTCTCTATCACTGCTGTCCCTTTTCCAGTCTCTATTATTCATACATCGCTTCCACGTTCGTTCCTTCCCCCCCCCCTCCCCGTTGTTTTTCAAAGATCGAATCATGGACTTTGGCCCGCTTCCACCTGCTCCCTCACACCAGCAAGCAATCCGCCGCTCATACACACGGCAATGATAGAGCGTCCTTCATCTTATCCCCTGGTATCTCGAGTTTATCATGCGCTATGGCTTTTCGAACATGCACTTCTAGTGCTGGTCCCCCCCCCCCCCTCCCCTCCCCACCGACCCTACGCCTGGCCTTCCTCTCCATCGTCACACCCTCTCCCCTTCCGTCCATCTCAAGGACTCGCTTCTTTCTGACCCCTGAAGAAGAATTGTAAACCCGATATGCCCCTCTCTCCTCGCAGTCGACCGCTCTGGGCCGCACAGGCCCGCGCGTTACCTGTAATCGCCTCTAGGTTCGTTTTTCCCCCACAGGTTGGCCCAAGAGGGAAAGCAAACCTGGAAGATAGGGGTGTCAGGGGGGGACTGAGGGTTGGAGCAGCCAGGCCAGAGGGGATTGGGAACCGGAGGCAACGAAGCGAGACAGCCAGTCGATCCCACGAAAGAAAGTCGCGTTCGAGCGCGTGCCGAAGCCCGCGGACGAGAGACAGTCGCGGTCGAGCCCCTGGCCGCACCTGTCGCTCTCTTTGCCGTACCACTCTCGTTCGCTCTTGCTTCGCTCGGCCGTCCGGGTATTCGAGGATGAGAGATGAACGGGCCTTTCCTTCCTCCCTTCATCCATCACCCGGCTCTCCTATCTCCCTGGCGCCCCTACAGAGACTCGTTTCTCCTACAGTGCGCCTTCATACGGACAGCAACAGCCAGCCCCTTCACCAACCGACAGCGAGCGACCGAGCGAACTCGACAGCTCAGCCCTATTCCGGCACCTCGTCGCGTTCGGCCCCCAAACAACCCTCCGCCTTCCCTCTGGCTTTCTCCTCGTCTTTCTCTTGTCAGTCGCTTCTCATCACTGAGACTGGCGCCGTTCTCCAAGGCCCCGTCTGACTGACTGACATTGCCCGCCGTCTGCCATCCCTCGGTTCTCAGCGCGCGCCTTTGCCTCGTCCCCACACTGGCTTCCACCCCCCCCAACCTTCCCTGCCCACTACCCCTTCCCCTCCTCTCATTCTCCCAAGCCCATGTCTCTCGAGGCCTTCCACGTTGGCCCCAGCTACGCCGTCACCGAGGTCGTCGGTGAGGGCGCGTACGGCGTCGTGTAAGTTCCGGGGCTTCCCTCTCGCTCGCTCGTGTCTTTGTTCGCTCTTTGGCTTCAGCGATCGGTCGCTCAGCGAAGGGCGGGTCCATCAAGGCTGGACAGACATGCCAGCAGTAGGAGGAGCAAACGAGAGGAGACAGGAGAAGTAGCAGGGAGCAAGAGGGAGGGAGTTAGATGAAGCGAGGGACCGTGCTGTCGTTGCTCATTGGGAACGTGAGGCGGGGGGGAGGGGGGGGGGGGGGGGGTGGAGGGGCAACGCCCACGGCCTTGTGTCTTGGTCCCGGCATCTCTCGTCTTTCGCTTTGTTCTGTGCTTTCGCTTCGTCCTTGGTCCTTTGAAGGACAGAGCAAGGTGGGAGACGGGTCTCATCGACTCCGACGAGCGATTGAGCTGACGGGTGGCCAGGGACCGCCGACGACAACGTCTACCGGCCCTTGTCTCGGTCGTCCCCGCGCGTCGAGACCGACCCTCTTTCCCCTCCCCCTCCTTCCCCGTCGTCGCGACGGCACTGCAACAACCGTGCATTCGCACGTGTGCCAGCATGGATTTCTTCTGTGGAGCGATGGCTTGCTTGCTTGTGTCCTTGTTTGGGCTTCGCCTGTCTCGGTGTTCCTCCGGAACAGCTTAGACAGTTACCTCCGCCTTGTTCGTTCCGAAGCACCCCAATCTCCTGGCCCCCCGACCGACCCTGCCGTTTCCTGCCTGCATACCTGGTGTCTCAGCGATGGAGAGGAGCATGGACTTCACTTACCGATGAATCCTCGCCCTCCCATTTCTCAGCGTCTCAGCCGTGCACGTCCCCTCGTCAACAAAAGTCGCAATCAAGCGGATCACGCCGTTTGAGCACTCGATGTTCTGCCTGCGGACGCTCCGGGAGATCAAGCTCCTTCGACACTTTCGGTGCGTTGCCCCCCCCCTTCGAGCGTTGGAAGGGGGCGAGAGACCTGACATGTGTCTGCAGGCACGAAAACATCATTGCGATCCTCGACATTGTTCGCCCGGCATCGTACGAGCTCTTCTCAGAGGTGTACCTAATCCAGGTACGAGCGCCGTTACTTCACGACGACGCAGGGAGAAGGAGAGAGAGAGAGAGAGATAGAGCTTGGCTGACGACCATCTTCGCCTTGCAGGAGCTCATGGAGACGGACATGCACCGCGTCATCCGGACGCAGGAGTTATCGGACGACCACTGCCAGTACTTCATCTACCAAGCTCTCCGCGGTCTCAAGGCCCTCCACACGGCCAACGTCCTCCATCGAGACCTGAAGCCATCCAACTTGCTCCTCAACGCCAATTGCGACCTCAAGATCTGCGATTTCGGGCTCGCGAGGTCCGCAGCGCTGCCTCCGCCAGATGCGGGACCGAACGGTGGGGCAGGGTTCATGACGGAGTATGTCGCGACGAGGTGGTACCGGGCGCCGGAGGTTATGCTCAGTGAGTGGTGTTTTCACCTGAGGGTTCAGACGGAAGCGTGGTCGACTGACTCTCTCACTTCTCTTCCACCCCCCCCCCCCCCCCTACTCCAGCGTTCAAGGAGTACACCCGAGCAATTGACATCTGGTCCATAGGTGAGCGAGGATTGCTCCTTTGCCTATTTGGCCAAGCGCTAACTCGGTGGCAGGCTGCATCCTCGCCGAGATGATCAACGGCAAGCCCATCTTCCCGGGCCGTGACTACCACCACCAGCTCTCCCTCATCCTCGACGTCCTCGGGACACCCACCGTGCGCGCTGTCCTTCCTCCTGCTTCCCTCATCGCCCCCCGCTGACATCTTCTCGACAGATGGAGGATTTCTACGAGATCACCTCGGCCCGGTCCAAGGACTACCTCCGCGCTCTGCCCTTCCGAAAACGGCGGGATCTCGCCGAGATCTGCCCCAAGGCGAACCCGCTCGCTGTCGACCTCATGCGACGCTGCCTCACGTGAGTGAAAGCGAGAGCGCGCGCCCTCCTCCTCGGCGCG
The DNA here is from genome assembly GCA_951802195.1 of Tausonia pullulans. Classification (NCBI taxonomy): domain Eukaryota; kingdom Fungi; phylum Basidiomycota; class Tremellomycetes; order Cystofilobasidiales; family Mrakiaceae; genus Tausonia; species Tausonia pullulans. The sequence goes on along the minus strand of OX637623.1, from coordinate 889,489 downwards.
AAAGCCTGATCCTACCCGTCTCGACGACAGTTTCTCCCCAAAACGACGCATCGTCGTCGAAGAGGCCCTCATGCATCCCTACCTCGAGCCTTACCACGACCCGAACGACGAACCCGCGGCGGCGCCCTTGCCGGCGTCGTTCTTTGACTTCGACGATTCGAACGGCCAGGAGGGGCAGCTCTCGAAGGAACACCTCAAGAGGGTGATCTACCAGGAGGTCATGGCCCCGCCGCCGGTTCACCAGCAGTGAGCGAGAGCAAGGGGAGGGCAGGTGAGGCGGAGGCGGTCTTGTTTTGTTTTGTTTTGTTTTGTTACTTCCTGGGTCTTTGTGTTAGTGTGTGTGTGTGTGAGTGTGTGTGTGTGTGAGTGTTTTCTCCACCTTGGGAGGGGGTGGCGTGGCGTGGCGTGGCGTGTGGTGTGTACGGGGGCGAGGGGGAGAGGAGGAGGAGGAGGAGGAGGAGGAGGAGGAGAAGGGAGGGGGTGGGTTTAGCTCCTGCGAACGTCTTTTACGTTTGATCGGTGGTGTTCCCCCTTGTGATCTTCCTATTCTTCCACCATCCTGCTCCTATCTCCCTCTCTCTCTCTCTCTCTTTCCTCCCCTCCCTCTTCCTTGACTATATATCGTGAGTGTATGCTCGGCAGAAGAAGTACTTGCGAGCAAGCGAGGCTTGTCAACCCCACAGATGGGTGGGTGGGGGGGGGGGGGGGAAGGAAGAGAGGAGAGAAGGGGAGAAACGAACGATCAGCGCGATCAGCGAGGGCCCGAGAGAGGAGCTAACTCTGCTGGATGGGAGGAAAGACCTGCCCATTCAGACCCCCCGTATCTCCCTCCCCAAGGAAGCTCCTGCCGTCCTCCTCAGAGGAAATCGACCTCGAAGGACCCCTGAGCGAGGATCCGTTTGCGAGAGACGCTGGCCCCAGGAAAACTCGTCGAGCGAAGGGCGCGCCGCCACAGCTCTCAAGATGGCGAGAGCGCACCTCGCCATCGCCCGTGGACATCCTCCTCGCCGATGCCACGGATCAAACCTTGAACATCGATCGTTTGAAGGCGTCCCTGCCGTCGAGAAAAAAACCTCCGGCAGCGGTCGGTGGACCCTCGAACCTGATGCCGAGCAAGCGAAGGTTTGGGCCTAGATTGATGTTTGGGTTGCTGAGAGAGCCTTCCACCGCCGCCTTCACGTAGAACGACTCAAGGTTCGCCGACCCACCTCGCCTCGTCCAAGGAAGACAGCTAGAACTCTTGGGATGCGGGCATGAACAGAGGATCTTCGCCATAGGGCTTAAAGGGTGGGGGGGGGGGGACAGGCGAGCGACGCAGTGACAGCTTCGCCCCGCCTCGGGATCGACCTGCGAGAGAGAGCACAACAAGGATCCAGCCCTTAGCGTAAAGTCCTCCAGAGGGCAGAAGGAGTGAATGTGGAACCTTTGTCGCCTGCGGCTTGAGATTCCTGAAGACGAGGTTCCAATGCTTCTCATACTCAATCTTGAACTTCTTGATGGTCGGGAAACGGACTGACGGTTCAAAGGCGTCCCTGATCTCGGCGGTCCCCTTGAATCTAAGGCTTGCCTCCAGGCTCAATTCATGGACGATATCTCTTCGGGGCCGGGTTTGCCTTGAGAATTCCGAACCAGAGCAGCTCGGGCGGCTCCTGGGAGGGTGTGCGGCCCAAAGGACACAATCTGTGTAGGACCATGATCTTCACCACCTGAATGGGAACAGAGCTCATCAAATGGGCGCACAAAAGGAATTGGGGGAGATGACGACAAAGGGTGTTGAACTCATGGACACCCGTTCCACATATGGGGGACATGGGGCAACGACGGTTCAATGCGCCTGAAAGACAGATCCGGGAAGTGAGCTGACGAGTTGGGCTTCTACGTCTTCCCTCGCCGTCGACCCGCATGTGGTACCATCCCCCTGAAGTACAAGTGAGCGAGTGGCTCAAGCTCGGGGGAGCCGGACAACCTTAGTTAGAAGACGGCCCAGATGAGGCCTTTGAATCCTGCAGGATCGCGGCAATGTCCGCAACACGTCTTCCTTCCATGTCTTCTGTCTCTGGGCGCCTGAGGTTCCGAGTTTTGACTGCAGATGCTCGTAAAGATGACTGCGAGTGAACGGGGCCAACATTGCAGCGCGTTCACTCAAGACGACCTCAATCAAGCCAAGGATGGGTGGTTTTAATGTTCTCATCAATTCATCGGCCTGCCCTCTACACCTTCCAGTACTTGTTGCCAACCTCGACCTGCGTTGAAAGAGACATGCGGAGAAACTCTTGGTCAGTCTTCTCTCGCTGCAGATCGATCGAACAAAGGAGCGCCGCAAACTGACCGTGTACCTCCCCCTCTCAATCTGCAGCTCCTCAACGCTCCTCAGGCCCATCCCCTTGTCTGTGCTCAGCCCCTTGCCACCGATACCGTTGCCCAGGCCGATCTGCTTCCTGCCACCCTGAAGGTGATGCACGAGACCCTTGACGATCGACGCCGGGTTATGGGAGCCGTGGATCTTGGCCGAGACGTCCTTGATGCCGCAGGCGGTGAAGACGTGGTGCAGCATGGGAGCGCAGCGGAGTCCGAAACCCGGGGGGCGAGCACGCATGTGGATCCTTGTGGCGCGGTACTGAGGAGAGACATCGGGTCAGCAATCGAGGTTCTCTCGTTGGCAGCGGTCGCGTGCCAATCACGGGCCTCACCTTGATCTTCATGTCCTCGCCGGCTCCCCAAATTGTCCGGTCCTGATACCGACAAACTGTGTCCATGTTCTTGAGGGCTGCAAGGGGGAGCAAGTGAGAGGGTCTCCATCAGACTCGCCACTTGTAAAGATAGCAAGCGAGCGTTAGGCTACGCACCATCCGCGTACGAAAGGTCGCGCGCCTTGGCCGAGTTGGCGTTTTTGGCCTGGCCGAGACCAAGGAGTCCACGCTCGGGGTTACCGACGACGGTAAGGACGAAGAGCGACGAACTGGAGAGGACCGAGTGAGAGATCTGGTAAGCGGCTGAGGAAGGAATAGGCCTTGCGACGTCGGGTTGAAGCGCGCGGAAGAAGAGCCGGACGATCGTGAAGCGCGAGTCCGAGACGAGCTATTTGGTCCACAGCTCGCCCAGGGGAGTTGAGAGAAAGAATTGAGATAGCGAATCATCTAGAGGAAGGTAGTTCTTCCGCTCGCAGCTCAGACAGAGCTCTCGGACGAGGTGAGGTGGCCGTCCTCTCTCTTCACTCAAGCCCGCCAGGTGTTCAGGAGGCGCGACGCCGCCCAGAACGTCGGCCGCTTTGACAAGACGAGAGCTCCAGCAGCCGCTGATGACAGCCTAGCTCTCGCTCAGGAGAACGAGAAAGAGAGAGTTTCCTACGCTCTCTTTCCCCTCCGGTCATCCAGCTCCGCATCCGCCGCCTTGGGACCTCCAGTCATTCCACTGTCGCCAAACTCACGTCTTTCCCTTCCTCGTCTGGTTCGAGACACGGTTGGTGAGAACCGTGAACTTGTAGAGACCCTGCATCTCGGTTGATGTGAGACCCGTCATCTTCTCGAGCAGCGCCCGCTGGATGGCCTTGTCGTCCGAGGCGGATCCAGAGGCCGGGAACCGCTGGGGGATGATGGGCGGGTCGTTGGAGACCTCATGGGGTGTCGATGGATCCTCGGCTGGTAAGAGATGAGCGTGTGAAAGACAGTGTCAGAATCGAGACCGGGACGCGTGCCGAGTGTCGACGTTTTCGCTTGAAGGGCATGCGGATGGGAAGCCAAGGCGGAACTGAGACGCACGGATGTCAAGGAACGAGTCCCACTTGGCGAGAGGGTGCACAAAGTTGGAGTCCGCGATCGGAGGCGGGTGGTCATCCGGCAGAGGACGGAGCGGGTCGTATGGCAGTACGGGGAGGGGGACAGCCCGACCCATGGACCGCCGACCGACGGTCATCGACGTCGCGAGGCGCACACGCGAGGAGGAGGCGACTGAGGGGACGACGGCGGCGGAGGACGAAGCAAAGGCGGATCGGAGGAAGGAGGGGGCTATGGGAGGAGGCATGATGGGCGCTGCCCGGACGAAGCGAGAAGGGCGAGGAGAAGCCGGAGCGGGCAGAGGCGAGGCGAGGCGAGTGAGGAGAGGTGGTCGTCGTCGCGCGAAAAGGCCCAGCTGAGAGAAGAGAGGAGAGAGGCTAACAGCTGCGCACCTGTCACCCTATAGCCATGTGTAGATCGAGATCATCTCATATCTCAATTCTGGGAGGGACAGTTTGTTGAAAGTCTTCTAAAGAATTTCAGAAAGATGTTGAAGGGCAGTCACACAAAAAAAAAAAGGTCCTAACGCCTGCTCGGTTCCGAAGATGACCGTTATGTGCGTGCCACAATCTTGCAATAAGCCACCAGCTGCCGCCTTTGCTGTTTGCGCCACCCCTCCACATACAGTGCCGTCCCGTATCCAAAACTCCAAATTCTGGGATAGGTGGTCTGGCACTGACTGCTGACAAGGTGGTACCTCGGGAGTGGGGGGGTGGGGGGGGGGGGGGGGGGGTTGAAAGCGCCAGGCCGGGATGCTCATCTCCCCACTGCTTCTTCCGGGCCCGCCGAAGTTAGCACTGGGACATCAAGAAGGAGTTTCCTCGCGTGCTCAAAGCTTCTCTGTCAATCAGGTCCCGAAGAGGGGAAGGGGCGGTTTCCCCGACGGAGAATCAGCGCGTTTCATTTCGAGAGAAGCTAGTCAGCGGGCTGGCGCACGGAGATGAAGAGATGTCGCGATCCGGTTGCCAGCGAGAAGAATGCAGGGGGAGAGATTGATGATATCCTACGTATGCATCCCGGTAGTTGCCCATGCGTGATGAAGGTAGGAGTCAGAGCAGCATAGGGCCCCAGGAGCGGAGAAGCAAAGAATGCGAAGCTGTTGGTCTTTCTGCTGGCAGAGCATGACAAAGAGATCTGGAGAGCCACGGGCGGCGGAACGCGGGCTGGAGTCCGAGAACAGCGGCCGCGTTAGAGCGCTTTCAAATCCTTTCCTCACCCCGGCTTCCCTCTCAACTCGCCCCCGACCATCATCCCATCCTAACACCCCTCCCTTCTCTCCTTCTCGACTGGCGACAACTCAACGCTTCTCTTCCCAAGACTCTCCCCCTTCCCCCTTTCCCCCTCAGCCGATCTACCTTCAGTCCCCGCTATGTCTTTCCCCTCGCACCTGCACGGCCTCAACCTTTTCCCATCGGCGGGCGTCTACGACGACACGCCCACCGTCTCGGACGAGGAGCTTGCCCGGACGCTTGCTCTTTGGACCAACGTCGACTTCTCCTTTGATGATGGGGGAATCGGCGCCGGCTCGGCCCAGAAGCTCCTCGATGAGGATGCCCTCGCCGCTAGCTCCTCGCTCACCCAGACTGCCGCCGCCGTCCAGCAGCCGTCATGGGGCCAGCAGTCATCGACCGCCGCTCCTTCGGATGCCGACCTCGACCCCTTTGGCTTCAACACGGCTCTCTTTGAGCTCGCGACTGCCCAACACCAGCAGAACCAGCAGCAGCAGCATATCGCTGCCTCGGTCGTTTCCCCTGCCGCCCCTTCGGCCGTCGATGAGCGCCACCCCAACCCGCTCAAGCGCAAGGCGCCACGGTCGTCGTCCGTCTCGAGCGAGTCCTCGCCTGCCGGTCCCACTGTTGTGAAGCAGGAGGAGTCTGGCGAGTCACTCTCGCATGAGGACGAGTGAGTCTTTTGTCCGCCTGCCGCAGGCATGGGGAGGGAGGGATGGAAGTCCGGAAGTGCGCGGGCGGGGCTTCCTTCCCTGTGACGCCTCGTCGTCGTTCCCCGCTCCTCTCCCTTGGCCCCGTTTCGTCGGTCCACTTGTCCGAGCGCGCGTCGCTGACTCCAGGCCTTGGAACTATCTTCCTCGCCCTCGTTCTCGCCCTATAGCAAGCGCCGCCGTAACACCGCCGCTTCTGCCCGCTTCCGCCAAAAGAAGAAAGAGCGCGAGCAGGCACTTGAGAAGACCTCCAGTGCGTTATCGCCATCTCTTCGCGTCCCTCCATCCTGCGTCCCCCCCTGCGCCTCGTTTCCGACGCCTTCTTCTTTTCCCCAACAACAGAGGAGCTTGAGACCCGTTGCAGCTTGCTTGAGCGCGAGGTCGAGACTCTCCGCAAGGAGAACGCCTGGCTCAAGGGCCTTGTCATCCCCGGCGCCGCCTGTGCCTCGACGCCTGCCCCGGCTGAATCGGCCTAGGCAGACAGCAGGGATGCCCCGCAAAAGTCGAGTTCCTTTTCAGGAAGCCATCTTTATAGAGGAGCATGCGAAAAGTGTCTCTCGGCAGTTGGTCGTAGAGTGTGTGGGCGTGTGTTAAAAGGTTCTGTGGTGTGTGTTTTGGTTCGCGCGCGTACAGTGGTGTTCCTCGGTTCTCCTGTCTTCCTGTCTCTTTCTCTTCCTAACTTCTCTCCTTTCTATCAACCCTCCTTTTCCATTTTCTTTGTACTTAGCCTTTTTTTCTCTTTTTCGCAACCCTGTCTTTCTTCGAGTTCAACTTCCCCCCTTCTTAACAGCCACTTTGTATGCGAGGGATTCCCTCAACGGTTCCCTCGTGCTTTATCTCATTTGCCCTGTCAGCCTTGTTCTTTCATTTTATCGTATTGCGGGCAGAAGTTGGTGAGCGAGATGGAGATCCTGCGCGCTTTGGCGACAAGTTGGGAACAGCTCTTCGTTGTCGACAGAACAGGCGTCATCGCACCACTTGACAGCCATAGCAACCAAGCAAGAAAGTGCGTTCTCCATCGATCAAGTCCCTTTTCTGTATACGGCGTATGAGTGATTTACTTCTCCTCCTCGGCCTTGGTGGCGAGCGGGTCACCGTCGGCCTCTGGAGAACATCACCCAACACGCAATCACCAGCAGCAAAGTCAACAACAGCACACGGAAAAGAGTGATAAAGGGACATACTGATGGACTGGGCAGTAGCCTCGGCGACCTCCTTCTTCTCCTCAGCAGACTCCTTAACATCCTCCTTGGTCTCCTCGACCTTCTCTTTGACATCCTCCTTCTTCTTCTCAACCTTCTCCTTCACCTCACCAGCCTTCTCCTTGACGTCCTCCTTCTTCTCCTCAACCTTCTCCTTTGCCTCGCCGGCCTTCTCCTTGACGTCCTCCTTGACGTCCTCTGCCTTGGCCTGAGCCGCGTCCTTGAGGTCTCCAGCCTTCTCCTTGACATCCTCGATCTTCTCCGAGGCCTTCTCCTTAACGTCCTCCTTGACGTCCTCGACCTTCTCCTTAACGTCTTCCTTGACGTCCTCGACCTTCTCCTTGACGTCCTCGGCCTTCTCCTCGGCCTCCTCGGCGTGAGACGAGGAGTGGTCGTCGTGGTGGTCATCATGGCCGTGGTGAGCGTGATGAGGATCGTGGAGACCGGCGGCCTTGTCGGCCGCATAGCCGTTGTAGATCTTGTACGTCTGAAGGAAGGAAGCGTATTGATTAGCGCTGGCGAAAGAAGAACGAGAAGGAGACAGAGCGAAACTGAAGAAAAGAGGAGAGGAGAGCGAGCAAAGAACGAGGAAGCAGGTGAGGGCAAATGCAAGGAATCGAGGGCGCGCGATGACGGCTTGGGTGAGAGCCGACAGAATGGGCGGAGGGCCGCGAGGGAACGAGCGAGTATAGAGGGCGCGAGGAGGGGGGAGAGCTTACCAGGGGAGCGAAGACAAGGAGGGAACCGGCCTGTTGAGCATTGTGAAAGTACGAGACGCCAGACGAAAGAAACAGTCAGCTCCAGCCCTGGATGTACCTGAGCAGATGAGTGAGAAAGACGAGTACGAACGATCCAAGGGAGGTCGGACCCGGGCTTAGCGTGCTCGCCGTGAGCGCCCGAGGCGTACCGGCGGAAACCAGCAGCCGACGAGGGCTTGGGGCTAGCCCGGAGGGAGGACGGGGCGGCCCGGCGGAGGGAGCGGAAGGCGGCGGACATGTTCGGAGCGAGAAAGGAAAGACGAAACGGGCAAAGGCTTGTGGGTGATGATGATGGTCGAGAGAGAGAAACGGGCTCGCGAGGGCGAGAGAAGGGGCGCGAAGACGGATGGGCGGCTGAGGTTCCGGCCGGCCGTCTGCGTCTTTGGTGCAGCGTGCTCTCAGCAGGCTGTCTCTCCTGACGACTGCGAGGGAGAAATTGGGGCATGTTGATTGAAGAAATCATGCTACATCCAGCAGACTTGACCATTCTATTTTTTGAGGCGAAAGGAAGATAACTAGAGTAAAAAATAGGTCCGACAGCCTGTCGATGAGGAGTTGTTGAACGTCCGTTTGGGCCATACCTGCTCCTATCTCTCATCTCTCTTTCAACCACCATCACGCAACATGTCGAGAGCTTCATCTTCTTCCCGCAAACCATCCTCCCCGCATACCCCTCTCCCAAATGCTGTAAACTCAACCCAGTCAACGCCAGTTCAACAGCAGAGTGAACAGGCAGCACCGTGGCAGGCCATCACTCAAACCGTCCGTTTTGGTAGCCAAGTCAACGTCGGGCCTGCGCCGCATCCAGAAATGCAGGTTGAGGAGGATGAAGAAGAAAGTGACTCGTCCGATGAGAGTAGTGAAAATCCTGTGCGTAAGACTCGGTGTGGTCTCGAGATCACGGCATGCTGATGGATAAAGCGATCACAGCGATGTGTCCTCGCCCTCTATGCATCTGGATTCAAGCTTGCAGCCGCGTATCTCGATCCCCGCACCGATATTCTTCACGTCATGGAGGATCTTGTTGACTCGCCAGAGTGGGACATAATCGGACTAAGTGCGTTTTGCGTGCGTGTATGCGCATCATCCCTGATGACTGCGCTTCTCTCTAGTCCTCGACCAAATCAAGCCAGATACCATCCTCGTGAACTCTTCCGCCGAGGAAAGCCTGATAGAGATGTCCAAAACCTTTGGTGAGCTGACCGGTGGTCGGCAGTTCTTCTCCTTGCGCTCAACATTTGCGCACTCTCTCCAGCAGACCAGCTGGAAGCCGGAAGAATTGTAGAGGTTCGACCTCAGAAGGGTCAGTTCGATGAGTCTTATTTTCGTAGCTCCTGATATCAATTTTCATTCACCCCGAGTAGACTTTGCCTTCGCGAAGTCCAAGAACCGACTTCTCACTGTCCGGCTGCCGCCCTCCCCTTCCGAGCTCGAAGCTGCTGCCTCCACCTCCTCCACCTCCTCCACCTCGGCGAGGACGGTCTCATCAATTCAGAACGACGCATACTCCTTTAGTCGTCGCTCCTCTCGGCTCGATCTATATGAGGCCCTCGATGACGATGTCCGCGCGAGGATGGCGGAGCTTCGACTGGGAACGATGTTAGACTTTGACAAGACATTCGCTGTACGTCATCCTCTGCTCAACCGAACGTTTTGGAAGTGCCTGACTACTTGTTCGTTGCAGATTTCAGCCTGCGGAGGGCTCCTGGTGTATTTGGCGAGACTCAAGGCCGCTGGTGATCTGGGAGACGATGATCACGACGGCGGGCTCGAGTTCAGCGGGATCGAGATTTTTGTCCCGTGAGTGCTTCGTGTGCACCTTCCAGAGTGGTATAGCTGACCCTGCCTCCTAGATCTGCGTACATGCTTATCAACGCGGATGCCCTGTCGTCCGTTCTTTTACCCTGCCCCCAGTCCACTCCGAAACCAGCTTGACTTGCCGCTCTCCAGTTCACTCCAGATCTTCGACTCGGAGGCTCATGCGTACGGCTCAGGAGTTTCGAAGGAGGGCCTCTCCCTCTTCGGTGAGTGTCCAATCCCCTCTTCTTCGCAATGTTTGACGTACTTGTCCATCGCTCTAGGCATCCTCGATACGACTCGGACCCCTCTCGGACGCTTCCTCCTCCGGACGTGGCTTCTCCGTCCGCTTGTCTCCATCAAGGACATATGCGCTCGCCACGATGCCGTGGGTCTCTTCTCACGTGGGGAAAACCATTTGCCGGCAGAGCACCTCAAGGGTCTGCTCAAGGGCATGGCTAACGTCTCGCGAGTGCTGATGGCGATGAGGAGAGGGAGAGCTGGCCTCAGGGACTTCAAGGCGCTCCTGGAGGTAAGCTGAGCATGGAGAGTTCGGTTGTTTGTATTTATACTGACGAAAGGAGAGACAGTTCACCTACCGAGTCTTGCAGATCCGGGATGGGGCCGAGGAGCTCATGGGGCCATACGCTGCCCAGATGATGCAAAAGGCAAGAGACCAAGAGGCTGGCTGAAACGTCATGGTCATACTCACCGACCACTCGCTTCTGACTCATTATCCAGCTGAGCGCCGCTCTCGATGCTGAGGTTCTCTCTGCTCATGGGTTTCAGATCAACCACACTGTGAGTCGCGCAATCTATTACTTGTCCCTCGAGCTGGCCAAACTTCGCCCGTTCGTTTCAGATCGACTGGGAGCAGTCTATTATCGAGGGACGTGTATGCTGCAAGGAAGGAATCGACGCTGAGCTCGACGAGTGGAAGCGCATGTATGCAGGTCTTGACACTCTACTAGTAGGTCGCTTTCTTTATATTGCTCTCTCCTCTCACTTTTTGACTTCAACTCATCCATTCCAACCATTCAGGCTCAGATCGCAGCCAACCTCAGCAGAGAGGTCCCGCCAGCAGTGATCAGCGAGCTCAACGTCACTTACTTCCCGCAGCTCGGCTTCCTGATTGCGGCGGTGATGGCGCGGCCGTGGGAGGAGGAGAACCATGAGGTGGACGTCTTGCCTGGATGGCAGTTCCAGGTCCGTCTTGCTTACCACTGTTGCTCTGCCCCCTTGAAGCTTATTGAGCTGCGCATGCATGCAGTTCTTAACCGAGTGAGCTTCTGAGGTCCCTCGTTCGGCGATCTCGTCTCCCTGAACACCGTTCTTCCCTTCAGGTCCACAGTTTACTTTAAGGTGAGGCAGCATTTTTCCACCTCGTGGTAGCTCGCTGACCCCTTTTGTTGATTCAGAATGATAAAGTCAGCTCCAGCTGCCCCGGATCGTCGCCAGAGACTGCCTCTGACTAGCTCAGTCTACCTAGATGCGAGACCTCGACGCACACTTCGGCGACATCCACAGCAACATCGCCGACCGAGAGAGTAAGTCTCAGCCATGTGCATGATCTCGAAAAAGTCTGTTAACTACTTGTCCGCACTTAGTCGAGATTGTCCAAAAGTTGTCCGAGTCCGTCGTCCTTCAGGCGGCCAGAGTTCAGCGCGCCGTCGAGACCTGTTCCGAGCTTGACTGGTAAGTGACAGCCGGAGGACAGTAGATCAGTTCGCTGATACCTCGAGTCGAATCAGTTTCCTAGCCTTTGCTGATGTCGCTCGCCACCACAACTATCGTCGTCCATTTATGACTGAGGAGAATGTGCTCAAGATCAAGAACGGACGGTGCAGCTCTCGCTCCGGCGGCCTCGTAGCAGAGTCCCACCTCCTGATAGATCGGATCTCATTGCCTCCATCCAGACACCCCCTCCAGGAGCTCACAGTTGACCACTACGTTCCGAACTCCACAGTAATCTATGGAGGCGAGGGAAACAAGACCGATGTTAACGAGATGGATGCCGATGAGAAGCGAGAGCTAGACGAGAGTGGCGAGGACGCGAGCCGTCAGCGTCGCAGCGTCATGGTCCTAAGCGGGTCTAATGCGAGCGGAAAAAGCGTGTATGCAAAGGGCGTCGCCCTCATTGTGTACATGTCAGTCCGCGTTTGCTTATTTTCCCACTCTTTCCGTGGCTGACCGATTTTTCGACTCGACCTTTTTCTCACAGGGCGCAAATCGGCTGGTTAGTTCAAGGCATCTCTGGAGCACCTAGGTTGCTGGTTGATCGCGTCGCTCTACGTCCAGCTTTGTCCCATGTGATGCAGCAACGATTGGGACGTGCGACAAGATTTTTACCCGCATTGCCTCTAAAGAGACTGTGGCTAAGGTAAGTGGGTTCTCAGATTTTTGTATTTTTAGTCTGCCTTGCCTTCTTTGACAGTATTGAGGTGCTTCAGGCCCAATCATCCTTCATGATCGACCTCTCGCAGATCTCGTTCGCGCTCCGTAACGCCACGCCGAGGTCTTTAATCCTGGCAGACGAGCGCGTCCTCTTTCTATAATCCGGTGGTCGGACCACATCAACTGACCCAACGGCTAACGAGACGAGCAGGTTCGGCAAGGGCACGATCAGCACGGATGGCGCTGGCCTTTTAGTCCGTCGATCTGACTGTTTGATGGTATAGCTTGTACTGACCGACGTTGCTTGCTATCCAGGCGGGAGTGATCCTTCACCTCCTGAATAGGGGTGCAGCCTGCCCCAAAACGATTGTCGTGACGCACTTCCAGTCTGTTCTGCCTCCTCTGGCCGTGCCTTTTCAGCCTCTCTTCTCCTGACTAGTTTACACAGCGAACTTTTCTCACAAGGCTTCGTCTCCCCCGACCTGCCCATTGCGTTTGCGTCCATGGTCTGTAATGCCTCGGCCCACAGCCTCCTCTCTCTATTAATTAACTCAACGATCATCTGTCGTCAGGATATTGTCGTTCCCCCTGTCTCAGAGACACCCATCGCTCCGCCGCCCGTGACCTACCTTTACAAGTCCATCAGCCTCTATCTCAACCCAACCCGTCAAGCGCTCCAGCTGACTTTCTGCTCTTTCTTATAAGACTCGTCCCTACGCTCTCGCTCACCTCCCACGCCCTGGCCTGCGCCCGATCCCAAGGTGTCCCTATCGAGCTCTGCACGCGCGCAGAGGAAGTCCGGTCTGTGGATATCCCCTCTGTTTTAATTGCTTTCTTTCATTCAGCTGAAAAAGAACGGGTCAGACGGTATCTCAGCGCCTTTGAGTTCCTCCCTCTCCAGGACCGCGCGTTGAGCGACAAGCAGAAACAGGAGTTGAAAGAGGCTGAAGCGACGTGTAGGCGGTTTTTGCAGTGGAGGATCCCGGACGATGAGGAAGCCGAGGACGGGATGGAGGTTGAGGATGTGAGGGAGGTGCTCAGGGGGTTCTTGGAGGGTGAAGCTGAGATGATCGTGCAGCAGCTTGACGAGGAGATGGACGAGGACGAGTAGGAGGTACAAGGTTGGTAGATGATGATCAGACTTCACAGGCAAGGGCAGACATAATAGTAAGAGCAAGAATGAGCTTTAAGTACCCCAATAACGAGATGTGAGAGATCAGAGGCGACAGACACTCTACTCGTCGCCATAAACAAGAGTTAACTTCTCCTTCGAGAGACCTGCAGGAAGAATGGTGTATCAGTCGTTTTGGATGCTTCATAGTCCAGCTGGTCCAATTTTCTCCAACTCACTCGTTCCTCCCGAAACGTAGTATGCAACGGTAGGTGCTCTGTGAAACGCATTGTATCAGTTCAGGTCTTCGTGAACATGGGAGTTCACCTGATTCAATTCACCCCTCTTCATAGACGAAGGACTCGTGGGCGCGTGAAGTCTTTCCTAGCGTAACATCAAGCTCGAGGGTGCAGAGAGCCCCCTCGGGGATACCCTTATTTTTGAGGGACCGGGCACTTTATTTAGAGAAATGCGAAACTGTCAGAGTTGAGTGGTAGACAGAGAGACAGGGCAACCGACCCGGTGTGGTTGAAGCCGATGGAGGATCCGAGCCGCTCGGTCTTCCCAGAGCGGCCGTCAACAGTGGCTGAATGAATGGAAATGAACAGGGCCCAGAAGAAAGAAGTTTAATGGGAAGAGAATGCGAAATGAGAACGGCGTCAGTAAGGTTGATCGAAGCAGACGAGACTCTGATATCACGCGCTGACGAGCCAACACCCTTAAGGACAGCAGAACTCACTCCAGCGGACGACAACGTGGGCCTGATAAGCGCCCTAGATAACAGCATCGAGGTAAAAGTAAGGATGACAAACACGTCAGCCCACGTCGAATGTATACCAAGAAGCACGCCGGCTTCTTTGACTGACCGCTTGGCGTAGGACGTAGGCCGAGATGGGATAAGAGCCGTTCGTGTTGGAGGGATTGGAACGAGCCGGCTGGGTGAAGGACTCGTCGTCACGCGCGATGTGCCTCTGAGCGACGGGATCAGGTGCCGAACTCGTGGTGCTGGGCGCCGAAGGAGCAGCAGCAACGGCGGGGGCGTGCGATGTCTCATGGGGAACGCCGGTAGCAGCGATGGCAGGAGGAGCGGCGGTAGGAGTGGCGGTGGGGTGGAAGACCTTACTGGAGTCGTTGTAGGACATGCTGAAAGGAAGATGGTGGATGGGTGGATAGGTAGGTGGATGGCTGAGGGAAGATGTAGTTGAGTTTGAAAGAAAGCACTCGCCGGAGAGGCCAGGCCTCGCGCTCGCTCTAGTTTGTCCTCTGCTCCGCCGTGCCCGACTTGCTCGATTAACAACACGCGGTTGCGTCGAAGAAAGTGATGTCACGAGCGTCCTTCACAGTCGGGAGGATTTAAGTACCTCATCAAAGGGTGGCTGTTTATTCGTTCACTAAGACTTGTATGTCCCCTCCCACGCGGCGTCTATTTGGCTCCACGCCAACAAGCGAGCTTTAGGACTGTGGATCATTGTCGCGCGCATGGGTTCGTCGGGGGTGAACCAGAGCCTTGACCTCCTATTCTACTATTGCCCCTCTTTCGCTCTCCTCTCCTCTTTCCTCCGGAATCCGTGAGGCCTAGACTTTCTGTTCTTTCGCTTCCCTTCCCTCTTCTCCAGCGCGTACGGTGGCGTCTCCTTCCTTTGCCAACGGCTTATTATCCCAACATCCTCACATCCGCGCGCGAGAACTCGCCACCCTCCAACAACAACAACAGACCTCGCTCGCTTTCCTCAGCTCTTGATACCTATCTCCTCTTCCCGATCATAACCTCACGCTCCTTCAGCAAAAAGTCGCCCTCACGCCCGTTCCCTCCCGTCCTTCCTCGCCAAGCCAACAGCTAAACACGGCATCCGCACCGACCCGCCGTACTAATTGCTGTTGATCCTGCAGCCCAGCTCGGTCCTCTCTTGCCTTCTTCTTTCCTTTCTTGCCCTCGACTTCCCAAAAATCACCCACTCATTATGCTCGCTCATTCGACCTCGCTCGCCGCCGTTTTCTTTGCGATCGTGCTTGTCGCCATCCCCATCGACGCCGCCGCGGGACACAAGTCGGGTGCTGGCGGACTGCACAAGCGCGGACTCGCCGCGAAGCTCGAATCCCGCCAGGCCAGGTGAATTCTGTCGCTCGGGGTTGCTCTAAGTTTCTGTCCTTGCCAGAGTCGGTATGACGGGAACTCTTTCGAGAGGGTGCGTTGGCGCGGGTCGATACGCTTGTAATGAGGACAGCTGGCAAGGTGGGCGACCCTGTCAGGGCGGGGGAAGGCGAGTGCAGACAGGGGAAGAAGCCATTACGGCCGAGAGATCGGCCCAATCATATTTCGGGTTGGATGTTGGAGCAGCACTTGGGGGCCATGCCTGGAAGAGCTTAAGGATCGATCTTAGGATGGCGTAGTACTGTTGCGCTTGGTCACAAACAACATTCGCCACAGCTCCTAGATTTGGCCGATGTGCGCGTGATGGCTCAAGATTGCATTTTATTTGCTGACGGAACCTCCTCTCCTCGTCGTTTTGTTTGTCTGTATAGTAACGTTCCCTTTACGTGCGTACATACTCTTCCAGCCTTCTATCTTCTTCAACGACCGAGCTTTGCCTGAGAGTGCTGATATTTCTCAATCTTTTCGCCTTCTGGTTTTGCCAAAAATCAGTTGGTGTAAGTTTGCCTGCCCTGCTTCTATCTTCTCTCGCACCTTACCAGCAGGCTGATCGCATGGCGTCTCTCGCGCACGCTTCCTTTGCAGATTACACTCACGTCGGCCCAGGTGCATGCGGAGCTGTCCATCAAGACGACGAGTTTGTGCGTGTCGGTGTGCGAGAGTCGGCCTCCATTTTAGCGCTTGATCCCTAACCTCTGCCATCTCCCTTCGCTCAGACCGTCGCCGTCAACTCTGCCCGCACGTAACTTTCTGGTCATTCACGAAGCATGCCCTGCTGAGCCTCAACTTGACGTTTCATCTCCCAGAGTTCGCCGGCGGATCTAAATGCGGCCAATACGTGTCCATCACTGTTAAGTCGGTAGTCCATCGCTCCGGCTTGAGAGTCGAGCCCTAGGCTGACCAAATCTCCCTCCCAAACCAGTGGCAAGAGCGCCTCTGCGCTCATCGCCGACGAGTGCCCTACGTGCGCTTGGGGCCAGCTTGATCTCTCTCCCGGCCTTTTCAAGTTAGTCGGTCGGCGATCCTAGTGCCTCGTGCTCATCTTCAAAGTCGACCTGGTTCTGACGCCCTCTCTCTTCTCCGCAGCTACTTTGGCGGCGACGGCATGATCTATGGCTCCTGGACAACCGGAAATCAAGAGGAGGAGAAACCCAAGACCACGTCGACGTCCACGCGGACGACTGAGGTCTGGACGCCCCCTCCTGAGCCGACGACAACGAAAAAGACGACATCGACGGCCCCTGCTTGGACTCCGGACCCCACGACCTCTAGTGCCGCCGCTACTTCGTCATCTTCCTCTTCCTCTTCCTCGTCCTCTTCCTCTTCCTCTTCTTCCACGTCCTCCTCGGCCATTCCCAGCTCGAGCGCGGCCGCCTCGAGCTCCGCAGTAACCTTGTCTGCCTCATCTGCGGCAACCACTGGCACTCCGGACCAGCAGGACGCTCACATCGCTGGTGGGCTTCTCAGCCAACTCGGCCAGCTTGTCGTGGCGTTTGGCGGCATTGCTTGCAAAGGAAACACGCGATGCATCAAGTAATCCTTGTCGCATGGACATGGACTCTTCCTTACTGTTTTGCTTTACATCATCTCCCGTTTCCCCCCCCCCCCCCTCTTAATTACCTTCTATCATCGCATTAACACAGCCTTTGATCCCCAATCTGGCCTCGCTCCTGGCTCCTCTCATCTCGTCTTGTTCTCTCCCAGACTGAAGAGTAATATGACATGTGATAGATCGAAAGGGGAAGGGGAGGAACGAGGAAAGACGAAACAGCAACTCCTCTCCTCGCCCCATCGGCGGCCCATCCACCTCTTCCCCGTCATTGTTGCCGCCGTCGTCGTCGTCGACTCTCTCTCTCTCTCTATACAGATGCAAACAAAAATAATGATGGTTGGATGTAGGTGTGTATGTCCGTACCCCTCCTCCTCTCTTCCTCTCCGTCGCCGGCAAGATCTCAATCAACAAAAGGATGGGAGTGGGGCCGGGTCGAGGCTCTCAGAGCCCGAGCTTCCGCTTCGAGTCCTCGTACACCTGCGGAGTAGGAGCAAACGGACGGGTCAGACGATTATCCCCTCTCCCCAAAGCGAGACGTCGAAGAGAAGAGAGAAGAGGAAAACCCACCACGTAGCTGATGCTGACGGCCGGCACCACCTTCGCCAGCGTCACCGTCAACCCCTTGTACAACCCCCTCCACCCTTCCCTAGAAATCGTCTTTCTCGTGACATCCGCGAAGCCCGTATACGTCTGCGGGTGGCCCGTCGAACCGGAGGCCTGAAGCTTCGTTCGAAGGACGTTGATCGGGTAGACCGAGGTGGCGCCGACGCCACCGGAGATGGCGCCGAACGCGAGGACGGCGTACGTTTCGGGCTCTTCGAGCTCAAAATGCTGGCAGTATGAGAGTTTGAGGGTCTCGAAGGTCGACATGTCGATGGCTGCGTAGGGGAAGACGCCTACGAGGCCGAGCTGGTGAAAAAAAAATGTGTGGGGAGGGGGGGGGATATGAAAGATCAGCCTCGCGCTTTCTTGAACTTTAGCAGAGGACGAGGACGAGACAGAGAACGGACCGTGAGTCCTCGGTAATATCGCCGGATACCCCCATGCCGCCACATCTCGGCGGCATTGCGGAGGAGCACCTTGGCAGAGTGGTCCGAACCCGCGGTCGTCATGTGCTGAGTCTTGAGGGTCTCCAGCTGTCGAGTTGTGGCCTCAAAGTCAGTACCACGTGAAGGAGAGTGACGAGGGAGAGACGAACAGGGTAGATGGCGAATTGGGAGGAGATGCCGCCGAGGCCGCCAGACAGGAACCGGGACGAGCCCGAGATCTGCGACTGGTCGTCGACGTGGTCCCAGTAACGGGCGAGGAAGCGTTTCTGTATGGTCGGCGCGTTAAGAAGAGCAGGACTGAGAGGTCTCGCTAAGAGGAATACGCACAGATGCCTCGTACGAGAAGAACTTGATCGCGGATTCCGGCATGATCTTGACACTAACGACACACAAAGAGATCTGTTCAGCACCCCGGGGGCCTACTAGACCCCTTGTAACTGCGCACTTACACATTCAATCCATTCCCGACCCAGAATGAGCGAACCCCTCCACCATTGAGGTAGAGCCGCATGACGGCCCGCTTGATATTCTCGATCCCTTGGATGCCCTTCCCGACGATCGGCTTGATGTCCGACTTTTTGGGTGACGTCGAGTCCGTGATGAGGAAGACTTTTAATCTGTCAAAGGGCGCGGTGGCCGTTCGTGAGACTGTGCGTGAGGGATGGGGAGGGGTGTCAACCTCGAACTGAAAAGAAGAGAGAAAAGCGACAATCGAACCTGCACCAGCGACACCTCCCGCTGCCAAGAACTTGAGCGCAACATCCGCACTGATCCCATTCGAGTCCTCCTCGTCCTCGTCCTCTTCCTCCTCGTCTTCCCCACCAATCACAGCGTAAACCCCCTCGCCCACACCGCCTGCCGCCGCGTCCGGATGGGACTTAACCGGGCCAGAAGCCGGGGCCACCCCGCCAGCGGCTGCAGAGGACGACGCCGATGCCTCCACCTTGGTTTTGATGGCCGCAGGAGTAGTGCTTGGAAACGACGGCGAGAGGTCGCCTTCGCTGTTGACGCGGGCGGCCCCTCGGCCGTCTGGGTGGCGTTTTCGGACCTGGTAAAACTGTAGAGTGTGCGTGCAAGAAAGGTGTTCGGTCAGGATCGCACGTGAGCCAAAGAGAAGACTGCGAGGGCGAAGGTGAGAATACGCACGCGATAGATCTCCGGCACGCTTGCGCTCCTTGGGAGCATGAGGAGCATGTCCCGGAACTCGACGAATGAAATTTCTCGGCTCTGTTGCTTGTCGGCGAGAACCTTGCCTGTCGAAAGGAAGCTGACAAACTCGTGAAGCGTTGCAGGAGTGAGAGCGATGCCTAGGGGAACGGCGAACGGTCAGAGCGTGCCGAGCGGGGGGGGGGGGGAGCGTGAGGAAGAGGAGGACGACATGTGAGACACACCTGCTGTTCGCAGAGCTGTCCGCATGTCCTCTAGGTCAATGACACCGTCGTGGTTCCTGTCGAGCTCGTGAAAGACGTTCCAGAGCTCTGCAGAAAGGGAGAAAGAGGGAGGGGAAGAAGGAAACAAGCAAGAGTCAGCCCCTCAGCCCGTCTCCTAACCGCATACGCGCGTGCCGAGAGTCCGAGTTCATTCGTTGCAACCACCTCTGGCTGAGATGGAGAGCTGTAGGGTCCCATTGTCTGAACAAATACGCCCAACAGAGGGAGAGGGTTGGCAGAGAGCTGTCGAGGGAGGATGAAAGGGCACTGCTTGACGTCACTCCACACCTCAGCTCCCTCCCCCATGCTCCTCGCCCTCTATCTGGAAGTGACAGGGCAGCCAGACGGCCTCGCTATCGGCGGAATCTGGTTCCTCGAGTGACGGACGCCACTGCATCGTAGGCGCTCCTCGTCTGACTAAGACGACGAGCGCGACTCGTTCGTTCGCTTCAACTCGGCCCGTCATCGTCGCGCGGACCGAGCAAGAGAGAGCACAGCCCGGGATGTTGTCCACTGCAGAGGGGAGAGAGCACCCATCGCAAGAGCTCGCCAGATCCCTCACCTTGCTCCTTCGTCCAAAGATACGTGCGAAATTCCTTCCAGTCGACGACCTTCTCCCTCCTCTCGGCGCCGGCCGCACCATCGACCCAAGGCGCGAGGCCTTCCCCCGCAAATTCCCTCGCGTGCGGGTTTGTCGCCGGCGTGGTGACCCTTCGGACGAGCTCCTGCTGGTAGAGCTGGGCGAGGGCCTCTGCTCGCTCGGGCGAGAGCGTGGTTGAGAGGCCTGGCAGCGCCGGCGTCATCGTGACGGCGGGCAGGTTGGTGGAGGAAGGGTCCGAGGGAAGCGCTGGAAGAAGCGCCGTCGAGGTTGTCGTTGGCGGCAACGGGGCTATGGGTGAGGGCGACGCAGTGGAAAAAGACGATAAAGGAGAAGCAGAGGAAGAGGAAGACGCCGGCAAGGAAGGGTCCTTGAGAGGGAGCTGGGACCAGAGCTCTCGGAGCTTGCGCTCGCGCGCCTGGCGGCCCTCGCGCGCGCGGAAGGCTGTCAGCTCAGGCGGGACGCCGGCCTTGCGCTCGGCGCCGGCGCAGGCGAGCTGGGGATGGGGCGACGACGGCGGCGGGGGCTGTGGTGGATGCGGCGGAAGAGGGGAGGAGAAGGAGGACGCGAAGGGGGACGACGATGAGGAGGACGCCATGATGACGTGCGTCTCTCCTGGGAGAAGGCAAGCGGGACAAGGAGGTGGTTGGTTGTTGGCCTCAAGCCTGGAGAAACGGCGCGGGCACCAACCGGGCGGGCGACGGGCGGGCGGTCCGTCTGCGTGGCAGGCACCACCATCCCCCGCGCTCAGGCGCTGAGCACGGACAGACATGGGATGGACATTCTCCTGTGTGAGAGGTATTCTGCGGGCCATGGAAGGGGGCATGTGCAGTCGCCCTGACGACGTGTGTGCTGTGGGACGCGGGCACTGCTTGACACGCGCGTGCCTCGCTGGAGGAGAGCAAGCGCCGGCCGCGGTTTCTCCCCTTCTCCCTCCACCATCCATCGCCCACACTCGACCCTACAGTCTTTCCCCCTCCCCTTCCAACCTACCCTTCCCCGACCCAACTCTTTCCCCTTTCTTCTTATCATGGTCAGCAGCTCCTTGGCTCGTCACCCTCAACGCCGTCCTGACGCGTCTCTCTCCCCCAGGGACAAACGCTGTCCGAGCCCGGTAAGAGACCTTCCGTTCTTCACCTCTTCCACCTCCCTCCCCCCTACTTCATCGGCTCCGATCTTTTCCCCCCTTGATATCATGCTCATCCCGCTCCCCCTCTGGAACCCCCTCTAGTTGTCGAGAAGCACACCGACTCGGGCGCGTCGGACCGCTTCGTTTACGCCGTTTCCGAGATGCAAGGCTGGCGGATATGTGAGTCGAGTCGACCGGGTTCGCCTCCTCGCACGACCCGCCCCCTGCCCGTTGGCTTCCCGAGCGTGACACGCTGAGCCTTGGGAGATGGCGGAGGGTGTTCCACCTGAGTCGAACTCTATGCCTCGCTGGTGCACGGGGGCATAGACCAAGGGAGACGCGTCATGTCCTCCCTAACGAGGGAAGGCGGAGCTCGTCATCGCGCCGGTGAAAGAGAGAAAGAGAGTCGAGGCCTCGACTTGATCTTGCCTCTCTTCCTGGCGCCCGCCCAAGGCCTCCCCTGCCCTTCTCTCTCGCCTCTCTCTGGAATGGACAGTTGCCGCAGACAGCTCTGCTTAGACTGGGCGAGCTGTCACATCCTCGAGCCTGTCCCTGCCGCGACCACGAGCCTACGGCGGTTGTCACGCGAGGGCTGCGTCGCTGTCGTCGCGCCGCGTTCGTCTTATCCCCACGGAAAGCCGACATCTTTCTTCTCGGGCTTTGGGCCACCTCTCCTTCCTTCTTCTGCCATCGTGCCGGGCTTGTCATATCGACGATACTTGCGCGAGAGGGCGCTTTCTTCGTTCCCTCTGGGTTTCCTTTGCCGAGCAAGAAAGCTAGCCAAGGAGCAGCGCGTGCGCCCGCGAGGGGATAGCTAGCTCCCCGTCACGAGGACTCATACCGTTCATCCCATACCACTACCGATCCGCATCGTTCCTTTTCTACCGAGTGCTTCCTCAACTGACGCATCTCCCTTCTCTTGCGCCTATCAGCGATGGAGGACGCCCACGCGACGATCCTCTCTCTTCCTCCCGTCTCGGCCTCTGGTGAGCCCGACGCAACCGAAGGCAAGATTCACCCGGCCTTCTTTGCCGTCTATGATGGACACGGTGGTGAGTTCCTCGTGCCTTTCCGGTCACGCTTGGCTTGAACTTCCACGAGGGACCCATGAGCTCGAAGGAGGATGTCCAGCGAGCGGGCACCGCCCCGCCTCTTCTAGGTCAATCAAACCACTGTCCGTCCGAGAAGAGAGACTTCCCGGGTAGCCCCTATGAACTCTGGCTCTTGGACTGCCATCCCACCCGGCTTTGATTCCCGCCTCGGGCACCTGCCGAGGCAGACGGACGTTTAGACCGGTTGGCTGCCCATGTCGTCGCGCGTTCGTCGCTTCGCCGTCGCTGCGACGCTTTCCTGGAGCGAATCCTCAGCTTCGACCTTGCTCACAGGCATGAGGGAGCAGCGAATGGCGGACGTTGACTGCCTGCTGCTTCGAGCCAGGTTGGCGGCGGGTCATGCCACGCTGTTGATAGCCCTTTGGAAGAAGTGCTTGTCGCCGTCTGACCCAAACTCATCTTGATCCTGATTTTTGACCTTCCTCTCTCTTCCTTCTAGGCTCCGCCGTCGCCAAGTTCACCGGCGCGACGCTCCACAAACGGATGGCCAAACTCCCGGCGTACGCCTTGGAAGATTACGAGGCCGCCCTCCGACGGGCGTTCCTCGCGACGGACGAGGAACTCCGAGAGAACCCGGAGTTCGCTAACGACCCTTCGGGCTGCACCGCCGTTGCGGGTCTCATTACGGCCGACAACAAGATCATCGTTGTGCGTTTCTGTCGTTCGCTCGCTTCCGGCCCATCGTTGTTCTTCGATTGACATTTGTTCCTCTAGGCCAACGCCGGTGACTCACGCTCAGTCCTCTCCGTCTCCGGCAAGGAAGTCCCCATGTCGCACGACCACAAGCCTGGAAACAAAGAGGAGAACGCCCGCATTACCGCTGCTGGAGGCTTCGTCGAGTTTGGCCGTGTGAACGGGAACCTCGCGCTCTCAAGGGCCGTTGGAGACTTTGAGTTCAAGCAGAACTACGCACTCGACGCCGAACACCAGGTCGTCACCGTTAACCCAGACATCCTCACACACGACTGGACGGGCGAGGAGGAGTTCCTCGTAGTCGCTTGCGATGGCATCTGGGACTGCCTTTCGAACCAGCAGGTTGTCGACTTCACCCGGAGGGCAATCGCCAACGGCGACTCGCTCACCAAGATCTGCGAGGACATGATGGAGAAGTGCCTCGCCCCGGACTCGGAGCTCGGCGGCGTCGGGTGCGACAACATGACGGTCGTCATCGTCGCACTTCTCGGCAACCGGTCGTTTGACGAGTGGAAGGCTTGGATCACGGAGCGCGTTGAGGCACAGGTGCGAGGCGCTCGTCTCTTACAGTGGCTGCTTGTAAGCATGCGGCTGACGACAGGGTTTTCTCGCAGATCGGCCACCCGACTCCTGAGTCCATTCCTCACGTCTTCAAGACGGCCCCTGTTGTCCGCGGACCGGGAGGTGGCGTCGCTGGAGCCGCCTCGGCGGTCACAGGCGCCGCTGCCAACGTGACGGAGCTCGTCGGCAAGGCCGGCGGCAAGATGATGGGTCACGGTGGAAGCATGACCCTCCAGGAAATCCTTGCAGCCAGTGGGCTCGTCCTCCCGGCGGGACTTGCTGCTGGGCTTGTGGGCGACGATGAGAGCGAGGAAACGACTTCGGACGAGGAGGTGAGCGAGCGAACGAACTGACATGCAAGCGATCATCCCACGCCCTCCTGCTGACATGAAGCGTCGTCTTTTTCCCTCGACAGCACATTGAGGAGGTCTCGACACTCCCGGACGGCGAGTCTAAGTCTGGATCGGTCCGAATCCTTGAGGACGACGAGCGGCCCAATGACCCCTCAACGAACCCGGAATCGACGAGCGAAACCCCTTCGCCGCCGGAGTCGTCCTCATCGACTGTCTCGGCGGTCCAGCCCCCGACGACCAGCTCGGTCGCCTCGGTCGGCTCGCCGCTTGTCCCGAGCCATCCCGAGCTCTCAAGCGCGAAGTCGCCCCCGAGCAGCGTCTAGATGGGGAGCCAACGCATCTCTCTGCCTTGATGTTAGTCTGCTTTTTCTCTAGATGGGCTGGTTAGCCAAACTAGGCAGCGTCTACTTCTCTTCCTTCACTCTATAACCGTTTCTCCCCCCCTCCCTTGATAACTGCTGGCGCGCTCCTCCTTTGACGCGTTCGGACACTATACCCATTCCCTCCTCCTCCCTTCCACTTACTGTCTCGACCTATGTCTGCGTGTCTCCTCTGACTTGTAAACGGCTCGCTACCTTCCCTTCCCTCGTCTTTTTCCCTCTCCCAGATCCTTATGTCGTTCGGGCTTCCCTTCGCTTCCCTCCTCTGAGATGAAACGCCCCAAATGACGATGCTAGCTCCTAAAGGACATCTGAGCTGAGGCTCATTTTGCCCATTGGATCAGGGGGGAGAACCTCGACAACGCAGAGGAATCTAGAGAACGAAACGAACTGCCGCCTTCCTTCATCACGAGCTTCCGTCTGCCAACCCCTCACTCTCACACGCCTGGAGCAACCAGCCTACCCTGTACCCTCTCTGCCAGCCGGCAACGATGTCAGAGCTCACCGGATGATGAAGTAGTGATTTCTTGGTATTCAGCAGGAGCAAATCTTGTCGTGAAGCCTGGAGAAACCTTGGCAGGCGACGGACAGTCAGTCAGAAGACTATGGGCCGAAGCGCGCCTTCTCAGCGGCCTGAAAACGACGCACAGTGTTGGGCCGGCCTCGGCGGAGGTAGCGGCGGAGGAACTGCAACGCTCGGAGGCGACGGAGGAGTAACTTGCGGAGGTTGCTGCAGCTGAGCAAGCCAGGGCGGACAGAGCGATGGCTCCTGGTAGGCAAGGGAGTGAGGGCGTCAAGGGTGGTGATGGAGGTGAGGGAGGCCTACGGATCGGCCAAGATCGAAACTCTACCAGCGGCACCGACGAATAAGCAATAGAGGAAAGGAGAAGCCAGCCGCCTCCCAACCTCCGGTCATGAGGTGTACTAAATGAGGTATGGCCGATTTCCGAGCCCGGTTACCTGAGACAATGAGATGACGGATGCGCGCCAGCAGTGGAGTGCATGAGTAGTACGCACAGATAGATCCACGTCCGCTTCGCCCCCATGTGCTCTCGGTCGGAGCAGGCTTGGGAACCAACCGAGTGGTAGAATCACTACTGATGGGTGGGTATTGGGTCTCGTCACTTTGCTCGTCCTCGTAGATGATTTCAAGAAGGACATAATAGTTTGTGTATCAAAAGTGAACTACGCTACAGATAGCAGCCGGCGGTCAAGATAGCAGAAATGGGAGAGAGCCGGCCCGCCGCTAGGCATGGTCTCGAGGGAAACGTGCAAGACGGAGACGAGGCAGATCATTAACCCCTCTCTTGCTCAGACGTCTTGAGGGAGGGCGCCCTGCTCCCAGCTGATGAGAGCATCGGGAGCAAGCTCTTGAATGACCTCCTGCGAATTTGTCCAAAAGTTGTCGATGAGCTCCTGCCATAGAGAGAGTTGCGGCAAGGCAAACGTTAGCGTTCAATCAGCCAGGAGCGAGAGGAGCAGATGGTGCAGCAATACCTGGCTGTTTGCCTCGGAACTCTCCTTGCCCAGTTCTTCCGGGTCGGTAAAGTAGGTCCCCTGTGGGTACTTCTTGTCACGCGCGGCCTCACTGGTCGCCGACCAGAGAACGCTCATCGCACCCTCAAGCGGGATCCGCATCGCCCACGAGACAGCGGCGCCCACGATCTTACCAGCGGTCTCGCCGTAGGCCGGGACAAACTGCTCCTGCTGGCCTGAGATGTGTCCAGCCAGGGTCAGAAAGGATCGTTATTCATGCCCGAATTCTGCTCACCCGTCGAGACCGCGCCCGGGTGCGTGGCGTAGACACGGATGGGTGACTCGCCGACGGATGTCTTCTGGACGAGGCCCTTGACGAATAGGAGGACCGCGAGTTTGGTGCGGGCATAGAGGTTTTGGGGACTGGCCTCCTCCTTGAACTCGCTCTTGGTGAACTTGGAGCCGCCGACGGTCTCAGAGGGTCCTCTGCAGAGCATTCAGATCAGTGGAAGCAGGAAGGATCATTCGCCCAGCAAAGCTGACCCAAACGTCGCGCGGTGGAGCTCGCTGCTCATGTGGATCATGCGGACGTCGGTCCCAGGCATCTTGGCGGTCTTGCGAAGAAGGGGAAGCAGGTTATTGGTGAGAACAACGTGGCCGAGGCTGTTCTGTGATATAAAACATCGCGAGCCCCTCTCAGTCATCGTCCCGTGACGAAGACTCTGGAGGATTAAGCCGACCTACGATTAGAAGATGCTTGTCGTAATCTCCCTGTCCACGCTCGAATTCGTTCACGCCGAGACCGGCGATGCAGAGCAAGAGGTCAAGCCGGTCCTCTTGACTGATCTCATTCGCGACAGACTTGACCTCGTTCAGGTTCTTCAGCGAGCACTTCTTCCCTGTTGCAAGCAGAAAAGACGCTGCATCAGCACACGTCATGGGAGATACGCTGAAGACAGAATGATGCGTGTACTCACAGACGATCTCACCGTTGCCGTCCTGGCGGAGGTCGCCCTCGGTGTATTTGTCGGCGCCACCAAAGCCCTGGCAGTAAGAGTCAGGAGCTTTGGTGACGTCTCCGGTCTTGATGTACGAGATGGCTTTCTGGGCGACGGACTCCGTCTGCGGTAGAGGAAGTGGAAGGAATTCCATCAGTGGGGGCCAATATTGTAGAGAAGTCATCGCAACTTCGGACGGAACTGACGGAAGAAAGGAGAATGATCTTGGAAGCACCTGAAGCGTACAGGGCCCTAGAGACGAAGAGACCAATGCCGTTGGTGCCACTGAGAGTAGGAGACGAGTTAGACGCCCCTTTCCGCCCACCCCCTAACATGGACTTTGGAGGCTTACCCAGTGATTAAAGCAGTCTTTCCAGAGAGGTTGGGGATCTGGCTGAAGGGGGAGGAGAAGTTAAGGGAAGGCATCGAGGAGTAACAATCTTGGTCGGTTGGCCGTCATCCCCTCCTCGCGCGTCGACGAACGAGTATTTAAAGCCGTAATCCCTTGTGAGAGTCTTGTACACTAGGGGAGGGACGATGGCAGTAGGGATTTTATTCATGATGGATGGTTGGCGAAGGGTCTGATGGTGGGTGGTGTGGAACGAGGATCGAGGAAAGGGCGTCGATCGCGTCTATCGTCTCGCGGGAAGCGTCTTCCGGCTGGATGATGCGTTCGTCCTCTGTTCTCGTTTGGGCTCTTTCAAAACTCAATTCCACGGCCATCTCAATCGGTCGGTCTACAGAAGGGGAAAGAGAAGCGATAAGAAAACCCTTAAAAAGTCCAAGTGGGGGTGGGAGGCAAGCTCAGAGGAGGACCTCGTTAGCGGAAGACCGCGAGAGGTTCTTCTGAGGAAGAACGACACATCTGGAGGGCAAAAGGGTGACGCGGTAGTCAGGGACAGCCCATCATACGCAGAGACAGAAAGATGCGCGCTCACGATCGGATGCAGAGCTCTTTGGCAACAGAGACCTCGTTGGCTAAATAAAAAAGGGAAGGAAGGTCAGTAAAGTCGGGACATAGGGGAAATCTTGCGGGCAGTTTTCAGACTCACCGAGGATAGTGACCCGCTTGGTTGCCTTCTCCGCAGACTCGTCCTCCGGCGTGCCCTCGATCCGCGTCCAGGCTCCACTGATAAGGGCATGATTGGTGTCAGCATTATTTCATGGGTTTTGGTGCTTGCTCCCACCCACATCTTGCAGTCGGCGCCAACAATGGACCAAATGACTACCGAATTCTTTTCCATGACAGTTCCCTCGAGGAGGATGCTCTCAACGATGCGGCAACCCTTGCTGATGACGACGTTGGGTCCAATAGAGACGTTGGGCCCAATTTTGGCCGTCGGATCGATCTGGGCCGAGGGATCAATGTAGACGCAGCCAACAATCTCGGGCGATGTCGCGGTCGCCATTGCGGGAGGGGTCAGGTAAGAGGGCATCGACCTGGAGAGCTGGGAGAGGTAGAGAGCGTTGGCTGGGAGAGCCGAGCTAAAAGTTAGCAGGAAGGGTCAGCTTCGGAGTGGACTTCAAAGGTTGGGGAATGAAGCCGACCCAGCAGACTTGATTTGGCGCCAAAAGTCGGTCGTCTCAAAGACGTAGAGCTTGCGGCTCGCAGCGAGACGAGTAATGACATCCTGTTCAAGGTGGATGATGTCGTCCGGCTCGGATGTAGGGTCCTCGCTGTAGCCGGGGCGCGAGTGTGTCAGTATGGGAGCCAACGATCGTGTATAAGGCAGTACGGCGCGACCCACAGGGCGATCTTATGCTTGTCATCGGTGGCGAGCTTGATCTCTTCAAAGAGCGACTTGTCGAAGAGGTAGATACCCTACCAAGCGCGAGAAGTCGGGGTCAGCTTTCGCTCATTCGAATGACCTGCGATATGGGCTCTTACAGCGTTGATGACTTGATGAGATGAGAACCGACGTCAGGCTCGAGATGTGAGGCGGCCAAAGACATATGAAGAAGACGCACTGCTGCTGATATAGCTCTCCGGCTTCTCGACATAGTGCACCGCCTGTGATGTTGAGGGATCGATGACGATGCATCCGTAGCGATTTTCGTCTCCACGCGGGACCTGCGGGCAGTCTCCATGTCAGCGAGGAGGCGCGGTCGCGAGAGAGTTTGACAAACAATCGCCGTACCTTCTTGCCGACGATCGTTCCAACACCGCGGTGCTAGATGAGGGCTGAAGCGTGTGAGTCCAGTCCTCTAGAAGGATATACTGGGCAAACGGACCTTGCTATGGAACTCCTGCATCTCGCGGAGGGGGAAGCTCGAGCAAATGTCGGCATTAAGGACAAAGATCTGGTCCGGGTTGCCGCGGAGAATGGCATCGCGGACTGCAATGCGAGCGAGAAGGCAGTCAGGCATCGAGCAGGGACCCATGGACATATGTGAAGACTGTACTCACAGTGATAGAGACCTCCAGCCGTGCCAAGGGCACGGAACTCGCGAAGGTAGCTATGAGAAAGGGCAAGGTGTTGGATCAGTGACATTCCGCCCAGGAGGATTGTCGACACACACGTCACGCAGACATCAAAGCGGAGCGATCTAAGAAGCGCTGCATTCAAATCTAGTGACAGTACAAATCAACCGTGGAACTCTGGTGGCAAATCGGCCAGACTATCCCTCTAGAAGGAGTCGTTAGGAACGCGCCGGATGCGGAGGCTCAACGCACCAGACGCGTTGTTGCGCCTTCCCTCTCATGAAGAAACCATCGCTGCAAGAGCTCACAGAGACTCTGCAGCATAACGGACCGAGCAAGCTACAGGGAAACACTGCCTGCATGATGAGCCAGAGTCCCCCCGCAGGCAGCGTTCCGTCTCGACGCAAACACGCTCTTGACCCTTCCCTTGCAAGACCATGACAGGCGCCTGCTTGCTACATAGTCCAAACTCAATCTCACAAGGAGACGTCTGGCCATCTATTGGTCCCTTGTGAACCGTCCAAAGCAGGACTCACTTGATCGCCAGGTTGGGGAACTCGCGCTTCGACTCCTTGAGGAAACCCTGAAGGACGGCGTCGTCGTAGACGCCGATGAGGACGACTTCGATAAGGCCCGGGACCTGGGCAAGCGCCTTAAGCTGGTGCCAGATCATCGCCTGGGGGATTCATTGCAGCGCGAGCGGACGGGGCGAATGTAAAGATATCCGTCAGATGGAGAGGCTTGGGGAAGTCCGCAAAGATAGCCCGCCCAAAGGGAGGGAGGGCGTACCTTTCCGGCGATGGGGAAGAGCGGTTTGGGTGTATCGAGCGACAGAGGACGAAAGCGAGTGCCCTACATGATGAGAAAGCGATGGGACGGACGTTAGATCGCTTTCGGGCTGAGCGAGAATGCCCAGGCTGGCGACGAAGTCGGTGGCGGAGGATTGGGGATACTTGCCTTGGCCGGGCCACCAATGAGAATAACACCTTTGGTAGACATTGCCGATATTGAGTACAGAGACGAGTTGTAGGCGGAGGGGAAAGGCGAGGGAGAGGTCGGCGAACGTGGGGATACGGTGCGAGAAGACGAGCTCATCGCGTCTCTCCCGTTTCGCCCCCCCCCCCCCCCCCCTCTCCTCCCTCCCCCATCCCGCTTGCGCACTTCTCCGTCTGTCTACCCCGCAACCGCGTCGGGGCCGAAGTGTGCCTTCGCCACATCTGAGACATCGACGTTGCGCATTGCGCATGACTTCTGTCCTTCTCAAGCAAACAACTCAGATCTGATGATATTCTCGGCCATTGCAGAAGATCACAATCGCTCCCCTCGCCGATCATTCCCCCCCGACCGTCCTTCCATTTCGCCCTCAAAGCTGTCCACCTCAGCGCGGTCAACGTCGGCGCCGTCGTCGCTACCGCCCTGGAGCTCGAAAACTTCGGCGTCCTCCTCGACGGCCTCATAGCCATCACCCTCCTCTTTGGCCCAGACGGGATCACTGCCCATCGGGGCGGCACCGAATGAGGGCGACATGTACGCCATCGTGAGCGCGACGATGACTGGAGGCAGAGCGGCATAAAGTCAGAGGGCTGAGGTGCAACGGCTAGAAGCAAAACAGAAAGGGAAAGATGCCTACAAAGATAGATGACAAAGGAGAGCGAGAACATGACTGCAAGACAGTTGTGGGTCAGTGTCGGTTCCCTGGCCAGAATCAAGACAGAGAAAGGGTGAAGATCGCGACTGACTGAGGAGATATGTTACAGCATCGAGGCCCGAGTCGTCGACGGCCTTAAGCTCCTCGTCCGTGGCCGCGAGGAAGATGCAGCCCGTCAAGGTCAAGAGGTACGGCTGTGCGGAGAATTAGAAAGTGAGAGAAACAAACATGTGCAGCAGAGTGAGTGACTCACGTAGAGGTGCTGCCAGCCCATGACACCCTCTCCTCGAGGTCCCTCGCCGCTGGGGCGGTCCTGAAGGACGAAGAAAACTTCGACCATCCGAACCACGCCCGCGCCAGCGAGAGCATAGCCGAGCACAGTATGAACCATGGTTGAAATCATGAGATGCTGGACATGTCCAGCGAACGCGTACCCAGTCATAATGAATGTCATAGCCGGGGCGAAGTTTCGACGCCCTCCCGAGGACATGACAACACCCAATGTGCCAGAAGCCCACCATAAGAGACCCAAAGCGGTATGTTGCAGGTCTTTGTGTGACCAGCCGTCCGAGTGACGCATTGAGAAAGTCTGGACAGAGGAGTAAGACGAGGTTGAGGGCGGAGGGGAAGTCAGACGTGAGCTTGCACCCCTCGCGCTTCTGCGAGAAGCAGGGCACGCACGTTGATTATCCCAAACGTCATTATCATGAGCGAGTCCTGAGGAAATCGAGGTGAAGTATGATCAGTTAAGATATAAGGGTCGGGGGAGGGGGGCAGTCTCAGATCGGGCCAGGACCAATCCTGCGATGAAAGTACGCACGTAGAATTCTTGACTCCGACCTCTGCGCGAGAGCCAGCCAGTTCCAGCGTACATCATGATCTTGAGGGGAAAAATTTGACATCAGCTTCATGACGCCAAAAAATGAGTCAGGTGATGTACGCACAACTAGGAGGGCCGCGTAGGCAATGAACCTGGAAAAAAATAGTTATCAGCGCTTCGGCAAATGAGTTGAGGCGCTGAACAAGAGCGCCTACGCTGAGCCGAATGTCTGAAAAGTAGGAAGACGTCATTGATCAGCTGCAGATACAAAGAGACTCAAGCAGTCATCGTCAACTGACGTGATGGGCGTAGCATTGGAGCGCCTCCTCGCCCAGGCAGTAACCGAAGAACGTTTGTGCTCCGAATAATGCCTGAGCAAATCCCACGGCCGGGCTAGGAAGAAGAAAAGGAGAAGTCTTGGATCAACACTGCGACGTCGTGAGCTTCGACGTGCGCGCTGCAACGTACTAGAGCCGCCCCAAAAAGCCGTGAATGCGAATGATGAGTGACCTCAGCCGCTTGAGATGTAGCTTGAGGTAGAGGCCCGTCGAGGCCTGGCCCAGGAGGAGGAATATGATGATGGTACCCATCGTGGCGTCTGAGAAGGCACGGTAGTGGTATCAGAGGATGGTCACTGCAGGGTGAATTATTTCGGGAGAGACTGGGCGTACGGAAAGAGTATGCGTACTCGCGACCGCCATGGTGGTGGCCTGTCACCGGTGAAATGAGAGCAATATGTCGGTGACTGGTCAGCTCAAGTGGTTGCTTGGCGAGAGCCCTCGGTCTTCAGTGAGAGGCGAGAGAAGGGTGTCAGTGGCCGGGATGCGTAAACGCATCGTTCCCAGCCGGGCTCGGGATTCTCCCTGGATCAACTGTGCGTCGAAAGCCAGAAGACGTGCGAGAAATCTAGGGGAGGACCGCTCGTAATCGGCTTGCGCCGGAAGGAGGTGGTGACGCACCAAGGAAGTATCCCGCGCTCGTCAAGGCCATTGTTGTCGTCTGAGACGAGAAATGCCGTCAATTGACTTTGGAGACTCGTAAGAGAAGGAATGAACGACACTGACCTGTACAGGGACGTGCCACCTCGACTTCCTGAGGTGGGAAGGAGCGTGAGTACGCGTCAGCAACCTTCTCGTCATCCCTTGCTTCCCCCTGTAGTCCCTTCTCCCGCCTCCTCCCACAACTCACTTGATACCTAGAATCATGCCGAGAGGGAATAAAACTCCCCAGCAGAGAGCTTGAATTCCAGCATGCAAGAAGATGCCACTGCCTGCGGGGGCATTTGAGTCGATGTCGGCGGCCGCATGGTGGTCGTGTCGGGGATCGAGCATTCTCTGGCGGCCGCGACGAAGAAGCACACGAGAAGTGTAGAGGAAGACAACAAGAAGGTTGGGGGCGGGATGCCGTCTCTGAAGGGCTTGAGAAGAGGGCTAGCCACCTATTGTCTGTGGTAGGGCAAGGACGACGTTGGTGGTTGTTGAAGAGTAACGAAGGTACTTGAAGAAACAAGAGGAGAAGCGAGCGTAAGACGACGCACCATCGGCCCTGGGCTTCCTTCCGCCGCGTCGCAGTTTGTAACTCGAGATGTAGCATTCGCCACCATCAAGGTATCTCTAACGTAGCTTGGAAGTAGAGTAACCACCCATAGCGAGAAGTGAATTCCCCTCAAATTGCGGAGGAAGTGCCGGAAAGAGCATTGCGCACATACTGGTCTGACGGGAAGCTTGGATCCTCAAGCAAATCTGGACCTTGAAATATATGGACCTTCTTTCAATTCAAATATCTCTCTCTGGACAAAACAAGGCGGGGAGGGACGCAACAAAAAGGATAATGAAGTCCACATCGTTGCCAAGCACAGAGACATGGGCGGCCTTCTGCGGACTGACGCGAAAGGGTCAGCGACCCCCTCGTCTCCTCAACCACCACCCGCCCACCGAGCCCACTTCTTCACTATGCCACCTCTGTCCATTACGGACCTCGTCGCAAAGCAGAAGGCTGAGAAGGAGGAGGCTGCCAAGGTATGTTTGCAAGCATGGTCTGGAAACTATCGACGTCGCGTTTGCGTCGCATCAACCCATTGACCCATCCTCCTCTGTTTACTCTTCACAGCCCAAGTTTCTGACCAAGGCTCAACGTGCTGCCATCGCCCTCGAGAAACGCCAACAGGAGATCAACGGCCAGAAGGAGACGACCGAGCGGGCGAGGAAGGAGCGAATGGAGCTCGAGGACAAGGCCGCCGAGGAGAGGCGAAGGGCTGTGGGCTCTGACCGGGACTCTTATGGCAACGGTTTTGGCAACGGCGGGCGCTACGGGAACGGTGGAGGCGCCAACCT
This sequence comes from Tausonia pullulans, assembly GCA_951802195.1. Lineage (NCBI taxonomy): Eukaryota > Fungi > Basidiomycota > Tremellomycetes > Cystofilobasidiales > Mrakiaceae > Tausonia > Tausonia pullulans. The sequence goes on along the minus strand of OX637623.1, from coordinate 855,809 downwards.
GAGGGGGGGCTATGGCGGTGGCCGGGGAGGCTACGACCGAGGTGAGTCCTTGCCTACCTCTGTCCTTCACTCTCGACGCATTCCGGCGCCAGCCAGTCACGACTGGCTGAGCGGATCTGCTCCGGAGAGCCAGGATTTGGTTCTCATTCGCGTTCTTTGTCGATCTCCTTCAGGTGGCTCTCGAGGAGGCTACCAGGGCGGCTCCCACAACGACCGCGACCGGGATCGTCCTCCACCTCCGGGCTCGATGCCTCCTCCCCGGGGCGGGCCCTCGGGTGGCTCTCGTGATGGCTACTACGACCGGGACTCTTCATCTGGTTCTCGTCAGCCTCTCGCGTCGCCATCCTCCTCGGCTCCGGAGCCGTCCGCGTCCGGCTCGACTGATTCTGAGATCGACTTGGCCTCGATCAAGGCCCGCTACCTCGGTCTCTCCAACGAGCACGACAAGAAGCGCAAGGCGCGCAAGATCAGCGATAAGAAGTTCATCTTTGACTGGGAGGCGGACGAGGACACTGGCGCTGGAGCCGGCAACATAACTGGCGGCGTCATGCTCGGCGGCAACATTGGCGGCATGGCAGATCCGTACGGCGGTCGTGGTCGCATTGGAGTGCCGCCCCCACCAATCTCTGAAAGCGGAGCCCAGGGAGCACCAGCTCCTCAGCAGTGCGTATTCTGCTAGTCTCACGTGTTGGCCGCCTCAATTGATCTAGGTGGCTTGTTTGCTTTTTCCAGATTTGCAGACTACCTCGAGCGCCGCGCGGCGATGAAGTCTGGAGCCGACGCCCGGCACTGGTCTGAGAAATCGCTTGAGGAGATGAAGGACAGAGATTGGCGTATCTTCCGGGAAGACTTTAGTATCGCCGCACGAGGTCAGTCACTCACCTAGTGTTTTTGTGCTGTCGCCCGGCTGACCTGTGGGCCTTTTCACCAGGTGGCTCAATTCCTCATCCGATGCGCTCGTGGGACGAGTCCAAGATCCCGCTCCCCATCCTCGACGTTATCAGCCAGATCGGCTACAAGGAGCCCAGTGCCATTCAGCGCCAGGCCATCCCCATTGGTCTCCAGAACCGGGACCTCATTGGTATCGCCGAGACGGGTACGTTTGATACACCTCTTCATCTCAGTGTGCATACCCTAAATGCTGACTTCCCTTCCAGGTTCCGGAAAGACCGCTGCTTTCGTCATCCCCATGCTCACCTATATTGGCCACCTTCCACCGCTCTCGGACGCCAACCGGCACCAGGGCCCATACGCGCTCATCCTAGCGCCGACGCGAGAGCTTGCTCAACAGATTGAAACCGAGACGCGTAAGTTTGCCACCCCGATGGGCTACACGTGTGTCTCCATCGTCGGAGGACGGTCCGTCGACGAGCAGCAATACAACCTCCGCGACGGTGCCGAGATTATCATCGCCACGCCCGGTCGACTCAAGGACATCATCGACCGACACGTCCTTGTTCTCAGCCAGTGCTCTTACATCGTCTTGGATGAGGCCGACAGGATGGTCGATCTTGGATTTGAGGAGGAGCTCACGTTCATTCTTGAGGCGCTCCCCGCGGGCAACGCCAAGCCCGAGGGGATCGAGATTGAAAAGATGCAGCAGGAGACGGGCCCCGTCGACGAGAATGCCGCCGCGTGGAGGGTCACGACGCTCTTCTCGGCCACGATGCCGCCGGCTGTTGAGCGGCTGACGAAGAAATACCTTCGCAAGCCGGCCATTGTCACGATCGGAGTCGCTGGACAGGTTCGTCGTCGCGCGTACACTTACCTGGTTCTAGCGCTTCCCATTGCTGACTCTTGCACTTCTGCTCCAGGCTGTCGACACTGTCGAGCAACGCGTCGAGTTCATTCAGGGCGATGAGAAGAAGAAGTCAGTCTTTTGCTTCGTCTGACGTGCTGGGTACAGTGCTGACAAACATGTTTTCTTTGGCGACTCAGGGCCCGGATGATCCAAATTCTCCAGTCGAGCGGCCTTCCGCCGCCGATGATTATCTTCTGCAACCAGAAGAAGACTGCGGACATGGTCTGCCGTGACGTCCAGCGTGCTGGAGTGCGTCACTCTTCCCCTTCCGTATGGTTGTATATTTGACTGAGCACCTGTAATTCTCGCTCTATCAGTTCTCGGCAACAACCCTCCACTCAGGCAAGAACCAGGAACAGCGTGAGGCTGCCCTTCAGAGTCTGCGCGATGGTGCCCACGATATTTTGGTCGCCACCGATCTCGTGCGTTCTCTTTCTCTTTCTCTTTTGGCACTTTGTCCGAGGCTGAAGATAGTTCGATCCTCCCCTTAGGCTGGTCGTGGTATCGATGTCCCCGATGTCTCGCTCGTCATCAATTGGCAGATGTCGACAACAATCGAGGCCTACGTCCACAGAATCGGTCTGTTGTCGTCGTCCGTTTCCCACGCCCTGGCTTGCAGCTGACGCGTGAATACGCTTACCGCTCTTACAGGTCGTACCGGTCGTGCTGGAAAGACCGGAGTTGCCGTCACGTTCCTTGGCCATGAGGACGAGGAAGTCCTGTGTGTCCTACACCTTCTCTCCACCCTCTCGTTTCCTCAAACGACAGCTGACCCCTCGTTTCTTCGATAGTTACGACCTCAAAAACGAGCTCAACAAATCGGAGCGCTCCGTCTGCCCGCCGGAGCTCTCTCGCCACCCGGCGGCACAGGCCCGCATCGTCGCGGCGGACAAATACAAGCGGAAGAGGAACGAGGGCGACGAGTGAAACAGGGGAGGAGAGTGCCCAGTCAATGCCGATGCCCGTGTATTTGTCCTAAAGTTTCTTGCTCGCTGTAGCAACTCGGGAGAGATTATCACGAGGAGTTATCTAGGGCGAAAGAGTGTTTGTCAGGTAAACAAGCAAGTACAGCACCCTTTTCATCCCCTCCTCCTATTGTCGTTGTCATCGTGACGACGACGCCCTCCGTCGTATCCACACCTGCGGTCGTTATCGTCTTCCCCACCCTGTCCTCCGTACCACCGCGGCAGTCACTGTCGTTTTTCCGCCCACCTCCCCCTCCATATCTTCCTCCCCTGCGGTAGCAGTCTTCCTCATGTTCATCAAGACTTTTTCTTCCTCCTCTTCCTCCTCCCCAGCCGGCACGTTCTCCTCCTTCGCCACGGCTCCCTCCGTAGCCTTCACACCGGCGGCCGTAGTGGTCGTCATCATTGTCACGATGGTCGCCGTACGACAATTTCTGCTGCTCATGGCGGTGGTTCCCGCCGCCCTTCGCCTCCCCAATTCTGACGTTCTCGCCCAATCTGACAGACTCCTTCGTGAGCCTGTGAAGGATCAAAACTTGTTCAAGCCTTGGCCGTCGATCCACGACTGGACATAGTCGAGCCTCTCGCGATGAACCTCAGACTGCTCGTTGGCGAAGGCGGGTGAGAGATCCCCCCTGCCCAGCATGCGCGGTCGACCGAATCGGCGTCGAGGTTCTTATCCCACAGAGCGACGGTCCTGGGAGAGGAGAGTGCGTCGTCAGTCTGCGCATCAGAGACAGAGAGACACAAAATGAGAACTGCATCGGATATACTTCTGAATCGCGTGCTTACTGTTGATCTGTGGAGGTATTGAGGAATGTATTGACCGTGGTGTTAAGTCTCGAGGTGAATGAGAGGTTAGAGCTTGGGGCGGTATATGCGAGGATGCTCACAGTCTCCGTTACTTTTGGGTCATAGAGATGAAAGACGCCATCTTGCCAGTGCTTTGTGCTTACGTAAGCTTTTTAGATAGCTCATTTGGACTCAATGGCGATATGCTCTGTCTGAAGAAGATCCCACAGCGTCAGCCTGTGTGCTCGCACGCCCTCGAGGTACAAGGTTCATTCACGCAAAAGTACGTTCCGAGATGCTCCTCAGTGATATTAAACCCGCCCGTTTCATAGCCTAACCTGCATTTAAAGTGAGGTGAAGCGATGTAAATTCTGAGAATGGGCACGTCTCATGTCGTAATGGGTCTCGAATCATCAGGCCAAAGAGCATCTGCGGATTGAAGCAACCGCCAGAGAGGCACATCCCGCAAGAAAGGCAGATCTAACAGATTGCCGACCGTCTGGATGTTAGGTTTCTGGAGAGCGGCGACGTTGATGGCCTGGGAGTAGTCGCGGAGCCCAGCAGATAGAAGCGAAAGAGAGGGGAGGGGGTAGTAGCCCGTTCATCACATTAGTGCTGAGCCCCAGACGAGCTTGATGAACCGTCAGATAGGCCGACAGAGATATCTTTTCGACAAGAAAGAGAGAAAGCACCAGGACCGAAAGTGCAAATATATGCGGATTAGCATCAGCTCTCGCCCTCGGGAGATTGCCCCTGTACAGGCCCTCAGGTATTAGGGAGTCAGCCTCCAGCTCGAGCGATCCCTTGCCTGGACTGAGCAGACACGCTCGATATCGAGCCTCGAACACTTCGCGCCGTGGTCGAGGCCGAGGCCGCCTCCGGAGATGTCCTTAGAAAAGGTCCCCAGGGATGTTTTCGATTCCTCCTGAGGAACAAGCACAGGTGAAGGGAGAGAGGCTGGTCAGATGTTTGCGCACAAACCACCTCACGTTCCTCATGCGAGAAGGCAGGACATCTCAAAGGAACGGAAGACTTACCATAGAGGGAGGGATTGCCCTCGAATAGGCATAGCTATGGCCAGATATAAGGGAAGGAAAGCGTGAGACACCCGCGTTCGGTCGGTTCGAGAGAGGCAATGCAGCGTGGGAGAGAGAGTTCGCCTGGGGATTTGACCAGGCCCAAAGGCCCGACTTGAGTCAAGCAGCAGAGGAGGTAAAGCACAATTGTGAGAAGGAGAACGATGTAGAGTTGAGGCATGGTGGTGGTTGAGGGAAAGGGCGAGAGGGAGAGAAGAGGCGAGGCTGAACTCGGAAAGGTTCGAGAGCAGAGCAGAAACGCCGGGGAGGCACATGGGGAGCGAGACCTGCCTGTCTCCTGCTTCCCTTCTGACGTGCACAATGAAAGAAAGAGGCAGCCGCTCAGGCACGATCTCCTCTCAGGTGCAGCTGCGCGTGAAGAGAGACCGCGCTTATTACATCACACATCGGCCAGGAATACAACAAGACAAACGGACCAAAGATGGCACTGCACCGTCGACAATCAGGTCCCGATCTAATTCAACACCAGCGTGGCTCCGCTGATCAGATCAGCTCAACCCTCGCCTCGCCCCTAGTTCTAATCTTGTTCCTGCCGAGGCCACACTCCTTCTTCGCCTTGGCTTCTCGCTGGAGCATCGCGTACGCCTTGCGGATGTGTGCCGGTCGGAGCGGGGTCTTGGTCTCCCTCGGAGGAGCGAAGAGCCCACACGAGACGGGCGCTAACTCCGACCCCGAGATCGCCACGCTCTCATCGAAGAGCCGCCGCCTCTTTGATACGTCTCTGTTTGTTGCTGTTGTTGAGGAGGACGAGGAGGAGGGTCGGGATGCCGACTCCAGCGCGGCTTTGACGGCAAGAGCGCGACGGCAAAGTGTCTGAACCAGCTCCTTGCAGAGGTAACCGAGGAGCTCGATGATGTCGTCTGAAGGCTTGACTTCAAGGTACGGCGCAAGGTTAACAAAGTCGCGAAATCGCTTGACTGGGGCAAGAAAGAGAGTTAGCTAGGAAGAGAAACGAGAGAACACGTCCGATGAACCTTTCCGATGTGTGAAGCTGGCCTTGCGGGATTCTGTATAATTTTCCCAGGCCTTGGAGGTCATGTCCTTGGTGACCTCGTTTGCTTCCTGATTTATCCGAGATAAGGACGAGGGTTCGGTCAATCGGCTTTCCTCCACCAGCACATGATGCGACGCGACGCTCGCTGCTGCCGCCTCTCTCTCTCTCATGACCTACCTTCAACCTCTGCATTTCCTCTTCGTTCAAGTTCGGCGTATCCCACTCATCCTCGTCCTCGTCCGACTCGACTGTGCGAGAGGATGATCCAGCGTTGGCCGCTCGAAGGCCACGACGATGCTGGTGGAGGATATCCTTGAAGACCGAGGTGACTTCCCACGGCAACCGGATGGATTCTCGTCTGGGTCGCTCTGTGAGGCGCTCTGGAAGAAAATCAACAACCATACTAGTCAGACAGTCCACCAAGAGCGGCGGATGGAACAGACGACGCCATGTCTGGCAACGACTCGCTACGCGCATGTGCTCACGACCACACTCACCGGCCGAGACGTCAAAATCAAGATTGTCCTGATTGTAGACACCTCCGACGGTACCGTCTGCATGATCCTGGAAGGATCGCCGGAGGTTCCTCCAGCTGAGGAAGGATCGGAGCCGGTCGAGCTTGGCTCGGTCGTCTCGGAGGACGAAGAGGATATCTTCGGTGGCGAGGCTACGAGACCTGCGTCGCTGGGCTGCGAGGCGGGCTCGGATGGCCTGGGGACGCAAGAGGTAGGGGCGGAGAGAGATTGTGTGTCACGGTTGGAACAAGGTGAATGCACGCGCTCTCGACACCTGCGTCGAGCAAAAGCACTAACGAGCTCGATGACCTGGTTTCGGACGAGATCCTCGACAAGCTGCCGCGTCTCCTCAAGAGGCTCAGAGATATCTCCAGCGACGGCGAGCTATCCGTTGAAGTAAGGCCCGGGTGGACGGTAGTGAGCGAGGAGGGAAACGCGCTCGCGCGCACATGGCCGCAACAGGGAAGGATGGTGACTGACCATCTGGCCGATCTCGACGCTGTAACGGTAGCTGGAGACGGCCGTCGCAAGGACGGAATCGAGTTCACGGCCCTTACCCTTGGACATGGTGGACGGGGTGGGTGGATGGGATGGAACAGGATGATGATGGTCGAGGAAGGCCCGGAGAGGTCGGCGGGGTTACGTTTCGTCGCAGGCCCAGGCCAGCCGGAGACACGAGGCGGCGGGCGGACGCACGCGGCGGCCTGAACCGATCCTCATCCCTTTCCTCTTCATCCATTGCCCCCGTTCAGAGGCATTCTCCCTTGCCCCTCGTTGTCGCCGCCTCGCCTAGCAGAGACGGAGCGTCCAACCTCTTCCACTACGCGCGAGAGCTCTGTAGGAAAGGCCTCCTCATCGATCTAGACGTCCCCTTCAATCGACCTCGTTCGTTCGGGGTCTATCTACGCGGCCTCGACGACACGCCCTCTTTATTCGCCTCCTCGACCCAGCAGGCAGGACTTTCCTCATCTTAATCCCGCTCACGCGTTATCATCATGGAGCCATGTCAGTCAGCACTTGGAGCTCAAAGACAGTACGTGTCGCTGTCGCTAATCTGCGTTTGCTCGGACGCGCCTGGTCTCCGCCTCCGTCAGCTCGTCCACCCTGGGACGACAACCACCGCCACGGCGGGTCCAGCTCCTCGCCGTCGATCGTGCGTCAGCAGCCTTTGACGCATGCGCTCAATGCGCTGCCCCTGCTGCCCTTGCTCGAAGCCCACCCGCACCCTTCGTTCCTTATCGCCCTCTCTGCGGTCTCATCCGTCAAGGTGCTCCCCGTCTGGGCGAACCATGCCGGACGCTCCTCCTCCTCAGTTGTCGACAGCACCCTCCTCGACACGCTCGATGCCTTAGACCGTGTCAAGCTTTCTACGCGCATCGTCGAGCTTTCTCGTCAACTAGGGATCGATCAGCTCTGGGATGTCGTTGACTCTGCCTCGACGTCGACTCCCTCCGTGCCCTTCTTCACCGCCAATTCCTTCTTCGAACCCGAGGAACCCACAATGGTCAAAGTCTCCGTCAAGACTGGCAGTTTCTCAAATATGTCGATCTACACGCCGGCGTCCATCTCTCGCGTTGCGTACGAGGTTCTCCTCGTCCCGTTCTCGACGGACGTCCTCTCCCACAAGACGCCCGACTACTTGCTCCTCCAACTCCTCCCTATTTCATCGTCGCACAACGCCAGTCGCCGTGATCGTAATCAACACGAACACTTGTCGGATCCATCAAACCCGATGGCGGAACTGACTCTCGGGAAAGCGCCACCTGCTTTGGCGCCTCTGGAGCAGCAGCAGGAGGTACCGCCAGGAGAGCAAAAGACAGAAAAAGGGCCGAGCGTTGTTGATGGGGATATGGGGAACCCAGCGGAACCGGACGACAAGGAGCAGATCCACAATGCCTGCGACGAGGAGCGCTTCATCTCCACGGCCGAGCTTCTGGAGACGTACGACTGGGCTAGCACCAGTCTCGGACCTGTGCGTGCTTCCACTTCTGGGTGGGCTACACGCTTTGCCGCTGACATACCTCGTTTTATTTTGTGTGGACAGCGGGAGAAGTGGCCGCAGGTGAGGATAAAGAACCCTTGTCTGCCTTCCTTCACTTCGGTCGACTAATCCCGACTTGTTTCACCTGCAGTCTCTGGTTACAGCCTGCTCCATAGTTCAGAACACGGGTCATGACTCGACGCTCTGGTGGGGGCCGGAGTTTGTGCTCATCTGTACGTATCGGTCCTCAGACTCTCTTTCGCAGCTCGACTGATTATTCGCCCTTTCATTTCAGACAATGACGCTTAGTATGTCATCTATCCATGTCCCAACGAGCCAGAATGACGCACTCACTCTCTGCACCCTCTCAGCGCCCGCATGCTCGGCAAGAAGCACCCGGCTTCATTTGGTAAGGCCGCCGAAATCGGCTGGTGGGAGGTCTGGCCCTCGCTCAAGCCGCTGGCAATGCAAATAATCGAATCGGGTGTCTCGATGCACAAGTTTGACGACATCCAGTACGTCGTGTGTGTGGATTGGTGCGGTCTTGACTCAAGCTAACAGTGCAGCTGTAGATTCTTCGAGCGGGAGGTCACTACGGTCCTAGAGGAGACATATCACACGGTTTGTTGGAACACTTTTGGGCGAGAGGAAGCCTCTTTGTTGAAGTCTGACTTAGGCTTGTGCACACAGTGGGACTGGATACCAGTTACGGTCGAAGACGGCTCGTTAGTCCTCTTTTTATCCTCTCTCTGTCTCTCTTTCCCAATTGACACCGAGGACCTCGCAGATTCGGTGGACTGCTCAACGCCTCGGTCGAGACAACTTCCAAAGTCATCGCCGAGCGCCGGTTCACCATCCTCAAGCGCCTCGCCGAAGCTACTTGTTCGTCTTCCTTACTTAGGCCAACACTTTCACCTTTGTCTCTCTCTGATGCAGCGTGCCCCCTTCACGGACAGTTGCAACGACCCACGTCGCCGAGTATGCGCAGGCCGTCCTCCAGACGCTGGCTACCGAGCCCAAGGACATCCCGTTCGCTATGCTGTGGCACGGCCTCCGTGAGTGTTCTTCATTCCCACTCTCCTTCATTAGACAACAGCTCACCTTCCACTGCCTACCCTCAGTTGACCCCGCCCGAAAGGAAAGCATACAACTCGACCTTTCTGGCGTCATTGGCGCGCCCGAAGACCACCCATCCGTCCCCTCAACGGTTTTTCTTCGACTCAACGCGGCCGGCGAGCCCGAGATTGACGAGTTTAAGCGAGGAAACCTCTCAATTGGCGGTCGGCGGTTACTCGGCAGCGCGGGCACGGCCATTGGGAGCGTCGGAGGTAGTGGAAGATTCAGCCCTGGCAGTTCTGCAGGAGTGGGCGTGACGACGTCAACATCACCCCTTGGACCGGGTTCGTTTGATGGTGCGACAACGAAGAGCTCATCTTCGGAAGGAGGGACATTCACCTCCTGGGAGGAAAGCTGTCCCTGGCCGTTGGCGAAGGCTTTGTTGACAGGTCAGCCGGTCTTCGTCCCGGATTGTCGTAAACATCTCGTTGGATTCGAGGTTAGAGGATGGGATGTTCAGGCTGAGTCGGCAGTCGTTATCCCTTGTGAGTTTTTGACCGCGCACTCTTGGGGAGGAAATTGAGACTAACAGAGGAGCGAGTACCCCCAAGTGGCCAACGCGGAGCAGGGCTCAACGTCGCGCGCGGTTCTCGTCGTTGGCCTCAACGTTCGGCGCCCGCTCGATAAGGAGTACAAGGTGCGCGCGCACGCATCCTTTCCTCTTCCCCTGAAAATTGTAGCTGATAGTGAGGTACCTTTCTACGACACGTGTATAGGAATGGCTCCGACTTCTGCAGGCTCAGCTGGCAGCAGGTCTCACAAAAACGCTCTCAGTCGAGTTCCAGTTGCTCAAGGCCGCCGAGGTGAGTCTTTTCAACGTGACCTTCGGCGCAGTTGGCTCATTCGGTGCCTGTTCCCAGCTTGCCCGGATGGATGAAGCCAAGACGGTCTTCTTTAGCAATGCTGCCCACGAGCTGCGGACGCCTTTGACACTGATCAAGGGTGCGTCGCGCTTTCTGAGTGACTCTGTGACGTTCAGCGAGCTGACTTCTCACTTCCGTAGGCCCGCTCACCGATCTTCTCAACCAAGAGACGGAGAACTCGTCCCGCCGTCGGCTCCTCGGCCTTGCCAAGCGCAACACGGACCGACTCGTCCGGCTTGTTAATGCCCTCATGGACGTCTCGCGTGTCGAGGCCGGCCGAATGAAGGGCAACTTCGCTCCCGTCCAGCTGAGCATCTTCACGGCTCACTTAGCGTCGCTCTTCCGGTCGTCCATTGAGAATGGAGGGCTCACGTACGAGGTCGACTGCAGCCAGGACCCGCAGCTTGTTTATGTGGACCGTGAGTTTTGATGGTTGACTGGCTGAGAGTATTTTGTTGACATCGTTTCGTGATGTCTTAGCGGACATGTGGGAGAAGATGTGAAGACTACTCCCTTCTCCCCCTGGTTCGTCTTCGCGGGCTGACGGATGATTGTTCGCAGCGTTTTCAACCTGATCGGCAACTCGCTCAAGTACACACTCAAGGGTGAGTCTGCTGTATATGTTTGGTCAAGCTCCAAGGCTTCCACTAAGTACCTCGCTTGTCACCTAGGATCCATCGCTGTCAGCCTTAAGTTAGTCTTCTTGTCTCCTAGCATCGTTCAGGCCACTGACACCATCTCATCTCGCCTGTCGCCCAGGTTCTTCGACGAATACGCCGAATTCTTAGTTCAAGATACAGGTATCGGTATCCCCATAGCGGACCAGCCTCTCGTTGTTGAACGCTTCCACCGGGTCGCCTCGGTCGGCCGAAGTCACGAAGGCGCAGGAATCGGCCTGTCCCTGACGTTTGACCTCATCAAGGTGCGCTGCTGCATTTTTTCTCTCCTGTTTGCGGCGGAATCTGGCTCATCAAATTGCACGCCAGGCCCACAAAGGACTGCTCGTGCTCGAGTCTCGCAGTCAGTCAAGGTCTTTATTCCCCCTCATCATCAGGCACCGACGTCTCCCTTTTTTCCTCTACTCTAGCTGTCGAGGAAAGCGACGACGGCCAATCTGGCTCCAACTTTTTCGTCCGAATCCCCTTGGGCTTCTCCCACCTCCCACCAGACCGCATTACCGAAAGTCCTGCCGAGATGTCCTCTAAGGCAACAAGCAGCGGCTATGCGCACGGCATCATTGAGGAGGCGGCTCTTTGGATGCGCAACGAGGACGATTCAACGCCCATCTCGGAGTCCGGATCGATCTCTCAGTCTGAATCGGATGTCTCGTCGAGGATCGATCCGTCAACACTGTTCTGGCAGAAGTCGGATATTATTCTCGTCGTTGATGACAATCGTGAGTGGACGGGTGACAGCAGTGTGACAGTCCGACGATTGATCGGTCATTTGCAGCCGACATGCGCCGGTACCTCGTCTCGCTCCTTAACCCATACTGTGAGGTCGTCGAAGCCGGGAACGGGCTCGAAGCTCTCGAGGCAGCCCAGAGGCGACAGCCTGACCTCATCATCACGGACTACATGAGTGCGCCGCCAATACTTTCCCGCCCCCGAGGGGATCCCTCTTTCTGATTCTGACGTCTCTGCCTCGTGTCTCGATCAGTGCCGAAAAGTATTTGACATCGTGCTTCTATCATCCCGGTTCTCGAACTGACTAACTGACCCATTTCTGCTCTCCTCATAGTGGATGGAAAGCGCCTTCTCGCCGAGCTCCGCGCCATGCCGAGCGAGCTCGCGCTTGTGCCCGTATTGTTGATTACCGCACGCGCGGAGGAGGATGAGAAAGTGGCATCGCTGCTGCTTGGTGCAGAAGGTCAGTCAGCAAACGAACGAGGGAGGAAGAGCGGCGCTCAAGAATTCTGAAGAAAGCAGGTCGGCTAACTTGTGAACAACCGTTAGACTATCTTGCTAAGCCTTTCAGCGCACGAGAGCTCGTCGCACGGTCTCATCTCCAGGTCGGTGCTTCTTCCCTACACGCTCTGGTTCGTCGCTTCTCGTCTCACTGTTCGTTCACGTCCTTAGGTTCAGCTCGGAAAGCGACGACTATTGCTCGAGCGCAAGTTCTCCGAGAAGACTCGAGAGCTCCAGGCGGAGATGGCCCGAACGGAGGTGAAGCGACGCGAGGCGGAGGAGCAAAGGTTCGTTTGATGACCTTCCTTTTTTGTATCCTTGATCTAGCAGAACCCGTCTGACGCAGCCCGTTCTTTAGACGACATCAGCAGCTGCTCATTGACGTCGTTTCGCACGAGTATCGGTGCGTTAGATGATCTGCCACGTTACCGAGCTAGAATCTGATTTAGATCCCGCCTGCTGCTTTTAGAAATCCCGTCTCTGCGTGAGTTCGACAGCTTCTAGAGATCGATCCTCGGAGCACTGATTTCAGCCTCTCTGGGCTGTTGGCGACCGCAGCATCCTTCAGTGCGCGAGCCTCGCCAAGGAGAACATGACGACCCTTCTCGATGACATCCAGCGAAGCCGAGACCGATCAGAGAGCAGTCTTCTTCAAGGCTTGACGGAGGAGGCTATCCAGACACTCGCTGAGGATGTTAACGCCATGGACTCAATCCTGACCATGGCCCGCTCGCAGGAGACCATCGCGAATGACATTCTCTCGCTCGCTCGGATTCAGCAATCGACGCTCCAGGTCTACCCGGTCGACTCAAAGATTGTTCAGGAGGCGAAAAATATCGTCTCACTCTTCCGGAGCGAATGGTGCGACCGAGGTCGAGCCTGTGTCTTCGCTCTTATCTCTGTGCTGACGTTCATTTTCCCTGACCTGCAGTCGGATGAAGTCGATCAACCTCTCCTTCTCGCTTGGACCAGCCCTTCAGCGCCTCGCAGATCCAGACCAGACCGTTTTCAGGATCGATCCCGTGCGGTTCTCCCAGCTTCTTATGAACCTCACAACCAACGCCGTTCGCTTCACATCTCAGTCACCGGTTCGGACAATTGAGGTCTCCATCGACGTGAGTTCGATGCCTGCCTGCCTGCCTCTTTGATTTACTGCGTTCTGACCAGACGCTATTCTCTTCCAGATCCGGAAAGACCGTCCAACGGACGGCTCATGCTCAGCTGGGCCGCTAGACAACCATCATCTCGTTCCCGGCGAGGATATTTACCTTTTCGGAGTCGTCTGCGACAGCGGTCCCGTCAGTCGCTTCCGCTCGCCATCTGCCAGCTAGAGGGAGTAAGCTGACACCCGCTTTCTTCCTACACTTCCTCCTAGGGTCTTTCGCCTGAGGAGCTTTCGCGCCTCTTCCAGCGTTTCCAGCAAGCCAACGCTAAGACGCACGCCGTCTTTGGTGGCAGTGGTCTTGGACTCTACATTTGTAGAAGTAGTGTGTCTGTCTTCTTTCGCTCGCTAGCTCGAGCCTTCGCTGACCTTTTCTACTCTCGGTCTTAGTCTGCGACGTGCGTCTTTGATTCGAACATGAAGTTGAGGGGCCCGCTCATTCCATGTCTGACGCATTCGTTCTTACTCTCAGTTGATGCACGGCCGGATCGAAGTTGCTTCTCGCCGAGGCGAAGGCAGCACCTTCCGCTTCTTCGTCCGCACGGAGCTCGCCGCCGATGACGCCGAGAAAAGTCGCGCGTTGTCCCCCGACACGTCGCACAACCTTCACGATAATCACGAGAACCTCGCTTTGCACGTTCTGATTGTGGAGGGTACGTTAAAGTATTTTCCTTGCAGTTCTGTTGAGGTCTGACATTGCCCCGGTTACCACGATGTAGACTCCATCATTAACCAGAAAGGTTCATTGCCATACTTACTCTACGAGTGGGCTATGCTGACGCTGCTCCTCCCACCAGTTCTCAACCGGCAGCTGGTCAAGGCCGGCTTCCAATGTGACGTCGCCGACAATGGCCAGGTGGCACTTGACCGCATCAAAGAGCTCAATAAGTTGGGCAAGCGGTATGACCAGATTCTCCTCGATCTGGAGATGCCTGGTGAGTGGTTCCAGAGCGTCAAGGTGATAAATCACGTGAGTGTTGGCTAATGTACAGTTTCTCTGTCGGCTGCAGTTATGGACGGCTTGGTATGTTGAGAACAAACCATCTGTTCGCCGAAAACCTGCCCACTGATCGCATCTCCCTATTTCTCGGCAGACTTGCATCAAGACCATTCGAGAGATGGAGGCCAACGGGGAGCTTCCTCAGAGAAACGCCGTGTTTGCTTTGACCGGTGTGTCCTGTCGCTGACCTAAGTATTATGATCCCCGACGACTGACTTTCCTCTGGCGCCTCTTTCTTGTAGGAAACGCTCGGTCTGTTTGAACGAGACTCCCAAGTAGACGTAGACTGTGATGACTGATGAAACTCTTTCTTCCACCAGGCAAGGACAGATCGACCATGCGTTGAGCAGCGGAATGGACGACGTGGGTGTCATTCCTGTTCTCCCTCGTATCATTCTCCAAAAGCGCTGACCTTCTCCTTCGCTCAGGTTATCCTCAAGCCGTACAAGTTGGACGCGCTCCTCGAGAAGATCCGCGCCTTTCGGTCTTTTGAGCTGTGAGCAGAGAGTGGAGAGGAGGACTTATGACGGGAAGAGGAGGGGGGAAGGGGTTCCATAGGAGCCTGTAGAATGATCTTTCGATACACGATTCAACGACCGATCTCCGTTTTCTGTTTTTTTACTAGCTCTAACCTCATGTTTGCATAGTACTACATGATTTCTTTGTCTGCTTGAGAAATGGACATCGTGATCTCGGCTACTACGCCTCCACAGGCGCAGACGTCGACTCTTTGCCCACACCCGCAGCATCAACCTCCGCCAACTCGCCTGCGTCCTCTCCCAGAACGCCATCCCTCCGACCACCCTTTGTCGGAAGTCCAGCAAACTTGTTCCGAAGTGCCGCGTACTTCTTGCGCTGGGCGACGCTGACACTCGGGCTGACCTTCTCGGCCGCACGCCGGAAGTGCTCCGCCCGAACGAGGATGACCTCGCTCTCGTCCTCCTCGTCCGTCCCAGCCCGTTCGCCACCAGCCGCAAAGTCGAGGACGCCATCGTCGACCTCGAATGCGCCGACGCTCTCGAGCTTGCCCCTGAGCGCAAGCGTTGCTGCCTCGCGAGTGAGGGCCGCGAGGTCGGCTCCCGAGAAACCGTCGCACCCAGAGGACGCAGCGAGCTGCTCAAGTGAGGCCTTGGCGTCCTCGGAGAGAGGTGTCTTGGAGGTCATGGTCCTGAGAATCTCGGCCCTCTCCGCGGGCGAGGGCAGATCGACGTAGAGAAGCTTGTCGAGTCGTCCCGGTCGGACCATCGCTGGGTCGATCATGTCCGGGCGATTCGTCGCGCCGATAACGTAAATGCCTTTGCGAGATTCAAGGCCGTCGAGCTCCGTGAGCAAGGTGTTGACGACGCGGGCGGAGGACTCAGACTGGTAGTGGAAAGAAGGAGTCAGTTCCGCTCTCGAAAGCAGGCGAAAGCGATGTGCGCGTACCATGCTATCGTCACGACGGGGCACCAGCGCATCTAGCTCGTCAAAGAAAATGATGCAGGGGGCAGATGACCTAGCGCGAGCAAAGACCTGCCGAACAGCGCGCTCACTCTCTCCGACATACTAAGTGACAGGCGATAGTTGAGGGTCAGTCTTAGGCAGTTCATCGGATCTCAACCGATCAAACTGACCTTGTTAAGGAGCTCGGGACCCTTGACGCTAATAAAGTTGGCCCTCGATTCGTTTGCGACAGCCTTAGCGAGTAGTGTCTTTCCGCAACCCGGAGGACCCCAGAGGAGAACACCGCCCGGAGCGGTGATTCCCACGCGCTTGAATAGCTCCGGTCTCCTGATAGGTTGGACGATAGCCATGTGGAGCTCGTCGCGCGTCTCATGCAGAGCCCCAATGTCGGACCACGTAACGTCCGGGACCGTCGCGAATCCCTCGCGCTTCGAGGACGGCTGGACGGTGAGGAGAGCACTGGAAAAGTCGGAGGGCTGAATGGCAAGCGTGGCGAGAAGCCAGGAGGGAAGAGGGAGAGGGTGGTTGAGGAGAAAATTGGCGATGGGAGTCCGAAGGAGAGAAGGGGGGAGGGAAGAGAAGAGGGAGTCGGTGGGGGTGGCCGGGGTCGAGTCCGAGATGGACAGCCGCGAGAGCTCGCGGTTTGAAGGGAGGGAGGGGCTAGCGGACGCAGAGGTTGACGGGTCGAGAGGCGGATCGAAGGCGTAGAGGGGTAGCTGGGATGAAGTGGATCCAGCATTGCCAGAAGCACAAGGCACAGTTGCAGGGACGGTGGCGGTCTCGGGCGAGTCATCGACGGCCATCGAAGCGTCTGCATCGCCGTCAATGGACGACGGGGCCGTCGACACTCGTGAGCGGTCAAGAGCGACTTTGGCCAAGAGCGCGGCCCCAGGTCCACCCCCCTGTTTTCCGAGGTCCTTGAACATCCGCTTGACAGCAATGACACCGGCAGCGCCTGCCAGAGACGCTAGATCGGCTCCGACGTACCCCGGAGTCGCCTTGGCGAGGGCCTTGAAGTCAAAATCGCCGGACAGCTGGAGATTCGAGCAAAGGACGCGGAGGATCCTGTTGGAGAACAAATCTCGTCAGCACGCTGGAGGTGACACTTCACTGCCAAGACTCACTCCTCGCGACCGGCTTGGTCAGGAACGCCCATGGCGATCTCGCAGTCGAATCGCCCAGCACGGCGAAGGGCCGGGTCAAGAGAGTCCGGTCGGTTGGTGGCACCAATGACGATGACGGGCTTGCCATCGTTCTTGTCCCAAGCGAGGTCTGTCAAAGTAGAAGGGCAGTTCGTCAGTCGGCTAAGCCGCAAGTGGCAAGGCTCAAAATCGACTCACCGTCCATGCAAGTAAGGAGCTGAGCGACAATACGACGCTCCATCTCTCGCTGAGCCGTCTCACGCTTCGGCGTGATGGCGTCAATCTCGTCAATGAAGAGCAAGCAGGGAGCGATACGCTAAGGAAGGATATATCAGTAGGTTGTCCGAATAACGGACGACAGGCTGCCTGAGCCTGGCACTCACTGCCGCCTCTTCAAACGTCTCGCGCAGCGTTTTCTCCGACTCTCCCGACATGCCCGAAACAACGGAGGGCGCCGAGATGGAGATGAAGGGCATGTTCAGCTCCTACAGGAAGAAACAGACAGGCAAGCTCGTCCTGATTAGTGAGCGTGCACAAGGAAGATTCGGGCTAGACGGGTCAAGACGTACACCGGCGAGAGCGTTGGCCATCATAGTTTTTCCACATCCAGGCGGACCGTGGAGGAGAACACCGCGGGGGGGTTGGACACCCGTGGAGAGGTAGAGCTCCGGGTGGAGGAGCGGGAGAGCTACGAGCTCGAGGAGTTTCTCGATCGTAGACTGGAGTCCTCCGATGGAGGAAAGGCGCGCTGTCGGGGGCTCTCGGGAGCCCGAAGAAGCAGGAGCCGAGGGCTTGGGTCGCTTCGATGACGACGAGGGAGCCGAAGAACCCGCCGGACGGGGGCGACGCTTGGTCGTACCAGCTGGAGACGATTCGTTCGAAGGGCCAGCCGTCGACGACGAGGCCGCCGAGGCGTCGCCGCCGCTCACGGACGGTGGGAGCTCAGTCACGGGTGAGTTGAGGTTGAGCCGGGAGCGCTTGGTGGCGGCCCCCCAGTTGGAGGTCAATGACTTGTTAAGCGCGTTCGACATGCTACAGCAAGCGCGTCGAGGGAAGGTGGTCGTCGAGAGAGGTCTAGGGCGCCGTCAACCAAATTCTGGTCGTAGGAGAACCCCGGTCGTCAAGGGCGCTGTGGATCTGACGCATTCGTCTTCCGCAACAATACTTGCACAAGAACGTCTAAAATGCATGATATATGTTCAGAGAGACCTCCTGGTCATCTGGCGGGGAGGGGGGGTAATATAACGACAGCATCACGCACGGGAGGGAGTTGCCTTGCTGCAGCACTGCTCAGCGCGACTGCTCTTTGACCGTGAACCACCGCCTCAGCTTACAGGCACCAGCTTGGCGTGAGGGATTATACTCTCAGCCGTCAGGGCTAGCGACATACATGCATATCGCCTTTTTCCCGATTGATCCTTCTGTAGACAACGTGCTCTTGGTTAGTCGTCCAGCGGTAGTAGTCAGCGAATCCATCGCTCGCTCTTCGTAGTCGATTGTTGTGACGCTCCCGCTGTCGCAACGGCTTCGATCGATGGTCGAAATGTCATAGTTAGAAACAACAGGGCGAGCTCCGACTTGACATTGGAGCTCTCCAGAAAGAATGCGGCTCTGGTCAAGTCTGGAAGTGACCGCGCGCGCGAGATCACCTCAATAGTTCTAGCTCGTAAAAGATGACTGATTTTTCTTGCACATCTGACCGAGTGTACGAGACAACCTAAGTGCGTACCCGGCTTGAATCCGTTATGTTGCCTGACCCACGTGTGCAAGTACAGAGCTTGGGAGACAGTCGGCTAAAGATGAATCCGGAACGGAGAGGCAGGCCAATTTGCTGATCCCAAGGTAGTCTTCAGGGAAAGCTCCTGAGGAAGGATTGGGTCCAGCAACAGTATAGCATCGCAGCTTCGGATTAACTGAGCGATACTGAAGTGGAGGGCGGACTGAGTACTTCAGCCAGGTAGTCCTTCCATTCTCGGATGAAGCCCCCCTGTGTCGACCTCTAGGTGGCGATCCATCGCGATGACACAAGGCCCTCACTTTCGCTTGTATTGTTGATGCGTTGTGAAAGGAGCGGCAATGACGGCGCGGTGAAAGGGGGCTGGCTGGCCAGAGGGACGACCGACGCGTTATCCGTGGGAGTTTTGGCCTATGACTCGATATCCTTACTCGACCGCCAAGGTGCACGTTGCTCTTGCTCTTCGCCGACCACCACCCACACCACCGCTTTCCCCCCCGAAACCGGTCCCCCCCCCTCTCCCCCCCCGTTTGCACGCTTCCCAGTCAGGCGCGCAACAGCTCAGAGTCTTCACACGCTCTAGCAGTCCACCCCTCCAACTGCCCTCTTCAAAGCGACTCCTTAACTGGTAGTAGCTCGTCAACAGCAAGTAAAGGCAGCCCTCCACCTTCACCTCGTCCGTTCAGAGCCCTCGCCGGACAATCCACACACCCAGTACCACCACCCCTCGGCCGACTCGTCCCCTAGTCACACTCCCTCCGACCGCCTCCCCTCGTCTCGAACCGCTCCTCGACCGCGGCTCCTGCATCATCCCCACCTGCCCGACGACCCGCCCCTTTACCGCTGCTCTTACCAGCATCCAGGAGCACTTCGCCGCAGTCCACAGCTCCGCCGCTCAGTTAGACCTTCGCCCCATCGAAGGCCTCCGAGCAGCTCTGTCGTATCCCTCCCGTCAGCGAATGACCGCAACCTACCACTTGGCCTCTGCCCGCCACGCCAGCGGCCACGCCACCCAGGTGAGTCTCCTTTTCGCTTTATTTCTCTCTGCGCGCCTTTCGCCGCGATGCCAGGGCTCGCTTCGCCATAAGCGAGCGAGTTCTCCCCACGCAGTTCATGATTCCTTGACTCTACTTGCTGCCGAGTCGCTCGAGTCATTGGCCCGTCCGGAGGCGAGGGACTGCCCCATCCGACCAGACAAAAAGGGGAGCAGGGGAGCGCGGTGCAACATCTGCGGGGGAGGGCCGGGCGGCGCCGCGGGGTTAGCGAAGCGCGCTTCTCCCTTCCTTTGTGTGGGCGGATCCTTTTGGCGACGTCAGTCTGCTTGTTCCCGCCTCTTGCTTCCGTTCTGGGCGCTGGATCTGTGTTCAAGCGTTTTTGGATGCGTTGACGAGCGTGTACTGGGCTGTGGAAAAAGGGGGATGTTGAGCCATCCTTTCACCTTGACCCCCTCACCCGTTTATTTCTCATGCATCGGCGGGCTGTCAGGCCCTTATTTATCTCTCTGGCACCCATGGCAACTCCGACGCCTGCACATGTCTGATGTCGAGGCATATTCCATCGTGTTCCCATCATCCATTTAATATCTGCTGACGATTTTCTTCTCCCTCCATTACCCGGCCTAAGAACCCCCACTCGTCCGCCGCTTACCAGCGCTACTACGAGCCTGCCGCGCCCCTCGCGAGCTCGCTCCCGCCTCCCAGCTTTGGTTCCATGAATAGCAGGAGGTCTTCATCGGCAACGCAGCTTCACCAGCGCCAGTACGAGTCGGCGCAGCCCGCGCGCGTCCTCGGTGGCGGTTACGCCGCTGACGAGGGAGAGTACATGGTCGAGGGTCTTGAATCGTCGCCTTACTCGTCCGAGCTCTCCGAGTTCGAAGCGGATGAGACGATGGACGACGAGGACTTTTACGAGTCAGAAGAGTCTTTCGATGGGCCCCTCAAGGAGGAGTACCGCGGCAGGTCTTGGAGCGCTAGCGCCGGCCAGGACAACGCCGCTGCCGCCGCCGCCGCCGTCTGGCACCAGCAGCAGCAGCAGCCGGCGCAGCGCTCGACCGTCGGACAGGAGGCCGCCGCTGCCGCCACCCGGGTTTACGACCAGCAGCAACACATCGACCGCCTTTTCCACGGCCTTGGTCAGCAGCAACAGCGCGTCTCAGCCTACGTCTCCCCGGTTACCAAGGAGGTTGCCAGGTCTCCCGCTCCGGCCCCGGCTCCTGCCCACACCGCCGCTCAGTCGCCCGTCGCTCTTGCCGAGTTCCTCGCCGATGGCGTCTGGTCGCTTCTCCTTACGCCGTATGCCCCCGCCAGCAAGGATGTTGCCGTCACCCGCTACGAGGGCGCAAGAAGTGCCAAGGTTGGAGCTTACGAGGAGGACTGCTGGTCGAGGTTAGCCACTGAGTACCTCCTCTCCCCCCTTTCCCTGCGCTACATGCTGACTTTCCTTTTCCCTCCAGCGACCCTTACCGTTACCAGTCCTCACCCCACCACACGCCCCCTCAGCTCACGCTCGACGACTTCTCGCAACCCTTCCAGGCTGCGCAGCCAATCCGCCGACAGCACAACCCGTACTATCTCGCTTCGCAGGCCCCGCGCTCGTTCGCCAAGTTCGCCCAGCAGACGCTCGCGCAGACGCTCATCTCGCCTACCGGCATCGTCCTCGCGCTCTGGTACATTGCTCGTGCTCCGATCCACGAGGGTGGAGGGGAAGAGGGTCGACAGTTCCGTGAGGGTCTCCGCGCATTCGGTACCCGCGACGGCGTGATGGATGATGTCCCCCGAATGGTCCTCACCCTTGGTCTCGCGTGGGCCAACAAGTGGCTCGACGACAACACGTTCACCAACAGGTCCTGGTCGGACGTCACTCACCTCCCGCTTGTTACGCTCAATCGGCTCGAGCTTCTTTCTCTCTCGACTCACGGTTTCGTCCTCTCCATCTCGAACACGGAGTGGGCTGCCTGGCTCCAGACCGTCCACAGCTCGACTCCGGACGTCCACATTCGGGCCCACCTCGAGGACATGGCCGACGCGCTCTTTGACGCCGACCAGCGTCGCGAGCTTGCTCTCGCTGAGCGCGTCCAGGACTGGGAACCTGTCGACCGCCGGGCCTCAGTCGCCAGCAGCAGGAGCAGCAGCCGTCGCTCCTCGGCCGGTAGCTACATTGCCTCAGCCCCCGTCGTTGTCGCCTCCGCCTCCGTCCCCACCCTCGTCCCGACCTCGGCTCCTCAGCAAGCCAACGCGACCAAAACCGCCTCTGCCACCAAGCACGATGCTTGGGCTTCGGCCTCTGCCGCCCCTGCCTCATACGTGCCCTCGGCCTACCGCAATACGGCTCTCACCTCGTGCGCTCAGGCCCTCGTCGGTGCCGGGTCTTACGCGGGAGCGTTCTACCCGCAACAGCAGCAGCAGCAGCAGCAGCAGCAGCTTCAGCAGCCGCCGTTTTATCAGCAGCAGCAGCTCCAGCACCACCAGGAGCTCTACGGCGGCTACCCGGGTGCCCCCCAGCAGTACATGATGCCGCAGCACGGGCTCGCCATGGGTCTGCCTCAGGCGTGCTGCTGGTAGAAAGGAGGGACGGACAGAAACCCCCACCTGCTCGCATCTGCACGTTCATTCGTTCGGAAGGCGAGCGAGGCGGTGGGTCGTTGTCCGGAGCCTCGACCGATGATCAGAAAACCCGAAGAAAAAAAATGGTAGGTTCTTTCTTCCGTCGCTTGCTGGGACCGTCTCAATGCTGACCCTCGATGCTGACCTGTTCCCGCCCCTTCTCAGTCTCCTTCCTTCGCTCTTTCCTCCTCTGTTCTGGCCCTGCGATGACTCTCTTTCTGTTTCTTCTCTCTCACCACCTTACCTTAGGTCGTTCTTCTTACCCCTTCTTATTATTTTTTCGTTCCTCCTCTACTTTGACGACCCTCCGTTTTCTTCCTCCTCTTTAACTTTCTCGTGGCGCTTTTTCTGGGCCTATCCGCCCTCCATCAACTTCTTCAAATCCCAAAAAAAGGCTCTCGTATCGCGTATGCCCCACCCCTTCTCTTCTTTGTCTATTTTGTTTTTGCTACTCTGACGCTTTCTCCCTTCGTAGTCTTCCCCTTTTTTTTCCTTTTCCCTCCCTCGCGCCTCCTGCATGTCGGCCCCACCGATTTGGCTCTTCTTTCCTCCCCTTTGTCCCTCGCCTTGACGCTCTCCTTTTTGGTGTAAGCAGTCGAGGGGCGCGGACCTAGGATCAAGGAACGGGCTCTCGCTACCTTTCTCCCCTCCATGCCTCCTTCTCTTCTCCTTCATCTCATAGATTCCTCCTCCCCCTTCCTTTCCTCTTCAAACAACGCCACCACGTAACATCGCTCCTCGAACGCAAAAAAAAAAAAAGGTCCCCCCCCCCTCTCCCACCTCACGATCTCTCCGTTCCTGTCTGCTCGTTTGTTTTTTTGCTTGCCCCATTCTCGCCCTCGCGGGTTCCGTGTCCCCTTGTGCGGCCTGCGCGTCCCCCCTCCAGCGCCTTGTTTTTTTTTGGCCTTTTCTTTTTCTTTTTTCTTTTTTTTTCTTTTGCTTTGGCTTCTCTGCACCTCTCATCCTGACGCGTCCTTCGGGATGAGTGAGATGAGGGTTGGCTCGTTCGATATCGGCGTCTGCCTCGTTTTTCTGATGGCGCGCACGAATGCTCTCGTATGATGCCTATTGGCCGAGTTCCTTATTTGTGCTGCTCGCTCTCACAACACTTGGAAAATCAACGCGCGGCACGAAAAGATCATCGATGTCTCTGAACCATATACCGCACTTTGTGACGCCACTCCGTTTTTCACCCAATCGATCAGGCACAAAGCCTGCTCCCAACCTCAGCCAACAACACTCTCGTCTCCCGCTTCTTCACCCATGCCTCTGCCGCCTTGCGCTCGAGCGTCGCTCGCGCATCGAGGACCTCGAGGTTTGGGCCGAGGGTCGAAGAGTGGTACGGACTCATGTGGAGTGCGAGGCCAAGAGCTGAGGTGAGGCGGTACACTGAATAAGAAACAGCAAGAGAGGGGCTTAGATCGTCTTGACGGTGGTAGAAAAAGAGAGAGAGAGAGAGAGAGAGAGAGACTCGCCAACGTCTTCCGACTTATCTTCCAACCGAATCGCCTCGACAATCGCGATCACCAATTCGAGGGTCCAATCGCCCTCCTCCTCCTCGCCGTCCGCGCCAACGACTTCGGAGGGCGCCTCGCTCGGTGGATAAGCCGACTTTCGGCGGTGTCGGAGTGAGGCGACGTTGAAAGCGAGGCCTGCGGCGGCCGCGCGGACGGAGGCGTCTTGAGCGAGGAGGACGTCGACGAGGACGCGGGTAAGGCGGTCGCGAGGAGACAAGGTGATGGTGGTTGAGGAGAAAGAAGGAGCAGTGGCAGGGGAGAGGAGAAGGGTCGCAAGAGGGAGGGAGGAAAAGGCGTTGGTGAGGAGGCGGATGGAAGTGATGAGGAGTGGGCGGGCGATGGCCGTCACTTCCTTTGAAGGGGCCGACGGCGGGAGGAGCAAGTCGAGCACAAGCGAGACGGGAGTGGTGGTCGTCGAGTTGATCACGCAAAGCGAAGAGATGCGGGAGTCGAGGACGCCCATCCGCCACAGGTCAATGAGCGGGAAGACCTCGCCCTCCTGGAGGGCCTCAAAGAGCCGTCGCGTCCACTCCAGCCATCGAGGAAGCAAAGCCTCCGCTGTGGCGGCGTCGGGCTTTTTTTCGAGGAACGGAACGACCTCTTTCACGAAAAATGCCTTAGACTCGCCCATCTCAGCCGAAGTGAGCTTGGGGCTAGTCTCGATGAAGGAGATGAGCTTGGTGAGTAGTGCCGGGTAGGCGGGCGCAGAGGTGAAGCAGATAGGTGAAGGAGACAGCGCTTGGACGACAGGGAGAGGGAGGGTCGAATGCTTGTGGGCTGGAATAGATACTTTGTCAGCTACAAGTGTCGGGATTGATCTAGATAATGATTCAAGGACTCACGCGGGAAGCCTTGGAAGAGCAGCATATCAAGTTTCGACTCGAGCTCCCGCATGTTGCCACCTCTTAGAGAGTCAAATTTTTCCCCATCGAGAAAGAAGAGGAAGCTTGGAGTCGCGGTGATACTCCATTCGGCGGCGATCTCGCCAGCCCGCCCTACGCCCAGGTCAACCGAGACGAAACCGACGCGCGCCTTGCCAGCTCGTGAGCGCTCACGCGCCAGGCGCTCGAACTGGGGCTCGACAACGCGGCACGGCGGACAGGTAGCTGGGTTAGTGAAGAACGCGACGACAGCGCGCGACGATTTGAGGACAGCGTGTAGCGAAGCCGAGGAAGTCGCCAGCTGGAGAGGAGAAGAGAGCGTCGTTGGCGGCGGAGGCGTTGAGCTAGCGGATGAGAGCGTAGAGGCGGACGCGCGGGCTGCGACTTGGGAGAGGAGGGAGGAGGTGATAGACGAGTCGAGCGAAGGTGACACGGGTATGGGAAGAGGACGAGGGGCCGTAGTACTGGTTGATGGGCTGGGCTGAGCGTTCGGATTAAACATGGCGTCGATCTGGGGGCGAAGCGCCGCTCCAAACGGGGTTGACAAGAAATCTGGGAAAAGGATCGTCAAATTTCGGTTCAAGGAAAGAATGAAGTTGCATGATACCGCGCACCGGCGGGAAGGCCTGTAGATGCGAGTCAGGAGCTCGTGAGCAACGAAGGATTGAGAGACATGGAGAAGACATACTGGAGATCCACGACGGTATCGTGCCACCGGTCAGGAATCCAACAACATCTGCTGTGAAGCTGTTGCACTGATTGATCAAAAATCGTTTCAGCGTCGCCTCGTTCGCAATAGTGACCTCGGGAGCTCACGTTGAAATCTAGAGCGCGGCGCAGGTCGCGTGGGTCCCTGGTCAGCAAACATGCCCGACATCGACCGATTCAACGAAGGGAGGAGAATTTGTTCACCAAGAAGGTGATACTGCGACGGTAAGGACGGTAATCAGCCTCACGATCGCCTCTAAGGAACCTCTTCATTTGTCTGCGGACCTTGTCAGCCCGGTAGTGATCTCGCAGGCCGTCAAGATACTCATCGATCGTCTCTTCGTCCAGGCCAGTGTCTCCCATTGCTAACCGCTGGAGAGGTTGTCCGTGCTGTGTCGGGGTTCAACAGTCATCAATCAGCAAAGGCTCCAGTGCAAGCCACCGGGCAGCGGGGAATCCAAACTCACATGCGTCGTGCCAGGAGGTCGCGTGGTCAGGATACCTTGGCCGTAGTAGATCTCACGACCGTACACAACAACAGAAGTATGCCAGATGCCGTCAATCTATCGGGAAAAGGAGCCCTGATTCAGCATGTTTGACGACGACGACGAGGATGGTTTCTCAAGACGAAGAGAGAACGCTCGGGACTCTCGTCTAAAGTGGTCATCATACGAGCACGAGGTCCGGGACCAGGATGAGCTGCCAGAGAGAAAAGGGACTTTCAGGCTCACCTGCTTGCCGGTGAGAGGCAGGCTCATTGTTCGGGAGAGGCCGTTTGAGAGGTCTGGATGGATGCAGAAGAGATGCAAGCGCCTTGAAGGTCAACCCCCGAGGCACTGCTTAAGAGCGGTTGGGAGGGGGAGACAGTAAAATCGTACCATAGACATAGAGCTCGACGTGGGTCATGTTGGAGGTTGAAACCGAGGAGTGGAAGGGAGCAGGAGGACGTCGTCGAGGTTTGGAACTGGAATGACGGACGCCCGACGTGGAAGGGGCAGGCCGGCAGCCCGTCGCCTGTCAAGCGTGTGTGTCGGGCTGTCACCGTAGGAGGGCTGGACCTCCCCTTCCCACTGGATCTTTCCTCAGGCTTCGACATACCTAATGCCTATCTCTTTGAATTTACTTGTTGCCTCGCGTGACTTTCAATAATGACAGAGATAAAAGAGAAAGGCCTGCTCTCTTCAGAGCAGTGGCTTCTGTCCTCTGCTCCTCTTGCTGTGCGGTTGGGCCCGCGGACTTGGGCGAGGCCTTTGACGCTCAAAGCTGTCTGCTGTCTCCAAAACCACCACCAGCTCAGCCGTCAGACTTCTGTCTGCTGTCTTCGTATCGTTCGCCTTTCCCGACAAGCCGTCATCCCTGCCATGCTGTTCAGAATAGTCGATATCCCCGGGAAGGACAAAGGCGTCGTCTGTACAGAGGCCGTCCCCCGTGGAACTCTCCTGATTGCCGAGGAACTCGTCGTCCGATACGACAACACCAAGGCCGGTCTCTCCAACTTTCCTACTTACTTTAACTCGCTGTCGGAGGAGGCAAGGGCCAGCTTGCTGGCCTTCCTGCCTACGGCATGGAACGAGGACCTGCTCCTGTCGAGGATCAATCACTTCCTCCCCGTTGACGGTCCACTGGACGAGACCCATGCTGGCTTCTTCCCGTTCATTTGTAAGCAACTTTGACAGGGGCTAGGTGGCTCTGCAATGGCTGTCGCCGTAGAGGGCTTCGCTGGCTCTGATCGGGCTGCGCGCAGGTTGTCCCGCCCGCACCTGTCCGTCCCACGTGCATGACTATAGACTGATAAGCTAATGCCCCCCACGCTGTCATCAGGTCGCCTCAATCACTCATGTGATCCCTCGGCTTCGTATTACTGGGACGCAAAACTCCAGCGGCAAAGTGTGTGGCACTCTCCAAGTGCGAACAGTTGTCGGACAGGGCACTGATCTGTTTCGTGGCGCAGTGCTTCATGCCGTTAAGGATATCGCCAAGGGCGAGGAGATCAGTGTTAGCTATGGATCGACGGACCCAGAGTACCTCGAGGATCGCTTCCTCTGGCTCCAGACCAACTTTGCGTTCGACTGTGGCTGCCCCTCCCACTCCGCCACATCCATCCCACCGCCGCTCGCCTTCCCCTCCCCGCTCAACTCAGGCTCCGCTCTGCCAGAGGAGGTCCTCGCCTCACTCGACACCCTCCTTCTCGCCGGCTGCCGAGCAGGACTCGTCGCTCAAGTCGCCATTTCGGCGCTTCAGGCCGCCGAGCTCTGCGCGCTCTGGGGGGACGATGACGCTGGTCGGGCATGGGCTCGACTGGCGTGGGGTGTCAGCTGTCTGTACAAGGGTCGGGCGGCGAGCGAGAGTGTCGAGGCTGCGAGGCTGATGGAGGACCCAATGAAGCGATGGAACTGGGGGCTTAGAGGCTTTGAGGCTCTTCCTGGACCGGTGAGTCGCTCACTCGTTTGCTTCAGTGGTCGATTAATCTTTCACTGAACCAATATTCTCAGTCTGAAGAGCTGAAGCACTTTAGCTTTGACCCGGATGGAACCGTCTTGTGAGCAAGCCTGGCGTGCAAAAGTCGACGCGGCTCGCCACCAACCATGTTACAATATTTCATCGTGTGTGCCTCGCCTTACTCGACTGTCATTCTGCGGTTCCTGAGTCTTCTTCTATGCAGTACCAGAGGGTGAACTCACCAAGCGAAAAGAGGGCGGACTTGACGCACGCAAACGGGAGCACGGGATCGCCAGTGCGCCCACATCTCGCCTGCGGTCAGTGTAGCCGCGTTAGCCGAACATCGCCCATGCATGGATACTTGCCGGCCATACATAGATTAAACGAGAGACAAAAGCCGGCCACCTCGTGGCGGAGATGAAGAGCAGTTCAGGCGTGCCTTTCTGTCTGTGATAGAGAAGTGACAGAGAAAAGAAAACAGGAAGAGAGATAGACGTTTTGAGGCTCAACTCAAACCTGCAGAGTTCGCCGTCGATCCCTGTGGATGCAGCTTGTCTTTCGGCGGACTCTGGATTCATTCCGAAAGAGGACGATCAACGCCTCTTTCTCCTCCGCTGGTCCGGTGGCTTCGATTGTCCCCCCATCGAATCGCTGCCGCTTGCTGCTGTTGCCTCCTCGCCATACCGTTGCCTCCTTGCCATATTATTGCCACCTTGCCATACTGTTGCCTCATTGCCATACCGTTGCTTGATTGAGACTCCTTCGAGCCTGGTACTTACCGTGTGTCTATTCATCGGCTCATCTATCGACTTCGCTGGCGAGTAGGTGGCGATGGATTCCGGAGGGCCGTCGGAAGGATGGGACGAAAGGAGAAACGAGTCCGCGCCTCCTCCGGCCTTTGCTCCCGCCCTCTACTTCTCCTCCCTTTCCTGGCTTTCTGCCCACTCACTCTCACTCCCTTGCTCTTTTACACAAGAAATTCTCCGGCTGGCTATCTTCATCTTCGCCTGACCGCTCGCTTGCCCCTCCTCGTATCCGACTGGCCACTCTGCACTAGTGATCCACTTAGGTTGACAATTCCCTCGGCTACCCTTCTCCCCGCTTTCCTCCCTCTCCCTCTCTCCCGACTTCCCTTTCTGCC
This sequence comes from Tausonia pullulans, assembly GCA_951802195.1. Classification (NCBI taxonomy): domain Eukaryota; kingdom Fungi; phylum Basidiomycota; class Tremellomycetes; order Cystofilobasidiales; family Mrakiaceae; genus Tausonia; species Tausonia pullulans. Next base: position 827,008 of record OX637623.1, on the reverse strand, counting down.
TCCCTCCCCCTCGAGGTTAAGCCTCTTCCGCGCCCTTTCTCGCCTTCGGAAGCAGCACTTCGATCTCCCTTCGTAGGACAGCAATCCCAACGGGTCCCACGTCCGCCCGCCTCCCTCTTCCCCACCACCGCAACCCATCATGATTGACGAGTCATTCAACACCGAGGCCCATGGCGGCCATCACGATCCGGGATCCCTATCAGGTTCGTCCTGTTTCACCAGAACTCTCGCTTAGGCGCTGTTGAGCGCCCTCTGGCGCTATGCGTGCGCGTGAACGACGCGAGTGGAGAGCTGAGGCGCGAGTCGCCTTCGACCGAAACTCCCCGCGAGCGAGCGCCCGATCCGGAGTGGGAATGCGACTGTCTTCTCGAGTCTTCCTACCCTCTCTCGGCTCGAGGACTGTCCGCTGGTGTACCTTGGGCCATTGATGACCCAAATTTAGTGCGAAATTGAAGGTCAACGGAGGGAGATTGTTGGCGACTTGGCCCCGTGTCGTTGTGATGCAACTAAACTTGCGGCCTCGCCTCCTTTATCTGCCTTCCCCGACAATCGTTTGGGCTCTTCAGCAGAGCAGTATCCCACGTAAGTTGGATGGGCATGAGTAGAGACGATACAGACATTCACTCGACGGCTCCCATGTCCAGCGCGCCGAACCTGCCGCCTCTCGCCAATGGCCAGATCCACCACCGTACTCCACCCTTCGCCCAGCATTATACCTACCCAGCGGGGGGCTATCCGCAGGCTTCCCGGGCTCATCACGCTCCCTATCCGGTCTCGCAGTACTATTATGCTTCGCCGATGCCGCCGCACGCGTACGGGGCGCCCCCTCTCGCAGGCTACCACCACCCTCCTCCGGGCTACCACGATCCGGCGGCTGTACCGTCCTATTACACCCCGGGCTACTATGGCTACCCTCCTCCGCCCCAGCCCCAGCAGCAGCAGCAGCAGCAGCAGCAGCAGCAGCACCTCCAGCACCCCTCGCAACAAACGTCGCCGCAATTCGGTCCCCCAATGTCCGACAATGTAGGTCGTCCTCCAGGAGATGCTGCGCCGATGCAACACTACCCTCCGCCGCCGCCCCTAGATCTGCATGCCCACCATTACCAGCAGCATCGCAATATCCCCATCGATCCGGCGATCCAGCTCCCGCCTGTCAACGGCGGCGGTGGCCCAGAGTATCCTCCGCCTCCACCGCACCACGTCTACGGCGGCTCGTATCACTATGGCGGAGGCCTCCCTGCCCCGGCCTACCCGGCCTACCCAACGATCTCCCTCGCTCCGTCTGCTCAAATGCGGCCGTCGTCATTTACCGGGGCAGAACAGCAGCAACCATCATCGTCGTCCCGGCAAAATCCGTCATCGCCTGAAGGCGGAGGGGGATCCGTACCCGCCGCGCCTGCCGCCACGCCAGTGTCTGCAGGACCGAAAAAGCGCAGGCAGCCAGCATCGTCGACGAAGAAGTTCGCAGGAACCGCTGCTGAGACCGCCACCGCCGCCGCCGTTGGCAAAGCCGTCGATGACAACGCAGACAGTGGCAGTGCCGGTGAAGGGGGAGGTGACGAGACGACCACGATGTCTGCGACGCTCAGCAAGCGAATCCGGCTCGCTGAGGAAGCGGGCAAACCGCGCGTCGAGCTGGCGTGTAACCCGTGTCGGAAGAGGAAGATCCGGTGGGTTCTCGTACGAAGTTTGCTTCGTTTGAATCTTGTTGACCCGGGGTCTTTCCCCCTCACCAGCTGCGACTCGACCCAACCAACGTGCGAGACGTGCCATCGGCGGCAGATTCCGTGCGAGTATCCGTCCGAACGTCGTTATCGTGGGCCTGGCAAGAAAAAGAAGCTTGCGATGCTCAACGGCGAGCTGCCGGCATCAACCCCAGCCAAAAAGTTGAAAAAAACCGCTGCCGCTCCCGCCCCGACTGCCGGATCTGTGTGAGTCCTGGAGCTTCCTTGTTCAGCGTGTTCATCGTCTGGGTAGCTGACTAAAGCTTGGTGGGTCGATCCTGCAGTCCAGATGAGACTTCTGGCGATCCTGCCGCTGCTCCCATGCTACCGTCGCCGCCTTCGGCTCCTCCGGCGCGCAACGACGGTCTGATGGTCCCCTACCCGAGCGACGACCTCATCGAGGAGGCCCTAACACCCGAGGCCAACAACCAGCCCCATCTTACGGCCCATTATGGCCAGGATGACGGGATGGCGTCTATCCCTGACTTGGGGGGCCGGCGGACAACGACAAAGGTCAGTTAACTGATTGCGGTGGCGTGTTCCTTGTAGTTCTTTATTTCTTTCTCTCTTATATCTTCCTTACTCATACGTTGTTTCTCTCTCTATGTTTCCTTCTCTATCCTGCTTTGTCTTTTGTCTTACCTACGATGAGTTTAGTTCTATGCTTGCTCGTGGTTGTCAGGCGACGAGGAAAGAGTGACAGGCCCACCCGTCGGATGGGAGCGCGGCGGCATGAGCCAGCGCCGTCCGCTATTCGGCTCCCAACCACCTTCTCGTTCCCTTCCCCCGCTTCGCCGCGCCAGGCCATGTCCCAGCAGGCCAACGACACGATTGCTAGCAAGCACGCGGCCATGACGCGGCTCTTGCATACCCTCTCTCAGAACCAGCAGGTCTGTGTCTACATCATCTGCGAGCGAGCGCGACGTGCACCGTCGTTAATTGGGATCGGTCGCGTGTCCACGTCCGATCCGGACCTCGCCGTGCATACGCGCGGCCTTACCGTTCCGCTCGCTGCCTCACATGTCAATCAAGAACCATCCATGCTGATCCTCCAACCTCCACAAGGTCCCGCAAATCCCGCTCGCAAGCCCCTCGCTGCAGCAGTCGTTCCCCCCGAACGGCCAACCTCACCCTCAGGCGCACCTCTCCGGCCCACCCCCACCAACGAACAATGGCGGTGGTCCCGTGCGGCCCCCGGGGGCGGTACCAACGCTGCCACCAGGGATGGACATTAACACACTCGCAATGCTCTTCCGACAGGGCAAGTTCAATGCTGCCCAGCAGGCTCAGGTCGGTGGTATCCCTGTTTGAAGACCCCGGGTGTTCACCTGTTTACTGTGCTGATGCGTGTACTCCCTTTCATCCGCCTGAGACAGGCCAAGCTCCTCATGCAGCATCATGCTCGGACCAACCCAGCCTTCGCTGCCCAGCTAGCAAGTGCCCAGGCAGCCCAGCAACAGCAGGCCCAGCAGCTAGCCGCGACCGGAGGGCAACCGGGCCAGCAGCTGGCCCAGCCTCGCCCTCCTCAGCAGGGCCAGATCCTCGATGAGAAGCACAAGGCGAGCCTGTTGGCGCGAAAACAGCTCATGCAGGGTCTCATCAAGATGAACGATGCGGCTCGAGAGGAGCTCTTCAAGAGGGTGCGTAATTCCCGAGACGTGCGACCCGCGACGACGAGATGTGTCTCCCTCGACGCCATGCAAGCTTGCTCGATGTTAACCGCTCGTCCTTTCATCTGTCGTCTTCCAGGATCCCGCCATCCATCAGCTTTGGAACACCTCGATCGCCCAGATGCGGCAAGCGCAGGCTCAGGCGCGTCTCGCCCAAGCTCAAGCTCAGGCACAACAACAAGTCCAGCAACAGCAACAGCAACAACAGCCACCGCAGATCCCTGGTCTCCCCACTGGTCCCGTCCTCCCTAACCTTCAGCAGCCGCGCGCCCGGAATCCCGCGCTCGCTGCTCAGCAGAACCAGGCTGCCGCGGCTCGGCTCAACCCGGCGCTGGCCAACGTCCAACAACAACAGCAACAACAACAGCAGCAGCAGCAGCAGCAGCAGCAACAGCAGCAACAACAACAGCAATCACAGCAACAGCAGCAGCAACCAGGCCAGACCTCTCGGCCCGGATCCACCGGTCCAGCTGCCGCTCACGCCGCTCGGACAGCCTCCCCACAGACAGCGGTACCTGGCTCTGCCACAGCGCCCGCCGCCCCGACGGGTCCAATTCCTCGCGTAGGAGCCCAGACGATTGCCATGTCGCTCTCAGCGCTCGACTCGCCAACGATCGATCTTTCGACGGCCTCTTTCGCTACGCCGACGCGCTTCCCGAACTCGCTAGGGCCGCGACCGACGCTCTCAGGTGGACTTGCAGCTGGGCGAGTCCTTGGTATGCCGGGAATATCGTTGCGTGAGGGAGCAGGGTGGGAGGAAGCTGCCCGGGGCGGGGCAGGCAAAGATGCGGACGGAGACGCCAAGGAGGTGGGCAGGAAGCGCAAGTTAGCAGAGGTACTGGATGAGATAGAGAGAGGGGAGACACTTGACAGCCGGGCTGAAGAGGTGTGTCGCCTGATCCTGCGTACTTGAGCTCAAGAGACTGACGGCCATGCATCTGTTCTAATTCTCCAGGCCGTTCTGGAGCTTGTTGACGAGTTTCTTGATGATGCGACGGAAGCGGCAACACGACTAGCCAAGTATCGCCGTAGCTCGACCGTCGACGTCCGCGACATCGCCTTCCATCTCGACCGGGAACACGGCATCCAGGTTGGTTGTACTCGCGTCTCAATCTACGTAGAGAGAAAGCTGACTCACTCTCATTAAAGATCCCTGGCCTCGTCTCAGATGAACTTCGACAAACACAATCGCAGGCTCTGCGCCGACTCACCGCCGTCCCTGCCCATACCGCGCGGGTTTTGGCCGTTCGTGCTGCCAGAGGATTCTGACGGGTCCTTCTTGCCTCCTTCATACATTCTCTCTTTTGACTACTCCTCTATCCGTGTCGTCTGCTCTTCAAGTCCTCCTCTCCCTTTCATACCTACCCTTTCTCATACTCAGGGCTTTTCCCGTCATTCTTGCATTCTGTTGCCATGTCTCTCCCTCTTTGTATCACTCTACCCCTTCCACCATTTGTCCTCGTAAAGCATTAAGTAGTTAGTTCGTCTGCAAGATCATGACGTTTCACCAGGTGTCCTCGTGTATTACAACGCCAAATGACATTCAAAGCAAGAGACTCCTTTTCTAAGCAGAGGCATAACTACAACTTGGCTCAAACTCCCTTGTAGCCATACCGACTGCCCTCCAAGTTGACCAACCCCTCCTCGACGTGCTTCACCCACCGCTCGCTCGCACCGAGCACTCCAACAAGCACGAGCGGTAAGACTATGGGGCTCTCTATGAGTGGCAGGGGTGCTGACCGGGTTCGTTCGAGGAGAAAGAGGACTATGTGGAGGGAAAGAAGGGCGACGTAGGGGATGGGATAACGAGCGAGCGGGTGGAGCGGTGAGGAGAGGGGGGAAAGTGGGAGGAGGGAGAGGGCGAGAACGGATAGGAGCCATAACGAAGAGGAAGAAAATAAGGTGGGGAGAGCGGTGAGGAACCGACTGTAGAAGTAGAACGGAGGATTGACAAGATGATTGGAAGGGGACAGAAGAGACAGATCGAAACAAACAGGGGACGTACAGGATAAAGGCGAGCGCGACGAGGCCAGAGAGGGCAATTCGGGCATGGCGCGTCATGCTTGTGTTCTCGTCTCGAAGATTCTGAATAACCTCCTCTTGTTCTGTGATGATCAAGGGCCAGTGTTGAAGATCAGTCTGCAAGGGGCGGGCGAGTCTGGACCCCCGACGTACGCTGCTCATCGAGAACGTCCCCACCCGCGGCTGAGCCCGGAATCCCATCATTATCGTCGTCGGGGGCGAGGTAGGTCTGCCTTTGTCGAAGGCTGATGGGTTCGAATTCGAGCATGAAGGAGCTGTGGAGGTTAGAGGGGAACAACTCTCGTCGGCGAAGCGCGAAGGGACCTCAGTGCTATGACTTGAGGCCAATGCGTCATTTCGTTGCCAGGTACTAAAGTCCATCGAGCTCAATGTAAATGAGCTTTCAAGAGGTCCCGAAGTAATTTACACGCAGGAAGGCAAGCACAAAATATCGCACGATCATCTAGCCTCGCGCACTGTCTTACTGGCTGGCTGTCAAGCGCTGGATTGCCACAACACCGTCAGGGGCAGCGAGACACCAAAAGGATCAGGTCGATCCCACAAAATGAAATAGGCTCAAACGCAAAAGTCGCGATGTTTGTATGTCCGCCACAAAGTGAGACGAACGAGCTTCACAGCGTGCACACACTCCCTTCAGTCTCCTTATCCTTCTTCTTGTCTTTTTGCTCGAGGGTATTCGCAGGCCATAATAGCCGGCGGGGCAGCTGGGTGAGGGGCCTCGGCCTTGGCATTTGATCTTCTGAGGATCGAGTGTCAACGGGGAGCTCGGAGAAAGAGGTAATCCTAGCTTGGGATGGCGATGCGGGGGAGGGAGCGAGGGTACTGGAGTAGTGGCAAATTCTTCGACAGAGGCCGAGCTCTGAGATTTTCTTCGACTGCTTGTTAACATTTTGCAAGCATGTCAGTTGGTCATCCGATCCCCGGTCCAGCAACGGGCTTGCGGCTCGGCGAGTGCGCGTGGGGGAGACTTCCAATGGCCTTCTCGGGGGAGTACGGGCGGGTCAAAAAAAGGCCAAAAAAATTAACGAAGCGAAAAACCGAGAGCACGTGAGGGCAAACTGCCTGCTCTGCCCAGAGCGTGAGAGGAGGAAGGAAGGCCTTGCCGGCGACCGGCACGCCCTGCCTGCCATGACAGAGGCTCGGTCCCGCCCAGAGAGAGGACAGACGCGCGTGGGCCTGTTTCCACATCCCCGCCTCTCGCTCACGACCAACACCCATCCTTGCCCACATTTTCCGCCAAATGCCTTCCTCCGCGTCCTCTTCCACGAAGAACCTCTCCGTCGGCGTGCTGAGCTCGACGCTCGATGCCGTCGGCCAGTCGCCTCTCATCCACCTCAAGCGCCTCCAAAAGGCAGAGGGCCTTCGCTGCCGACTAAGTGTGTAGCTCTCCTTGTTCTCGGCCTCCTCCGCGTGCTCCTCTAGCGCGCGAGAAGGAAGAGGGTCCCCGGGCCCTCTTTGGAAGTCTTAATCTGCTGACGGTTTTCTTCCTCTGTCTTCCCTTGCTTCTTGCGCTCTCCTCATGTGTGCTCTATGGACCATCAGTTGGCAAGCCCGATTTCATGAGCATCGGTGGCTCGACGAAGGACCGAATCGCCAAGGCAATGGTCCTGCGCGCTGAGGAGGAGGGCGTCCTCATCCCTGGCCAGAGCGTTGTGATTGAGGTGGGGCTTATATCTTTTGACTGTCCTTCTCACAGCGATCTGTTGTAGACCGACAGATGGACGCGCTAGCGCGAGCGAGACCAGAGACGCTGACGCACGCGCGCGTTGCTTTCTTGATTCAGCCGACTAGCGGAAACACCGGTGTCGGTCTTGCCATGGCGTGTGCTCTGAAGGTATGTAGTTCGGACCATTTGTCGACTCCCACAATCTGTGAGCGAGGGGCATGTCCTCCTCAAATGGGGCGGGATCGCCACACCACATGTCTTCGACAACCGCTGACCTAGCGCATGCTTCTTCCCTTGCTCTTGCCGCCTGTCTCCAGGGCTACCGTTGCATTATCACTATGCGTGCGTCGTTCCCGGATGCATCGATGTCTTTCATTGCTGACGATCTATCGTCATTCACATGCAGCCGAGAAGATGTCGCTTGAAAAGGAGGTGACGCTTCGCGCGCTCGGTGCCGAGATCGTGCGCACGCCGACAGAGAAGGCTTGGGATGAGGAGGGATCCCATATTGGTCAGCTCATCGAACTTTCAACCATTGAGTGCGGCATGGAGTTTTTCTGACAATGTCTATCTACACCGTGGACCGCTGTCCGTCTGCCACCCACCTACAGAGTGAGTTACTGTTGCGGGCTGTCTTCTCTTGCTGCTTTGTCTCCACTTTTTGACCGTCAACTTATTGTCTGCCTCTCCAGCATCGCCAACAAGCTTGAGGCTGCTATTCCTGGAGGTGTCATCCTCAACCAGTACCGGAACCCAGCGAACCCACTCGCTCACTACCTCACGACCTGGCCCGAGATCCACCACTCGCTGGCAACCTCAGACCTTGACAACAAGCGGGTCGACGTTTTTGTCGCTGGGGCCGGAACTGGCGGAACCGTTATGGGCTGCTCGAGGGGCATGCGTGAGGCTCAGGCTGGCGAGTCGGAGGAGGAGGAGGCCGCCTGGAGGCGGGGTGACCGCGGAGTCGTCGTTGGGGTTGACCCGGAGGGAAGCATCCTCGCGACGAATGGCGTCGGCGAGATCGGAGGCTATGAGGTCGAGGGCATTGGATACGACTTCATCCCGGAGGTGAGTTTTGAAGAATCTTTGTGTCAGCAGCGAGGGAGACAGCCTGCTGACTTGTTCGGCGATCGATGCCACTCAGGTCCTCGACCCGAAATCCCCCCTGATCCACCACTGGGTCAAGTCGAACGACACAGCCTCCTTCGAATATGCCCGCAAGGCCCACCGGCTTGAGGGTCTCCTCGTAGGTGGCTCGGCCGGATCGGCCCTTAGTTCGGCGTGCGCTTGGCTCAAGAACGAGCGGCCGTACCCTGTTGGAGGGTGGGAGCGGTTCGGGTCCAAGGATAACGTTAACGTTGTCGTCCTTCTCGCCGACGGTATCCGCAACTACATGTCCAAGCCCTGGTTCCTTGCTCGGGACGCCTCCTCGCCGCTTGCTGTCGAGATCGAGCGGGTCCTCAAGGCGGCTCCCGTCAAGGCGGATCAGAAGACTTCAACTGATGAGCCGCTACCGTCCCCGCCAGACTCGGCGGCGGGCGGTGAGACACGGGAACTTCCGGCTGACGAGGAGAGCCAGTGAAGATGAGGGGACGATGATGATTTGATGGTATGCTTTCGCATGTGTACGCGTCCGATAGATAGAACCTCTCGACTACTCGCTGTCTGCTCTCAACAACCACCACCCTTATCCTTTCGTTATGTCCGCATCCCCACCAAAGAGACATGGAATGCTCGCATGAAGGAGTACGCCCTGGCATGAGTATCGGTCAGTGCACAAAACCGGCGCGTCCGAGTTCTCGTTCGACTCTCCGCCTTGCCGCTTCCCCCACAACCGCCAACCACAACCTTCGCGTATCTCGCCTCTCTTTCTTTGTCCCGATGTCCAAGCCCACCGCCGCCCCGCTGCCTGCCAAGGTTTCTGCCGCCCAGGTCGATCTCGACGAATACGACGAGGAGCAGTGCGTGTCTTGCTGCCTTCCCCACCGGCCGGCGTGCGTCGGCAAGTGAGCGCTTCGGACGTGTCGCTGACTCCCGGACGCCTGCCTGGTGCTTTGCCTTTCTCTCCCCGTTTATCATATGCAGGGTTCGTCTTATGGAGGAGCGCTGCATTCTCATTACGCCCGAGGACGTCGCGTACGGAGAGGAGTCGAAGAAGACGTGTGCGGCCGTCTCCTTCTCGCTGCTCGGGCCTCCTATTGTGTCCTTTGCCACACGCAACTCTCCTGGCCTGTCGTTCTTTCTCGACTTTTTCTGACGGATAGCCCGTATGATGACCCCACCTCCTTCAGGCCACCTAATGGGCTCGATCAACCCGCCGCTCAACCTTCTCCACCGCGCCTTCTCCGTCTTTCTATTCCGGCCCTCGGACGGCGCGCTCCTTCTCCAGAAGCGGGCGGACGAGAAGATCACCTTCCCGAGTATGTGGACCAACACGTGCTGCTCGCATCCGCTGAGCATCAAGAGCGAGCTCGAGGAGGCCGGTCAAATCGGTATGTCTTTGGCTCGTCGTGTCGCACATGGCCGCCACGCTGGGCAATAGAAACAGAGCTCGATTTGGCGTTTTGTGTCTCGATAGACAGTCCAGCCTCTGGCATGGGTGTTTTCAGCCTTTTTGTGCCATGCTGCCCGTCCTAGGAACCGCTCTGTGGAAAGCGAGCGACGCACGCCCAGGAGGAGTCTTCCACCTCCCACCCGCGGATCGTCGAACCCTGCATCGACGACGGCCTTTCTTGTCCCTCATGGAATCTTGTGCTGAGGTTCTCCTGCCTTGCCCTCACCAGGTGTCCGTCGTGCTGCCTCTCGGAAACTCGAGCACGAGCTCGGCATCCCGACCTCGGCTACTCCTCCCGACGCTTTTACCTATCTCACTCGGATACACTATCTTGCTCCCTCGGACGGACTCTGGGGCGAGCACGAGAGTGCGTCGTCACTTTTGACAACCAAATTGCCATCCCGGGAAGGTTTTGCGCTGACTTCTCATTCGTCTCCAGTTGACTACATTCTTTTCATCACCTCTCCGACCGACCACACTGGCAACCCGAACGAAGTCTCCGACACCCGCTACGTCTCCAAGGCCGAGCTTCAGGCCATGTTTGAAGACTCTGGTCCGTGCCTCGGCCGCTTTGCACTGGCGCCTTCTCGCTCGAGACTCACGAACTTTGTTACTCCAGCAAACTCATTCACTCCCTGGTTCAAGCTCATCGCTCGCGACTTCCTCTTTGGCTGGTGGGATCAGCTCATCGAGCGCAAGACCATCGATGGCGAGTTCAAGGCTGAGAGCGTCGCGGACCTCGCCGACAACAAGATTCACAAGATGTAGAGTTTGTAGACTGGGACTAAGGAAAGGGTGAGCCCACTGGGTTCTTAGGGGTTGAAAGTATCTTTTCTATATCATACATGGTGACCAGGCTCTATAATGCTCGCTTCTTGTACCTAGAAGAGTATGCGCAGCACAAAATCGATAGAAGACCAAACTGCGTGTCTGCAGGGCAATCACCACGCCAGTTATAGATCTCTTCCGCTCGCTCACTCGGCATCAGCGGCCATTGACCAGAAGCAGCGCGCTGCTTCGATATGTGGGACAGCGTGAATGAGGCGAGAAAGCCGGAGACAGAGAAAGGTTAGTGAGGGCCGGGCGTGGCCGCAGGCCGGACGGAGTCAGACTGGCTCTCTCCCTGCACACCCTTGCTGAGTTCTCGACGACCATTACCTCGCCAGCAGGATCTCGCCCTGCCCTACCTCCCTTGCTCTCCACTCCAAACAATTTCCCCTCTCTCTCACCCGTTCGGATACCCTTCGCCAATCGCCGCCCATGTACGGCCACGGACACTTTGTCCCACCGCCAGAGCTTCAGACCGCCGTCCTTCCACGCGAACTAGAGCGCCAGCTCGAGCTCCTTCTCGCCGGGGCCCAACAACACCGGACTATCGACAGCGGCGAGCATTATGACGAGCACGCCGGGATGGCGACGCCTGGGCCCAGCAGCATGGGTCTGAAAGGAACCTCAACACTAGCTCCTCCCCCACTGCCGCCGGTCGCGCTCCCGGACGGAGGCGACGATCTCTTTGCCCAGTTCATGGACAGAGGCGTTAACGATGAATTAGCTGGCCGCAAGAGATTTCATCCCTTCTTCCGATGGTGTGAGCGGCCTGCTCTCTCTCCTCGCTTGGATTCGGACCGACCCAGGCTGACCTAACTCCTTCCCCTCCTTCCGTCGCGTCGCGTCTCCTCCGGCCCGCTGACCCGCCGACCCGCTCCACTTCATGTCTTCCTTCTATCTCACCATCGAACGATCTTGTTCCCTCCTCTTTCTTGCATTCCCATGGTGTTTAATCACCCTACCCATCTCTGTAGTCGGTCCGACGGCTTACACGCCAGGTCTCAAGAGCGTCAAGGTTGAACTGCAATCCTCGGACATCTCAGATTCCGCCGAATCCACAGCGCCGCCATCGCGAGCTGCCGCCTTCGACCCCAACTCGCTGCATCACCTTTCCCCTAACCATGTGTCGCCCTTTGATCTTGACAGCTTGTCCCCTGGAACGACTACGAGTTACTCTAGCTCGGACTCACATGACCGGACGGGGTGGAGAGACGACTCGTCGACTCGGTCGAGGCAGTCGGCCATGGAGGAGAACCGTCGACGAAGGGACGCGCTCTTCAAGAAGGGCAAGGAGAGAGTCTTTCCGGTTGACGCACTGTTCGAAGAGTGAGCAAAACAGCTTCCCATCCTTCATCTTCATACTCCGCCTCCCGCGCATAACTCGCTGTCTTTGAGCGCAAGAGGACCGACGGCTCGGACTCGACCGTCGGATCGCCCCGACACAAGTTCACCGCGGGTCCTTCGACATACCCTAATACTGCTTTGTTCCTACCGTCAAGCCGAGATGGGCCAAGCCTAAATGTCCCTGCGGCGTTATGTAAAGTCTCGGTGTTTCTGACGCAGCGTGACCTTTCATCGTAGCCTACTGGACACGTTCTTCCGAACCATGGCCTGCCACTTTCCCTTCCTCTCTCGGGCGCAGTATGTCGCCCTAGTTAATTCATGCAGGCTCGCAACGCAACGCCATCTCTCATCCCCTCATCTTCGATTCAGACTACTCGACCAGCACCGCAGCGATACGCTCTCTGCCATCCTCAAGAACGCCATCTGCGCGCTCGCTTCTCGCTTCTCAGACCACCCGCTCCTCATCGCGCTCCGGCCCGATGCAAGCATGAGGTGGAAATCGGCCTTGCCGTTCGAGGAGACGGCCCAGCAATTGATGGTGCCGATGCTGAGTTTTCCGAGCTTCGTGCGTCGTCCTCTTGCCCTTTCGCTTACCAGAGGCAAGCAGAGCTTGAGATTTACTAAACCAATCTTTCTCTATGTCGGTGTCGATTGCTGCAGGAACTCGCGAGCGCAATTGTGTTACTGGGCTGGAACGAATTTGGTCTGTCTCGGTCATTAGCAGGCTCTTGTCTTCCGTGACAGCCGCCCATTCTGACTGTACTCCTGCTGCCATGTAACTCAAGGGAGTGGACGAGACTCTGGTAAGCGACCAGAATCCCGAGATCGCAGAACTTGCCTCTGACGGCAGCATGTCTCCGTCCTCGTGCCTCCCCAGGTCTTTGGATGTACACGGGGATGGCGATCCGCGTGATCCAGGATCTCGGCATGCAGCACGAGGCGTCCATCCAACAGGATGGCACCCTTATCGAGGTCGCTCGGCGGCGGCTGCTCTTTTGGAGTGTCTTCTTCCTTGATCGGGTGATCTCTTACGGTGCGTCCACTGCTGCTGTCCGAACTGCGAGTTGGCTGGCTGTTCCCGATGCTAAGCGTTATTCTCTCTTAAGGCACCGGCAGAAAGGCATCGTGGGCATGCTTTAAATGGGTTTCCGGGTCGAGCAAGAACTGACGCCTGGACATTCGACGACCCCAGCCTCTCCGATATCGACGTTCAATTCCCCACACCGTCCGACTGTGACCTGGTCTTCAATGCCTCCGGCCCATCGTTCCCTCCCGTACCTGTCGTAGCTCCAAATCCATGGCCAGCGCTCGTGAGTGGGTTGATACTAATTTATCTATCTGGCGGAGGGTGAAAGACTCACGCCGATGGCCGACTTGGCAGATCGCAATTACCTACCACCGCGGTCGGATCTCGGACTGTCTCAACGCTCCCGGGGGAAACACGGACCAGAGAAGCCGAGAGCGTGTTGAAAAGCTCCACGGGGCGATGATAGCGTTCTATCAGAGCATAGACCCCAGTCTCATGTTTTCTGTGCAGAGCTTCAAGGTCTACCGGGATCTTCACCAGTCGCCGACCTTCTGGCTCTTGCACATGCTTTTTCACTCAGTCGTGCGTTACTGCTTACCTCGGAACTAGTTCGATTCTGGCCCTTGAACTACAAGGCTGACCGGATGGCTCGCTCTCTCCTTTGCTTGCAGATCACTGTCGTAAGGAGGGTTATCTGCGATCATACGAACGGGACTAACTCTTCCCATACGTCTAATTCAGCTCCATCGGCCATCCCTTCTCCAAAACTTCAGTCAAGAGAGTGGGCAGGTTCTCCTCGAGCCGAACGCTGAGATCTCGCGGAGTTCCGCTCGCAGTTAGTGCTACAAATGTTTGCGCCTCTCAAACCCCGCTTAACCTTGATGTCTTAACAGCGCTGGCAAACATGCTCACCTACGCGGATCAGGCTGGAGTGAGTCAGGCCTAACTCATCCGCTCGAGCTCGACGCTGATATCTGTTCACTTCCAGCCTGTCGCCATTTTGGCAAATCCTTTCGCAGATCAAGGCATCTTCATCTCAGGTACGTTGACTCTGCTGAAACCGTGTAGGGGAATCAGCTTGCTGACGCGAGCTCCTTATTAGCCGTCGCCTTTATCGACGAGCGCGCCGAACTCGAAGGCCGCAACAAGGAACCGCCCGGGCAGGACGCCTACGGGGGCGCGAAGACGCCAAACACGACTCGTCTCCTTCGGTGAACTTCTGCCTGTTCACTTTTAAATGCGTTGCGAGCAATGCTGAATGGACTGCCCGGGTGATCAGCTCCTTTACAGACAGCAAACTCGGCGTCTCGCTCTCGGCGCTTAAGAACATCGTCTCGCACTGGCAGGGCGTCGGTTGGGTCATTCGGACGATCGAGCAGGTCGACCAGAAGAAACAAGGCACTCGGCAGGAGGAGATCGACCCGGACACGGACGTCCAGGCGTCAGTCTCCATCCACTCAAGGCACGAGCGGAGCTCAAGGCTGACCACAAAGCATCTTCCCTACCTGCAGGCCTCCGATACTGTTCCCGCGCGACCCGTGAGGTGTCTCGGATCAGTTCGGAGAGGGACTCTTAGACTGATCTTTATCACGCCCTCAGTGCCGTAATCAAGGCGTGGCTGGCGAGAGAGGGCGGAAGAGGGCAGTCGCCGGGCCCGCCGGCTTGGGAGGAGGGCGGCTGGGATGAGACCAGTATGGCAGTTGGTGTGTGTGTCTGTTTGTGTCCGCTTCCTCCCGAATCAGAACTGACTGTACTTTTACTTAGTCCCGCCGGATATGGGCATATCTTTTACGGGTGGCACGGGAATCGGATCGGCTGACTTCAACGTTGCTCTCGACGTTCCCTTCCCCTCGAGCGGTCTCGACCTCGGTGGCAACACCTTTGGCTTCTCAATGGACGAGGTGTCGCCGACCTTCTTAGAAAGATTGCTTTGGGGTTCGGGCGGGGGTGGAAATGGCACCGAAGGAGGCGGCGCAGGCGGCCACCCAGATTGATGTTTGCTTGCGTTACTAATCTATCTCTGGCTCTACTGCGCTGGCAAGGCGATGCGGCAAACACTCGATCTGATGCATTGCATCTGGGGAGCAATGACGACTGCGGCTGAAAAGACGCGACCCCGCTCCCAGGGGCGTGGGGCGTGCGTTCGAGAGCGAGGCATGAATGACCCCCTCACTTGGCCCGACCTGCCGGCACGTCTATTGCTGCACCGCCTCCAACCAAGCTTCCCCATTCACGTATTCCCGATCCAGCCCATGTCCGAAGATCCCAAGCAACAACTCACCCGTCGGAACACGGGCTCCCTCGAGGCTCAGCCGCCCAACCCTAACACGAGGACCGTCCGGATCGAGCCTGAATTCGTCGAGACCGAGGTGCTGAATCCCGCCCTCCCTCGAGCCAACACGAGTGGGACGACGGGCTCGCACTCCACTGGCGGCCTCGGGATCCGTCGGCGGACAACCGAGCTCTTTCAGCCGGTGAAGAGTGCGTTCCTGACTTGCCATCTACATCTCTGTGTCTGACCTGCGGAGGGACGGAGAGACGACTTGGCGAAGAGGTTGCGGGCTGGGCCACCTTGCCAAGCCTTACCATTGAACTGGGACGCAAGCTGACTGACTCTTTGGCTGTGCCTGACGGTGTGTGTACAACAGAGCTTGCGCGGGCGCCGACGTACACACAGAGCTTCAAGAACGCCTTCCTCTCGAGCTGGATGTGAGTCGAAGAGGCTTCTAAAGGGAGGATGAGGTCGCTCTACCCCTCGTTCGTCGCCGCTGACCCGTACTTGCCCCTCTCCAGCAATGTCCTCCTCGTTTTGTGAGCGCTGCACCACCGAGTCTGTCGTCTGGCCAGGTTTTGATCTGGCTCATATCTTCTTATAGTATCCCAGTCTCTTGGGCCACGCATTTTGCTGGAGTCAAGTGAGTCTGCCATCCCCTCGCTTGCTCAACTTTACTCGCTGTCGCTCGAGGGGGCCTAGAGGTCTCTCGCCCTCGATCTTGCTGTCAAATCAGGTCTGACGCTCCTCCGCCTCCATTCCAAGTGACACCCTGGTCTTTGTCTTCTCCTTCCTGGCCATCGTGAGTCTTTCATTCACTCTACGACTTGCCGCGTCTTTTGAACGCGTCATGCATGAGTTTCGGGTGTCTCGGGCAGTGAGATATGAAGGCGGCATAGGCGCGGGCACAGTGTTCTAAATCCGTCCTTCGGCCTGGCCCTTTAGATTCCCCTTGCCTCTCTGCTCTCCTTTGCGACGGAGGAACTTGCCTTGCGAGTTGGACAAACCCTCGGAGGTCTTCTCAATGCGTCAGTCGTCTCTGCTCTGACGTGGGGTTTTCTGCGCGCGCAACTCATTGATTTTGCGCCTCACTTTTTCTTCAAAAGGACCCTCGGAAATGCTGTAGAGTCTGTCCAGGTTCATAATATTATTTTTTAAAGGAATGTCGCGCTGATTTTTGCTGCGCCTGTAGGCTCATCGTCGCCATCCTCGCGCTCATCAAGTGCGAGCTGCAAATTGTCCAGTCGTCGCTCGTTGGAAGTATCCTCTCCAACATGTGAGCCATCGGCGTGAGGCCTGTTCGTCTGGAGGAAGCCTGACTTCTTACGGGACCCCTTGCAGGCTGCTTGTCCTCGGCATGTGCTTCTTTGTCGGTGGCACTAAGTACAGCGAGCAGCAGGTCATGACCATGAGCGTAAGTCTGACCTCTCCCGCGGCCTCAATTCTTGGACTAACTTTCTCTGCTGCAGGCCCAACTCAACTCGTCGCTCCTTGTAATGGCCGTTTTTGCGATTCTCGTCCCCGCGGCATTCAACGCGGCTTACAAGGTGCGTGTAGCCTTTTATCATCGATCATTGCTGACCCGTGTTTCCAGTCGGGAGGCACCGGCCTGGACCTGGAGAAGGAAAAGACTGAGCTTCTCCAGATGTCTCGAGGCGTGGCCGTTATCCTCGTTGTCATCTACATGGCCTACCTGGTCTTTCAGCTCTGGTCGCACGCTCACCTCTACAATGACATTGAAGGGCCCACTGGCTCGACGCAGTACCCTGACACCGTCAAGGCGGGCGTTCGCAACATTCGTCGGTTCGGTCGCTCGAAGAAGGTCGACGAGAACGACAAGGGCGCGCTCGCGAGGTCCGAGTCGACCACCGAAGTGGAGGGTTCGGAGAGCGAGGAGAGCGAGGAGGAGCCTCAGCTCAACTTCCCTGTCACCATCATCCTTCTTGCCGGAAGTACTGTCATCGTCGGTAAGTCTAAAGCGGCTGCCTTGCCACCTTGCACTTGCTGAACTCTTACGTTTCACCTCAGGTGTCACCGCTGAATGTGCGAAGAGCGCTATTGTCTGGCTGACAAGGCAACCAAGCTTGACTGACCTTCCTGTACTGCAATTACTCAGGGCTCGTCTCGTCCATCGACGGCCTCACCGCCGCCAACCCCTCTCTTTCTCAGGAGTGGGTTGGTCTTATCCTGCTGCCCATTGTTGGAAACGCCGTGAGTGTTCGGCGTCTAGCATGAAACCATTATTCCGGCTGACCATTTCTCGTTTCACGAGATCAGGCCGAACATGTCACGGCTGTGCGTGGACCCTTTAAAGACCCTTAGCCCTATTTTCTCATTTATTTAACTGCTTTCAGGTCACCGTCGCCCGCAAGGACAAGCTCGACCTTTCGATGGGCGTCGCCATCGGAAGTTCTATTCAGATCGCCCTCTTTGTACGTCTTGGCTTCCTCCCACTGAACTGTTTCCTGTGCTGACTCTTCTACGCCCACCCTCAAATTTTTACAGGTCATCCCGTTCCTGGTATTGCTTGCCTGGTGGATAGGGAAGGTCAATTTGCATATTTTGCTCCACTTGAGAAGAGAAGAGTTTTGCTGATCCTCTGGGCCTCTCACTCCAGCCCCTCACCATGCTCTTCGACCCGTTTGAGAGTATCGTCCTGTTCCTCTCTGTCATCATGGTCAATTCGACGCTTTCCGACGCGAGGTCAAACTGGCTTGAGGGTTTTCTTCTCATGTCGGTCTGTGAGTTAAAATCTCATGATTGCTCTGACTCGTTGGAAACTGACGGCCCTTGTCTTATCACATGCAGACATTATCATCGCGGTCGCCCTGTGGTGTACGTCGCGAACTCTCGTTCGCAGATCTCTGATGAGCATGAACTGACGCACTCGCTCCTTCAGACTACCCCGGCACCGACTCGTTGATCACCTGCTGAATTTAGCTAGCGATTCGGCCGCATGCCCATGGCGTTTCCCTCCTCCGCTCCCATCTCCGACCTTTGCTCTCTTTCCAATGCTAGACGAGATCCAAACACCTGATCCTTGCCTGGCTCCCTATCTAAAAGCGGAACATGAGCTGAGAGCCCCTCGCTCTTAGTGTCCATCGCTCTCTCTTTCCAAGTTCGCTCTTTCTGTTCTTTTTTTTCCACTTTTCGACCTCTTTCTCCTTGGCGCTGGCTCAATCGTGGCCCTTTGCCATCCTTGGTCACCTTCATCTGCTTGTTCTCGTGGAACTCTCTAATCGGGCTTGCTGGCCGTCTCTTACCCTTCACTCAATCTTGCTACACACACGCCTTTGCCTTGGCCGCTCGCTTTGAGTCGATCCTATCATAGAGGGGGTGGGACATACATAACGAAGAGAGCAAAACAAAAAGAAGGAACAGGCAAGGAGAACAACTGAAAAGAAGCCAAGCGAGAGGAAAGGAGAGACACAGGCATCCCCCAAGGAGAGCTTGCCTCTCGTTTCCTGGTGTGCGCGCCTCACTGCCGCACGGCTGAATGGGAGTCGCCTGACGTTTGTTTGGGAGCACGGATGAAGAGAAAAGTGTAGGATGTCATCAGGGCCGTTCAGCTGCTCATATGCCTTGATGCTAAGCGAACCTTGTGGGAAGAAGGGAGGAGTTTGTCTGATGATGGTGGAGACTGCTTCAGAGCTGCACTTACAAGCGCGATAGTTCCTTGAGTATTGTCGCCGGGGGACTTACCAGACCCACTGCTGGTCCTGGAGAATGGTAAATGGATGTCAGGATGTATTTGCACCTGTTATAGGGCCCAAGAGTTCTTACTTTTTCGGTCAACGGAACATACTGCCAAACACAGGTCGAAAGGATGTGAGCTAAGCCTCTCGTGATACCAGGGAGTTGAGGTCACTTACGCGGACACCAAAGAGCTCCTGCTGAGTCACGTTCCCCTTGGCGTCCTTGTCGACCTGCAATATCGATTGACTAAAGGATGGGCCGACAGGAATGAACATCCTGCCTGGTGAGTCCATCTAGTGAGTGTGAGATGAGGCGATCCCGATGAGTCACGCTGGGGTGAACTTTCCATGTCAAAACAGTTCGTCGTCGCACCTGATCAATGAGCGCCTGAGGCAGCGTGGGAGCAGCGGCGCCGACGTGGATCACTGAGTATGGGCCTTTATCAAGAGCGCGCGTTAAGATCCGCTTGATGTACTCTTGTGACGACTCACTGACCTCCCTTCGCGTAGCCTATCCGTGAAGAAGTCGCGTTAGTATGATACCGGTCCTAAGAGGATGAGACACATGGTTTCCCTTCGTACCCTGCCGTCCATCCCCGCAGACGATCTCGATCTTGCCAGAGTCAAGCGCAGGGCCGTATCCGTCCGCTCGAAGGTTGGCCTTAGACTGCTCAGTCAGTTCTAGAGTGTATTTGCAAGTAGCATCCGATGAGCATCCGGCTGGGAAGGGGAGACAGGAGATGACACGTACGCGGGATGTGGTCGATTCCAACGACGTGGCCACCGAGCTCGTGCAGGATGGCGCAGAAGTACCCGGATCCGGACCCTACATCAAGAACTCGGGCGCCAGGCTTTATGAGACTGAGAACGTTCTCCGCTGCATGTGCATGCTTTGGAGGGAGCAAGGAGAGCGAGAGCGGGGTAGGATGAGAAACACACTCTATGCCACTGAACCCCTTACCGACCATGTTCGTCATCCGCCCTCGTTGTTCTCTCCGCCCACGTATCCTCCTTACTTCCGGAGATTGCTACTATCTCAATATTTCAGAACTCTCTCAGGCTCACCATGTGTGGAGCCGAGATGGTCGCGCCATACCCGATTGACTGGGGAGAGTCCTCGTACGCGCCTCCGTTCCCGCTTGTGAAGGCGCGCACGTAATGAGCCCGGTCGACGCGAGAGAAAGCGGCTGCAACCTGCGGGGAGCGGATGAGACGTGCTGCTTGGAGGTTGGAGACAAGCTGGTGGGGCGAAGTTGGTCAATCAATCCAGATGTCGGACTGATCGCGCGTCTCGGTGGCCGAGGGCGATCGTCGACGGTTGAAGTAGCCCACCTCCGCGTTGGTAGAACCGGTGCAACGCCAGGCCATGTTAGCAAATCAAGAGATAGGAAGTTGGGGTGGATGGTGGGACATTGATGAGATGACGAGACACAACTTGAGACCGGCGGATGACGCACCCGCGTGCGAACGAGACTACCCGTGTGACCTTGGGACCTTGGTGCGCAGTCAAAGGGAGGTGTATGCCAGCATCCTTCCTCTACCTTCTTGTCAGTCAAACTGCTGTAATGCTGAGCAATTCCTATTGCTACTATTAATCCCATTCGCGGCTCTCCCAAGTGTGATAAGCTTTCAGTTCCACGGTTCTCTTTGACGCTCGTTGGGTAGCTGTGATGATTAAAAGCAATTGTATCTGGTATCCCAGACCCACTCGAGAATCTCCTTCCCGCCCTTCACGCTGATGCGTCCAATGAAGGAAGAAAACGACAAAGAGGAAAGAAAGGACAAACCGCCTATGCACAAGCGAGAGGCGTGCGGGAGCCGTCCTCCTCAAGGTGGTTGAGTACTAGAATGGGGAAGAGGAAGTTGTAGATGCTTCAGATTTGGAGGGATCCGGCGAGACTGGATTATTTTCCCCTCTGAGCTTTCTTTGACCGCTCTGCCGCTCTTCTCGCAATAGCTGATCCCCCAGGTGGTCGTCGTCGCAGTCTGATGCAGAGGGTGGCATCCCTGATCCATTGCATCGCATCGCCACAGCGTGGAGCTTATCCTCCTCGTACGTCGTTCTCCATGCATCGTTCGTCACTTTTCCCTCAGGTTGAGATCCAAGTTGAAGTCGACGATCAGGTCCATGAGGTTGCTCTGCTCTGCGAGGGTGATACAAACCGCAGCCCCCCACCAAGGGCAAAGGGCGCGTCTTGAACAATCGCTGTCGCCTCTGCGTGTTTTGCTTTCTCTATCGGAACCATTACTCTGAGAAGATGAGGTCACCACATATGTACACCGCCACGGCAAACGCAGGAAGTGATCGAGCAGAGGAAACCATGACACGCATTCGCGAGCCCCCGTGCGAGAGCCCCTTGCGCGCTTTCCTCCTCCGTCCGCGGACGGCAGGCGGTCCTCGAGCGCCTCGACCCTCAGACCGACCCATCCACTCGCTCGTACTCGCCCTCTCCTTTCGACTCACTCTCACTCGACCACTTGGACCACCTTTCCCCTTTCTCTCGCCCTCCCACCGCCTCTCTCGACGGCAACAGCTGAGGCGTTAACTTCCAAGCCCTCACTGCAACGCTAGAGAAACTTGGACGAAGCCTCCCCCTCCTCCTCTTGCTCGAAACCCTGGGCGCCGCTGCCGCTGTCAACAACGCTTTCCGACCGGACGACGGCCGCCAGGATGACGACCGTCTCAAGACCCGAAAACTCGCCTCAGAACCCCAGCGTGGCCCTCGACGAGCCCGGCTTCTCGATCTTCGGCGCGTCGTCGCAGTCGCCAGCCTCAGCGTCCGCCGCAGTCAGTCCAGAGCCTGTTGTCGCGATCTCCTCCGCCGACTGGCATAAGGACGGTGAGGTTCCTGCCAATGGGACGCCAGCAGCGGCAAACGAGGACGACAAGCGAGACCCTGCATTGGAGGAGGGCTTCCGCGTGAGTCGCTGTCGCAGTCGCGTGAAGAGGGGCCGACGGCTGTTTGGGCTTCCCTGGACGAGACCAGCGAGGAAGGGAACGAGGCACCGCGCTTGTTCCTCCTTACGCTTTGGTTCGCTCGCTCTTCATCGTTGTCCAAGCCAACAAGACACAGACACCTGCGACGGGTCTCGAGCTTGAGCTTTCCTCTGAGAGCTCAAGCTCTTTGCCGTGGTGAAGCCGGCAGTCGCATTCTGACCAGAGCCCTCCACTCTCTCGCTGGCGTTGTCGTCACCCCTCTTTGGCCCGACCGAACCCCCCTCATTCTCCGGCCGCATAGTTACCATCTTTCATCACGCTGACGCGTAGTGTGTTCCTTGTCACAGACTTCGGAGTCCAAGATAAATCCCCTGCACGTGCTGTCACAGTCGCAGGCGATCCACGCTGCCGCCCTCCTCCCCTTGCCATCCCAGCCGCGTTCTATCCTTACACGCTCGCCGCCGTCGCACCCGCCGCCAACAGAGGTCCACATTCACAAGGTTTCCTCCAAGGCTGGAGTTGTACTCATGCCGGGCCCACCCGAGACGCTACTCGAGGAGGGCACTCGTCGAGTGACCAAGAAGATCAAGGGTGTCTTCGGCGCCTCACCGGCCGAATCCGTTGGAGCCGCCGCCACTAACGGAGACCAAGGGGGACCCGTCGCAACAGCGGACGTAGCCTCTGGACGCGTCGTCGCACCTGTTTTCGGAGTGGGAGGGGCACATACACCAGGGGTCTCTGCTGCTGCAGCTCCCATCGGCGCTTCCTCCACCAGTCGGTCAGGAGGCGGCGACTTCTTGCAGCCCAAGTTCGGCCCACCGCCGAGCCCGCCTCCTTCGGACGAGGGCCTGCCACATACCTCGGATGAGGGGAGCTCAGAATCCTCCTCGCGTACCTCTTCTGCTGCATCCTCGCCCTCCTCCGAGCATGCTCCCACGACAAATACGATTGCTCCAGATATCCCCTCAGTGGCAGTTGCAGCGGCCTCTTCTTCACCCCCCTCAGCTCAGACCGTCTCCCCCCTCCTCTCTCTACCTCCTTCCAACGATCTAAGCCCACCACTCCAGACGCCTACTCCTCGTTCCGCACCTGTTACCTCCTCCATGACGCCACCTCCCTCTGCTTATTTCTTCGCTCAGCCCGTTCTCTCCGACTCCCCTCCGCCCGTCGACCCCTCGGGCGCTGCGCGTTCTGCTGTAACCACCGCCACTGCCGACGACGAGGAAGAGGTCGACGCGGATGATCTCCCTCCGCTCCCTTCACTTACCGAGCTCGGGGCGCGCAGGGCATCCCTTAGCTCTGGACCGTCCGTTTCAAGTCGACGAGTCGTCAGCCCTGGCGCCGACCATTTATCCGACACGGAGCGCATGGGCTTCACCGCTCAGGGAGAGCCCGCTCCTACTTCTCGAGCTGGCGCGGCTTCTCCCTCGGGCTCGTCGGTTACCTCGTCGGTGGCAGGCTATTTTGATACTCCCCCTGTTGGCCCGCATTCGACGACGGGCTCTATCCCGGCGGACCAGCAGCAGCTTGCGCCTCCGACACTTCTCCACCCATCGTCGGCGTCTCCGCCAACGCGGCGAGCCTCAACAACTTCCTCCGGCGCTGCCACCCTACGCCCTACAGCGATCACCCGCGCTCTCTCTCAGCCGTTGATCGCCGCGCCTCAAGCGATGTCTCACCATCAGTCGCGTCAGCAAACGGCCGTCCCCGGGCTCGACGACTCTGCTCTGGACTCAGACATTCTAGAGTACGCCGCCTCAATAAAGAGGGAACGCCTCGCCGCGCGGGCACGGAGGCTCGCCGCGGAAGAGGCAGCGGCGAAGCAGGCGGCTGGAGGCCCGGGAACGGGTGAAGGCGAGGTGGGCATTGCGGACGAGGCGCACACTCGTCACCACCATCATCACCTCCATCTTCCGCATCGGCATCACCACGAGGATCCGCTACAGGAGCAGCACCAGGCCCCGGCATCAGCTCACCGCGAGGCTCACGAGAGCTCGACCACCCAGCAGCAGCAGGTTGAGGAGGCCAAGGTACTTGTCGGCAACCTGATCGGCGAGGATCACGTCAACTACGGTTCGTCTCAAAGTTCTCGTGAGGCGCAGCGAAGCTTGGCCCTTACACATCATTTTTCTCCTTCAGTCCTTATGTACAACATGCTCACGGGCATCCGGATTGGAGTGTGTTTTTCCTCATCCTACTGTGACGATGGGTAGAATCCTACTGACTAATCTGCGTTTCCTTTCTCAGGTCTCCCGGTGTCAAGCCAAGATCGGCCGCCCTCTGACGGACGAGGACTTTGTCGCCCGCCACAAGTTCTCCTTTGATATGTCTGTTTTCCGCTTGCTTTCGACTCTCGAGATGCGCCTCGCTGACTTCTACATCCAAATCCAGCGTCGGCAACGAGCTCACGCCCTCGGCCAAGTATGATTTCAAGTTCAAGGACTATGCACCTTGGGTCTTCCGCGACCTCCGCGACACGCACTTCAGGCTCGACGCAGCCGATTACCTTCTCTCGCTCACGGCTAAGTACATCCTCTCCGAGCTCGGCTCGCCGGGCAAGAGCGGGTCGTTCTTCTACTTTTCGCGTGATTACCGTTACATTATCAAAACGATCTCGCATACGGAGCACAAGTTTCTACGGAGCATCCTCAAGGGTCCGTCTCAATCTCTCCCCCTGGCCGGGCGATTATCGCTGATACTGGGACGAGCAGACTACCACGAGCACGTCAAAAGCAATCCACACACTCTCCTTTCACGTTTCTACGGCCTCCACCGTGTCAAGCTCCCCCGTGGCCGCAAAATCCATTTTGTCATCATGAATAACCTCTTTCCGCCCCACCGCGACATTCACGAGACGTACGACCTCAAGGGCTCCTCAGTTGGGCGCGAGTACCCAGAGGAAAAGGCTAAGCTCAAGAAGGGCGCTGCCGTTCTCAAGGACATCAATTGGGTCCGCCGCGGTCGCCAGCTTGAGCTTGGCCCGGAGAAGGGCGCGCTCCTTGGGGAGCAGCTCCGGAGGGACGCAGAGTTCCTCAAGAGGATGAAAATCATGGACTACTCGCTCCTCGTCGGCATCCACAACATGGAGCGCGGCAACCGGGACGGCATTCGCCAAGCCAATCTCCAGCTCTTTGAGGTAAAATAGGGACAGTTAATCTAGTTTGCTCGGCGCCCCACTGATGTCCTCCACTTTTCCTCAGCCCAATGTCAACCCGACGCCGCGTCGCAAGCCGTCGTCCGTCAAGGCCTCGGCAGAAGCCCAGGCTCTTCGCACCGCTGTCCAGCGGTCCGACCCGCGCTCCCTCGGCCGCGCCGGAGAGGAGCCTCGCGGTCTCTCGGAGGATGACACCGCCGACCGAAAACACTTCCTCTTCTATCAGGACGAGGGCGGCCTTCGCGCCACGGACCAGAGCAATGCTCCGCTCGACACCATTTACTATCTCGGCGTCATCGACATTTGTACGCCGTACTCATGCGTCAAGAAGATAGAGCACATGTGGAAAAGCTTCACGGAGGATCGGGTGAGTCAATCGCTGACGTTGTCGTCTGAGAAGTCTGGCTGATACCTCCTCTCCCATTGCAGCACGGCATCTCGGCCGTCGAGCCCAAAGAATATGCCGACCGGTTCCTCAACTTCCTTCTTAGCGTCATGCCCAAGTACGTCAACGCCTCTTGCGCTCTCAGTTGCCTCGCCTCGCCGATGGACTGATCCCGCTCCTTCTTGCCATCGCCAGAGCCAACCCTGCGCTCCGTCCTCATGGCTTGCGTCCGGAGGACGTCAAGCCCTTCCCTAGCCAGCAGGAGGACGAGATGAAGCACGAGCACGTACGGGAGAAGGAGCCAAAGAAGCGGTTCCAAGGCGCCGGGGCGGAAGAGTGAAGGAAGAAATCATTCACTCCTTTTCCCAGCTCTTATTACTGTCTTTCTCTTCTTCATATTACTTCTCAGTCTATCTTCTTGGATCACCCTCCCTCCTGCTCGTTATGCCTTTGGCCTGATCATTTCTTATTTCTCCCCTTCCCTTATTCTCCACGGACCAACCCATCCCACTTTCACTCTAGCTTGTTCACGTTTTAGGTCGCCGCTCTTCATCTTTAGTTCATCACCACGATTTTCCAGATTCTTTCAGTTGCTCTTCCTCTGCAGAAATAGAGATGCGTCTTCTTACTTCATGGAGGCAGCTGGCAGCTCCAAATCCACCTGCTCGTCTCGTCATCTTGGCCAAGCTGGCCGAAGGGGACGACGCTACATACGTTTGGGGCCCCGTATTAGACGGACGCGTTGTCCAATGTTGTGTCGCTCGTTCGTGGCTTGATTCGAGACGATCAGCTGACCACGAACCATCTCAACTGCCAGGAACGCTCGACTCGCTGTCATCATTCCCTCTCCCGCCCTCTCTCCTTACTTTTCTCCATTATATCGGCCACCAGCTGCCGAGTCCACCCTTTTACAGCTCTCTCTCTCTCTCGCCTCCGGCCAAGCCGTCTAGCCCTCTCCGCCGTCGCCGCTCTTCTCTCCTCCGTCGGATGCCTACCGCTCTCTCGCTGCTCGCATCCCTTCACTTGCCCAAGGAAGCCCATCGCTCTCAGCAGCAGCAGCAGCCTCCGACTCCTACCGCTCTCTCGGCCGCCGTAGCCACTGGCGTGATCGTCGACGTCGACGACTCCACTCATGCGGCGGCGGCGGAGACGGCCAGCAATGATGGCGGCCACCGCGTCTCGCCTCCGCGACGGCGTCGTCGGTCGGACGCTTCATGGGCAGCAGTTGATGAAGAGGGCGAGGGCGATGCCGGTGACGAGGATGAGGACAGCATGGTGTCTGGTGAGTTCCTGTCCCTAGGGCTCAGATGGTAAAGGCAAGGGCTACGACGAGACGGAGGCAGGCGGGCGATAGAGCTGTCTCTTCCCTCTTCTTTCCCGCTCAGAAGCGGCCCGCGACTACTTTGCCTCCTCTCAGGTGCTGATCCTCTCTTGCTACAGCCTCTCCACACAGATTCATGAGGGAGCGAGGAAACTCGAAATTGAAGGAATCAATAGGTGAGCATCGAGGGTCGGTCACTTTCGCGTCCTATCCCCAGCGCGCGCGTTGCGCCCTCCCCTCTCTTCCTTTGCCCTTCCGATGCGACGGCTCGCTGGCTTGCAGGCAAAGGAAGCCTCCTTCACCTTCCTTCATCGAGACTGGAGCTTGACCGGGGATGGAGCGACAGATCGTTTCCTCGGCCTTTCCGTTTTGCTTCCTTCTCCGAATGGGCGTCGCGCTGTCGCCCTGGGTCATAGACGAAGTCACACACAAGGCCGACGACGGAGTGTTGGCCCCGACGGACGCCCGCCCGTTGTCCTTCCTGTCGAGAGCTTGCTCGAGATATATCAACTAGAAAATGATCCAAGTCAGGGCCGCGACGTGACTCCAGCATACATCCACTTGTTCTCCCTCTCATCTCCCGTAACGTAGGCTGACTGATCATTCCTCCCGCGGGTCTTTCTGGCAGCTCGCTCGCCGGCGTCGTCTTATCTTGCTGAGGCTTACGCACCCTCGATCCAGTCCCTATCTCGGCACTCGGCTCGAGACACCGCATCATCTTCGGAATACGATGACGACGGCGATCATGACGAGGGCAGCGGGGGCTTCGATGCGGCCGACGGTGGATGGACCGTTATCGAGCGCAAGCGAGTCTCGGGCTCGGTGCCTCCTCCAATGGGCGACGGTCTCCGAAGGCTCAGCCATGGCACTCAGGCATTGAGACCCAAGGCCAAAAGTCTCCAGCGGTCCTTGAGGTACGCTCCTCAGATGACGCCTGTTCAGCTGCAGCCAGCTCCAGCTGTGCCATCTGCTGTTGCTGCAGCGGCTTCCGCCATCCCCACTGCTGGACCCCCACCCGTCAGCTTTGGTGCGGCTGGTTCCTCGCTCCAGAGGTCCATGTCAGACTTTACGAGCCAGTTAGGCGGTCCAACGCTCGTGTCGAGCGTCTCGACAGAGTCGTTTGTCGAATTGTCGACGACAGCGCGCCAGGCACCGCTACCGAGCGAAACCCTTGCCTTTGCGTTTGCCAATCTCCCCATGCTCACCACTGCGTCTGAAGGCTTGCGGCGATCGCCAAGCGGGGCCATAGGTGACGAGGACCTTGCAGAGCTTAACGAGGACGACGAGGACGACGATTCGCCCGCCCTGCTCTCGCCCGCTTCATCCTTTCTCTCGGCATTCTCCTCCCCTCGGTCCTCGGGTGTCTTCCCGGCTTCCGCCAAGCCCGTCGCCGCCGATGAGCAGGGCCAGCCTGCAGGCCTTTCCGGCTCGACGTACGTGCTCGGCAAGCTCATCGGCAAGGGCTCGACTTCGGTCGTCCGCGAAGTGCTCGACGCTCAAACTCAGGCTCGACTCACTCCTCCACAAGCTGTCAAGGTCGTTCTTGCCGGCGTAGTCCCGGCATTCCGGATGGCCGAGGAGCTCGCTCTCTGGACCGCCGTCTCATCACATCCAAACGTTCTCACGCTTCTCAAGGCTGTCGATACGCCCCGAGCGACGTTTCTCTTCATGCCCCACGCCATTGGCGGCTCCCTCTTCGATCTCGTCAAGCGACACCGTGAGCATGACCGCGCGCGCTTTGCCGCTGGCGGAGCAGCGATGACGAGCTCGTTCAGAGGGAGGACGATGGCCGGGGAGGGCGCCCCAGCCGGGCACGGCCTACCTGAGGCTGAGGCGCGCAAGCTGTTCAAGGGCGTCGTCGCGGGCGTCAAGGCTCTCCACGACGCCGGTATCCTTCACGGCGACCTTAAGGGCGAGAACGTCATGATTGACGCCCAGGGTTGCTGCAAGCTTGCCGACTTCGGTATGGCCGTCCGCTTCCGCCAGCCCATAAACGCAAACACATCCACTGTCATTTCGACGACGACCCCAATGACGCAGACGACGTCCGCCTCTTCGGCCTCTGCCTCCGCCTCGGCCTCAGACTCCAACCCATACCAGTCTCTCGCTCACCCGAAGCCCCACCACCCTGTGTCCGCCTTTGTCCGCCACAAATCGCTTCACTCACCGCACCCCAGACTTGCCTCATCGCCGTACCCTAGCGGCCGCCCACAGCCATCTCCCCCGCCGCACCCGCTCTCGCATTCTACGATCACCCAGCATCACCCGCACTCTCCACAGCACCATCATAATCATCACCACAACGCGCACCACCACAAGGAGCACTCCCATCACGCTCAGCATCGCCAGCATCGACCCTCAACACCTCCTTCCTTCCCACCCGGCTCCCTACCGTATGCATCGCCTGAGCTCCTCTGCCCTCCCTCGCAGCCCCAGACGGGCGCGACATCCCCATCGCCCGCACAGGACATCTGGGCTCTCGGCGTGCTTCTCTACTTCCTCCTCACTTCGGGCGCGCTTCCCTTCGCGGATGCTTTCGAGCCCCGGCTTCAGATGAAGATTATTCGCGGTCATTGGGAGCTTCCCTCGCCGACCGAGGGCGTCATTGTCGGCCGCGAGGCCGAGGCTGTTCTCCGGGGCTGCCTCGAGGTCGAGGTCGCTCGGAGATGGACCATTAACGAAGTCGAATGCAGCGAGTGGATCGAGGGCTGGGGCCAGGTCCGTTCGAGGTCGAGGAGCCGCTCTCGCCGCCCTGGTCCCCGCGCTGGCTCGAGGAGCCGAAGCAGAGCTGAGAGCGCCAACAGCGGTGGATCCTGGGCTCATCTCGCCGTCGGCCCGCCTGGAGAATCTTCTCTCCACCCGCCGGGAGAGCATCGCGCCTCCCACCGCCAATACCCGTCGACGAGCCCTCCGGTCGACCGCCACGCCTCCTCGTCGTCCTACTATGGTTCTCCGACCTCGCCCGGTCTCTACACGCCTTTGTCCGACAGGAGCCGGAGTCGGGGCCGGCAAATTGGGGTTGGGGGAGGTGTCGACCCCGGTTCGTCCGGCACGATGACCGAGGAGGACTGCTCGCGGAGCAATTCTCGACGCGGAAGGAGCCGAACCCGCCCTGTCGAGCTGCTTCCGAACCAACAGGATGTTGGCGGGGAGACGCTCGAGTGTGTCGACGAGAACGAGGGGTCGCAGCGCGGCCGGCAGTGAGGCGTTGTCGCAGATCTCCTTTTCCTTTCTGCTTCCTCTCTCTCTTCCTCTCTTGTATCATTTACGCACCTTTGACTGTCCTTAAAACTTGTGTGCATGTCATATTTGTCAGTTTTTTCTTGCTCGCCTTGCTTAGCCCGTCGCTTGCATCTCGCCGCACCTTTCTCTTTGTCCTTTCTTTTTCCCTCGTGTCCCATCGTCTCCCTCACGATAACCCTGTAAACTTTACATGTGGAACTGCTCCAATACTAAATTGATGTCTCCTTTCTTCTCCATCTCTGCTAGGAAAGCTAACATGGGAAGGGCCGAGTGTCGCCAGGCAACCCTCACACACGCCTTCAGGCAGGACAGCCGCGGCGGCGGCCCCTTGCCCTCTCTCTGGACCCTCCCGACGACAACGACGCAACGACGATCGGTCGCGTCCCAGACACCTACCTATCCAGCAGCCCTTACCGCCAATTTCAAGGAGGACGCACTCGTCTCTGAACGCTCAACAGAACATTGCAACGCGGACCATCGGGACAAGCTCAACGGCCGCCTTTCCGATGCCACCACCAGAACCTCATTCCTCAACCTGGCCGCCTCCTGCCGGCGGCGCGACGAAGCCCTCGTTGACCGGTCCCCCGGCCAGCGGGGCCACCCCTGGTGCAGCGGGCCCTAAACCCAAGGGACCCATCTCGGACCGTGACAAGAAGAGCAACTTCAGGTCAGCTCGCGTCAACGACGGACCAGCGAGAAGCGAGCGAGAGACTGAGGGTCGGCTCACCGAACGCGACTTGGTACTGAACTGCTCCCTTGCTTCTTTTCGCTTTCTCTTCGGCGTCTACACAATCTCCAGAGATGCCTTGGTCTACCTTGATCTCGTCAAGGTCAGTCTGTCTCTTGATGCCGCTTGCGAGCGAGGGAAACAAAAGGATCGACGACGGAGGCAGCGACCTTCCCTTTGCACGCGCAGTCGCTCGCACTGTCTCCCTTGCTCGTTTGCTTTCGTTCTACCCTCTGCCTGGTTGTCCTTCCCTCGGAAGCGACTCACTCCTAAAATCGGCTGCCTACTGTGATGATCCGAGGGCCTATGAGCGAGTGGTCGCCCTCACGCTCCTGCCTTGGTGGACAGGCTCGCTGTTTCGCCTTCTTCCTCGAGCGAGCTTGCGGCGCCGGGTATCCCCGGACGGCCAGGAAGGCGAGCTTCCCTCCCCGTTCCACGCCGTCACAGCTCAAGGAGGCCTTCTAGTCCCCCTGCTGGATGTAGAAGAGCTATTTCCACAGACCTCAGCTGTGAAAATTCCCTTTAAGCTTGCGGGAAGCGAGTATCGAGCAAGGGCGAGAGAGCGAGTCGCTAACTTCCCCTCGTCGTTCGCTTCCATCCTCCTCCAGGCCCAGTTTCGCGACCGGCTCGAAGTCTACACGACTTTCCTCGACATTATGAAAGAATTCAAAAGCCACACGTGTGTCTCCCGCTTCTTCCTCTTATACCCTCTTAACTTGACAAAGGCCAAATTCTCTCACTCTTCTCCGTCGCAGCATTGACACGCCTGGCGTGATTGACCGCGTTACGGTTCTCTTCAAGGGTCACTCGTCCCTCATTCGTGGGTTCAACCCGTTCCTGCCTCCCAACTACCGCATCGAGTGTCAAGGCCCCGAGGGCGACGAAGACGGTCTCATCACCGTCAGCACCCCGCACGGGACGATCACTCGTCAGGCCGGCGAGTTCTCTGCGGGCTTCGCTGCCGTCCAACAGCAGGAGAGGGAGAAGGTCGCTCCTGCTCCCGTCACCGAGGCCCGCCTGCCACTTCTTCCAGGGCCGCCGCCTACTCTCCGACCTCCATGTCCTTCTGTTTCGCCGGTGCCGCTAGCAGGTGCCGCCCCAGGGGGCTCAACCTCAGGGGCAGCTGCAGAGACCCTTGCGAGCAGCGGACGAGGTCGCCCATCTCAGAACCAGCCAGACTTTGACTTTGCCATCGCCTACGTAAACAAAGTCAAGCGGCGGTTCCACGCCGAGCCTGCAGTATATCAGGAATTCCTCGAGATTCTGCGGACGTTCAAGGCTGAGGGCGGC
This sequence comes from Tausonia pullulans, assembly GCA_951802195.1. Classification (NCBI taxonomy): domain Eukaryota; kingdom Fungi; phylum Basidiomycota; class Tremellomycetes; order Cystofilobasidiales; family Mrakiaceae; genus Tausonia; species Tausonia pullulans. Next base: position 795,127 of record OX637623.1, on the reverse strand, counting down.
CAAGGCCACCTCAAGATCGCTCGCGAGGTTCGTCGCATTGTGTCATGTCTGCTTGCTTCCCCTTTTCCTTCCTCAACTTCATGCTGATCGACCACACATTTCAGGTCTACGCTCGCGCTGCCAAGCTTTTCTCGAGCCAGCCGGATCTTATGGACGACTTTGAGCAGTTCTTCGGTGAAGAAGCCGGCTCCTTCTCCTCGGAGCGGCCGTCTGTGGCGCCCTCCTCACTCGTCGCGAGCCGATCTGGAAGCTCGACGCCGAAGAACGCGTTCAAGAACCAAGTCGATTTGGAGGCTAACGGCCCTCAGGTCAGTACCGACTCTCATGTCTGCTGCCACTCGGGCGCCTGACTGGCTCAACTAACACCTACACCCTTGCTCTCCAGGCAAAAAAGCCCAAGTTTGATCACCCGCCTGTCCTCAACCAGGCATTGAGGCAGAACCAGCCGCGACTTCCCTCGATTGACGAAAAGGCTTTCTTCGAGCGCGTCAAGGCGTACCTTCAGGACGAGAACGCATATCAGGAGTTTCTCAAGCTCCTCCATCTCTTTGTTCAGGATACGCTCGACAAGAAGGCCCTCCTCGAGCGCGCGGCGCTATACATCGAGAAGTCGGGCGAGCTTTGGGCGCTCTTCAAGGACATCGTTGCCGGCGGCGCTCATACGTCCAACCGAATAGGCACGAGGAGCATCACGGCTGCGAACGGGGCCGACGAGGCTGAGGTGCCCAAAGTCGTCGAGGTCAGCTCGGCGCTCAAGAGGCCGAGGGTCGACCTCGACAGCTGCAAGGCGTATGGCGCGAGCTACCGCAAGCTTCCGCGAACTGTCCGTCGCGATGCCTCCTTGCCCCCGAGGTTTCAGTCCCGCTGACAGAAATACATCTTTCCTCTTCACAGGAGATCGACTTGCCTTGTACTGGCCGCGACAAGATGTGCTGGGAGGTCCTCAACGACGAGTGGGTCTCGCATCCGACATCGCTCTCCGAAGACGCCGTTCCATCGGTCGCGCACAAGAAGAACATGTACGAGGACGCTCTTCACCGCGCGGAGGAGGAGCGACACGAGTATGATTACCACATCCAGGCCAACCTCCGGGCGATCGCGCTTCTCGAACCCATCGCCGAGCGGATCGAGACCATGTCGCCGGTTGAGAAGCAGGCGTTTCGGCTAAAGCCCGGGCTCGGCGGCCAGTCTAAGTCGATCTACCAGCGAATTATAAAGAAGATCTACGGCCCTGCGGACGGTCTTGTCGCCATCGACGCACTTCACACGAGCCCCGCAATCGCAGTCTCCGTCGTGCTCGCCCGGTTGCTTGCCAAGGATGCAGAGTGGAAGAGGGCCCAGCGCGAGTGGAGCAAAGTTTGGCGCGAGGTTGACGCTAAGAACTTCTACAAGTCACTCGATCATCAAGGCGTCAACTTCAAGCTCAACGACAAGAAGGCGATTCTCCCGAAATCGCTGGTAGCTGAGATCGAGTCACTTCGCAAGGAGCAGGTCCAGAGGCGCGAGGCACTCCTCGACCCGACCGTCGGCGCGGCCCGTGAGACGTACCAGTATTCGTACAAGATTAAGGACATCAGCGTCCTCCAAGACTTGATCAAGCTCATCCTCTCGTACCTCGACCGCGCTCCGGGAGCCATGTCGACGAACGACCGGGAGGGCGTCGAAGACTTCCTTCGTGACTTCATCCCGACTTTCTTTCACTTTGACCGTGCTGAGTTCGACCTCGCGATCGATGTCCCCGAAGCCCCTAGCGACGATGGCGAGGGCGAAGGGGGCGTCATGAGTGACACCGCGAACAGCCTTGGCGACGACGAGGACGACGGCGGCTCAACGTCTGGCCGTAAGCTCAAGAAAGTCGCCGGCGACCTCCGCAAGAAGGTCCTACGAGGAGCTGTCGTCGGCGGGCTCACCTCAGAGACTCTTAGCCGTGATACGTCGTCGACGCCCGTGCCTCTCACCTTGACCGAGGTCTCTGTCTCGCCCTCGCCCGCGGTCGTGCCCGCGTCCTCTCCGCCCTCACCCGCTCCTGGACCCGAGTCGGGCGTAATGGACATTGACACGCCGGTGACCGTCGCAACCGCGACTGCAACCGCGACGCCCGCGCCCGAGGAGACGATCTCGACGGTGCTTACTTCGAGCGGCGTTGAGGTTGTCAAGAAGGCCACATCACCTTCGCCTTCGCCCTCGCCGTCCACATCACCCGCCACGGGCCCTATCGCCGGCCCACCGTCGACTCCAAGCAAGCCGCCGTCCGTCGCATCCTCAACGGCACCTGATTCCTCTTTCAAGGCCGCCATGACCGTCGACCCGACGAGTGCTTGGATTGCCACTCAGGAGGACGTGCTGACTGACCCAAATGGCTCGCGCGCGAGCTCCGTCGAGCGCGAGGCGCTGATGACCGACTTTAAGGAGCGTGTCGCCCGACCAGCTCGCAAGGTCAACATGTTTGCCAACTCGAGCATCTACTGCCTCTTCCGGCTGCTTCAGGTGCGTGCTTCCAGACCTAGTTTGTGCTTACTCTCTTAATGACTGATGGCACGATGGCTGGTCCCAGATGCTCTATAATCGACTCGAGAGCCTTAAGGCTATTGGTGACCGACTCGCCGCTCAACGCGCCGAGATCGTGAACCCGCTCGCACTTAAGCTCGGGCTCGATGATGTCGGCGGGCCGCTCTCGACGACCGGGGACGATTCGAACTCAGCGGTCCACTTCTACGACCACCTTTTGAGCCTCTGCGAGAAGCTCTTCGACAACGAAATCGACCAGTCGGCGTTTGAGGAGGCAATGCGGTTCATGTTTGGAACTCGAGCGTTTATCTCTTTCACTCTTGACAAGCTCGTCGCTGCGGTGGTCAAGCAGGTGCGTCCATCGTCGCAACACGTCTGGAAGCACTGGAACTGACCGTCGACGTTCGTCCTCAGGTCCTTCATGTTACTTCTGACGCCAAGTCGCGCGAGCTCGTCCGGCTCCTCGAGCTCGACCGCGACCGTTCCTTCACGGACGCGCGCCAGCAGATCCACTACCGTCAGACGGCCGAACTCGTTGTCGGAGCAGAAGAGAACCTGTATCGGATTGAATGGGTGGGGACGATTTGAGCTCGTCGCTTGTAGAAGCACAGAAGCTGATGAAGAGCCTTTCTCATTCCAGGTCGATGAGAGCGATTCCTTGCTCATCCAGCTCCTCGGGGCGGACGATGTCACGGTCGATGAAGATGTTACCGCCGAGGAACGCTGGAAAACATACCTTGAGAGCTATACCTTGGTGCGTCGCGATCAAATACTGCCTCTTGCCACAATGGCTGAACCGCATGCTCTCCTTTCCCCAGAGCAACCCGACGGCCGGCCTCCCCGCCCGCGTCCTTCGGCCGTTTCTCCGGCGCAACAAGCAGCCTCTTCCTCCCTCGCCCCACCGGGGGACGTTCATCGCCGAGTCCGGGCTTGAGGTTAAAGTCTGCATCGGATCATACAAGCTCGTATATGTTGAGGACTCAAGCGACTTTTTCCAGCGCCGCATCACCGCCGAAGCCGAGGCCCAGCGGCGGGCCAAAATCGAGCGCAACAGGATTGCGAGCAAGGGCAACATCGAGGCCTTCCTTGCTACCAAGGAGGTTGTCGAGGCCCTTCCGATCATGGCAGACGGTGAGGACAAGGCGAATGAGGACTTAACGATGACCTCATGATGCGGGTATCAAGCTTCTTTTTGTGCTCTGTGTCTTCTTCTTTCTCTCTTACTTCTACTTCCCAATTACTTCTTTCCATCTTCTCTCCGTGTGTTTCCTATCGCTACATCCTTCGCGTCTGCGTCTTTTACTCTCGAACTCAGTCGGCGTCGATTCTCTGCGGTCATTTTATGATGTTTCGCCACCGACCCTGCTTTGCGTAAATCAGGGACAACCTTCCGCATTATTTTTCGCCATTTATGGAACTTGGAGATGGCCGACCACACAACGACGGCATCATGGAGGAGTCAGCGAGCCGTGGTAGTCTTGCGACTTGCCGCGTGAGGCCCTCTTCCTCGCTGGCCCTCCGTGAGTCGCTCTTTGCCTCCCGACATCCAACCTTCCGCCGTCCCCTCCTCTCTACCACCCTTCCTCCCTCCCCCTTCCTCGCTCCCACTTCCTCGCCTCTTCCATTCACCCGGCTTTAGAAATACTCCCGCATTGCTCACCGCTATCGTCATGTCGCAGCCCGCGACCCACACACCCGCCCCGGTCCACCGATCCGAGGCGACCCCCTCGTCCGCGCCCGTGAAGGAGACTGAGTCCTCCTCCGGGTTCCCCTTTGTGACCCAGACCGAGGAGGACGCCCGTCTCGCACTCGAGAACGCCATCCGTCATTATGAGGACAAGAGGGATTGGTGAGTTCGCACGCAGACCGGAGGGATGGCGCCTCCACCAAGAGAGGGGAAGAGAACTCGGGCAACGAACGAGTAAGAGTGGCCCGGCTAACGGCATCTTTCCTCTCGCCTCTTCAGCCTCTCTAAAGCGATTAACTCGACTTCTCAACTCCTCGCCGACTTCAGCGCCTTCAACGCCGACAGCTGGTTGCTTCACTACCCGCAGGGCGCCGCCCCGCACCTCCGGCGGGCGCTCTCCGTCGCCGAACAGTCGGGTGCTGCTGCTCCCTCGCCCGCTTCCGTTCTTGACGGTGCCCCCACTCCTCTTCGTCGGAACGCCATCCAGCGGGCTGCTACGCTCGCCGACGTGCAGCACCCGGAGCCGCTTGTCGCCGAACCCGAGCAACTCCAGCAGCAGCAGCAGAAACAGTCGCAGGTGCAGGCCGCCGCTGTTGAGACCTTCCAGGTCCTTAACCTCGACCTCAACCTCGGGCGCTCGCGGTCCTCGGTCCGGCCGCTCGTCATGTCGCTCGAGAAGGCATCGATTGCTAACCTTCTCGACGGTAGGCTCAAGAGCGAGATGAAACACCTCGAGCACCTCCAGGAGCGCATCCACGACACGGCGTCCAAGGTCCTCGTTACCGGTGACCTCAACGCCGGCAAGTCGACTTTCGTCAACGCCCTTCTCCGCCGGGAGGTCCTTCCTGTCGACGAGCAGCCATCGACGACCTCCTTCTGCGCCGTCCATGACGCGAGGGACAATGCCGGCATCGAGGAGGCCCACATCTCCGTCGAGGGCAAGACCTACGACTGCTCGGACGAGTCGACCTTCACCCGGATCCCGCTTGAGGGTCTCGAGGCGCTCGTCTGCAAAGCCCACGACGACGCCCCGCTCGTTCGGGTTTACGTCTCCGATACGCGCTCGGCCCAAGAGTCGCTCATCCACAACGGTGTCGTCGACATTGCGCTCATCGACGCTCCCGGTCTCAACCGGGATAGTCTCAAGACGACCGCCGTCTTTGCCCGCCAAGACGAAATTGACGTTGTCGTCTTTGTCGTTAACGCTGCCAACCACTTCACGCTCTCCGCCAAGGAGTTCATTTGGACCGCGAGTAACGAAAAGGCATACCTCTTCATTGTCATCAACCGATTCGACCAGATCAAGGACAAGGAACGCTGCAAGCGGACCGTTCTTGAGCAGGTCCGCCAGCTGAGTCCGCGGACGTACGAGGACGCCGAGGAGCTCGTCCACTTTGTCGACTCGGCCTCCATCATGGAGGTGCGTTCATGCTCTTGCGCCCTCTTTTAATCCCTCTCCCCCTCATTCGAGCTGACGGCCTCTTTCACAGTCGGCTGGTCTTGGGGCTCCTCTCCCCGATAGCGCGACCGCCGAGTCGTTCGAGCACCTTGAAGCCGCCCTTCGGTCGTTTGTCCTCGAGAAGCGCGCAAAGTCTAAGCTTCTCCCGGCCCAGACGTTTGTCTCGCACCTCCTCGCGGACCTCGACATTCTCGCCTCGGCCAACGTCATCGTCGCCCAGGAGGAGTCTGCCGCCGCTTGTGCTGAGCTCGCCCGGACCAAGCCTGTCCTCGATGAGATGAAGCGCGGCCAAGATGGCTTGGAGCGCGGCCTAGAGACGATCGAGGACGAGTCGACCGCACTCGCCAACAGCCAGGCCCGGGACCGGCTTCGCCTGGCGCTTGGTGCTGTCGGCCGCGGAGTCGTCGCCGAGGGCACCAACATCGTGCTTCCTTCCTACTCGGGTCTCTTTGACCTCTGGGAGTACACCCAGGATGTCAAGGTTGCACTCCTTGCCTCGCTCGACGCTGCCGTCGCTCTCGCCGAGGACGATGCTCGTGCAGTCACCGTCAAGGGCGTCAGCAAAGTGGCCTCCATCGGCGACGGGGTTCTCCCCAAGGACGTTGAGCGTCCCCAGAAGGTTTTCAAGCCCGAGGTCATGTTCTCCCGGCAGCGTGCCCGTCGGGCGCAGCGGCCTTCGTCGGTTGCAACGACCGTTGGACTCGGTCAGATCGGTGGCATTGCCCTTGTCCACCGGCACGATATTGCGTCTATCTCGCTCAGCGATCTCTTCGACATTCAGCACTCACTCCATCTGCTTCTAAATCCTTTCACCTCGTCCGACATCCATGATGAGACCTCGACTGACCTCGTCAAGGCCGACGACACCTCCAAGGCCGTCACGACGCTGGGCTTCTCGGCGCTCGGCGCCATCGGCCTCGTCTCCGGCAAGACGGTCGCGACTCGTTCTATCGTCGAGATGCTTGTCCGGATCGCGGATCTCATCCGCTCCCCTGTCGCCCGTCGGTGGGCCGGGCCCGTTGTCGCTGTGTGCATGGTCGGCGTCGGATGCTACGTCGTTTCCGAGCTTCCCCATGAGATCCCCCGTCGGGTCGGTCGCTCGATTAAGAGCAAGCTCGAAATGGAGGACGAGCGGTTCGCCGAGGCCCATGCTGAGCGATGCGCCCGCGAAACCAAGCGCGTCCTCAGAGCCGCCGCTTGGGAGATGAGGGTCACGTTCAATGCCGAGACAGAGAAGAGGGGAAACGAGGTCCGCGCTGCCGAGGCTATCGTGCGCAAAGCTGAGGCTGCCGTCGCGTGGTTCGAAGCCGTTCAGAAACGGACGGAGGGCGTGCGCTTCGAGGGAAAGTTCCGGGAGCAGGATAGTTGGAAGGAGATCCTGCCTGCCACCCCTCGCGCTTAATCGCTTTCTTCCCACCTCTTTTTGTCTCTCTTCGCAGCTCGGTCTCTCTCCTTTCTTGACACGTATACAAGTGCTCGAGTGCATATGCGCGAGCCTGCATCCACCTCTCCACCTCATAGTCGCCTTGTATCCCGCCGTCTCGGCTTCACTCCTTTCGGTGTTCTTTTTCGTTTCATTCTCTCTCTTGCTTTTAACGACCTTTCCTCTTCCTACTATGCCTCCTTCTGTCCACCTCTCCTCTCCGGTCCCTTCCTATTTCTTCACATCTCATGAACATTCGCCTTTGATCCCGAAACATGGTGGCCGCCCGAAGGAGGCTCTGTCGAGTCGAGGCCGAGGCCGGTGCCTGTGCCTGATGCTTGGCTGAGGCGGCGAGACAGAGAGTTTGCGGGCTGAAACGCAGCAACGCTGAAACGCCACAGCAGCGGATGTGCTTTCGATCTCTCAGCTCTCGCGTGCATGAGGCGCAGTTCATCCAGCTCTCGTCCCTCCGCCACCTCTCGCCTTCGTCGATCTCGATCGAGGCCCTGGTACTTGCGCTCTCTCTGGGACTTGGTGTGATAGAGAGCTGATGAGAAACGTGGTCGGGCACCGGCTCGTCCGTGATCGAGCTAGCTGGGAGATACGGCTGTCGTCAGATGCACAGCACGCGCTGCCGACCCTGGCGAGTTTCCGTTCTTGCCCCCCATAGTGCCGTCAGGGCAGGCCATGCTCGGCGGATGAGGGGGAGGGCGGCGATGCATGAGGTGGGAGTGGAGCAAGTGGAGCAAGTGGTCCTATGCGGATACACTCCAGAGGGCGTGTACCCGCCCGCGCACAGCTCCCGTCACCGCTGTGCCTTCCCGCGTGTGAGAACCGTCGCCCGCCCCCGCTGCCCGCCCGCTCGCTCGCCCGCCCTTACCCACGACCCTCCGTCCTCTCGTCCCCTCCCCCTCCAGCTCCCTCTCCTCAACTCCCCCCTCCTCTCCCAACTATCCCCGCTATGCTCGAGCAGGTCCGCAAGAAGCTTGTCATCGGTCAGTCTGCTCCTCGACGGACGCCAGACGGCCTGGCCGACGGGAGATGCAAGCACGAGCGAGTGAGCGAGCGGGCGGACCACGAGAGGACGACACGCACCCGTCCCTCAGCCTCCTCTCGTCGACTCGCCCACCGTCCTTGCTCGCTCGTTCGCTGTCTCCCTCTCGCCCAGTGTCCCTCAGGGCATCCGATAGACGAGACTCTCCCCTGTAGTACTCTACTCAGACACACGGCTGACGTGGATCCTGCTTGTCCCGCCCCCTCGCCTCCGCTCCACCTCGCCTCGACCCTTGCCTGCCCCCTCGCACCCACACAACAGTCGGTGAGTTGCGACCCCCCTTCAGCCGCAGTGATGACTGCACACTAGCCAGGCAGCCCATCTAGCAAGCCTCCAGGGCACTGACTAGACGCCCTCATGCTCTCCCCCTCCCCTCACTCGCTCGCTTGAACCCTCCGTCCGCCCTTCTCCCCCGCTCGCCCCTCTCGTGCACCGCCGCCCGCGCCCGATTCACTCCCTTCCTTCCAGGTGACGGAGCGTGTGGAAAGACGTGTCTCCTCATTGTCTTCTCGTGAGTGTTTGCTTCTCGTCTCGCCGATGGACCTAAGAGAGAGACAAGCCTGAGCGCGTGACTGACCGACGCCCTCGCCGCCCCTCCCCCGTCCCACCTCGCGCCGCCGCCTTCCCCTTGCTGCCCCGTCCCCCTCTCTCTCTCTCTCCTCCGCTCTCGCCCCCTCTCTTTCTTCCTCGCACGTGCCTAAAACAGCAAGGGTACCTTCCCTGAAGTCAGTAAGCCATCGCGATAAACTTTCCTCCCTGTTTGGATGGCCCTGGCCCGCCCGCGCCTCGGCTCTCTCGCGCAACGTCCGTTCGTTTCTCTCCCCCCCCCCTTGCAACTCTGGGGTGGGGGCGAACGGGGGGAAGGCGGCCGATCGTTCGAGATGAGGGGTGTGTGGGAGACGAGCCTCGGCGGCGGCCGCTGCTCAGTGCAGCTCCTCTCCCTTCCTCTCTCTCCCTCGTATCATTCAGGCAAAGGTGTAGTACTCGACTCCCTGCTTCATCGTGGGATATGCCGTCATCGGTCGGGGCGTCTCCGTTTTCATCAATCTGGGCCAAGCGAGACCGCAACCACGAAAGCGCGATCCGACTCGGCCGCACTGAACTTCTCGACCGAGCCGAACCTGAGTCGAATCCAGACTAGGCTCGCCGACGGCGAGCTTGGTCGGGTTATGGTCCACAGGTGGAATGGAGGTGGTTGGTCTCGCCTTCACACTCTATCGCCCGGCCTCCGACCGACGTCCCGTCCCCCTCTTGATCGCACCTTTTGAGAACGAGAGGAGGAGGATCTATGACGACGTTGCCTGTATCGCTTCCTCATCCTCACATCATGCTCACGCTTCTTTGTCCTGCTTTTTCATTCGACCCCCTTGTACTGACCTCGTCGCCGTGGCGTTCGTCTCTTCTCTAGGTCTACGTCCCCACTGTCTTCGAGAACTACGGTGCGTCTGCTTCCTTTCCCGAGCCTCCCTCCTGTCCTCTAGCCATGGGCGTCAGCGGCTTCCCCTACTCACACGCCCATTCTCGACCTCTCTTCCAACCAAGTCGCCGACGTCGAGGTTGATGGCAAGAAGGTCGAGCTCGCCCTATGGGATACCGCCGGACAGGAGGACTACGACCGACTCCGGCCTCTGTCGTACCCGGACTCGCACGTCATCCTTATCTGCTTCTCGGTCGACTCGCCTGACTCGCTCGACAACGTCCAGGAGAAGGTGCGACCGTCGTGTTTTAAAACAACGCTATGATGACTTGGCTGACACTCTGCGTGCCTCTCCCAGTGGATCTCCGAGGTTCTTCACTTCTGCCAGAACCTGCCCATCATCCTCGTCGGCTGCAAGAAGGATCTTCGTCAGGACCCGCGCACGATCGAGGAGCTTAAGAAGACGTCCCAGCGGCCCGTCTCGCAGGCCGAGGGCCAGCAGGTCGCCCAGAAGATTGGCGCGAGGCGGTACATCGAGTGCTCGGCGAGGACTGGGGAGGGCGTCAGGGACGTCTTCCAGACAGCTACGAGGGAGGCTCTTACGGTGCGTTGTTGACGAACTCGGGATCATCCTGCATGGCTCAGCTGACGACCTCACTTGTCATCATCCAGGCCCGTGGTGGCAAGACTGGTGGCCAGAAGAAGAAGTCTAAGAATGGCTGCATCGTCCTCTAAATGAACGACCGCCCTCCACACGCCTTCATTCCTTCATCTATGACTCCGTCCCGTCACGTCCCTCTTCGTTCGCCCTAGGCGACGTCCTCACTTCCCACCCCCCTTCCTCTGTCTCGCTTTGCCATGACTTTGCTCTTCTCTTTCTTCATTTTCATCCCCTCCCTTCCCCCTCAACATTGAAACCTCCTTTGCGTTCGCCGTAATATGACTCTTGTGTCGTCTCTCCTTCGAGACACTGGAGCGGGGTCATCCATCCTCATGGCGAAAGGAGATCGGCCCTGCCTTGATGGCTGCTGATAGGCAAGGGCCCCTCCCTGTCCACTCCCCGCCGTGCCACTCGTGCTTTCCACCGCCGTCGTTGAGCCCTGTATATCTCTTTGTCGCCTCAATCCTCTTCACTGTGCCACGCTGAGAAGCCAGCCAGTCCCTGTCCGTGCAGTCAAGCGAGAAAGGAGGAACGACGACAGTCCAGGACGACTGAAGGAGGGATCGGGAGCGCGCGCGCAATACGTGAATGACATGATCCGTCCATATGCGGGTTCATCTCATCGTCTCCTTCCTCTCTCTCTCTCTCTCTCTCTCCTGCTCTCACAGCGTCCCCCTCTACCCACCCTACGAGTCAAGTCCAGTCAGGTCAGATGAACCTCAGATTACACTCCCCCCACGCACCCCGATCGCCTTCTTCCACGTCCATCCTCCCGGCATATCCAGCACGCTGCCGATGGAATTCCGCGGGTTCTCCGCAGGGTCGGTTGAAGCGGGTGCTGGGGATGATGGGTGGTACTCCAGCCAGGAGTCGGAGGAGGATCGCGTTGGCGCTGAGGGTCGGGACGGGGCTAATGGCGGCGGGGGTGGTGAGCCGGTCGCGAAGCTAGGGCCGGTCGTGCTGGATGGGGAGACTGGGGGCGATGCTGGTGTGAGAAAAACTTACCGGAGAGGCGGGGGGGGGGGGGAGGGGGGAGGACAACCATTATCAGCCATTCGGTTCTCAGGGAGAAGATCCTAGACCGGACGACTCACTGGAGACCGACGTCGTCGTGGCAGATCTCTTCCTCCCTGCTCCCCTCCCTCGCTTCCCCCCCAACCCAGTAGTCTCTTCCATGGCAGGAGAGAGCAGCACCTGGCCCGTCGTCGTCGCCCGCCCTATGGAGGGACGTCGTGGACCTTCTCCGTCACCGAGGCCGTTCTCGTCGTCAAAGCTGCTGCCGCTCGTGCTGCCGGCGTTGGAGCAGAACCCAGATTTTGTCGTGATTGCGGGCGGTATCGGGACACGGCCTTGGCGAGCGGCGTCAAACATGTCTGGAAAAAGAGAGAGAGAGAGAGAGAGAGAGAGAGAGAGCGTGTGGGTGGGTGAGTATCAGCAAGGGTGTGGGCAGACGATGGGAGCAGGCGACTCACTCTCCATGGCCGAAGCCTCCAGGGCACGTCGCCCAATCTCATCGGCCCAGTCCTCTCGAGGTCCGACGAAGTTCTCCGCCGCTGTATGCCCCGATCGTCGCATCGCCAGAGAAGAGTTCAGTCTCCATGTCCCCGATCCCCGACATCCGGGCCTGCGGGAAGGGCACGCTCACACTTGACGATCCGCATCGGCTTGAACGGCTTGTCAAAGTTGACGTACGTCGTCCCCGAGGCTGGATCGACCCACGCCTCGGGCCCACCAATGACGCAGAAGTGATGGGCGTATCCCTGTGCCATCAACATGATCAGCCTCTTCCTTACCCGAGGAAAAGAGAGAGTGTGTGTGGGTGGGTGTGTATGTGTGTGTGTGTGTGTTTTCAGGCGCACCTTCTTCTGCCCTGGATGATCCAAGTGCACCGGCTTATGCAGCGCTACATCCTTCGCCAACAGCTTCTCCAACCCCTCCCTCGCGTGCGGCCCGACAGCCGTGTACGACCCGTGGGTCCAGCACGTCGTCGACTCCGCCTCTTCCATTTCCTCTGACGCGTCCTCGCCATCGGGCGAGCCAGTGCGCTGCGCAGTAGGGGAGATGGCGTACGAGGGGGAGGAGGAGAACAAGCCCGAGCCGCCGCGGGAGGCGAACTGGCGGTCCGGCAGGAGAGCGTCATACAGGTGGGCGGTCACTTCCCATCGGATGGACCCTGAGATAGGATAGGCGAGCAGAGACGCAGGGGGGGAGGAGGGAAGAGGGAACAGAACACCCTGTCAGTCATGAGGCTCGGCCCGGGCCCTCAGTCGTCCGATGGCTTCGTCGGGTTGGGTCGCTCTACGTGCGAGGGGACAGCACGCAGGAGAACGGCATGCGTCGTCGTCGTCGCATGGCCCCGGCCGGCCAGCGGGGCATCGTCTATCTGACGGACGCCTGCCCCGGCTGGGGAGGTGATCTCTCGTGTGTGCAAGAAGAACGCTTCCTGATAGACGACCAAGCCAGCCCGCCAGAGGCCGCCCCCATAGAGTGAGTGATACGTGAGACGCCAGGGACTCACCGACATGCCACTTGGCATGCTTGCCTGGCGGGACGGCGTCCTTCGAGAACAGAGGCTTGAAGAATCGGAGAGCGACGTTCAGCGTGTAGGCTGGTGTGCGGTTGTAGCAGTAGACGTCGGGCATCCTGGAGCGTCGAGAGACGACGATGTTGGAAGGGAGGCGGGAAACGAGACGAGGGGAGGGGAGGAGCTTGATGGCGTTCTCGAGCTCGCGAGGACGACGAGAGGGAGAGGGCGAGGGCGGCGAGCGAGCTGTTCTTGCAGCCGCTGTGTATACTTTGCGTTCGTGCGAGAAGGACGCGCCCTCGAAGTTAGGAAGACCTCAGAATGGGCTGGGGAAAGACATGCACGAAGACTAAGAGAGGAGGAGATCCGGCAACGAGAAGCCCGTGCGTTTGGCGGGCTCGCGGAGGCCGAGGCCGGGCGGGGGCGGCGGCCGTCCGTCTTGACTGAGGGAGACACAGATGACTATGTACAATGCATGATCAATCCCCCTCTTCTGCCGGTTGATCCCGCCCTCAGTCGAAGGGAAGAGAGGGAAGAAAGGGAAAGAGGCAAATGCTATCTTTCGATTTAGAGTGGTTTGGGGCGATCTCTCATCTCATCTCCTTGTCTCCCGAGACTCCGACGTCGGTCGCCCGCAGAGTCAGGCACGGACGATAAGAAAGGGGTGCATGACAGCGAATGGTTCATCAGCGAGACGAAGCCAAGGAAGAGAGAAAATGAGCATAAGTCAAAGAGGAGGAGACGCGAGAACCCGGACTGGAGACCGCACAATGCTGCACCCCTTCATCTCCACTTCATCCGTTCGTCTCCTTTATCTGTGAGCTCTGAATCAGGCACCTTTCAAGCACGCCCCCACCCCCAACGCTCCCCCTTTCAGTCATCGCAGGTCCTGGTTCGTAAGCTAGGGAAAGGATGGGAGAAAGGCGAAAGCGGGAGCTGAGAGCTGGAAAATAGCAAGGGCGGGAAGCGATGGAGAGTTCAAGAAGAGATGAGTACAAACGGGTCGAAGCTACGGTGGGAGGAGGATGGCGAACGAGATCCCAACAAAGAGGAGGGAGGTAGAGAGGTAGAGAGCAAGCGAACGAGCGATGCGGGAAGATGGCGGAGCGGAAAGAGACAGGTCGCGCGCGACCCGAAGCAAGGGCGAACGCTGAGGGCAAGAGGTATGCGCCCCCACTGACATGCTCATCCGTCGCCGGATTCTGGAACAGCAAGCCAGGACCATTCAGGCGACGTTACCCAGGGAAGAGGTGTGCCGGACGGGCGAGGGAGGCGAGTGGCGGGGAGGCGAGCCGCTGGGAGGAAGGAGGAACCAAGGGAACCAAGGGGCCGCATGGTCCAATCGCACGTGTCGGGTCAGCTTGTTGGTCTGTCGGTCGTCGCTCAATCGAGATGACGTCTAAATGGGAGGAATGCGCACCTCGAAGCTCCAGCCATCGACATCAGGCTCTCCTTGACCGGCGAGGTTGAAAAGCCCACGCCGTTGCCCTGGACGTTGAGCGGGGGAGGAGACGCGTGGGGGATGCTAGATGGAAGCAGGCGGGAAGACCATCGCTCTGTCAGCTCGAGTGCTTCAAACATGCCCATCACTAGGCCAGAGCATGGTTGGAACGATGAGGAGGAGACGAGAGAGGGAGAAGGAGCGATGAGGCAGGGAGACACGGGCTGACCTGTCCGGCTTGGGAATGGCCGTGCCGACCTGGACGTTCTCCTCCGATGACTTGCCCGCCTTGGAGAGGGCATAGTCTCCCGAGTCAAAGTACTTGCGTTCCTGGAGGTGGTGAAAGAAAGAGACATTCGGTCAGTTGCGAGGCGTGAGAGACGGGCGAGATGGGCGGGGAAGGCGGGACAGGGCGGGCGGCGGCGGACGCTCGCGACCGACAGGCGGGGAGTGAGGATGCAACGAGAAAGAGACCACGAACCTGCATCCTGTTGAGGAGAACGTTCTTCTTGGTCGGGAGCTTGCCGTACAGCTGGAAGAGCTTCTTCTCCTCCTCGCTCATGGCCTGAGGGCGGCGAGCACGGGACCGCGGTGGACAGGCACGGGCGCGCAACAACGACAGAGAAGGGGGCCATCCAGATGGGAAGAGGCGAGCAGGCGAGAGCAGGACGAGACAGCGAAGAAGAGGGCTTGACGTCAGAAGTCGGTCTGAAAACGCGAGGAAGGCACGGGAGGGCTCACGGAAAGGTCGACCTTGTTCTTCTGCAAGGACGGGCAGGCCGGGCGATGGTCAGCGTTACCGCCGTCGAGACGTGAGCGAGAGACAAAGCCAGCGAGCGGTGGCCACAGGAGGGGGGAGGGGGAGGGGGACGGCCGGGCGAGCAAACAAGGCCCACCGAGCGTGGGAGTGAGGGAAGGGCGGGCGAGGACTGACCTGGGAGGGTAGCATGGGGCTGGAGAGCGGCGTGTGTGTTGGGCGTGCGGGCGGGCTTCGTCGACAAGGGCGGGAGTGCGTTGGACAGACTAAGAGAAGGGGAGGTGGGATGGATGGTGAAGGTCGAGGGAGAAAGCTTGGGCGAGTCCGGTCGGCGCTGAGCGAGGGTCACGATGGAACGGGTCCTCGACAAGCCGCAACGCCTCCCAGCGCGAGAGCTGGCGGTGCGCTGCTGCGCCCATCTCCCACTAGCGCACGCTTTCAATCGTCTTCAGCCCGACAGGACCCTCATTCCGGGCGAGATCCTGCCTCCGTTCGCCTCAGCACGCGACCCCCATCGCAAGACGTCACCACAGGCCTGCTATCTTTCGCGCATGCTCCTCTAGGCAGGTGGGTCCGCTGGGAAATGCGAAACGACCGGAATCCAGCGCTTGGATGCAAACACGTCATCGGAGTTGAGCGCTGCTGCGCTTTCTGTCTCCATCCGTTCGCCACCGAACCCAGGAGATCTTACGCCTCGGGCCCGACCTCGGCGCTGCCTGACGAAGGGCATCCGTCTCCACCCATCACCCAGTCTTTCCTCACTCCCAGTCCTGGAGGGCATACTGCACATGGCGACCGTCTCCTGTCTAAGGAAGGGCCTGGACGCCGAAGCCGCCCGTCCGCCCCTCCTCGCTCAGCCCCTCTCTCCTCGCGCGCCCCGATCAGTCCACCCTGACTCTTTCCCAGCAGGCCTGACCAAGAGGGGGTAAGGAGGCATGAGCTGGGATGGGGCCGCCAGTCCCCAACGTCTTTCCTCGCTCGTCCTCTCGCCGTCTCATCACCTCGTCGTTGTCCGCTTTGTTCGCTTGCCAGCTTGTAGCTTGTCGCGATGAGCGGCAGCAGTAGCCGCGTCCGCTCCTTCGTCGACCGTCTCGAGACGGCCAGCTCGAGCTCGTCCTCCGACTTAAGGGCCAACAATGCGCCATCGACGTCAGCCGGAGTCGCGTCGTCCCCCTTGTCGCCCAGCCGCTTCGACCGTCCTGGTGTTAGCCAGTCTCAGTCTTTTACCGCGTCCTCGACCAACGCCTGGGCTTCGTCGTCCACCAGGACGACTCCGACCCGCTCAACGACTGTCTCATATGTGGCTCGTTCACCGAGATGCGACTTCAGCGACGGACCGGCGGCAGCAACACCAGCAACAGCTACCCCTAGTCGACACTCCCCGGCGAAGACGTCGCCTTCGGTCTACCCTCTCCTCCGCCCAGCGGCGACGGGTGGCAAGTCGACGAGCCCAATTCATCAGCCGAGAAAGAGCGAGACTCCACCAACCTTTCCCTCCTCGCCCGAATCACGTCCCGAGGGGGCAGACACCATCGACGGCCTGCCTCCTTTTCCTTCGCGACGTCATCCGCTGCTCGCCGCGCCTGCCCGGCCGAGCCCTCCTCGTCGACCGGCCACGACAGATGCCAAGAAGCTCAACTCGCCACCGCCACCTTCTGGTTCACCACCTCCATCATCCGCCTCTTGGAACATCGCAGGAGGGTTGAGGAAGAGCGAGGGAACGTCCAAGAAGACGGAGGTGCCGTTGACGCCCGAGGGATTGTCAGCGTCAAGATTCGAGGCCCCCCTTGAGCTCAGGCCGCGCACAAGCATCGAGGTGATGAGAGCTAGTTCCCAGTCATACGATCCTTCGAATGAAACTGAAAGTCTGTATCATCTGGTCCTAGTCGATGCCGAAGCGTCTCTCGGTCATCACCTCGCCATTCGAAGAGTTGCATCAATCCTCACTGGACCCCCCTTTCGCCACCACCTCTCATGCAACTCGTACTTCTCATATTTCTCCTCATTCAGTTCGGTCGCCTTCACCCTCTCCATCCTCCATGACTTCGTCCAGGACAGCTGTAGCGACTTCCGACGACGGCTCACCATACGCTCCTGCGTCCGAGCGGTCTTTCTCATCAGCCACCCTCGTCTCCACCCCGATTAAGAATAAGTCACCGAAATCGGAGCCGGGGGTCAAGCGAGCCCCCGACCCGTTCTCCCCTGCCACTCCCTCGCCGCTTTCCCCGTCGCTCTTCTCCAAGTCCTCTGCCTCTCCATCAGAGCCCTTCTCTCCTCCAGCCTCCTACCGGCCCCCACAACCACACTCCCACCCACCCCATGATCGACCTCTGCCACCTTCCGAAGTCTTCTCCCGCACGTCCCCACCTCTCCTCCTCCCTCATCTCGACGCCCACCTCGACAACCTCCCTCCAGCACCCTTCACCCATCCTTCAAACGACACAGTATTTCCACCCTTCTCGACCCTCGCAGAGGGGATCGCAGCCCCAGGTGGCGCCATCAAGGACCAGCTCTGGAACCTCGTCGGGAAGCGGAAAGTCCAGTTTGCCGCCCTCAAGCCGGGGTCGGTCTTTGATACGGTTGCTGGATGGGGCATCGGTGTCGAAGGGTCCAACCTGCTTTCGTCGATGTATAGCCTGGAGGGAGCGTATGGCGCTGTCCAGGTTGTAGCGCTCGTGTTGACCTCCATCGGTGAGTATAGAGCGGGTCTACATATGTGTGGGCTGGGCTGATCGTTAGCGCTATCGCAGCCACATTGGGCAAGGCCGATGTCGCCCGGAACGGATGGCGACAAATCATGCTCTTCAAGATGTGAGGCTTCTGTCAGGCAAAACAGCCTACCAGTCGTCTTCTGACTCTGAACCTTCAGTCCGAACGTCATTGCCCTTAACTTTCCGTCTGTCTTTGGACAATCGCTTGCCTTTCTTCTTGTCTATCAAGCACTCTCCCTTGTCCTGCTGTTCTACTTTCGTGAGAGGCCTATTCTTCCTCAAGACCGTTTCGGCCAAACTGACACGCTTCTCATCTGCAGACCGGGCCGCCAGGGACGTCGGTACAGGTCAGGACGTGCGCGAGGGCTTCACCACGATGAAGGTAAGCCCAAAGGATAATTAAGAGCTCGCATCACTGGAGAGCTCATGTGCTCTCTCGCGAACCCGGCAGTGGGTCGGCTGGAAGACAGGTCGCCGCGCTCGAGTCATGGTCATCAGTTTTGGCCTCGTTGTTCTTTATCTCCCGATGTCCACGATGGCCGTCCATGCGTTGATCTGGTCGTAAGTTCTCTTTTGAAGAGGTCTGGCCTACACTTAACTGAGGTTTGCCCTTGCCAGATCGGACTTTTGGGTCTTCCCTGAGAACCCATACCTGCTCGAGGACTCGCCGGCCTCCGTCGAAGGTCTTAAGTTCTGCTAGTATGTTGGTCCTCAGGTGTCTCATCTTGTGCTCAAGGAATTGACCCATGTGATCTTCAGCACGACGGATCTCACCCCTGGATCGGCAAACTACGCGCCGGTGATCCTCATCAGCTCAGCGGTCTCTTTTCTCGCTGTGAGCCGTCTGGTCCTCTTCCTTGTCTGTTCCATGTCAAGTGCTGACCTTTCCCCCCCCCCCCTCCTTTTCCTCCTAGATCACTATTTGGTTCCCGATCAAGCTCTGGCTGGTCATCCAGTCCAACTTACCCAAGGTCGACCCGTGGACCGAACTCGGTCGGAAGCGGTCGAGGACGGAGCGGACCCATGAGTATCACCGGACCATCGAGCGGGACGAGAATCCCCTCAGCTTTCTCTACCGCGGCTATCGTGAAAGGTGGGGCGCCTACCGGGCGTTCTATCTCGTCGTCAAGCTCGTTGGTCTTCTCATCGTTGCCATTTTCACCAAAGGTGATCCCGAGAAGGTGCTTGGCCCTGGCAGGCCGATCACGACTGATCCCTTCACATCCCTTCACATTCGCGAAAGACAACTGCCTCTTCCGCTCGTACCAGCGTGACCATATCGACGTCCTCCGGCAAGCGGTCCTCGTCGGCTTTCTCACTCTTCTCTTCGGCGTCCATCTCGTTCTCCATCCGTTCATAGACCGCAACAGCAACGCGAGCGAGTTCGTTTCGCGCTCGACGTATGTCGCGTTCGCGGTGATCGGTCTCCTTGTGTCTCTCAAGGTTCCTGGGTCTGCGGTGCTCGACAACTACATCATCTACATGTGAGTTGAGTCGCGTGTTGGGTCGGTGTGGACAGACGATTAGAGATTGGCTGAGGCCCTTCTTCCCCAGCGTTTACTTCATCTCGTACAGCGGCAATGTCTGGTTTTCCGTGGTGAACTGGGGCTGGGTCAAGGCACTCTTCCAACGTGAGCGTCTCTCTTAGCTGTCTTACTCTTTCCCTTTTCCACGCTTTTAATCCTTAGTGCCTCCAGGCCTTCAAAAACGCATCGACTTCTCCATCGATGTCTTCTCACCCTACATCGACGTCACTCGATCCTCTCCGCATATCAAGCGCCGCGTCTGGCAGGAGACGATCTCGACGATCCTCCTCGCATCGCCGGGCCTCAAGATGCCCGAGGAGCAAGTAGTATCGTACTCGGAACCAAGAGGAAAACTCTGGCCACCTTACTTAATTGACTTTCGTGGGTTCCCCTCGGAGAGACACGCCGAGAACCTCAAGGTGCGGTATGGAGTCATATTCGACCAGAGCAAGGCTATCTGACCTTCCCTCCTCTTCTCCTCGTTAGATTCTTCGCGAGATAGGCCCAGAAGCCTACCACGACGCCCTCGCGGCGCTTGATGGTCCCGATCGAAACCGATGGCAGGACGTCCGAGACGAGATCCTCCTTGGTGCCACCGGGCCAGACTCGTACTACCGGCCGTCTGACTCGTTGCGGCTCCCGGCGAGCGTCACTTCGTTTTTTGGAAATGCTTGGCTCGTTCCGTTCCCGTTGACCCTTGTGAGAAGAGTTTTCTCGCCGTTCGCTAAACTCACGACTGACTGTTCCGGTCATCTTCAGGTCATTCGTTACGATCAAGCCTCGGAGCCGCTCGTTCTCACAAGGATAGAGGACTTCGGTGAGTGAAGACAAAATCTGAACGACAAATCTATGCGCTGACCTGTTTCTCCATCAGAGCAATACGTCTTCCAAAACAATCTCGAGTCCATCAAGCGCCGTCGTCTCGTCCGCCTCACCCTCCGAGCACTCGAAGGTCAAACTCTCTCCTGGACACACACCTCAACACGCCTGGTCGGCCGCGAATCCCCATTCAACTGCTTCGCCTCCCGCCGACACCGCTCCGCGACCTACGACTCGCTCGTCACGTACCACTCGTGCACGCTCGAGATCACCCGCCAGGGTCAGCTCGAGTGGAAAGGCCACAATCTCAGCTCTGGGTTCGACGTTCGGCTGAAATACGGGACCAAGGGCGAGCATGTCGTCGATGGATCGGCGATCGGACTCGGCGACCAAGGGGAACTCACGGGGAAGTTGGCAACGTTTTTTAGGAAGAATGGCGAAGTCCTCAGGGAGAGACTGCCGGCGAGCATGGCGCTCTTGGAGGACTACAAGACCGGGATGCTTTTTGAGATTGAGAACAAGCGCAAGACACTCAGCTATGCGTTTGCTATGGTGCGCCGGCGCTGCTTCGTCCGTGCCTGTTGAGCTCGAACTTGGCTGACAGACACACCCTCACGCCACAGGACATCTTCGACACCCCGATGTCGTCCAAGGTCCTCGAGCACACTTTGAACCGCACCGAGATCGACGAGCGACTACGCGAACTCCCCGTCCACTTCTCAAGGGCTCTGCTCGCTGTGGATGAGCGCCATCGAGCGATCTTCCGGTCCAAGGCGTCTGCGCTCTGGTATCTCTTCTGGGTAGGTTCTCTTTTCCTCAGATCACAGACTTAGCCCTTTCGCTCATGGGTCCCTGCCCTTACTTTTAGGACGACCTCTGGCGGCGCAACTACTCGGTCATTCCTCAGCTCAAGGCTCATACAGCCGAGTTCTCGCCGTACTACCCAACCTCCATCGCCTACACGCCTATGTCGCGTCCCAAGCTCGTCGCCTGGCTCGTCGAACGATCGCTCCTCCCGCCGCCGCTCCCTGTCGCTGCACCTGGGGCGAAGAAGCCGAAGGCTCCGAAGAGCAAGGGGTTCTTCGGGAACCACATCCTCAACCTGCTCTACTGGTCGATGAACGAGGTCCAGTTCGGGGTTCGTCCGGGCTCTACCTACCATCTACGATTCGTGCTCTCTGTCCCTGACGTTCTGTCCTGGCTGTCTCTCTCTCCAGGGCGTCCCCATGCATCTTCCCAGCTCCAGCCGTCCAGTCCACTTTCGGTCTTTCCCCTCCTCCTCCCCGCACTCCCGCCTCGCAACCTACTCTTCCGCCGCCGGCACCGACGCCGACGACGACGACCCGTACCGCGACCGCGCGCGCTTCGAGTGGGAGGACCGGCTCCACGCGAGGCCGACGACGACGATAGGGAAGGCGGGAAGTTGGCTCAAGAGCACGTTGGGGGTCTCGAGGTTCGTCGGCGGACGGGCCGGGGGCAGGAGGAGGGGAGGAGAGGTGGGGATCGATCTGAGGCGGAGGGAAGAGGGGTTACGGATCTAGACTTTGTTTTTTTTTTCTTTTTTGTTTTCTTCCTTTTCGCCACCACCCCTCTTCTTCACCACGACCCGGAAACGATTTTCCTGGCGTTGGGTTTATGCCTCCCTTCCTACGGTTGACGAACGATGCCCGCCCGACGGGAGGGGGCGGCTGGCTGGCTTCTTTCCTGCCTGGCTGGGTGTGGTGGCAGCGGCGGCGGCGGCGGTCCCAACTAACTAAATGACCATCTAATGCCCTTGGACGCGTGATGCGTGCACTCTTTTTCATCATGTTCCTCCGCCTCCTCCTTCTCTCGCTCTCGCTCTCCCTTTCCCTCTCTCTCGGCCCGCCGTTGCGAAAGCGCAGAGGAACGAACGTCCTTCCCCCAACGTCGTGTCCACCTTCCCATGCAGGATGAGAGAGAGGAGGGGGGAAGTCGGGAGGAAGGAGGAGGAGGGGAGGGGTGTGACGAGAGCGAGACGAGAGGAGTCCAGGGACCCGTTGCTTCGAGGGATTCCAAAAAGAAACTTCCCAAAACAAAAAAAAACAAACAAAAAAAAATTGTCACAAAAAAAAAAGGGGAGGGGGGGGGGGAGGGGAAGGAAGGAATGAGGTATAAAGATGAGGTAGACGGAAGGGGGGGGGGGTCTTCCTTCCCAAGCATCTCGCCACCGCCCTGAGAGCGCGATGGCGGGAGAGTGGGGAGGGAAGGAGAGGGAAAGGGGACGAACGACCAGCGAAGCGATGGGACAGGGATGAATGAAACAGAAGGGGGTGAGGCAAGAGAGGGGGGAAGGGGGGAGACAAAGAACTTGTAGCGAGAGGAGAGAGATCTACGACGGCTGCAAGGACGGTGAAGAGCTAACGTACCAGAATTGGACAGTTGGGTGGGGATGGAAAGGGAGTTACCCGGGGAAGGGGAAGGGGGGGGGGGGGGGGGGGGGGGGAGAATGTCCATGGAGCAGAAGAAGAGAATGTGGAGAGGAGAGTGGAGGGAAAATTGAAGAAGCCCAGAGCGAAAAGCGAAAAAGGCGGGGGATAAAAGAGGAAAAAGAAGGGGGAAGGACCATGTTGGAGAAAAGAGGAAGCTTAGAGAAAAGAGATGAAGCAAGCAAGAAGTCATAGGAAGGGGGTTGAGCTTAGAAGCCGAGCGACGATTCGCGAAGGACCGGGCCCGAGATGTCCTGGGCATTGACCGGCCGGCGCTGGTAGACCCTGTTGGACGCTGTAGCATGCTCGTCACCGAAAGGATTGCCACCGGCCGAAGGCTGACGAGCGTGATAGCCCCCTCCTCCTCCTCCGTACTGCTTCACCTGAGGCGCGGTATGCTTGTACGACGTCGGGTTAGCGAACGGGTTGATGGGATTGTCGAGCACATGTTGGAAGTTCCTTGGTGCTGAAATGGCGGCCGTCGTCGTCGGTCCGGCCCCACGACGACGAGACGCCTGCTGCTGTTGGCTGAGCGCGGTCGATCCCTCGGTGCCTCCTGTGGAAGGAGGGTTGTTGGCGTACCCACCGAATGCGCGGTACAGAGCCGAGATGCGGTTCGAGGCGCCTCCGCCGGACGTGGTCGTGCCCGTGTGAGAAGACCTAACGTCGGTGTTACGAGCCGCCCGGGACGAGGACCGCGTGTCGTTGAGCGAAGGAGGCGAGAACGCATAGAATGACGAGGGACGACCGTCAATCTCGATTGAGGACGACCGGGCGTGGTCACCGTGGCCACGCTCCATCATGGGTGGTTCTGTCATGAGCTGGACGGTGGCAAGGTTCCGGCCCGTAAGCGTCGGGTTCATGCTCATCCGACGGTGGATGTCGGCCTTGGCATTGCGACGCATGCGCCTGTAGACCCAGACGACGAGGACGAGCCAGAGCGTGCCTCCCACCGAGACGGTGACGCCGATGAGGATGTCCTTATCCCGGTCCGAGAGTCCACCCCCGTTGGAGCCACCGCCGGAGCTTGAGGCAGAGTTGGCGCCAGAGTTGGACGACGTTGCGACGGCGGCGTTGGAGAGCACCGGGTAAGAACGGTCGACCTGGAGGGCGAGCTCACCCGGGATACCCGTCTGGTTGTAAAGCGCCGAGGACGGGTACGCCTTGATCTGGGCCTGGAGGTCCGGGACGACATCGGTCGGGACGTAGCCTACCCAGAGGGTGAGCGACTCGGTGGCGGCGCCATTGAGCGACGCCGGCTGATACGCCTTGATCATGACGGTCGAGCAGGCGGAGTCGTTGAGCGCGAGGGCCGACTCGAGCATCTTGGGCGTGTAGAGCATGATCTGCGCGGTTGCCTCCGAGTTGTTGGCGACGAACGACCAGGGGAGGGACGTCGAGAAGAGGAGGTTGACGAGCTGGTCGTCGACATGAGCGGAGTCGCCGTCCTCGGTCGAGGCGGGGACGATCGCCGAGGGGAGGTTGGCCGGGAGGGGCGCGACGACGACCACCGGAGCCGAGGTCGAGGTGCTCGTCGAGGACTCCTCCGAGGTGGTGGACGGGGCGGCCGAGGAGGAAGGCTCGACGTTGACGGTCGTGGTCGAAGCCGCCGGCATGATGAGCGCCGTCTCAGTTGGGACCCAGATGTCGTTCGTCTTGGAGGACCTCGAGGCGACGGGGACAGAGGAGCTCTCAATCTCGGTGGCATTGGCGACGGGCGCGACGCTAGCAGAACTAGTGATGGCTGACGGAGGCGGCCTCTTGGTCGTAGCGGACGCGGAGGACTCAGCGATGGTGGTCGAGTTGACGAAGGGGTTGGTGTCCATCGTCGACGAAGGGAGCGGCTCCGCCGTCGTCTTGGGCTCAGCAGGGGCTGAGGACTGCGACTCATAGATGGAAGTGCTGGACGTCGAGTTGGTCTCAATGGGGACTGATGAGGACGATTCTTCGATGGGAGCGCTGGACGTCGGGGTCGGCTGAAACAAACAGAGGGGTAAGTTGTTGGTCATTCGTTGCCCCTGTCCTGAAGAGCGAGCGAAAGACGAGACGCACCTCGGCAGGCATCGAGCTATTGTTTCCAGTTACGGAGGCGGGGGTCTCAGACGCGGTGCCCGTGGTCTCGGGGGCAGAGAGAGCGGCAGAAGACTCGGTCAAAGCGGCGGGGGTCGTCTCGGAAGAGATCGTCACGGCAGGTGCAGGAGCGGACGAGGTGACAGAGTCCGACGAAGCGCCGCTGGTAATGGACTCAGTTGAAGCGGTTGCAGGCGCAGAAGCGGAGGAGGAAGAGCCCTCGGCAGACGACGTCGTCGTTGCAGGAGCAGGAGCCTCCGCAGACTCGGACTGGGTCTCGGTTGGCGCCGCGGCCGACGACTGGAGAAGGGTGCTCTGTGACTATAGAAAGAGAGAGAGAGAGAGAGAGAGGAAGTCAGGCACTTTTGCCTCATCAAGACATGAGGACGCCTCAAGAAAGGAAGAAGGTGGACGAACCTCGACGATGGACCCCACGATGGACCCCACGGTGGTGACAGCCGTGGCGGAGACGGAGGACGACTGAGATGAGTCAGGCACGCGTGTCAAGTCAGCAGTTTGCACGACGACAAGAACGAAGTTCGTTTCAATGCCGACGGATGAGGATCGCGCCCACATCGGTCGAGAGGACCGGTGGCACTTACCCCTGAGGCTGCCGTGGTCGTCGGCTCCTTCGGCGTTTCGATGGCAGAGGCGGACTCGGTGATCGTTGTGGTCAGCGCCTCGGAAGCCGAGGAGGAGGTAGTCGGCACCTTGGGAGCTCCAGCCGACGACTTCGGCGCCTGGGAAGCCTCGGCAGTCGTCGTGGGGGTGGTGGGAACAGAGGACGAGGAGGTGGTGGTAGTGGCTCCGACGGCGCTGAGAGAGGACTCCGGCGCAGTCGCCGAGGTGGTCGCCGAACCAGCGAGAACGGTGGCAGAAGACGACGACAAGACCGGCGCAGAGGTCGACGAGGCCTGTTGGTTGGTGTCTGTGTCGGCTGCCGCGGAGGACGAGACCACAGCCGAAGAAGCGCTGTCCGCCACCAGGGCCGAGGACGACGAAGGGGCTGCGCTCGTGGCGACGATCTCGGAGGAGAAGAGGACCGAGGAGGACGGAGAGGCCGAGGAAGAGGACGAGGACGAGGGAGAGGACGAAGACGAGGGAGAAGCGGAGGCGGAGGCGGAGGGCGATGCGGTCGCGCTGACGGAGGCCGCGGAGGCGGCGGCCTGGATGGACGAGATGATCTCCTCGAGCTGAACACTCGAGGAGGGCACGACGCTCGGAACGGCCTGGGCGAGCGCCTTGAGGAGACCGGCTGAGGAGAGGGCGAGGAGGTAAAGGAGAGGACGACGCATGCGTGCGTCAGCGGCCGGGGTCGGGGCTTGCTTGGAGAAGGAGCAGGGGAGAGGGGAGAAGGCTGATGGTCGTTGGGAGAACAAGGCAGGGAAGAGGGAGAGGACGACAGCGGGGCGAGCACGAGATGGAGAGCAAGGGGTCGAGCGGATGGACCCGAGGCCGGGGCCTCGAGAAGAAGGAGGGGCTCGAGCCAAGAGGATGAACCACGCCAGCAGCGCCCAGGGGGCCCCTGTGTCATCTCTGTCGCTCTCAGGGGAGAAGAGCAAAGCAGCGCGGAGGCCCTCGGCCGGCTCGCCCCGCTGGGTCCCTCTGCGCGAGAACGACTGCGCAGACAAGTAGGAGGCCAGCCGCGCGCGCCCCACGCGTCGTCCCTCGCTCGCGCTCTCTTCGCCGCCACCCGAGGGCGAGAGAGAGCACTTTGCGGTCTTTCAGGCCCATACAGGCTGGCCAGCGGCGGTTGGCCCCGGCATCGCCCCGTCTCGGGCTCTCGATCCGTTGAAGGAGGGTCGGGCGAGACCCTCTCGCCCGCCTCCGTCGGTCCGGACCCGCCAAACACAAGCAGCCCTCGTCCGCTCCAGCTCGCCTTCTCGCTGGCGGCAGGCCGGCGGGCAGAGTCAGGTCGCCAGATCGTCCGCCGGCGACCCCCACCCGGTCGATGCACCCGTCGACGAGCATCCGGCGGGCCCGTCCATGCGGGCCTGCCTGAGCCAGGGAAACCGAGAAGGGGAGAGGGGCGCGCGTGCCTTCCCTCGTTCTCTCATCCTTGCTGGCTCCCCACGCAGTCGAACGGCCGGAAGAGAGAGCCGGACTCACCCATCTGGTCCTCATTCGACGTGTCAATCCCGCCCAGCTGGGAGAGGTCGAACCCCTCGACCTGCCGCGGCGAGGCGGGAACACGGTGGTGCCGCCCTCCAGCACGCGCGTCGACGTGAGCGCGGACGAAGGTGCCGAGCTGGAGGAGGACGAGCGAGAGGAGGACAGGGAGCTGCATCGTTTTGGGGAGGCGGGCGAGGGAAGGGCAAGGGAATGGACGACGGGACCGGCCGGCGGATACGACGACGAGGGGGGAGGGTGCTTAGTGAGGCGGGGAGGTCGAGGGAAGCGAGACGAGGCGTTCCCGGTCGATGGAAGCTGTTGGGCCGTCTCGGGGGACGCCTTGGCTTGGATGGGCTTTGTTGGGTTGGTGGTGGTCTAAAGAGTGTGGGTGGGTGCGAATCGGAGGACAAACAGGGAGGGTGGGAGAACGAGGGGGCTGGTTGGAGGGAGAGTGACGGTTGAGGGACCCTTTGGCGGGCGCGTCTCGCCCAGGCGAAATGAGGGCGGCAGGGCGGCAGGCAGGCACACAGGCACCCCTGCTACCTCGTCGCCTCTCCTGGATCCCCCTGCTGGGGCCGAGACCATGGCAAGACCGCGAGTGCTCTTCGTCTCCGCTCAGCCATTTTTCTCCGGTGGCCCTTGCCGGCGGCGATGCATCGCGCCTGCTCTCTCTGCGCCTTTGTGCTCTTCTGGCCGGGACCCTAAACAAAGTCGCCTGCGGCATCTTCAGCCTCCGCCACCCGTGCACGCCGGAGGCGGACGCGCGATCATCAAAGAACGCGCGCGAGGCGACCCCATTTTTGCACCGAAACGAGACGGAGGTCGGAGAGCTTCTTCGCACGCCCTCTCAGCCTTGAGATCGGCAAGATCGCACCCCCCTCGGCCACGGACCTACAAGACCGAAGGCGAGAGGGAAGTCCAGGCTCAACTAGCGTGCGGCAAAGGCTCGCTCTGGCGGGCCGTAGACGAGACGAGAGGGTGGGCGTGTTGAATGACGGTCCACTGCCAACCGCAAGTCTGCGGACCAGTGCGCGCGGTCACTGCCTGTCTCAGTCGACCATCTTCTCTCTGCTGGTGTCTGTCACCGGTGTCCTTTTATGGCATGATATACAGCGGCCTCAGCGCCAGCGATCGCCTCCTCCTCCTCCTCCTCCTCCTCCTCCTCCTCCTCCTCCTCCTCCCCCCCTCTCTGGCGACCTCCGCGACCGGTCGTCGTCCCAACGGCGGTCTCTCGGTCGGCGGTCATCCCCGCCACGAGACGACCTCTCGTCCCGTCCGCTAGCGCCATACGGCTCCTGCGACGGCTCCTCCCGCCCGCTGCCAACCTCTCTGGTCGACGACGGCGGAAGCGGTGGTGCCCGTTCGTTGTGCTCCCTCGGCCGGTTTCCGATTCGCTCTCGCTCGCGCTCCCTCGAAGGCAGTGGCGATCGTGACCTCCGCCGGACAGAAGACGACGAAGCGTCACCACCCACTGCAGGAGGCGACCGCTCTCTCTCGCTTCTCGATGGCCTCTCCCGGTCCCGTCGATCCGAGTACGACGACGACCTCTCCTCGCGATCACGACGAGGATGTTTGTCCCCCCGGTCGTGATCCCGGTCATGGTCCCGGCGATCCCGGTCTCGACGGCTGGGCGAGCGCGAACGGTCCCGCTTGCGGTCCGACTTGTCCTTGTCCTTCTTGTCCTGCTTGCTGGACTTGTCCTTGTCCTTGCTGCTCTTGTGCTTCTTCTTGGATGAGGATGAGCCTCCCTCGATGGCTTCTCGGAGCTGGAAGGCCGCGCAAGGAAGGGAAGGGGGGGAGGAGGGAGATACCGACGCGCGACGCGACGCCCGAGGGTGCGAACGTCAGCCTTCCTGTCCTCCTTGCGGGCCCAGCCTCAAAGGGACGTCCAGGAGAAAGGTGGAGACTGGACTCACCCGTTCCTGCTTGATATACGCCGCCATGGGGTCCTCCAGGTCCGCGTCATCGTCCTCTCCAGCCCCCGTCCCCGTCGCTCCAATCGCTCCGCCAGCCGGCCCGCCCACCGCCACCGGCAGAGCATTCATGCTCTCCTCCTCCGGCTCAACCACCTCCCCATTCTCATCCCTGCCCTTAGGCTGCTCGTAGTTCCTCGTATGATCGACCCTGAGCGTCCGACCGAGGACCTTGGCGCCGTTGAGGTTGTCGACGGCGAGGACGGTCGATCGTTGATCCAAGTACGTCAGGAAGGCGAATCCACGGGGTTTTCCCGTGTCTTTGTCGCGGGGCATGTTGATGTTTCCGATTTCGCCGTATCTGACGAGAGTTCTTCGGATCAGGAATGGAGAACGAGGAGAGGGTGGGAGGAGGACGAGGGCGAGACGGGGCGAAGCGACGTACTGAGAGAAGAGCGTGATGACGTCGCCCTCAGTCAGGTTGAACGGCAGACCGCCGGCAAATATGATGGCCGAGTCTGAACGACGTAGGAAAGAAAGGAGAGTCACCTGTCAGCGAGAGTCAAGAGAGCACGCAGGCGAGACGCGCGCTCACCCACCCTTGTAGTCATCGTGCCAAGACGAGCCCGAGAGCCCGAGATCAAGCTCCCGCTGGTTGATGCTGTTGATCTCTTTGACGACGCTGTGGGAGGAGTCAGCAAGGGCGTACTGCCTCGATGGATGCCTGGACGCTCACTTCATCGAGGGAGGGCGGGAGGGAGGCGAGAGTCGGAGGTAAGTGAGAGACCTAGCCTTTCCAGCACGCTACCTGTCTCTCGCGCACGGGTCAACCACCCTTCCTGATCTGTTTGAATGGAAAAGATGGTCTGCAGGATCAGACACCCCCTGATAGTATTCAAATAAACCTCCAGACTGGCCGTCTCTCTACGTATTGCGTGCGCGATCTCATCCGAGTTGGGCTCCGTCGGTTGGCCTTGAAGCACCTCCTTGAAGCACCAAGCATCTCAATGATCGTGCACCACCGATCAAACATTGCGTCCCAACCTTCCAATGTTCATCTCAAGGCAACGATTCAACGTTCAAAGACGGGAGACTACGCATCGATAATCATTCGTAGGACCTGAATGATACGACGACTCAGGAGGGCACCGAGATCATGAGTAAACCAAGCTATCCCGCTGCGTACACTGGGCAGATATCAGCGCGAGTAACTCGACAAAAATTGCACACTCGATGCCGGCAGTTACGATGCACTCTTTCCTAGGAGCAACTCCTCCAGGCTCACTGACAGACAGCTTGTGCCGAGAACGGCGGCGGACATATAGCAGCAGCCAACAGGAAATATATATCGCACGACACTGCCACTAATGCTAGATACTACCCAACGACGACCTTCGCCAACCAGCGCTCCACAAACCCAACATTATGAGAGAACAGGGTCATTTCCGAGAGCTTCCTTCGAAAATGTCCTCGCTGCCCACCCGAACAATGATCGTCGTACGCGAACCACTCGGCCCACATGAGGCTGCCTGGTCCTGGTCTCCGTAGCCCTAGTCGAACAGGAAGCTGAGTTTCTTAATCTCCGGGCACCCGGCGGCGTCGATGGTGAAGATGACGTCCTCAGGATGGATCGGCTTTGAGAAACTCCCAAGTAAATGACCGCCGACTGAACATTTCCCAGCAATGTCCTTCCATGAGAAAGAGGGGAGCAAGTCGAGCGAGGTTGACGAGGGGGAAGGATTCATCCCTGGATAGTCAACGAGTCAATGCACTCAGCATGTCGACCTCGAGGAGATCGAGAGGGTCACCTGGGCGCTCAATGGAGAGATACGGAGTTGAGCTCAGGAGGCAGAGGATCCGCATATTCGGAATGAGGGATAGGGAGAGGGAGAGGTAAGGGTCCATCCTAGAGGGCGTCCGGTCGGCACCGTCCTCATCGGAGAGCCGCGACGACATGTCGTCAGCGAGGGAGAGGTCGCGATGGAGATACATCGCGTGATGAGATCGTTTCTACCAATGACCTGTCGGAGTAGAGCGACGTGAGCACTCCAGGAGAGATGATATGCACCGAATTGTAGAGCCGGGGAGCAGCAACCTATAGTCACTCAAAGGAGACCGATCAGAGAGAGAGGGGTTACTACTTCATGCACTATTTCGCGATTTAAAGCACAAGCTCAACGGAGAGTCACGGGAGGGGCAGCGAGGGACCGCTCGATGACGACGGCAGCGAGGCTTGTGGGTCGAGATATTGATCGTCGACGGTGACCGGTGCGGCCTATTGAGAGCTGGGCTCAGCCACCATCAATGGCCAGGAGCGGAGGGGCGAGACCGCGAGGAAGGAGGTGAGCTTTGTTGATAGTCGTCGACATTAGAGGTCGTTAACAACCACGTCGAGGCTATCTGGGCGTCAACTCGCGGCAACTCCCCTTGGTCCGAGTGACGGACCTAGAGGTGGCAGGCCATGCCCACAGGTCCAGAACTTGGGTGAAAGTGGGAAGAGCAGGCCTCTCAGATAAGAATCGAGGACGCAATGACTTGAAACATCGTGCCGCCAGAGGTATCCCACTGAATTTACGCCCAGCTCAACGATTTGCGCGACAGCGAAGCATCTTTCTTCGCTACTTGACTTGGGCTTCCCTCAAGAGGAGGGCCAAAAAGAACACCACACCAGTGGTCATATTTTCCCCTGCCGGGAGTCGAACCCGGGCCTTGACGGTGAGAGCGTCATATCATAGCCGTTAGACAACAGAGGATTGAGATACATTGCGTGCAAGGTAGCAGAATTATAATAATGTGTAGGCAACTGAAATTGTCCGCCAGCTATTTTCACACCTGCCCCCTTCCCTCACCTGTCCTTCCTCCTCTCCTCGATCTCTAGCAAGATTCTCCCTCCCCTTCCTCCCTCTCGCTGTCCCTCATAGGGTCATGTTGTCCTCTACGCTTGATCCATGACTTGGATGCATAATAAGTCGATGCCAATACCTAACATGAAGAACATAAGGTTATCTGTCAAACTGTAGTTGGAGAGAGGGTGGCGAGCTGACTCTGGCTTCCCCGCCTCCCAATAACCAACCCTCCTCTCCCCTTCTCACTCCTTTCCGCCTTCTTACCTCGTTCGGGAGCGGACGCGCGATGGCGCGGCCGCGCTCTCCATCTTTTCGCTCTATCCCATTGACTTTGGGCGGTGTTCTTTGAGTTATGGGTCATTTGACAGGTACCACATAAACAACAGAGGCGCAATCGCAAGATTCCCTTCGTGACGAGAGCGTCTAGGGCACGGCCAGGGCAACGCGCCGCGCCGAGGCCCTCTCAGTACCTCACCCTGCTCGTCTCGTCGCGCTCGACCATCACTGCCCCGCTCCACACCAGCCTTCCCTCCGCCGTCTCACCCCCGCTCAGCCACACTAATCCACCGCTCAGCCCACCTCGCGTCCGCTTCGTCTATCAGCATGAACGGTCGCGCCGTCCCCAAGAAAGGTCCGTGTCCTCCTCGTCGGCGCTCGACTTGGAGCAGAGTGAGCTGACCCCCCCCTCCCGGCCCCTCTCACAACTGCAGGCGAGAACTGGGAGATTCGCAGCGACCTCAACTCGGAGTATAAGGAGAAGAGGGCGGATGCCATCAAGAAGGTCCGTCGCAGGCGCTTGTGCTCGAATGTGTACCTACTTCGACGCTAATTGGGTTCTCTCCCCTAAGACGATCGCGAATATGACCGTTGGGAAAGACGTCAGCGGACTCTTCCCCGATGTCCTTAAGGTACGCGTCGTGGTCTATCTAGCTTCTCACGCCCCAGCCTGACCGCTCTCCCAATCTCTGTTCGTGGGACGCGTAGAACATGGTCAGTCGCGCCCTTCTCTCGTCTCGTCATCTCGCCTCCACTGAGACGCTCTATCCCCCTTCTTCCTGTTTCTTCCCCTCTCTCCAGCAAACCGAGGACCTTGAGACGAAGAAGCTCGTGTACCTCTACCTCATGAACTACGCGGCGACGCAGCCTGAGCTTGTCATTCTTGCCGTCAACACCTTTGTCAAGGTCGGTCGCGTCGTCGTCGGTCACGACCGCGAGCACTCGCTCACGCACGTCCATCGCCCCCTTTCCTCTTGCAGGACACCGCCGACTCAAACCCGCTCGTCAGGGCTCTCGCGATTCGGACGATGGGCTGCCTGCGTGCCGAGAAGATCATCGACTACCTCTGCGACCCACTGCAGAAGTGTCTCCGCGACGAGGACCCTTACGTTCGCAAGACGGCTGCGCTCGCGGTCGCCAAGCTATACGACCTCAAGCCCGAGCTTGCAGTCGACAACGGCTTTGTCGAGCAGCTCAAGGATATGATCGGAGACAGTAACCCCATGGTGCGTCGCTCGCTCATTCCTTTGCAGCACGTGACGAGGTGTAGGCCAAAGAGACAGACCGCTGACAATGCGCGCTTCCTCCCAGGTCGTCGCGAACGCCGTCCTTGCTCTCTCGGACATCCAAGAGAGCTCAATCCAGAACCACGCCGCCCAGGTCGCCTCGTCCTCCTCGGGCTCGCCCTCGCCGACGTCGTCATCGGCGCCTCAGAACTTTATCATTGACACGCACATTCTCAACAAGCTCCTCGTCGCGCTCAACGAGTGCTCCGAATGGGGTCGGATAGCGATCCTCACGGCACTTTCCAAGTACAAGGCGACCGATTCGCAGGAGAGCGAGCACATCTGCGAGCGTGTCATGCCCCAGTTTCAGCATGCCAACGGCAGTGTCTTGCTCAGTGCAGTCAAGGTGAGAAAGGATGTGGCACGACCACAACAGGACATCCAAGGTCTGACGACACGCTTTCACAGGTCGTCATGATCCACATGAAGAACGTGGAGCGCGAGGATCTCATCCGACAGCTGCTCCGAAAGATGGCCCCTCCTCTTGGTGAGTCCTCCTCGCATCTCGATTCGCCATTCTCGTCCTAGGTTGACCTTTCTCCCCTGCATGTGCAGTGACTATGGTATCCTCTGCCCCGGAGATCCAATGGGTCGCCCTTCGCAACATCAACCTCCTCCTTCAGAAGCGACCGGACCTTCTTCAGAACGAGATGCGCGTCTTCTTCTGCAAGTACAATGACCCTCCCTACGTCAAGGTTGAGAAGCTCGAGATCATGGTCCGCCTCGCCGGCGAGAAAAATGTTGACACACTGCTCAGCGAGCTCAAGGAGTTGGTGTCGTTGTGTATGCCTGCTCTTCTTCGTTCTCTGACCCGTTTCCCCTCCGCTACAGGTACGCTTCGGAGGTCGACGTTGACTTTGTCCGCAAGTCCATCAAGGCCATTGGCCAGACAGCGATCAAGATTGAGGAGGCCGCCGAGCGGTGCATTGATGTCCTCCTTGAGCTCATCAGCACGCGTGTCAGCTACGTCGTGCAGGAGGCCATCGTCGTCATCAAGGTCCGCTCATCCGGATCTTTGTGTGCCAGCTCTCGACCTAACCCACTTCACCCCCTCCTTCTTGCGCAGGATATCTTCCGGAAATACCCTCACAGCTACGAGGGCATCATCCCGACGCTCTGCGCCTCGCTCGACGAGCTCGACGAGCCCGAGGCCAAGGCATCGCTCATCTGGATCATCGGCGAGTACGCCGACAAGATTGACAACGCCGAGGAGCTGCTCGAGGTCTTCCTCAAGACGTTCAAGGAGGAGGCCTACTCGGTTCAGCTCCAGACGCTGACGGCCATCGTCAAGCTCTTCCTCAAGAAGCCTGACGAGGCCCAGGCGATCGTCCAGCGGGTCCTCCAGATGGCGACCAAGGACTGCGACAGCCCGGACGTCCGCGATCGGGCGTATGTCTACTGGCGACTGCTCTCGACCGATCCGGGGGCGGCCAAAGCCGTCGTCCTCGCCGAACGACCCCCCATTTCGCTGCCCAGAACGACAGTCCCGCCGGCGGTCCTCGAGGAACTTCTCGGGGAGATCTCCACCCTGGCGTCCGTGTATCACAAGCCTGCCGAAGTGGGTATCGTCGCCGTCTCTTGCGTTCTTTCAATGGTTCTGATCACGCCTGTTCAATGTGCACCCCAGACCTTTGTCGGCCGCGGCCGTGTTGGCATTGAGGAGCTTCAGAAGCGCGCATCCGAGCAGGAGGAGGATCTTTCCACCACGCGGGAGAAGGCCCTCCATGTCGTCGAGCAGGGTCAGAAGGCGGAGAACCTGTGCGCCCTTCCTCTACTTCCTCACTCTTCTTTGCAGCGACGGACGGCTGACTCGTGTTAATATCGCAGGCTCGACTTCGACGACGACCCCATCCCAGACTCGTCCATCAGCGACGGGTTCGGTGCTTCCCCCTCGGCCATTATCAACCCTCAGTCAACAGGGTCCTCCGCCCCTCAGCGGAATGCGCTCGACGGTCTGTCCACCATCTGTCCCTCTCCTCTCTCTCTCCCCCCCCTCTCCTGACGGCGCTCGCTCCACCAAACAGACATGCTCGACCTCTTCTCCCAAACGTCCATGGCTCCTCCCGCAGCGACGACGACCTCGCCCTCGTTCGGTGGCTCGTCCTCTATGTTCGGTTCGCCGCTGGTCCCCCAGCAGGGCCAGCAAGGCCAGCAGCAGCAGCAGTCGCCGCCGCCGCCGCCGCCGCAGGCTGCCCAGAATGGGTCGGACGACCTCCTGGGGCTATTTTAAAGGGTAGGTAGACGCTAGAGGGACGTGTGCGTGTCCTCATGGCTGGATGTCCGTTTTCTGCTTTCTCTCACGCTGGTGGCGGAAATGGGGAGGAGTCTGCGTTGGAGCATACGGGAAGCGAGCGAGCGGAAGACGAGAACGAGAGAGAGAGAGAAGTAGAGAGAGAGAGGACAAGTAGCAAGACCGGAAAAAAAGGGAGGTTAAGGAGAGAGCGAGACGCGAGATTGTTAAGATGTATTTTGATGGTGTAGAGTGCGACTGAGGAAAGGGGGGAGGAGGGTAAAAAAAAAGGCAGAGAGTGAAAGGAGTAAAGCGTAAGGGGTCAAAATGGGAGGGGAGAATTGAGGAGCAGCGCGATTTGCCGTAAGGAAAATAGAGCACAGTGGGGGAGAGTGAAAGAGAGAGAGGGTCCGGAAACAGAGAAGGGAGGAGGGGGGGGGGGGGTGGGGGATCCACCCATCTAAGATCGGCCGGCGCCGTTCTTCTTCGACCGGGGAGGGGTGACTGGCCGTCCACCGCCGAAGCCGACTAAATAGCGGAAAGTGTCAGAGGTGTATTAACCACGAAAAAGAGAGTAAAAAAAAAGGAGAGAGCGAGACATACACTTGGCCTTTTTCTCCGCCGGCTTGAGAATTTGGAACGAGCATAGGAGCGTCTCATCGACGCTCATCATGGCTCCAGCGTTGTCGAACTCTCCGCAGCTGAGACGAAGGAATCGTTAGTTACAGAGAGGAAGGTGAAGGAAAACAAAGGCGAACACAGCAAACGCACTAGTTCGGGGCACTGAAGAGGGTAACGAGTTGACGCTTAGCGAAGAACTCATAGCCGTCCTCGACGACCTGGTGAGCGCGGCAGACGAGGTCCATGTCGTGCGTGAGCAGGAACTTGGCGACGACGTCGGGTCCAAACCTGAGAGAGACAGAGGAATAGCGAGTCAGCGAATGCGACGCGCAACGCGAAAGTGGGCCGACTAACGTAAAGGAAACACCGCGGTCGTTCTCAGCCCAGCCCGTGATATCCTTGTCCGGGTCAGACCAGACGAGGTCGCAGAGGAGACCGGTGTCCGGAATGTCCTGCAACGAGAGGCACGTAAATGGCAAGTCCTCAGAGTCTAACGACACACGAAGCGGACGAGGGGCTCACCGTTGGCCGCATGACGCGTCGGATCTGGTCCATTGAGACAAGGTCCGGCGAAAGACCTCCGTGCACTGTGACAAAGAAACGGATGGTCAGAGCGGGTCATGTCAGGCATCGCTGGAAAGGAGAGAGTCCTTACTGCAGATGATCTTCTCATCAATGATAGCGCACACAGGAAGCTGTTTGGTGCAAAGAGCACGGTGGTGAACGTGGTCAGCATGGGCCAACGGCAACGCCAGGTGGACCGCGACTGACGCAGTTGAAGCAGTCCGTGAACGTCTTCCAGATCTTGATGTTGTAGCGTCTCTTGCCTATCAAGCAAGGGGGAATGCCAATCAGTCTCAGATCAAGCAATGAAGGGAGAGAACGCGACGATACTTACACTCATCATAGAATCCGTATATCCGGTTAATCGACGCGTACTCGTGGTTACCGCGGAGAACTGAGAGGATAGGTGGCAAGTTGCGTCAGAAAGTATCTACTAGGGGTCAATACGATGGGGAAGATACGCACTGAAGAAGTTCTCCGGGTACTTAATCTTGTAAGCGAGGAGAAGACAGATGGTCTCGAGCGACTGCTTGCCCCGGTCGACGTAGTCACCGAGGAAGAGGTAGTTGGACTCCGGGGGCTAAGGGAGGAGGCAGGAGTGGGTGGTTTCAACAACAGTGCCTCGCAAGGGGGACTGTCAGAGACGCCTACGCACGAAGCCACCGTACTCGAAGAGCCGAAGAAGGTCATAGTACTGTCCGTGAATGTCGCCGCAGACCTTGATGGGCGCCTCGCTATGGAGATGAACCAGGACGGGATCCCTCAGTCAGTCACTCATCTTAAGGGCGGATGAGCGAACAAGTAGCTCGCCCATGTGCATGTATGCAGCAGGCAGGAGAGGACTCACAGTTCGAGGAGGATCGGCTGCGACATGAGGACCTGCCTCGCCTCAACGCAGAGGTACCGAATCTCGTGCTCGGCGAGCTGGACGAGCTTTCCAGGCCGGCTACCTCGGACTGATAAACGAACGACGATGTGTGAAGGCGGGAAAACAAGCGAGAGCCCATCAGTGAACGGGACGGAGGAGCGTGTAAGCGAGCGACACCAACACAAGCACGCGAATGACGCGTGCGAGCGGGAATGTCTGTCAGCTCTACGCACCCTCAAGGAGGCGGTCAATAATGGAGTCAAGGTCGACACTTTCAGATGAATCGGCCATATTGTTGACTGCTAGGGCGAAAAGAGAAGCTGAGGGAGTAGAGGAGGTGGACCTGAGAGAGAAGAGAAAGCGGACGGTGTGAGGAAGTCGTTTGCAGACACGCGTCAGCTGCCGGTCTGAAGGGAGGGGACGCCGTCAACAACTCCAAGAGCAATCTCTGTTCGATTGCTAGCACCCTTCCATAGGATGCATCCCAGCCTTCGCCACAGAGGGACTACTGGGTAGAGCCAGAGGTGCATCCCCCAGTGGCCGGGTTCGGGGACTGAAGCGCCGGGCTTCGGTGTCGTCGCGCGCTCCTCCTCCTCCTCGCGAGTGTTGTCGTCGAGGCCCGCCACCTCTCGCTCACCCCTTCCGCTAATCAAGAGCCTGGTCCCCAACACAGCCGTCCTCCCTCCATAGAGACCAAGATTGTCCCAAGGCTTCCGAAGCAGTCGAGGCTAGAGCTCAAAGTCGGGGACTGACTAGAGGAAGGATGAAGATAACGCGCGCGCGTTGATTTCCAAGGCTTGCGGGAGGGAGGGGGTTTGAGATTCCGGTGTCGTGACGAGGAGAGATACAGAGAGGCAGCAAGGAAAACCTATTGCGAGCAGGCGAGGCTTTTGAGCGAGAAAGGGCGAGGTAGAGGTGGGCGAGGACGAGGGGAGGAAGACCACTCGGAGGAGGTTCGGGCGAAGGTCTGTCAAGGAGACGAGGCGAGAGCAAGACATGCTGTCAGCCTTCGAAACCCTCCACGGCGAGGCTTGGGATATGCTCTCTGTAGAGAGTGGACCTCCTGCCCAGACGAGGTCCAGCAGGAGCGAGTCCGGCCATTTGGGGGAGACGGGGCGGGCGGCCGCGGGTAGAACGGGGCGTAGCGACAACCAGTCGTCTCGCCTCATTGATGGATGAGAGGGAAGAGTGTGGCATACTCGTCCTCAGACCGGCTGAGGAGACGAGCATGGAGACGACGCAAGGACAGGCGGGACTAACGCTAAGGGAGGAAGAAGGTAGGGAGACGCCCGAAGGGAGGCAAGAGGGCGGTCGGGAAAGGTCGAGGTTCGCGGTTCGCGGCGAGGCGAAGCGAGAGCGCGGGAGGGGAGCGCGCACAAGGGAACCCTCGGATTTCCGCTTGACAATAGAAGCGAGAACCATCGACTAAGACCGGCCAACCCCACGAGGTACGTCATGACAAGCGAGCTAAACGGAGCGGATCTGCTTTTGCTCATCTGGCGGTCGTCCGGCTCGATATAGCACGTAAGGAGATCAGGCCTGGTGTGGCGCAAGGCAGGCCGCCGCCACTTTCAAAGAAGAGGGAGAGAAAGGGTGCATGCGTCATGAAGAACGTCTCAGCTCGAGATCACGTAGGTAAGAGGGAAGGTGAGGGGATGGGGGATGGGAGAAAGCGGGACGTTTGCGAGCTAAAAAAAAAAAAAAAAGGGGGGGGGGGAAGAGAGAGTGTGTGTAAGAGAGTGAGGAGGGGAGAGCGAGGACAAGGGAACCCGCAAAAAACAATGAAGTAGTGAACAGATAGGCCGGAAGAAGTGAGATAGGACTCAAGGAGATGAGCAATGAAGAAAGAACATCGGATGGGCGAGAGAAAGAGGAGACAAAAGCTTTAGAAAGATAGCCGAGAGCCTAACGCGCGCCCCGTTGTCTCACCACCCCTGGACCGACCTCGCCTCCCACAACCCCTCTGCCTCGCTGTTCCATCTTCTGACTCCGTTCAAGAGCCGCTCCTACCTGTACGAGACGCCATTTACTTCGTCTTTCCCCCGGCCTTTTTCGAGCGAGGTGGCGTGACAGGTCGTCCCACTGTGATGGCAATGAGCGATGAGTCAGCTTCTAGCGGATGCCTCTAGGGAAAAGAGAGGATCGAATACTCACTGCTACCGTACGCGTACTTCTGCTTCTTTTCCGCCGGCTTGAGGATCTGGAACGAGCAGAGGAGCGTCTCATCGACGCTCATCATCGCTCCGGCGTTGTCGAACTCTCCGCAGCTGAAGGGCGAATGAGTTAGAGCTAAATACGTAAACGAACAGGCAGCAGTCAAGGAAAATGCACTAATTGGGCGCAGAGAAGAGCGTGACCAGCAGCCGCTTGGCAAAGAACTCGTAACCGTCCTCGACGACCTGGTGCGCTCGGCTAACCGGGATAGAGGGAAAACAGAGTCAGACGATGTATGTTCGGCTGTTCTAAGTAAGAGAGCTTACCAGATAAGGTCCATGTCATGTCGTTGCAGAAACCTCGCGACGACATCCGGTCCGAACCTAACAAGAGCCGAGGCGAACGAGTGTGTCAGCGACCGTGCTAAGGACAAAGCTTGCTCGCTAGCCCTCAGGTCACTCACGTAAACGATACACCTCGGTCGTTCTCGCTCCAGCCCGTGATGTCCTTGTCCGGGTCGGACCAGAGCAGGTCGCAGAGGAGACCGGTGTCGGGAACGTCGGTCGGGCGCATAACGCGCCGGATCTGCTCCATACTCTGAAGGTCCGGCGAGAGTCCACCGTGCATGCAGAAGATCTTCTCATCGATGATGGCAGCGATGGGGAGCTGCGAGAAGGAGAGGGTCAAGTCAGGACGATGCTCGAACGAGCGCGTGCTAGAATGACACGATCCAACACGTACGCAGTTGAAGCAGTCGGTGAACGTCTTCCAGAGCTTGATGTTGTAGCGGCGCTTGCACTCATCGTAGAAACCGTAAATGCCTGAGGAAGTAAGGAATGAGTGAGGAGCT
Organism: Tausonia pullulans; assembly: GCA_951802195.1. NCBI lineage: Eukaryota > Fungi > Basidiomycota > Tremellomycetes > Cystofilobasidiales > Mrakiaceae > Tausonia > Tausonia pullulans. The sequence goes on along the minus strand of OX637623.1, from coordinate 754,903 downwards.
GCTGATGCTGTGGACTAGGGATGCGAAGGGGACGAACGGTTGATCGACGCGCACTCGTGGTTTCCGCGGAGAACTATATGAGATGAGTCGTCAGAGGAGCTAGAGGAGCACAACCATGAGCCTAGACATACTGAAGAAGTTCTCTGGGTATTTGATTTTGTAGGCAAGGAGGAGGCAGATGGTCTCGAGCGACTGCTTGCCGCGATCGACGTAGTCACCGAGGAAGAGGTAGTTGGCTTCCGGGGGCTAAGTAGGGGTCGCATAGGAGATCAGTCAGACACAACCAGGCGTCGATGGTCGATAGCGCGGTGTTAAGTGGAGGGGCACGCACGAAACCACCGTACTCGAAGAGCCGGAGTAGGTCGTAGTACTGTCCGTGAATGTCTCCACAGATCTTGATGGGCGCCTCACTACGGGAACGAAGCGGGTCAATATGAGAAGCCCAAACTCGGGGAGGAGACGACTAACAGCTCAAGGAGGATCGGCTGAGAGATGAAGATCTCGCGAGCCTTGGTGCAGAGGAACTTGATTTCGTACTCCTGAAGCTGGACGGGCTTTCCAGGCCTGTTGCCGCGGACTGGCGCAGGAGATAATGAGCCAGGGCGTCAGCTCTTCTTCCCCACCGGGCTGTTCTCACATCGCATCGACAGCTATCGCTCGTGACGAGACGAGAGAAGGCCGGCGACGACGCAAGACGCGCGTGGGGGGTGGGGACGGACCTTCAAGGAGCCGATCGATGATGGAGTCGAGGTCGATGTCTCCGGTAGGCTCGGTCATGATGAAAGTGGAGAGAGAGGTGAAGGAGGGGAAGGTGGGAGCGGCTGCAAGAGGGTGAAGACAAACATGGTCGAGAGAGGTCGCGATGTATGTCAGCCATCCAGCCTCCTCTCCCTTGCCTGCCCTGTCTGACGCGCAAGCTCTCGACAGAGAGAGGTCCCAGATCGATCGACAACGCAAGGCAAGCCTGCCTCAACCTCTGGGTGGAGGCCAGCTCGTGCTGGAGCGCGTCGTCTGGTGTCTCTCTCCCCTCCTCCCTCCCTCTCTCTCTCCCAGACGAGACCTAACCGTCCGGCCACCGTCATCCCGTGCCCCGCGCGCTTCTCGCTCACGCTCGCCTGCCCCCGCGTCCCGGGCGACCCGACGTACTGTGCCGTCTTCACTCTCCCATTGACGAGGCAACCCGCCTCCCCTCCCCACCCCCAACCGAGCTGCAGGTGGCATCCATGCATGCTAAGCGCCCGCAAGCTACTGACCTCTGGAAATGCGACGAGCTTAGGGAAGCTGAGCCTGCCTACGACACGCACGGATGTGGGAGAGGAGGGTGGACGAAGGGAGGGGAAGGCGAGAAGATACGCTCGAGGGGAGCGGCCGTTCGGGTGTCCGGGTAGGAAGAGTAAAGATCCGGTCGCGAGAGCGAGGCCTGGGCGGTGAAGCCGATGAGGGTGGAAGCGGCCGGGAGATGTTGGGGCGAGGAGGAGGATACGGTGGTTCGTTGATAGGAACGGGCAGCAAGGAGAGTGGGTTGGATCGACGGGGATTTAGGAAGGACCAGATGAGAGAATAAGGCGAGGCCAGAGGTCAGTTTTTCGTTGATGCGATGGGCAAGGGGACGAGGGTGAGATCAACTGGCGAGCCCGCATACGAGGAGCATGCTAGGAGGGCAGGCGGACGTGGCTCGAGGGAACCTCTCGCCCGCCCCTCTCGTGTGCAGGAGGGGGAGCTTCTCGCTAACGGCGCGCTTGGGAGGCGACCGACAGAGAAGGGAGCTTGGATTCTCGACTCGCGAGCTAAGGTGCAACGAGGAGGAAGGACAGATGACACGAACGAGCGAAAGGCTGAATGAGGTGGTGGGGGGAGACGAGGCGGGCGGGCGGTGGTTGAAAGGGCAAGAGTCGAGGGCCGCCGCGCCGCGGGAAGAGGACGAAGAGCTTGCTGTAGGCCCGCGCGCGAGGAACGCGAGGGGGATCCAGCCGCCGCGCCGAGCTTGTCTTGTTAAGGCGCCTCATCTCACTTGATCACCAGCGACAGGCGGGATGGGAACGACTCTTATGGTCCAAGCAGGACGACCGTGAGATGATAGGAACCGCATAGGGGCCACTCGAAAGACCAGATTTCCACGCAGTTTGCGCTTGGGCGACTTGTCATCGTGCCTGACTTTCAAACCCGGATCTCATTGCATCATCTCTTGAGCTCTTGCCGTGTCGTGCGAGGCGGGGTCTCCTATTTGCAGCTCAGCGAAACGAAACGAGGGGTGCTGCTGCTTTGCTGTTGCACTGCTTGCTGTCTCCGTCGACCGACCACGTCAACTCCCTCGAGGTCGATCGATCGCAAGGGTCATGTCTCCGGACTGCTTCAAAGCTGCTGCGTCTCTCTCTCTGTTTCTTCGTCTCTGGCTATTTGGGCGCTGGACATCCATCCACTCACGCCTTTTCCCCCATCATCCTCGCCTTACGATCCGCGCCTCGCGTCCTCGTCTGGTTCGAATGACCCCGACTGCCCTTGTTCGCGCCACGGCCTCCCCTGCCTCCCGGCGCACCTCGGCCACCACCGCCGTGTCCACCACCACGGCCACCGTGGCTCTTATTGCCGGCGTCATGCGTAGACGCAGTGATGGGGACGAGCCGGTTGAGGTTCGGGGCGGCGTCCTCGGCTCGGCGGACAAGTGCGGCGAGTTTATGCGGCTGCTTATGGGTCAGAAGAGGTGGTTAGGGAGGAAGGGTTTCGAGGAAGGAGAGAGGCGAAGACAAACGTCGCGCTCGAGCATGATTTTCCAGCCTTCGATCTGCTCGTCCTTAAGGCCTGTAGAAACAGAAGGTGTCGTCAGCTCAATCTTCAGCGAGAGAAAGGGGAGGGGGTGAGGGGGTGGAAGAATACGCAAGTGCTGAGCCTCGTGCTTACCCAACGCCTCTCGGAGCTCAATCCGGGCTTTGCTCCGCCTTGTCTTGGAGTCGCGGTCGAAGAGAGCCTTGTTCCGCATGTAAGCCTCCTCAAGGAGAGCTTCCGTGTTCAACATGGGCGAGGCAACAGGATGCGGCAGCCCAGAGTCCTCCGCCTCCGAGTCCGACCCTTCCCCTCCGAGCCTGATGCGCTGCTGCTCGTCGTCCTCCGGCTCCAGATCATCATCGAGGTCCGTCCGGCCCATCCTAACGGGCCTCGGCACAATAACAGGCGGCATGAGGCCGTCTGCTGGGTGGCCCGCCCGGCGGGCTTCCTCCTCTTCGGCAAGGGCCTCCTCGGCTTGAATCTCGGCAAGACGAAGGATCCGCTCGGCGATCTCGGAGGAAATAGGAAGCGGCTGAGAACTGGCGTTAATCCTTATGTCAGTGTATGAGATGCCGAATATGGAGATAATAAAAGAAACTCACGGAAGTTCTCTCTTCCCAAGCGAGAGCTTTCCGAAGTTGAGAGCAGTCGCGATCTCGTCTCCTCCGTTCCCATTCACATCCGCCCCGCGTCTCCGCCTTGCCATCGCAAGGAACTCGTCCTCTTCCTCGTTTACCCCCGGCTGCACCAATTCTGTGGTGGCGATCATGCCCTGTTGCGCAACACTGCTGCCACCTTCGAGCAGAGGCTGTAGCTCCCCAGGAACAGCCCCCTCCAGGACAGCCTGGATGATCCGCTCCGCTGCGATGCTTGCATCGGGAGCGGCGAACGCCGGGTGGGCGAGCGCTGCAAGAAGGAAGGCCGAAGGGAGATCAGGGAGGATCGATTGGATCGAGGACATGGCCGAGGCTTGGTCGAGTTGAGAAAGGGCGGAGCCCTGAGAGTCCAAGCCAGAACGGGGATGAGCAGACGCGTCAGTTCGCGACAAAAGCGACCTAGGCTCAAAATAGTGATTATTCTCACGCCAGTAACAGAAGCAGCAGCAGTTGAAGCAGGAGCGATGCTCACCACTTCGGGCTCCAGAGCCCTCTCCCGGCGGAGCGCCTCCTTCTCCCACGCCGCTCTCCCACCCTCGAGCCCTAAAAGCCGAATGGCCACGTCCCCCCAATCGCCACCTCTCTCGAGGACCTTGCTCGAGAGATCAAAGAGCGTCTGGTAGTCTGCCCAGAGGCTCGTGAACGGCGCAGGGGGGTCATTGAGCTCGGCAGGGAGCTCGGCGAGGAGCACGGACGGGGAGGGGAGGTTCTCCGGTCCAAGGAGGGCGAGCGCGTGGAGGAGGTGAAGCGCGTGAGGGATGGGGAGCGTCGGGTAGGTTTCCGAGAGGCGGCGGAGCGTCCTGGGGAGGTCGGCGTGATCGCGGAGCGTCTGGGCGATGGGAGAGGAGGCGGCCGGTTTCGGGGAGAGCTTGAGGAACGCGTGGAGCAGGAGAGCGAGCTTGTCTGATGGGACCGCGGGTGTCGTCGCGAGCAAGGCCGAGGTGGCGTCGGCGAGAACAGCGGACGAGGGCGAAGCACGTGTATAGAGAGAGGCGAGGGGTGGACAGGCCTCCCAGGGGCAAAGGAGCGAGAGCGAGAGAAGCGTCTCAAGCGAGAGCGAAGGGGTCGCGTCATCGAGAGCGAGCTTGAGGATGTGGGTGAGGGTCGAAGGAGGCGACGACGGCGGAAGGGCGGAGGCGAGATGGGCTCCAGCGAGGGCGTGGATGTGTGCACTGAGGACTACGAAAGTATCAGCGGCCGACGGGGCGGGCGACATGGTGCTGGGTGTTGCTCCTGGCGATGGTGGTCGGAGAGAAGGAGTGGCGAAGAGTCCGTCCGGACAACGGCGCGTCCAACCCCGATTGCACGTACCTCTCTCCCTTGGTTTGGAGTGCAACTTGTAATTCCGCTGCATTCCCTCCTCAGGGGTGGCCAATTCAAAGTCTGCTTCCAAAGATTATCGGATTCCAACTCGATGACTGGAACCGAAGCTCCGCAAGAATGTCCTGCGATCCAGCATCTTCAGCCCAGCGAGGTCGGAGCATACCCAGCTGGTGGCCACGGCCCTGGATGTTACTAGACTCGACCCAAACATCCATGGCCCCATATCGGTCTGGCTTGATGCCCTCAGCAGGTGGGGGAAATCAGGCGCCGCCCCCGGAGGACACCGTTCTGCACGGTCACGGCTGCAGTCGACGACGGCGGCGCCAGCCAAACGGCGGATGCCGCCGAGCGCGCTATTTCTCTCTCTTTTGTCATGCGGCCGCGGGTTTGGCGCATCCGAACTGAAGGAAGAGGGGAGAATCAATGAAGGGAAGTGTGCCAGCAGTAGAGCCTGTGCTCGAGGGCGCTGTTGAGTGAGGTTCTCCGAGATGGATCTTTCCAGGTATCTCCCCCAGGCGAGCCAGAATATGAGATGGGCGTCCGTCAAAACGAACAACACAGGCAAGGAGGTCAGGCGAGAGAAAGTGACGTGTCCGAGGCCAACGACTAAGGACATCGGGGCGGTGACCGACTGCGCACGCGGAGCAGGCCTCCCGCCCAAACGAGGCCCCTCACTCTCTGTCACCTCGGGACCCACCTCCATCGACCTCCTTTCTCCTTTCCCCTCTAACCCCCGTCTGCCCTCTGCCCGTCTGCCCTTCGCTCGAGCGTCGACTTGGATCGACTCGACCACCACCGCTTTCTCATCAGCATCATCCTTTGAGAGGACCCGCCGCCCTCCCCAACAGCGTCGCATCCGCACCATCCGGCCTCCCGCGCTCGCGGCTAGTCTCACCCCTTGCCCAGTCATCCCGCCGCTGTTTCCTTCTCTCTTCGCCTGTTTGCCTCGTCTGTTCGCCCGCCCTCCACTTCCACCAACATCGACATGGCCACGGCTGTCATCGGAACCGGTATGTCGAGACTCCTTCCGCTCTTGCTGTCCCGTCTCCGCGCGCGGGGGGGAACGCCATGTATGCATGACGAGAGGGGGGACACCACCACTGACGCCCGCCCATCCTATTGACTTCGCTCTCCGCCAGCCTACACGCCACCCAATGCGAACCATCCTGTCGCGACCACAACGGACGCGAACGGTGTGACCATCGTCACAACAGCGGCGCCTACTAAGACGAGGACGACCGACACGTACTGGGCTGCCGCGACCGCGACGGGCCCTGCGAACCCGATTGTCGGTAACCGAGCGGACGACCACGACTACATTGGCAACTATCTCGGCATCCACCAGCTCAGGTGAGTCCTTGATGCGAGGGTTGTGGCGAGCAGCAGGGGGCAGGAGAGCGGGACAGGTGTGACACGCGCCCTTGAGGTTGGGCTGGACGGGCGGGCGGCCTCGCACGCGGGAACACGCGTCTGGTCGCAGGAGGGTCTTCAACTCTGACCGCCGACATTCTTGAACCTTCGCCGGGTTTGCCTTGGCCTGCTCTTTCGCCGAATCCTTCGGTCGGGCAAACTTACTGCACGCACGCATGCCGCTCAACTCAATTTATCGCGCTCACTGACACGCGCTTCCTGCCCTGCCTTCCTGCCTTACTCCTACCAGTTCCCCCTCGGCGCGCTACGTCTACACATTGTACTTTGTCTTTGCACTCATCCTTATCCTCCTCTCGATCGGCCACCAGACACGCTACCGAGGCGGGAGACTGGGCGCGCTCTGGAATAAATTTGGGTACGTCGAGCGCGCAAGTGACCCCCAGCACGATGACGCTGACCCAGCCAGCCGATCACCCCACTCCAGGCTCCGACGATATATCTTCAAGCGCAAGCGCGTCGCTGAAGGAGCATCTCCCAAGAAGAAGCGCAAGCAGCCGTTCACGATGCCGTCCAACTCGCAACTGGTCGCCATCTTCGTCCTGTTTGCGATTCCGCTCGTCTTCTGCTTCATCGGCGCCGACTACATCTTCCCAAAGTCCAAGCTCTTTGACTACCGGACTTCGTTTGTCAAACGGGCGGATCCGACGGTGACGATCACGCCTTCTTACACGATTGAGAAGGCCTGGTGGACCGTCGGCAGCCGGACGGGGCTCGTCTCGTTCAGCCTTTTCCCGCTCACTGTCCTCTTTGCGCTTAAGGCCCCGCCGTTCGCCATCTTCTCAGTCAACTTCCTCGTCCACACTTTCTTCGACACGCTCACCCTCATGCACAAATGGTCGGGCCGGCTCATCTGGCTCGTCACCGCGATCCATGTCGCGACGTGGTCTGTCCAGCTTTTCAAGGACGGTCGCAACGACGGCTCGGGTCGCAGCGTTTGGGTTGTCGTCTGGGTCTACGACAAGTTCATCTGGGGTGCGATTAGCTTCTTTGCGCTCTCGCTCCTCACGGTCCTGAGTCTCCAGCCCGTTCGCAAGCGTTTCTATGAGGTGAGTGGAGGCGCGCTCTACCCTTTCCTCCTACAAGGAACCTTATTCGATCGCGGCTGAGCGAATGTACATAGACGTTCTACCTCATGCATGTCACACTTGTGCCCATTGTTCTCATCTCGGCAGCCCTTCACTTCCCGAAGTGGTTCTGGTGGCCTACCGCCGCGGGAGGCATCTGGGTCCTTGAGCGCCTCTGGCGATTCCTCCGCTACGGTTGGGTGAACGGCTGGTGGGGAGGACTCGGCAACGGCGACCGCAAGCAGAAGAAGGGTGTCCCGCCGCCCCCTTGGAAGGAGCGGTCGACTTCCCACCAGACGTCCTCGGGCCAGACGTCGTCTGAGCGCTGGGAGATGGAGGAGATGAAGCAGGCCGGCGAGGGTATGGGCATCGCCAAGGATGACATCCTTAGCGGCTACGACTATACCTCTCCGACGAGCCCGGAAGGACCTCGGCCCTTCGATGCCCGGCCGTTCTCGCCGGGCGAGACAACCGAGTGGGGTCAGCGGATGCAGCACTCTTCGCAGGAGGCGGAAGGTCAATATCACCCGCAGCCATACGGCGAGCCGCCGCACGGAGCCCTATCCTCAGATTCGCACTATACCATCACCCCGATCGGCGAGCCGAACTCGGGGGACCATCATCTTCGGCCGCAGATGCGGAGCGAGTACTCGCACGACGCTAACATTGACCAAAGCTCTATGCCTCTCAATAGTGCTCGGCCCCGGCCGCCCAAGGCTGCTCCCTTCCCTCGCGGCCAATCGGCCATGTCCCTCTACTCGAACGCTCCCCTGCCGGTCCCTCGGCCCATCCAGGCCGCCATTCCGGCCGGCTACGCGCTCGCTCAGCTGCTGCCCTCGCGCATGCTCCGGCTCACGCTACGCCTGCCCAAACCGTTCAAGTGGGCGCCCGGTCAGAATGTCCTTCTCCAGATCCGTGAGATTTCCATCTGGACCTCACATCCGTTCTCTATCGTCAGCGTCTACGACGCTGACGTCGAGCATGAGATCGTCCTCCTCGTTAAGGCCCGCAAGGGATTCACTCTCGACCTCTGGGAGGAGACTCGCCGTCGAATGGAGTTCATCCCGGGAACAGGCACCGAATCGGGCGGGCCTATCGGCAGCGGTGGAGACGATGATGCCTCACTGGGACCGCCAGGCATACGGTCGCTCCCGAGTCGGCAGTCGTTCTACTTCGCGGCCTCGTCCAAGAAGCTCTCGACGCCTAAGCCGGTCTTCTTCCGCGCGCTCGTCGATGGGCCCTACGGATCATCTGCACGTGTCCGGTGGGGCGACCACTCAACGGTCCTTGTCATCTGCGGAGGGTCGGGTGTTAGCTTCGGCATTGCAATCTTGACGTACGTATGCGAATGCATCGCCAGTCGGGATCGACAGGGGCCCGGTGGCAAGGGCGGTCGACACTTCATCACGCGCCGGGCGCGCTTCGTCTGGATCGTCCGAGAGTTCGGTCAGTAGTCCGTTAGCGGCGAGTTCAAACACACCCCCGCGCACTGCGTGCCTGAACTAACTCAAGGGTCCCGTTCTGCTCTTCAGCCGAAGTCCTCTGGGTCTCGAACCTCATCCGGCGGTGCCTCGACCTCGTGCCCGCCACCCAGCTCCAGGTCGATATATTCGTTACCAACTTTGCGTCTTCCGCAAACAAGTCAATCTATAACCCAGAGTTTGCCGAGGGCGATGAGCTCGCCCCACCCAAGCCGCGCTTCGCCCGCGACGGCGGCCAACGCTCGCGGTCAAACTCGAACGATTCGCTCAACTCTGCGCTCTCTGTCGATAGCAACACAGACCTCGCTTACCTTGCTGACCGCGGCGACACCGAAGCTCAGGAGGACCGCCGGGACTCGGTTCTCGAGCTTACCAACTTCGATGAGGACCAGGACGTCGAGGACGAGGAGAGGCCACGCGCCGAGCTCGAGCTATCGAAGAGCGTCAAGAAGCAGGGTCGTATCCTCCGCGCCAGATCGCGAAGGAAGACGCTCGCCAAGCAGCGGCCCCCTATCGAGGCGAAGGACGCTTTCGAAGCCCCGCCTACTCACGCGCAGGAACACCACTACCCGCCGTTGCCCTTCGTTACGGGTGGCCTCAACTCAAGCCAGATTCTTCCGCCGTCGGCACGCAACTTTGTCTCCCCCTCGCCATCATACCACTCGTCACCGCTCTTCTTGCCCGAGGACAAGGCAACCCTTCTCCGATCGCCAGATCCTGCGGCCTCGATCTCCTTCCCTCAGTCGCGGAGCAATAACCGGTTCTCCCTTCAGTCGGATAGCAATTTTGCCGAGTCATACTCCTCTCACGACACCGCTCCTCACAACGGCGTCCCCTTCGAGCGGCCTCGGTTCGATTCGTTCAACTCACTGCGCGACTCGGGCGCCGCCACGCCTGCCGAGTCCATCGACCAGAACTCGATTTTGGGCACTGGCGAGAGCACGCGCGGCCTTGTCGGTGGTGCATGGGACGAGCACCGGCAGAGTTTTGTCCGTGTTGACGTCGAGAGCGAGGATAAGGGGCAATGGATGGATGAGGGCGATGAGGAGGATCTCAATATCGTCGCCGAGATGGCCCGGCCGGGCCGGCCGAAACTGGAGAAGATCATCCAGGAGGAGGTCGATGCTGCTGAGGGTACTATTGCCATCGCCTGTGCGTCCTTTCCATTCCTTGCGGTTCGCCACATGCCACCCTTCTGACTGTAGCCTTATCTTTTCATCTGCAGCCTGTGGACCTGTCTCTCTCAACGCTACAGTCCGCAATGTGAGGCCGTTCTCGTCCTCTTTCCATGGCCGAGCTATTGCTGATCTTTCTCGCATTCAGATTGCCGCCTCACTTATCTCGCTCTCTCGAGCAGGGTCCAAGGGTCGCGCGGGCCACATTGCGCAGATCTACAGTGCGTCTGGTTTCCTTTTCTCCCTTCTCTCCCTCCCGTAATGCTGACGCCGTTCTCTTTGGTTTACCTCCAGCCGAGGAGTACGGCTACTAGTCACCTTCCCTGATGTGACGTCGCCACTCAAAAGGGGCGGCGACCGCATCGATCTCTCTGTTGGACTCTTCCTTCATTTATCTCTCTTTCCGTCTCGAACGTTTTACCCCTTTTTACCCGTGCTTACGTTCCGAATTTTTTGCTTGCTACTCTTATTTTCTGTCTTTCTGGTCCTTCTCTCGGCCCTTCGATCCCCCTTTCTGTTCTCTTTCTTACTTTCACTGTCCCATGAATACTTTTTCTAAGTTCCTCTCTTATCAAGAACAATGTTATGGTGAGACGTCTCCTGTCTGCTTGCCTATCCCGACTTGAGGGCCAATTGTTTCCGGAGCATCTTGAGTGACTGCGCCGTCTCCATGCGCGGGGCGTCGCGTCGAAGCAACATATAGGGCGACGCGCCTGTCGCCTTCCTCTCTCCCTCCTCTCTTCTACTGATCACCGCACTCTTAACCGTCCTTTACCTCTTAAGCACTCGAAAAAGTATGGGTCTCACAGGCTGGCTTCACTGGACGAATTGCAACGTGTGTGCTTTGCTCGTGCTCGCTGTCTGCCGTCTGCCGTCTCTACCTCTCTCATGCCCATGTGCTTTCCTCCATTTGTCTACCTGTGTACACCAGCCATCTGGGGGAGATGCTCTTATCGGCGACGTGCTTTCGAAGACCTTCTCGGTGAGTCGGTCTTCTTCCTCTCATATCTGTCGTCGATCTTTGATGAATCGTGATCGTCTACCCTCGCGCGACAGGCTACCCCAAGCACCTCCTCCTCCTTCAAGTCCCACACCATCGTCTCCTCCTATCGTGCCTCCTTCCCAACACCACCACCAACAGGGTCTGTCTTAGCAGAAGCGAGTGCACCGTCCACATCCGACCGCCAGCTTTGGACGGTGCTCTCGACGGCTTCGCCCTACGCGTATGCCCTGCTAGAGAACTCAGCCGCCTTACAAGAGGAGGAGAGGACCCTTCTCGTCGGAGCTACGCCTCCAAATGGGCTCTTTGAACTGCTCCGGGCCTTGAGAAGCGGGTTCGTCGCGCCTGGGTCTGGGGGGAAGGGTGTCGGAGTGAGTGCGCCGGAGTTGTGTCGTTGTTGCCGTTGTTGCAGCTCGCTTTCGTTTGACGACGGACGAGCGACGAAGCATCTTCTTGCCTTTTCTGACTGACCATGGCGTCGCGGGCCTTAGACGACCGACATGGGCACGTCGGCTGCGAGCAAGACGAAGCAGCATCTGACGTCGGTGCGGATTGACGCGACGACGATGGAGGTCCGTCTTCCTACAACCGAGGCCCACGCCGTCTGCCCACGAGAAGGAGGACTAAGAGCCTTCCCATTCCTGCACAGATACCTCTTGTGCGACCAGGAGGGCAAGGCATCTCAAATCCCTTGACGTCAGGTGGCAAGCGGGAGATCGAATGGGTCGTCCGGTTTGGTTACGTCAAGAATCGGGGCATTCTCATCGAGGTGTGCCTGTGCTCTTGTCACATTTCTCCCTTTTTTCCTCCGCACGTCTCCTGATTTGTTTCTCATCCAAGGCGGAGTATGTTCCCGCGACACTGCCTGCCGAAGCAGTGGCCGATCCGGACGCGTTCCTCTCGGAGTTCCTCGTCTCCCTCCTCCCGCCCATCGATGATCTCCGCCACACATCACCGAAGCGGAGCGCTGAGGCTTGGCGACGAGTAGGCGTCAAGGACGCTTCGCAAGGGTGGGAGGACCCTGTCGAACGAGGGCGGAGGAGCGCTTTCCTCTTGCTTGAGATACTGAGGGCCGAGAGCATGGTCTGATGACGATGACAATGAAAAGTCTCGCTTGTCCGGATTGCCTGCAGCGGGGCCTCGCCTTTCCCCGTCCCTCTCACACATCCTATTGCTCAACCTTGCGCCAGATCGGCGGGCATGGGCATCGGTCGAGCTAAGCTCTGGTCATGATCGGCAGAGGCAAGCCGACATCCCCGCTGACAAATCAAAATTTGGAGGGAGTCCGTCCTTCTGCAGCGTTGTGAGGAATAAAAGCAGTCATCGTCGGCGTGCATAAATGGAACGGACCATCGATCGACGCTCTCGCGTGTTTGTACTCCTCGACACCGGAAGTCGATCAGCCTTTTCCTCTCTTTCACAACAAAGGTCAAATGATCCGCTCGCTCGCATCAAATCCACTGCGTCGCCAAGCGGCCGGAAGCATCGGCCGCGCCGTCATCGTCCCTCCAGGACGCTGTGTGTAAGGCGACAACGAAGTGACACAGGATCGGCAGCCAATCAAGGCTGGCCGGAACGTCTCAAAGATATTATGATAGGAGACTGAAGACTTGGCCGACTATCCTCTTGCGAAAGGTATGGCAGAGGGCTCCGATGGGCCGTTTAAGATTTGAGCGGAGTGGTTTTGATCGTCGGAAGCTTGTCCAAGGAGAGGGATGTTTAACTCAGTCGAACGCGCACAATGCATGTCTCTCCTTGTCTCTTGTGAGGTAACTTTCTTGAGGTCTCCGCTCACCCTCCTCTTGCGTCAGTGCACAGCCTCGCTGAAACCATCAAACTTTTGATTCTTTCATTGGCTTCTGCTGTGCATACGCCGGCGACAAAGAAAGTTTAAGGAGCGGGCGGGGGTAGCGGACCTTGCAGTCGTCGTACGGCGCACCTCCTTGACATCATCTTGCACCCGCTGCCGCCTGCGCTCGTGATATTCTGTGCTGGTGTCAATCTCGACGGTTCCAAATGACTTCCAAGTCTGACACTCCCTTTGTTCACAAGCTTGCAGGAACACGTGGGGCTGTCCCACTGATCTGCTGCCTCTCCCCAGCGTCTGTCAAAAGTCGACCGTGATCTGGCGTACATTAAGCAGGCTGCCGCCCACCCCGTGACCCCCTCGCGCGAGCGTTTTGCCCCCAGACTCCTTCGGCGTCTCCGGCGTCTCACTCACTCTCGGAGAGTTTCGCGCCCGCGGTGAACACAAACATGGTCTCGCATGTCCAAGACCGAAACGTGGGCTCGATCATTCCTCTTCCTGTTCCTGAATGCTATGTCTAGCCTTTCATCCGACACCCTATACATCAAGGGCCAGCCTCTTGGGCTCAGAGCTTCGACCAGTGACGATCCCAAGAGGGCCTCAGCTTTTACGGCGTCTCCTAGCCCTGCAACACCGACCATCAAAGCGAATATCCCAGCTGGCTCAAGCCCTCCTCCCTACAGGAGCTCCCCCAACGTTCCAGCGAGGCTCTCCGCATTTCCCATTCCTCGCTTTCTCCTCCTCGCGCCCGCCAGCCATGCCCCCGCCTTGCTCCCCTTTCCAAGTGCCGCCGCACGTGATTCGCCAGGCGCCTCGCCGCGACAGCCCACCTCCCTCGCCCGCCCCCTCGCACTCATCGGGGTCATCTTCATCCCGGGCGCCTCACCGGAGTCGGACAACGCTTGCCTGCGTCTACTGTCGGTCCAGGTGAGTGAACAATTTTCTCTTCCTCCTTGCGCCTGGTTTGTTCTCCTTCCTCGCTCTCGCCGCTCCCCCACGCTTGTGCGTTCCGCATCTCATTGGGCGAAGAAGATTGGGAGCCCGCGGCCTCCGGTCCCGAGGCGGGTCCGCTGAGATTGCGCGCACATGGCTGCTTTCCTCCGTTCTCATCGGCCTGGCGATGAACGCCTCCTCTTTCCTCACAGACAACTCTTTGTATAACGAATGAGACTAACGCCACACTCCTCCTCCCGCCACCGTTCGTCGGAAACTACCCAATCATCCCATTCGTCCCCTTGGTCTCTCTTCCTTGGTCTCGTTCCGCTTAAGGCGCATCAAGTGCGACGGCCAATCAACCTGCACCAGCTGCACGCAGCGAGCCAAGCCGTGCGAGTACAAGCACGTCGCTCCCGGGGTCAACAAGGCCATCAAAGAGCGCAAGGCCATGCTCAAGGCCCGCAAATCGCTCTCCCCTACGGCTGTCCACACCTCCTTCTTGTCCGTCACGGCTACGACTGCAGCTGGCGGCGCTGCTTCGTTAGTAGGACGCCACCATCCTCGCTCGCCTCGCCGGACATCTGGAGGCGTCCACACTCGAGCGCCCACGACTTCCGTCAGTGATTGTTTCTCTGTATTCCTTTCCTCTGAATCAAGACAGCGGACACATGCACATCTCCCTTCTGGTTTCTCTCTGGTTCCGACTTACTGATACTTGTCCCTTCCCATCTTCCTTCTCCGTTCTCAAATATCTGCGCTTGTCTTCCGCCTCTTCCTTTGGCTTGGCCGTCCCCATCTCCTCTCCTCTCCTCTCTCACAGCCTACCCTCCCACGGTACAATCCGGTCACAGCAGGCGCCCCCTTCTATCCCTCAGTTCTCCAGACTTCGCCGACATTTGTCGAATTCCAAAGCGCCCGACACCCCTCGTTCGATGGCTTTTCTCCCGTCGACCCTTTCTTTGCCGCCCCAATCTCCCCGGCCTCGTCGGCGTCGTCCGTTTCGCTCGCCTCCGCCTCGCCTGCCCCAACGCCTAGCAGCGGCGTTTGGGGCAACGAGCTCCAGCTGCAGCAACAGCAGTACTCTGAACAGGCGCCACCTCACGCGTACATCTTAGCAGCTCCTCCTCCTTTGCCATCAGCGCCCGCTGCCTCCCGCCAGCACTACCCGCCAGTCTACCCATCGTACCCACCTCTCGACTCGGCGACGCCTTCGTTCTTCAACACACCCTGCTCCTCCGAGTCGTCCATCTACTCGACCTCCGCGCCCCTCGCTGATCCGACGCTCGTCGATTATCCCCGACTCTCCTTCTCCATATCCTCCTCCGGCAACACCATGGGCGGCGCCAGTTCGCTTGACCCGGCCCTTGGGACCCCAATGACAACTTCGTCGTACCCTTCGTCGCCTGCGGGGTACCTACCTCTCTATCACCTAGGGACGGCCCCCTCCTCCCGGCGACATTCAACGGCCGACGGATCGCTCTCTGCCCTCGGCTTTAACAGCGTCGGCATGACCAGCAATGGCTCATTTTCCACCTCCTCTCAGGGCTTCTCATCTAGCCAGCAGCAGTCCGGCACGGGCGCTGCCACGTCAGCGCCCTCTCCGGTGTACATCACCAGCTTCACATACGGCTCGCTCGGCGAATCTCTCCGGCCTGAGACGCCCGCTAGCTCGTGGTACACTGAAGAGCTGCTCGCTCTTACAGATGATGCTGGCAACGGGGGATCGAATAGCTCGTTCGTTAGGTTCGAGCCAGCGACCTCGTCGACCTATGTGGACTCGGACTCATACGCCATTCAACTCTGAGTGTGCCTCGTGTGCTTCGTCGTCCGTCTTCTCTCTTTGGTTCAGACTTCTTTGCTTTCATTGTCGCTTTCAGTCGTATTCACCTTGCTCTTTCTCGTTGATGGCCCCCTCTCGTGTAGTCCTTGCTGTTTGTAGTCTTCTTCTCCATATTTGCTTATGTCCTCATGTGATGACCCCACTTTTTTCCCTTCCCTCCAACTGCCCTGCCCACCGAGAGAACCAGTCCAGGTATCTGACTCGACGCCAAGAAGAGACGGCGAGCTAAGCTTCTACTGAGTTCGAGGGAACCCCCGAGAAAATCGATTCGGGCGCGCGAGCGCACACTCTCCTTGCTTGCGTTCAGGGGCCAACGACGTACAGCCTCAACGGAGAACATCCACACAGCCTCGGCACCGCCCTCTCTCTCTCTTCCTCCCTGTGAACCGAAGCCCTCTCGCTCGGAGCGATGAATCGAAAGGATTGGGTCTCCTGGTCTCTGTTCTTCTTGCCTCAGCCGGCACCACTGGTTGACTTGGAGGTCGTGCCATTAAAGCCATATTGATACTCAGAAGCGAGAAATGAAGGACAGAAGAAGGAATCTAGAGAGTAAACTACTGGACGGATCAAACCTGTGAGTACAAGTAGACCGTCATCAGCTGAACATCCTCCGAGGAGCCGGCGAGCGAGACGACGCACGAGACCGTCGTAGAGGCTGAGAGCTTGGATAATGGATGGATCCTTCTTGGAGCCCTCGACAAACTCGTCGAACGAGAGCGACTGGTCGGCATTCTTGTCCATGTCGGCGAAAATCTGGATGAAACCAGCAGCGGGGGAGGGGGAGTCAGTGGGCAAAATGGGCAAGGCGTTAGGTGACAAGGGAACTGTAGGTAGACCTTGTTGACACGCTACACAGACGAGCATACAAGAATGAAACAATGTCATCAGTTTCTGGCAAGCAAGTAAGGCGAGGGCAACGAACCTCCTCGGGCATGACCTTTCCGAACGGCGGGGTGGCAGCGCCATTGCGGGTCTCCTTCGACTCAGTCATCCGGAAGATGGCCCGAATCTGGATATCGATCATCATTGTCTCAGCGAGGGAGAGAGGACGAAGGGGAGGGGGGATTCCGTAGAGTTGAAGAGCTGCATAGGACGCACGATTCGGAGCATCTCTTCCCGGGAGATGAAGCCGTCGTCATTGACGTCGTAGAGAGCGAAGGCCCCTGTTGAAACAAGTGTCAATTGTAGCTCGTCGAAGAGTAAGATTGAAGGGCGTAATGCATACATTTCAACTTCTCCTCGAGTGTTCCTCTGCATTTAATCAAGTCAGTTCGTCGGCAGGATGTCTCTCTCCGCGACACGCTGCCGGAGACGCACCGGCTGGTGACGGAGAGGGCGGTGATGAACTCCTTAAAGTCAATCTTGCCCGACTTGTCGGCGTCGAAGACCCGGAAGATGAGTTCGGCGCTGGATTCGATCGCGTCATCGTCGTCAGCCAACAGACATATGTGCGTGCGTTGAGAGTGTCACATACAACTCTTCTGAGTTGCCGTCCGGGAAGAAGCCAGCGTAGAGCTTCTTGAAGGCCTCTTTGTCAAGCTGCCCGCCAGGGACCTCCTTGGCGTAGCTCTTGTACCTGCGGACAGCCGAGACGTTGAGTTCAACGATACGTTTTCCACAAGCTGGGTGTATAGACTCCACGAGACGTACCACTGCTTGAGCTCCTTCTTCTCAACTAAAATATTCACGGAACGCAAGAGAGGCAGCTCGTCAGTCGCTTGCAAAATGGGATGACACACAAATAGATATCGAAGAGCGACAGGAGCAATAACAGCTTCACAGCTCCCACAATCGCTTTGATTCCTCTCTCTGTGGAGATGCACAAAACAAGGTCTAGCCGCTTGGAATTGGGCATGGGCCGTCGAATGAGGACGAGCCATGACAGCAGCCGCAATGCATGGGGCTTGCGCGCGCTCGCTCGACAACGTCGCCCTTCGTTCATGCCGTTCGCATTTCTGGGAAAGAAAAAAATCCTCGGTTTGATCCCAGAAATATATTCCTTACTCTGCTTCTCCTCTCCCGTGCGATCTGTTTCAAGCGGAAGAGGACGACGCACAGTTGGTCGCCTTCGTTAGGTCCGAGATCTGAGCCGGGGAGAGCTTGCTTGACTTGTTTCCCTGCGAGGTAGATAACCAAACCTCCAGCGTCAGAGCCCCGAAAGCCTTCCAAAGGTCGTCCGAGGCCGAGGAGATGATACTGACCATCTTTGCTGTTGGTTGGTTGTC
Source organism: Tausonia pullulans (assembly GCA_951802195.1). Classification (NCBI taxonomy): domain Eukaryota; kingdom Fungi; phylum Basidiomycota; class Tremellomycetes; order Cystofilobasidiales; family Mrakiaceae; genus Tausonia; species Tausonia pullulans. The sequence continues at coordinate 737,202 of OX637623.1, read as the reverse complement.
TGACTAGTTCGGGTTCCGGACCGGGGTGTGTTCTGTGTAAGAGAGCGAGAGAGAAGGCGAGATGGGCAGAGAGCTAGCGACAAGACAGGCAAGAAAAGGCGAGGGAGTGAAGTAGAAGGGGATGTGCGTTGGAGGGCAGATAGGCTAGGAGAGGACTAAGAGAAGAAGGTGAGACGAGCCTGTGGCTGTGTAGAAAACAGGAAGGGGGAAGGGGAGCGAGGAACCTGGACTTGGCGGCGCGGAGTAAAGCCGATCCCGCCGTTGCTTACTGCCTCTCCTCTCGCCCTTCCATCCTTCCTCATTAAGGGCAAGGCGGCTCACAGCCTGTACCACACAGGAAAGTTGATGTGAATGAAAAAAAAGGCGGCGTCAGAGTACAGAGAGGGAGAAGGAAAGGAGAGGAACCGTAGACTGCCGCCCATAGGATCCATCCATGTACCACCCCCGCACCCTCTCTACGAACATCTCACTCAACTCCCGCTTGCTCTCACCCTATTCGCGCATAAGACAAGAGGCGAGCGCATTGATCCCAGGACTCGGGTACATCGGGTTGGGCGAGAGTTCCCCATGCCGCTTTTGAAGCTAGATGCGTCTGACCAGTGCCGGCGGCAACGCGCGCCCGTACCATTGGAGGATTATGGAGGTAAGAGAGAGTATTTTTGATCTCGCTTGGCCCATCAATTGAATCCATAAGAGAAGAAAGAAGAAGTGAGAGTGGTTTCCTTCGTGACGGCATCCCCGCCAGGCCGAGGCTCGCCAGGAGCAAGGGAGCTCTCGTGCGAGCCAAGTCGCGCGCTGGCCGCTCGCCACTCGCTCGTTCTCCTCGACCCAGCACTCCACCATCTCGCGTGTCCTCCCCCTCCCTCGCGCCATCGATTCACATGTCCACCCAACTCCCGCCAGGATGGTCTGAGCAGTGGTTCGTCAGATACACTCTTTGCTATGCCTCATGAACCATCACGGGAGGGGAGGGACGAGCAAGAACGTGCGCTTCTTGCTCGTTCTCGTTCCTCCTCTCCTCTGCCGGACTAGCACTGATGTCTTGCCTCTCTCCCTCGCCTCTCACGCACATCTGCGCTATAGGGATGAGGCAGGCACGCCCTTCTACGTCAGTGAGTACCCTGACCGCTCTATTCTCTCGGCATCGCCCTCCGATCGTGCTTTGCTGGCTTGCTCTCCCTTCCTCGGTCCTCGCCTCTCTGACGCTGCTGCTTTCTCTCTCTCCTCCTTCTCCCTTACCACCTTTCTGTCTTCCTCCCTCCCTAACCCAAGGCCCCGAAGGCCAGTCGCAGTGGGACCCGCCCGCCTTTGACCCTGCCTCGCTCGCCACATCGCCTCCCCCTGCCCAAGCGCCTGTCGCCCCTTCGGGCGGCAACCCCCGTCGCAGGCAGTACGCTGCCGCCCAGGCCGCCTATGTCGACTCGGCCCCGGCCCCAGCCGCAGGAGGATACGACCCGAGCGTTGCCGCAGGAGGGTACGCCCAAGAGCAGCTCTTCACCCCAGGCTACGGCCAGGACCCTAAGGTCGCGGCCGGCCAGCAGCAACCCGCGTACGGATCGGGAACCTACGGCACCGCCCAGGGCGGCTACGTCGGTGGGGCTGAGTACGGCCAGGCGCCCGTCCAGGGTCAGGTCAACGCCATGGGCGCACTCTCGAACCAGATGGGCAGCATGGCCCTTGGAGGCGAGAACCTCAACGTGAGTCGCGAGCGAGATGGGGCGAAGCGAGTTCGCGAGGAGCCGGTAGAACACGCATTTGCCAGCACGAGAGAAGCAAGTGCTGCCTGTGCATGGCTCGAGTGTTATAGTGGGGCAAAATTGGGCTCTCTTATCGCGAAGGAGAAGAGTCATCAGAGACTAAGGGCCGTCGGTCAACGGGGGAGACCGTCGGCCGGAGCAAGCTCCCAACTCGCGTGTCGAAGATCGGACGAGAGTCATCTTGTGCTTCGCTGGCCTCGCTTCTGGCGCCTTGGAGGTCCAAATTCGGCCCAGTGTCCCCTGTCGTCTCCTTGTCCAAGTTTGAATGGCTCAGATGAAGTTGAGGAGTCTGGCCTGACTCCAACTGGCCCATGCAAGACGTGTCATGTCCCGCTCGAGCCTTCTTCCCTTGCATTCGCGCATCCACGCATCCACGCATTCACGCATCGAGCCCGACTGGCTGACTGCTTTCATTCACCCCCTTCTCGCCCTGCCAGTATCCGATACATGTCACGAACCTCGTTGGCCTCCAGCCGGATGTCCAGCAGCTCGAGGCGCCCCCTCCTGCCGTCCGCCTTCCATCGAACGTGAGTGGCGCGCTCCAGGTCATGACGCTCGCTCGCGTGAGGTCTACATTCCTCTCCGGTTGACCTGTCCACCTCCCACTTGCGTATCATCAACCCACAGGCGGCCCTCTCCCAGAATCCTGCGACGATCCCGGACCACAGCTACATGCGCTCGACGCTCAATGCGGTTCCGCGCACCAACTCGCTCCTCAATAAATCAAAGCTCCCGCTCGCCCTCGTGCTTAGCCCCTTCCGCTCGCTCAAGGAGGGTGATGTGAGTTGTCGTGCCCTCCAGGTCAACACGTTTGACGATGGCTGACCACAGCGCTCTACCTCTCGTCAGGAGGCCATTCCTGTCGTCAAAGACACAGTCATCGCCCGCTGCCGCCGATGCCGTGCCTACATCCACCCCTTTGTAACCTTCATCGAGGGCGGCAACCGCTGGAAGTGCCCGATGTGCAACCTCTCGAACGAGGTCCCCCAACTGTTCGACTGGAACCAGGTCACAAACCAGCCCGCTGACCGCTGGAAGCGCGACGAGCTCAACTGCTCTGTTGTCGAGTTTGTCGCCCCGACCGAGTACATGGTCCGGCCCCCTCAGCCACCGTGCTACGTTTTTGTCATTGACGTCTCCGAGGCCGCGGTCAAGACTGGTGCGTGCCTGCCCTCTCACACGCGGTTTATGTACGCGCCGTCACTGATTCGCGCTCCTCTCCTCCAGGCATGGTCGCCACAGCTGCGCGCACAATTCTCGAGTCGCTCGACCGCCTCCCGAACGAGGACGGCCGGACAAAAGTCGCCATCATTGCCGTCGACATTTCGCTTCACTTCTTCTGCATTCCCGTTCGTCCCTGCTCTTGCACGTTTCATGTTACCCGTTGCGTCGAGACTTAGACGCGTACTTTCCCTCTCCCACATTTCAGCCCGGCACGACGGACCCGACGATGCTCGTTGTCTCGGACATCGACGACATCTTCCTCCCCAAGCCCTCGGACCTGCTCATCAACATCAACGAGTGCCGCGCCGGTCTCGACAACCTCCTCGGCCGGCTCAGCGACATGTTCAAGGACACCTTCGTCCAGGGCAGTGCCCTCGGAGCTGGTCTTCAGGCAGCCTATAAGCTCGTCGTGCGTCATAATCTCTCTCTCCGTTGTGACTCGCTTTTGATCGAGCCTGTCTCCCCCAGTCAAGCATCGGCGGCAAGATCATCGCCCTTACATCGACACTTCCGACGCTCGGACCGGGTGCCCTCAAGAACCGCGAGGATCCGAAGGTTCTAGGAACCGCCAAGGAGTCGACACTCCTCCAGGCTGCCGGGCCGTTCTACAAGACGTTCTCGATCGACTGCTCACGCGCCCAGGTTTCGGTCGACATGTTCCTCTTCTCGGGCCAGTACACGGACATTGCGACGCTCTCCTGTCTCCCCCGATACACCGGAGGTCAGACCTACTATTACCCTTCGTTCAACGCCGCCCGGTCCGAGGACGCCATCAAGTTCGCCCACGAGTTCGGCGAGGTCCTCGCGTCCAAGATCGGACTCGAGGCCGTCATCCGTGTCCGTGCATCGCGCGGTCTCCGAATGAAGGCGTTCCACGGCAACTTCTTCATCCGGTCAACGGACCTCCTCTCGCTCCCCGCGGTCCCCATTGACCAGTCATACGCGATCGAAGTCGAGCTCGAGGACAACATCACTGCTCCCTGGGTTGTCCTCCAGGCCGGAGTCCTCCACACGACCTGTTTCGGCGAGCGCCGCATCCGGGTTATTACTCTCGCTCTCCCGACGACAGACAATATCACCAACCTGTTCGCGTCGGCGGACCAGGTCGCGATCGCCACGCTCCTCGCCAACAAGGCCGTCGAGAAGACGATGCAGTCCAAGCTCGAGGATGCCCGCGAGTTTATTACCAAGCAACTCGTCGACTACCTTGTGGCCTTCAAGGCGGCCACCCAGGCCGGAGGCTCGGGCGCGAGCACCCAGCTCGCGATCCCGGACAATCTCCGACACCTCCCGCTCCTCCTCCTTGGCCTCCTTAAGCACGTCGGCATTCGCGAGAGCTCGCAGATCCCGCCCGATATGCGCGCCTACGCACAAGCTCTTCTCACAACGCTACCCTCGCAGCTCCTTGTGCCTTACCTACACCCGAGGTTTTACGCGCTTCACACGATGCCAGACGAGGTGGGTCATGCACGCTCGCTCTGCCCTTGCTTGAAAGCTTGAGTCCTGACCAGATCTTCCCCATCCCCTCACCAGTGCGGCACCATCGGTCCGGAGGGCGTCATAATGCCCGAGACGATGAACCTCACGAGCGAGCGGCTCGAGCGGCATGGTCTCTTCCTCATCGAGGACGGCCAAAACATCTTCCTTTGGGTCGGCCGGGATGCCGTCCCCCAGCTCATCATGGACGTGTTTGACCTGCCGTCGTACGCCGAGCTCCCGGGTGGAAAGGTAAAGGCTCTCTTTCTCTCTCATCCCATCTACCTCCCGCCGGCGGGACCATGAATACTGATCCAAATTATTCCCTTGTTTCGCTTAGGCCACCCTTCCGCTCCTTGACAACTCGTTCTCCCAACGTGTCAACGCAGTCATTGGCAAGACGCGCGAGTGGCGTCGAAGTCCCTACCGGGCACACCTTTACATCGTCAAGGAGGACGGCGAGCCCGCCCTCCGACAGTGGGCGCTCTCGGCGCTCGTCGAGGACCGGTTTGACAAGACGCCGAGCTATAGCCAGTGGATTAGCACCCTTAGGGACAAGGTCAACACCTCCGGCTAGGCGAATGATAGGGGGCCTCTGAGGTTGGGGGGTTGAGTTGGGTTGGTGACAGCTAGATAATGTCATGTCAGTTTCTTGACCGACGTGGACCTTATTTCCCTGAAGAGAAAGGCGAGCGTTTGACCTTCCAAAGTAAGAATGGCCTGGCCAGCCCTGTCGAATGAGAGATCCAAATCGGCATCCGGTGGCTGTCGTGCTGCAGAATCGTGGACGTCCGCACCGTACGCCCTGCACCATCTGATCTCATCTCTTCATGCGCTCCATAGTGGAAAACATCAGTCCTTCGATCAGCTGACAGTCGATACACGGACATGTTTTGTTGTAGGCTTTGGCCGTCGGTTGTTGCTATCAGCTCGGACAGTGGTTCTGTCTCACGTAGCGCGTTCATTTACCTCAAGCGCGCGCACCCTCAACCTCCGTCGCGTGGTGCTGCTTCCGCCGGCCAGCCGGAACTTCCTTCACACGACATCTCGGCTTGATATGATATCTATCTAGGCAACGCAGTGCTGTTTGTCGTGGGGTCACTTTCGCTCTCCCTCCCTTCTCGCTTCGCTTGAGGGACCCCCACACGAACGTCGGCTCCTGTCTTCCCTCCTTTCCTCCCTCTTTGGCACCCTCTTCGATTCCTTCTCAGAGAGTGATCCGTGCCCCCTAGCGTCCCACCCTGGAGAGAGATTACCGGGCGAAGTTGGCGAACCTATTGTCATCCATTCCAAAGGGGTGAACGGAGGAACGCCGGGCCGCTGCTTGACCTGCCTGGTCCTATGTCGCAGGAGGCCGACGCCCTCCTATGTCCACCGCGACTGACTTTCCTTGCTTCAGACGCGGCAGTGTCCCCTCTCAACGGAGCGCAAGTTGTGGAACACGCAACGAGTCCTCTTCCTCCTCTTCCTCCCTCCTGCAGCCGGCAATCGTCTCTACGCGTGGCGGATTATGTCTTCCTCTTGTCTCCTCTGTTATGTGAGATCAGCGGTGAGGATGACGCTCTTCCTGCCCCCGCCACACGAGTGGCTTACTTCCCTCCAACCATCGCTTCATCGTTCCCTCAATCGTGCCTTTCTCGCAGCCCGTACTCCATAGCCTGATGCTTAGACGTTTTTCGCTTCATCTCCCGTCGAATTCTTTCTAGGCTCTTTCTCTCACGTTCGTTGAGATATCATTACTCCCTGCTGGCCGGCGTCTCCTTGTACAAGCCCGTCCGCTGATACAGCTTCCTCCTCCCTTCCTTCCTTTCTCCTCTCCACTTTAGACTTTGATAGTCGCTCCCGTCTTCAGTATCAACCTTTATTATCCCTTACCAATTTCCCCTCCTTCTAACCGATGCTTACCCCCGTCCTTCTTGGCAAGGCCGCGTTCGCCTCGCTGGCCAGCCGGCAAGCTCGATGTTATCGATGGATCTTGGACTCACTGAGGCAGACAGGCGCCGATCTTAGACTTATATTTCTATCCCCTAAGTCTACATCACTGCCGTTGAAGACGATAGTGCCAATCACAATATCCACAACAACAACGACGGAGGAAAACACAACAATAAGGGAGGTGCAGCAGCTGGTGATAACGACAATGGAGCTGCCACAGGTGGGGCAAAAACATGGGGGACCCCTTGCGTGAGTGTGAACGTATCACCTTTTGATCGAGAGCCTCGCGACTGATCTCCATCACTCTCTCCGCCCGCATAGAACCGAGGCCCCGGCCACGTCGTTACCCCACAGGCAATAATGGTGGAGCCGCCGGCCCTATTGTCTTTCTGCCCACCGAAATCCTCGCTACTAGAAACGACGTTCGTACCCGTCCTTGTCCTTGGCCACGCCCGTCGCTTGGTCGGTCCTGGCAGCTCTTCTTCTAACCCCAGAATAACGCTTATAGCAAACAACCTCCAGAACTTCAAGGGAACGAAGGGCGGAGACGCCCATTCCGTCTTTTCTTAAGGCAACAAGTTCATCTCTGCGAGTCGTCGCTCCCGTGGTAGCTGTTAAATAAATTGGTGGCTGACGATCTCGCTCCCTCAGAACAGCGCCATCTTCAACTTCGCCACGCCGTTATTGACCGGTCGTGCTCTCAACAGCAGAACGGCGAGCTTCCCTTTTCTTCGATCCTCTCCTATACTTCTCCTTTCGTCTCTTAGCTCCCCTTCAGCGCGGGCTGACGAGCGCAGATTGTATGTCTAGTTTCATCGAGCTCCAAAAAAAAAACTCAGAGCAAACGAACTGTGAAGGGTTTTGAAAACTATCACATGCGTTCCATCAATCAATCTTCTGCTTGGAATCTCCTCTCTCTGTTTGTCTCAAGAGGGTCGATGACTGCATGACGCCGAGATGGAGCGCGTGGGCGCGTTCCAGGTTAGGATTTTGAACACGCACCAATTGGACAAGTTAAGTCCTCGTCTCAGCTCGAGCGAAGGAGAGCTCACCGTCACACTCTCTCATGCGCCCATCCACCTCCCCCGCAGTGTACACGAGAGGAGCAACTATAAACCCGAAGAGAAGATGTCGTGATGAGCGAACCGATCGTCACGCCTGTTCTCTGTCCTTGCTCTCTCTCAAATTAGACAGCCCTGACATTCTCCAAGGGGGATTCAATAAGTAATAAAACACGGCAAACAGAGTATTGCCCTCTTCTCCTCCGTCTCCGGCCTACTTGCGAGCGGGGGCAGCGGCGCGCTGGGCGTCCGTCTGGTCGTTCCCCTTGAGGTCGACGCCCTTGTGCTGGGGCTCACTGGGGGGTGAGTCGGCTGTCCAGGATGTTGAGGGGTTGAGCGTCTTGAAAGGGTTGTTGAGATCTGTGCGAAGAAGGGAGGGTCTCAGCTTCCAGATGGTGCTAGTCTGACAGGACAGATCGACTCACAGACGGTGGCCTAGATAGGATCGGGATGCGAGACAGGATAGACAAGCCAGTCAGTGTACGCTCTCTCTAAGGGATATATCCGGATGTGGGTTGGACGAGCATAAGCGAGACCTACACCGATGACCAAGATGCCTCCAAGAACAACCTGGGAAACGGGCAGAAGAGCGTCAGGACAAACTCGGTGATCTCGATCCCGAGGCGAGTTCGAGAGATGACAGCCAACGCACAGCGGTCCCAATCGGGCCGCGCTCCTTGATGCTCGGCTCCTGAGGAGGAGGAGGCGTTGGCTCAGAAGTAGCCCGGTCTCCGCTGGCGTAGGAACGGCAGGCAAGCCGAAGGGGCGTGGAGGAGGAAGCGACGGAGGAAGAAGAGCAGGAAGAGGCGACCGAACGGGTGGCACGAGCGAGGCGAAGAGACGTGGACATCGTGATGTTGAGAGCGATCGAGAGGGCAGGAGAGAGGTTGAACGGAGATTGAGGGAGAGGTCTTGGATGGTGGTTGGGGAACAGAGAGAACGCTGTGGCATGAAATGGAAGGCTGCGTTCCTCCCTCCCGAATGACGAAGGAAAGCGTGACGGATGACGTTCCCCAGATCAGGTCAACGAGTATATCGGAAGGGGCGTTCCGGGCGGAGGTGATGAGCGATAAGACCAGAGAAATCGGCTGCTTCCGAGTTGCAGTTTCTCTCGCCTTGCTTGATTGAATGGGGAAACATTACTCTCGGGTTTGGGCCTGTGTATGAATGTTTCTTACCAAGGAAAAGCCCGTCTGCACAAGGCGGCCGGTCGACGAGAGCAGTACTCTTGCGCCGCGGCCTGCATCACGCGCAAGTCGAAGGCACCCTCGATTGGACGCGCGCCTGCCCTTGTTTGTCTATTGTCGTCATCGCACAAATCGCGAGCAGTGTGGCGACCGTCCTGGATGGGTGCCAAGCGAAGATGTGCCTGACGAGATGGAGAACCACGGACTTATCTCTCCGCTCTGCCCAGTTCCAGTCGGAGAAGTAAGCAAGCTGTCTTCAGGCCGGCATCCCCGACGCAGACTACCGGCGCGAGGCGTGCAAGACGAGGAGAGGCGAGAGGCGAGCAGTAAGCCAACGGAAGCTCGGGCCCCCCCACCCCTCTCCTTGTACTCTCGACCTCCATCATCCCTCGACACAGCCCGCCTGGCTACCTCCCTCCCACCTCAGTTGAACACAGCTGTCGCTTATTCGTCAGCTCGGCAGACCAAGTCTGCCTCCAACTTCTTCTTTCCAGCCTGCACGCCCCCATTCCCTTCAGTCGCTCCCTCCCTTACGAGGAGACCTTCATCAACCCCCAACTTCCAGCACCATGTCAGCTGCGGCGATGGATCGGCCGTTGACCGATAGGAGAGATCACGATGGACAGGCAGGGTGGGATGCCCGTCGCGAAGGTAAGAGTGAGCTCGGCAGAACCCGGCCAGAGGCCAGCAGAGACGCGTCGTTAGTAGATGACGGGGAGCACCGCCTCCTTCCTCGGCTGCTCAGTTTGGCCTCATTGCCTTTTTAACGATTCAAGTCGAACCTCTTTAACCTATCTCCTTCCTGCTGCTTCTCGGCGCCTGGCTCGCTGAGGTGGACGCTCTCGAAGCGAGTCGGAGTGGCCCGAGCGCTTTCGAGGGTCGAGGAGCGGCGGCGACTTATCAATGCGTGCCTGCTTGATTCTCAGAGATGTCCTGCTTGTCTAGACTGTCCAAAACTGCTCTCTCCAGCTCTGATGAACAGCTCAAGGCGTTTTTGTCGTCTTCGTTGATCCAGGCACGCGTTCGTGTTGTCAGCGCCGTCGACTCTGTGGTCCAAGCGTCGTCGAGACATGCTCTGTCCTTTACAAGTCGCTGACAACGCACATCGCCCCAATTCGCAGATCCTCACGAATCAACCGCAACCAATCAACTCAGTTGGGACAATGAGGTTGTCCCTACCCTCCGAAAACGTGAGTCGTCCCTCGCGGGGGCGTCCCGTCGTCCTTTAAGGCCGACTCCGCTTCAATTTGGAATCGACCAGCGGAGCGAAACTGACTGTTTGTGTCGTTGTTCCAGGGCTAGAGGCCGAGTCTCAGTACCTTACGAGCCGGCTCTCGAACGAGTTCCCGACCACTGGCTCATCCTCCGCCTACCCTTCGTCTAGTCACGGCATCAGCAAGATCCCTCTACCGGCCCATCGCGCCAAGCGCAAGGGCAGCCTCACCCCTCCTGCCTCCCACATGCTCCTCACGGATGAGCGTGAGCCCATGCCACCTCCGATGGCCGTCACAACCAACAGCGGACGCGCTCGGGTGCACTCGACGCCATTCGCGTTCCATCAGCCCTTCAGTAATAAGGTAGCTTTCCATCCTCCACCAGCCCTTCCCTCGGACCAGCAGCCGCAGCAGCAGCAGTTGAAAGACAGCTCGTCGACTGCAACCTTCCCTTCTAAGGGCGTCGGTCGTAACTACGGCTCTCAGAATTCGAGGATACCAGCCCCTCGGACGACGGCGAGCTCCGCCGGAGGAAGCCCCTCGCGCGGATACCTCTACCCCTTGACAACGGCCGCCTCGCGAGCCGGGTTGTCTTCGTCCTCGCACTCGAGCAGCGACCACTCGCACATGTCAAACTACAGCAGCACTGCTCTTCCTCCACCGAAGACAATACCGACGGATCCCTATTACCCTGGCTCACTCACAGCGGATGAGGAAGAGGCCGTCCGATCAGACCGCATGATTCGCGACGAGGTCGCCCCGTTCAAGATTCTTTCGCCAGACTTGCAGCCAGGGCGGATCGACCAGTTCACCGAGCAGGAGCTCCTCAAGCAGTCGCCTGCCGAGGCCACGTCTGTCATCAGACGACGAGAGATGCTTGAAATTGCTCGCCACGGGCACGAGCCGACGGAGAATGAGACGGGCGAGTGCAGCGGCGTGCTTGGAGCTCGGTCGCAGCAACACGAGCAGCAGATGTCGGCTCCCTCCGAGCTAAGGCGTACTGATCTACCAGCCTCACCGACTCTCCGCGTTCGGGCAGCATCCCTGTCGAAGAAGAAGCCTCATACCGCCGCCGCCGTCGTTACTCCTCCAGCAGCAGCGGTCACAGTGGCTTCCAACACCAGTACGCCCACACGCGCCGCAGGCTCTGTCAACAGTCAATCGGGCACTTCCCCATCCCCTGCGAATTCTCGCACGTCCTCAAGCGGCGTGCGAACCCTTCAAAATAAGGCCCACAGCACTTCAACCCTGTCGGCGCGCTCGCGCAAGAACTCGCCGGGCCCCTCGGCGTCAATGGTTAAGTCACGATCCGACAACACTGGCTTCGGTGGGCCGCCATCCTTATATCCGAACCTCCAGGAGTTCGGTAGCATTCGGGAGAGCATGCTTAACGAGAACGAGATCCCACCGGAGAGCATGGAGCCGCCAACGAGCGCCGAGTTGCGCAACTGGGACGAGGTCGTCTTGCCCAGTGCGCCGACTACCCCTGATTTGATATCCTACGTTCTGGACTGACAGGTCTTCTCATCTTCTTCTTCTCCAGCGGTCCGCAAGAACCAAAAGAGTACCTTTTTGCTTGACGACTGGACCGAGGAGGATCACGCAGTCTCGCCTGCGCGCAGCGCCAAGGCTCGCCGTCTAGAGAGGCAGAAGCAGCAGTACGCGGCGTTTGATGAAGGCGACGTGCTTGCCACTGCTCCAGCACGAGAGGGGGTGACTGGGCAGACGCAGGCACCAACTGTTAGTTTCTGTTAACTCTCCTATCAAGCTCACCTCACTGAGAACAACCTCTGCGCCTTAGACTTACCCGACTGTTACCAAGGACGAGCCGATTGAACTCATTAGGCTTGCCCCTCCAGCAGTGGCCAGCGACGATCAGCGACCAAGGACGGTCGATATCAAGCCGCCTGGAAGCCCGGCGCCTTTCAGCAATTCGTGGGACAGGTCGCGAGAAACCTTGCGAGTAGGCCTTCCTCCTGTCATGCGTGATAGACTCGACGCTAATGTAAGATTTCCTCCTACTGCAGTGACCCTTCCCTGCGCCCAACTCCCGCTTCTTCCGCTGCCTATCAATCTTCACCTTCTGATCAAGAGAACGGCAAGGCGACTCAGATGAAGCCACCAAAGGAGAAGAGCCGAGGCTGCTGCATCGTCATGTAGCAAGTAGTCTCCCTTCTCTGTCGATCGTCCCTTACCTGTTCGGACCCCTTCCTTGCCCAGTCTCTCTCCTCAAGCTTTTGTCTCGCTCCGTTCATATCGTTGTTGTCTCTTCCCTCTTTTCTCTCTACCCATCACCCGATTTCCCACCTTCATTTGCGGTCACCTCTTTCTCACGTACTCTTGCCACCTGCTGCATTCCTGCGCTTGCCCATCTCTCCTCTCGATCCCCCTCCTTATCATACATTTCGGCCCGCCGCTGACCCTTGGTTTCTCCCGATGTCGTCCGTATTTCATTCTGTGACGATGTGATTGGAAACGGAACAGCAAGAGAGTTCGCTCAAGGGAAACGTTTAGCCTGGCCCTGATGCCCTCAGCTCAACAATAGCCCCGCGCTCGAGGCGCCGCGCGCCGCCGTCATCGAAGCTCGGCCCAGCCCACAACGACCACCTCCTTAGCCCTTACCCGTCTCTTCATCATGGCCCGTCCGCAATCCCATGTTCCCCTGCGCCAATCATCGGACTACCACGATGACGACGCGCCTTACTCGCCCCAGTACCGGGATTCGCAGCAGCAGCCCGCTCGTGGCCCGAGCCAGCAGTCGCGGTACTCGCACCACCAGACGTCGCCCTCGTACGATCAGCACCAGCACCGGCGGCCAGACATCGGCAGCTCCCGCTACTCGCAACAGCAGCAGTCCCAGAAGGGTATCAGCCGATACAGGGACGAGGAGGAAGAGGAGGACTATGGTCGGGATGAGCCCGGGGGGTGGGACGTGTTTGCTGGTCAGTCGATGCTCTTTTGCGATATAAATCCGACAGATCAAGCTACCAGGTGCTCCTGCACCATTCAAGAGCAGGAGGTTAGCACCCTGGGAGGGGCAAAGAAGGGGAAAGGAGCGTGCTGCAAGGAAGTCTTCACTCGCGACTCTTTCGCGCTTGCTCTCACCTATCCGCGTTTGGCTGCTATTAGCCTGCTCGCACTCGTTGTCACCTCGTCCCCCCCCCCTTCCTTCTTCCTTCAGCCCGATCGTCCACTGACAGATTCTTACATGTTCCTCCTCGTTGGCCATGCCCCCTGCTTTCTGCTATGTATGCAGATTTCAACAACACGGGCCCCAGGATCTCCAAAGCCCCTCTCGTGTCGACCCCTGCCATCGAAGGGGACCGTAGGGCGTCCCGCCTCGACCCTGGTGGTGACCGGTGCGTGACTTTACGTCATCGCCTTGCCCTGTATCACTGATTGATTGTTGACCTCCTCACCAGCTCTTCTAAGTCCTACCGGCCCATTTCGTCCCAGTCGCACCTCCCTGGCGTTTACGGCGGCGGGACCCTCATCAACCCGACGCCACCCGGTCCCGGCCACACCTCCTACATGGGCCCACCCAAGTCGGTCGCCGACGCGTCCTCCCTTTATGGGGGCAAGCCTATGTCGGCTGCGCAGATGGAGACTTCGGAGCTCGTCTCGGTTCCCGTGCTCGGCGCGGAGTGGAAGAAGTCGGAGCTTCATCAGTTGAGCCGGAGTGGCAGGAAGGAGGAGCGCAGGGACAGGCGGAAGCGCCGCTGGCACAAATTCTCTCGGGACGAGCAAAGGACGGGATGCTACGGGTGGAGTCTGAGGCAGCTTATCGTCTGGGGGCTCTTTATTGCGTGCATTACGTGAGTTCTACGTGCATGCTCGAGGCAAGTCAGCGCCTTACTACCTGTTCGTTCGCTTGGAAGTATCGGCCTGGTCCTCTTTTTTGTCATTCCACGAGTAGGTTTTCCTTCATCTTTCCTCGACGCAGTCAGTCGTTCTGATGGTCTGCTGCTCTGCTTCAGGTGCCCTCATTCGCCGTCAACAGCACCGAGCCTTTCTCCTTGCCGCAGGGGGCCACTAATACCTCAGACTTCATCGTCTTCTCTCGCACCCCGGCCAACTTTACCTTTCCGGCCCTTCTGTCTCTACAAGGTGCGTCGCTTCTCTCCCAGTCTCGGCAACCTTCCGCCCCGATCTGACAGCTACCCCTGCTCTCCTTCCCAGCCGACACCGGAAGCACCTTCATCCCCGTTCACCTCAACGACATTTCGACCACGCTCTATGATCTCGAAACTAACAAGAAGATCGGCACGGGTCACTGGTCAGGCACGCTTGCAGCGAAGAAGGAGATCCCCATCTCGCTCCCGGTCACCTTCTCTTACTCGGGCATTAACTCGAGCGACGTCACTTGTCCGTCTTTTCGTCTCCGCTATTGCTTCTTCTCTTGAGAGCTGACGGATGACGAATGATTTTTCTAGGGCTCAACTGGTACGACGCCTGCGCCCCGATCTACCAGGGCACGACGCGGCCGACGCGTGCCGTCCGGATCATGCTCGAGACCTCGGCCCAGGGTTTGCTCACCAAGAGTCGGACAAGCACCCAGATCAGCAACATCATCTGCCCGTATGAGCGGCCGAGCAACAGCGCTTGAGCGACGTTCATTCTTTCCTTTTTCAGTCCTCCTTTTTCTTTTTTTTTCTTTCATTCTTGTCCTCTTGTCCTAATTTCGACTTGAGGCCACTCCCTCCCTTCGTTGCGCTGTATCTTGAAGAACACTCCCCTCACTTCTTCTTTACCAAGGACCTTTCCCCCTCCCAATCTCCGCTTGCCGGATCTCTTTTGCTATTTTTATGTGGACGTTACAGTCTTCGAGGCATAGCACATTGATTTGGTACAAGACACACTTCGGTTCGGAAGGCACGTCGTGCACTAAACAAAGATGTGAGGAGGAGAAAGAAGGGAAAAGGGGGAGAGGTTTATGCGAGGTGATGCGAAGAGGGGTAGAAAGGGAAGAAGGGGAGGGAAGGGGGTGAGAGAAGTAGAGGAAAGAAGGGAGGGGAAAACCGAGCTAGGAGAAACGACAAAGCAGAGGTGATGAGAGAAGCAGCAAGCAAATATCTGTCCGTTACCGCCTCGCCTAGGCCGAGTGGGAGAGGTCGAAAGCCTGGTCGAGGAACTGTTTGATCTCGGCGAGGTGGATCGCCTTCTTACCCGTCGCGGGCGACGACGAAGGGTTACGACCAGCGTAGATCGGGGTCCGCTGCTTATGGTTCTCCGTCTGCTTGAAGACAGTGTAGAGCCGGGGCTGGATGTAGGACCAAGCTCCCGCGTTGAGGGGCTCCTCCTGACACCAAACGATGTCGGCGTTAGGGAACTGGTCGATATAAGGGGTGACCATGTCGTAGGGGAAAGGCGAGATCTGCTCGACACGGCAGAGGATGACATCGTTAATCTTGCGGTCCTCACGCTCCTTGAGAAGGGTCTGGTAGACCTGGCCTGTAAGAGCAAGTAAGGAAAGGGTCAGTTGTAGTCGTGGGACCGTAGGAAAGGGAAAACAGCGCGACGAACCGGAGCAGAGGATGACACGCTTGACCTGGTCGTCAGCGACTACCTCGGTCGAGGTCTCCGGGATAAACCGCTCAAAGCGGGTCTCGCCGACCATCTCCTCGAGGGTCGACCGGGCATTCGGGTGACGGAGAAGGTTCTTGGAGAAGAAGAGGACGAGAGGCTTGCGGAAGTCACGGTGGACCTGGCGACGGAGGAGATGGAAATAGTTGGCAGGCGTGGAGGGGTAGGCAACCTGGAGATTGCAGTCCTGGTGCTGGCGAGCGATCATCTCTTCCGAGGGGTAAATGTTCGGGTGGTCGTCGCAGAGCTGGAGGAAACGCTCAATACGTCCCGACGAGTGCTCAGGCCCCTGTCCGTCGTATCCGTGGGGGAGCGAAAGGACGATGCCAGAGCGCTGAAGCCACTTGCGCTCCCCAGAGGCGATAAACTGGTCGATGATGACCTGACATCCGTTGGCGAAGTCTCCGAATTGGGCTGGAGGGGAGAGGATGGGAAGAGGGGGTCAACGAGAAGAAAGAGCACAAGGAAGCGAACGCGACTCACCCTCCCAGATGGTCAGAGAGTCGGGCGAGACAAGCGAATAGCCGAGTTCGAAACCGAGAACACCAAACTCGGAGAGGTGAGAATTGCAGACGGTGAACTTGGCCTGGTCATCGCCGAGGTGGTTAAGCGGAGTGTACTGCTCCTCGGTGTTCTGGTCGTGGACGACCGAGTGACGCTGAGAGAAAGTTCCACGCTCGACGTCCTGTCCGGAAACACGGACGTGGATCTTCTCAAGGGCAAGAGATCCGAAGGCGAGGGCCTCGGCGGTCGACCAATCGATGTTATTGCCCTCCTCGACGGTCTTTCCACGGGTCTTGAGGATACGGGCGAGGTTCTTGTGCGGGTTGAACTTGTCCGGGAACGTCGAAACGACCTGGCCGATCTTCTTGAGAGTAGACTCCTCGGCTCCGGTGGCGCGGGCAGGGAGGACGACCTCGGAGAGCTCCTTGGGCGTTGGGAAGCCGTCCCAGGACGATGAGAGCCACTCTTTGGGGCTAGGCTTATACTCCTTGGAGCCCTCGTGGGCCTGCTCGAGCATGCCCCAAACCCACTTCTTGTGCTCCTCGATGTCCTTCTCGGTGAATGAACCCTCCTTGACGAGCTGCGAGACGTACTTGGAGAGGACGGGGTCCTGCTGAGCGATAGCCTGGTACATGCGAGGCTGGAGAAGCAAAGTGAGACCGATGTCAGCGTGCGAGACAGAACCCAGTCTCCGCCATGGGGCGGCTAAGAACGAACCTGGGTGAAGGACGGTTGGTCGGTCTCGTTGTGTCCGTACTTGCGGTAGCAGACAATATCGATGACGACGTCCTTCTTGAAGGTCGCGCGCCAGTCGGCAGCAAGCTGGCAGACGAAGTTGACAGCCTCAACGCTGTCACCGTTGACATGGAAGATCGGGGCGTCAATTGACTTGGCAATGTCCGAGCAGTAGGGAGTCGAGCGAGAGAACCGGGGGTCGGTGGTGAATCCGATCTGGTTGTTGACGACAATGTGGATAGTTCCTCCGGTGCCGTAGTTGGGGAGCGAGTGCATGCCCATCGATTCGTAAACGACACCCTGGCCGGCGAAGGCAGCGTCTCCGTGGAGGAGGACACCCATAGCGGTCGAGTGGTTGTCTTCGTCGCCCTCAAAGTGCTGGATGGCTCGCGTCTTGCCGAGGACGACGGGGTCCTCACACTCAAGATGCGACGGGTTGGCGACGAGGGAGAGAGAGACCTTCTTGCCGGATGGCGTCGGGCGAACGTAGTTGGCACCGAGGTGGTACTTGACGTCTCCTCCTCCCGAATCGTCGGCATCAACAGCTCCCTTGCTGTGGAGGGGTGAGAGATCAGAAAAGAACGCGCCGTCCACAGAGCGGAAACAGCGAGACGTACAACTCGTTGAGGATAGCCTCGATGGGCTTGCGGATGACGTTGGCAAGGACATTGAGACGTCCACGGTGGGGCATACCGAGGACGATCGATTTTACACCGCTGTCGACGGACCGGTCGATGAGGGCCTTCATTCCGGGAATGAGCGACTCGCACCCTTCGAGACCAAAGCGCTTCTCGTTAGGGAACTTGGAGGCGATAAAGTTCTCGAATCCGTCGGACCACATGAGCCGGTCGAGGATCATGCGCTTCTCCTCCACGGAGTAGTCCCAAGGCTTGGGGATCTCGACGCGCTCGCGGATCCAGTCGCACTGGTCGCGGTCGGGGATATGGACGTATTGGATTCCAATGTGACCGCCTAGGAAAGAGAGGCAATCTGGGTTGAGCATACTCGGATGGAGCGAACAGTAGAGCGAAGGACGCACAGTAGATGCGGTTGAGTTCTTTGATGATATCCCGGAGAGTCATCTTCTTGATGCCGGATTCGAGGAAACGGGGTAGGATGCCAGGGCCGAGGTTGATCTGCAGATCGACCCAACGAAGTCAGCTTCCAAACTTCACGCAATGGCAAACGATAATGCGTCAGGGCTCACCTCCTTGTCGAGGTCAGCCTCAGACCAGCCGTAGTGAGAGAGCTCGAGCTCAGCGGGTTTCTTGCCTGAAAGATCGGCGTTGAGGATACCGAGCGGATCAAGGTCGGCGGTGTGGTGACCGCGGACCTGATAGGCGCGGACGAGGAGCTGGACCTAGAGGGAGTGAAGAAGAGCAGGCATGGCAGAGATATTAGCACGCTATCACTTCTGGGTCTCATCCCGATCCTCCGCCCTCCAACCGCAGATGAGAGTGACCGGCAAGAGATCTGGGAAAGTACCTTAAGGTGGTCGGTGAGCTCGGATGAGCCACCGGCGAGGTGAAGACTTGGGGCACCATCGGCGGCGGCCGGGACTCCAGCGAAGCCAGCAGAGGAAGGGGGAGAGGAGAAGGCCCGCTCGGAGGGAAGGCCTTTGTCGAGTCCGGCAAAGTAGGTGGCCCAGGACTTGTGGACCGAGGCAGGGTCCTGGAGGAAGAATCAAGAGAGCAGAGCCCATCGTCAGCATCGCGGCCGGTCAAACGACGTCACAGGAGCAACGAGCAAGGGAGGATAGGGAAGAGGCGGAGAGAAGAGGGAAACACGTCGAGCCCAATTCGCCCTCCTGGCCTTCCCAGTTCGACAAGAAAGCTCTGAACAGCTAAGCAGGCTCCTCGTGACTAGCAGCTCGCCACGAGGATAGACCCTTCAGCATGGCCAGAGAGCAGCGGGAACGTATTCGCCTGGCCTCCCGTTTTCTCCCGGTCCCTTGCTTGCCTCTGCCGCCGGCAACCAGGCTCGACCTTGCCCGGAGACCTGAGCACAAACGCCCGCACCCAGGTCTACTGGGGACCGAACAGGGCATTTCTTGAGGGTCAGCTCAGCCCT
The DNA here is from genome assembly GCA_951802195.1 of Tausonia pullulans. Lineage (NCBI taxonomy): Eukaryota > Fungi > Basidiomycota > Tremellomycetes > Cystofilobasidiales > Mrakiaceae > Tausonia > Tausonia pullulans. The sequence goes on along the minus strand of OX637623.1, from coordinate 718,456 downwards.
TAAGGCTCACTCCTCGCACAAAGGACAAAGCAGACACTCCAGGCGATGCAGTTCCGGCTACAAAGTGCTCGAGACAGGCGACGGCATTACGAGCGCTCGGCCAATTGAGAGATGATCCTTTTGAATCGCGCAGGACGCCTCGCCGGGTCTCGGTTAGCTCTGAAAAGGCAAGAAGACAGTCACACGTTTTTTTGACAGCCGACTCTCCACCATCGCTTGCTTTGGCCGGCTTTCAGGGGCGGTCGCCGGCCGCAAGGGAGTGGAGGGGTGTCTGGGCTTCGTGTGAGGGCCGTGTCGTCTCGAGCCAGACGAGCGCGTTCCTTTTGACTTCTTCCATTCATGAGCCGTCATGAAGAGTGTGAGACACTGCTTCTCCCGGTCCCATGAGGTCTCAAGAGAGCGAAGAATGCCTGACGGCATCAAGCGAGGCGAGCAGACAAAGGAAACAGCGAGAGAGGGGGATGAATGAGAGCGGAGCGCTCACCTGCTTCCACGACCGGTACATCCTGGAGTTCACGAAAAGGCAGTCAGTCAACAGCACAAGCACAGCGACGTGTCATGGCCGAGCGTCGCGGAACGCACTCTTGCATGTAGTACGAGTTGTTGGACGTCATGAGGTTGTCATGAGGGGCCGGCTGAGGGGCGGCGTACGCCCGACGGGCGCCCATCGCAGCGAGGCTCGAGGAGCTCACGCGAGCAGCGCGAGGTATCGAGGAACGGTTGAGACGCCGGATCATGAAGGGGGGGGGAGTGTAGGGAGGGGGGGGGGGGGGAGATGGTGGTTGAGGGAGAAGTCAAGCGGTGGACGGGCGGACGAGGAACGACGACTCAGGTTAGGCGGCGGAAAAGGGCGCCGTGCTGCCCGCTCTCACAGCTCACTTCCTCCGCCGTGTTCCGAGCTCGTTTACCTGCGCCTTAATTACTAGGGGTAACTTGCATTACAAGACCCCCACCTCCGCTCGTCGTAACGCGAAACATCGGAGCTAGACGGCCCAACGTCCGTTCTCTCCTGGTGCCGACTTTTTTCCCCGAGATCACTGATCTCCACTTTTGAGGGTACGCTCTTGGCCGTATTCACTTTTCCGGCGCACTGCGAGTGGTTGTGGCCGACCAATCTTGCTTGTGGCGCGCGCGCATCGTACAGAGCTCAATGCAGGCCAGCTGATCATTGTCTTCGCCAAAGTGAGCTCGCAGCTCTAGGAAAGTTGAGTCCTCCGTGGATGCAGAGTCAACGAGGTCAAAGAAGTCAAAAGGCCAACGATCTCCGTGGCATGGCTGTGCCTATCATCAGCCACAGATATGTGGTTATTTTCCATCCCTCGATGACTTCCATCGGAAAGAGGTCAGCCAGGTTTTCACTTGATGCGTAGAGATTTCACACACGCTAAGTTCAGCTGTTCGTTCAGAGTCAGGATATCTACTGATGCCTGAGCATCTGAAGTACACTGCATCGTCTCTCCGCGGGCGCGGGCCCAGGAGCCGTCGGACCGCAAGAGCCGATAATCTCTTACCACACTCCGTTTGACTGCTGCTGCCAAGGGGCTGTATTATAAATGGAACGAGAGACTAAGGGGAATGCAAAGAAAATCGAAGGGCGTGCCAGTGGGGCATTAAGAGCATGCGTGTAGGTACAGGTTAAGGCAGCAGCAGTGCACACTGGGGGTCGTGAAGCGAAGGATCAAGAATCGAGGCCATGGAAGTCGGTCCACTACTCTACGTGGAGCATTCTGTCTCCGGTGAGATGATCTGGGCAGGAGGAGCCCGTCAGCGTTGGAGAGCAGCTTGTGAGCAAGAGAGCGAAGACATACACTTTGCCTCAATCTCTAGGATCTCGGTTTCTACCGAAGATCCGACGGGCCGCTTCTTCGAGTAGGCATTGGCCTCATCCCGGGTCATGACAGTGTTGAAGATGACGTCCCACCGGGTGAAGAAAGGTTGCCTGGGAAAAAGTGCGGCAGGACACATATCAGCAGCGATTCGTAGGGAGTGCCCAGTCGCGACGACGCACGAAAAGTTCTTCTTGATGCCAAACGACTGATGGTGAATGTCGTGGTAGTCGGCGTTGTTGGCAAACAGTAGCTGAGAATGGGAAAATTGTCAGTCGAGATCAAAGGTGATTGAGCACGTTCCCAGGGACGGGGCACACCTGCATCGGGTCCCACCAGATTCTGTATCCGCTGTGGTCATCAACCGTCTTGGCGCTCGAGAAGCCAAAGAGGAGAATCGTCTGGCGGACGGTCATACCGGCGACCGCCTCAGCAAGGGCCGCGCCGACGGAGTCGAGAAGGAATCCCTCGACGGGATGGTTGTAGAGCGCGCCAAACGCATAGGGAACGTAGAGGCGGTGGTGATGAGAGTGAAAGTTGCGGTAAAGGTAGGGGACCTCGTGCATCGCTTTGTGGAGAAAGAACTGCCACGTGTCAATTACGAAGCTGCGGGCGGAAGAAGAGGTCAACAAGGCAAGTCGCATCGCGGGGAGGCAGAGCATCGACTCACAAGGCGAGGAAAAACTGAGCGGCGGGAACACCCCACCAGTACGTGAATTCGACGAGCTGCTTTCCACACGCCTGGAGTATGGCTTCGCCGTTTTTGGTGCCGATGAGGAGCGGGACAACCTGGGCGAGTCGGGGCGCGTACTTAGATGACATAACGAGCGCGTGGTCGGTGTACACCTCGCGCGGAAGGACGACCGAGTCCGGCTGGATCCAGAGCAGGCCGACTGCTGTCTGAACCACATGCTGGAAGACGACGGCCTTGATGAGCTGAAGGAAGGAAGCAGGTTTTCAGCATCGCGGACCGGGACGTTAACAGACCGTGGGTGAGAGTGGAGGAGCGCGACGGATCGAATAGACGCGCCGCTCCTTGAGCGCCTCAATTCCTAGGTTACACGACGAGTTGTGCGTTCATCGCATGACATGCAAAAGCAGCGTCCTGTGAACTCTATCCGACCCAGAGCCTGATTCGAGGCAGGCAAGAGGCGAGAAGCCTGAGCCGATGCTTCGTCGTTGTCGCATCGTCCGACTCCTTCCGGAATCTTTCACTCGAACGTAATCGTTCTCCCTTACCGCTGCCAGATCGGGCCACTCAAAGGAAGTGATACAACTTATTGTCCCAGGACTATGTGCGACTGACCTGAGGAAGTGTCACCCGGTTTCGACGAGTGACCTCGGCGCTCTCGTGGATACGGCGGGCCTCGAAGTACGGCAGCTGGAGGACGTCAAGCAAGTGGAAGAGGGCGCCGAGGAACCAATAGACAATGATTGGTACCGCGAGGGCTGTGTAGCGGTCACTCAACCCCGGGATAAGAGACTGTTTGTCGGAGCGGTAGAATGGATACGCCAGCGGGTCCGAGGGCGACATGTCGTGGAGGAGGGACGAGTTGAACGCCGGCGGCGGCAGAAACGGGAATGGGCGAAGCAACGCCATGTCGACGGGGAGTGAGCGAAGAGTAGAGAGAGGATAAGAGGGATGAGGACAAGGGATAAAGGGTAGAGAAGGGAGGGGAGGAATGGGCTAGGTGGAGGGGAGGGGAGACTTTGAGAGGATGGCCGCCGGTCCCGGGCAAGGACGAGGTGGGAGGAGGCCGAGGAGGGAGGAGGCCGAGGAGGGGAGGCCTGGGCGTTCTCACGGCTGTGGCCAAGCCGCTGTCCCGATGACTCAGATCACGGGCATAAGTCTCATTGTTTTCTACTCACCATGCAGAATCGTGCGCGAGGGAACTTCAGTCGTAGTCATTACCTGCCTCTGCTGGGAGAAGTCCGAAGTCGGAGACTAGCCGTATAAGGTTTGTGATTGGTGAAGCATCTTGAACTTTGTCAGCTGCTGCGCAATGATTTCCTGATGTAGATATAGCCCTTTCCCTGATGGCGACGGCAGGGTGGCGCCCACTTGTTGTAGTGCAATATCAATGCGACGAGAGGTCGTTTATGGATACTGCGCTGGGTGAGTCGTGCCACGCGATAGTAAGCTTGAGAAGGAGAAGCTTGGAACACATTTTAGCGACGATAACGAGGGCAAAGGAACAGCTGAAAGAGGGCTGGAGAAGCAGAAACAAAGGATAGGGAGAATCTCGAGCAATAGCATTCAAAAGGCAAAAGAAGCTGGCTACACAACGACAAGTCTTCAGGTCAAGCCCTTTAACGGTGCAAGCACCCGAGCAAGATGCAGAGAACGACATTCTCCCCGGTGCGTGACAGCGATGGACACTGTAAATCATGGATAAACGTAGAAGGGTGAACGTGACTAGAGAAGAGATGTGGGCGCGGCCATCCGAGCGAGGCCATACAAAGGAGAAGATAAGACAAAACGGTAGATGATGAAGTGAACACTTTAAGAGTGAAGCTTCTCCGCGACTTCAAGCTCTTGGTCGTTGCGCTGCTGGTTGGGTTGGTATTTGCCCTCCATACTGTGGATGAAGAAACAAACGATGAGTCAATGACGAGCAAGTGAAGAGAAGGAGAAGAGCAAGGACGAACCGGTCGACATCTCCGAAAGTGACAGGCGAGTCGAGCTCCTTGAAGTAGAGAGGGCAGGCAATGGCGCAGAGGACAGAGGCACCGGCGACGGCGACATAGGGCCAGATCTGAACAGAGAACATATGGTCAGCGCCGACTTCATAGATGAGAGGCAGAAGGAAACGCACGAGGTAAGGGTCGGTGACGACGGCGGAACACGCGAGCATGATGGCCGAAGAGATGGAGGAGGAGAAGAGGACAAGAGCGTAGACCAGGCCCTTCATGCGGGCAGGAGCGCGAGTGTAGGCAATTTCTGTGAAGATCAATACCATCAGTGCCTACTTCTGGGGGACTAAGGAGCGAAGTCCGAGACTAACCGTAACTCTAGAAGACGCGTCGGCCGTCGTCAGCTGCTGCACAATGATCTCCGACACGAATTAAAATGATTCTACTGACGGTTACGTTCACAAGCAACTCAGCCACGGCAGGGAAAGCAATGAGAGGGATTTGCCACCACAACGAAATGGGAGAAGTGCCCTTCTCGTCAAGGCAGTCCGGATCCGCAGCGTAGTAGCCGCATGGGCTTGTCTCGTAAACACGCCATTCTGTCAAAAACGATGTACTTAGTTTAGGCATATGGTGTTGAGGATGCTGACAAAGTGCCAGCTGAGACAGGTGACTCACGAAGTATCGCGCCGATGACCATGCCTACGGCACCGAGCAAGAATCCCGTGAACATGCGCCACATAGGGCTGAAGTTGATGTTGCGACGCGCAAGGAAGGGGTAAAGACCAAAGTTGAAGATAGGGGCGAAGACGACGATGGTGAGGGAATTGAAGTTCGTGATGATGTCGTTAGGCCTGTTGTTGCAACTACCGTCAGTTCAGATCGAAAGCGCAGATCAAAGAAAGGCGCGTACACTCCGTTTAGGACCATAGCGGCGGACATGTCGTTCTCCGAGTTACCGAAGCCGGATCCAGCTACGGATTAAGCGTTTTCAGCACCAAGTTCCACTATTGAGACCGCTAGGTAGCATTAAGGACGCACTCATGTTGAACACGGGTATGAGAAGGAAGACCTTGCATGCAGTGAGAGACTGTCTAATCTCGTCGACGAACTGATCGTCCCAGAGGACCTGAATATCCGGGCGGGAACACCACGTCAGCTTGAATGTAAGCCATGGTCTACCGCTTAAAAACTCACAACCGAGGTGTCGAGAGGCTGTCCGGTGTGAGCGGCGATGTACGAAGGCTTGGCCCGCTCCCAGAAGGCATCACCACCCTTGAGCATGCGCTTGGCACCCCCGTCCTTGAAGCAGTACTTGAAGACGCGGGCGGCCTCGAGAACAACGGATCCCTGAGGAGGAGCCTTGTAAATCTTCTTGTAGACGGAGATGAGGACGATAGGCATGAGCATATAGCTGCAGAGAGCGGGCGTAGACGTCAAAAGTCAGCATGGCACGAGCGCTGAACTGCGAAACGACGCAGATATTCACATGATGCCGGGGAGCAGGTACGCAAGCCAGAAGCCGACGAGGCGCTCCGAGTAGGTGGTAGCGAGAGCGAAAAAGGCACCGATATTGATGACCCAGTAAAAGATGAGGAGATAGCGCTGTACAGTAGTCTGGGGGTCAAGGATGACGAGTTCGCCCTTTTTGTTGGTAATGACGGTCTGGTGTTTGACGGGCGACTGGTCGCACAGCAGCGGACCAAGCGAGGGCTTGATAAAGCCAGCAGCAAAAGCGAGGATGATGACAGAGATGATGAACGAAGCGAGAGAGCCCTCCTGGTGCCGAATGACAGCCGGGATAGCTGACGAGAAGTCGAAGAAAGAGTGACCGTCAGCTTTATCTCCGAGCGGCTGCAAGGTGTTGATGGGGGGAGACGATGCTCCATCGCTAAATAGACGAACAAGGAATAATGAGGAGGATGTGTGCGAAGGCTCCCACGGCCGTTCCGACGCAGATCGTCTGGAGGGCAGCAGGAAGTCAGAAAGCGATCCGAATGGGACCAATTTACTCGATACTCGTTGACGCTCACCTTGAAACGTCCCCACTTTGTATCAGCGATGATCGCCCCAAGAATTGGGATTGCGTACGCCAGGAATGTGAAGGTTTGAGTGATTGCTGTAGCGGCGACCGATCCACGTCCGAGCGCCTAGCAGAAATTGATATGAAGGCGTGAGCGCACGGCCTCAAAGGAGCAGTAGCGTAAGGCTTACACCAGCGGTCTGCTGTAGACCAGCATCTCCTGGAGCGACGGCTCCAGTGCCAGATCCACCAGGGGGGAGCGGGGCACGAACGAAGTTGCTTGAATGGGAAGGGAGGATAATTCGCCGTCAGCCACACTACCAGGTTGTAGGGCCACACTGCCCACTTGCATCCACAGGCGACGATCGCCGAACTATAGGCTTCGGCCTCGACCAAACATGAGAGATACTGGCTGAGATCGTTATCGGACGCCATATTAGAGAAGAACTCACTTGAAAACACCCGTGCAGCCATAGTAGCCTAACGAAGAGTAACAAGCGAAAAGGGGAAACGGAGCGCTTGGTCAGAGAAAGACGTACACATTGCAGAAGGACTACGCCATCACGCACTGGCACGCTCGGCAAACTCAATTAGGCACATGGCCACAGCCGGCCAGGGCATGCTGGCAGCGACTTTAGGGAGGGTCCTGAGCTCCTCCTCGGTCGGCGCACGGCCGTCGATGTGCTGCATGGGGTGGCTGTCTGCCTCGGTGGCAATGGCGACTGAGTGGCCGTAGTCATCGTTCTTCTCCTTGTCGGTGTGCTCGTAAGTCGAAGGAAGAGCCGTGGTAGGGAGTGGAGCGGCAGCTTCGAAGTCGGCCACGGTGTTGGGGACACCTGACGACAAGGAAGATCGCGCAAGCAATAAGAGAAGGATGTTGTCAGTCTTGACTAGAGAATTGATTGCACACTCGCGCTCGCTGAACAACGCACTCATGATGTAGACTAGGTAAATGTAGGAACCGGGGGGAGCCTAGCGAGAAGGAGGAAGCAGGCGAGGGAAGACTTGACGGTCCGTCGAGGGAGAGAGAGTTTGTCGTCGTTTGAAGGGTTCTGTCCCAAGAGAGAAAGAAGAGAGACGACAGATAGAGAGCAGAGCCAGTTCAGCGAGAGAAAACTCGGCTGAGTCGTTCCCCGGGATCAGATGCAAAGAAGCGTCAAATGAGCCGGTTTAGTGGAAGGGACCACGAGGGTCAACTCTCTGATAAAGCGCGGGCGCCTTTTTTTAGACCTCGGAGCAGACAAGCAGATCGCTCGGCCCCGTGTCCCCTCTTGCTTCGCTGCTCATTCGCCCATTCTTTCCCCAAGCGGGCTCACCAATCTGACCTCACTAGCCGACGCTCTTTCACGCGGGCACTAACGGGATTTTTGTGCCCGCATGACGCCAGCCGAAGATACACATTCTGGTAGATAGAGGCACCAAGATGAGGAGAGAGGGCTCCGGCCGCTGGCGAATGTGCTTTTCCCTTCCTGTCTCCTATCTTTCTGTGGTCTGCCGGTCTTTCCGCTTCTGCCGATGAGCGAGATGTCCCAGGACAAAACCCTTCTACCGGCAGAAGGAAGCTGTCCTGGACTCTGAGTGGTTGGATTTCCCGCGAAATGACAGCAAATGCCTTTTGCCTCCGCGCGGTCGGCAAATACCTTTTGCCACATCTCTCCACTTAATTTGGCTTTCTTCTCCTCCCTCCTCCACTTCGTGTCGAAATTCTCCCCGAACTCCCCCGTCTCCGCCATAGTTGAGTAGAATCACGCGAGAAGCCCGGTTCTGGCGGAAAAAGAATATCCACAGAAACAAGAAAGCGTCGTTACCCCGCTCATCCGCAGGATATATTACACGCGCTTGCTGACCAACGAGCTAGAAGTGTCGTCCATCCATTTCTCGACCTCCACTCCTCCTCGCTGGTACAAACCATCTGTGGAAGACGTTTGCGGCTCCCTATAGGCGGATGCGCACGGTAAGAGATAGCCGCGGGAGAGTGCACGCGGGTCTGAAAGTGGCGGGCATCGCTGGCTGGCTGACCGGATGAGGAGAAGCGGCAACAGCGGCTGGTTACCCGCACTTGACTTATTAGCCAGCTCTATGTGCGTTTCCTTATTTGGGGAGCGTTGATATTCGTCACTATGACACGGACCAGTCCGAGATAGGGGTCGACCCATGTATGAGCGCATGCCGACAGTCAACGGTCACGTTGAGGGATGGAGTGGTCATTGAGTGCTTCACACTGTCGGCGCGCGCTGGCAACCGCGGTGCTCTAACTAGTGCACAAGCAGGCCTGACAGGCATCGCCATCTGTAGCGCCAGGTCATAAGGCTCCCACTCATGAGCACGAGTTTAGGCGAGGAGATCGCAGAAGCATGTAGTATGCAACTCACTTTCTGCGCGTGGACAGAAGTGACCGCGAATCCTATATGGCTCAAGTGTAGTCTTCCCGCGGCTCTGAAGGCGCTAGCGCGCCTAGGAAGATATTCGAGAGGGACTGAGGGAAATGTAGCAAGGAATGTCAGGAGGCTCTCGCCATTTGAGTACATAATCATGCATCCTTGCCCGCTCCAACCATCCGGAACATGTCTGCGACGAGATACAAGCTTCCGCACACCACTACTAACCCGCCTTCAGGCACGCCCTTCACTGCCCAGTTCAGAGCAGGCTGGAGGCCGCTATCTCCCTCACCCTCCCAGACAGATCCTTCCCTGCCGCCGACAAGCTCCTCCGCGGCCAAGCGAATCTCCGCTAGCGGAGCAGACTTGACCCAAGGCATGCCTGCGATGGGCGTGGAGAAGGCACAGCCGGCGACACGGTCTCCCTCGCGGAGGAGCGGGGCGAGTGTCTGGATGGGGGTCTTGGGGGGCGAGTGGGAGAGGGCGAGGACAAACGTTGTCGAAGAGCTGGTAGAACCGTGGTCAGTCTGGGAGATTCTCTCAAGCTAAAGTGGGAAGGCGACGACGTACAATGCAGGGAGGCCGAGCGAGTCGATATAAGATCGGAGAAGTGCAGCCGATGCAGCATTGTGCGCACCGTCTACGAGGACGTGCGTCGTCGTGGGTGTTGCCATTGAGGGCGGCAGGGCGACCCAACTGCACCTCCCCTCCCATCTCACCCGCGCCACTCCTTCCTGCAGGCAGGTGTCCGTGATCTGGTCCGCTCGACCGGGAGAGAGAAGGCCACGAGGGATTCGATGCGTCCGGAGCACATCGAGGACAGAGATGGCGAGCGAAAGGTTATCACGTTGGTGCGCACCAGGGAGAGGGAGGCGTAGATCAAGGTAGCGCTGGGAGGCCGAGAGAACTTGGGGAAGGGAGACACGCACACATTGCGGTGGCGGTGCCCGGAATGGGGAAAGGGAAAAGGATTCCTCGCACTTGGTCGAAGATCCGACATGAGCTTCACCGGCCCAGATGACCTCGGCGGCGCGTTCCTGGGCGAGAGCCTCAACGACATCTCGAACCTCCGGATGGTTCTGCCTCCCAACGGCGATCAGGCCGCCGCGCTTGACAATGCCGGCCTTGGTGCGGGCGATAGCCCCAGGCGTGTCCCCGAGAAAGGCCTGGTGGTCGACGTCAACCGATGAGAGCACGCAGGTGAGGATGAGCTCGTCCGGGAAGACATTTGTCGCGTCCAGCTCGCCGCCCATCCCGCACTCTATTAGCAAAACATCCAGCTTCTTCCCACCAGTCTCGCCCGCTCCCTCGAAGATTATGAGTGCCGTGACGGTGAGGAGCTCAAAGAGGCTCGCACCACAGGCGTGCTTGGCGTCAACGCGCTCAACCTCTGCGCGTGTTGCCGCATAAACTTCGGGCGAAACGGGAACACCCCCTCGGAGGCGGATGGAGTCTTCGACGGAGACGAGGTGTGGCGAGTTGAATCGGCCGGTCTGGAAGCCGGCGTGGGTGAGAACGGAGTCGAGGATCGCCGAGACGGAGCCCTTTCCGTTGGTGCCCGCAATATGTACGACGGGAATTGAGAGCGGGGGGAAGTGAGAGAGGAGGGAAGTAACCCGCGACAGGCCGGGGTTGATGGACATGGCTGGGTAAGTGACGGTTAGGAGAACGGAGCGCATGCAAGCAGAAACCGGAGGAAGGCCGAAATTGGTTCATGTCGGCGAAGAGCGAGATTGGGAGAGCACGCGAGAGTGCCGTAGTCAAGGGCACTTGCACTACAAGATAATGGTCTTTGACTTGAGGAGGAGGCTGAAATATGGGATGATCCTTATCTGGACGAGAATAATTGACTGGGTGAGTTGCTTGTTAGCATGTCATCGAGTTAGCGGAGGAGGTTGGCTGTTCATGCTGAAGAAGAATGATGCGATGGAGTTGAGAAACTCATCACATGACGAACTCTACGCTCTCCGAAGAGTGAAAATCGAAAAGTGGCGATTCATATCCCATCAGCTTGCGCAGCACGTAAATCAAAAGGAGATACCCGGCCTCGACGCGTCGACAGATCGACGCGTGCCCGCCGTTGTTAACTCTTCCGCCCTCCAACCTTGGCCAAGCACCATCGCCCTCCTCCCCTCATCAAGACACGCCAGAGACGATGCTCGCATCTCTTTTCAAGAAGAGACATTCAGATGGCTACGATCCCTCGGCCGACGACAGCCATCTTTCCGGCTCGGAGAGGGATCAACAGCAACCGCTCGTCGATGACGGTGTTGACACGATGGAAGCTAACGACACCAGCACCCCACCTCGAGGTCAGTCAATCTTGAGAGAGGGTTCACGAGTAAGTAACAGGCTGACTTACTCCTTCCGCTTTCTTCTGCTCCACGCCAGTCATGCACTCCTTTCAACGTTCTGCGTCCGAGCCCGTCCTTTCTGGCGTCCTTAGCGTCCATCCGGCGCTCTCAATATTTCGCTCCAAGAACCCCGGTAACAAGTCACTCCTCGAAAGAAGAGCCTCTCCCAGCTCGCCCTCCCGCATGTTTTTCAAGCGCAGGCATTCTGTCGGCGCCGAGGCCGCTCAACGCCCGACGAACTTCGAGGCGCAACCTCCCACCTCTCCCTCAAACAACGATGCCGTCGCAGCTTCATCGCCTCAGTCTTCGACGGCCTCCGGCCGATCGACTGAGGGACGTCCTAAGAGGAGGCTGAGGCTCGTTGACGAGTCCTTTGACGGACTTCTCAGGCCGAGCGAGCAAAGTGTGTATTGATTGGTGTGACGCGTCGCTCAACATGCACGTGCGCCTCGACCGTCCTTTGACTTACGTCCATCCCTAGCCCCCCCTGCCTCGCCCTACAGCAACAATTCTACAGCTATGCGCTCCTCTCCTGAGCTTTCTCAGCTTGTCAAGTCTCCCTCAGCGGAGGAGGCCTTTTACTCGTTCCGGGTGGCGGAGCCGCTCCCGTCAGGAACTCCCAGCAGCTTGCACCGCGGCGGCATCCTTCGCGAAGGACGCGCCCCAGGCACAGGCAACTCAGTTCGCTTCTTCTCGTAAGACTTTTGTCTTTGTTGCGTCAAGATGTGATCTTGGACTGACGTGCTGCCGGCCAGCCGCGACAACATCCGGATCATCTCTCCCAACGTTTCCGTCGATTCGGAGATGTTTGCATCCCGCGCGGCTGTCCCATCAGCGTCGCACGAGCAGTCGCTCCTCACTATGGGATCTCTCGGGCCCGCGATGCACGAGGACGAGTCCTTCGTCGACCCATCTCTCGCTATCGACAGGACTTCCGTTCTCGGCCCCTCGCTCTCCGCCCCATTCTCCGCACCCTCGACCCCGCTCACCGGACCGGCCTCGTCCTCGTTCCTCTCTCGACTGCGAGACATGTCGCCAGCTACGCCGGAGGGCCGCTCGTCGGCGCGCGCCCAGTCCACCACACCGCTCTCTGAGCCTGCGGACGTCACGCTCGATATGCTCTCTACAACTCCAGATCAGCAGCACAAGTCCATTGAGCATTCCAAGTCGCCTTCGTCTAGCTCGCTCGCCTTCTACCGCTCAATACGGCAGCACGAGTCCTCGCCGCTCTCCTCGCGCGTTACTGGCCCCCTGTCCGTCGTGGCCCACCCCATCGATTTTTCCTCGGACTTTCCGCAAACCTCGCTCGAAACTTCTGAGGCTACAGCAACCGAATTCCGGCCGACGCCCCTTCCCGAGAGTTTGAGGTCTCTCATGATGGAGGAAGCTCCTTCGGACATGTCCAACCTCATGGGTGACACACCCGGCGTCCACGCGAACCTCTCCATCACTGTTTCGATGCTGCTAGAGAAGCCACCCGAAGAGCTCATTCCCACCACGGCCAGGATCACCAAACCGCGTGCGGACGAGACGATGATTACAGCGAACACGGATCTCGGACTTCTGGACGACGAAGTCGACGAGACGGGTGACTTTACCGAATACCACACTGTTCTTGCTCAGGAGAGCGACGACGAGGAAGAAAAGGACGCTGAGGAGGAGAAGGCTGGCTATGTTACCGGGCGTCACACCAGGATCACCGAATTTGAGCAGGAGGAGGAAGAGGAAGCTACTGAAGCCAACAAGATCCCTGTGGACATCCAGCCCGCCGTCTCAACTTCCCTCGCCCTCTCTAACGTCCCCCAGACACCTCTGCGTCAGATGAGGACCTCAACCTCGCTCGGAGACCTTACTGTGTACCTCACTCCCCGCTCCACCCTCCAGGAGCGTATGGTCGACCTAAGCACGCCTAGGTCGCCCTTCTCCGCCGACCTGAACTGCCTCTTTTCTCGCCAACTCCTTGACAAAGCCCTTTCACCTACCCATGGTCAAGACTCTCCCTCCCTCGTATACGCCGTCCTCCCCCTCGACGGCGAGGCATCCGCCGAGTTCCAGGCCGGTCGTTCTGTTGCCGTCCCTTCGCTCCCTCCGGATCAGCTCCTCGCACTCAATGCAGAGCTCCAGGACGCCTGGGAGGCACGCCTCTCCTTTGTCGCTCGTCAACTTGAGCTCCAGGCCGAAATATCGCGCGAGCTGGAGGGATCTGTTCAGCGCAAGGACAGCGAGCTGCGTGAGCTCAAGAGGCAGCGGTCTAGCATGGGCGAGGTCCGCGACCTTGAGGTCCGTCTCGAGATGGAACGGAACGATACCGAGGCGGCTATAAAGGAGCGGGATGTCGAGAGACAGCTGAAGGAGGAGATGGAGGAGGGGCTCGCTGATCTCCGCAGAGCGATTAAGAGCCTCGAGGCGGAGCGGAGGGATCAGGAGGTCGCAGCTGAGGGAGCTAGACGGAGCTCAATGTCTCCGACTGCCGCTGCTGAGGCTGAGGGTAGTTGGCCGATCGCCCTTGAGAGCAAGCGCATCGCCCAACTCGAGGCGGGCCTTGCCCAGGCGAACAAGACGCTTTCCGAGAAGGAAGACTCGCTTGCTGCGCTGCAAAAGCGGCTTGAAAAAGCTCAACAGACTCTCGAGGGCAGAGAGGAGAAACTGCACATCGCCAAGGAGGACAACACCCTCATCGTCGGCCGTGTCGACGATCTGGAATTGAAGGTGGCTGAGCTTGAGGAGGAGAACCGCGTCGTGGTCGCCAAGCTCGAAGAAAGCCAACACCTTCTAAATGAAGACCACGCCCGCTACGAGGAGGAGAGAAACGCTCTCGCGACCGCTCACCGGGACGTGCTTGCCGAGCTCCAAGCCCTAGCCTCGGTTGCCCCCACCGCCGGGCCTACTACTGCCGTCGACAACGAGCTTCGCACCCTGGTCGTCACCCTCGCCGCCTCTCGCCGAGAGCTTGCCTCGCTCGCGATCGAGAACAGCGAGAAGGCTTGCCGGCTGCAGGAGAACATCGACGAGCTTAATCACCAGTGGAAACGTGCGGAGCAGACACACGACGAGATGGACCGGCTCAAGTTTCATCGGGACCAGCTCGCCGATTCGCTGCGTGCCGCCGAGGAGGAGCGCGATGGGCTCGAGCAGAAGGTCGAGATGCTTGCAGCGGAGAGGGACGTGGTCGTCCAAGAGAAAGATGCCATCCTGGCTGGTCAGGAAGAGCTCGTCTACGAGAGGGACGCGTACCTCGAAGACCGGGACCAACTAGTCGTTCAGCGAGACGAGGCGTGGGAGGAGAAAGAGAGTCTGCTCGAGCAGTTGACGGAGAAGGAGGAGGAGATTGCCGCTATCGAGGAGGTGAGAAATGTCACTTCTCCTGCTCCTCTTGTGCTCCAGGTGCTGATACTAGGTATTCACTCCATAGCGTATGATCCAGATCTCCGAGTCGTCTGCAGGCGCTGTCGAGCAGATGCAAACCATGTCGGCGCAACACGCTCGCGAGATGGAGCAGCTCGTCCAGCTCCGTGCGGCCAACGCCGATCTCACTAACACCAAGGACTATCACGTTGGCCAGGCTCGGCAGCTCAAGGACCGTCTCGCCGAAGCGAATGCTTCACTCGAGACGGCGGAGACGGCCCTCTCCTTGCTGAAGCGGCGCTTTGCCGACCTCGAAGATAGTTCAGCCGAGGCGGCGTCTCGGGTCACCCTTGAGCTCGAGGAGGCGCGCTATCAGGGCGAAAGGTCCATCCGGGAACTCCAGCGGAACATGAAGGAGCAGTCGCGCAAGGTCGAGGAACTCGAGCGTACCCGCGCCGAGGAGCGCGCCCAATTCGAGGCCGCCATCTCGGACAGGGCGTCGGCTGAAATGTCTGCGCAGATGTCGGGCTCAAGGCTTAGCGCTGACCTCAGCGAGCTTGAGCGGCTGGGTAAACTTGTCGCTCAGCTTAAGAGCGACGATGCAGCCAAGGAAGTCCGCATCATCCATCTTCTCAAATCAAGGTCTGAGCTTCGGGAGATCATGGAGGGTCTAGAGATTGCCCTCGACTCAAAGCAACAAGAGCTGGAGCTTGTGAGTTGGCGTCTCTGTTAGACCCTTGAGAAGGACCTGACTTTTTTTCTCTCGATCTAGGTCAAGAGACGATACGGCGTCACGGGCGTGGGAGGAGCGACCCCGTCCACCAATCGCGTTCGGAACGCAGTCCCCTCCAGCATCTCGCGTCGCCAGTCACTCGCAACTCCGGTCTTTACCCCTGGTCCTGATTCTGCCTCAGCTTCTGTCTCATCGAATCCGGTTTCCGTTCCTGAGACGCCCAACGCTGCGAGCCGACTCCGACCTCGCTCGTCGCTCGCGATGGGCACCCCTGGGCTCAGTCACCGCGTCAGCCTTCCGTCTCGGCCAAGGTCCTTTCTCAGCGTGACTACTCTTCCGTCACTCCAGGCGTCGCTACCCGAAGGATTTGGCCTGAGCACGACAACCACCGCGCCCACGCCCAATGAGAAACAAGGCGGCGCGATGCCTTCCATGAGGACCACCCTCAATTCGCGACCACGGTACTCGACCTCATCCCTGGCGCCGCCCCTCCGGCCCTCGATGGAGACGGATGAGTCGCCGACAATAGTTACTCGCTCTCTCCGCTCATCCGCCATTGGCGGTGCCAGCATGACTTCGACCACGTCTGCCTCCACCACTTCCGCGATGCGCCGCTCCTCCTCCGCTGCGGCCCTAGCCTCCTCCAGCGCCACCAACACCCGCACTACGATCCCTTCGACCCCAGCAGGGCCAGGACGCACCTCCTCCTCCACAGCGTCCAAGTCAGCCGCTGCTACTACTCCAGCCACGACGAGGGGTCGGCGGGTGTCCATGCTCCCCACCATTGGGGGAAGCGCAACTCCTTCCTCGTCTGCTACAACAGCGGCTACAGAGCGCAAGGCTGCTCTCGTGAAGCGTCTCTCGGCTGCTGGGGCAACGCCGCGAGCTCCACTTGGAGCGAAAGAAGAGATGGGGGTGCAGAAGGAGGAGGAGGTGGATGAGGGAGAGAAGGAGAATGTTGTGGGTCGCGTCCTCGCGTAGGTGTTCACACGCATGTCTGTCTAGTTTTTCCTCTGTTGTTCTCGAATTTTCAGTGCTCTTCCTGTTTCACGTCCCTCAATTTCGCTATGTCATATCCTGCCCCTGCCCATCACGTGTACTGCCTCTCCCTGGATGCTCAAAAGGTATGCTATCAGGGGTGTGCAAACAAGCAAGTAAACTATGCAGAAGAAGTTTGTCGTGGAAGTAAGGCGGAGAAGAGGGGCAGACGCGAAACAGATACCATTTGGGAGGGCAACAGCGTCGGGAGAGGCGAAAGAACAATTCAAGGCTGAGCTAAGGCTGAGCTAAGATGATTTGAGGGAAGACGAAGGCGAGGAAGGGATGAGAGCCCAAGCGCCAAGGCGCGATGTCGGTGGAACTGTAGCAGATGAATGTATGCGCGTCCAGGTTGAGGGTTCTGTAGCAAAATCCGGACTTCCGAAGTCGTTATGCGTCTCGACTACGGCTTGAGGATAGCGGACTAGGACGGGAAGGGTGAGAGTTTGTAGAGCGGGAAGACGATCTATCAGAAGCGGCAAAACGAAGTCCTGGAGGCAGATAAGCACTATAGCCATCAGCCAGAGCTCTCTGAGGGGGTCGGACGCAGGTGGATAACTTACAAGCTCATCTTGATGCCACTGGACATGGTCCGAGATGAAGCCGTGGTCCATGCGCAGGACGCGGAGGACGAGAGTTTCGAGCGCTGGAGCGCAACGTCCTCGCTCGACCCCGATCTCTACACTCTGATCCTTGTCGACCACCACCGCTCCTGATCCCTTGATCAGAGCATCTGTAATCTCCTCGACGACGTCTTTTGTAAACGCCTGAGCTAGTGTTAGGTCCAGTCGACGGAGACTCGCAAGAGCTCCTGGACCAGGAGTGGCGAGCGCTGGACAGAGATGAGCCGAGAGCGAGGCAAGCGAGAGTTTGCATGACAGGACGAGTGAGACGAGGTCCGGCATCTGCTGCATAAGAAGCGGGAGATGTATAACGAGGGGGCGTGAAGCGATCGTGAGGTTCCTGCGGTCGCTTCATCGTCAGATATATGCATCGAGACTAGCACTCAGAGAAAGCATTGACACACCGAACAAGCGCTGAGAGATTCTTCCTCCTCAGCAGCCAGCGAACTTCTCGCTGCTCTCGCAGGAGTACACTTGCGAAGAGCGTGGCGCGGACAGCTTGATGAACAATGCCCCCGAAGGCGAGGCTCAGATTCGTGAGGTCGACATTCCGCTCGTGGCTGCTCTCACACATATATTCAGCATTGAGTTTGCACGACCGCTATAAAAATTAGTCCACATAGGCACTCACGCCGAGACAAAGGCCGTCGGAGGGAGATAGAGCAGTGACGCAATCTCGAGGAGTAGCTCAAATGGAAGGTCGAGCAACGTCGGTCCTGCCACAAACGCCTGCCCTGCGAGCACATTCGCGTCGTCGTCAAACACAAGCGAGCTTCGCTTCCGCCTTGAGCGAGTGTGTGGAGGCGAAACCGCCTGCGACCGTCGAGGGCAAGGAAAGGGTGACGAGGGAGGGAAGAGGGGAACGGTCCCGACGGCGACGGCCGACGGTGGAGTGAAGGAGGCTCGCGTCGGGCTGCGAGATGTGGGCAATGAGGCCGAGGGGAGCCTCTTCCGATAGGCCATGC
The DNA here is from genome assembly GCA_951802195.1 of Tausonia pullulans. Taxonomy (NCBI): domain Eukaryota; kingdom Fungi; phylum Basidiomycota; class Tremellomycetes; order Cystofilobasidiales; family Mrakiaceae; genus Tausonia; species Tausonia pullulans. The sequence continues at coordinate 700,537 of OX637623.1, read as the reverse complement.
CGTCCACCAGAGCTGTGAACTGTCGTGGTCGAAGAGAGAGAGAGAGAGAGAGAGAGAGAGAGAGAGAGAATGAGGTCAAAGACTGAAGGCGCCGCGCGATGCAAGATCCCGCTTGAACCCACCCCCAACGTCGTCACTGGCCGCCACCCGCAGCGCATCGGGACAATGACATGACAGTTTGTTCCTCAGTAAGTTCAAAATGCCTTGTCACTATTGCTTCTTACCTGAGCGGGCAAAAGAGGATGCTCAATTGTGGTCAGCTTTCCATGGTAGAGTTCACCCCGTCGCTCGCCATGGTGAACGCTCGTAAGCTGCAAGAGCATCGTTGATTCTCCCAGCATCCTACAAGAGATATATATAGAGCTCTTATAATGATATGCTATAGATCATCGCTGCATCAAGCCTGATGGTCGGTCGTCAAGGGGGCTTTCCACCATCCTCGCACGCCCCCCATTACCACTTCACCGCCAGCGAGCGCCAGCCCGACCGCCGACCGCCATCTCGCCTCCTCCCAACAGGCTCACTCTCCGACCCGACCCACCCACCACCCTACTTTATCACACCGCCCCAGCGTCGTCGGCAGGATGGACTTTGATCAGGCTGAGGAGCAGGACGGTGGGTCGTTTCTTCACCTTGCGCGTGCCACGGAGCACCTTCGTTCCTGCGTATCTCTTCTTGAGAAGTCTCGCTGTCTCATGTTTCAAGCATTGCCTGACTGACTTGCCCTGCTTGTACTCTCATCTCTGATTGCTTCAGGAGTCCGCTTCTCGTGGAACAGCTGGCCTTCATCGAGAATCGAGGCGACGAGGAGTGAGCGCGCTCTCCTTGCTCCTCCTTCATGCTGGCGCGCCCGCGTCTCGTCTGTGCTGTCGCTCACATCTGTCTCTCCTCCCAGCTGTCGTCCCTATCTCGGCTCTCTACACCCCTCTCAAGACTCGGGATGACCTCCCGGCCGTTCTCTACGAGCCCGTCACCTGCAAGCCGCCTTGCCGTGCCATCCTCAATCCCTACTGGTGAGCCCTCATGCCTCTTCGTCTTGTCGCTGCTTTCGTTCGCCGGCGTGCGTGTGGTTTTTGTTGGAGTGTACCCTTTACCCGCGCGCAATGGAGCTGTCTCGCGACAGACTCTAAGCGAGAGGCAGGGACACCAGGAGCCCTCTCATTGCGTGAGCCAGCAGAGAATCGCGCCGACCATCATCTCGCGCGTCCGTATTCCCTTCTCACTTGAGCCCATCGTACTGATGACCATGTGCCGCTCGCTCACTCTACAGTCAACTCGACATCCGTGCCAAGCTTTGGGTCTGCCCTTGGTGTGCTTCCCGCAACAATTTGTGCGTGTCGACATCCCTTCGACGTAGAGAGTTGCCCACCGTGTCCTAACGAGCTCGCCGGACTTCCTTGCTCTTCTTCTCCCCTTGCCCAGCCCTCCTCACTATAAGGACCTTTCTCCCAACAACCTTCCTCCTGAGCTCCTTCCCAAGTACTCGACGATCGAGTACACCCTTTCGAGGCCGGCCCAGATCCCCCCGGTCTTCCTCTTTGTCGTCGATACGTGCCTCGACCCGGACGACCTCAAGGCTCTCCGCGATGTTCTTGTCATCAGCCTGAGCATGCTTCCGCCGCACGCTCTCGTCGGCCTTATCACCTACGGGACCATGGTGTGTCGCTGCTATCGTTGGGCGATCTCGTCGTAACCCGATGAGCCTCCTAGAGACCTGACGTTGTCTGCCTTCCTCCGCTTTCCTCGCACAGACCCAAGTCCACGAGCTTGGCTACGCTGAGTGCCCCAAGTCTTACGTCTTCCGCGGCTCAAAGGAGTACTCGCCGAAGCAGATTCAGGACATGCTCGGCCTCAACCCGGCGAACCGGCCTGTCCCTCGTCCTGGACAGCCGCTGCCGCCCGCGACGTTCGGTGCCTCGCGTTTCCTCATGCCCGTCCAGCAGTGCGAGTTCCAACTCACGAGCATCCTCGAGTCGCTCCAGCGCGATGCCTGGAGCGTTGCGAACGACAAGCGTCCGCTCAGGTGCACTGGAGTCGCCCTTCAGGTCGCTGTCGGCATGCTTGAAGTGCGTCGCCCTGTTTGAGTCCTCAGCCAGTCCGCCGTCGCTGACACCAGAGCTCCCGCAGACCACTTTCCCCAACACTGGTGCGCGCATCATGCTCTTTGCCGGAGGACCCGCGACGGAGGGACCGGGCATGGTTGTCGGCCCCGAGCTCAAAGAGCCCATCCGTTCACACCATGACATTGAACGCGACACATGCAAGCACTACAAGAAGGCAACCAAGTTTTACGACAGCCTCGCCAAGCGCTCGTCATCAAACGGCCACGCCATCGATATTTACGCCGGTTGCCTTGACCAGATCGGTCTCCTCGAGATGAAGTCGCTCTGCAACGCGACGAACGGCTTTATGATCCTCGCGGACTCGTTCGCGATGGCTATTTTCAAGCAGTCGTTCCTCCGGACGTTTGCGACAGACGCCAACGGCCACCTCAAGATGGGATTCAACGCGACCTTCGACGTCCAGACGACGCGGGAGCTCAAGATTTCCGGCGTCATCGGCCACGTCATCTCGGCCCATAAGAAAGGCCCCTGCGTCGGCGAGACCGAGATTGGCATTGGCCAGACGTCGGCCTGGAAGGTCTGCTCCCTCACGGACAAGACCTCCCTCGCCGTCTACTTTGAAGTTGTCACCCCAGCGGGCCAGCCACCCTCGACGTCGCGCGGCCTCGTCCAGTTCGTGACGCACTACCAACACCCGTCTGGCGTCTTCCGTCTCAGAGTCACCACCGTTGCTCGCCAGTTCGCCGAAGGAGGCGCCCCGACCATCGCGGCCCACTTTGATCAGGAGGCCGCCGCCGTCCTCATGTCGCGCATCGCCGTATTCAAGGCCGAAATTGACGACGCGCCGGATGTTCTCCGGTGGCTTGACCGGATGCTCATCCGACTTTGCCAAAAGTTCGCCGACTACCGCAAAGAGGACCAGTCGAGCTTCCGGCTGGCGGCCAACTTCTCAATCTACCCGCAATTCATGTTCCACCTCCGGCGGTCCCAGTTCCTTCAGGTGTTCAACAACTCGCCTGACGAGACGGCCTTCTATCGACACATCCTCAATGCCGAGGACGTCAACAACTCGCTCATCATGATCCAGCCTACTCTTATGTCGTACACGTTCGATAAAGAGCCCGAACCCGTCCTCCTCGACTCAGTCTCGATTCGCCCCGACGTCATCCTGCTCCTCGATACCTTCTTCCACATCCTCATTTTCAACGGGGAAACTATTGCCCAGTGGCGCAAGGCCGGATATCAGGACCAGGAGGGATATGAGAATTTCGCCGAACTCCTCGCTGCGCCGGTAGCGGATGCGCAAGTGCGTGGGCGTAGCGCCAGTCTTTCTCATCTCTCTCGCCGTCACTGATCTTCGTCTTTCCATCGTACCCAGGACCTTCTCGCGGACCGCAACCCAATCCCGCGTTACATCGTCTGCGACCAGGGCGGGTCCCAGGCTCGTTTCCTCCTCTCCAAGCTCAACCCGTCGACGACGCACATGTCCGGCGGATCCTATGGCGCCGGAGGCTCGGGCCAGGCCATCTTCACTGACGACGTCTCGCTCCAGGTGTTCATGGAGCACCTCAAGCGGCTGGTGAGTGCGCGGGCCGTGGTCGGACCTCGGAAAGGGGGCTATGAGCTGACCGTGTCATCTTCGTCTCCAGGCCGTCGGACCTTCAACGAGCTAGATAGGGGATTGCGAGAGGTTCTCTTGGGCCTGTTTTCTGTGATGGAGTTAATGTTACGTTGCCTTTTCGTGCTAAGCGAGGTAGTGCAGGAAGACAATTGTCGCCCAAACTTCTGAGAGGAAGCATGCGCTCAGAGCTGGACTGGCTTGCTCATCGATGTCTTCCCCTCTCTCCGGTCAGGGTCATTGCACAACGGGGCTTTTTTTTTCACAAGATAACATCTGCTGCAATCAATTTTTGAAGTAGGAGCATGCGGCGCGTTAATCTCGGTCCAGCCTGATCGAGCTCAGCTCGAGTCACGTCGACCGACCCGGCAAGCGAGGCCCGACGGAGGAGACCGCGAATAGTCCTCGTCCACGAGGCAACCCTTGAATTGTCTCGGCTTCTGAAATGCAACGCCCATCATCTATGTCTCCTCCTCCTTCTCCTTCTCCTCCTCCTCTTCCTCCTCCTCCTCTGGCCCTTCCTTCCCCTCCCTTGAGGCCGCCCTTCTACCAGGCGACATCGTCGACTTTCACCTCGCCCTCCGCTTCCTTGCCTGGCGACGTTCCTACTTCGCCACGGCCCCCTTTCTACCAGACAGCATCATCATCCACGTCCTCCTCCGCTTCCTCAGCGGTCGACCTGCCCATACCCCTTGCCCCACCTCCAGACTATCTCGCATCTTCCCGCTCAGTGGCCTCTTCGCGCTCTCGAAGCCGTGTCGTCGGAGCCACAAGCACCGGCCGAAGGGCTCCCTCGCGCTCTCGGACACGCACACCTGTCTCAACTGGCGTGCTCGCTGCCAGCGAAGCCAAGGGAAAATATCGAGACGATGGTCTAGTCCATATCCAACCGGAGATTGTCTACTCGGCAGGATTCCCGGCGCACCTCCTTGCGGCGACGACAGGTCTCAACCCGGCCAAGGCCGCGGTCCGCCTGGTGGTAGCGGAGCGTGGATGCGGCATCGTGCCTCCGCCGAGCTTTGGAGATCGGGGGGAGGACGACGAGCAGTTGGGTCGAGGGGTGGGTTTCAGCCTTTTGCTGCTCTCATCGATTGCTCGCTGATGGCCATAATCATCGTGTCCCAGAAACGCGTCGCCGGGTTCTTTGTCGCGTCCATGCCCTCAGTGAAGCGTGTAAAGGCCATCAAGGTCGTCCTGTCGGCGCGCACAAAACTTCGTTTCCCGGAGGAACAAGGAGTCGCCAGGAACGATTGGGAGGAAACAGTCATTTTTCATCGCGAGGTCACTCTGACAGACGAGGCGGGCGGCTATGATCTTGACAAGGGGATCAATGTGTGCGTACGTTGTGCTGGTTCAGCTCCAACTGTCTCTGCTAACAATCGGTGAATTGCAGATTCGAGTTTGGCTTTTATGTCCCTGCTGATGCCCCAAGTATGTAGACATGGTGGCCCCTGTCTGTTTGCTTGTGAATCTGACTTGACGATCTTCTCGGCTAGCCTCCGACCGCTGTGAACACGGAGACGTCGTCTGGAGCGTGCGAGGGGTCATTGAAGGATCCGGTAGCCTCTGGAAACACGACCTCTCCGAGACCCGCAGTCTCTGGGTCATTCCATGGCCGCCTGGCGATGACAACACTATGCGTGAGTCCTCCCCTTTCGTCTCTCTCCCAAGGGGCGCGGAGCTGATCTCGCGCTAGCTCGCCTCCTTCAGTCCAAATGTCTTACCACGCAGAGGAACTCTCTCCGCACTTCGGGCCTTTCTCGCTCGACATCAGCTCAAACGAGCTCCTCGTCAATGCTGCGCTCTACCTCTCGCTCCGCTGTCCGTCCCCTCCACCGGATCTCGTCGTCTATGCGGTGAACGTGTATATCCGCCAACAAGTCACTATCACCTCCCCGAGGCCGGGCGGTAAGACGACAACCATACTTGGCCCGAAGTTGTGGATGATTCAGGAGGGAGAGAAGAGCGGGTACGGAAAACCAGGCTTCGCTGAGCTCGCTCGGGCTCGTGGCTCGATGCTGTACGAGGCATCATCGACCACCGAGGGTTCATCATCAGAGACGTCCACGCCCGAAGGATGGGAGTTCACGCGATTTTCGCGATTGCCCGAGGACAACGACCTGCGGCCAACGACGGCGCCCGGGACAAAGTCGCCGTTGCGATTCCTGCCGAGCCTGTACGTCGAGATCATCTTTTCGGGGGGCATTCACCCAGGAATCGTGCAAATTGCGTCGGTGCTCAACAAGGAGCTCGACATAGCCTCGTGAGTCGTCTGCCCGCCTCACTTGTTACAGCGAGGGTCAACTGACGGCTGCGCGGATGGTACGAAAACAGCTGCGGCTGCATGCAAAGGCATTTTCTCTTACCGACATACCAAGACAAGATCTCCCATGGTCCTAGTACCGTTGAGGAGGCGATTGGCAAGAATGATCGTGGCGAGCTCTGGGCTTGGTGCCAGGTCTGTCCACAGCTTTTTGGTCTTCTCATCTCACCACCGCTGACTCGTGCTTCCACCCTCCTCCTCGCAGTGCGACGAGACCTGGGAGTCCCTCCTCGCTCGTGAAAAGGAGCTTATGGCCGGCACATCAAGCGCCAGCTTCGCCGATCTTGCCAATCGAGCGATGCGTAACGATCGAGCGGCACCTTCCTCTAGGTCGGCGGCGACAACCGGTAGTGGGCGGGGTAGGGAGGAGCGCAAGATAGGGGAGACGTACAATGTGGAACCGGGGAGGGGCAGACAGATGGGGAAGCGGGAGTCGGTGTGATGGTGGGGCTGACTTAGCCTTGAGTAGATGAATGGTATGAACGAAGAATGAATGCATCTGATCGCCTCCCCCGACGCACATCAAGTGTCTCACACATCTCAAAAGGCTTGCTCGAAGGTTTGACCAAATGCTAAGACCTGTTGGCCCCATTCTCGAGTGCCCAGTACCTGCTCGCTCCCTCGTCGGTTCCGACTCGCCCTACGTGATGAGCCGGAAATCTTCCCATGTTAAAGTTTCCCCTCCTCAGTGCGTGATAAGCTTCCATTCTATAGGGTCTACCATTGATTTAACCTCAAACGCCACATCCCACAGGTATCGACTTCAAGACTGGCGGCAGCAGTCCAAGTCAGTCACTCGTCATCTCCTGGGTGCGCTCAGAGTCCCGACCAGAATTCTTGCAACTCTGACATGAGTACAGGTCTTCTCAGAATGGTGTACACAGTCACTGTCGGGTTGGGGAATACATCGGCGGAGGATCACCAGACATTTCAACGATAGCCAACCTCTTAATGCCGCGCACTTCTCCAAGGTCTGTACCCCTCTCCCGTGAGTCTCTGATCTCGGTTGATCTTTGTCGGTACCAGCACTGATCTCGGGCGTCATTGCTACTGCTCAATATCCGCCAGTGCTGGAGCCACTGTCTTGGACAGTGCTAGCCCCGCGTCTGGGCTGAAGATATCCAGACTTCGGCAGGGACGTCGTCTTCTGGAAACCGCGGCTCATCCAAGTCTAACATCGCGCTCCTCTCAGGGAGTGACGCCGGAGGAGCTTCCAACATGGGGACTTGTTACTGAGGACGCAAGAGGAGTCGTAGAACTTCTGGTTTGGAGAAGCGATCCCGTGAGTATCCAGAAGGAAATCTGGAACGTGACAGTATTTGTGCTGATCTGCAGGCCCCGCTCTCTAACTGTCAAAGAGTCCGATATCTCCAAATATGCCGGCGAACTGAGCCAGCAAGTCTGGTTCCTCGCAGAATAACAAGGCCAACGGCAGCCTGACCACATCCGGCTCGGCAGTATGACACCAGCGTCGCCAACTCTCCGGCAGCCATCAAGTCTTTCGTCCGCAGTCCATCGTTACACGGTCAGACATACTCACGCACGCCTTCATTCAACGTCGGCCATGCGTTGTTGTTCAAGTCGCCTATCAAATTCCTGCCATTGGCGGTCTCATACACGAACGGCCCAATCTCGCCGACCGTAGCGTCTTCTCATCGCTTGTATTTGCATAGGCAATGACCTTAGCTAGCTAGACGAGAGAACATTACGTCAATGAATGGAGCGGGGTTTTTTTTTCTCACACCCTCCGAAAAGGTTCATCCAGCAGAACTACGCGTGGTGAGGAGCCGGCGCTGAACGAGGAAGTGGTGCACCTGCCGTCGGTCAGTGAATTCCCTTGTTTTCAATGCATGGCCGGCTTAGAGCGGCGCCTGATCTGATGATCAAAGGTCTTCTTGCTACACTCGAGAAAGAGATGCCTCAAGAATACCTGTGGGTCCTTCAAAGAGCCATTGAAGTGGAAGCGGGGATGGACCTCCTCCCTCCCCTGCCCAACCAAATACGTCGAGATCGGGATGGTCACCGCTTACCCTCTTCAACCTCCTTCAAGCTCTTTTGATCACTCTCCTATCCTATCACCCATCCCTGCGGTTTTATCGTTGTTATACATAAATTACCCCTGTTTGTAAGCCCCGCGTCCAACTCATCTCCCTTAGATGACCCGTTCAACGAAGCTCTGGAGTACACCCTCGAGCGTGAGCGGGTAATCGCGGAGCTCGACCGAACCGTCGGCCTTGACGAAAGTGTTGGGCTGGACGAAGAGCTTCCGAGGCTGTTATTAATGGGCAGAGGTTGGTCAACTTGGGGAGAGAGGAGAAAGCAAGACGACTGGAAGACGAGGAGGGAGGGAGACGAACAGCCTTCTTCGCGATGACAAGGTCGCGAAGCTCAGTGTCCCATCCGGGGAGGGGGTTAGTGAGGTCGGCTGCGAGAGTGGAAAGCGATCCGTTAGCCACCTGTTCCACATGCAAAGGGAGAAAGGGAGGAGGGGTGGGGAGAGAGGCAGCAGAACCCAGACGCACTGTAAAACTTCCTCGCGCCCTCTCCATCTGCGATGCACTTCCTGACCTGGAGCTCCTTGAGGAGCTTACTCATGCATTCGCGACCCTGGGAGAGGACTTTCTCCCTGTCGACGCGGATGTAGGCATCGACGAGCTTGCCGGACTCGTCCCGCTTCTCGGTGAGGATGGCGATGCCGTCGCGGACGAGGGCGTTGGTGATGCCCATGCGGGCCTCTGTGGAGAACTTATCAGCTTGAAAGCGCCATGGTATGAGCAGGAGAGACTAACGCATGTGTGCCTGGCCGTGCTTCTTCGTTGCCGGGTCGTAGAACTCAAGGGCACGGACTCCGGCACGGGCCATAAGGAGGAATGTGATGGTGATAATGTCCTCCTGGTCCTCCTTGGTCTCGTACTGCATCAAATAATGTAAGCTTGGCAAATTTTTTAGTTGAATGTGGCAGTTGAGTAGACGCACCTTGAAGAGGCGAAGAATCTCGTCGTTGGAGGCAAGGTAGAGGGCGACGGCCTCGGCGCGACACTCCTGTGGACGACGAACAGCGGATTGTTATTAGCAAGAGGGCTTGGGAGGAATGAGAGGTAAACACAGACCTCATAGGAGGATGAGCACGTGCCAAGGACCGAGCCGTACGTTTGACCGGGCTTGTAGAACGTCGTCTGTCGGGAGAGGAGCCAAACATCAGGACTTTATCGATCTTCTGGGAACCGTGGACGGGCACGCACGATATCCTTTCCGTTGAGAGGGTTTTTGATCGATTTGTCAAAGTTAACTGAACCGTCCTCGGCCTGCTGGAAGAGCTTGCCGGATCCGTGGCCGAGGAGCTCTGCGAAAAAATTCGATGGTCGTCAGGGGACGCTACCAGGGGGGCTTAGAGGATAGCAAGCGGGTGACGCACCATGGTTGGCGACCTGGAGCTCAAAGGCTTTGCCATCGAGGCGTTTGTAGAGGGGAACATCGTCTGGGTGGAGGAAGGTCATCTTCTCATTGGGGTCCTTGGCAGCAAGCTGTTTTGAAACGACAGAAAGTCAGTTCAGATCGCTCAGGAGGCAGATGTCCGGTCTGGATACAGACAATGTTGGCAAGAGAAACGTTCTTGAAACCGTGGCTGTCACGGACAGAGAAGTAGTCTTTGGAACGAGAGCAAGAGTCAATAGGGTCCTCTGGCCGTCCTTGTTCTGGGCGTAGTTCTCACTAGGGATGTTGATCCCGCTGTTCATCGGTTCAATCGCAGTTTCAGAATCACAGAAGCGGTGACTGCAGCAGATGACGATGAAAACTCACGCAGGGATGCCGCCGGTGGCGAACGAGACGATTTCGAGTGCCGTGAAATCCGGGCGCTTGAACTCATCGACCTCGAAGTCAGCCCCCCAAGGAAGGTCCTTGATGAGCTCGGGAGCGCGGTCGACGAGCTTCTCGTACTTGGCCGAGAGCTCCTTGTTGACAATTGCGGTGAATCCCTCCCACTCGGCGCGGGCACCCCAGGGGTCGACGTCTGAGTTTGTCGAGAATCAGTCAGATGGAGAATAAGAAGAGCAAGACCGTCGAATACTGACAGGACTCAATGAAACCGAGATAAGTCTCTGAATAACCCAAGGTCGAGTTAGCTTGAGGACAGCACTATGGATAAGGGAAGGAAAAAAAAACCCTCACCAACAACGGGTCCGATGTCCTTGACCCATTTGGTGCTCCCCTCGACATGGTCGGCGATAGAACCGGTGGTGAAGGAGCGGATGTAGTCGTCAATCATGCCGCGCTGGTGCTCGTTGGCCGCGTACTTCTTGGCCTGTCAACCCATGCCGATGCTGAAGAGTCAGCTCGGGAATGACAGAATAAATAAATGTGAGTGCGCGAGCATGCTTACCTCGACAAGCGCCTCGCAGACCCGCTTGAGCTCTTCCGAGAAGTCACCCTTGGTGATCTTGACTCCCACTTCACCCGCCTTCTTGCCCTTGAGCTCCATCTCGCCCTTCTCGACCGACGCAACGCGGACCTCCCAGCCCGTCTCGCGCGAACCACCAACCACGCGCGTGTTGAGCGGGTCGACCTTAAGCTCCTCGAGCGCGGCCTGAACCTGGTCAGCGTCCTCATCTCCAAAGGCGGCTTTGAAGTCCGAGGTCAGAGGAGGGTAGTAGCCCGAGATGGCGCCGAGTGAGGGTTTGCCGATGGCCGTCTCTGAGGAGGGGGTGACGGAGTAGATCGCCTTGCGGGCCTGCAGTCGTTCATGTTAGACAAAGTCCTTTCTCTTATTCTTACATGTGAGATGAAGTTGCCTACCTCGTCCCAGAGAGCGGACGCCTTGCCGGTGTTGGCGGAAGCCTTAACGATGGCCTCGAACTGCGAGCAAGCGAGGGGGGACAAGCGAGTTGTCAGCTGTCAATGGTCCGCACGGCTACCATCATCGCTCGCCCGCCCGCACCTTCGCCTCTTCGATGCGGGGAATGAATTTGGAGTGGCCGAAGGAACGGTAATTGGCGAGATTCCCAAAGGTCTAAAGTAAGATACACGTGTGTCAGGCCAAGAAAAAGAGACAGGGGACGCAAGCATACATCCACGCAGCCATCTGACCTTTACTTACCTGAGCGACATACTCAAGGAACCCCGTCTGCTCGCCCTTGTCGAGGCCAGCCTTCTCAAAGAGTTGAGCGAGGTCGACAAGCTTCTTCTGGCCGTCCCCCTTGCCCTCCTCGGCGACGAGCGCGAGGAGGAGCTCGATGATGCGCTGACCGTCGTGCGAGTTCTGGGCCATAATGATGCGAGCTCCCGCCCAGCCGGCTTGGGCCTGCCAGTGGGCGTAGAGCTGCTCAGTCGGGGTGAGCTTGGAGAACGAGTTGGCGATGTCGAGGCCGCAGACGGGCGGCGAGACGTCGGCAAGGTTGGTGGAGGAGACGGCCATGGTGATGAGGAGAAGAAGAGGCGGCTTCTGCGTGGAGTCCGTGAGCCGGGAGGAGAAGGGGAGGTAGTGATGGTTGGAAGCCAAGAACCTGGTGTCGAGTGGGACGAAGGAACATGTGCTGGCGACCAAATGGCTCTCTTTCTGCTTCGTTCGTTTCAAACAGGCCGACTCGGTCTCCCTTGCGCTCGCGTGGAGACAGCCGGACGAGGCCGATGTGTTACCGGCCAGGAGAGGGAAGAGCGCACGCGCAACACCTCGTCCACACCCTGCGGATCACCCCGCCAACCATCATCACCCGACCTCGACACTCAGACAGCCGCTAGACAGACATGGCCTCCACTTTCGACCCCGTCCGCATGTCCCGCCTCCGAGACGACCAGTCCGGCGCGGACGCGACCAACACGCACCTATACATCACCGCTGCTGTCCTCGGCCTTCTCTTCTACGCTGTCTTCAAGGTCCGTATGCGACATTCCCTCCTGTGCCTCACTCTCTCACTCCCACGCAACCGCCCCCAACAGATCATGCAGATGCCAGACCAAGCAGAGACCTCGCTTGCCGCCCTCCGCAAGGAGCGCGCCGAGGGCAAGTCGTCGGCGACCCGGGTGCGCTGGCTGCTGTGCCTCCTCCCCCTCCCTCTTCTCCCATCTGACAGGCCCCTTGGCTTTGCAGCAACCCGGGGCGGTGCCTCGCAAGCGGCCGATGATGCATACCCCAGCGATCAACGACCCCAATCTCTAGACGACGCTGATGCCTTGGGACGTGACGGCTCGCACGCCAATCATCGAAAGCCACGGCCTCGGGCGAGACGAAGGGCGCCACATGGCGCCTTGGAGCGAGCGGAGAGACAGGTGTCGAGTGGGACGGTGAGCGAAGGAGACCCCAGAGCCGTTCGCTCGCGTGCTCTTTCTTTCGCATCTGCCTTATGTACGATATGAAACGGCTCCAGGGTTGTATATAGTAATGCTTTCGTGACGGAAGAGTTGGTGCTTTTGAGAAGCCTGATGTACAGGGGGTGGCACTCACTTAGTCCTCCTGCCTCAAATCCTCACCCCTTCGCTTGATCGAAGGGGATCAAGAACTACTCGATTTACAGTTGGTAGGGTATTCCAATTAAAGGGAAGAAGAGGACGGAGCGCGTGCCGCAGCACAACTTTTTAATAATGTTGTAATCCCGCTATCTCGTCGCCACCCTAACGGCGTCTCTCACATAAACCTAGTCAACCGCCAACGACCATTTCTTGCGTCAATATAGAACTCCACCTGTATCTGCTTCCCTCATTGATTATGAGCATCTCCTAGTATCTATCTAAGCATTCTGTCGTCTGGACCACTCGATGGCCGCACGTAACCACCGAACGCGTTCCCTCGCGTTTCTCGCGTCCAACCGCCATCCCCTCCCCGCTCTCCTCCTCCCGTCCAACACAACCCATCCCATGCCCCCCCGCCAATCCACCAAGGCCGAGTACCTCGGCCGTGCTCCAGCGCCCCGCCGCAACCCCTCTGCCGCAGCGGCTGTCCGGCGGGCTCGCGTTCAGCGGGACAACCAGTCCGATCAATCGGTCGAAGCCTACGTTCGCCATCAGCAACCCGTCGAGGTCGCTGCTCCTTCGAGCGATCCACGAACGGGGGGTGGGGCGAATGGGTGGGGAGAAGGCAGCTCGATCGTCTGCTCGAACCTCCCTACAGACGTGTCGCAGCGGGATGTCGAGGTGCGCGACTCTTTTACCCTTTTCCCTTGCTTTCTCCAGCTCGCCATGCACCTCACTGATGCATGCTGCATCAACCACAGGAGTTGTTTCGCGTGACCGTCGGCGCCCTTTCGTCGTGTGTGCTCGTCCACACCTCCCAGGGCGAGTTTGCCGGGACGGCGATCGTCGGGTTTGTCGATGACGCTCATGTGAGTTGTTCTCCTGTCTACCCCAAGTGAATCTTCAAAGCTGAAGAGAAGGAACTCTTTATTAGGCGGAGGTCGCTTGGCTGAAGTACAACGGCAAAATGATTGACCAGCGTAAGTAGCAAGCGGCGACAACACGACAGAAGTCTGTTTGGCGAGGGGGTCGAACGGGCCATCAGATGATCAACAGGCGCAAACGACTCGACAACCATCTCCTTCTCTCTCTTTAGAGGACGGCCTTGTTGATCCATCGAGGATGGGGCCACAGCTGCTTTGCTCCACCCTGGTCCTCACGAAGACGCGTAAACGCCGCGAGCGCATCTTGCAAGGGGACCACAGACCGACGCGTCGTTGAGGCTCGGCTCGCGTTACTGTTTCACCCGCCTGCCCGCCTCTACTACTCACTTCGCCCCTCCCACCGCCGCCTTTATGAATAATCGACCTGATTGATTTTCCACCATTGTCCGCTCTTCCTAGGTATTCCCCTCAAGATCTCCCTCCTTTACCCCTCCCCGCCCACAGCCGTCATCCCCGCTGCTCCATCCAACATCGCCTCCTCCCACTCCTCCCTCTACTTCCCTCCCCATGCTGTCTCGTCCTCCGCCCACATGCCCACCAACGCAACCTCCCAAAAGCCGCTGCAGCGCCGCGTCGTTCCGACCGGCCCTCGCTCCAGCAACAAGACGACTGCCGCGGCCGCCGACGTGAAGAAGTCCAAGGCACTCGTTGGACGGCTCGGCCCGTCGGTCGTCCCGCTCGGGGAGAGGCTTGGCCCGGTCTTAGGTGAGGGGATCACCGGAGGAGGAAGGGGAGGGGGGAAGAAGAAGAACGGTGGAACAGCGGGGTCGACGCTTGCGGCCATTGACGCGGCGTCAAAGCAGGCTGCGATGGGGAAGGGTGGTAGAGGGAAGGGGAAGCAGAGGAAGATGAAGTGATGCGTTTGGGCTGGATTGAGGGTGTGAGTGTGCGTGTGTATGGATATTCGTTGCTTTTGTTCAATCGGACTTGGGGTGAAACGAGAAGAAACCCGATCGATAGAAGGAAAGATAACACAGAGCGATCAAAGCAATGCTGATGAAAAAGAAAACACATGGGACGAGACTCGGGACCAATAAAAATCGAGCGTAATTGATACTGATAAAGTACAGAAGAAACGCAGAAGATGGAGACTCCCATCAAAGAGTGGACAAGCGAACATAATGCTGCGCAAAGCCTCTCCATCTTCAACGGCTGCGACAGGAGTGATGATCTAGATGGAGAGACGCGCTGGGTCCCGCTCGGGAGAAGTGGGTGAAGAAGATGAGGACAACGTGTCTATGGCGGTTGAGGGAGGACGCCGCGATGAGCGTGATGAGACGGAAGGAGAAGTGGGATCCGGCGGAATCGAATAGCGTTGCGATGAAGCTGAGGTGAGACAGAAGCAGCAAATTTCAGTATGATGATCGAGCTGAGGATTTAGTAACAGATATAACGCGCACCTTGAGAGTACAAGGAGGGAGCCCTTCTGCGAGGAGAAATCGACTTCTTTCTGATTGTCCCTCAGCTGGCCCCCTTCCAAAGGCGCGACGCTCTACTCCGAGCCGCGCCAAAAGTACCCCGCGAGTCGGAGCGACCGAGACCACCAGCTGCCCCTGGTCCCTGAATCTCCTGATCTGAAGCACCCAGCTCTTCATCGAGGGACATCGGCCTGGATGGTGCAGCGCCAGGGGGACGGAGCGGACGTCGGCGCGCCGAAGGCGGCGAAAGGTTGACAAATGCGAGCCCAGTAGTCGGCAGAGGCAGAGAAGGCGCCTTGGTCTCGTCGTCGGCGGTCGTAACTACGGCCCCGGCTCGTGGAAAGGAAGGCGCTCCTCCGAAGGTGGGGCTCGGGCTGACGGGCCTCGAAGGCTCCTTCTCCTTTCCTTCGGAGCAGCCGTCGTCGTACGCGGAGACGACGACCGGCGCCTGCGCTGCTGCCAGCTGGCTGAAGGCCGACGGGTGAGAGGACGCAGGATTGACCTCGTCGGAAGGGCTGAGGAAGATTTGGGCCAAGGGCCGCGATGCCGAGCGGAGGGTGGGCGAGACATGAGCGAAGGGATGGGCGGTGAAGGAGTCGAACCCTCCCTCCGAAAAGAGGAGGGAGGAGGTGTTCTTGTGCCGGTCGACTGACGAGGGAAAGGTCAAGAGCGTCGGAGAGGGTGTGTCAAGCATCAAGGAGCCGTCGCTCCCCTCCGAGGGGGCAGTCCTCGAGCCTCGGCGAGTTTCCTCCGCCATGTGTTCATGCGGGAAGGACAGCGGCGAGTGCATCGCCGTTGAGCCCATGGGATGAAAGGGCAGTCGGTCGTGCTTCTCTTCCCTCTCGGCGACCTCCTCTCCCTCCTGCTTCCCCTTGAACGCTACCGACCCAATGGAGCGAGACGCGGTCCCGAACGAGTAGCTCTCCAAGATCGCCTGCCGTCTTGCGCGTTCTCCCTCATCCTCATCAAAGAGATGGGCGATCCCGAGACCGGGCCCTTCGAGCTTGAGATCGAGCGAGTATGGGCTTGTGGACCCGTTCGCAGGTGCTTCATGACCCTCCTCGGAGAAAGACGGAGTAAGGAGACTCGAAGTAAGAGGCGGTTGCTCGTCTCCGCTCCTTGACGGCGGATCGTGGAGGAGTCGTTCTTGACCAGCGGAAATTACGGACGCCGCGACCTGGTACTCCCAAGAAGTTGGATTGAACCCCTCCGGCCGGAAGGTAAGCGACGGGGAGCGCACTGTCCGCGATATCTCCTTGGCCGTAGGGTTTGGCTTCTTAATCGGCAGAAAGGCGAATGAGGGAGACCAATGTCTTCCTGGGCTGGTTGCGAAGGTCGGGGAAAGGGGCGAGGTGGGCTCCGACGACGTCGAGGAGGCTGGCGGCGAGGAGGAAGGCGCAAAGACGCGAGAGAGTATGCTGCTTATGGAGCGCGAGGACCTATGTTTCCTGCTCTTTTGAAAACTAGACGAGGCCAATGGCGGGGAAGAAGAGATGGGAGGGCTAGCGAGAGGGATGGTGTCGACGGGGGTGGGGGAAGAGCCGTCATGTGCTGGCGACGGGGACGTGAGTGGCTGTTGAGATGAGACCGGAGCCGGGCGTTCGGCAGCGACGGTGGTGGAGATCCATAACGCTTTGGGAGACGCGGGCATTGGAGCGCGTACCAGGGTCGGCGATATCGGCAGGGCTGACACGCTGGTCCCATCTGCAAAGAGCGAGCTCTTCCGCTGGGACACCGTCACTCCTTTAAACGAGCTGGTACGCGGCCCAAGGACTGGCATCTGCTGCTCCTCTTGGACCAGAGAAGGCCCGACGTCGCCGCTTGGATGAGAGCGTGAGCTCTCAACAGTAGAAGTGGCCGTCTCCTGATGCTGCGTTGATGGTGCCTGCGCCGTAGCAGTCATTCCATCCTCGTCGGCCGAGTGGAGCTTTCGCTCGATGATGATCACCGGCTTCGACAAATTCCGCGAGTACCTGCGAGCATGGACAATCTCGGTGTCCTCAAGGTCGCGCAGGGCAGCTAGGGAGGAAGTTTCGGACGCAGACGCGTACGACGCGACCGACATGCGCGCGTTCATCGACGACGACGCATCACTCCTGCTGTGGGTTTGCCGAACGAGCTGCCCATCATTCGGGGATGAAATCCGAGGGCTCGAGAACGATGACAGTGGCGGTTGGGGTTCGCGGGAGGTCGTCCATGTTGCCGGAAGCACGACGGGGGCATGAGACGTGCTCGCTCTCGGGGGATGGTCGAGGAACGGCGGTGACGTTGGTGAGGATGGACTGATATTCTGGGTGGACGAGTCAAGCTCCGAAGCAATTTCTGGTATGCTCACAGAACGATTTGCAAGCCGAGTAGCGGATGTCCACGAGTGCTTGCGACCTGGCGACCGAGGAACGAAGTGAGACGAAACAAGCGCGCGGAAGCGGAAATATCCAGTCAGCTTCCTTGACCAGCGAGGGGAACACGTCTGTGAAGTAAGAGGTAGACTCACGGTCCAAGACGTCAGAAACACCGTCCAGAGAGCTGATTGGGGTGTCTAACGGCGACGGTGGGTGGGGGAGAGGCCACTTGACAGACGAGAATCCCGAACTTTGTCGGTCGCCTCCGCTAGTAGCCTCGGGAATTGCCAGAGAGTCTGCCGATTGTAAGCTGCTCGACTGCGACACGACCGGTCCCAGCTGAGGCGTTGGATTGTCCCGGTGATCCTCTGTTAAGAGCGAGAACGAGGTATAACTTCGTGGCATGCCTCCAAAGAAGGAAGGCGAAACGACCGGGGCCATGCTGGGGAGAGCAGCAAGGGAGGCCGGGCGAGAGTTTTTGGGGGAGCCCTTCAGTTGTTCAAATTGAGACAGGGAGAGCGAGAAGACAGAGAATGGAATGTGAGTCTGTCCGACCAAGGAGGTGGAGAGATGGCGACCCAATTGATGGTGGTTGAAAGAGACAAGCGCGCGGCTCCGTCTCCTGAGGCCCAGCCAACCTTCCTCGTCATTTTCCGCCTCCGGCAGCGCCACCATCTGTGCCCGCCATATTTTTGCCGTCGATGACTCGGTAAAGTGCGGGAAGAGGAGGGAGACTGCATGCAGTCAGCAACCTTACTAGCGAGGAAAGCTTGAAGAAGTCGAGCAGCACCAAAAGTCACGACTTCATGAGACGCGCCCAGTCGAGCAGATGCATCTCATCGATCGTGTGAAAGAATGATCCCGGTTGAATGCTTATAATGCCGCTGAATTACACAGAACTGAGGGATGGAGAGGAAAAGCCCCGCGCCACCACCACCATACATCAAGGTCGAGTCATCGGACGCCTCTTCCTTCTTCGACTTCGTAAAGGCGAAAGCGTCCATACCCCTGATGCGTAACACGTAGGTATGCAGTCAAGTTCTCTGGTAGTCGACAAGCGTTTCTGCATTAGCTCCGAGATGAAAGCTCATGGACGATCCCAGAGCTGCTTAACGGCGCTACGTGTGCCGTGCTCTGTGTACCTGGCAATTAGGGCCTTGATGAGCGCCGATTTGCGACACTCCCGTCCCGCCTGTACTTGCCGATCGCAACCTCCAAACTGGCAAGTGTGTGAGCCCCAAAGACAAGGGGCATTTGATAGGGCCATAAAAGACATAATTAAAACGTGAACTTGAAAGCGAAATAGACGAAGATCCTCGGCACTTCGATTAGATGACAGGCGTCCGGCGACCCGCTTGACTTGATGCCCATTCTTTTTGAGACTCCGGCCCTCAGAAGGTACTAGGGACGGTTCGGCTCAGTATATTCCGATGGGAAACACGAAAGAAATGTCGAAATAACTCGCCCAAGTCACAATGGGATTGGATATTGCAGTTGAAGAAGCCCCGAGCTTGGCTGGAATCGGGGGAAGATGCCACCGAGACGGGCCGGTTCCAACATTGGAGGAGGGGTCATTATCTGCATAACAACGATGATTGCATGACGAGGCGAGATCAGAAGGCAAGTGAAGAAAGCACGTCAATAGTGCGATAATGGGAGCACATCCTATTCTTGCCTGCCCAACGCTGATAACGACCAGGCCAAACATGATGTTACGGACAACGTGAGCACCCGAAGAGTATACCATAAGAATATTATTACCTCCACACGAACAAACCCCTGATTGGGAAATTGAGCGCGAGAGTCAAAGTCAAGTTCAGGGAGGTCGGAGAGGTCGGGGAGGTCATTGGCGCGCTGGGCGCCGTCGCGGAGTTGTGGAGCTATCCACTACGCGCTGTAGTCGAGAATGAGCTGCTTCGTCGCGTGGACTCCAGCCTGCTGCTAAGAGAGGCAGCTGCTGCTAAGAGAGGCAGAGCGAAAGAAGAGCCGGGTAGACAACGACGACAGAATCCAAGTCTTGTCGAGGAAGCGCGTGGACAGTCGAGCGAGAATTTTGGGACTTCCTCCGCCACTCGATATCCCCGGACTCAGCAAGAACCTGGCGCTTGAAAGCGATGGAGATGGCACTGATGATTATATCACCCTGAGGCCCAGCTATAGAAGGAAGGAGCAAGGGTTGAGAGAATGAGCCGGAGCTTGCGTTAACATCGGACGATATATGGGTCTCTACACTCACTGCTAACACGGGCGATAATGATATGGCCACCTTGGGGAATACAGCCCATGAGCCTCCATAATAGGATTCAGACGAGAAACGTGTAGATTTGGTGAGCTGTGGCGCAACCCGGCTGGCGCTTGGCGAGCTCCACAGGGAAAGCGAGACGAGGGTGGCTGTCGATGCGAGGAGGAGCAGTCCGGCCCTGATGGTGGAGAAGAGCATTGCGAGAATGAAATTATGAATTGGAAAGGGAGGAGCAGAGGAGTTAGAGGTCAGGGGAAAGTATGTCTGAGTAGAAAACGTGTAAAACAGGGCAGCGATGAGAAGGGTAGGATCATCTGTGTCGCTTTCGAAAGGAGCGCACAGCGCCGCCCGAGACCAGGCCATCCTTGACCGGAGATTGAACCAGCAAAACGGAAGGGGGACGAAGGAGTACTTTGCCCCAATCTATATGGAACGGAGTTATATGCACTAGTTGAGACTGGGATTACGGCTAATTGCTAATTCCATCGATCTATTGGCGATATGTCAATCCACGGACTCCATGGCTGAAGCGTCCAGAGATCACAGCTGGTCATCAGGATATTACACGTCATCCCTTTTACTTGTTGGAAGGATCATGGATGACGCGGTGAATAAGAGTTTAACGGTGATGTGGAAAGGGATTGGGCAAGGCTGGCCGATGCATTCTTTACTTCTTCCCCACTGAGCAGCTCTTCAGCTAGGACGTCATGCACACGGGGCTTGCCTTAGATCGTCACTATCGTGCCATCAACGTGCGATATCCATGCTCTTATGGTCGCCCTACATCCATATGGCCCTTTAGAGGGTATATACACTGAAATAATACATGCCAAACCAGGACGAGTGAAGGAGGCAGACACCCGAGACATGGACGGGATGCAGCTCGCAGCTGTTTGAAGGGGTCGACAGCAGTTAGCAAGGAAGCAGGTCATACAGGGAGGAGCTTCGCAATTCATGAAATGAGAAGAAATCCCCAGCACACCCGACCGAGACGGAGAATGAGGATCAGGACCCTGCCCTGCATCCGGGATAGGCGATGGCAACCATTGTCCCAACCTCCGCAACCCATTTGTTCTGGAGACTGTAGTTGGTGGTTTGACGATAACACGTTACTATAACCACCCCTAACAGCGAGGAAGCAAATGTCAGGGTCAGGCAACAGGCTTGGGGAGGAGCGCCCTCACGCGTCTATCTCGACACCGCGTGCGGAGTGGCCAGCCAGCCGCGAGCGAGGCGTTAAGTCTACCTCCTCTCTATGCAATCGTATTATTGCCGGTGGGGAAGGGTGTATGTCGCTCGCGTAAAAGAGCCGAGATCGTTTGGTAGGCATGCTCAAAATGGGGAGCCCCCTTGTCCCGCTTGCTCATATGAGTGTGAAGAAGCGACCGCCAAACACCATGCCACCCTGGTCTCGCGCCCCAAGAGATCAATGTCCCCGGACGCTTGCGAGGCCCTTTGTCTGGAACCAGAATGAGCGTACGTGGGCTCCTGTTTAATAAGCCTTGAAGGTCTTTGGCCGGCCTTCCCTTGGGAGCCCTCTCTACGCCGAAATCTTTGTACGCGGCAGAAATCTACACCTGCTGCACTGCTGCTGAAAGTTTCGCCCCGCTCGGCTACCAAAACGGATCAGGCAACTCGGTCCCAGACAGGATTAATCCTGCTGTGCAGGAAATGTAGAGAGAATTTCTCATCGAGGATCGGTGTATTCTTGTTTTGTCCGATTGTTCGATCTACTGCGCGCGCTCAAATCAGCAGAGATTGCTCGACTCTAGACCGTCTAATTTGACATTGCGTAGACACTCTTGAGGAGAGCTCGAACATTCGAGATCCCTCCTCACGGATGCGAGAAGCGATATGACATAATCACCATCACCAGTCGTCCTTGCTTGCTTGGCTGCCAGCGCATGCCTTTTAGGCAGTCTGATGATGACTCGAACCCGGAAGCCGCGCCGAAGACCCGAGCAGTTCGACTGTCAACCTCTACCCACCGTTCCTCTATTCCTCCACCACATCTACAACAACATGGCCCCCGTCATTCTCTACGTCGTCCGTCACGGCGAGTCTACAGTGAGCCCCGCTTCCTCATCCCGGCAAGCATGCGTACTTGTCTGTTCTCTGACGCTTTCGCCTCGACGCGCGCATGTGCACACGATTAACAGGACAACCTCAAGAGCACATGGGCTGGCTCTCGCGATGCTCCTCTCACGACGCACGGCATGAACCAAGCCAAGGCTCTCGGAGCCTCGTTTGGCAAGTCGATTCGCGCCCGGGCGATCTTTGCGTCGCCGTTGGTGCGTGCTTGTGTTACCCACAGCTGCTTCGCGCGCTTGCCCTGAACACTGACGTCTAGCTCTCTCCCGCGGGATACAGCTGAGGGCTCGGTGGACAGCCGAACAGATCGTCGAGAATCAACCGAAAAAGGAGGATGGGTCCAAGTTGGGCCTCAAGCTGGACAAGATCCTTCAAGAGCAGTGCGCACGCCCTCTCCCTTTTTTCCACAAGCCGACGACGCAATACACGCTAGCTGACAAGCATTCCTCTTACCCTGCGGCTCTATCAACGACAGACACTTTGGTGATGCCGAGGGCAAGTCCTGGGCCGACCCGAAGGGGACGTGGGCGCGCGGCGAAGGCAGACAATGGGCGTTCCCTAACGGCGAGTCGCTCGATGACGTCGGCCAGCGGGCGGACGTCGCCATCGACAGGTACTTGATGGACCACATCGAGGAGGCATCGAAGCTGCCGGAGGATGAGGATTACACGGTTGTCTTGGTTCGTCTATGAGGAGTAGTCTTAGTGAATTACTCTTGTCTGACTTAATTGCACATTTGCGCGCGCCGATCCAGGTTGCTCACGGTCAGTAAGGGGACATTTCCTGCTGTCTTCTTGCCCCACCCAAGCTGGAGTTCCCCATCTCTTGACAGGTATCTTCAACGCCGAGCTCATGGGCACTCTCCTCCGTCGACGTAAGGAGGGTGCTGGCACCGGGTGGCGCTCAACCGGAATGACGAGTCCGTGTTCTCTGTGCCTCCTCTTTCTCTTCATCAAGCTGATATCTCCATCTAAACAGATACCGGCTACCACCGTGTCCTGCTCTCCGTTCGTCGTTCTTCTCCCCAGCTGTCGTCCAACTGTTTTTTGATCTCATTTCCCCTCTTCCAGCTCGCCGACCACCCTCCTCCCTACCCTCTCCCTCCCCCCGCCTCTATCCCTGCCCCTCATCCGCAAGACACCTCCCCCTCGTCTCTCCCCTCCGAGCCGGCCCCGACGTTCATAAAGGGGGACAGCAGCCAAGGGAAGAAGAAGCTCGTCGTCGCCGTCACGGCGGTCAACGTGACGGCTCACTTAGAGGGCGTCGTTCGTCAACAAGGTGGAATTGGGAGTGCGGCTCACGATGAACAGCAGGCGACGGTAAGCCAAGTAGAGAGAAGAGGATGCGCATTGATATCACAGATGCTGACTGGCTGATCGTGCGTGCTTCTCAAGTTGAACGATTTTTTTGCCGGGGGAGGAAACACTAAGTAGAGAATGCCGCTATCACAAGACACGATCAATGCCAGAGAAAAAGTCATACACTTCTCCCGCCCCAGCCTGGCGCCGAGACGAGGACACTAGAGTGAGAAAGACAGAAAGAGATGCGAGAGAAACAAGGGGAAAGGGTAAGGAGGCTAGCAAGGGAGGAGACCACTTTTACTGCTCGGAGACAAAGACCCCGGCGAGACCCATACCGGAGCCGACGCACATCGACGTGACGAAGAGCTTCTGACCCGTCCGCTTGGCGTGGGAAAGAGCTGTCGCGACCTGACGGGCACCAGTGGCACCGAGAGGGTGACCAATGGCGATTCCTCCTCCATTGGGGTTGACCTTCTCAAAGTCGAGGCCGAGGTGCTTGATCGAGTAGACGGCCTGCGAGGCAAAGGCCTCGTTGATCTCCCAGAAGTCAACATCCGAGGACTGGATGCCGGCAAGCTTCAGGGCCTTAGGAATGGCAACGGCGGGTCCGATACTAGAGAGGAGGGAGGGGGGGGGAAGGTCAGCCGCTGAAGGAGACAAGATAGATACATCGACAACACCTAACATACCCCATAATCTTAGGAGGGCATCCAGCATAGGCGCAGGTGATAAACTTGCCGAGAATCGGGAGGCCGAGCTTGACAGCGACCGAGCGCTTGACAAGCAGGCATGCGGCGGCACCGTCCGAGACTTGGGAGGCGTTACCAGCGTGGGTCGTACCGTCCTTGGAGAAGGCCGGCTTGAGCTTGGCGAGGGATTCCGGGGTGACACCAGCACGGATGCCATCGTCGGCGTCAACGATGATCGTCTTGGTCTCCTGCGTCTTGGGGTCGGTGAAGGCGACCTTGACGGGAACGATCTCGGCCTTGAAGTTGCCGGCCTGCTGGGCAGCGGCGGCCTTCTCGAAAGAGCGGGCGGCGAAGATGTCCTGCTCCTTGCGGGTGATGCCGAACTCCTTAGCGACGTTCTCCGAGGTGATACTGGTGAAAGAGGGTCGGTCAGCTGTAAGTTCAGTTAAGGCGGCAAGCGAGATAACCCACCCCATGGGGATGAGAACGTCCTGAGCCTCCTGGTTAGTGAGGACATCCTCCGAGATACGCTCGGGGAGGACACCGGCTCCGTAGTGAGCGGTCATGTGCTGCAGGAGAGTAGCCGTCGGATTAGTCAGCAGTCGTTGAGGATGCAGCCAAATGACCTGGTACGCACCTCAACTCCGGCGGCGATTCCGATCTCGATCTGGCCGGCGGTGATCTCGTTGGCGATCTTCGGGCGGAGGGGAAGTCAAATCAGCTAAACTTCAACGAGATGGGCGGCGAACGCGCGGCGCACCTGAGCAATGGTAGAGAGCGAGGAAGAGCATTGCCTGTTGACGGTGTTGAGGGCGGCACTGGAGTTGGCAAAGGAAAGCACAAGGGACTCAAGTGTGTCAGCGGCACGCTCCCTCGGGCTCTCTATGGCCGAGCGAAAGCCGGGCAGGCGGATGGACAACTTACGTGTTAGGGATGCCAGCGCGGAACTGAGCCATACGGGCGACGTTAGCTCCTCCACCTGAGGGTGGCAATAAGAAGAGGATGTCAAGAGTCAGCTCGAAACCTCATTTGACTGAAGAGAATGGCTCAGTTTCTCACCGGGCGGGAGGACATTTCCGACGGCGATGTCCTCAATGAGGGAGGGGTCGATGCCAGAGCGCTCAACAGTCGCCTTGAGGACAGCGGTGAGGAGGTCCTCAGGGAGGCACGAGGCGAAGCCACCCTTGCGAGCCTGTAAGGTGGGAGAAATAGAGGGAAGTGGGCACGTCTCGTCAGCCCAGGGATCGCGCGGGGCAGGCTGGAGTTACGTCAAGCGATGATGAGACGCACCCTGGTAACGGCAGTGCGGACGGAGGCGCAGATGACGACGTCGCTGTCGTTCTTCTGGAGGAGCTTGCCCTTAGCGGCGGAGACGGCCATGATGAAAGAGGTAGGGAGAGAGTAAAGGGGGGTGGGTGGATGCTGGAAGGAAGGTGCGAGCGCGAGAAGCGGCCGGCGTCAGCACTGGGTACTCATGAAGCCAGCAGGTGCGCAACGGCATAAGACTAGACTGACAGAGAAAGGTGGCGTGGATTGAGAGATGGAGGGAATGTGGGTGTTGGGAGTGAGACGAGAGGGACGTATGCGACCGCCCTTTTGCGAGGGGGTTCGGAGGGTGAGGCCCACCGGTTAGCCACTTCGCCGGCGCCGAGCCACCGCGTTCAGATCAGACGCTTGAGGACTGGCTCTCTCGCACGGGTCAAGTCGCCCTGACCGAAAGCGGCCGGGATCCAACAGCCGGAGAGCGAAGCCACACAAGCAACCGAGTAGAGAGCGCAAGGAAATCTCGGTCATGTCGTTCCTCAGTTGTCGTTCTTGTTCCGGTGCGCGCACTCTCAAACCCAACGTCGAGCTATGCGAACCCTTTCCCCGCCGTAGCTGGTACAAGCAGCCAGGTCTGAATCCGCCATCGCACATAGCATCCTCGGCCCTAAGGCGGTTGACGACCTCGTCCAAGCGTGGTCGACATCGTTCAAACATGGGGCTTCACTGACGACTCGAGCTAGTTTCATACCAAACTTATCTTCATTAACGTCTTGGTTTTCAGACCAACCTTGCGAGAAGCCTGTGCAGCGTGCTCTTGAAAGGGTCGCCTCATCGGAGAATCAGGCCGAAGCGAGATGACCAGCCAGCCCTTAAGAGACGGCCTTGACCGACGACCGAGGGAAGCAAGCGACTTCCTATCTGGAACTCTTTGCATGTACATTCCAACTCCTTCTCTCTCTCGCCCACTCAAGAAAAGGATAAAGAAGAACTTCCTCTCCAGCCATGTCGACCCCCGCACACGAGTCATCCCTCTCGACACACAAGCCCGAGCTCTACAACAAGTTGGTCCACCATCGCCCTATCCTTTCGATGCCTGTCCCCTCCCGTTGACCCTTTCTCATCAAGGAATGCCAACTTTGTTTACTCGGACGCTGCCACCGCACCCGTCCTGAGCATGCTCTCGGCCCAGCCGGGCGAGCGAATTCTCGATTTCGGTTGTGGCTCTGGCGAACTCACGCATCGGCTCGAATCGCTTGTCGGAGAGAAGGGCGAGATTTGGGGAGTTGATGCAAACGCTGAGATGGTGCATTCCATATATTTCGTCGCTCTCATAGTCAAGCTGATTGGGGCCGTGGTTGACGCTTTCCCAGATCGCCAAGGCCGTGAAGGCATTCCCCTCCCTCGCTGAAAGGCTCTTTCAGGGCGACCTGCAGTCCCTGG
Organism: Tausonia pullulans; assembly: GCA_951802195.1. Classification (NCBI taxonomy): domain Eukaryota; kingdom Fungi; phylum Basidiomycota; class Tremellomycetes; order Cystofilobasidiales; family Mrakiaceae; genus Tausonia; species Tausonia pullulans. Next base: position 674,356 of record OX637623.1, on the reverse strand, counting down.
ACGTCCCTTCGAGGCTCCAGGGCTCGTTCGACAAGGTCTTCACTAGCGCGACGCTTCATTGGTGCAAGCGCGATCCCGGAGGTCAGTAAGAAAACAACGGCTTATCAGTGCTGAGGACATGAATGGATCATTCGGACTGACACACAAACTGAACGGACGATCAGGCGTCCTCGAGGCCGCCAAGAAATGCCTAAAGCCCGGGGGCAAATTTGTCGGTGAGATGGGAGGGTTCATGAACTGTAGTGCGTGGACCAGTCGGGAAGCTTGTGATTCTGCTAGGGACAGATCTAACGACTGGGCTCACCACCTGTAGTCGCCGTTAGGTCGCATCTCCACCGCATTCTTGAGGAGAAGGGGATCGACCCGGTTCCTCTGTGCGCAGCGGAGGATCTCTTCTGGATTTCGCTCTATGCTGACTTGCATGTTCGTTTCACTAGTGATCCCTGGTTCTTCCCCTCCGAGGCCATGTATGAAGACCTCCTCAAGACCCATGGCTTCGCCCCAGTCTCCGTCACCCTACACCCTCGATACACACCTCTTCCTACGGATCTCAACGGCTGGCTGGCGACATTCGCCAGGGGCTCGTTCCTCAGTGGGTTTTCCGAAGACGAGGCGAAGGAGATCGTCGACGAGTGCGTGAGGAGGTGCACTGTCGACTGTCGGGATGACCAAGGGAATTGGGCGATCATGGTGAGTAGGGGACACGCCTTGCAAGGCTCTGGGCTGATGATCGAGCTCATCTGATGAACTCCTCCCTTTCAGTACATGAGGCTGAGGTTTGAGGCCGTTGCTCTGCTTTAGGCGAGCAGATAGCGCTGGATGATTTTTGTCAGATGAGAGTGAAAACTCATTACCGAGTAGATAAGGGGCACGTAATGATCGAATGATATGGGCCCGAGGTGTTCCGATATGTGAAAACGCGAGATGCGCCTGCCGTCCAAACCTGTGCCATCACTACCTGCGGGCTCTCCCTCCCCCTATTTGGAGAGCTCAATCAACATTCTTCCGCATGACGAGACGACCCGCCACTGTCGTTCGTTTGGGTCGTCGTCGTCGCTAAGGACGTCCGGTCTGCGCCTCGTCCTGCCCGCGCAAGCCCAGCGCGGCCGCCTCTCGCTGATCCTCCCTCTCACTCGCTCGCTGCAGCGCTGGTCCGCCCCCGACGACGACGACCATCCAACCTCCATCTCCCTTCGCCCGTTTCACGGGGCCCGAGTCTCTGGCCCTCCCTTTCTCTCTCCCCCTTCCTTCCTCCCTCTCCTCTCTAGCAGGTCTCTTAAAAGCACCTTCTCTCGCCCGCGACCCCCTCCCCTCCCTCCTGCCGTGCCCTCCCCGCCGCCGCACGCTGTCAACCAGCAGCAGTTCCCCCCTCTTCGCTCACGCAACCGCATTCTTCCCTCCCTCTTCTACGCGACATGGTGAGCCTGGCCTCCTCTCCATCTTCTTCTCTTTTGATCTGTGGGGGATCTTGGACGCGCTCGTTCTTTCGATCCTCTCGTGGGGCCCTCCCCGGCTTCTCCCGCGACATGTAGGACACACGCTGACGAGCCCTGCCCGTCATCACGCGCGCTCCTCTTCCTCTTCCCTTCCTTACACTCGTGCTAATGCTCAACCTCCGGTCGTTGTGACTTCCTCCTCGCGTCTCCCCTTGCCACCCCTGTCTGGCTCGCTTCTCTCTGCACCCTCGGCGGTCCGACTTCCCTTCCTCCTTTAGTCCCGCTCCCAGCAGACCGACAAGCTCGATCGCTCCATCGCCGACACGGAGCGGTTTATCATCATTGAGCAGGCCCTCCTCAACGGATCACAGCAGGCCGCCAACGTCCTTCGAGCGTCGTCGTCCTCCCGGTCCGCGGGGCCCGAGGCCCAGGCACGCGTCCGCCAGGCCGAACTCAACGTCGAGCAGAGCAAGGCTAGGCTCGACTTCCTGAGAAACCAGCTCGACAAGAAGAAGCGGAGGAGGGCTGGAGCGCCCAAGATCGAGGAGAAGAAGTGGACGAACCAGCTAGGTGGGTTGGAGCTTGCTCGCTCGCTTGCCCAAGAGTGAGCGGGATCGATCCGTCGGGACAAGTCCCCGCTGTCGTCTCGCTCTCTTTCTCTCTTCTTTCCCCCTTCCTGACTTGAGAGCTCTCGTTTTGGGACGCTACTTCCTTGTTACTCTGCTCTTGAGGTCGGGGCTGCTGTCCTTTCGCACTCTCTCCCCCGCGCTGGCACCGGGAGTGCGCTCTGATGCCGTGATGGCGAGAGGGCAAGCCTCCCCCATTCTAGACGAGCGTCCGCCTCGTCGCCATTGCTGCCGGCCTTAAGCTCTCTAGTCCCACATCGTTCAAATGCGTTTGTCTGTCATAAGGCCCCATTACTGACTCGCTTCGCTGTCTTACTTCCCCTGTAGATCTCATCCGGGCGGACACGCCGCTCTCGGTCCCACGAATCTCGCACATGCTCAACCACATCGAGTTCAAGCTTAAGGTCGAGGACCAGTACAAGCAAGGCCGCGAAAAGATGGCCAACGCTCTCGCCAATGCGACTCAGAAGGTGCATTTTGGGATGAGCACGGGTTGGAGGGGGGCGATTGAACACGACGCCACGTCGCCAAGCCTATCCGATGGGACTGAAGCCTTGACAACGACTGACGCGTCCCTTTTATATTCTCGGATAGGACGACAAGAAGGAAAAAGCCCGCCTTATGGCCGACCAGCAGGAGTCCAACACCAAAGTCAAGCTCCTCCGGCAGGCCCAGAAGAAGTACGGCAACCTTCTGTGCGACGAAGACGAGGAGGATGAAGGTGCGTGGTAATTGCTCTCCTCGCTTGCCCTCCTCCGGCTGACAGCCAATTCCCTTCAACAGTCCTCAAAGACCCTGTCAAGGAGGCTATTAATCGCAAACCCGTTTCGGGAAAGCTACGACTCTCGCTCAAAGCCGCTCGGGACCTCGATCACGCGCCGGTCCTGTCCAAGTCGAGCAAGCACTACAACGAGACGACCGTTGAGTTCATGATCCACGGCAACGTTCGCAATGTGTCGATGCCGTCGAGGACGGACCGGTGGATGCAGGATTTTGGCATCGAAATGGACAAGGCCGACGAGGTTGAAATAGCGTTCTACGACCAAGAAGCCGGCCACAAAAATCCGCCGCCGAGGGTCCTCATCGGTGTTCTTTGGGTCAAGGTCTCGGACCTCCTCGAAGCGCTCCGTCGACAGAAGGTTGAAGGTCTTGATGGTGACGCTGCTGGGTGGGTCACGGCTGCGACCGTTCGGGGCCAGGATGGTCGGGTCGGACAGCAGCAACGCAACGGCGCCCCGGACGTCCCTCTTGGAGGCGGACCCTCGTACAGTGGGCACGGTCAAGTACCAGGGCAAGGAGGAAGCGGAGGTGGAGGGGGCGTCGCCGACGGTATCGACGGATGGTTCCAGGTTGAGCCTCAGGGTGCCGTCAGCCTGCATCTCGACTTCGGTGGGTACCTGACGTTATACCAGGGGGGTCTTGAATCCTGAATTTACGCTGACTTCTTTGTCTCTCCTTGTGCCGCTTCAGTCAAGGAGAACGTTCGACGTCGGCCGCTCGAGGCCGGAGGTCTCGGTCGTCAGGGCGCCGTCAAGAAGCGCAAGGGCGAGGTCCACGAGATGAACGGTCACAAGTTCATTAAGAAGCAGTTCTTCCAGGTCATCCTCTGTGCCCTGTGCAACAAGTTCCTCATGACTGGCGACGGCTACCAGTGCGAGGACTGCCGGTACATGTGCCACGAAGCATGCTACCAAAAGGTGCTCACCAAATGTATCTCCAAGCCCAACAACGACGAGAACGACGAGGATCGACTTAACTACAACATCCCCCACCGGTTTGAGCCCTACTCCAACATTACCACAAACTGGTGCTGCCACTGCGGCTTCCTTCTTCCGATCGGCCGCAAGGTCCCCCGCAAGTGCAACGAGTGCGCACTCACGTGCCACGAGCAGTGCGCCCACCTGGTTCCTAACTTCTGCGGGATGTCGATGGAGAAGGCCAACGCTATCATTGGCATGATGAAGGCCGTCAAGTCATCCCAGACAGACGGCTCCCGGCGGCCGGGCTCAAGCGGACGTGCCCCTCCTTCGCGGATTGGCGGCATGGGTCCTCCCCAGGGAGACCACTCCCCCTACAGCCAGCAGCAGCAGCAGGCGCCTCCCCCTCCCCCGTCCCGGTTGTCCCAGCAGCAGGCACCGCCGTCGCTGCCCCAGCAGAGCTCACTCCCGTCGCTCATGAGCGACCTCTCGGTCGACTCGCGGTCCAGCCACGGCTCGGCGTACGCAGCTGCCCAGGACCCCTACCGCCTGGGTGGAGGCGCACCTCCCCCGCCCCCGCCCCAGTCCCAGTACCAGCAGCGGCTGTCGTATCAGGAGTCTCCCCAGAAGGTCCAGCAGCAGCCGCTATTGGCCAATCGGCCCCTGCCTCCTCCTCCGGCCCCTTTTTCCCAACCACTGGTTGTCCCAGAGAAACAAGGAGGCTACCCCCAGCTGCAGCAGCAGACGTACCCTCCCGTCAGCTCTCCCTCTCGCCCTCCGACGCAAGACTACTCGCGGCCGCCCCCGGTGCCCCCTGCTCCCGTTCCCTCCGCGCCGACGCACTACCAGCAAGCCCCGCTACCACAGCAGCCGCAGTTCCAGCAGCCTTACTCGCCCCAACAGCAGCAGCAGGTTCCCCCGCAGGTGATGGTGCCGCTCCCTCCGCTGCAGCCTCAGCAGGCGGTGGCCCTCCCGCTGCCAACGCAGCCGCTCGTGACGCGCCGGCGGGCCAAGATCGGTCTTGAAGACTTCAATTTCCTGACGGTCCTCGGCAAAGGAAACTTTGGCAAAGTCATGCTCGCCGAAGAGAAGAAGTCGAGCCAGCTGTATGCCATCAAGGTCCTCAAGAAGGAGTTCATCATCGAGAACGACGAAGTTGACAGCACAAAGTCGGAGAAGCGTGTCTTCCTCGCGGCTGCGGAGCGCAAGCACCCGTTCCTCCTCAACTTGCACTCGTGCTTCCAGACCGAGACGCGTATCTACTTTGTCATGGAGTACATTTCGGGTGGAGATCTCATGCTCCACATCCAGCGCAAGCAGTTCACCTTCCGCCAGGCCAAGTTCTACGCCGCCGAGGTCCTTCTTGCGCTCGAGTACTTCCATCAGAAGGGCATTATCTACCGGTGGGCTGCCGTCCAATGTTCCTCTTTACCTCGTTTGTGGTGCTGACGCAATGCGATACTCTTTTTCCACAGCGATCTCAAGCTCGACAACATCCTTCTCACCGTCGAAGGTCACATCAAGGTCGCCGACTACGGTCTTTGCAAGGAGGATATGTGGTACGGCAAGACGACTTCCACGTTCTGCGGTACACCCGAGTTTATGGCGCCGGAGGTACGCCGAACAGCTCAACATCTTCGTCTGTCCTCTCGTTTACGTCTTCTCCCTCTTCCTCCTGTAGATCCTCCTGGAGCAGCGCTACGGCCGGGCTGTCGACTGGTGGGCCTTTGGTGTCCTCACGTACGAGATGCTCCTCGGCCAGTCGCCCTTCCGCGGAGATGACGAGGACGAGATCTTCGACGCCATTCTTGAAGACCCGCCACTTTACCCGATCACGATGCCTCCCAAGGCCGTCACACTCCTCCAGTCGGTGCGTAGCTTTGCCCTCCTTGATTGTTTGCCTCCCGTTGCCTTTGCTGATTTGCCCTACCCTCGATAGCTCCTCGAGCGCGACCCCACCAAGCGACTTGGCTCGGGCGAGAACGACGCGCTGGATATCAAGCGACACCCCTTCTTCGCCGACGTCGACTTTGACGCCGTCTACAACAAGCAGATCCCGCCAACCTACTTCCCTAACGTCAAGAACGCGCTCGACACAACGAGTGCGTTGTACCCCTCCTTTCCCGTCTTCATCGTCCTCTTCTGACATGTTTTCCTTTCCGCAGACTTTGACACCGAGTTCACCAACGAGCAGCCGACGCTCACTCCGGTCCACGGCCGGCTGAACGTCCAGGACCAGGAGGAGTTCCAGGGTTTCTCCTGTATGTCGCCATTTCTCGTTCTGGCTCTCCACATACTGACTCGCTGCTTCAACCAGGGATCGCCAACTGGGCCGCTTAGAAAATGCTCACACCCTCACGAACGGACGAACGGATGGACGGCCCCCAAGACGTAGTTCCACATTTTCTCTTCTCTTCTGTCTTCTCCCCTCTCGTTTTCCCTCTTATGTTCTACGCTCTCGTCTTTCCTCCTCCGTTTCTACTTGCTCTCTCCCACTCTTCTGCTCGACGTGTGTGCTATAGCATCTCTTTCCTACCTCCTATCCTCTTTCTCGGCCCGCAGCGCTGCAAAGCTCAATGAGCATCCAGCGGCAAGTTCCGCCCGCCTCTCCATAGCCCGCAATAGATCAGACCAAACGATAAGAACATCAACGTCAGAGGTCCTCGACCGACCAGCCGCGCAGACCAGCCGCGGGCCGAGATTCCTGCGAGGCTGACAATAGGCATGCAGGCTTAATGTTGAAGGATTCTCCGGCTCTCCTCGTCGGAGACTGCTCGTTCGATGACTGATTAGCTAGCTCTCTGGCTTTCGCTGAGGAAGAAAAAGGAGGAGGAGGAGGAGGAGGAGGAGGAGGAAGGAACGGCGGGGTTAGACTGACTGGCGTGCGTGGAACGCCGAATGAGGAGCCGCTCGGTCCGGAACCGTTCAAACACGACCTCGCGGGTCTGGCGCTTGAGGTGCTGTGAGGTGGGGAGGCAAGGACGAACGAACGATAAGAAAGTGGTCTTATTCAAGCACGGACGAGGGTTCAAGTGAGGAGGGGACGGCGGACGCACAGGCAGGGAGGTGAAAATGGCCTGTTGGAAGGGGAGGAAGTCGGTGTGCGCCGGGTCGACGACATCAAGTGTTCCCCAGGGGTACTAAAGAGGGTGAAGGGTCAGTCTCGAAAGCAAAAGCAAGAGAACGAGAAAGCGCACCTCTCTGACGAGCCTCTTCCCGGACTTGTCCTTCCCTTCCTCCTCCTCCTTCTCCTCTTCTTCCTCTTCAGGTGCCACAAGCGCAAACGGCAGCTCTGACCCTTTTCTCGCGCTCGCAGCCGCCACAACAGCCGCAGCAGCCGCCTCGTCCGACTCTTGCTGGCTGACCGATGCCCGCCTGGACGAGGCGGCCAGCTCAGCATCGTCAAGCTCCTGGCCTTGAGACCGCGATCGATTCCTCCGGAGTCGGATGACTTTGCTGCTCTCCTCCATGGGATCCGTCGGAGGAGCCAAGAGCCCCGACAACGGCGCAGACCTCAACCGTCGACCCGGCGCACCCTCCTCCTCGTCGAAATCCTCCTCCTCCCCCTCGGCATCCAGCTGAAGTAGATCCCCTCCAGGGTCCAATCCAGCCTTCTGGAGATCCCTCCTCACGACCGCCCGGACGAGCCCCAGCTGGCGCTTCGTGAGCTGATCGGATTTCGTCAGGAGCGGGAGGACGTTGGCGCGGGTGGAAAGTCGGGTGAGGGCTTTGATTTGAGAGGGAGGAAGCTGCATTGTTGGGGTGGCAGTGGCTGGAGAGGAGGAGGGCGGGGAGGGTGGTGAGTTGGGGGAGGACGATACTCCGAGGACAGGGGAGGCCAAGGGCGTGAGAGGCTCTGAGAATGAGTCGGGGAGCTTGAGCGCGGCGGCACCTGTTGCTGCCGAGAGAACAGCTGTCGTTTCAAGAAGAGGAGGAGGATGGAACAATCCGAGAGACATGGCAACTCGGCCGCCGATGGGCTTGCGGGCTGTCGCGAGGACGGAGGAGGCGTCGATGAGGTAGAGGACGAGGTGAATGTGATCGTCGCCACGGCTGCCAGTTCTGTGGATCTGGAAGGATGAAAAGATCGGGATCGGTCAGATCGGATAGCGAAAGCGAAACTAGTAGAAGCCTCGCCTTGCTCTCCTCCATAAGAGTTTCGTCGAGGCGACTCTCGATCTCCCGCATCAACGCGCTGACGGCACGGTCCAACTCAAGCTCGCGGCCGGGCTCCTGCAGCCCACGTAATCTCGAAGTCAGTTGATGATATGATAGCAACTGTGCCATGAGCGTGTGTTGAACACGCACGAACTCAAGCCCAGGCGTGTCAACGACAGTGAGGACGATTTTCTCCCTCCGATTCTCCTCAACAGGCGAGAAGACCTCGACCTTGAAGCTTCGGTTCCCGGCCTGATGGGCGTGCTCGGACGCATAGGCGGCGGAACCGAGTTTGGAAATGTCCACGGGCAGTTCGGTCGTTGGAGCGAGCTCGAGGGTTTGGAGGACGAGCTTAAGAAGGGCTGGGTGAAAACAATTTGGAGAATGGTATCAACAAGGATGGCTAGCAATGACCCAGCAAGACCGACGATACCCACAGGACTTTCCAGAAGCCTCACCACCGACGATGGCGACGTTAAATGAAGTGGGCAGCTGGTTCGTTCATGCGGTCATGAAGCAGTTAACTTCCGCACGCGTTCACTCGCCTGCCCATCTTCCATCCCTCTCCACAAGCCTAATACTCACTTGCTTCTTCCTCAAGCTCCTCTTAGAAGCCCTCGGTCCGATCGACACCCTCGGCGCTGAGAAGCTGCTTGGTGGGGCAGCTCCGGATGTCGCACCACCGGCGGACGGGCCCGCTGTTGGCGGACGTCCTTCTCCGCTACTACCGACCAAGATGCCCCGAAATGGCATTTGGAAGCTACCCATCCTGGATGAAATACCCCCTCCCCCTGGCCCTCCGCTGGAGGAAGCCTTGGCGGTCGACGAAGACGCTGGCGACGCCGATCCACGGTGATGGAGGTGATTACCAGGACCAGCGCCCGGTGTCGTCGGGCTCGGAACAAACCTTGTCTGGCTCGAGACGCTTGCATCGACGTACGCGGCAGGAATGGAGAGCGATCCGTGGCCCGAGTAGTTGTCGAGGAGGTCTGGGAGGGAGGGCGTCTGCTTCATCGAGGAAGGCGGTGGAGCCGGGTGCGTGGGTCGGCAAGACGTGGTGCTACCGCGGGCGGTGAGGGTGGGGCTGCCTGGTGGCGGGGAGCTCGTCGGCTTTTTGGACGATCGGAAGAGACCCATGGCTGGCTGGCTCAAAAAGTGATGGGTGTTGAGCGAAAGAAGCAAGATGAGGGCGGCCGGAAGGAGAGAGCAAGCGAGAGCCAGGGAAGGAGGGCCGAGCGAGCGGGGTTAGACAAAGCAGGGGCTCTCGTCCAGCGGTGCTAACCGACACAGGGGGTGGGGGCCACACTCAAACACAAGCCAGCTCCACCTCCGCCAAGGTGTCGTTCACTCTTCGACTCATCCTTCTTTTGGAATCACAGTTCTCATATCTATCTCCCCATCATCGGGCACCTTATTCAAAACCAACGAAATCGAGGGAGGAAAGAACCTTCCTCGCTCAGGCGGACTTGACGAACGAGACACCCTTCTCGATGTTCTTCTTGAGGTCCGGGAGGCAGGCCTCGAGAAGCGACTTCTCCTCGGCCGAGAGCTCACCGAGAGGGTGGATCTTGGCGACACCCTCCGGGCCGAGCTCGACGTTGGACGAGAAGAAGGGGATGCCCTGGTCGGCGAAGAGCGGGGACTCGACGAAGGTCGGGGCAACAATGCCCTTCTCGCCCTTCATGGCCTTAAGGAGGTCCTTGGTGAAATCGGCGGCGGCTGGATGTAGAGACAAGCGCGTCGTTAGCACCGAAGATGGCGTGCAAGAGCAGGGGACAGCGAGACGTGCCGTAGGCCATCGAGAGGGTGGCAGATCCGGCTCCGTCCTTGGCCTTGACGACCTCATCACCACCGAACTGGATGCGGTTGACAAGAGCCTTGTACTTCTCGCCGTCAACGCCCTTGGCCTCAGCAGTCTGGGAGAGGAGGGGAACGATGGTGGCTCCAGAGTGACCTCCGCTGAGGAGAGGGAACAAAGGAAGATTAACCTCTGCCTTGCCCACGACCAAACAAAGCGAACTAGGACGCCCACTCACACGACGGTGACCTTAGTGTCCTTGGGGTCAGTGCCCTGGATCTCGGAGAGGAAGCGCGAGGCGCGAACGACGTCGAGGGTGGTGACACCGAAGAGGCGCTTGGGGTCGTAGACACCGGCAGCCTTGTAGACCTCGGCGTAGATGGGGACCGTCGAGTTGACCGGGTTGGAGATGATAAGAACGAACGCCTTGGGGGCAACCTCGGCGGCGGCCTTGGCGAGGTCGCGAACGATGGAGGCGTTGGTGTTGAAGAGGTCGTCACGGGTCATTCCGGGCTTGCGGGGAACACCGGCGGGGATGACGATGATCTCGGAGCCCTGGAGGGCGGTCTTGAGGTCCTCGGCGGCGTATCCCTTGACCTGGAGGGCAGTATGTAGTGGTTCAGCGGGCGGGTCCTGTTCGGAAGAACGCGGATCCATGGTCTTCTCTCTCTCTCTGTCGCTTGTTCGAAACCCATGAACCGTCACCTGGGTCTCGAGGCAAGCTCGATCCATGAAGACAAGGTGGCGGCCTGGCCCAGAACGCTCGCTCGCTCTCTGAGAACAGGCACGCGTGCTCGCCCGGAAATCGGTTGGGGCAAGCGCAGGAGGGAGAGCGTGGGAGACTATGAAGACAGGAAACGCACCGTGGAGTTCTTGTTGACGTGGCCAATGTCCGCGGCAACTCCGGGGGCACCACGGATGTCGTCTGGGAAAGGCGAGAGGAACGAACGACGTGGTGTCAGCATGCGAAGGACGGCGGCGCGATGAGTACTCTGGCACTTACAGAGGGAGAGCTCAGTGACGTCGGGGTTGAGCTTGAGGAGAAGGGAGAGGGGCTGTCCGATTCCTCCTGCATGGAGGAGAGGCGAGAAATGATCAGCTTGAGGATCAGGAGATACTCAGGAGACATTAGAAGAAGCGCGAAGGCGGCGAGGCGGCCAGTCACGAGCGATGAGCAAAGAGGGCAGAGCTAGAGAACGGAGCGCCGCCTGGCGGCACGTCGAGGCCTCGCCTTCTTTCACTCTTTCTTTATCGCTCTCTCGCGACTGTCTCGGGGCGGAAAGAGAGCCCTATGAAGTTCTCTAGGACCAGCTCGATCGGGTCCAGACAGCACGCGCCCTCCTTGTTCGACAGGCAGGCAGCGAGCGTCCAGGAGATCAGAGAGCGAAGCGATCGCCCGAGCATGAGGCAGCCTCAAGCAAAACGCCAGCGGAGCCCCCCCAGGACCTCTGAGGCGTGAGAGGAAGGCCGAACAGGACAGAAAGAGGCTGGTAGAAAAGTCCGGAGGAGAGCCGGACGACAAGGGAGCAAGGGGCGAGGGACGCACCACCAGCGCCGAGAACGGCGACCTTGGAGAGGTTGGCCGGGGAGGCCGAGAAAGCACGGCGAGAGGCGGCGGCAGAGGCGACGGTGCGCTTAAGGGCGAACATGGCTGAGAGAGAGAGGTAGGAAGAAGAAGGAGAGGAGAAAGAGAAGAGAGATGTGGTTGAAAAGAGAAGGGCGCGGGGGACGGCGCGGACGCTCCTCCCCTCGCTCTCTCGCTCGCCGCCGCCCGGCAAGCGGGTCTTACCGGGCAGGCGTCTTCCGACCGGCCGTCGACTCATGGCATTTGACACCTGTCAGCCCGAGCTGCAGCAGAGAAGGAGGCAGACTCCCCGGCGTGAGAGACTTCCGGACCAGGGGTTGCTCGCCCTCTCAAGAGGCTGAACTGAGAATGGCAAAACATGGCCATGCAATCGGAATGCAGGAGTCCCTCCTTCCTCAGTCCCTCTTCTGACGTTTGCCTCCTCCACCACCCTTGCCTCCTCCTCCAGCCTCCTCGCGCTTGGCCTTGACTGAGTTGAGGCGGAGGAGCTTGCGGCGCTCCTCCTTCTGCGAATCTGACTTGCGCTCGTCGATCGCGGCCTCCTTCTTGCGGTGGACATCCTTGCGCTCCTCCTGCTTGTCCCGACGGCGCTGGACCTGTGAAAGTAGATGTGGTCAGCGTCGTATGGGAAGAGACAGTCATGTGAACAACAAGAAGGACGTACCTTGTCCTTGCGAAGCGACTGGATCTGCTGCAGGAGCGCCGTCGCCTTCTTCTCCTCGGCCGACATGACGACCGCCCGCTTCTGGAGGTACGTCGGCTTCGACTGCGGCTTCATCGCCTTGGTCTTGGACGCGTACGGCAGCGAGGCCTGGAGCGCCCGGGGCACCTTGAGCGGGTTAAAGCGGCGCGTCGTGCGCTCGATGGGCTGAAGAAGGGAGGAGAGGGTCAGCGGGGAGAGGAGCAAGCGAAGTGAGTAGGACGAGGACACACCTTGTACGTCGAGTCCACCTTGAGCGGCGTCCGGATGCTATTCTCGTGCCGGACGCGACCGGTGAGACGCATTCCCTCCCACGACGATTTGTCGGCAAGCAGCAGCGAGGTGACCGGGTTGTAAAACTTGCGGGGTTCGACCGAGAGCCAGGCACGGAGGAAGACGATATCTGATGGGAAACGGCGATGAATAAGAGAGCAGAAGCAAGGGGGATGTGGGCGAGGCGCTCACCGCTCATGAGAATCTTGTCCTCGAAGGCAGCACGGTAGGCGCCGTCGGGCTTGGCGAGCGCCTTCTTAATCTGACCACGGATGCCTGAGACGGTCCGAACGGCGGCGCCCTCGAACTTGGCCACCTCAAGCGCCGAGTTGAACATGTCCTTGATGAAAGCCGTGTTCTTGAAGATCTTGTAGGGGACACCCGTGAGTTTGAGCTTCTTGACAATCTTGGTCGACCGGTCAACGTCGAGGACAACGCCGGTCGCCGAGATGCGGAACCCGGGGCGGGAGCCGTCAAGTGTGTTGAAAGCACAGAAGCCCGTATTCGGGAGCGAGACGGGTCCATAGAAAGTCGCCGCGCAGTGCATGTGCTCCGGAGTGTACTTAAGTAGCCGATTCCGGATCGAGTGGTCGTCGAGATGGTAGATCGGGAGCGACTGGAACCGCCGCCAGCCGAGCGAGAAGATGAGCGGGTCGTTCGTCTTGAGAATCTTAGCGTGCCAGCGGTGACGCTTGATGCGGACGGTAAGGAACCCGAACCGCTCCTCGGCGGGAAGGATCCCTCCGACGATGATGGGGAAGCGGGGATCAAAGTTCTCCACCATCTCGCAGGCGATCCCCGTGAGCTCGATACGGACGTACGAGCCCGGCCGGTAGCCCTCAACCATGGCACGGGTCTCATCGTCGTCGTCGGCGAACTCCTCCCGGTTCAGCTGGAGTTGACGAGCCATTTCCTCCTTCTTCTCGTCGTAGAAATCCATCTTGTCCTCATCGTCGTCATCGTCGTACTGCTCGTCGAACTTGCGCTTGAGTGCAGCCTTCTTGGACGCGAGCGCCTCGGCGCGCTTCGCCTCGTCGTCGGCCTCATCGTCGTTGGCCTCGTTGTCGTCACCAGCACCACCAGTTGCCTCGAGGTCCTCAAAGTCGCCGCCGTCCGACTCATAGCCTCCCCCGCCAGCACCACCATCACCCTCGCCTTCGGCACCGTCCTCGCCGTGCTCGCCCGTAATAAACCGCGAGCGGATAGAGTCGAGCGTGTCCTCGGCGTCCCAGATGGCGAGTGCGACAAGATCGAGCTTCGCCTTGAGCTGGTCGGCCTCGTCGTCAGCCCCAGTAGCAGCGGCCTTCCTGAGCTGGAAGAGGTCGTCCGAGCCATCCGCCGCCGCGCCAGCAAGGACATCCGCCTTGGACGTCGCCCCGCCGACGATCTCCTCCGGCGTAAGCTCAGACTGGTAGATGAGCTTCATGAGGTTCCGCGGCTTGGATTTGACCCGGCCCTCGAACTCCTCGCGCGCTCGGTCGGCAAGGCTCGACTTCCACCGGGGGACGTCGTCCTCGCCGTCGCCGTTCTCAAAGTCGTCCTCGTCCGAATCGATATCGATGTTGGCGCCGTCCTGGATGAAACCACCCGCACCGGAGAGGTCGACGTCCGAATCCGAGTCAGACTCTCCGCCGTCGTCCGCGCGAGAAGCGTCCGTCTTGACGCCGGCGGACGAGGGGAGCCCGGGACGGACACGAGCTGACGTCCGGCCGGTGTTCACGAGCTTGGACGAGCTCGCACGAGGCGTCTCGTCGTCTTCATCGCCTTCCTCGAGGTCGTACTCGCCCTCGTCGTCGTCTTCCTCGCTACCAAAGTCGTCCATGTCCTCGTCGTCATCGTCGTCGTCGTCGGCGCCCTCGTAGTCCTCCTCGTTGAGGTCGTCTACCCCACCGCCGGCGCTCCGACGCTGCCGGCCGATGGTGAGCGGCTGAGACGAAGAGCCGAAGAGGCGGATGTCCGAGTTGGCGACGCGCTCAGCGAGCGTCTCCGGGACGTCCTGGAGATCCATGACCATGCGCTCGCCCTCCCCCTGGAAGACTGTAAGAGGGCGAAGGATGCGTGAGCCGTCAGCCGGTGAGGAACACGCTGACGGACATTACACATCCGGACGCACCATTCTGACGACCCTCGTCGAGCTCCTCCCCCTCCTTCCGGCGGGTGAACGAGCCCATAACATTGACGTAAACCGCGTCCTTGTCAAACATGACGCCTCCAACATCGCTCATAGGCGCATGAATGAGCTTGCCCTTCTCTCCCATCTTTCGCCGCTTCTCGCCTTCGATCGTCGGCAAGGGGCACGGGTCCTTGAGCTTCTCGATCGACGCGACCGTGAGGTCACCGGCTCCTGGGATGTGAACCTTGGCGCCCGAGGCGGGCATGTTGGTGCCACGGAGGTAACCGTAGAGGGTGATGGTGCGGTCGATGCTGGAGAGAGAGTGTCAGCCTTGAGAAAGCAAACAGCTCGACCGTTACATGCTGTTGCGACTCACGTGGGGTTCTCCGCGATAGCCTGGGGAGGAGTCAAGTCCTGGAGACGGTCGGCGAGGAGGTACGGATCTGAGGAATGGAAGAAGAGTGTCAGCCATCGTATGCGCTCTCGAAACAGACGGGACAGCCACTGACGGGTGTTGCGGAACACGAGCGGCCGGAACTTCATGACGCTGATGAACCTCCCCAAGTTTTGGATCTCCGTGTCCGGGTATCGACCGTTCATGACGCCTGAGAGGTAGAAGAGCTTGGCGCCCTGATAGATCTCCTTCCAGAACCGCATCTTGAGAGTCTTCTTCTGCGCACGCAAGGTCGCGGTCTTCTTGATGAGGTCGAGGTGGGTAAGGACACCGATGACCTTGGGGAAACCGTGAGCCTGGAGGATGTTGAGGAACTCAAAGGTCTCCTGTAAGAGTCACAGCACAGAAGACGGACGAGGCACTAGTCAGGACGAGACAGGTGGACGAGAAAGGGACAGTACGGGCAAGAAGGCGACGGACCATCTCGAATCCGAACGAGCCGTCAATCATGAGCAGGACGAGATCGGCGACCTTACCAATGTCAATCATGGCGTTCAGGTCGTTGGCGCATTCGATGAACGTGAGCCGGCGAGTCTTGCCTGAGGGACGACGCGATAGGGGAGCGAACAAGATGTCGTCAGGCCGATGCGCAACACAACGCGTCGTCGTCGTCGTCGTGGTCTCAGGGGTGTATACAAGAGAAGGCACATCGTACCAGAGACAACCGTGACGGGGCCGCGGACCTCGCTAAGGTTGTGCTTGGTGAAGCGCTTGACGAGCGACTTGAGAAGTGTCGACTTGCCGACCTGAGGGAAAGTTGGTGCGCGTTCGACAACGGTGAATCAGTCGATGTCACGTTTCGTCAAGGCAAGTCGGCTTCGTTTGTTCCCCTCCATCGAGAAGATACTGAGTGCACTTACTCCGGGAGGTCCAACGAGCGCAATGACGACGGGAGGCGGTTCCTCCTCTGGCGTCCGGTTGACAAGCGGGACATGGAGCCTAGTCTGGTCCTTCTCGGCCTTGCGCCGACCTTGGATATTGGCCTTACGACCTGAGGTAGGGGCGAAGGCCTTTAGCAGCAGGCAACAATCATCGAAGAAGTGTCAGTCGAGGTCAACCGATCAAGGTAGGCCAGACGCGAAGGAGGTGGTGGGTGCGGCAGGGTGGCGGGCTTGACCTTCTCATTGAAGCCCTGCTTCTTCGCGCCCTTGTCCTTGGCGTCCTTCTTCTTCTCGGCCGATCGACCAGACTGGGGCGCGCGATGCGCCTTGGCGGGCCTCTCCATGCTGAAGGATGAGGGTCGGAAGGGGGGGGGAGTGGAGGGGAGGTGGTGGTCGGCTCTCTCTTCCCTGTCCGGGCGTCTCCAAAATGCTGCCTCTGGGTTTCGGCGCCCGGACCTCGGCTCCTGCCTCCTCTCGTGCGCGCGCCATTCCTCTCTTTCTTGACTCGCGATGCACATTGACGTAAACAAGGTAACTTAGGAGATAACGCTCAACGCTTCCTCCCCTCCCGGATATCTATGCATCATAGCTTCCCAAGCCGTTCCCTATACATCCGTCGTCGTCTCTAAAGATCGCAGCCACCTCCGCCTGTCTCTTGTCTATCTAGGCCAACGGCAGTGTCCAAGCCAGGCCGGCGAGCGTGCAGAGCACGCCTACGAGACCAACGGCGACGCTCGAAGGACCTCTGATGGATCGCCAGGCGCTGGACTTCTTCTTGTAGCTGGAGAGAGCAGGGCATGGTCAGTCAGAATCAGACTGACGTCCCTCGTCAGCCTAGAGACGCACTCTGGCGGGTAGTCAGTGATTTTGACTGTCATGACGGCAACGAGGCCGTCGATAGCGGGAAGGCCGTCTTCCTCGACGGTGAGGTAGTGGTTGATGCCGTCTGTCAATCAGGTCAGGGCAAGCATCAGCAAGAATCGCATAACAATTGCGCGCGGGTTGAGGTCGAGATCAACTACGGACCGGACGAGTTGGCCAGGAGGCCCGAGATGTACTTCGTCGACGTCAGGTATGTGAAGCTGAGAACACGAGTCAGCACGAGACTCCGGGCTAGCTCGAGAAAGAAGCCCGTCCTAACTTGTTGAACGTGCTCGTGCCCTCGAATGTTGTCTGGTTCGTCACGTTGCGCGTCTCAACGAACTTGTCGCTGTTTACGCCATATGTGGCGTAGCTGATGACCTCGTCCCGGCCGAGGTCGTACTGCATGGAAAGGAAGAGCGGCCTGTCAGGCCAGTTCAGGAGGGATCGGGGGCCATGTGACTCACCCCATTGTAGACAATGTCATGACCGGCTAGAGCGGAAATGAATGGCTACAGATCAGGACTGAGGCCGGTAAAGTGCAGGCGAGACCACCCTCTCACAAGCGAGATCCTGCTCTATAGATGCGCTGTTGTGGCAAGAAAAGCGTGAGCAGCTTTGTTACAACGAAGGCGCGTTTATTTGCTCACGCAATGAAGTAGGCTCCCGTGTTCTTCTGCGTCCAGTAGCGGAAGTGACCTTGAAGATGAGGTCGTACCTCAAGTCAGCCGAGGTGGGCGCAGGTGAGAGATCGCATTACTCACCTCCTCCCTGAATTGTCTCTCTGCACGTCCCAAAGTACTGAAGGGAAAATGCTATGTCAGTCATTGCCTGTGGAACGTAGCGCAAAGACGGAGGCATCGCCCTTCCCCCCTGCGCCTCGAGATCTCGGCGCGCGATTTCGACTTCCGCCGCCAAGTCGCGCGCGCCAAGCTCTCCTCCCAAGAGGCTTGACTCTCTCACTTGAGTGAATGCAGAGGGTCAAGCGGCCGAATGCCGACCTCTCCTTTCGGCCGACGCAGCGCGCACATCGGATGGCGAGTGCATACGCAACACGTCTCGGCGGCTGCCCCTACCGCCATGCATCGAGAGAACACAACATGAAGAAGACACTCACGATATCACCAAAGTTGTACCGAAGCTCGGCCGTCTGATTCACTTTTCGAGCAATCGAAGGGAATGTCTACGTCAGCACCCCATTGTGAAGAGTGAGGGGAAGTGGACAAGAGGGGTCGAAGGCCAGGGCGCATGCGCCGAGAAAGAGTGGATGACTCACGCTCCCCTTGGCCGTCTCCCAGGTTGGCCCTCTGGCCTCCGGGGTTGAGGACATTCAGACACTCTGCAGGAGGGAGTATGAGGCTGTTCAGTGACGAGGGAAGGCGCCTCAGCGCGCGCGACGAGGGGACTGACCGGCTCCAAAGTTCAGCGAGAGTGCATAGTTGCGGAACCCGCCATCCTGGTCGCTGTCGACAAGGACGGCCTTGTCCGAGTCGGCCGAGAGGATGATGTTGAGCGGCTCGCCGAGGCCCTGGGGATACGTGACATCGATGAACTGGAGGGTGAGAGGGTGAGGGAACCACGAACGGGTGAAGGCACGCGAGAATGAAAGGGGACAGGGACAGTCAGCGCGAATCCCGTCCGCTCGGCCGCCGACAGGTCCTAGAGAAGTAGTATGGATAGAAGAGAGAAGACACGCACCGTGAGCATCTGGCCTCCTCCAGGTCGAGGGTCATCGAAGCCCGCGTAGTTGCCGCGTCGGGAGAGGGTATGAGGGCAGCTGCTGCTGCCTCGGGCCTCGCTGCAGCTTGAGGACAGCGGCGCGTTGGAACGGGCGTCACTGACGAGGACGGGCGGGACAGAGTCTGAAGGAGGGGGCGAGGAGAGAAGGAACGACGGCGGCGGAGGCACGAGCGACGCCGCCGATACGGAGCCGATGACGAGCGACAACGCCAACGCGAAGACGAGGGCGAGGAGAGGCGCGGGGAGAAGCGGCGATAAGGATAAGGGCCACATCCCTGGCCGCGTGAGAGAAGGGAGAGGAAGAACTGAAGCCCGAGCGAGTGGAAGGGCTCGGAGGGAGCCGAGCGAGACGAGCAAGAAGAGCGAGAAGAGCGAGGTGGGGAAGAGGCTGGTGGTGGGTGTGGTGGCTGACGGGGAAGCTGGCCTCTTGCATGCCCGTTGGGTCGGGAAACGTCGCCTCCCTTTTCTCTTTTTTCTGACGCCGTGATCGATCGAAAGATGCAAGCCTGGGCCATACACGTAGATATCTCGTCTGAATCATTCCGAGGAGAGCGGGTCATCAACGAGAAGGGTGGGGGAGTCTGCATGCCCGCCACGCAGCAGTTACGGCCATTCAATCTGAAGACAGGGGTAGTTTGTCATAAGGTCAGACAAGCAGAGCGCAGGAAAGCACATGCTGGCGACGCCAGGGAGCCATGCGGGCGGCGACCTCCAAGATGAGATAATGTCTCCGGGTCTCTTCTACGTCGCATTCTTTGTTCGAGGACTACACCTGACCCTTCTCTCCGCCTGAACCGCGCGCGAGCTGAGCGGGGTGGATAAGAGACGGCCGAGGCGGGGAAGCGACCGCACGTGCTCTCGTCTCCCTCCGTCTGTCTCCCCGAACAATCACCCACCGATCCACCCGCCCTCCAGTCTCACCCTCACTCTCACCCTCACCCTCGCCCTCCCCCTTCCCATCATCCGCCCCGGCCTGCCTAGCGGCCCGTCTACGCCAGCGCCCGCCCCCAAACTATCATGACCTCTCCACCATCGTCCTCTGGCGCTCCTCCTTCCTCCTGGACGGCGTCGACGACTCTCCGCTCCAAGCTCGCCCACGCCCCCGCTCACTCAACTTCATCCACCACCGCTTCTCACCAGCCGCTGCCAGACTCGCCCTACTATCACTCCATCGCCCGCCGATCTCGCGCGGGCTCGCGAGCCTCGACGCTCTCAAATGCGTCGTCTGTCTACCGGGCGGGCTTGGGCTTGTACGCGACGGGCCGGCCGAGTCTCGACAGCAACGACGGCAAGAATTCGGACGGCGTCGCAGAGGAGGACGAGGAGGATGAGACAGAGGACTCGCTGGACGCGGTGATGGAGAGAATCATTTGGCAGGCGGGCGTCGACACGCTGTGAGTGGACGCGTCAAGGTGGTAGTCGTAAGACGTGTCATCCTGGCCCCGCTTCTTCGCGCCACGTTCTGACGCCATTTATACCCGACTTTTCCCACTCTCCTCGACAGAGTGCGACCTATTATCTGCTTCGACTGCTCGAGCTTGCCAGATCCTAAGGAGGTGCTCCCGCAAGTCCTCCTCGACCGGCTTGTCAACACGTTCTCCCGTCCGTCCTCTTGTTACGTGCTTCCAGTCATCGCTGTCGGTCTATTGACCCCTGTTCTTCAGTCTTCGTCGAACAGGACTACGTCCTTGTCGTCTTTGCGGCTGGCGCCATCAATGCGCCCTCGTGGACGTGGCTGATGTCGAGCTACCGGCGGCTCGGCCGGAGCTTTCGCAAGAATCTCAAGAGCCTTGTGCGTGGACTCTCACTGCACGCTCCGTCTGCCTTTCTGACCCGCTGGTATGGCCTTATGTTCGCGCTCTGTCAGTTCATTGTCCATCCGACCTTCTGGACCAAGAGTAAATCTGCCATATCGAGTTATGATGCGGTCGCATCTTGTCACACTAACCAACCTCACCACAGTGCTCTTCTCCATCGCTTCACCGCTCATCTCGCCTAAATTCCACCGGAAGCTTGTCTACGCGCCAACACTCTCGGCCTTGGCTGTGCACCTTCCGGTCCACCAGCTGCTCATCCCGCCAGAAACAATGCGGTAAGTCTCGCGTCCCCAACGTCTTGATCGGCTCCCTGGCTAAAACTCCTCTCCTTTGGTCTCTCTGCTTGTCAGGGCCAACCTCAAACTCGAGCCCACAATTACCTACCCGACGCCACCACCCAGGACGGCGACCTCACAACAGTTTGGCGCTCCCCTGGAAGACCTCATGGGCGCCGAGCCGCCTTTCGCGCTCCCCGCCGTCGTCGAGGCCAGCGTTGGATTCCTCCGCTCTGAGGATGGAGCCTACATGAATACTGAGGGCCTCTTTCGACGGAGCGCGAGCGCCGGTGTGCTGAGGATGATCAGCGAGTCGTTCAACCATGGTTCGTCATCGTCGTCATCGCCGCCTCCTCGATCTGCTCTCGAGGCTGCCTGTTGATACTCTTTCGTGTCGACACCCATCAGGCTCGCCCGTCCAGCTCTCGACCTACGCAGATCCCCATCTCGCAGCGGTCAGTCGCATGCCGTTCAGCTCTTCTCGCCACTCATCAGCTAACGTCGTTTTCTCTTCATTCACAGGTCCTTCTCAAGAAGTACTTCCGCGACCTTCCAGAGCCTCTGTTTCACTCCTCAGTGTACGAGACCATCGCCCGCTGCCCATCTATACCTCTCCCAAGTAGCGGTGGAGGGCACTCGGGACCGCCTCCCCCAGCGCTCCAGAGGTCGCTCACCTACGTTCGGGAAGAGATCGTTGGTCGTCTCACGCCACAAGCCCAAGTTTTGCTCGGTTACGTCATGCGTGAGCCCTTGACTCTTGCGCCACCCGTTTGCTCTCTGCTCCTGGTCTGACCAATTGCTGGCCCAGACCTCTTGCACGACGTTGCTCGACGATCATCGACGAACCTCATGACTTCTACGAACCTTGCTCTCGTGTTCACGCCCAAGTGAGCCTCCCACTATTTCTCTTCGACTCCAGCGCACGGCTGATTCGACGGGCCTCTACCTCCTTTCAGCCTCGTTCGCTCCACCTCCCCCCAAGCAGACGTCAAGATGTCCCGGGTCCCCTCAGCCACCTCGTCCAGCGGCGGATCCTCCGCCCTTTTCGCCTTCCCTTCCTTTTCTTCTCCAGCCTTCTCTTCCGACTCGAAGCCTCCCCCGCATTCCCCTTCCAGCTCAAACCCTCGAAAGGCATCGACGGACACGACGCTCGGAGAGGTTGTCCGTATGTGTATCGAGCGGCCGAGCGAGGTCTTTGGGAGCCTCTTTCAGGACGACGAGGAGGATGAGGACGGCGAGGGTACGATCAAGCCTGAAGGGGGAGCCGTCGCTGAGGAGGAGCAACAGAGGAGGAAGAAGTTTGGGGGTGTCCTCGACGGGTCATTCTTTGCGCCGCCTGAGGAGGCAACGGAGAAGACGGCCACGGGTATCATCTAATCAGAGATCGGTTAGCCCGACTTTGGTCATTGATGCATACCTTGCTACCTTTGTATCTCTAGGACGAGGCGAGAGTCCATCGTGCGACGCCGTGGCTTCTGAACATGAGAAGCGGCTGCTGTTGTAGTCAGGTTAAGAACTGATTGTGCGGGCGCGTAGATCTAGATATGTGACTTTGAGTTCTCAAGCAGGTGGAAGGGCTGATTCTGATTCAAACTTGCTGAGACCCGAGACTTGGGCAGCCTAGGTTTACCTGGCCTGACCCGTGGAAGAGTCGCGCCTCGGGCCCACGAATCCATGCTGGTCTCGGAGCTGGGATACTACTCCGCCTTGGGCTCCCGCGCCACAGACCGCGAACTTAGGTTACATATCTCATATAACTGGCCTTCCAAAATTCGACAGTGGTTTTAAATTACAACCACGCCTTCCCGACAACCGCGATGCGACGTCCTGACCTCAACGGGCAATCGGACACCAACGGCCTTTGGTCTTGGGCCCTGATCCTCACCATCTTCGCCTTTCCCATGACACTGTACTAGGCGATTTCGTCGGACCTGCTCATCGAAGAAAGCCTTAGTCCGCGCGAGAGATTTGAAACTCCCGTGTGATGGTGTCTTGCAGAGCAAGCTCATGGATAACGGTTCCTGCTGGCGAGTTGCAACGTAACTCAGCCTGAAGCTCCTTCCCAGATTTTGCAAGTCGTTCAAGGCCGTCACTATTCTGTGGTGTAGAGGAACTTCTCGCAGGACGAGCATTACCTCATTCAGTGCCCGTCGGTGGGTTCGCAAATCAATGTATGGCGTCCGCTCGGCAGCTCTCAACGCTTGTCGCTTCCTCTCTCTCCGGCATCCTCGCCAGGATGTTCACGTCGACATCTCAATTTTGTGCTCCTCATTGATTCAATGGAGCCAACCATACATCACTCTCTCTGCCTCACCTTTCATTCATCTTGCCCTGAGGCGATCATCTCTTACAAACATCCAGCTCGCGATCCTCTCCGGGAATGCACCCGTTAGCCCGTACTTCTTCGGCCACTCTTACCAAATGGGCGGCCCTCTGGCAACGAAATTCTACCTTCGCGATCCATGGACATGAATTTTTGTCACCCCTCGGCTCCTTTACGAGATCAACCTCGAGCAGACGACGACGAGCAAGCCCCTGAGGGGCTTCGTCGAGTGCACCGAGGTCGTCTGCCTGAAGGCCTGCCTGGCATTGCTCTGCCATTCTACACCAAGGGGGAATGGCAAAATTTTGGACGCTTGACAACAATCATTCAACCGTGGACTGAGATAGTTCTCAGGTCAGGAATGATACCAGATCAATGAGGACCCCTGGCAATCCATCACTAAAAGTGTCAATCCTCTGGTGGAACATCACCGCTTTTGATCTCCGCTCTCAAGGCTTACTTGGACTGAACTCTCTTCTCCAGTCATGTCTCCACCTGCAGCGCTGAGCATTTTCGTCTTTATTTCAAAAAGTATCCTTATCTCGAGTCCACCGTCTTCCAGGGCTCCTTCGGCTCTCGGCGTTAAACCCCTACCGCCTTCATCAGAACAGCATTTTGGTTGCATCGATAACCATACGTCCAGTCCCTCTGCTTTGCTCTTCTACGTAGTCTACCATGATATTCCCTTCCCCTTATTTTGTGTAATTCGCGTTCTCTGGGCCCGAAACACATGGAAGACGACTGGCACGTAGCGGTGGGGGCTGGGCTGCCTGGGCGGAACTCGGATGCCTCATGTACTGGGCATCTGAGCTGCCTCGCCACGAGAGAGAGCTTTCTGAGGTGTGCATAGCAATATCCGGATGCTCTTATGGTATGATTGTATTAACTGGTGGGAATTTTCGATCCGAGGTCTGGGATGAATGGGAAGAGCGAGGACAAAGAGCGGGAAGATGTCCTACCGCCAAGTGTCCACATCCGCCGAGGTCTGTCATCGTCTCCATCAGCTGTCGGTTTAACAATTCTAACACATACCTCTCGCAGGAGACTTCCGCGTAGGATGAAGAAACCCAGGGATGCTCGAGGCTACCGAATGAGAGGGTAACTCAGTAACCCAATTCACAAGGGCCGTCGACGGCATAGAGGCGGAGTCACGAGCGTAGAGTGAGGGCGAAGTCAAGCCCATCCTGAAGATCCGGAGGAGACGGGCCCGAATTTCTTTGCAGAATATAACAGTCCTCGTCTGGACGCTGATGTTTGAGGAGCTGTGCTTGCAGATGAGGAAGTTATGTGGCGATCAGTGAGCACTACCATCCTCCGTCGTCCTCTTTCCAGAATCTGACCTCAACAGAGCTTATTAAGGTATCCAACACTCCTATACAAGATAAACTTATATATGTATTGAATTTGTTGACGAGCATCAACTGATCTCCTTCCTGGACGGCAGGTCGCTCTTCTTAGCGGGGGACACAAACAGCGCGCTTTTTTGATCGCCAGACAAAGGATCTTCAACGAGTGAGGCCTTTCTGCCAAGGAACCCTTTCCGACATTGATATAATACGTATGCCGCACTCTGATCCTCCCAATGTCTGCCCTACATGCCCGTCGAATCGAGGCTGCTAGAATGGTAGGTGGCGTGCCTTCCTGGAATGGACAGCAAGTTAAGGGTTGTTTCGGTCTAGCTCATCTCTAGGTTTGTATCTCTTCTCGCTTCCTTCCTCTGAGTCCTTTTTGGGTGTTGTACTGTGCTCACCTTCCGACTCTTATGTGCGGCGCGCCAACGTGCATGCCCGGTGGCGCAGTCGGCAGATGGCCATCGAAGCAAAACTTTCTCTGGGTGACCTTCTCTCATTTCATCCCTCGTCACATATTCTTCCACACATACTCCCGTGATACTCTCCTTCGATCTGCAAATGTTTCGCATTCGCATGAGAGTTGAAGAATGACTCATGACGAGCGAGACCCCACGTTTCGCATCGGCCGAGTTTCCCAGTTCTCTCAACCGCGCGTCGTTCAGAACCCGTAACGACGTCGCTTCCTCTCCTCTCTCCCAACGTTCACCGCCTTCTCTCATACCTCCAGCCATGACCTCCTACGACGGACCCAGCGCCACCCCTCCTCTCCCCGAGGTCACGACCTCCTCCAACGGCCGGAGCCGCTTCGCCTCGCGGTCTCAGATGGACATCCTCGCCGAGAACCTCGACGGACGGGTCCTCGTCGCGATCCCCAAGAAGGGTGAGGCCTCTTGCCTGCTGCTTTCGACCGACCCAAGGCGTGGTCTACAGGGAACGCTGCTGCTGCTCAACTTCCTAAGTGCTGCGAGACGTGCTTGATGAGCAAAGAGCGGTACAAGGGACGCTTGTCGACGAGCCAGCCCTCGTTCCGCAATTCGAGCGCCTGTAGCAATGTCCGACGGGTCCGACGCCCCCTCCCGCTCTTCGATCCGATGAACCTCCCTGTCTTGTCGCTCTAATCTGCTGCTGACAAGATCCTGTTGTTCTTGACTCCAGGCCGCCTCCACGAGAAGTGCGTTGAGCTCCTCAAGGGTACGCCGCGCTCTTCGCCAGCTGTCAAAGCGTCGTTCCTACGCGCCTTGACTTTCCCGCTCAAACGTGTCTGTCTGACCCGCTTTCGACCTCTCTGTATTCCTGCCTCTCTTTCTCTTTATCATTTAGGTGCCGATATCCAGTTCAACCGGGCCCACCGTCTCGACGTCTGCCTGGTCCAGAACCACCCCATTGCCCTGTGCGTTTCGCCCTTGCGTTTCCCGCCGGCAACTCGTCCCTCGACTTTTGTGTCCTGACTTGACCGTTTGTTAACTCCCTTGCCTCTCTCTAACTTGCCCCTCGATACTCAACCACCCGTTTCCCTGGTCTCTCTCAACGTCTCGCCACTCCCTGGATTGAACTCTTATTTAATTCTCCCTCTCTGTCATCTTCCCCCGCCTCCACTTTTGCTCCCCGCCCTTCCCTCTCTGTCCTGCGCGCGCGGCCCCCTCTCTTCAGCGTCTTCCTCCCGGCATCCGATATCCCTCGATTCGTCGCGCACGGCAACGTCTCCATCGGTATCACCGGTCAGGATGTCATCCTTGAGTCGGGTCTTTCGCACCTCATCAAGGAACTTCTCCCGCTCGACTTTGGCAAGTGCGCGCTCCAGGTCCAGGTCCCGGTCTCGAGCCCGTACCAGACTGTCGAGCAGCTCGCCGGTCGTCGGATAGTCACCTCTTTCGAGGTCATCGCCGGCAAGTTCTTCAACGAGATCGACCAGAAGCAGGGCCGCGCCGAGGCCGAGAAGACCCAGGTTGAGTACGTCGGTGGCTCCGTCGAAGCTGCCTGCGCGCTCGGCATGGCCGATGGAATCGTTGACCTTGTCGGTGAGTCGTCACTCTTGCTCGTCGTTGGAAGGGCTTCCTCTGACACATGTTCTCGGCCCACTCTTACTCCCTCTCTCTCGTCTCTTCCTTCCCCCAGAGTCCGGTGACACCATGCGCGCTGCCGGCCTCCACGCCGTCCACACCCTCCTCTCCTCCCAGGCGGTCCTGATCAGCTCGGCGACCCCTCACCCGACGCTCGCGCCCGAGCTCCTCTCCTCGCTCACGACGCTCATCACCTCGCGTCTCGCCGGAGTCATCGCCGCGTCCCAGCACGTGCTCTGCACGTACAACATCCTCAAGTCGGCTCTCCCCGAAGCGATGAAGATCACTCCTGGCCGGAGAGCGCCGACGGTCTCGGCCCTCGAGCAGGACGGCTGGGTCGCCGTCAGCGTCATGGTTAAGCGCAAGGGTATGGCCGAGGCCATGGACCAGCTCGTCAGCGTCGGGGCCGAGGATGTCATTATCACGAAGTTGGATAACTGCCGAGTCTAGGCAGTGGTGGACGGATTTGGGATCTATAGACAACCGATGCATGATGCACTATCTATCGCAAGGACGGGAGGAGAGTCGAATTGCAGGGCAATTCTCACCTCCCTCTTCAAGTATCACGTCATCTGATCGGCAACCGTAAATGTCTTTCGAAAGACGGCTCTACTCCGACTCGCCTGACAGATGCATGAGTGGGCTGTCTGACAACGCACCGCCAGCGGGAGAGCAACGCAGACCAGCCCCACAGGTGCAAGAAGGGCTAGAGTCTGTGGTTCAAACAACATCTCACGAATGCGACATCACTGAGTTCAGTCTCTCAACGCCTTGCTCGACGAAGGGCATCTCATCTGAGGGAGAAGGATGAGTAGACACTTCGATCAACTTGGCGACGCAGCCTTCTCGTGGCGGCGGACGCCGACCTCAGCCACCCTAGTTCAACTCATTTCGTTGAACCACCATCCACCTTCACCCTCTTATATCTGGCCACGCATCTTCAGCATGGCTCCGAAACGATCCTCTTCTTCCACGGCCTCCTTCCCGTCTAAAAAGGCGACCCTCGGAAACAAGAAGGCCAAATCCTCGGCCCAAGTGCGTCCGTCTGTTGGTTTAGGGACCCACCTCCACGACATCGTGGACCCATCCATCTGGCCGTCGTCTCGGTTGACGTCCGTGCTTCGAAGTTGCTGACTTGATCCCACTGGGTGCCACATCCGCAAACTCAGGCGACCCTCTCCTGGTCGACGTCAAAAGCTCCTAGCACAAGCACGGGCAAGAAGGGCAAGCAGCAGCAATCGACGCTCGCCAAGCGCGCCTCCTTGACCTCGGTCGCCTCACCTGAGCCTGCGTTCATCGCTAGCGACTCCGAGGCTGAGGAGGCAGATGAGGAGGCCGTCGAGCTGCCGTCGCCAGCCCGCGCGAAGCGGGCAGGTGGTGTTGTCGCGAAGGAGGACAAGGTCAAGGTGGTAACGCCAGGCGAGGAGGACTCCGCCCCTGCTGCTGTCGAGCTGGATCGGGATGGCAGGGAGTGGAATCGGTAAGTGTCGACTCTTGGCATCTGGAGAGTCGCTGGTGCGTTGTGTCGAGTCGTATCGCTGATGAGGCGATGGACCCTCAACGCGTCGTCATCTGAAAGCGCGTACGAGGACGCTAAGGTCGCAATGGGATCGATTAAACCGAGTAAACGGGATCTCACCTGTAAATGCCTGATGTTCAAGACTGATTTATCCGCTGGCTCTTGTAGTCCACGCAGCTCACCAGAGCAAGATCGACCACATCCTCAGGGTCTTCGACATGTCGGCTCGTGAGTACCGTGCCCTACTCGGAGGACCCGCTCTCTCCACTGACGGCGTCTCTTCACACCTCAGAGTACGGCCCTTGCACCTCGCTCTCGCGTCTCGCCCGTTGGGAGCGTGCAGAGCGCCTTGGTCTTAACCCTCCTGCCGATGTGCGTTCTTGTCGCTTCCCGCCTCTGACAGCGAAGGCTCCGCACTGAACCCTCTATCGTTTCTCTCTTTTCTCAGGTCAAGAAGATTCTCTTGACCAAGCAGGGTGAGAAGGACCCAGTCGTCCGCGAGAG
The DNA here is from genome assembly GCA_951802195.1 of Tausonia pullulans. Lineage (NCBI taxonomy): Eukaryota > Fungi > Basidiomycota > Tremellomycetes > Cystofilobasidiales > Mrakiaceae > Tausonia > Tausonia pullulans. The sequence continues at coordinate 646,184 of OX637623.1, read as the reverse complement.
TGAGCGGCCCCTTTGGATCTGCCTGTCGCTTCGCCCGACCCATGACTGACAGCACGCCCTTTGCAGACGTCTTTTTCGGAGCGATCTGAGTCTACGAGCTCCGGTCTTTGCCAATCCTTTCGCATTATCCACTTTCCGCCCAATTCGCTTCCGTTCACAACCTCAGCCTGGTTCCCCTTTCTCCTACCGCGCACGCTTTTCGCCTTGTCCTTCCTCATTGTTCCCCCTTCATTTGGCGATTTGCAACCAATGTTTCCTCTGGTATGTCCTTTTGCTCATCCTGAAAGGATGTATTGCTCTCTCAAAGGGGAAAAGGGGAAAAGGGGAAAAGGGGAGTCACTTCGACGCTTCACCCAGGCGACCAGCACACGCGTGCGTCGACGAAGGGCGATCAGCTGCTTTCGCAGCGGTCATTCGAGGCTGGATACAAGATCACGCCGTCTTCAAAGCTCATCCCCATGATTGAGGCCGACTTGTCGCTCAATAGTCTTTTAAACCGCCATGCTCGTAAGTAGACAAGCCTTAGTGCTGCCTTGAATCCAAGAGCATCAGATCGGCTGCAGGCCGACCTTCCGCTTGACCTCTGACAGCACAGCACCTGCTCGTTCCCTCGCCTTCTCCTGGCCCTGGCGGCTCACTTGCTGGAGGTATGCCTCCTCGCCCTTAAGGGCGTCGAGCCTGGTCCGGATCGGAGCGACAACTCCCTCGACGGAGTCGGCGACCTCGGATTTGAAGTCGGCCCAGGTCCAGTCGGCGTACTGCAAGAGCAAACTCAGTGTTAGATGAGGGAAGAGGGGGGTCGCAGCCGTGACAGCCCAACTCTGAGGGACGGCACTCACCCTCTCGGCGACCTTCTCCGGCGTGTCGCCTCTCCCCTCGCATGCAGCGAGGATTGTAAGGAGGTTGCTCACGCCCGGACGGGTCTTGGGATCGTAAGTGATCCCTAAGATCGAGTCTGTCACGGAGGACCGAAGCTTCTTCTGGATCATCTCGGCGGTATCGGTGATGAGGATGCGAGAGTTGGCATCAGGGGACGACTTCGACATCTTCTGTGACGGGTCGCGGAGGGAAAGGATGCGCTTTGAAGGGGCTGGGGTCGGAAGAGCGGCATTGAATGAGAATGAGAAGGGCAAGACTGCGACAGACACCACGCACTGATCTGGTGACGGGGGAGCGGGAAAGTCTTCTTGCCGAACCGATGGTTGAACGAGATGGCGATGTCTCGCGCGAGCTCGAGGTGCTGCTGCTGATCCTCCCCTACGGGGATGATGGTGGACCTAGGGCAAGCAGGAAATCAACGGGAGAGCCACGAACGACAACTTGAGAGGCGCTTCTCACTTGTACAAGAGGACATCAGCAGCCTGGAGGACCGGGTAGGCAAAGAGACCCAGGTGGAGCTCCGACTCCGAGACCTCATCCTCCGAAGCGGCGTTCTTGGACGTGGCGATCTTGCCCTGTGCCCATCAAGCAAGGAGGGTAAGCGGTGGATCGCTACAAAGGGCACGCATGAAACGCACCTTCCAGGTCGTCATGCGTTGGAGGGCTCCTATCGGAGTGATACAGTTGAGGATCCACGCCAGCTCAGAATGTTCCGGGACCTAGCGGATCAATGGTTAGGCATTGGCCCGTGTCGACGGTGTTCAACAGGTCGAACGCGGCACGTACCATGTCTTGGTGGAATAACGTACTCCTCTCCGGATCTATACCGACGGCGAGCAAGGAAGCGAGCATCTCGCTCCGCTCTCGCAGAAGGACTTTGGGGTCCTTGGGAATCGTGATGGCGTGCAGGCCGACGATGGAGTAGAAGATCGAAGTCTCGGGAGGTGCCGACGCCTGGAGGTCGACCCAATTGGAAAGTGCGCCGAGGAGATTTCCGAGCTCAGGGGTGCGCAGTCAACTCAGCTTGGCTCCTCTTCAAGAGTGCATAAGAAGTTGTGCGTAGTGGAGGCCTCACATGTGGTGTTCCGGAAGGCTGGATGCCTGAGAAGATGGTCTCGCGTCGCGGAGGAGCCGCCGGGGTCGAACTGGTGAAGCGAGAACCCGAGGTGACCGAAAGCCGTGCTGCTATAGGTCTAGCGGCCGACTTGATAATCTTCAAGGTCATGTGAAGGATGACACAGTGGAGGTGTGGAAAGAAGCAAAGTCGCAAGGAGGGACGGCCCGAGACGCGTTTGACAGGGAGAGAAGTGACGGACGAGCGCGCTGGGATTGCGAGGGAAGGTAGCTCGGATGGTTATGTACAATGGAAGATCTCGGCAGTCTAGTAGGGCAGCAGATGATGTATGTCGTTGTCGCGGTCTCGGGGAAAGCGAGTTTCAAAAACGGATGGACGAGACGGTGTCGGAGACGGGAGACGCGTGCATGGGCGGCAGTCGCGTCTCTTGCTTTTCCATTGACCTCCGACAGCAACAACATAGGACCTCTTCTCTCTCGGGCACGGCCATCAACGCCCGGTCCCGGCTCTCCTTGCAGCCAGCCCTCTCTTGCCCCCAATGTCGGCTATCGTAGCACCTCCCTGGACGCCCCACCCGGACAAGGTTCCCATCGGCCCTATCGCAGGTCTCCCGCATGCTGTCCTCTTCCTTGCTCTCCTTGTTCCGTGGACGCCGATTCATCGCTACATTGCCCTCCCGCTCATCGCCGGCCTGAATCTCTATGTGATCAAGTTCTTGACTACGAACAACCCCGCCGCGGATTACGGCGTTGCAACTTTTGCTGTCACGATGACGATGAAGGCCACCGATGTCCTCTGGGGCGATTACGACTTTCGACACCGGGGCGACGCAGCCGAGAAGGAGGGAGGAGGAGGAAGCGGGAACCTTCTTGCCAGGGCGCGCTGGGCGACAGGACTGCTCACAAATATGCGAGGTGTCGGCTGGAACTGGGTTAGAACCTCCTCCCCTGCTTGTGCCACGTTCTCACAGACTAATTGTGTCGATACTCCCAAAGGAAATTGCCCAGCTCCTCCCGCCGAGAAAAGAGACTCGGCTTGAGTTCCTCCGTTCTCGCTTCATCACACTTGTCAAGATGTACCTTACCATGGATCTGGTCCGTCCTGGCGAGCGGCCAGTGCTATCTCTTCCTGTCTGACTCTTGCCGCCACCAGCTCTCCATCTTCATGCAGTCGAACCCGTATTTCGCCTCATGCGCCGCCGTCCGCCCGACCTCGCTCAGGGACGTGCTCGTCGTTCGCTCCTCTGCAGCCCTGGCAGCGTACCTCGGAGTTGCCACCCAATACGTCTGGCTTAGCCTTGTTGGTGTCGCGCTAAACTGGGGTGAAGTGTCGGATTGGCGGGATCTGATGGGTCTCTGGTGTGGGACGAGAGGCCAAGGAGGAGTCGGGCGATTCTGGTGAATGGGAAACGGCTCTAAGCTATCTTGCTAATATGCTCGGTCGAGAAACACTTGTGCTAATTTGATTCTTCGCTCCAGGAACCGCTTCTGGCATCAGTCCTTCCGGGTAAGGGGCCGTCGACGGTTATCCCTCGTCTACGTGCTAATTGATCTGCGCGTTGTCCTCCCACATCTCCTCCAGCGCCACTTCACTCGTGTCACGGCACTCTTTCTCCCCTCCCGATCCCCTCCCTTCCTCCGTCTCCTCTTTGCATTCCTTCTCTCCGGTATCCTCCACTTTGCCGGCTCTTACGCCCTCTTGGCCGATCCGAACCCTCTCCATTCCGGCACGGTCATCTTCTTCCTCGCCCAGCCGTTCGCGATTGCCTTCGAGCGGGCGGTGCTGTATCCTATCTTAGGGAGACAGAGCCCGCTGCTCTGGGTGTGGACGCTTGGGTGGATTGGATGGAGCGGCGGGTGGATGGAAGAGGAGATGGTCAGGGGTGGGTTGTGGACAGTCCCAGGCGTGCCATGGAGTGTGATCAAGTGGGCGAGGGGCTCGATGCAGTGACGCGAGAGAGGAACTCGGTCGGGTATAGCATACCTAAACACCAGGGATCAGCTCCTGTTGCATGTGCATGTCAACATTGGACTCGCTCGGACAAATCTCCAGGAGTACTACTACGGTGGCCTGGAACTTTACAATCTAATGTTTTTCGAGTGCCTACTTTTCTGCTCAACGAGGGACCCCGAAAATGACGCTTAGTCCGAACTCGATCCTGCATGCGCGGCTGCTTTCGATGTACGATCAGCACAGACACTCTCCAGTCAAAAGACGGCCGGAGAGGAGCACGGCCGGATGCGTTGTCTCTGCGGGACAGTCTAGGACGACGAGCTATTTATTGGCGCTCGACAATCGTCGAAGAAGTGCCATGCAAGAAGACCCATGTCTCGACGTTAGCATTTAGCATAGTGGCGGCGGGAAGCGGCCGCGGCCGTGAACGGGCGGCGAGATTGAGCACATTGAGTGTGTCGAGATCAGGAGCGCGCGTTGAGCGCGCGCGTTATCTTTCGTGCGAGGCGTTGCGCGGTCAGCCAGCGCCCATGGTCTCGCGACCCGAGGAGACAGCTCATTATCACGAGGGCTGGGAAGTGCGAGGGCAAATGAGATGGGAATGGCATGAGAATGACATGAGAATGACATGAGAATGACATGAGAATGACATGAGAATGACATGAGGGCAGGTGACATGACGGCTGATTTTAGGGATCCGACGTGAGGTGGTGACCCCGCGCTGGTGGCGAACAAGCTAGCTCCGCGACCATGCCTCTTCCCACCTCCCAGACTCTGTCTATGGCTGTACTTTGATGTCCTCCACGGACTGGGGTAGGAACTAGACCCTCTGACGCCCTCATTCGCCGACAAAAAGAGAAAGGTCGAAGATGGCAGGATTCGAACCTACGCGGCCAAAGGCCAACAGCTAACGGACTCTCATCACGCTGGCTCCTCTCACTCCAAGTCCAGGTAAGGAGAGAGAGAGAGAGAAAGCCAGGATAACGATGCAGATTCGAAACTATCATCGTAACCACTTGATTACATCTCCGCACGCGAGAGAAGCGCGATCTGATGATCATCCGTGTCAGACGCCGGACACATTGCGGCACAGAATGGCCAAAAACCGCAGAAAAAACATGCAAAAAAACATGCCGACATCTTCTTGACGCTAAAGAGGCCAAGAAGGCTAAGGAGGCTAAGGAGACTAAGGAGGATCAGCTCTCAAGCTTTGGGCCAGCAAACATGAAACCCGACCCCGACGGTCGTTGCTCTCGAGGAGCAAGGCTAAGCAAGAGCCGTTGCGACGCGTGCGCGCATCCCTCAGTCCCTGCGTCGTCCACCTACTTCTGCCAGTCATCATGCCCTCCCTCCCTCCTTCCCTGGGCCAAAACACTGCCCCGAGGAGCAAAAGTACGAGTGACGCGCTCTACCACTGAGCTATCAGGGCGCAAGCCCCAAACCAGGTTTGAACTGGTGACCTCATCATAATCACGTTCGAAAGGGAGACGAGTCAAGCTGATAAACGACCGCTAAGCCATCCAGCTTGACCCTAATTCTTGAGCATCCCGTTCAAAGCCGTACCTACATTCTCAGCGTCCAAATTCGGACCGCAAGCAACCACCATCCCGGTGGTTCGACCAACCCCCCCCTCTCACGGCGCCCATCACGCCGTCCGGCCAACCATCCCCAGTGTTTCGGCCAACCCCCTTCCGGCCAACCACCATCCCGGTGGTTCGACCAACCCCCCTCCCACGGCGCCCATCACGCCGTCCGGCCAACCATCCCCAGTGTTTCGGCCAACCCCCTTCCGGCCAACCACCATCCCGGTGGTTCGACCAACCCCCCTCCCACGGCGCCCATCACGCCGTCCGGCCAACCATCCCCAGTGGTTCGACCAACCCCCTTCCGGCCAACCACCATCCCGGTGGTTCGACCAACCCCCTTTCGGCCAACCACCATCCCCGGTGGTTCGACCAACCCTCTTCCCACGGCGCCTCGCCCGACGTTCTCGCGCTCGGTCATGTCCGCTCTCCCTCTATCTAGCTACAACTCGCTATCTCTCATAGGGTTACCTCGTTCTCCACGTATAACTCATGACTTAAATACAAAAAAAAAAAAAAAAAAAAGAGTCGTACTCTAGCCAACCGCGGCCTCATCATCCCAAAGGGCTGGCAGGACCACTTCCCGGCGCTCACCAAGATTGATTGGAAGCGGCAGTGGTGCTTGCTCAAGGCCGTGTCCCGAGCGTCGCCCGAAGACGTCGACTTGGCCCACCGCTTCTCGCTGTACAGTCTCCACCCAGGAAAGCATACTGCTGCGGCATTCCTCGCCGACGGCACCGCTACACCGCACAACAGGTCCAAGCGATGTGCGCTGTGCCTGACGGCCCCCGTTGAGTCCTTCTTCCACCTCTTCGACGAGCCGTGTCCCGTCGTGGGCGCTATCTGGTCGGCTGCGGCAGCGCATGCCTCTCCTTCACTCCCCTCCCATCCTCCCTCCCTCCAGACGCTTGTCTGCCCGACACCGTCGCCGCCGAGGGGGGTCTTCCTCTTCCACTGCATCTTTGTTGCCCGGACATGGCGATCCGTCCGGAGGCGGAGGTACAGCAAGATCGCAGCCCTCGATCCTGTCACGGACGAGGAGATCCGCAAGATCGCGTCTATGATCCGGCAGACACACTGGCAGTCGAGTACGAGGTGGATAGCTCGCAGGGACCAGATGGATGGAACTGCGGTCGGCGCCGACATCGATCCTGGGTGACAAGCAGGTCTGGGGTGGGGAAGTATGGCTGGTCCATAGCCACTGCTTGATGTAGCTGGTCATCTTAACATCTTACCTCTTTAATGGGCCTATGTCCACACCCATATATTGCTTTCCTTCTACCTGTTATTTACTTTCGCTCTCCCTCTATCTGGCTACTACTCGATATCTCTCATAGGGTTACCTCGTTCTCTACGTATAACTCATGACTTAAATACAAAAAAAAAAAGAGTAAACGAGGTCCTCTCCCTCATGCCGCTCTGTCTTTCAACCGTGGCCATTCTTCCTTCCCGTCCCGTCTCCTCCTCCCTCCCCATCTGTTCACTCCTCTCTGTCCGCCCCCTCCCGCTGGCTATGTTCGATCGCTGTCCTTATAAGTTGCAGGTGACTTGATAAAAACAAGGGGCATCTGGCAGCGGCCCGGTGGCCGATCGAGACGCGCAGAGCTCAGCGCGCGGACTGCTTCATCGCTCGCTTTGCTCTGTTCTTGCTCCACTGCTTCCCTGGAACATCTCGGCTCTTCGCAGAACATCGTTCCATCTGAACACATTCTCTCAAATGGATTTTTTCGTGAAGCCTAGCTCCTACTTTGTCCTTTCTCCGATGCCTGTAGACCTTCCCCCTAGGAAATCCAATTGCACTGCAGCACTGCTGAGCGAAGACGCAAGACTGACGAACGCTGCAAGTTGTACCCAGCCCAAAGAAATCTTGGAAAGGGAAAAGAACGAGGCGTTCAAAGATCATTATTACACGTAAACCCAATCATCCGTCGTTCAACAGCTCCCTTTGCCTGCCACTGCACTTCACCGAGGCTCACTCCAACTTCTCCAGATAGTCCAACCGATCGAGGACGACGTTCTTGGACGTCTCTTCAATCTCACCGGCGAGGAAAATCTCATCGAGGATGGCATAGACCTTGTAGAAGTTGAAGACGAGGTCGAGCTCGCAGACGTTCTGAAAAAAGGCATCTGGGTAGATGGAAGAAAGAGAGTCATGTTGACGAAGACAGAGGTGAAGAAGAGGGCGTCAAGAAGTTGCATTCGACCGAGTGACGGGCAGCGATAAATGAGAACAGCGAGAGACACGATCAGCTCTGAGCGAGAGGACGAGCGCCAGCGACAAGTGACTGACCCAGCACCTCGACAAACAGATGGATCGCCTCCAGGTATGCCAGTTCATTGTCGTTCGAATCGACACAGATGCAGAAGAAGAGACCGGCGTATCGCCTGCGTGTACAGGAATGAGAGGAGTCAGGGTCTCGCTGAGCGACGAAGTACAGGGGGGCCGTCCCACGCCTGGGACTCACCGGTAGACAATCTTATAGTTGCGAAACTACCATCAGGAAGGGAGAGATATATCAATGGAACTGTTATTGCAGAGGGGCTGAACAGGTATCCTCAAGACAGCGCCCGACCGACTGGACGCCGTCCTCGCCGTTGGACGGCATTTGACTCCTACAGCATCTGGCACACCACGCCCGGGAGCGCAGACCCAAGCACACGTGTGGAAGCACGCAGGAGAGACGGGTAGCCGATCCCAGACTAGGCGACTGCCACGGGCGGCGCACTCCGGGTCTGGTGACCAAGGCCGCTCTCACTCACCTCGACAAAGTTGGACTGGTACTTCTGATCTCTTGGCGCAATGAGACGGTGGACCTCTCCCCTCAGCCGGACCTGAGCGGCCGACCAGTGACGTATGCGAGAAGATGGGTGAGGAACGCTCCGGATGTCAACCGAACGATCTCGAGCCGTCCTATGGCCCTGGCGCTGGAACGAGTGCTTACCTTCTCGTCATCCTCAAAGGGAACGTACCACTTCGATAGCCGCGTCTTGCCTTGCCGATTCTGGATCAAGATGAAGCGGATCATGGCGGGCGTTGGAGGGTGACGAGAGCCAAGAGGAGCACTCGACCGCGAGGGAGAACGAGCGAGAGGCGGAGGGTCCGCGCGCACCCGCGACGGCGTCACCAAGGGGATACACTGACTCGGTGAAGCCAGAACGAGTCAACAAATCTGTATGTCCTTTTTTCTGGATAGGTCTCGTAAGTTTCTAGACGACCTCCGTCTCGGAATGATGGTTAAACGGCCAACAGTCGGACGCTGCAGCAGGCAAAGATCGACGCGACGCGACGGTCGGCGAGCTTGGAGACGTGCGGGTCCAGCAACTGCGCGCACATTCCATATTTCGAGAGGAAGAGGGAGCGATAAAAGACCCGAGTGGCTTCTGCTCAATCCAGGGTCTCATGAGGCTCCTCAACGCGGCCAAGGGAAAGATAACAGCTGGAGCGAAGGCGGTTAGCACCCAATCCAGGCGGGGAGGTCGCGGCTGGCTTTCCTTCTCTTGCTGCTCCCTCTCTCCCCAGCTTGCCCTCAACCGTCATCACCCCCTTCCCTCTCAACCTCCTTCTCTCCTCAACACTCTCCCATTATGGCCGGCGAATGTATGCTCCTTCTACCGTTTATCGCAGGCCTAGGAGGCCATCGAAAATCCAGCCCATGCTGACTGCATCTCCCCTCCTGTTCACCTACCTCTCCTCGCATGTCCTGCCCGTCGCTCTCAACGTCTCTCCAAACTGCCGTCGCGCTTGCCAGCCCGATCAGAGCTCCTCGCGTGGTCGAATGACCTTCTTCAGCTCAACTACACCAAGGTTGAGCAGTTCGGCACGGGCGCCGCCTACTGTCAGGTGCGTCGCGAGTGGGGAGAGCTCTAGGCTCAAGTCGTCATGCATGCGTCCAGGCTGTCGGCCACCACGCTCCCCTACAAGCGGGATCATCTCATCTTCACGGCTGGCCCATATATAGTTGGCCAAATTGCTGCACGTCCTCGCACGACGCAGGGTCGACGTCCGAGATGGGCCCAGCAATCCCAAACACGTCGGCTCGTCCATCCTCCGCGAAGCCAGCAGCTGACCTGACCTGTCCCACTACCGCCTTTCTTAGATCGTTGACTCGATATACGGTGAGTCAGGCTACCTCCCAGAAGAATCCGACACGTGCCTCTCGTGCTCTGGACTCGTCCGCGACTTGTCCCGTCCTCTCGGCCGGCCCCCTTGCACGAAGGAGCAGGGCGGGGTAGGGAGCGGGCCCTCCCTGTTTACTTCTCCGACATCGAGCCGTTCTACACGAGGCCCTGGTGACTTGATAGCGGGCAGGCTGATAAGGAACGGCAGCTCGAAAAGCAGCCGGTCATCTCCTGGAGAAACAATTGCGGGATCACTGACGCCAGCCTCTCTCATTGCGTCCTTCGCGTCCTTCACCCTTGCTCGCCTCGCGCTTGACTTCCCTCTCCTCGAACCTTGGTCTTCGTCCCATCTCCGCTCAGGCGACCTCAACATGTCGCGCGTCAAGTTCAACGCCCGGCAAGAGTATGAGTTCCTCGCCAACTTCAAGATTCTCCAGAACGCGTTCAAGGCCAAGAAGATTGATAAGGTTAGCCAGCAAGCACCTGGTGGTTTTGCACGCCCATGACGTCGACAACGGCTGATCCTCTCCATCTTTGACTCTCCCGTTCCAGCCGATCCCTGTCGACCGGCTCGTGAAATGCAAGATGCAGGATAACCTTGAATTTCTCCAGTGGATCCGCCGTTTCCACGACCAGTCGTACGGCGGAGGAGGGTACGACGCCGTCGGTCGAAGGAAGGGCGAGGTCCTGAGCGTTGCGCCTGGTGGGGCGCCGGCGGCGAGGACCTCGGGCGCTAGCCTGAGTGGAAGCGCAGGTGCGAGGGGTAGGACGCCCGTGGGAGGTGAGTTGGGCTCTGCGTTGCTGCTGCGGCTGTGACTACGCTGCACGAAGGCTCATGACGCGCTTTCTCGTACACAAGGTGTTCGTGCTGGATCCTCGGCGGGCCACAATGCCAACGCCGAGCGGGTCCAGATCCTCACTGAGGAGCTGCACAACCTCCGGGGCTCGGTTGAGGGTCTCGAGACGGAGCGCGATTTCTACTTTGCTAAGGTAAGCGAAACACGAGGACGGCGATGTTGCGGAAGCGACCGGTTGGCTCACTTTAGATGTCTGCACGTCACACAGCTCCGGGACATCGAGGTCATCGTCCAGGAGAAGCTCGCCGATCCCGAGGCACCTGAGTCGGAAAAGGCGACTCTGACCAAGATCCAGGACATCCTCTATTCGACCGAGGTTCGTCAGAGCGGTGCCGTTCTATTTTTCGAAATTTATGCGCTGACTTTGGGATTACACGTCCGACAAATTGTAAACAGGAAGGTTTCGAGGTCCCGGAAACCGAGCTGGTCGGCGAGGAGGGTCGAGGACTCGAGGATGAGACCTTCTAAACATCTCGCAAATCGCAACAAAACACATTTCGGTGCTCCGCTCGAGCTCGTCCATTTTCTCTCGCCGTGCTGCGACTTGCCCCCAAGTACTTTTACTTCCCCCTCTTCGCTATATCAGGTGTTTTCTATCTCCCCTCTCTCTCCTCTCGTCTTCCTATATCAACGCAATCCTCTCTACCACAATGTTCGAAGTCAAGCGAAGCGAGCAAGTAATCTCATGGATAAGCGGATGCTTTTTGAATAATGCTCGCATCAAGACCATCTCTCCGGAACACGCCCGCCCAAGAAAGATTGGGGAAGAGAGCCCAGCGAGCGACCAGCCGACAAGTACGGAACTCGCTCCGTTCGTCTATCCTTGTTGAGGCAGCAGATGGACGCTGCCACCGACGAGTGTTCTCGCTCGTTTGACTCTCTCCCCTCTTCACGTCTCTACGTCCCCCTTCTCGCCACCGACTTGAGTTGGACACCGCTAGCTCGTAGCAAGGGACCGCCACCAGCTTAGGCGGAGAACTCGAGCGCCATCTCGGCGAGCTTGAGGGCTCCTTCCTTGGTCTTGTTACCCTATAGTTGCCCATCAAAGTGTCAATAACGAGTCGAGGTTGGTACACGAGTCAAAGAGAGAAAGAAGGACGAACGCCGATGAACCCAGCAGCGTGGATGAAGATCCCACCCGGGACGCCCGTGAGCTGAGAGAGAGCCTCATCCCGGACTCCACGCCAGGGCTCCGGGAGGGCCTTACGGCTAGCGAACGACTCAGACGAGACGGGGACAGCCTGGATACGCCAGTTAGTGCCGTCCGGGTAGAGGACGTAGATCTGAAGCGGGCGCGAGTCAGATAAGCTGCTGCTACAGCAAGGCGCAGAGTCAAGGTAGAGCGGCAGGGCTCACCGGCTTCTTGTCCTCATCGAGACCCTCCTCGCGCTCGACCTCGAAGAGGTGCTCCTTCCAGGGCGCGAACGAGTCAAAGACAATGACCTTGCCGCTCGGGTGATTGGCGAACCTCGCATCGAACGCCTCCTTGACGAGCGACCTCGCTGGGAGCCACGCCTCAGAAAGGTAATTGAGCTTGCCTAGGAACTCGGACCCAGTTAGCGCCGAAGCGACCTGGAACTTCTCGTCGAGCTTGGCATCGTCGAAGGTCTCGTTCCAACGGGGGTTGAGCGCGCCGACGCGGGCGGAGAGGTCGGTCCGCGACTTATAACGAGCAGGCTTGTCCGACTCGTACTGAGTGACACCGTTATCAATGCCGTCGATGGCCTCGACAAAGTCCTCGTACATCTTGAGCCAGAGCTTCTGGACGACGGGGGAGGACTCGGGCAACGAGAGGACGGTCGAGAGAATGGGGAGACCGTAGTGCCTGAGGGAACGGTCGCGGTTGTCTGTTAATGTGCTCCTCTTTCTGTACCTGTGATGAAACCGCGACTGGTCTGCTCACTTGTAGACGAGACCGGCGGACGAGAGCTTGGTCTCGAAGCCGTGGCCAAAGACCTCAGTGAAGCCGCGCTGGTGGTGGTCGTAACGCTTGGCAGTGTCGTCGTAGATGCCTCCGACGTCGACGACGATGTCACACTTGTCGACTGGTGACAGAGCGAGTCGAGAGCGATAGTGAGACGAGATGTGAAGATGAGCAAGACTGAGTGGACGCGACAGGCGGTAGCAAGCGAATAGCGAAACGAACGAGCGGTGGGATCACGAGAACGGACGACGGCTGTTCAAGGCAATCCATTGTCAGTCCAGCCTGATCGTCAGAATGTAGGACGACGGTCGAACGTCGAGGCAGGCTCACAGGCGTCCTTGTACTCCTTGAGGAGCTTGAGGAGGAAGACCTGTTACGCATCGGCGAGACACGCGCGGTTTTAAACATCTTTCAGTTTCTGGCCTCCTTCTAAGTAATTTCAGTTAAGTCTCGCAGACTCACGGCGAGGGCCTCGTCGCAGTGGAAGGTACCGCTGTGAGTTCCGATGACCTATGCGAGTGGTGCAGGCTCGGATGTAAGTGAGCGAGTCTCGACTATCGAGACGTGGAGAGAACGGCTCCTCACGAGAGGCGAGCCGTCGGTGCGCTGCTTCTTCTCAGCGGGCGGGGCAGCGGACATGGTGCGGAAGTGAGGTCGGAGGAAGGTGGTTGTAGAGAGGAAGGACAGTCGGCGGATGTGGTTCATGGAGGAGAGGCGGCGAGCCGAAAAGGCGACGACGTGAGAGGCTGGCACCCCTGCGCCCCGACCTTGCCCTGCTGTCTTGCGTGGAAAGAGAGAGAGAACAAGGATCACATGAGATGGCATATCAATATCGTACAATGAGAAAAAAATATCCGTAGGCATCTGTCTATCCTAGGTAGGAGGCGAACCTTCCTCGCCTCAATCAGCCCTTTCGACCCACTTCGACCATCTCGATCCAGCCCTGGGACCATCGGCCCCACTCTGTCAGGGCCAGCTCAACCGCCCAGCACAGCTCCGTTTCCGTCCCTCCAAAGCGGAGGCCGTTCCTGTTCGTCTGGATGAGCCCTGTCTTGCCCTCGTCCTCCCGCCTCCGGGCGTCCACTCGAGCGATCATCCTCTCGTCCCTGTTCTGAACGCAGAGCGAGATCTCGGCTCTCACAGGATCCAGTGATGAGAGCACGCCGCGGAGGAGGCCGCCGTCGAAGGGCGTGATGGCGACGTGGGCGAAGTGGACCGATGAAAGAACGATCTCGGGGTCGTCGAGGAGGCCTGGAAGTCGTCGAGAGAGAGGTCCGCACCAAAGAATCGACGATGGGAGTGCCTTGAGGGAGGGCCGCCGGCACAGGACGGAGATAAAACGATCAAGAGTCTCAGAGGATAGATGAGGTGCCGCCCAGAGCCGCGGGAGGAGGTATTCGACCCAGCTCGAATGGACGAGCAGGGCGGAGAGAAGGCCGTCGGTGGACGATAATAAGGGTCTCGCAGGCAGGTGGGACAAGAAGGCTGCTCGGATGGCAGCGAGATGAATGTCGAGAATGAGGTGGTGGATCTCGAGTGGGAGTGTCGGGATCGTTCGAGTGACTTGCATCGAGAGTAAGCGAGTGATCATTAGCGTACGAGCGAAGGAAAGAGAAAAGTCGATAAGACGGGAAGAAGACCGTCGGAGGAGGCCGGTAGCTCCCGACCCGTATATCTATGCGGGACAAACCTTTCTTCATACTGGTAATGGGGGAGGGGCCATCTATCATCTGCGCCGAGTCGAGGTGGCTGGCCAGAGCCCGGGGGGAAGACACCGAGCTGGTGGTGGTGGGTAGATTTCATTGGGATGGCGTTTTATCGACGTCAAACTGAGCGCGCTTGTGGTTGTCTCCAGGAGACGCTGCCCATGCGCCTGCGGGTGTTTTCTAGTCGGAATGTAATTATCGAAACACCCGCAAATCAAGAGTACACCGATCGCAGCCAATATGAAGGATGTGACAGGCGGGTTAATGAACTTCAACTGCCTCTGGCGTTAGGCCACTGCATAATAGTCCGATGTTAAATGGCCACCGGGCCGCTGCCAGATGCCCCTTGTTTTTATCAAGTCACCTGCAACTTATAAGGACAGCGATTGAACATAGCCAGCGGGAGGGGGCGGACAGAGAGGAGTGAACAGATGGGGAGGGAGGAGGAGACGGGACGGGAAGGAAGAATGGCCACGGTTGAAAGACAGAGCGGCATGAGGGAGAGGACCTCGTTTACTCTTTTTTTTTTTGTATTTAAGTCATGAGTTATACGTAGAGAACGAGGTAACCCTATGAGAGATATCGAGTAGTAGCCAGATAGAGGGAGAGCGAAAGTAAATAACAGGTAGAAGGAAAGCAATATATGGGTGTGGACATAGGCCCATTAAAGAGGTAAGATGTTAAGATGACCAGCTACATCAAGCAGTGGCTATGGACCAGCCATACTTCCCCACCCCAGACCTGCTTGTCACCCAGGATCGATGTCGGCGCCGACCGCAGTTCCATCCATCTGGTCCCTGCGAGCTATCCACCTCGTACTCGACTGCCAGTGTGTCTGCCGGATCATAGACGCGATCTTGCGGATCTCCTCGTCCGTGACAGGATCGAGGGCTGCGATCTTGCTGTACCTCCGCCTCCGGACGGATCGCCATGTCCGGGCAACAAAGATGCAGTGGAAGAGGAAGACCCCCCTCGGCGGCGACGGTGTCGGGCAGACAAGCGTCTGGAGGGAGGGAGGATGGGAGGGGAGTGAAGGAGAGGCATGCGCTGCCGCAGCCGACCAGATAGCGCCCACGACGGGACACGGCTCGTCGAAGAGGTGGAAGAAGGACTCAACGGGGGCCGTCAGGCACAGCGCACATCGCTTGGACCTGTTGTGCGGTGTAGCGGTGCCGTCGGCGAGGAATGCCGCAGCAGTATGCTTTCCTGGGTGGAGACTGTACAGCGAGAAGCGGTGGGCCAAGTCGACGTCTTCGGGCGACGCTCGGGACACGGCCTTGAGCAAGCACCACTGCCGCTTCCAATCAATCTTGGTGAGCGCCGGGAAGTGGTCCTGCCAGCCCTTTGGGATGATGAGGCCGCGGTTGGCTAGAGTACGACTCTTTTTTTTTTTTTTTTTTTGTATTTAAGTCATGAGTTATACGTGGAGAACGAGGTAACCCTATGAGAGATAGCGAGTTGTAGCTAGATAGAGGGAGAGCGGACATGACCGAGCGCGAGAACGTCGGGCGAGGCGCCGTGGGAAGAGGGTTGGTCGAACCACCGGGGATGGTGGTTGGCCGAAAGGGGGTTGGTCGAACCACCGGGATGGTGGTTGGCCGGAAGGGGGTTGGTCGAACCACTGGGGATGGTTGGCCGGACGGCGTGATGGGCGCCGTGGGAGGGGGGTTGGTCGAACCACCGGGATGGTGGTTGGCCGGAAGGGGGTTGGCCGAAACACTGGGGATGGTTGGCCGGACGGCGTGATGGGCGCCGTGGGAGGGGGGTTGGTCGAACCACCGGGATGGTGGTTGGCCGGAAGGGGGTTGGCCGAAACACTGGGGATGGTTGGCCGGACGGCGTGATGGGCGCCGTGAGAGGGGGGGGTTGGTCGAACCACCGGGATGGTGGTTGCTTGCGGTCCGAATTTGGACGCTGAGAATGTAGGTACGGCTTTGAACGGGATGCACAAGAATTAGGGTCAAGCTGGATGGCTTAGCGGTCGTTTATCAGCTTGACTCGTCTCCCTTTCGAACGTGATTATGATGAGGTCACCAGTTCAAACCTGGTTTGGGGCTTGCGCCCTGATAGCTCAGTGGTAGAGCGCGTCACTCGTACTTTTGCTCCTCGGGGCAGTGTTTTGGCCCAGGGAAGGAGGGAGGGAGGGCATGATGACTGGCAGAAGTAGGTGGACGACGCAGGGACTGAGGGATGCGCGCACGCGTCGCAACGGCTCTTGCTTAGCCTTGCTCCTCGAGAGCAACGACCGTCGGGGTCGGGTTTCATGTTTGCTGGCCCAAAGCTTGAGAGCTGATCCTCCTTAGTCTCCTTAGCCTCCTTAGCCTTCTTGGCCTCTTTAGCGTCAAGAAGATGTCGGCATGTTTTTTTGCATGTTTTTTCTGCGGTTTTTGGCCATTCTGTGCCGCAATGTGTCCGGCGTCTGACACGGATGATCATCAGATCGCGCTTCTCTCGCGTGCGGAGATGTAATCAAGTGGTTACGATGATAGTTTCGAATCTGCATCGTTATCCTGGCTTTCTCTCTCTCTCTCTCCTTACCTGGACTTGGAGTGAGAGGAGCCAGCGTGATGAGAGTCCGTTAGCTGTTGGCCTTTGGCCGCGTAGGTTCGAATCCTGCCATCTTCGACCTTTCTCTTTTTGTCGGCGAATGAGGGCGTCAGAGGGTCTAGTTCCTACCCCAGTCCGTGGAGGACATCAAAGTACAGCCATAGACAGAGTCTGGGAGGTGGGAAGAGGCATGGTCGCGGAGCTAGCTTGTTCGCCACCAGCGCGGGGTCACCACCTCACGTCGGATCCCTAAAATCAGCCGTCATGTCACCTGCCCTCATGTCATTCTCATGTCATTCTCATGTCATTCTCATGCCATTCCCATCTCATTTGCCCTCGCACTTCCCAGCCCTCGTGACAATGAGCTGTCTCCTCGGGTCGCGAGACCATGGGCGCTGGCTGACCGCGCAACGCCTCGCACGAAAGATAACGCGCGCGCTCAACGCGCGCTCCTGATCTCGACACACTCAATGTGCTCAATCTCGCCGCCCGTTCACGGCCGCGGCCGCTTCCCGCCGCCACTATGCTAAATGCTAACGTCGAGACATGGGTCTTCTTGCATGGCACTTCTTCGACGATTGTCGAGCGCCAATAAATAGCTCGTCGTCCTAGACTGTCCCGCAGAGACAACGCATCCGGCCGTGCTCCTCTCCGGCCGTCTTTTGACTGGAGAGTGTCTGTGCTGATCGTACATCGAAAGCAGCCGCGCATGCAGGATCGAGTTCGGACTAAGCGTCATTTTCGGAGTCCCTCGTTGAAAGATGAGGGCATTTTGTGGCTCTTCCTTTAGACCCTTTGTTTACGGAGTAAGGCCACAGGCGGTCGCGAGGGGATTGTTTGTGATGAGGACGCTGTGATGTTCAGGTGGTCGAGGCAAGTGCCGAGCTCAGTTGCTCGCCTATTGTCCTTTTTCTCCCTGTCCTCACGACCCTCCCCCTTCGCCTGTTCAACCCGCTCTTCCTTCACTTTCTACATAATTCATGTCTTCCTTAAGAGTTCATGACGTTTATGGGCCTGGCGACACGAATGACAGGCGACGAGTGCTCGCGTTACCTTACTCTCGACAACCATGGACCGCCGACCCACATGACTCATCCCTCTACCCTTCATCTCACCTCAGTATGCGCAGTCCTTAAGTCGACCGCCCATGACATCCAGTACTCCTATCAGGCGGTCTGACACCCGAGCTCCTTCTATCACAAACCAGCTCGCGCTATCTCAGACGGCTTTAGCCAGCGGCCAGCCTCAAGCTGATGGCTACCACTCAACTTGGCCTCTGTATATCTCGCGCTTGGCGGAAGGGCGGCTGTCGTGAGCCCAGACGCGCCTTAAAGGGGCGCGATACACATCAAAATAAGCTCGTCTGGCGTCAGATTGACCTTCGGGGTTTTTTCGTCTTACCAGGCTTCGTCGATACCAATGTCCACTTCTTCATTCGCATACACACTGAGAAACCGTTGCTGGAGCAGGTCCTCGGCGAGATCCTCGTCGAGCGAACCGTCCGTGCTGTCATGCACGCTCAGCGGACGCTCAGAGCCGGCTTCACGACCGTCCGGGATCTCGGCTAGGAAAGTGAGTCCTGTCGTTGCCTGTTTTAGAGTAGCTCATGTTGACGCTTTCTCTTGAGCGCCGATACGGTCAGGCGCCCTGGGTGCTGACATCCATCTCTAGGCGTCCCTCTCGCCGCCCCTTACCCTATTTCCTACGCTTAGGATGCTGGCGTCGTTACACACCATCGTCACTACCGGTGCATACGGGCTACGCACACAGACTTGGTGAAAATTTACAGCATTCTCGTTACTCTGGTCTATGAAGTTGCTTTATCATCACCGAAGGAATGATGTCGGTGGCCATGAGGTCGGCCATGTCGTCGGCTCCGAAGTTGCGGACGGCGTGGAGGGTGTGGCGAGATTCCCCCGTCGTCAGATCAATCGTATGTGGAGCAGGCTGGATTCAAATATTTGCATTTGGGCCATTAGACGCTTCTTGATCCTGATGAAATTCTGAACAACTCTTCTTAGTACTTTCCGATAAGGGCTGCGACGCTTCCGAGCTCCCCCCAAGACCCCGATGGTGAGCTTCCCGGTCTTCAAGTTCGGCGAGACAAAGAATGCCGTTGGCTCGGCCCAGATCCTGAACGCCAAGGTAGGGTTTTGCCGACTTTGGGTGATCAAATCCTCACTGACAGTTTAACAGGTCTCTGCGCACGTCACTCGGGCAAATACCATAAAATCATGCATCATGGCTGTCGTGTCGACGATCAAGCTTGGGTCAGTCAGCTCGATTATGAGATAGAGAGTGGGATATTGGCCCTATCTATCTCTTCCCAGTTACGATTCTGGCCGGGAAACCTTCAAGATCTGTTGGTCGCTGCTGCGGGAGGAATCCACATAGGCGCTGATTAGGACCGTCATGAGCATCAACGCGATATCTGATATGTTGTTTATTCAGCAGGAGACACTGGAGATGCGACCACAGGTTGTATTAGAGCCACGTTCAGGATGCTCATTCCTCCTCCACAGGTTTCCTCACGGCCACGTGGCTCTGGAGATGCCAGAGTACGCGGCATGCTTGTTCGGCGTGGCGTGGATACTTGTCATCACTCACCGATATCCCTTCGCTTCCAGATGATCTCCCTCGGTGTTCTGCCCGCCCATGACTTTCCTCGCCTGGTGCTCAAACAAAGACTGGCACACCTTGCAATCCGCTTGTACGAGGCCTTGTGAGACGGAGGCGCTCTCGAACTGGGAGAGCCAAGCCCGATTGAGAATGGAGAGCGTCCAGAGACACTCGGATCAACTCATGTACATCTCTCAGGCAATTGTCACAGTAAGTGTTCCCCGAATTATCGACCAAACTCTCTCTCAAGCCCACCCTCTTCTTCAACATGGACAGTCGTCTGTCCAGATCGCGCCTATATCTGCAGTCAATATACTCATTGTGTCCGTCTTGAGGAAAGCTCTCATATTTCTAAGAGGCAATTTCCGGGTGGAATAACGTGAGTCGTTAGTCGAGATGGTGATGCAGGTGGACGGGTCTGCAAGACGGATGGGTTGGAGGTGCCCCCGGGAGCTCGATGGTGATGCATAATCAGGGACTCTGCCTCTTTACTCTTCAAATCTAGCTACCAAGTGCAACCTGCTGTGGAGCATCAATATCCAGGCACGAGGTTGTTTGGTGGTGTCGTTCGTCGTCGGCGAAGTGCTTCGACCCGTGCGCGAGTTAGGATTTCGAAGGGAGGGAAGGCGCGCCTTGCTTGCCTCGCGTCTTTCTCCTTACGTTTGGTCTCGCCCGAACCACGACAACAGCCCGTATAGCTTCTTTCACGACTCTATTGAGAGAGAAGCACACACACCATGCCTCCACCCCCTCGCGAGAGATACAACTCCAAGGCCCGCGGCTCGACTGCCGGGGGATCGTCACACAAGAAGCGGGCGAGAACTGCCGGGCAGTCGATCAGCGGCGTTGTCTCGATGGACGCCGCCCCGAGTACTTCGAGCAGTGGCGGGCTGGACATTGTCGTCTCCAAGTCGGAGGCGGAGAAGGAGGCCGATCGGAGGGCCAAGCTCAAGCAGGAGGTGAGTCGCTTCTCGACGGACGGGCTTGAGGGAAGGAGGGCGTCGGCTTGGTCCGTGCTTGCCTCCAAGGAGGCATGTCTGCCTTGACGCTGACTTGCCTCGATGCTGAACGTCTCTTCTCTTCGTTGCAGATGATCACTGCATCAGAATCCAAGATGTCCACCAAGAAGAAGAAGCGTCTCGACGGCTACATCGTGCGTACCTAACGTTCTGTGCTACAACGCGCCGCGTCTGACAGCTTTCTCCCTGTCTCTTCCGTCATTGTAGAACAAGAAGCTCAAGATGGAGGGTCGCTACGAGCTCTTTGAAAAGCTGCAGTGAGTCTGGGGTCTGGCTTGTTCGCGTGCGTGTAGTTTGCTCAATCAGCCGTCTCTTTGCCGACGCTCAGGGAGCATCAGAAGACGGTCCCGACACACCTGCTCTCTAGTCTCGCCTCCGCTTCAGCTCTCGGGTCGGGTTCTCTCCTATCGCATGACGCGAAGCTCGCTAAGCAGGAAGATAAGAACGTCCGTCGGCTTCTCGAGCGGACCTCGAAGCGACGCAAGATCGATGTCGAGGCGTCGTCATCGAGCGACGACGAGGAGGACTGGGAGACGGGCAAGGCGGGTCCCATCCGGTCCCGTCCGGAGGAGGAGGAGCCTATACCCGAGTCTGCGCAGAACGCGTTCTCTGGTGTGGAGGCCGTCGACATTCGGCCGGCTACCAAGGACATCGCCGTCGGTGGCGCCCTCAAGAAGCGAGAGGATGGGTCACTCGCGATCAAGCAGGCCGCCGCGAGGGACCGCAAGGGGAAGGGGAAGGGCAAGATGGTGAGTTCTGACATGGGTGATAGAGGTTCTCTTGCTGACGCTCGCTTCGCCTCGCAGCTCTCTTTCGGTGGATGGAAGGAGACGGCCAAGTCGTCGTCGTACTTCCCGGCTGAGAACGAGGAGTCGGACTTCGATAGCTCGGATTCGAACAACGACACCGACCTCGACGAGGATGAGGACGAGGACGAGGACGATATGTCGGACGGCTCGAGCATGGACGAAGACGAGGATGACGGAAGTAACGACGAAGGCATGAGCGGCGATGACAACGATGAAGACGAGTTGGTGGACGAGGCCTCGGCGAAGCGGAAGCGCGCAGGCGGCTTCAAGCAGTGGGCTCTCAAGCAAATCGAGACGGTCTATAAGGGAGATGCGGCCAAGGAGGCGGAGAAGACTGCTGTGGAGGGGGGCGACTCAACGTCGACAGCAGCGCCTGCCACGGCCCCTGTGGCTGCCAACTCGCATCTCATTCCGACCGCCCCTAAGCCTCCGCCGCCGACAACCAAGATCGGACCGATGGGCGGGTCACTCGACATTCCCTCGACATCCCTCCTCTCCTCCGCCGTCACGTCGCTCAAGAATAGGCCGACTGTCAATCGCGACCCGGCAATTCAGGAGGCCCGTTTGCTCCTCCCAGTCGTCGCCGAGGAGCAGCCCATCGTGGAGACCATTCTTCTTAACTCAGTCACGGTCCTCTGTGGAGAGACAGGAAGTGGAAAGACGACCCAGGTGCCACAGTTCCTCTACGAGGCTGGCTTTGGCTGCCCTGGCAGTGGTGAGTCGAGTGTTGGTTTCCAGTGAGTCGTTAGTTCTCGCTCTGACTTCTACCTACCACCTAGACAACCCAGGCATGATTGGCATCACCCAGCCCCGTCGTGTCGCTGCCATGTCGATGGCATCGCGCGTGGCGAACGAGCTGGCGCTCCCGCCGTCCAAGGTCTCGTACCAGATTCGATACGATGCGACGACCTCCCCCTCGACGGCCATCAAATTCATGACGGATGGTGTCCTTCTCCGGGAGCTCGCCCGAGACTTCCTTCTCAACAAGTACTCGGTCATCATTGTCGACGAGGCCCACGAGCGGAGCGTCAACACCGATGTCCTGATCGGAGTTCTCAGCCGAGTCAGCAAGCTCCGCGAGGACCTCTGGCGCAAAGGGAAAGACGGAGTTAAGGTGAGTGCTCTTATCTAGCGTTTGTAATTATTATCGCTAAATTTGCTCCCAGCCCCTTCGCATCGTCATCATGTCTGCCACGCTCCGAGTTACCGACTTCACCGCCAACCGCACCCTCTTCCCGACCCCCCCGCCCGTCATCACTATCACTACTCGCCAGCATCCTGTCACGATCCACTTCAACCGGCGGACGCCAACAGACTACCTTGGCGAGGCCTTCAAGAAGGTCTCTAAGATTCACACCCGGCTTCCACCCGGCGGTGTGCTCGTCTTCCTGACGGGTCAGCAGGAGATCCAGGGTCTCTGCCGGAAGCTTGAGAAGAAGTTTGGCAAGAAGGCGCTCGACGAGAGGAAAAAGCGGCGCGAGACAGCGCGGGCCCAAGCAGGCGGCTGGAGGCACCTGAAGGAAAGGGAGGAGAGGGAGGAGACAGAGCGGGCTGCCAAGGCGGCAGCGGAGGACATGAAGGTCCGCGCGACCGACGGTGAGTGTGGCACCAAATACCTCTTGAAGGAGTTTTTGACTGACCCCTCTCCGTACACTTTCCCTCCATCCAGCCGACATCGAGATCGAGGAGCTCGAGTTTGGAGACGACGAGCCTGGAGGACTCGCGGACGACGTCGATGATGGCGCCGACTCGGACCCCGAGGCGCTCGACACCGAGTCGGAGTCAGAGGAGGATGAGATCATCATGAACGAGGAGGAGTCCGATGGTGAGCGGGCGAAGTTGCCTTGGCTTTGAATGCGCATGAGCAGAACCTGACGCTTTCTCTCCCGCTGCAGCTCCCCTTCACATCCTCCCCTTATACTCGCTGCTCACGAGCGAGAAGCAGATGAAGGTCTTTGCTGAGCCACCAGAAGGTCACCGCCTTGTTGTCGTCGCGACCAACGTCGCCGAGACGTCGCTCACCATCCCAGGGATCAAGTATGTCGTTGATTGCGGTCGCGCCAAGGAGGTCAGTCTCGTACACCTCCATTGTTCATGCTGAGCGGAGTTGCTTACTGCCTCCTCTGTACTTTTCAGCGTCAATTCGACCCAACGAGCGGCGTTCAGTCGTTCCAGGTCTCGTTCGTCTCCAAGGCGTCCGCCTCCCAGCGCGCCGGTCGTGCCGGTCGTACGGGCCCCGGTCACTGCTACCGGCTTTACTCATCGGCGGTCTTTGAGAACTACTTTGAAAAGTTTGCCCAGCCCGAGATCCTCCGGATGCCGATCGAGGGTATCCTCCTCCAGATGAAGGGCATGAACATCGATGCTGTCATCAACTTCCCCTTTCCGACCCCTCCGGACCGCCAGGCGCTCACCAAGGCTGAGAGGGTCCTTACTCTGCTCGGAGCGCTCCAGCCCCCAGCGGCGACTCGTCTCGTCGGCGGAGTCGCCAGGCAGGGTACCATCGGCGGTCGCATCACCGACCTCGGCCGGGCCATGTCGATGTTCCCCGTCTCGCCGCGGTACGCGAAGATGCTCGTCTCGGGCCAGCAGCAGGGCTGCCTCCCGTACGTCATTGCGAGCGTTGCAGTCCTTGCCGTTGGGGATCCGTTCCTTAGGGAGGAGGCTCTCGGTCGGGAGGACATAGATGAAGAGGGGGACGACGACGAAGTCGAGCCCTCGCCCGAACTGCATCTCATCCGGAGCGACGTGTTGAGGGCCAAGGAGGAGAAGCGGCTCAAGCGGAGGGCGTTCTTCCAGTCTCAGGCCGTGAGTTGACTTTTATCTGTGTTTTTACTGCTCTCGAGAAGCTCTGACAAAACATTTTTTCAGGCTTACAACATGCTTGGAGGCGGAGCCAGCGACATCTTCCGGATGCTTGCGGTGGTCGGCGCGTATGAATACGACGGCACAGGCGAGAAGTTTTGCACTAAGAACTACGTCCGGCCCAAAGTGTGTCGGAGTTCTTCGTCTTGATTTTAGGACAAACCTGGCTGACGTCTTTATTCTCCCCAGGCCATGCAAGAGATCCACAAGCTCCGCGCCCAGATCTCCACCATCGCTGCCTCAGCTCTACCATCACTCGCGGCGTCGTCCTCCTCCAAGAACGAGCCGCTCTTCTCGCCCAAGCTTGGCCCGCCCAATGTGACGCAGCTCAAGATTATCCGGCAGCTCATCACCGCGGCGTTCATCGACCAGATCGCCGTCCGCAAGGACATCATCGACCCATCATCGGGCTCGGCGGGCGCCAAGTTCACCTCGACACGAGGGGTTGCTTACCGGGCAATGGGCGTCGATGAGGATGTCTATATTCACCCGAGTTCAGTCATGTTCCATTCGGCGCCGCCGGAATGGGTCGTCTGGCAGGACGTGGTGCGGACGAGCAAGGTCTGGATCAAGAGTGGGTGGTCATTGCTTCGTGGTGTGCCCGACCACCATGCACATATCGCTGACATCTTTCCGCCTGCCTGTACCAGCCGTGACCAAACTCAACCCTGCGTGGCTCCCTGCACTCGCGCCTTCGCAGTTTATTTCGTTTTCTAAGCCGATCGACACGCCCAAGTCGGCCGCTCAGGCCAAACTCGTCGGCTCCAAGGAGGGGGAGCGCCGCGAGTCGTTTGTCATCCCCCGCTTCGACTTTGGCACTTTTGCGGGCAATGGGTCGATGCCAACCGTCGAGCTACCGCCGGCGAAGCTCACGGAGGTGTGGCGGGGCGGGCGGTGGGTGATGGAGAAGTAGAGATGCATGCGTGCGCGATCAGCCATGTGCAATCCCTGGATGAGAGCAAGAGTTCCAGGCTTCTCGAGATACACTCCCTTTATCCTGCTTGCACACGACCCGGTATCGACGACTGGCATCAAAAAGGACAATAAATGAAATGAGAAAGAAAAGGGCTCGGAAACTGCGTGCGCACGGGCTCAGCCTCCTCCCGCTGCCTCGCTGCCCCGGCCCACACGCGGCGCAAGGAAGGCGAGAGGAGAGAGGAGAGGGCGTGCCCGGCCATCATCCAACCACGACCTTTCCCTCCTCCCTCTTCCCTACCTCATCCTCTTTCTATCCACACAGCATGGTTGGGCCCCTCTGCACCTCCATATTCCTCTCTCCCTGCCCATCAGGCTGAAACTCGCCCGCCGACTCCACCTCAGAGTTCAGGAGCCAGCGTCAACGCGGAGTGCCTCTCCAAGTTCCAGGAGCTTAAGACGGGCAAGAAGATCAAGTACATCATCTTTGGCATGAACGCCGACAACTCGGAGATCATTGTCCTCAAGGAGTCGACCGACCAGTCGTACGACAAGTTCCTCGAGGAGCTCCCTGAGTCCGAGTGCAGGTGGGCCGTCTACGACATGGAGTTCGACTCGGGCGAGGGCATCAGGAACAAGCTCTGCTTCTACATGTGGTGAGTCCTTCCCTTCGCTGTCGTGGCATGTTCTACGGAGAGACCCCAGTAGTCTCTGCGCTGCTGGAGAAATGCGCCTGTTCGCCGGGTGGATGAGAGAAGGGAAGGTGATGAGCGCGAGGGGGCGAGAAGAGAGAGAGGACGAGGGACCGCCGCGAGAGGAGACGAGGGACGTGTCAACGACCCTTCTTATTGCCCTCCTTTAAGCTCTATAGGCATCTTCCCAGCCCCTCGAGGGAAGCAACCCGTTTCCTTCCCAATGGGGACTCCCTTCTCAAGGCGGACTCGCAACCCCGAGCTCTTTTCTCCTGCATCTCTCCCCCCTGCCCTCGCCCTCAGTCGCGTCCGACCGCCGCCTTCCCGCTTGTTTCCGCCATCTGACGCTCCTCTCTTTCTTTCTTGCCCCACCAGGACCCCCGACGGTGCCAAGATCAAGCCCAAGATGGTCTATGCCGCCTCCAAGGATGCCCTCCGCAAGGGTCTCGTTGGCATCTCCACCGGTCCGTCGCGTCCCTGCTCTCCCAACCAACCCAGCCCGGGTGCTGCTGGCCCTCTTTGCGCCTCTCAGGCTGACCATCCATCGCGTACGCCGCACCCGTCCTTGTCCCGTGCGCACAGAGATTCAGGGAACCGACTACGACGAGGTCTCGGAGCAGTCCGGTGAGTTGTCTCGTTTGTCATGTCTGAGCAGCGCGAGACGAGATGAGAGGCGAAGGGATGGATTGCCCTGCCTGCTCCTCAAGAAGCGAGTTGAGAGGATGCGAGGCGTCGATGTCGTCGATGTCGGTCGGATTGCCTCAGTCCAGTCATCCAGATGCTGGTTAGAACAGGGAGACTCGACTCTTGCTCCTTGACCGGACGCGGTCGGTCGGGCTCACGCAGATGACTTTCTCTTTCGCGACCTCAATGGTCTCGTGCCTCCTTCCCTCCCCCGCCCCTCCTTTGGCCCGAACGCACTCGCGCGTCGTCGTTCAAACGGCGCGTCGGTTGTCCAAGCTCTACTTTATGCTTCGACCTAGCCTTTTCCAGCTCGAGACTGACACTTTTTTCCTGCCCGCTTCCCTATAGTTCTCGAGAAGGTCAAGCGCAAGTAGATTGCTCGCTCCTCTCTAGCTCGTCCTTTTTCCTCTCCCTCCCACCACCTACGACCTTTTCCCTACCTCCTTCCCTTGCCCTCTTGTTCCCCCCTCCTATCCTCATCCCGTTTAAATGCAAAGCGACGATTTCTCTCTCTCGGTCGGAACCTCCACCTACGCGCACAAACAAACGAGCGAACGCGGTGTGTCGTTGGTAGTTGGTTAGTTGGCAAGGCCAAATAGATCGTTTCGATCGAATGAACGATTTCCTTTCCTCTCTGCTCCGACTCCTTGAGACCTTCAGTCAAGCTCAGTGGATGCATGCGAGCGGAGAATGGCAGGTGAACAGACAGGCCGGCCCAGAGAGACGGGATAGAGCGAGTATGTCTTGTACAAGCAAATTGGTAAATCGATCGAGAACGGGCGAAGAGCCAGCCATTTAGAACATGGGAAGGGCGAGCGGAGCATGTGTAAGAAAGAAAGGCTAGGGCAAGAAGTAAGAAGATAGCTGGGGAAGAGCAAGGGGCAAGGGTCCGTCTAACATGGGCCATTTGTGCACGCTGTGGATAATATCTCAACCCTTGGCGTATCGATCAAGCCGTCGCTTGGAGCCAGTCTCACTCAAAGTCAAACACGTCCTCCAGGAAGAGCTGACCGGGGAACATAGATCGTCAGCCTGGGCTCGTTTTCTTCCGCCGTCTCCTTTCGACTCACCTCGTAATCAAACGCCACCTTCTCTCGATCATCGACATTCTCGTGACCGGCGGTGTCGAGTTCCTGCGAGGGCATCTGCTCTCTGCGCTCCCTCACAAGTATAATCAGTTGCTGCGTTCTCCAGGGGAGGTGATGGGCGATAGACGCACTTGAGGAATTCGATTGACTCCTTCGGGACCGCGGCAAACTCAAGGTCGAGCTCGGTGATGTATGGCTAGAATCGCTCGTCGTCAGCCTTCACTGAGCGAGAACAAGAGAGTAGAGGTGCTCATCCGCCCTGACCTTGTCCCTCGCCATCTCTCGGAATGCGTCCCTGAGCTGTTCTACCGAGCTCGTGTCCTCGGTGATCTCGACGAGCAGACTCGTGAACGCCTTGTAGTTGATCGCGCCGTAGTCGGCGATGAGCGTTTCGTGAATCCGATCGATCTCCTCGTCCTGCAGAGAGGGAGGGGAGAGCGATGTTGAGTTAGGGGCGAGAAAGCAGGCAGGGCGAGAGTCGACTGAACGCACGGAATAAGCGATAGACAGAGACGCCAGGGCGGCGGTAAATTCTTCGATCGTGAGCGTATTGGTGTCGTCGGTGTCGAAATGGCGGAACGTCGATTCAAACTCCTCGAGCTGGGCCGGGGTGAGCTGGTCGAGTGGGCGTCATCAAGTCAGCTTGCTGGCCGCTGCCTAAAGGGGCTTGGAACGGAACACGGACATTGGTCGTCTCGCGTGAGACAATCTAGGAAGCAAGCGCAAGCGTCAGTTGGGGTTCCTATATCAGAAATGGCTGCCTGACCCACCTGGTTGTCGATGAATGCGACCCTCCGACTGAGGCTTCCCTTGAACAGCTCCAACTCCCATCGGAGGTCCTCCGCGGTCAGAATCGTGTAGTCGTTCCCCTCGACGTTGGCTGCGATGCACTCGGCCTCGGCGCCGGCGAGCGTGTCGAGCAGGCCCGTGAGCGGCGGAAGCTTGGTCTGCTGGATGAAGAGGACGTGGTCCTTCTGGTCCTAATGAGCAGGCGGGAGTGAAGACTCGTCAGCAGGGGATAGACATGCGACTTGTCAAATGTTCCCTGACTTCGAGAGAACCGGTCAGGCTCGCGAGCTCTCGCTCGAGGTCTCGGAGCCGGAGATGGAAGTCCTCGGCGACGGCGGCAACCCTGCGCATCAGCAGATCTTTGATCCTAAGGAAAAGCGAGCAGGTCAGTAGGAAGAGCGAGAAGAAGAGGACGGGTCGCCACTGACTCCCTGATTTTCTTGTTGATCCCTCGACTCCACTTCTCCTCCGCCCCAAGCAACACCTCCCAGCATCTATCGAGCGCCTCCACCTCGCACCCTTCCCTCGGCTCAAACGGTAACATGCCGTACGTCCTCAGTTTGTTCTGGATGTTCGAGAAAAGGTCCGAGAGCTCCTGCCGCTCGACGACCCACGTTCGTTTTTCGCTCTTCTTGTACTCGGCGAAGGAGGTCGCGAGCGCGCGGACGTCTGGGTAGGTGGGTGGGAGGGCCGTGGTGGTGAGGTAGGTGGTGCGGGAGGAGAGGGAGGCGAGGAGAGCAAGACAGCGGCGCTCATAGTCGTTTCGATTTGACCTGATGGAAGTGTCGATCAGTCGCTGCCGATTACCTGAGAGCCGGGGAGAGACACGCACCAGATGCCCTGCATGACGAGCGCGAACTTCTCGACTCGTCGAGTGACGATTTCTGCTTTGTCTGTTCGTTTCCCTGCAATCTCAGCTCTGCGACAGTTTCCACATGGAGAGATTCCGACGAACCCATGGAGGAGAAAGCGTGGAAGAAGGCCGCGACATAAGTCATAACACTTCGCTCGTCTGGCGGCCGGGCATCGCAAAGATCCGAGACGTCGAGCAGTCGCTAGAAGCACATGAAGAAGATAAGCCAACCTCGACCTTCACGCGCTCAAGTCAAAGAAGGTTGTTTCCTCACAGGAATGCCGAGCTTCTCCTGCGCGATGCTGAACGCCAGCTCCGTGTTGACCTCCCTATCTTCGAGGTCAAGTCTATCCCAATCGAGCAGATCCGGCCGATGCCGGTGGATGAGCGCGCACAGCGCCAGACCGTCCGTCCAGCTCCAGGTGAAGTCCTTGACATCGACTCGCGGGGCGTAAGGAGCAGTCTTGCGCTGGACCCAAAGGAGTAGGCCGTCTTTGGCTGAGAGACCTTCCTCGGAGATGTCCGCGATGGTGAAGCGGAGAATGAGGGTCCAGATCTGGGGTCAGGATGCTGAGTCAATCTGATACGTTTGGTCAGAGAACATACATGGGACGCACGAGACCGAGAATGAGCTTGAGATTTCCATCAATGATGTCCTCCGCGGCGATGTTGGTGAGGTGTACCCGCCGGTCCTTGATGAACGCCAAGGCTTTTGTGACGTTCTTGATGGCAGAGAAGATCGACGTCAGCTCTTGTTACGACCGTGTTTTCCCGAGGGACCTCACTTCGGCTTTCTGGACACGCATCCGAGGGTTGGCAACATATCGACCCAAAGAGCAGTCGCCCATGATTTCCTGTGTAGAGTGAAGTGGCATCGTTCGTCAGTCGCCGCGCCTCTGAAGAGCGCCGCATTTCACACTTCATGGGCGATACACACCATGAGCTGTGAGAGGCAAGAAGAGCAGTAAGTCAGCTTGCGGTGCATTTATTCTTTACACAGTGCTTGAATCCCTGGATCTTTGCCCGTACTGAAGCTCGAGTGTGGTTGGAACGAGCGAGCAAGCAGGAAAGGACAATGCCGTGCGCCGCCGCGTGCCCAAAGACATGGGTGTACCCACCAACCTACCCCAAGGATCAAGCCTTTAAGAGGAGCAGGAGCAACCCAGCGAGATCAACTCCTTCTTCACCCAATCTCTCCATAAGAGGTTTTTCGAGCATCCTTTGAGCGAAACCGAGGGAAAGGATGGGAGGACTCCTGTGCTCACCTGAATCAACCGGACCCCGTCGCTGAGATCCGTCGCGAGGCTCGTCATCGGCGGGATGCCTCGCGTCTCGAGCTTTGAGTTGAGCCTGCCGGCCAGCGAGCGAGCGAGGGGAGGTGAAATGTCAGCCACGCCGCCTGGAGGCTCGAAAGGAGAGGCGTGGACAGAAAGAGCACCGGCGAGCCGGGGGCGAGACGCGACGTGTCTATAGAGGGAGGCCGTCGTCGCGTTCGATGACAGCACCTGGATAGCCTACCGTCCATCTGGCACTCCGCTGAGGTTGTCCAGCCCCCTCTTCAAACACAAATGAGTACCGTCATCCAGTTAAGGTTGAATGGAGTGCTCAGATGAGGCCGCCGGCGCTGGGGTCTGAAGGACGTCGGTCGCCGTCGTGCTCAACGGACGGTTCTGTCGGTTTAACGTCCTTTTCCCCCATCCCTGCCTTCTCTCGCCCCCTAATTATCATACACAAATCTCCTGAGAAGTTCATCGTTCCCACGTACCATTTGCAGAAAGTCCTACACATTCAGGAGCGGGAGACACTGAGTCAGCCATGCCTGTCGTAGTTCGTCTTGGTCCGAGCGGTCTGTCCTTTGGGCAGGAGATGCAAGCATACGCACCTAGCTTGTATCTGCTCAATTCCAAGCCTCGATTGGTCTGTAGGGGGCGGCATGGATAATGTGTTGCCGTACTGAGAGAGTGGGCCAGCCAAGAGGAATTGAAGTGAGAGAGGAAGGTGGGAGTTCGAGAATTCCCACTCTCGACGGGGCGCGTCGAGAAAGAAGGTCGCGCGTAGGCGCGTGTGCTTTGTTTATTGAAGTTTCTTTCGATTGTTTGTTGGATAAGACGCCACAATGCCACCGCAGTCTCATCACTCGGTTGTATTGGGAGAAAATCCATCTGAGTGAGTGAGGTATCGCAATGTTCGGGGAGGGTTAAAATGAAGGGAAGGGGTGGGGTAGTGCGTAGAGGATAGAGCACAGGTAGAGGAAATCGAAACGAGGCAAGAAAAAGGAGAGAAGAGGGAAGAGAAGACAGGCACGAAAGGCGATCGCGTTCGAGCCAAAGAGAAGAGGAGAGAAAAACAACAAACACGACGTAGCGTCGAGAGAGGGGATGGAGGAAGGAGACAAGACGGAGGGAGATCTACAACAAACTTAGAGCGAATGCCGATCCGACTGACTGAGGGACCGGAAGAGATTGAAAGGCAGAGAGGTTGATCTAGAGAAGAGGGAGAGATCTGTCTGGATGAGACAGGACGAGGGGTTGCGCGAGGGGTGGGAGAGCGAAAGTGACAAAAGATAGAGCAATGGGAAGGGAAGGAGATCGACGACAAGGTAGAGAGAGGCAGAGGTAGAAAGAAAGGCCCAGAGAGAGAACAATGGGAGAGAAAGAGAGAGGGAGACAGAGAAGAGGAAGTTGGGTCGACGGCCGTTAGCACCACTGGAACTGCTCGCCGAGTCCGGCGCAGGACTGAGAGGAGAGGGAGAAAGAGGGAGAGAAAGTTCAGCACGACGAATAAAGCGAGAACCAGGAGAAAAACCTTACCCGAACCCTCTTAGCCGCCCTCGTCATCGGCTCTTCCATCTCGAGATCGTCCTGTTGCTCATGTCTGAGGACGAGGCGAAGCTGTCGACCATATCCGATCGGAGGCTGGTCCGGAGAAAGCGAGGGCATCGAATACGAATGTCCAAGCGGGCTAGAGGTGTAGTGGGAGACGGTAGCAACGGCCTTGTGAAGAGGCATAGCGGGAGGGACGTGCAGCTGGCCGCCGCGCGCGAACGACGCAAACGAGGGGTGGCGTTCGTCGTGAAAGCTCTCGCTCATGGAAAAAGTGCGCTTGCGTGTAAGAAGCTGGTCCTTGGCGGCCGGGTGGGACGAATACTGGCCGAGGACTGGAGAAAAGCGGAGGGATGAGGTCATTCGGATGCATGCCACAAAAAGTGAGAGCGAGCGACCGACTCACGGAGGTTGGAAGCCGAGGCCGACCGTCTCCTGTGGACAGGAGACTCATGCTCAGATACGTAGAAGGACGGCCTGGGTGCAGCCGCCGGACGAGCAAGGTCGAGAGCAGTACCGTCGATCCGGGTCCAGACGTCCGGACGTTCGAGCTCGAGTGACTGGAAACCATCCTTGATCCATGAGGCCGTGCTGCGGATCGAGCTGAAAGAGGTGCCGCGGGTAGAGGGCATGGAACTGGGCTTGTTATTAAAAGGGATAAGGGGCGAGGCCGGCGAAATCGGGGACGAGGGAGGGGACGAGGCCGAAGAGGGCGACTGCGATCCAAAGGAGTTGAGGGAACAGGCCGAGAGGTCGAGCGAGGGGATGGGGCGAGGAAGAGAGAGGGTCATGGCCTCAAGGGAGGGAAATGGAAGTGAGGGGCTGAGCTGCTCCGTAGAGGGAACGGAGAAGTCGGCGAAGCCAAAGAGGGTTGAATCGAAGGAGCCCGTGGCTGTGGTATTCGAGGAGACCCGGATGAGGCTGGTAGGGAGGGGCCAGCTGTTACTAGAGGAGAAAGAGAGGGCCTTATTATCATCGTCATTGTCGGAGATGTCGTCCTCGCAGTCGTCGGTGGCGCTGTCGTCGTCCGTCTGCGAGGAGGAAGAGGAGCTCTCGACATCGATGCCGCTGTCGGGTGACTCGTCGGCGTTAGACTCGGAATGAGAAGAGGGCCCCTCAGACAGATCGTCGATACTTGGGCGACGACCCTGCCAGACGGCATAAGGCCCGCGGGCACGCTTATGTGATGCCACACTCTTACGAGCAGCCACAGCGCCACGCCTTTTGGGATTTGCGCGTCGTTTAAAAGTGAGGAGCCTGGAGGGGGAAGAGGAGGAGAGGGGGGGGTTATGAGATATCAGGATTCATCTTCGAGGCAGAGAGAGCAAAGGTGCATTGAACAACGGACTCGGCGATGGTGGACTTGCGGTTGAAGAGCGGGTGCTCGAAGTCGGCGCGACCCTCGTCACTGGAGAAGAGGGAGGATAAGTGAAAGGATAAGACGAACCAACAAGTCAGCGCTGTTGTGTGACAGAAGCTCGTCTGAGAGCTCATACTCACTCTCCGACCTTTGTCTTGACGCGAGAGAACTGGAAGGGAGAGCGGCCGTCGTAGGAAGGTCGATCAACAACTGCCGTGCACGGAGGAAGGGAAGGTGATGGGGTCGAATGAAACGCACGCCGTAGAGGGTCATCTAACAACAGGGGATGCGGTGTCAGCGGAAGGTTTGGCGAAGAATGAAAGGGAGAAGAGAGCGACGCACCTGGCGGAAGAAGGAGGTGTGATCGGCCTGATTAGGGAAGGCGATAGCGAGCGAGTTCTTGCAGAAGATGGAGAGGTCGTCTAGAGGGTGGAAGGGAAGGAATGGTGGCGGGTCGGAGACACGGGGTGAGCGAGATGAGAGGAGGCAAAACTCGTTCATGATGGGTGACCTTACCGATGATGAGCGACTTGCCATCACTGCTCCAGCGGATATCCTTGGGGGAAGGAACCATCTGGAGATGGCTGGAGGGTGAGAAAGGACGGTGAGGAAGAGATAAGAAGAAAGAAAGATGGGAGAAAGAGGGGACCGAGTAGGCGGGCAAGCGCGCATTAGTCAACATCCGTGATGGCTGGTGGCTTAGACGGTGAGCAAGGAAAAGAGTCCAAAAAGACAGACAGAGAAGGCAAGAGATGTTTGATGGACGACGGATAAGACACTCACATGAAGAGCTTGGTCAAGAAGTTGGAGTCCTGACGGCTGGCAGGCGCGATCGTGGCAGCGCAGGATGAGCGACGCCGACCGGACGAAGAGAGAGAGGAAGATGAGGCACGGCGAGACGCAGCCGCGTGTTGGACCATGATCAAAGGGAGGGAGAGGGGAGAACTGGAGAGAGAGCAGGGATAGCGCGGAGGGAGAGCAGATCGAGGAAGGCGAGAGGAGGGAAGCGAGAAGGAGAAGCTGGGATGGCCAGATGCGGTTGAAGTGAAGAGAAGAAAGGAAAAGAGGAGAAGGAAGGTCACCCTGAGAGAGAAAGAGCTGTGAAGAGTGTGAGATGCTTGACAGAATCAGGCGGACGTGAAAGGCAAAGGGGCTGAGAGACGACTGACAGCTCGAAATCGACGAACTCCGCCCCGCCGCCCGCTGCGCCGAGCTGCGCGGCTAGACTTGAAAGAAGGCTCTCAAAGGGGCGAGACCTCCCTCTGTCCCTGAAGGTTCGTAAGAGAGTCCCCTTGTCTTCTTTCCATCCGCTGCCCAAACACATGAGCAGCGGCCGGATCTCGGACCCACCACCGCTCTCACCCGCTTGTCAACAAGTGCGTAACCTTGTTCCGACCGAGGCGAGTACACAAGCTCCCCCAGATCACGAGCGAAGGGGATTGGTGAGCACGGGGAAGTCGAGGAAGAAGAGAGAGGAGGAGATTAGAAGAAGGAAGAGTTTCTTTCCCCTCGAACGCACGATCAGACGCGATGAGCGCGCGCGGCTTCCTCTCGCTCGTCAGTTGCAGGAAAGTGAGGTAAGTACACGCTTAGATGCATAGAAAGCAGCGTCATCAGGGAGGCAAGAGAAGGGAAGAATGGTACAGCTCTCATATGGGTAGGCAGGCTCGGCGCTGGCCCCTCCTTTCGAGATTTCCGATGAATCTATGGGCGCCGCCATTCTGCGAGGGTTAGTCAAGCGAGGCAAGATGCGAGGGCTGAGGGACGATGCTCGAGCCGAGTCGACTCGGGGCGACGACGACCCGCACGTGAGTGAGCCCACATCTTGATGAGGCTTCTGTCCTTCTTCCAAGGTGACAAGGGATTTGAGATGGGCTCGGAGCATTCAAGTTAAGGATCCTGTAATGCGGAGGAAGTCGACGGAAGGACCTGGCTACCTCCTTGGACGGGTAGATAACCAAAGATCCGTCCCGTTGCGTCTTCGCTCTTGAGGCAACGGGGAGGATCAGGAGAATCAGCTGCATGTGCCTTCAAGAAGCGGAAAGTGCGTGCGAGCGAGGCACAAGAACCGCTCGCGTCGCGAGAGAGACAGAAAGAGAAACAGAAAGAGAGGGGAACAGAGACAGAGACTGAGAGAGAAAGACTGAGAAGGAGAGAGACAGAGAGAGGATGGCAGACTGGAGCTGGAGGCGAGCTGATCTGAAAGTGACAGGTGGTCGTCAGCTGTCAAAGACAGCAGTGAGGTCCGGTTCCCACGGTCTCGAATTCTCTGTGGGCTTGCGCGTCTCTGCTCTCTTGCGAGTCACCTCTTCGGCCGAGCCTCTCTCTTCCCTCGACCACCAACCCAGCCCGTCGACCTCGCTCCAGGAAGACTTCACCATAACGCCTCTCCTTCGACGCGTCCCAAACGCTTTTGCCGCCCTCCCCAGAACCCCCTTCTCGTTCCTCCCGACTCTCTCGCGTGCCATGGCGACGGAAAAAGTCGACCTTCAAGACAAGGTCAAGGTTGGACCTCTCGTCCTTGAGAACGTGAGTACTGAGTACTCTGTATTGCTATGATGCCCTCTACGGCAACTTTCGTTCTCGAAAGGGCAGGTGAGGGGAGGACAGGCCCAGGAGAGAACCCTGACAATTCGCGTCTGGCCCTGACGGTCGGGCGCGCGCGACGAGTTAAGCTACGCTCCATGCTTGTCTCTTGGCCGTGCCAGTCCACATCCCTTCTCCTATGGACGCTATACTTCTGCTCTTCCATATCGTGCTGGAGACCCTGCATGTAGTGCCCTTTCAGCAGGGCCGCCTCTCCCCTCGGAAGTGCCGGCGCGCATCGACCGTTCTGCACCCCCCTCAATTCCCTAGCTGACGCTTGCTTCCCATAGACCCAAAAACGCGACTACCTAATCAAGATTGAGAAGGCGATGCAGAAGCGATGGGCGGACGAAAAGGTCTTTGAGATCAACGCACCGACCAAGGAGGAGCTCGGCGGCAAGGACCTCTCGCCCAAGGAGATCCAGGAGGCTCAGCCCAAGTGGATGGGTACCTTCCCGTGAGTCGCTTGCTCGCTTGCTTGCTCCACTGGCTAGACAGGAGACGAGGCATGCTGCTGATGTCTCATTTCTTCTGGTCGGCCCCTTCAGCTACCCCTACATGAACGGATCCCTCCACCTCGGACACGCCTTCACCGTCTCCAAGATCGAGTTTGCTGCTGGTTTCGAGCGCATGCGTGGCAAGCGCGCCCTTTTCCCCATGGGTCTTCACTGCTCCGGCATGCCCATCAAGGTGCGCAACGCGTTGTCTGCATGGGGATGACTGAAAAGTGAAGTACACCACGCTGGGCTGACCGCCTTCTCATCCCTCCATCATCGTCCGTCAGTCCGCCTCGGACAAGCTTATTCGTGAGATGGAGATGTTTGGCGAGGACTTCTCTGGATACGACCCGGAGGCTGCCCAGCCGGAGAAGGCCGAGGCCTTCAAGTCGGCCGATGTCACTAAGGCCACCAAGGGCAAGATCGCCAACAAGGCGACAGGACTCACCTACCAGTTCCAGATCATGGAGAGCATTGGTGGGTGCACAGCTCGTTCTAATCTATCTCGGGCATGCGCTCCTTGCTGATCTTTGCTGTACGACGGCTATCCAGGCGTCCCGCGGGCGGAGATCAAGAAGTTCGCCGACCCGCTTTACTGGCTCGAGTATTTCCCTCCCATCGCTCGTGTGAGTTGTTGTCTTCTTGCTCGCTGTCGGACGCCCTTTCGTCGTCCCTTATTCATTCTCTGTGTCTCAAACAGGCCGACTGCACTGACCTCGGTGCACGTATCGACTGGCGTCGCTCCTTCATCGTGAGCGCCCCTCCTTTCGCGCCATTTTTCGCTCGCCTACTCACGTGATTGCTGATCTACCACCTGTCTGATTTCCTCCTAGACCACCGACGTCAACCCTTTCTATGATTCTTTCGTCCGTTGGCAGATGAACAAGCTTCACGCGACCGAGAAGATCAAGTTTGGTCGTCGCAACACCATCTACTCGCCCAAGGATGGCCAGCCCTGTATGGACCACGACCGTTCGAGCGGAGAGGCCGTCGGGCCACAGGAGTACACCGGTCTCAAGATGACCCTCGTTCAGTGGTCCAGTAAGGCCCAAGACGTTCTTAATGGCAAGCTCGAAGGCAAGAAAGTCTCGCTCGTTGCGGCCACCCTCCGTTCTGAGACTGTGTAGGTGCCCTCGTGCATGTTCTGCCTGCAAAAGCGCCGACGCTGAACCCTTGCTCGTTCATAGCTACGGTCAGACCAACTGCTTCGTTGGCCCTTCGATCACGTATGGTGTCTTCCAGGTCTCACCGGAGGAGGTCTACGTCATGACGGACCGTGCGGCGCGCAACATGGCCTTCCAGGGCATCTTTGAGGAGGAGGGCAAGGTCGTCAAGCTTGCCGAGATCAAGGGATCAGACCTCGTCGGTACCAAGGTCGCCCCACCTCTCAGCCAGGTCAAGGAGGTCTATGTCGTCCCCATGGAGGGGGTCCTCGCTACAAAGGTGGGCAGAGAAAGGCCTTGAGTGCGTGCCAAGTGGCTTTGTCATGCTGAGAAATTTGTCCTTCCTCCCCTAGGGAACCGGTATCGTCACCTGCTGCACGTCCGACTCGCCCGACGACTATGCCACCATCCTCGACCTCCGCAAGAAGCCGGAATATTACGGCATTGAGGCCGAGTGGGTCGCCAACGAGCCAATCAGTCTCATTTCGACGCCCAAATACGGCGACCTTATTGCGGTCTCGCTCGTTAAACAGTTCAAGATCCAGTCCCAGAAGGACGTCAAGGCGCTCGCCGAGGCCAAGGAGATCGCCTACAAGGAGGGCTTCTTCAGCGGTACTATGCTCGTCGGCCTCTTCAAGGGCGAAACCGTCCAGGCCGCCAAGCCCAAAGTCCAGCAGCTTCTCGTCGAGCAGGGCCTTGCGTTCAAGTACGCCGAGCCGGAGAACCTCGTCATGTCCCGCTCTGGAGACGAGTGCGTTGTCGCGCTCGTCGATCAGTGGTACATCGACTACGGAGAGAGCGAATGGCGCAAGGCCGCCGAGACGTAAGTGGGAAGAAGGCTCCCTTCACGACACCGTGTCACTCAAGTTCATTGACTCTTCGCTCGCCCCGTCCTGCCTTGCAGTCTTCTCGCCCGCATGAACACATACTTCCCTGAGACCCGCCACGGCTTCGAGGGTGTCCTCGCATGGCTCAAGCAGTGGGCTTGCTCCCGCTCGTACGGTCTCGGTTCCAAGATTCCCTGGGATCCGCAGTTCCTTGTCGAGTCTCTCTCGGACTCGACCATCTACATGTCGTACTACACGGTTGCTCACCTCCTCCAGGGTGCGTTGCCTCCTCCCACGCTCACGGTTGTCGCCGCGCGCGCACTTGACTGACCTGTCCATTTCTTCAGGTGGCGATATCACCGGGCACACCACTGCTCCCCTCGGTATTACCCCCGAGGACATGACCGACGAGGTTTGGGACTACGTCCTTGGCTCGGGTCCCTTCCCCAAGGACGCGACCGTCGCCCAAGAGAAGTTTGACATCCTCAAACGCGAGTTCAACTACTTCTACCCGATGGACGTGCGCTCGTCCGGCAAGGATCTCATCCCGAACCATCTCACCTTCTGCATCTATGTCCATGCTGCCCTCTTCCCGGAGCACCACTGGCCGCTCTCGATGCGTGCCAATGGCCACCTCATGCTCAACGGCAAGAAGATGGCCAAATCGACGGGCAACTCACTTACCCTCCGCGACGCGATCGAGAAGTTTGGCGCCGACGCCACCCGACTCACGCTCGCTGATGCGGGTGACGGCATGGAAGACGCCAACTTTGAGGAGCTCACCGCCAACTCGGCGATCCAGCGTCTCCACACCCAAATCATTTGGGCTAACGTGAGTCCTCATCGGTTCTCTTTAGCTCTTTGCTGATGCCCTAGGTCTCCTCCACAGGGCGTCCTCTCCAATCCCGAGGCTCCCCTCCGTACCGGCGCAGCCGACTCGTTCTGGGACAAAGCGTTCGCGGAGGAGATGTTCGACATCACTGAGCGCACCCGTGAGGCGTACGATAAGTGAGTCTGCCCCTTCCCACGGCCTGACTGTCTGCCTCTCTTGCTGACGCCGCCCGCTCTCTAGGACCTGGTACAAGGAGGCCCTTCAGTACGGTTACTACGAGCTTGATTCGGCCCGTAAGGCCTACACCGAGGCCACGTCAGACATCAAGCCCCACCGGGAGCTCATCGAGCGCTGTCTCTCCCTCACGGCGCTCCTCGTCGCCCCAATTGCCCCTCACTTCGCCGACCACATCTGGACGTCGGTCCTCCAGCACTCAACATCGATCCAGCTCGCCCAGCTTCCTCCGGTCCGAGCTGCGGACCCCTCAGTCCTAGCTTCGCTTGAGTACACGCGGTCCGTCCTTAAGGACGTCCGGGATCGACACATCGGGCTCGACAAGGCGTTTGCCAAGTTCAAGAAGTCGGGGGGCAAGAACAACATGGCTTTCGCGCCTCCGCCGGACCGCAAGCTGCCGCTCAAGCTGAGGCTCTTTATTGCCAAGAGCTACCCGGAGTGGCAGAACCAGATCGTCCAGGCCGTCAAGGACAACTTCAACGCCGAAACGGGCTCCGTCGACGACGTCAAGGTCCGCGAGGCTCTCGCCGCCCACGGTCTCCTTAAGAACAAAAAGGCGATGCCCTACGTCGTCCAGTTCAAGGTTCGTCGTTGTTCTTGGACGTCTCTTGTTAAAGCAGACGCCTTACTGAACTCCCTGTTACTGTGCCACCACTACAGAAACGCATCACCGACTTCGGAGCCGAGGCCGCCTTTTCCCGGACGCTCCCCTTCGACGAGCTTGAGATTCTCAAGCTCGCGGTCCCCAAGATGCAGAAGGAGCTCAACCTCGTCGACCTCGAGATCCTTACAGTCGAGGAGGCGCTCGCGACTCTTGAGGCCGGAAAGGCTAAGGACCAGGAGGCCGGGTGGTCCGTCCAGGACATTGAGAACGCTCAGCCTGCTTCGCCGGGCATGGTCTTCTATCAGGCTGTTTGATTTCTCTGTCGTTTCCCCCCCCCCCCTCTTTCACACACACATACTTGGTTGAATGAACTGGTTGTTCCGCTCGAGAGATTTAAGAGAGACAGAAATGAGAGAAAGATCATGCAAGGGGAGAGAGCCAGTGCCACCACCTTCCTTCCCCCTCATACCGCTCTCCCTCCCGTCGCCGTCGCTTCAACCGCTGCCATCGACGCCGTCGGCTTCTCTGGCAGGATGCAGATCGACTGCTTCAACACATCGATTGACCTGGGCAAGCTCGACCACAAACGCTTGCAACAGCGTCGTCGCCCGGCATTTGGCACCCAGCCGGCACTTGATGTCTCTCCCCTAGATGATCGCGACCTGGCGCTCGATGTGGGTGGCCTCTCTCTCACAGGCGATCCACTGTAGCAAGCAAGCAAAATTAGGTCAGGATTTGCTAGGCAGCCAAGCCAGGTCTTTATAGGGGGGGGGGGGGGAGTTACACACCCCGACGTTCAGCGCCTTTTCCTGAGCACAGAGACCCACGGTGTCTTTGTGGACCTCGAGAACGAGCGTCGACAAGCCTCAGTGGGAAAAAATATAATACTTAGAGAAGCGTGACGCCTAGGCGGGCGCTCACTTCGGTGGTAGGACTATTGACCTGTAGAGAGACAGCGGTGGACATCCGCATGAGCCAGCAAGCGCGAGCGGGAAGTGGAGAAGAAGGAAAGAGACTTTACAGCGTCTGATTTGGCTGGCGCCTGAGCCCCGGATTGCTCCTTCGCCTTGCGGAGAGTGTCAATCTCGGCGGATCGCTGGATTTTCTCCTCTCGGAGCTGCTTGATCTCTTGCTCCGCTTCCTGGAGCTGCAGAGAATGACCGTTCGAGAGGCTCTCAGCAAGGCGATAGGCATGGGGGATGGAGCTCAAAGCGACGTACCTGGGTCGAGCAGAGATCTAGGAACGCTGGAAGCTGCATCGCCAGGATGGCAGTGATCGAGACACCAGAGAGTTGCGAGAGGACGCTGGCGGACTTCTTGATCTGCCAGTGGTGGGCGACATATGAGTCGGTGACTAGTGCTGCGAAGCGAGAACAGCACGAAGCACGACTCACGATGTCCAGAATATTGGCGACAGTCTCGGTGTTCGTCTCCGAGGCGCGATTTGAAGGAGGCTGCGGCGGCGGGTTGCTCTTTGTAATCTGAGGAGGCGGCGTGACGAGTTTTCCCTTCTGCTGCACGAGCTGCTTCTCGAGCTGAGGAAGCCAAATGAGTCAGATAATGCAGGAGTCGTGCCCGAATGACGACTCACGTCCTCGGCCTCAGCAGAAATTATCCGGCAGTCCTCATTCATGATCTGGCTAGCCTTGATGTGCCAGAATTGACCGACTCAGGGTCAGATTCAATCCAAAACATGCGAGGGGATGAGGGAAGGACTCACTCCGTCGTATTCATTCTTGGTCTTCTGAAGCTTCTTATTCGCCTCATCG
This sequence comes from Tausonia pullulans, assembly GCA_951802195.1. Taxonomy (NCBI): domain Eukaryota; kingdom Fungi; phylum Basidiomycota; class Tremellomycetes; order Cystofilobasidiales; family Mrakiaceae; genus Tausonia; species Tausonia pullulans. The sequence goes on along the minus strand of OX637623.1, from coordinate 604,514 downwards.
CGGGCCTGCTTGGCCTTGGGGACCTCGAGCAGAGCCTCGACGAGCTAAAGAACTAGAGTCAAAGGAGGCCGAGACGGCAAGCAACATCTGCACCCACGGACGGACATTGTGTTCCCGATGCACCGTCGCCAGCTCGAGGTTCTGTGAAAGACAACGATGCGATCAGCGGCCTGACGCGAGGACACAAAAGCAAGGTTGAGCCGGCCCGAGAAGCGCACTCGCAATGCCTGAAGGCCAGGCTTCATGCTGCTGAGAAGAGACTCTTTGAGCTTTGAATTTTCAGTGTTGAGCGTAGCGATGGTCGTCTGGGCATTGGCGAGCTGGGAGGAATCACGCCTCAGCGTTGCTGAATTGTGCTGAGATGAGGCGAGGCACTCACGTTTCGCTGCTTCTCCAGGATGGCGCGAGCGAGCCACGACCGCGAATCGCGCTCTATCTTGAGTTTCTTCTGACATGTCTCTAGGGCAACATTAGTCTGGACAGCAAGGGGAACGTTAGGCCCGTCCCTGTCGAGAGAAGCTCATACCAAATGGCCCGTTTACCTGATTGAATTTATGCCCCCAGTCGACGAGCGCCTTCTCCTGCTTAGCGGTTATGGTTACTAAAGTCTCATGGTCCGCTGGGTGAGCCTGCGAAAGAATGGACGAGTGTCAGCAGGAGCGCGTTAAACCGACATCCATCTTCTATTGACCTGTAACCCATTCCACTGCTGCGCCTCTGACTCGAGCCGCCGCCGCTCTGTTCTCTCGTACTCGAGTTGCTCTGTCGTGCGCCATTCCGCTTGGGTTTTCTCCAAAAGCTTCTTCTTGAGGTCCGCGATCTCCGTACCAACCGCACGGATGGCAGGCCCCTCCGCCGCATGCTGGACGCGAATATCCATATTGGCAATACGGCTCTCTAGGCGGCGGATCGTCGTCTTCTGCATTTCGGCGAACGCCTGGAGCTCAGCTATCTGGAGAAATCGAATTGAAGCATTCAGCCAATTTGAAAGGGTTGGAAGATGTAGCTAAAGGAAGAACGAGCGCACCTTGCCCGCGTTGGCGTCCGCGGGCGGGACAAGCAGAGGCAACTGGTCCTTCTCCTTGGCCGCACCTTCCTCCTCGACTGATGGAAGACCGAGCTCCTTGAGTCGAGCCCGGAGCTTCTCTTCGCTCTGGTGGAGCTGGTCTCGCTGTCGACGGACACCCTTGCGGAGGCCTTCGATCTCGAGCTGTTGTCGTCGGAAGGCGGAGGGCACGAGAGCCTTGCGAGGAGGCTACGATGGGAGGGGAGGGCAGTCAGCTGCTGGAGAGGCCTTCGGAGCCTTGGTAGAGCTCACCTCTGGATCGAACTTGCTGACAAGAACGCCTTCCGGTCGTCGTAGGTCTTCCGGCTGGAGAGATACAGAGTCAGCTGGACAACTTGCCCAAGCAAGGGCTCCAGCCAAGAGAAATCTGGACGGACTCTCGAGAAACCCGCGCCCCAGAGCATACCGAGCTGAAAGGAATGGACAGGTCAGCGATTCAAGTTAAAGACTAAGCATAGCTTAAATTAGCTCACATGCATGGCCTGGCGTTGAGCCTCTGCGATTACTTCGTCCTCCACCTTGAACTGGGGGCGTGGGTCCTCGACGGAGGTCGAGACCGGGTCGTTGTCCACGGGAGATGTGGACGAATCGTGAATCGAGGTGATTGAAGGGTCGAGCAGGTTTGCTCTGCTTGCGGCTGCTGCCTCGAGAGAGCCATCAACGACTGATCACACGAGTGAAGTAAGGATGATAAGTGCTTAGTCCCATGCAAGCGAAGGAATCTAGGGGGCATACGACTGCATGGCTTGCGCCTTTGCTTGCATCGCGAGCAAGGCTCGCCTGGACGCTGGACACAAGTCTTCCCATGTTCAACGCACGCAGCGCAACCAGGGATGATACGGACTACCGCCATCGCATTCAGGTCAGTTGATTGCTCGAGGGGGTAAATGTCCACACGAAGAATAGCAATTCACGTAGACAGACCAGCCGCCATTGACCGCACGGCGAGCACGCCTCACCGTAGCTCGATCTCTTGCAGTCACGCTTCTTGTCGAGGCAACGCGCGCAGACAACGTCTAAAAGTGGTGGTAGATTGAGGTGAAATTTTCAACACCAAAACGAGCGAAGCGCACCAGACGGGGGATCGAAGGGAGAAGAAAACTCACGGGAGCAAGGTGTCTGAGCGGTTTCGCAAGCCGAGCAAGCGAGATACGGCTCGCCATCGCACTCGAGACCCCGGGCGAAGCACTCTCCGCACGGTCTACGCTGCCTACCCGGTTCCGGTTCAGGCAAGACGATCATCCTTCTCTTGCCCTTGTCTCGCAAGCGAAAGGCGAGCGGCTGATCGTCGTCATCCTCCTTCCTGTCCGCCAGCGGCGCCCCCACCAACTCGTTCGTAAAGCGCGACAAGGACGCAGCCCCCGACTGTTCCCGGGACAGGCTTGATCTAGCAGAGCTGAGCGACAACTCGCGCTCAGATTGGGGCGCGACGCCGCCTCTCCCAGCGAGCTGGGATGAAGCACGCTGTAGTGGGAGCTTCGAGATTGGCGCTGGCGCTGCTCTAGACGGGCGAGGGGTGGTAGTAGCGAGTGTGGGGTGGCCTGGTTTGAGAAGGCTGCTCTCTGAAGCAGGGGCGCGGGTTTGAGACAGAGCGGCGTTGATGTCCATACTATCGGTCGTACTGGAAGTCGATTGAGTCGCGTCGACATTTGTCACAGCTGAAGAGAGAAGTCTCTGCGAGGGAGCATCTTGGGCCACGGGATGATCCGCCGCCGCCTGCTTGGGGGATACGCAGAAGGATGCTAGTCAGAACTGGAACAACGTGGGCACGACTGGTTCAACGACGATGACTCACTATCTCGTCAGGGAGCTCAATCAAACGGAAGACCGGCTTTTCGGATGGGAGCGAGACGCGCTCGACCCTGATGGGCACCTCGCTGATCCGCTTGCCCTCCTTGTTGCATCGACAGCGTCGCTGAGTCCTGCCATTTGTCTCATAGATGCACCGGCAGCTCGAGCGATCCTCGAGCCTAAACTTTTTGAGCGTCGACATGATCGGCACCCAGATTGCAACTGGAGGCGAAGGCGGGGTTGCAGGTGGTGGGGGACCAGCCGCAGAAGTCGAGGGTGGTGCTGAAGATGTTACTGCCCCATTCGATAATCCGTTTGGGGCGACGGGGAGAGACTGGCGCCGGTTGTGCATAATATTGAAGGTGGCTGTAGTATCGGCATGTTTACGTCAGACGAAGAGAGCTTCCGTGGTGGTAGCAGAGCGAGGTGACAGCGACTCACGTGCAGTCGACGCAGATCGCAACGGATTCTCCGGGCTCGTTGGACGGCTGCGCTCGTGGCTCGCGTCCGACGCGCTCTCCGACATAATCTTCTTCCCCTGTTGGTAAGATGCCGCTAAGCGTCCGTCGATACCAAAGAGCCGCCGCTTCTGACGGTCTTGCCGCTCTTTGACATCTACCGGTAGCGCCGGGGGCTGGTCTAGTGAGCCGACGGGCTGGTCTTCCTCGCTATCGATAATGTATGAGAGCGTGTCTCAGCTTGGCACATCGGAATGTACCCGAGAGAGGGTCTCACTCTACTGGAACAAAGGCCCATCCCTTGTGCTTTTTCTTGGGTGGGTCGCCCTCGATGATCTTGTCCCTGCGTCGGATGGGGACCAGCTCGAGACCGGCCATCTCCCTCAGCGAGGCGCTCTGGGTTTGAGGGGGAGCGCGAGACAGCGGGGCTTCGGCACTCGCAGGAGCACTATGCAGAGGGCAAGGTCGAGATGATCAGACATTTGTTGCCTGGCCCAAAGTCACAACGGGAGATCGAAACCTCCGAGCCAGACGCGAGCCTAGGTGACAGGACGCGTAGAGCCCAAGCATCCTTGCTTAACAACAGCACCACCCATTGCCCAAACTTGTAGCATTGAGAAAGCATCTGCCGTTCTTCCGCGGTTTCCCATGCGTTCCATGCACTGTCGCAGGATGAAAGTGTAGCAGTGCACAGCGACTTACGAGCGCTTCTTCGCGTCTCCAACAGCGGCGCTATCCGAGCGGGCGGGCCCGGCCTTTGTATTCGTCCACAAGGGGCCTGTCCGGGCAGCTTGCTGAGAGGGGCCAGTATCCATGTGTGCTTAGCCTTCGATCGGCGTGCTGAGCCGGCGTGGCGTGTGAGCTAGAGGAGACGAAGGGCAAGAGTCGAGTTAATGGGCGATGCCGAAGTCACTGGGCGAGCGTCGCGTCTGACCGTCGGCTACTCGCGCCAGGGGTGTGCGGGTGCGGAAGCAAATGATAGAGATGGCAGGTAAGGGGAGATGCAAAGCCGACCAGGATTGACAAGGCGGGGAGTGGATGGTCGATGATGAGCGAACGTAGAGACCAGACGCAGGTAGAGAGGAAGGGCCGGCGACCAAGGACTAGGAGCGCACGGCCCATCCTGGTCCTCGATGCGCCACATCATCTCACAGAGTGAAAGGTATGCTGCAATATGAAGGAGCGAACTATGTTCGGGATGCCTGCGTAGCATCGAACTTTGAAGGAGGTTGCGAGACCCTCCGCCCCTTCTCTAGAGTAAAACAATCCCTCCATTGACCCGTGAGACAGCACCTTGGCTCGTTCCGCCCGGCCACCCTGTCAATCGTCTCCAACCACCACACGTCTCCTACCTCTCTCTCACCATGGGCCTCCTCAGCCAGTACATTGCCCTTTTCTCCGTCCCGATTGACGCCCCAGCCCCGCACGCCGGTAGCCAGTCTTCGACCGCCTCCTCCACCGGCACTCTCTCGTCCCCATCGTCACCCGTCCCGCTGCCGGTGGAGCTCGTCGCTATCTCGTCGACACCTATGCGACCAACGATGATGTTCCGCGCCCGGTCGAGCTTTATGAGCATGGTGAATATCGTGAGATTGACTGAGGCGGCCGAGGCCGAACAGCGGGTGAGTCGTCTTGCCGGCCCCTTTTATGAGTCGAGCGTTGGTAGGTCGGTTCTCCGAGAGACGGATAATCTGACTCCACCTCTCGCGCTCGTTTCCTCGACTCAGAAAGCGAGCGTAGCTTCGACCAGTGAAGTAGCGGGCCTCAATTCCCAGTCCGAGGGACACATGGGATCGACGACAATCGGTGGCGCCCCCGCCGTCAAGCCTTAAGCCGCCCCGTCCACCCACTCTTGCACCTCTCCCCCTCGTCCTCAAGAATCAAGCCCGTCTGTAACCTGCCACTCTGAATCCCCTCGTACTAAGGCGTTGAAGAGAGTCAAGTTATGACGCAGCCGCGCTTTCCTGTTAGCCAACGACCTGTCTCTGGTGTCTTACGTGTCCCGCTCTCTCTCCTTGCGTAGGCCTTAGCCTGCTCTCCTTCCCTGCTATACGTATTTTACAACTTAATCTGTAGATGCGCCTCCTATTTATCTTCTGTCTTAGATGTTACTGTTCTGGTGAGCGTTGCCTGCCTCTTGTGGCCTCTTCGAGCCAGACAATGACCTTGATCAAAAAGCGAGTGCCGCTTGGTCTCTTACTCCGTCTTCGTCGGTTTCCGCGTCTGGCCGGACGGGGAGAAAGAATGCCGGATCGAGAGATGATGAGAATGCAGCCATGGCGACGAAGACGTGCCTGCCGCGTCGGAGACAGGAACGAGCAAGAGTGAGTCGCGCTCTCGCTCTATCTTCCAACCACCAATACCCCTTGTCTAACCCCCAGTCTCTCTTCACCTTCCACTTCCTGAAATGCGTCCCACGGCCTCGCGTCTCCTCAACATCCTTGTTCCGGTCAAGCGCTCGATTGACTACACGGTGTGAGTCGGCCGTCCTGTCCTTCCCTTGTCATCCGTCTAGCCGCATGCATTCTTTGTCTCGCATTAGGCAAGATCAGTGCTGACACATTCGGCCTATCTCGTGCCCCACAGCAAAGTTCGCATTGCTGCCGGAGGACAGAGTGTGGACCAGAATGTCAAGCACTCAATGGTGCGTCGCCGTTGCCTCCTGCGCTCAGAGACGATCCCTCGGACGCGACCTGACTAACGTTCATTGATGCTTCTCCCTGCCCTCAAACTAGAACCCCTTTGACGAGATCGGTCAGTTCCAGGGCTTTGCCTTGTCGATTTGTTTCTCTACATCTCGGAGCTGGGAGCGGCGTCCCTGTCTGGCGAGGGCGCGGGGTCCTACTCTCTTTCTCTCTCGCACTCCTCTTAGCCTTGCTCACTTGGACCCTGCCGCACTTCCACAGCTGTCGAAGAGGCTCTTCGTCTCCGTGCCAAGCACGCCTCGGGGCCCAACAAGGTCGAGAAAATCACGGCCGTCACTGTCGGTCCGACCAAGAGCGTTGAGACGCTCCGCACCGCGCTCGCGATGGGTGCCGTGAGTTGCTTATATCTCTCTTCTGTCGGGTGTTACCTCTCTCGCTCGTTAGGAGTGCTCTCGGCGATCTGGTGGGGGGATGGAGGGACGCTCGGAAACGTCGTGATTCGGCCAAAGAGGCGTGTCGAGCGGTCGGTCGAGCTTTCCGCTCGCGATCCAGGCGGCGCTTCGGCCGATGTCATACCGCTCCTCCGTCCTCCCTCCGGATGCTTCGGATGGCCGTCAATTCAGGCCACGAACGAGGGCGAACTAATGAACTCCTTCTGGGCTCTTTCATCGCATACCCTGAGAGAGCCAGAGAGGGAAGGATCCTCCTCAAGCTTGAAATCAGCAGCCGGAATGCGCTCCGGCTTCTCCTCAGCCGGGATCGGTCGTCTGCGAGACCTGCCCCTCGCACCTCTCGTCGTCTCTTGTCGTGCCCCTCTGCTCTTATTCTATTTTCACATATGTATTAGGCATCGGCTGATACCCTCTTGTCACTCGTAAGGATGACGCGATCCACATTAAGCTCCCGGACAACGCTCCCTCACCCGAGCCCCTCGCCGTTGCCAAGCTCTTCAACGCCCTCCTCAAGCGGGACGGCGCAACCCCTTACGACCTTGTCCTCCTCGGCAAGCAGTCGATCGACTCAGACGCCTCCCAGACTGGTCAGATCCTCGCGGGTCTCGCGGGCTGGTCCCAGGGAACGTTCGCGTCGACCGTTGAGGTCGGCGAGGGAGGGAAGGTCAAGGTGACAAGAGAAATTGATGGTGGACTGGAGACCGTCGAGGGAACGTTGCCCATGGTTGTTTCGACGGACCTCCGGTGAGTGACAGGGTAATGTGATAGAGTAGCTGGGTTGAGGATCATCGCTGAAATTGCGCGCGCCTTTCTGTTCTTTCAAGGTTGAACGGTCCGTTGATTCGCCCTTGTCTCGACTGCTTCAGGCCCAACTTATATGACTTGTCTCTTTCCCTACTTCAACAGAGCCCCGCTACGCCTCTCTCCCCAACAGTCCGTCCCGCCTTCCCTCCTTTCCTCCCCTCTCCCTGTACGCATTCGCTGACTCTCCTCCGCCAAAAGTCATGAAGGCCAAGAAGAAGCCCGTTGAGACCATCACCCCGGAGTCCCTCTCCGTCGACGTCACCCCTCGACTCGAGACAGTCACGCTCACGGAGCCGCCCAAGCGGGTCGGTGGTGGCAAGGTCACGAGCGTTGCGGAGCTTGTGGAGCGACTGAAGAAGGATGGACTTGCCTAGACGTGTGCAGAAAGGGGCAGGATGGGGATGATAACATGCATGCATGAAAGGGTAGTAAGCGCGGGCCTCGTGGAGATCTGGACAAGGACAGAGAGGAGTGGGGTGGATGGTAGACATTGTACGAGGGAGTAAGAGGACAAAGGACAACGACAAGGGGGTCTTTCAAGGCTGCAAGCTGCGAGAGAGCAAGAACGTTTCCACGAAAGATTTGGACTCAGGCGGGCGATGAGCAGACGACGAAGACCATGCCAAAATTTCGTCACCACTCTCTGTACGTCCTGCTCGTACAGAATTCGAATTCGGGAGGGCCGACCTTCCACGAATATTTTGTCCCAACTTTTGCAAGTAAGAGAACGAGGCCAGCTTTCTTGCCTCAGGCTCAGCCAAAGCAATGGTTCGCCTCGCATCATCTACTGCTGCCCATTTCGTTGGGGAACCCGTCGCTTCCCCTGCTACATGCCTGCCCACTTCGGTTTTCTGGGCCCGCGACTGCCCCGGGATGCTCAAAAATAGCTACCTCGAAAAACGACGCGCCGAGCGGCTGGCCGGGGAGGTTAGCTGTATCAAAGCAGGAGCGACATGGAAGGGGAAGGGGAGGCGATGGTTGGGTAGAAGAGGGAGAAAGACGACGCGTGATGCCACATGTGCGCGAGCCACCGAGGCATCTGACCGGACTTCCCCGACGGTTTGGACACAATCGCTGTCCGTCTTCTCTTTTATCTTTCCTCGCCTGGCTCCCAAATCTTGAAGCCGATGATATGATGGGACAGACATTGTCCCCTTCAGGTGCTAGATGGACCACGGTCTGCAAAAGATCCGTCAAACACCAATAGATGAGCGGCGCCTTGATCCTCCTGCTCTTTAAGCCAGCTTTGCAAGCCCCTCAAGCGCCTCAGTGCCCTCAAGTCGGACCGATTGCCACTCCGGCATAATCATGGCACCGACTTTTTTCTCGTAAAAATCAATCGACGGCTGGTTCCACTGGAGATGATTGGGGTCAGCGATACGCGATCTACCAGGAGGCAATTGAGGAAGACCCACGTCGAGGACACTCCAGTCCATCCGACCACAACCGCGCTCGAGGGCGATCCGGGCGAGCGCCCGGAAGAGAGCCTTGCCCGCACCGAGGTTCCGCTGGGACGCCTGGACGTAGAGATCCTCAAGGTAAAGGCCAGGCTTGCCCGTCCAGGTGGAGAAGTTGAAGAAGTACTGAGGCAAACAGGACATCAGGCGATGCTTACAGGATTGAGGATCGGCGCGCGACACTTACGAGAGCCATGCCAATGACACCTCCGCCACTCGGGAGCTCAGCGAGGAGACATCGCGCATACGGCTCTTGGGGAGGAGGAGGGAAGAGGTACTTTTGCATCTGCTCTGGGGTGGCCTTAGCAGATTCTAGGCTTTTCTCATACTCGGCCTGCCAGACCGAACAAAGAGATGGGTGCATGCATCATCGGACGCGGCGCATCGGGCAAATCGAAGAACTTTCAGTACTGCGCCCTCCAGAGATCGGGATCGATTGCGGATACGCACCAGCTCTCGGATGAGACCAAGGATAGCAGGCTAAACGAACAAGAAGTGGACACGTCAGGGGATTCGGCCAAAGGCGAAAGCAAGAGACAGGCGAAGTTGACGCACGACGTCCTCCTCAGTCGCGGGGCGAATGGCGAAGGGCTCAGGAGTCATGGCAGAGGGAAGGATCGAGGCGTACTGGACGAGAAAGAGAGAAGGATACGGGGAAAGAACTAGGAGAAGGTGGTGGCCGCTAGAGAGGAAGTTGCCGACGAGTCATCAGAGGGAAATCGGCCCGTTCAATCGGTCCAAGCGCACTTGACGACCCGCTGTAGAATGAGTTTCCAGCATCCATACTGTCTACAAGTATAGAAGATTGGAAGGGGAGTGATGTTTGTGATAAGGTGAGATTGGTGAATTGTCGCACAATTGCTACGCCGAACCACGGCGAACGAGCGATTCGTGCTCTGACGCGTGGATCGGCAAGGCGGGGCCGCTGGCCTCGTCCTCGACCTCTCCTCAGACAACCAGCAACACACCCAACCCTTACCCTCTTGCCCACTCTCTTCTTGCAAAGCCTCCCCGGACAGAGTCCACTGCCAGTCCTGGAGACATCCCTTCTTCGGCGCCGTCCCATCTCCATCTCGGTGAGTGTCCCGCTCCCGGGCCTTCCCTCCTGATACGCCTGGCCCCGGTGGAGGAGGCTGATCGCGATCCTCGCTGGCGCCTGCCTTACTTCTTTCAGCTCTCTAGCAGATACGATTAGCTCTGTCTCTGCACTAGTGCAACATCCAGCTCAAGGGAGCGCTTCTCGCAGGGCCACCCGTCACCGTCAGCCACACCCACTCAGCCTCCGCCCTCCGCCTCTATCTACCAAGCCCCCTCCGCCTTTCCTGTGCCACCTCGACTTGCCACGGTCGCCCGCCCTAGCTCTATACCTTGCCCATCTGACGGGATCGCCCAGCTCCTTGGCCTCTCCTCCTCTGTGAGTCCCTCATCGTTTCGTCGAACTGGTGTGCGTCCCAACCGCGCCCTGCTGCTTGGTCACTCGTCGGACGTACACCCGGCCGTTCGGAGACCACCGAGCCGTCTGCATTGGCGGTGGGCACATTTGTCGCCCAGAAACTCCTCTCGAGAGGCCTTTCAATGTAGAGAATGGAGGAGTAGTCCTTTACTCCGTTGGACGCTCGCTCTGAGCGCCTAAGCTTTCGTCTTCGACGACTACTGTCGGAGGCCTATGGGCGGACGGACCGTGTGTGCTACCGCCGCTTTACACTGAGCAGACTGTTGGCCGGCCCGTCAGCTGGAACTGACTCGCGTCCTTATTATGCAGCTAGTCACACAAGCATCATGGGAAACTCAACCTCCCGCCCCACCATTACTCCACCCACGCAGGCTGACGGTCGACCGCGCCCTCGCTCAATGTCGTCGACGTCGACGATGGACGTCGATCCACCAGCATCTCAGTCACCAGGACTATCGACGTTGCCCCATGCTCATCGAACCCGCTTTCCTACCTCGTCCTCCTCCGCATCAGCCATTTCGACCGCGTCGACGCAAACCACAGCCTCCACGAGCACGTCTTCCCGGCTAGCCGCCACACTCCGCAGCCGAGCGACGACGGTGAGGGAGCGTGGGCCTGCTCCAGCACCTCCTGCAGAGGGAGAAGAAACGGCTGGTAGCGTTGGACGCAAAAGACGTCGTAGGATGAGCGATCTTCTCGGCCTCGGACGGTCGCGGAGGCCTCGCCACGACGAGCTGAACGAGACGGCCGCACACTCACAGGGACCCTCGTCATCGTCCACCCCATTAGAGCCGGGTCCCTCTACGTACAGGCAGACCCTTCCATCCGCCACGGCCAGCCCATCAAGTCTGAACACCGATATCACCCTTCCGCCCTCGGACCCGCCAACGCCTGCTGCCAATGTCGACGACATAGACCCCCTCCGGTCCCCACGGTCGCGAGCCTACTCGCTCATCTCCCAAATGTCGTTGGAAGAGCCCACATCCGCATCTATCCCGACAGCCGCGTTCATCAATCCATCCACCCCCGCTCCCGAGCCAGCTGCTCTTCCTGCTGTTCCACCATCTCCTCAGCGATTGCCACCACCGCCATCGCACACAGAACGACGCGGGCTGGGCGAGCGCCTTTTTTCTGGGTTGCTCGCTGCCACGGGTGGTGAGGGAGCTGGCATGGCGACAGCCGCTCAGACCGAGCCTGTCCGCGCGCATCGACAACCCCCGGTTCCCGCGTCTCGAGGTATCCCGAGCGGCACCTCGCTCATCGTCCAGGGCCTTGTCCAGACTACCAACCCTCGCTCGGCGACACTCCCCTCCGGCACTGCTCGTAGCTCCTCCCGCTCGGGTCGCACTCTTTCGCGGAGTCTCGGCAGCGCGATGGACAGTCACTCTCCCGTGGTGGGTGACGAAAGTCCGGAGGAAGACGACGGGAATCTCTCACACGAGGCGCAGGCTCTTATGCTTGGGGACTTGCTTGCAGTTGCTACGGCAGCGACGGCCTCCTCCCTTCTCTCCCCTCCTGGCCCGTCGGTTCCAGCGACCGTCGCCCACCAAGCCGTCACCACCGCCTCGCCCCTCGCCTCCATCCGGGAACGTCTCGCTCGTCGGACGTCTCGCCCTGCAGCTGCCTCCCCTCTCGAGGACGACTCGCCTGCCCGTGGCTCCGCTGAGGCGGGCATCGAAGAGGTCCTTCGATCGTACATGGCCAGTGCCCTCGCTCGTCGTGCCGGTGGCAGTGGTAATGCTTCAGCGTCCGGCGCTCGGCAGCCAGACGAGAACCTGCCTGTTTTGCAGCAGCACCTGAGTGAGGGTGCTGGTGGCGAGGATGAGGAAAACGAGGCGGAGCCCGAACCTGGGAGCTTTCAGGCGTTCCTAGCGGACCTCAGGGTGGACCTTGTGCGCGCGCTCCGAGAGCACAACGGGCTCGCTCCGGAGGAGGAGGCGACGCCAACTGATGAGACCGAGTTGGAGCAGCCGATGGTCACGGCCCCTGGCTCGCCCGAGGCGGTGGAGAGTGTTCTTCTCCCCCTCGAGGACCAGGAGATGACGGAGGCGAGCACTGCTGCCACTCCTGCGGCAACTTCTCGTCCTGCGGCGGGCGCTACTTCAGCTGGACCGAGCTCATCTGCTGACGTCGCCTCTCCAGCCGAGCCGCGGAGGCTAAACTGGATGCGGATCTATCGCTTCCCGCCGAGAGACGCCGCTGGCACACTTGCTGCTCCCAGTCATCGGTCGTCATCAGAGGATGCTGCTGCCTCTGGGCCCGCGTCGGCTACCGCTTCGCAGGCGGACGCGGCCGTTCAGGGCTTCGATAGGCCTTCCTCGTCTTCCGCTGCAGCGTCCTCCTCTATGTCCCGGTCTGGGACCGATGCTGCTGCATCTTTGTCCCAGCAAGTCACGCCAATGATCATGGGTACGTGTATATTTTGTCGGTCACAGAGATCGTTGTTAATCCATATTCTCCTTTTCACAGTCGGCGTCCGTTCCGTCACCGTGACGCCACGCCCATCTCCCGCCGCTGGCCTAGGCAATTCCGCCAATCGCCGCTCCTCCAACGGGTCGTCTTCCTCCCCTGTCCCCGACCCCCAGCAACCAGAACGGGGGGGCGACGTTGATATGGCAGATCCCTCGTCAGCAGCCGACCTTCTCTCCGACCGCGTGCGGCGCGTCCTCCAGAACATCCGGAACCGCCGCAGCAACGCGCCTCCCACCCCCGTGGACGCATCCGCCGACGACAATGAGACCGATGACGACACTGGAGCTGGTGGCCCCAGTGCCAACGGTACAAGCTCTTTCGTTCTCTGGGTCGTCGGCGGTCTCTACAGGGCCGATCACCCAATTCTCGCTGCCCCAGGGCTTTTCACAGGCGAGCTTGACCACGAGGACCTCTGGGCTCTTGCTGCTCTCCTTGGGCAAGCCAAGCCTCCGACAGCGACGAGCGAGGAGATCAAACAGTCGTCTCTGCCGACTTTTGCTGGGTCGGAGCTAAAGGCAGCGCTGGGGAGGGGGGAGGTGCTCGGGAACTCGGCGGACCGATGTGTGATCTGCTTGGGGGACTATGAGGACGATGAGAAGCTGAGGCTGCTGGGTTGCAGTGAGTATGATCGCTTGGCGCTGGGAAGGATTGATGTTGACCTCGGTTCCTCCCACAGAGCACGTCTACCATCTTGAGTGCATCGATCGATGGCTCGAAGTCGGCCGAAACGCATGCCCCGCCTGTCGCGCCAAGGTCTGTCGTATTCTCCTGTCCCTGCGGCCTTTGGAAAATGCTGACGACAGCGCTCTTCCAGGGTGTCGAGGTCGCCGCCGACCGCGAGGCGGCCGCTGAGACAGCCCCCGTGCCAACACCTCAAGCATGATCTCTTTCTCTTAGATCTCTTCCTACTTCCCCTCTTCGATAATACGCTCTCTCGTTATCCCTCCCTTCGCCATAATAAGCCCTCTCTTCGCACGCTCGCACACGTCCTTCTTAGCTTTTGATGTAATACTACACCTCGATTCAAGACCTACTCCTTATTTGCCGCCGAATTAAGTACTCTCTACTAGAGAGAGAGCGCGACGTGGCCAAGGCAGCGGAGAAACGTGGACGACGCCGTTGAGCGTTCCAGCTTGACTTCTTTTCCGCCGACGCGTCGTGCCCCTTTCACTCAACCGCCAGCATCATCACGCCCGAGGCGACTCATCCATCAACTTCCCCACCGTCAAGCCTCGCGCATCATGGCCGAGCAGTAGTCAGTCATGGCCATTCGACTCTATATGAGAGGCATCCTGACTGACCTGCCTTCGCTGCTCTCGCCCGTACAGCAAGAAGCTCCTCAACCTCGACCCAGTTCCCGTCAACAGACCCCAGCAGGCGGCAGCGGCAGCGGTCTCCCATCGTCCCTCCCCAGTCGTCTACAGCGTTGACTCGGACTCGGACGACGAGATTGTTCCGCTACCTCTTTCGAGACCGTCGACGAGCTCCAAGCCAGTGTCGACGCGTGTTCCCACAAGCTCCAGCTCCTCAACCAGCTCCTCCTCCACCTCCCATTTTGCGTACAACCCCTCAGCAGTCACCCGGGACCTCTACTCCCCTTCGGCTTTCAACACCTTCGCGCGTTCTGGGCACTCTTCCTCTTCGGCGGGCGCTCCTCTCCCGCGCCCCACCGTCAACCAACCCTGGGGCTACGTTCCCAACTCCAAGCCGGCCTTCATTTCCAGTAATCTATTTGCACCATCCTCCCGCTCTGGAGGAGACTCAAATTTCAGCACCTCAAAGCCTCGCTCCGGGTCAGCAGCGGCAACCAGGTCGCACAGTCCCGACGAAGGCGAGGACTTCGACGTCGAGGCTGTCCCGATGACGAGCGAGGACCGGGAGATTGCCGGGGATGCCGATAAGCACATGCGGGAGTTGCTTGAGGGGGCGTTAGGTCAAGATACAGCGTTCGATGTGAGTCCACCCTTCAGATGGGAGGCTTCGCAAGGTAGAGGACGACGACTGACGGGTCTCGACGCGCGCGACTTGCAGGAGAACGACGCGACGGTCGCGGGCTTCAGGGAAAACATCGTTCTCATGCCTCACCAAGTCCAGGGAGTCGCCTGGATGAAGACGAGGGAGACGGGTCGGAAGTCATGCGGTATCTTGGCGGATGTGAGTCGGAAGCGAGTTAGTTCAGAGATCCCCTGCAACACTGAGTAGGGCTGAGACCGGCGGACGCCCACTTTCGTTCATCAGGACATGGGTCTCGGTAAGACCGTCCAGACGCTGGCGACTATCTTGCAGGGGCGGCCAACGGCTGCACACCGCAAGGCTGGCTACAAGGGGGGAACTCTGTGCGTACAGCTTCGTTCCACGTTTTGTACTTGAGCTGATCAGCGCGCACTTTCAGCGTTGTTTGCCCTTTGTGAGTATGGGCGCAACATCTGAGACAAAGAAAGTTCCAGCTGATATGGTGTTCAATTCATCAGGGCCGTCATGGAGCAGTGGAAAGACGAGGTCAAGAAGAAGACCGTTAAGGGTCTTCTTAAGGTCACAACCCATCATGGCCCCAGCCGACTCGAGGGTGCGCAGTGCAGATCGACCGCCTTGCTACGAGACATTCTAACATTCTTACCTTCCAGATGCTCGAGCCCTCGAGAAGTTTGACGTTGTCGTCAGTTCCCTCCCATCATCCGTCCTGCTGCCTGCCT
The DNA here is from genome assembly GCA_951802195.1 of Tausonia pullulans. Taxonomy (NCBI): domain Eukaryota; kingdom Fungi; phylum Basidiomycota; class Tremellomycetes; order Cystofilobasidiales; family Mrakiaceae; genus Tausonia; species Tausonia pullulans. The sequence goes on along the minus strand of OX637623.1, from coordinate 589,223 downwards.
ACCAGCCCTTATCCCTTATTTTGCTTCTCCCAGATTACCACATATCAAGTCGTTGCCTCTGAGCACGCCACCTACCTTGCCTCTAAGGCCAAGGAAGTCGACTCGGGCAACTCGGACTCGGAGGAGAACTCCTTCGGTTCGAGTCTCGGCAAGCCCGACAAGAAGGGTACAAAGAAGCCCGCGCCGACGAAGAAGAAGGCTGCGGGCAAGTCGTTCTGCGCGCTCTTTGGCGTCAAGTGGCATCGCATTGTCCTCGGTGCGCCCGTGTCTGTGCTGAATTCCAAATGCACAAAGCTTATCAGCTCGGATCATCCATAGATGAGGCACAGAACATCAAGAATCGGACGACAAAGGCGGCGAAGGCGTGCATAGACTTGCCGGGCAAGTTCCGTTGGTGCTTGACTGGGTAAGCAATCTCGCTTGGACATCGCTCGTCGGAGAAGCTGATCTTCTGTTCTGCCCCCCTGAAGTACTCCAATCCAGGTGAGCGCCCTCCCAGCTGTCCCATTCCGGAGTCTCACTCATGTCACCCCTCCCTGCAGAACAACGTCGATGAGCTATTCTCCCTCTTCGCCTTCCTTCGGTGTCGACCGCTCGACGATTGGGACACCTTCCGGGAGCAGATTTCCAAACCCGTCAAGGCTGGCCGGACGAAGTATGCCATGAAGAAGCTGCAGGTGAGGAGCCCACCACCGTCCTGTTTTTTTTTTGCCACCTCGCTTACATTGTGTGTCCATCCAGGTCATCCTCAAGGCCATCATGCTCCGTCGCCTCAAGACAGCCGAGCTCAACGGCAAGCGAATTCTCAACCTGCCTGAACGGACAGTGACCGTCGTCAATTGCACGTTCGACCACGACGAGCGCACGTTCTACAGGGCTCTCGCCGAGCGGACCGCACTCACCATGTCCAAGGTATGCGAGCGAGACGGAGACGTGGCGATTAGGCTATGTATTGACGTACCTCACTCAACTTCCTGCAGTTTATGAAGGCCGGAACTGTTATGAGCAACTATGTATGTCGGACTCAGGCGCCTCGCAAAGAAATGGCTCGCTGATGATTCGATCTCCAGACCTCCATCTTGACGATGCTGCTGCGTCTCCGCCAAGCTTGCGATCACCCCACGCTCGTCTCTAAGTCCTTCACCTCGGACCCGGATGCCCTGTCCGCTCCGCCGCCTCCATCCGCTGCAAAGGAGGACAAGGACATCGCCGATGAACTCGCCGACCTCTTTGGCGATCTCGGTGTCGCCAAGGCCGTCCCCAAATGCACCATCTGCTCCGCTGCTCTCCCAAGCTCGACCTCGGACGACGGGGAGGTGAAGTCGTACAGTGGCGACTTTTGCTCAACAGAGTGCGAGAAAGTCTCTCGGCGGGCGAGGAGGATGAGCGCCGAGGTCGAGGAGGGCGGTTCGGCCCCGAGCAGCGCCAAGATCCGCGAGATCCTCAAGATCCTGAGCAAAATTCAGACCAAGTGCAAAGGCGTTGAAAAGACAATCAGTACGTTGGTTCGCTTGCTAGAAGCACTGGACGCCAGGACGCTGCTGATCCAGGACTCTGCAGTCTTCTCCCAGTTCACGTCGATGCTCGATGTTATTGAGCCGTTCCTCCGCAAGGATGGCCACAAGTTTGTGCGATGTAGGTGCTCTCTATTGATGTATCATAAGAATATGTGGCTACTGACGCTGACGCTCTTCCACGTAGATGATGGCTCCATGGTCGACGCCAAGCGCCAGGTCTCCCTCGACGCCATTAAGAACGACCCGGAGACGCGAGTCATCCTCATTTCCTTCAAAGCCGGAAGCACTGGGCTCAACCTCACCTGTGGTCCGTCTGCCTTATTGTCTCTCATACGACGCCCATCGCTAACCTGACTACGCGCCCGAGCAGCCAATCATGTCATCCTTGTCGACCTCTGGTGGAACCCGGCTCTGGAAGGCGCGCTCAGCATCTCCCTCCCTTGCTTTTCCTGGCTTACATTGTCCCTGCCTACAGACCAAGCCTTCGACCGTGCTCACCGGTATGTCTTCGCTCATTTCTGCCCGCCTGAACTGACTCACCTTAACCCGTCTCCCCCATAGTCTCGGCCAGACCCGCAACGTCGAGATCTACAAGCTCGCGATCCCAGAGACCGTCGAGGACCGTATCCTCCAGGTTCGCTCCCTCTCTCGACGCTGTGTGACTGGGCCCCCAGGCTCACCCATCTCCCATTAATCCACTAGCTTCAAGAGAAGAAGCGCGAACTCGCGGCTGCCGCCCTTTCCGGCGACAAGTTCAAGACGGGCAACAAGCTAGGCCTCGAGGACATCATGGCGCTTTTCAAGGTGCGCTCCCCTGCGGCCGGTCGAGAAGACACGAGATTCTGACGAAATGGTTCTCCTCTAGCCTTATTCGGGCTATGGCCGAAATAACGACAGCGACGAGGACTAGACGATCATGCGCGCGCGCCCTCTCTTCCCGATTTCTTTCCATCCCTAGCTAGTCTACTCCTATTAGTTCCCCCCGCGTGTGCAGGAGACGTCCCAGCGGCCCTTCGGGCAGACGGCAGCTGCTCATCTTGGGCGGCCTCGAACCATCGAAAATGGAAGCGTGGTCGCTAGATGAGAAAGAGACGAGGACCGAGGTGCTGGTGGTCGAGAGAGAAGGCGGTAGACGGCCGCGGATGAAGAACGAGGACGGACGGACGGCCCGACGCGGAGCGTTGTTCTCTCGCCGGCTGGGGCCTTGGACTGTCGATCTCGTATCTCGCCCAAACCAGCCGCCAAGCAAGAGCGCATCCGATTAAGCTAGACACAAACGAGAGTCGATTTGCTATTTACAGATAGAGACTGGCAGATTCTCCTTCCCCTCCTTCTTCTCCTCCCCCTCTTTCTCCTCTTTCTCTTTGTTCTCTCCCTGTTTCTCCTCCCCTTAATCCTCCTTCGGGCGTTGACCCCCTTTGGCAGAAGGCGGTCCCCTCGCCTGATTGACACGGGATCGGTAGCCCTCCTCCTCCCGACGGAGATGCTGGCCGCCCCACTCGGAGAAACCTCGCGACCTGGAGGAGCTTCCAACGAGGGACCTGAGAAGTCCAGGCAGTGTCAGATGCCTGCATGCCCACAGGGACGATTGAGGCAACGTGGACGCACCGGGTCTCCCGAATAATCTCTTCAAAGCACACATACACTGCTGCGAGTGCGATACCCGCCGTCGCATACACGGGAAGCTGCTCCGACGACAGCGTCGAGAACGTCAGGTTCTTGAGACCCAAGGAGACACCGTCGAACTTCTCCGGCGAAGGGTCGAGCGGCTGGTTGTTGTCCTCCTCCGGGGCGGACGAGCTGTGGGACGAAGAGGAGTATGTCGCTGGCGCAGTCGTGGCATGAGAGTGGCGCTCGTGGTAGATGAGACGTTCTCGGAGGGAGGGAAGCGAGGCTGGGAGAGGGTGCGAGCCCGAGAGGGAGTGCGCAGCGAGCGAGACGGCCGAAAAGACGTCAGCAAGGGCGTTCGGGTTGAGGAAGGGCGTCTGTGAAAGGGGGGACGTCAGTCTGAAGATGGGCCAAGTAAGAGCCATGCAAGTGGAGATTGACCTTGTGGACGAGGAGCGAGCACCACTCCGAGGGGAGCTTCGCCAGCGAGCCCGAAAGAATCGAGAGAGCCATCACCAGGCGCCATTGGGCGTCAAAAAGGCGATCATACGTCTTTTTCGGCCATTTGCCACTGCGAGAGGCAGAGCATGCGTAAGCTAACAGACGTGGGGAGGAGAGTTTGTTCACTCACCGGAGGGCAGGTTCAAAGACGGCCATCTCAATGATGTCCGGAGTTGTCTGGAGGGTCTCCTATATTCAAAAGCACGCAGACAATGTGTCAAACGAAGAAAACAAAGAGAAGGAGCGATCGTGACGCACAGCAATCTTGAGCCACTGAGCACTGATCTTGGCCATCCTCGCTGCCTTGCGCTTCTCTGCGAGCTTGGCATCAACAGCTTTATCCTTGATGTCCTTGGTCGTCTCCGACGACCGAAACCTGGCCTCTTCAAAGAGAAAGGTCTCGATTTCCGAAGCGAAAACCGCGAGTGTGTTTTCGGTGATGCGGACCGCCGTTTTGCGCACCATGACGCGCGCCGATGTGGGACGGGGAAGACCTAAGAAAGAGGGGGAGTCAGTCTTTGCTCTCCTCCGAGGTTAGCGCCCTTGAGAGGCTTACACATGATGATGAACGCAGCGGTAAAACCAATGATGACTAGAGGAATGGGACATTAGTAAGAGAGGGTAATGAGGGGGGTAACAGACGTCCCTCACCGAGCAGTGCGCGCTTCCAGGCAACCTCGACTCCCCATCCAGAGTTAACACCGGTGAGAGGCAGGTTGGCATCGATCCAGCTGTACCCAACAACTGTAAATGAGAGGAGAGAAGGTTTAAATTGGCCCCAAGCGGAGAAAGTAGCACGTTGAACTGACCGAAGACGATCGTTACGCCCGCCATCTGCGTATGGTCGGGGCCTTGTCAGTCCATGAAGTCCCATGCCAGGTGTAAGGAAGAGGGTGGAAGACGGACAAGCCAGAAAGCGAACTTCTGAGGCGGAAGGACGATACGAGCGAAGAAGAATCTAGGAAATAGGACCGTCGTGCTTCAGTCAGAGACGCTCGTTGAACTTTGCCGCCGAGGCGCACTCACGGAGTCATGAAGACAACCTGAGACGAAAGCGGGAGTATCAATAGGTTATCCGGGTGGACGAAAATCAGAGCGAGCGAGAGAACGCACGCTTGCAGCAGCCACTCCATAGGGGTTGCCTCGACCGAGGCCAGCGCCAATGTACCAAACAGCCATGCCTGAAAGCAAGCGTGGAAGTTTAGCCGGGAGCCATCCCTTAGCAGTTCACGGAAAGACGCACCAAGGACGAGGCCTACAAGCGTTCCTCCGAATCGAGCTAGAGGGCAGGTAAGTCAGGTCAAGTTGAACTTGTACGCTTGAAAAACGAGATAACGGACTGATAAAAGTCGCGATCTGCCATAGTAGATTCAGCTCTGGGTCGTCCCGAAAGACGCGCGAAACACACCTGGTCTCCAGCAAAAACACCAAGCCCTGTTTGGGCCATGATGAGCGCCCACACAGCACGATTTGAGTAACAGCTAATGAAAGATGACGGTCAGACAACGTCAGCGTGCTGGCGAAGCGCGCAATCGCAGCACAGACGAACAAGTAAGACGTCGCAGGGTGAACGGAGGGAACTGCCAGGCAGGATCGAAGAGTCAGGGCCAGTCGGTGTATCCGTGTGTGAGATGAGAACGGGGCAAGTCGCACTCCAGAGGCAGAGAGAGACGATAGCATAACGAAGAGTAAAGACGCCTTCCGGAGATTGCCAGAAGCGAAGGGCCTTGGAGAGCTTGAATGCGAATCGCTGGCTTGCGGAGCGCGGCGGGCTCGCGTCTGGGTCGCGGGCTAGCACGAGGTAAACCAAAGTTAGCCCAGGCGATAAAGGGATAACGCAGGGGCTTACTATCGTTGACAAGCGCTCCGAGGGGATTATCGTCCGATGTGTCCTTCTTCGTGCTGTCGCCCTCCTCAACATCATCTTCGTCGTCATCCTCATCCGCATTCTCAGCGAGATTTCTCTCCGCCGCGCGCCTTTCGAAGTTGTCTGAAACACCGCCAAGAGGCGAGATCCCGCCGACGCCGCTGGTTCCGCGAGAAGTCATCTTGCGCCAAATCTTGCCGAATCCTGTCGGGAACCAGAGCCTTGACGTCGGTCGCTTCTGGCGGAGGTCGTGGCAGTGGGTGAGGAATTCGATGAGGGACTCGGCGTAGGCTTCGATTGTGGTCCTTGATAAAATGAAATCAAAGAAGAGGATGGTCAGGTTGAGGTTTCGCTGTCCTGACATTTTGGACCTACGTAAAGACAAAGCAGATGTAAAGGCTCTGCAGCTCGAGAATCAGCATCTTCCTTGAAAGATCACTGCTGGAACACAACTCACTCTAGCAGCAAAGACTTCAGTGTCCAGCACCTCCTTCTTCAATTCAGGCTTAATCGTCCATCTGTCCTTGTCCTGCCCCTGACCCTCCGCAAAGAACTTCTCAAACGGCTCTTTTACCAGCCTCTCTCTCTCCTTCGACCGGTACACCTCCAGCGCCTCAACGAGCGCCTCGATCCGCTGCTGAGACTCGGAAAGCTCGGCGTCCTCTTTCGGCCAGGCGCCCCAGCGGTATCGCGCGGAGTTGACCTCGGTGAGGAAGGCGGTTAGGTGGGTGACGCTGTCGGTGCAGGCTTGTCGAAGGCTAGAGGAGCTGTCGGCAAGAATCGGAAGGAGACCTTGGAGGTTGTGACCGTGGCGGGCTATGGGACGGCCGGACAACGATCAGAGATGAACAATATCGAACGCTCCGTTACGCGCACCTTCACGTTCCCGCATTTCCCGCCTGAACGCAGTGTACCGATCTTCAGTGCGTCGATCGGCCTGCCCGCCGTGAAGAGTGGACGTCGACGTGGGGTTCGCCTGTTGGAAAGTGGCTTCCTCGGCGATATCCGTTTTGAAAGACTCGGCGACTGAGGAAGATTGAAAGGTGTGAGAACCGTCATGAGCGCGGCAAGAAAGGGGCGACTGACCGATGAGGCTAAACGAGCCGACCGCACTAATGAGACAAACACAAAGTCAACAGCACGCAAGCATCCCAAACCCGGATCAGACTCACAGCGTCCTAGCCGTCAACGTCTTCAACTTCGACGAAATCTTTTTCATATCCCCTGGCCCGAACCGTCCAAAAGACATCTCGAGATCGAGCATTCCCACCTGAGCGAGCGCGCCCTGGACGGCTGCAACCATGTTCGCACGGAGTTTGCGGGTGCCGTTGGAACGGGCCATCCAGGACTCGCGGTTGAGTGGGGAGGAAAGGAAAACGTCCTGAGCTTTGAGGTGGTCGAGGGAGAGCTTTTTGCAAGGATTGGAGAGTTAGTGGATATTTAAGGGAGGGGGTAGGATAGCGTGACAGCGCACGTTGAAGTAACCGTTGATGACGAGGTCCCTGGATGTTGGGCAAGGGTCAACGCGCGAGAGAGGGACACGGAAGACTTGGACACTCACATCCAAGCGTGTGACATCGTCTCAGGGAAGATAAGGATGATGGCTACGATCGCAATGGCCAGGTAGGAGGCCGTCGGGATGAGGAAGAGCTTGGCGAGCGTATATTGCTGGCTTGGGAAAAGGGCTGGGGTCGTGGAGATGTTCATCAGAATCACTCCGCTTGTGTGACCCAAGGGGAGCCTCTTACTCACGACCATATGAGCACATTACGTCCAGGACGACTATGTGGACACCATGTCAGCCGGCAACAAAGGTAATTGCGCAGTCCTGACTCACTTGTGCCAAAGATGGAGAACAGCATGAGCTTGGGTGCCCGTGCCCGAACGAGGCCGAAGAACAGGCATCCCACAAAAAAGAACGCCCCGTACACAGCCGTAGAGCTTATGAGAATGAAAAGGGAATAGTGTAAGTTAGAGGCGTGCGGTCGTTAACTGAGGCGCGCGCTCGCCCACCGAGTATCGAGGAAGCGGCCACGGTAGGCGTAGCCTATCGAGGTGAGACCAGAGCCGTTGCCGATCCTGCTCGTCAAGTTCAGAGCAAAAAGTCAGCTCTTCCTCATAAGCAAAAAAAAGAAAAGAGCCGGCAACAGTCCAGCCGACAGGAAGTGAGACGGACGCACTCCTGTCGAATGGCCTGCGTCGTCGTCGCCAGCAGCTGCTGGCTCCTAGCCCTCAAAGCGGCCGCCATGGCCGCGACGCCCCAAGCCCAACCGACGAGCATACCCATGGCGAGCGTGCTGGCGACGAGGAGGAAGAGGCCGACGGGCATTGACGGCGTCAACATGATGGAGACGAGCGCGCTGTTGATTGTGCGGGAAGTGGAAAGGAGAGACATGGCCTCGGCCGCCCAGGGATTAGCAGCCGCCCTCTTGTTGCTCTAGCCCGTTTTTGCTAATGCGACTCACGCAAAGAACTAGCATTTGGGAGGGAAACGATATATCGGTTGTCCTTCCGTCAGTCAGACAAATGCCAAGTCTTCGCAGAGAGCGCGACCGAGACAGATAGGTCAGGTTACACGCACCCCGGCTTGGCCCATGGCACTGAGCGACGTCTTGACGAGGAACAAGACCTCGCACGCGAGGAACACGACGAGACATCGCACCAGCATCTTGAGGTTCTTGGGCGTGCACGCCGGCTTGACCCAGCTAAAGTCGAAAGCGAGTGACTGAATAAGGGCCGAGGTGCGCGTCCCGGGGGAGTGGGAGGACGATGATGCGGGAGAAGCCGTCGAAGGCTTCTTCGAGTTGACCGGCTTGCCCTCGGCGGACATGCTGGCGACTGGAAGTGTAAGTTAGGATGCGATCGAGTAGGGGCAGAGGGAAGGTGGGAGAGAAAAAGCAGAAGGGGGCAGGGGCAGGGCGAGGTGACGGTCGAGGGAACTCAGACAGGCTGAGACGGATAGAAGAGGCCGAGCGGGCGCTACCCGGCGAGGCCTGCGCGCGCGCATCAGCGGTACTCTCCTCCTTGTTTGTCCCCTTGCCCAGGAATGGCGGACTTGGAGGCCGGATCCGTCCGGTCCGAATCAACGGCGTGTCCTCAGAGCCGGGTGCGTGTTCTTCTACAGTCCGCATTGTTACACGTAAGCCCGTGATTGAAGAGTAAAACGAAATTCGAAGAGATATAGCTCGTTGACGAGCGCGCGCTGCGAATACGACTGATCGCTAGTACAGCTTTTCCTCTCGCATACACCCGTTCTTATACATAAGAGGCACGAGCATTCATCGCCTCAGCTTACTCAAGAAGATATAAAAGCAGGAGCTATCGAAGAAAGTAGCGGCAACCATCGCTTAGAGCTTGGCGTTGCCGGCGGCAGCCTCGAACCGGGCAGAAGCCTCGGCCCAGTTGTTGACGTTCCAGTAAGCAGCCTGAATCATGGGGAGTGGGTCAGCTGGGTGAAAGGGTGAGAGGTCAACAAGAAAAGGGCAAGGACGGACGAGGTAGTCGGGCTTGACGTTCTGTGTCGTCCAGAGGGTTTCGTCAGCGATTTCCTCGACAAGAAAATACACGCTCATCTGTCTTACCTTGTAGTCCAGGTAGAAAGCGTGCTCCCAAATGTCCACGCCAATAATGGGAACGAGAGCTAATGAGTTGCAGTCAGAATTATCATCTTTGGCATCCCGAAGCACCGGACGATACGACGCACTGAGGAGGGGGTCCTGGTTGGCGGTGGTGGCAATCTCAAGCGACTTGGACACAGTGTTGTATCCGAGCCATCCCCATCCGGATCCCTGGACAGCGAGGGTCTGAGTAAGGTGGAGAGTGTAAGTGCACGGTCCATGTGGGCTTCTCGCTGCCTCGTGAGAAGCTCACAGCAGTGTTGAACTTCTTCTTGAACTCTGGAGCGATCGCAGGGTATCAGTTGGGTTCTCAGCTGCTAATGTGCATGCCCCACCGACCCTCAACGCCGCCGAAGTCCTTCTCGATCTGGGACTTGAGGGGTCCGTCCTTGAGCTGGGCCTCGGGGGAGCTGGCGGGGGTCATGTTCTTCCTGGAGACGCGGGGACGAATATATCGTTATTGCCAGAACCTCGCCGTGAGGGAGAAAGTGTAGGTACTCACCAGAAGAGGGAGTGGTTGATGTGTCCTAAGCAATTGAGGTGACTCGTCAGAGGGTCGCCCCATGCTGCATCATCGGGTTCGGCTTTTCCCATTCGACCAGGACTCACCTCCTCCGTTGAACTTGAGAGCGGACTGAAGGGCGAGCTGCGCCTTGATCTGAAGGATGAACGAACGAACGCGAGGGGAGCGGAGGTTCGAGTCAGCAAGCCGGAGAAGACCGTGGAAAGAAAAGGGTGAGATGGCGAGACCGGGCGGCGGCAGCTTAGCTGCCGCAGGAGAGAGCAAGACATGGGGTGGGCAAGGCAAGACTCACGTCGGACGCGGCGGCATACGACTGGAGAGCAGCGTTGAGGTTGGTCTGGTAGGAGAGGACAGCTAGGTTGAGCTCTCTAACCCGGCTACGGAAGGAGAGCCAAGACGAACGACATCTGGTGGAGCAGGGAGTATGGGACAGTGTTGCGTCAGCGGACTTTGAAGCGACAACGACGGAGGGAAAAGAGGGCGTCCCGCGAGCGCAACTGACAGGTCTGGTGGTGCTTGGTGTGGTGGAGAGTCATGATCTCCTTGGAGATGTAGGGCTCGAGAGCATCGTAGGCGTAGGGAAGCTGGAGGGAATGGAGGAACGAGGGCGGGCAGGCAGGCAGGCAAAGAGGTCGGTCGGTCAGCGAGCTCGGTCGAGAGCGGACGAGAGGCCGTCAACGGAAGGCTGAGAAACGGAGGAGAGGGCGGGAGCTCACGTCGGGGAGAGTGTAGGTCGACATGGCTTGAGGGTTGGCTTCGAAGTTGACGGCGACGACGATGAGGGGAGATGGACGTTGGAGATGAAGGCCGCCGGCGAGCTTGCCTTCCCCCTCTTGAGGGCCGGCTGCCGCGGGGCTGGCACGAGCAGAGCGGCGGCGGCGCACCGTCCGAGGCTCGGGCTCCTCTTTCCTCTCGACTTCGACAGCCCGACCGCCCAACCGACCAACCATCCACTCGTATCTTTCGTCTCGAGCTTAGTCTCTTCCTCTACTCTCTCGCACCGCGCCCTTCGAAATCGCCAGCCATGGCCGCCACCCTCTCAACCTCAATCGCCCGCGGCCCCCTCTCGCTCCGGTCCCTTTTCGCTGCTCCCTCCTCCCTCCGCTCGACCTTCTCCTCTCCTCTCGCCTGGGCCTCCTCCTCTTCCGCCCCCTCCACGTCCAACTCCTACATCGCCGCTTCAGGCAGCGCCGCTGCCCTCTCCCCCTTCGCTGAGCCGCGGTCGCTCCTCGGCGGCCTCCTCGAACAGCTCCTCGAACTCTTCCCGTCCATACTGCTCGCGGTTCCCAAGAAGCAGACGACACACCGCAAGAAGCGGATGAGGCAGAACGGCAAGGGCCCCAAGGACAAGCAGAGTGCGTCTCTTGCATAGTTTGCACATGGGAGGACGCCAGTCGTGCTCTCGCCGAAACTCGCGAGAATGGCTGTGGGAGCCTGGGACCTGGACTGACGACGCGTCTCCTCTCTCTCGCGAATCCCTTTGCTTTCTTCCCTTCCCACAGACATCGACCACTGCAAGGCCTGCGGCCGGGCCAAATTGATGCACAACATCTGCGCGCATTGCTACTCGCAGATCACCCGCGACCTCAAGAACGAGCGGAGGGTGATTGCCGACCTCGAGGCGAGGCAGCAGCAGGTCGTCAGCGGCGAGGACTCCGCTCGGCTGGCCGTTGAGGCAGCGCCGATGGTAGCGCCGGGCAGCAATGCATGAGATGTTCGTGTTTTGTGGGCTGGCATCGCGTCTGGTCGTTATGTTGGAGACAGGACAGACAGACAGACAGAGCGTGTTGAGGCGTCCGGGCGGCGGACGATGTATGCGCCTCCTGGGACTCTCTCGCCAGCTCGTTAGGCTACGCACGCACCCACGCCTCTGCAAGCTTATTGGCTACTCCATCGCTTTCATTCTGGGGCGGATCAGCTGTTCATCCTGGCCGGACCCCTTCTCTCTCTGACGACTAGCCTACCCAGTCACACCAGCCAGCCAACCTCGTCTATCTGCCACACTCAACGTGTTACCCGCCCGCCACCCCTCTCACCCAGCCACCGAGCAGCCTATGACTACATCGCCTCTCTAAATTGCTCACATCAGGAGACTTCCGAACCCTCCATAGATGTTACGCCGCCCTGGGCGCCGTTTCATCCCCGTCGAGCTTGGGAGAACAGGCGGCCGGGTACTTCTCAGGTTTCACATTGGCAAGACTCTAGCGCAGATTGGGAGGGTGCGCAGCAGTGGGGCTTTGGGGCTGTGATCTGGACCTAACTGGTTGATGAGTGGAGTGAGGCCAGTATTGACGTCGACTCACTGTCTCTGGCTGGACTGGGAGGTTCTCAACCTATTTAAGATGAGCTGAGCAAGGTCGGTGCGCATACGCATGCGTCGAAGTGATCTGGCACATCGCGAGAGGGTCGAGTCTGTAAAAGAGAAAACAAGAGCTGGGGGTTGGCGTGATAGGCACGCCGCCATATTTGCTGCTTGGTCTGTCGTGCCCTCTTTCCAGCGGGATGAGGGCACCCGGTTGTTTATTGCGCGTGTACCGGGGCTTGAATACGAAATGAAGAGGAGACGGACGGGGAGAAGCAGAGCTCAGAGCTAGAGCGGTTTATTTTGAAGCTAGCAAACACGCCCAGGACTGGTTGGTGGTGATAGTAAGTCCGCGCGATCCCATCACTTCAGCTCATGGCCTTGCATAGTTCTGGCGAGGTTTACAGGCTGTCCGCTGGCTCTGCTACTGGACACTCACTGGGGCGGGAACGCTCATCAAGCACTAGGCACTAGTATGAGGTACTCGGCTGGACTGTGGTTCATCCGACCGAAACTCTGTCTCCGCCATCCATGGCTTTAGCTACTTGTTTGTGTGGCCCTCCTTCCTTTGAAAACTGAGCCATCGCAACCAGGGAGCCGGATCTAATTCACCCTCTCCCCATCTAAATCCGGCGGTCGATAATGGTGCGCGCGCGATGATGGCAGCGGCCGGGGCGGGTGGTGTAGGAAGGAACAGAACGGGATGCGATCGACTCATCGCAAACCCTCAAACTTGGACGATCCATGAAACTGTTTGCATGGGCTGACGCTCTTCGTTAGCGAGTTCCTCTGTCATACATATCTAACTGTGCACACTCTTCCTCCTTCCTTCTGTGGGGTAGTCGACCTGTGAAGGCCAGCGGCGGAACGGCGGAGGCATAACCGGATCAAAACGAGTGATTTTCACTCTACACCCTACTGTATGAGAGCGGGGGCCTGAGTCCCCTTCCTTCCATGCTTTCCTTGGAGAGAATGAGGTGCTGGACCCCAAGTCGGAAGCGAAAGACGCCCATGTTGTGTGACATGTCGAATTATTCAACGACGATCGTGTGCAGTGTGGCCCCTGAGTCTGGAAGTGAACCTTCACGGGTGACGCCTCGTGCGAACTTCCAAACTTTCCAAGAGGGCGGGATCTCTCAAGTCGGTCTTCCCGAAGAAGGCTATGGCCGGTTTGGCCGGGGCCGCCGCAAACACACACGGACTTACTCCGTTCGTGAAGTAGGACGGGTTCTGCCCACGACCCATCGCAGCCGTCTCATCAGCCTGTTGACGGAACACTGGCCGACCACCAGCCGAAGCAGCTAGGAGGAATAACAGGGATGTGCAAAGTTGTTCTTCGCAGCGATTGTTTTTCTCTTGCAAGTTTTTTCCTCCGTGACGCGGCTACCGGCGCTCGGCCGATCTCTACCCACTGCACCACGTACAAAAGGCGCAACGACTATGTGATTCGAGCGAAACAGGAAAAAAAAAAAAGCAAGGCATATCGTATATCTGATCCGGTCGGTGCGGTCATCACGCTAGAGATTGTGGTATCTAAGTGGAAATGAAGCGTTCATTCATTTCCGTGTTAGGTGGCGGGCAGAGGAAGTAGCAAAATTGAGGATCGACTGCAACGGCGCTCAACGGGCGCTAGTGATGACTTTCACGCCCTATTGACTATTCCTCCTCAGTCAGTCTGCAATCTTCGTATCAAATATACACCATTCAGTTGAGAAAGGTAGGCGGCCGGCCTCCTTCCTAACTGGAATCAAGATCTTCAGCTGGCTAGCCACAATCTACGGAGGACGAGTAGACCTATCTACCGCTATAATCTTCGCTCTTGGGAATAGGAGAGAAAGACGACACGAGTCGTAGACGCGAGAAAGCAGACGGAGCAGTATCGGCATACGATCCGACGTGCCGCTTTGCTAGCTGAAGCAGCACACCATCTGGTGTCACATGGTTTTCTTCGTGGAGAACAACCGAAACGGGGACTGCCTTCATGTGGAGAAAGATGAGGAATGAGAATATATTGACGTGAGTGATCAAGCACGCTCTTGCAATTTCGAAGTCGCGATCGAGGGAAGCGGCCCGAAAGTCGAGGACGATGACCTCCCATCGACCTGTGTCATCGAGGCGTATTCCCCGAATAAAGGCGTGATTCAATTTCGATGACAAGGGCTCGGGGGCTGCTTGAAGGCACGGATAGGGCTGCGTTGTCGTCATGAGATTACGAAGGACAGGAGGTGAAAGTCAGTAGCTTGGCGGCGGAGTTGCGGTGCCAGGGCGGAGTTCTTACTCGACATTCGCCCTGAGATTCATTCAACTGGGGACAGCACGCTGGTAGAACGACGACCGGCGCCGCATGAGTAAGAAGAGAGGGCAATGAATTAGAAAAAAAAACGGAAGAAGAAGGAGAAGAGGAAGAAGAGAGAGATATAGGGAGATAGGGAAGCTAGATCTCAGGATCGTCTACGTAAGAGTGAGAAACCACCGCTACCTCAGTTGCACTCGCTCGGGAGGCCTCCCTGTTGATTGAGCGCCTGCTAGCCTGTGGAACAAGAGTGCATTTAACGATTATCATCTGCACCTTACTGTGAGGCCTTCCCCTGCCTAGCGGCTCTCCTGGATGACGACGTCTCCACAACGCCAGCTCCCCATCTGGAGGTTCAGCAACCTGGTTCCGGCCGGTTGTTGGTATCTTGACTGGGCGCCCTTGGCTCGTCTATAAATTTCTAGAGTTCGTGCTTCAACGGATTTTAGGGCGCGTGGCGTCGAGTAAAGCGATGGCGCGTGAGTGAGTGCGTCGTACGGAGGCTTTGCCACGGACAGATGACGATGATCCCCCTTCCCCACACATTGCGCGGCCTCTTCCCCTCTTGCTTTTTCTCTCCTTAGCCATTTCTCGCGCTGCATCCATTATCGAAATCTGCCGACGGCTCTTTCAAGGGAAATCGACAGAATTCGATCGTTGTGAAAAACGTAGACCAGGGCGGCGCTGGCTCTTTATTGCTCGAGGAGAGAATGAAGAAGCCACTTGTCGTCTCTGCGCGCGCGCGCATCGAGAGCGAAAGAGAGGAGGCAGCAGGTTGGAGGTCGGGTAGACGACGGGGAGGTGCTCACCCATCTTGCCGTCTTTCTTCGTTATCCTGAAGATAAACGAGCGAATTGCCCGACAATCCAGCCAGCAAATTGATGCTGTTTTTGCGTGATGGAAGCAGGAGGTGCAAACTCATCAGCAACAACGGGAAGCAGTCAGCCTCCTTCT
The DNA here is from genome assembly GCA_951802195.1 of Tausonia pullulans. Lineage (NCBI taxonomy): Eukaryota > Fungi > Basidiomycota > Tremellomycetes > Cystofilobasidiales > Mrakiaceae > Tausonia > Tausonia pullulans. The sequence goes on along the minus strand of OX637623.1, from coordinate 574,041 downwards.
TGCTGTCGTCTGTGTCTCCTTCTTACCAGGCCGCCCTTCGTGCCGCAAGCTCCTCCTCACACCTCTGAAACGCCTTCTCTTTGAAGGCGATCGTCGTCCCCACTTCGGAGCCGGCCTCTCCAAACTCGTTCGCTCGCTCTATCCTGCACCTTTCTCCTTAGCCCCCCTCCTTTTTGGCTTCGATTTAAGCTTTTCGGCCAAGCTTGTGCGTGGGCACGCGTAGGCCGAAGACCCGCCCCTGACCTGACGCTGGCGTCTCACTCTTACGTGGGAGGCGTTGACGCCCCTGTTCCCCGCCTTGACTCGCGCGCGCCACCTCACGCTCTCGCCCGCCCGCCCACCCGCTCGCCCGCTCTCGCCCGTTCTCTCCATGCCTGGCTCCCGCTCTCATCAGACGGAGGAGTGTGCGAGCGGCAACTCTCTAAGGAAAAGGTCGGTCGATTTGAGGGGAGGGGGGGGGGGGGGGGGGGAGAAACCGTGGCCCTTCGAAATGCCGGCGGTGTGGCCTCTCGCGCCTACCCACTTCTCACCTTTACCCCGCCTTCCCGCCATTTCCCCTCGTCACCCCTCAGCCGCTCTCTCCCTTCTCTCAAACCCTTGTCTACTCCGACCGACCGACGGACCGACGGACCGACGTTTATACCCCATCCCACTTTCTGCTCGTCATCCACGACGCCTTCTTCGTCGACCCGCTCGACGGATCAGCAACATCCTGCCTGAACCCTGAGCTTGCCACCCTCTGACGACGACGACACCGCGTGGCCACCTTAGATCCTCTCGAAGTCCGCTTCTCCGTCGGCACGCACTCGTCCCTCCCCCGTATCCTCCCTCTCTCCGCCACCCGCCGCGCTGGACCCTGCCGATCTTCCTAAGCTTCGGGATCCATCCGGAAATTCTTCCTGCAGTCTAAGCGGTTCGTCTTTTTGCTCGCGCTCGGTGCTCTTGTTTCTCATACGCGCGTCTACTGTGCTGTGTTACGCGGAGGCGGGACTCGTGGCCGGCGGTGCAACCCGTCTCTTGCCCTGCTCTCGCTCGTCCGGAGACGCGTCGCCGTCGCCCAAAGCCATCCCAGAGACACTTCGATCAGCCAAGAGAGGGCGACGTGGGCGGCCGCCTTCTTCCAAAGCTCCGCCTCGTCTTCTTGTTGTCCCGGCCCCTTTCTCCCCCCTCCCCCCCGGGGGGTTTGGCTATCCTTCTCGACTGGCTCGCGATGCCAAGTCCTCGCGTTTAAGCTAGCGACAGGGAAGCCGACGTCGTGCCTTCCCCTCTCGCCATCTATACTTCACATTCTCCGTGTCATCTTCCCCGTCCGGCGTTACCCGAAGCCCGGGATGCGGTTCCCAGCTTAGGCTAAGAGGAAGGATGTACAGCGATCGATCATATTCCTGTACAAATGGCTACGTCAAGTCGAGGGAAGGGCGGCTCGCTCATCATCTACTCCTCGCCTCTCTCCGCCTTCATCTAGACTGTTTCCTGCAACAAACCGTCGTCATCTCCTTCCTTCCTCTCGGCTCTCTCCCCGCCTGCACGCGGCTCCCACTGCGTGGCACATGCCGTTCCCCTCTTCCTCGACTACCGTCGAACCACCGCCACCACCAACACCGATGCCCGGCGGCAGTGGCAGTGAGAGCAACCCCGATGAGCCAACTCAGCCGGCCAACTTTCTCGTCGAGACCACCAAGGACGCTCTCATTCTTCTCGAGGCTGCCCGCCAGGGCGTTATCCCGCGAACGACCCGGCGACTGGTTGAGGCCGAGCGACAGGCCATGATCCGCTCGGGAGCCGTCTTTGTGAGCAACAGACCAGCCTTGTCGGACGAGTGGTCTCCGTCGTCGGTTTAGAGCCAAATACTGACAATCTGACCAATCACCTCCCTTCCCTCCGTCTTTTCCACAGGTCTTCGACGAAGAGGAAAGCGGGATCCGTCGCTGGACCGATGGCCTCAGTTGGTCGCCTTCGAGGATCATGGGCAACTTTCTAGTAAGTCCATGGATATCTCTTGTCGTTACCTACTTCTCCGCTTACTGTCAACTCCCGTCTACTGCCGCTCTTCCCTGTTGCCACTGTCACAAAAACAGATCTACAGGGAAGTCGATCCCCGCGTCCGTCGCAAGGGCACAAGCAAGAAGCGCTCCTCCGTCGGCGAGTCGCCTCAAACGACGGTCCCCGTCTCGGCGCACTCCCAGATGACCTACCCGCAACCAGGGTCGACTTCAGGCTCTCATGGTCGCGATTCTGGCGGCCGCTCGGAGAGCTCTTCGTTCGCCGACGGCGGCAGCTCCGAGGGTGGCGACGACGAGCCCGAATCTTCAACTGCTCCCTACGACCAGGCTGGCTCGGCGGAGAGGATCCGGGAGAGGCAGCTCCTAGGCAGCTTCACACACGACTCGCATCAATGGAAAGTCGATGGACTCATTAAAAAGGTGCGGGCCGCGGCCTCCGTTAATCTCCTCCCCTCCCCTGTCTCTCTCCCTCTGTCTCCTCTCCGCGTAGGCCCACTAGCTTACTTTGCTTTCGCTCGCTCGACCTGCGCTTGTCCTCACTCCATCCCCCTCCCCCGCATCATAATCCATCCCCACTCAACCAGACGATCTCCGTCGTCCTCAAGGGCACGACCCAACACCTCGTCTCGTATTACCTGCTCAACGACGCCACGTCTGGCCGGCTGAGACAACCATCGACGCTACCAGAGCTCTCATCTCTTGAAATTGGCCGTGAATATGTGCGTCTTTTCCCGCCGGCCGCTCAAAACCTGGTCACTTGCGCGCGAGATGATGGTCTGTTTGTCACTTGGCTGATTGGCCCATGTCCTCCTCACCGGTGATGCAGATTGAAAACGTACACATTCGGTATCCAGTCAAGACCGAGATTGGGTCGGATGGGGTCCTGAAATGCCTGTAAGTAAGATCGTTGCTGCCTCCCCTTTCTTGCCACTCCGCCCGCCAACTCCGACTTCCATGCATTTTCTTCACAGCGACGGCCCAGATGAGGACATCTCTCCAAAACAAAAGTCACTCGCCCAATCCGGCCCTCCGCCTTCTTCTACTCGCTCTCGACGTGGCTCGCGTGCGGCGGGATCGACACTGGGCCACAGCAATCTTGCATCTCGTCGACCATCTTTCGCCCAGCGCAATCAACTCCAAATTCCGGCTCCGCTCTCTCCGCATGCGCAGACCCAAGTCGTCATCAACGGTGGTGCCGGACCGTTGGACTCGCCTGCTTCCCTGCACAGTCCCCACAGCTCGCATCTCATCGATCCTTTCAATAACCAAGCTTCCTCCTCATCCCCGCCCACCTCCGCCACGTCTGCCACGTCCGCCACCGGTCCTATTTCTCGCCCTTCGTACCCCTCCATCCCCATTAGCACCCAGCCTTTGCCGCAGTCCCTTTCTCATCCGCTCGGCCGGCCCTCGACGGCTACCGAGCAGCCAGTCTCCATTGCCGGCAATCGGACAAGCCCGAACCAGGAGCTTGACTACCGCGGGTTGCCTCACTATGGCAATAGCGTCCCTTCTCAAGGGCTACGAGGCTTGGCCTCCTCCCGTGGCTCTCGTATGTTCCACCCGTACGCTGGAGGCGAGCCTAGTGGGATTACCGGTTCCGGACAGGATCTGCCTGGGCCCTCGAGACGAGCGAGCGTCCCAAATCTGCGGATGAGCTCTCATCACCTGGGCCGAGTCACCGCTCACCCGCCCTCCCCATTCGGAGATCCCTCGGTCCAGCTTCGCTCGTTCAGCGGTGACTATGCCTACGGCCCTCCTCCGCCAAACACTACGTGGTCCTACTTCCCCTCTTCCGGGGCCTCCCACCACCTTGAGCGTGAAGGTCTCATGCGCCAGACGACCGAGCTGCAGGAATTCTCGCCCCAGCCGTACCACTCGGCGCCGACGCAGCCTCCCTCGCTCTCACAAGGCTGGTCCGAGTCTCCTAGTCACCTCGCCTCATTCGATCATATCCCTTCCTCGTCGCATTACGTCTATTACCCAGGGCAAGTCTCGCCGTACGAAGCCCGCCGCGGCGGTCCTCCGTCGGCGCCTCTTCCTCTCCCCTCCTCGGCTGCTGCTGCCGCCAACGATGCTTACTTCGCGCAAGGCGGTGGCGGACACCACCCTCCCGCCCCAGAGCCGTGGTACTTCTCAACTGGCGACCAGAGCGGCAGCGGCAGAGGCGAGTATCAGGAGCACTCTTCCTCTTCCGCCAACCCTCCTCCACCGACTCCCCCACTCATGGCCCAGCACTCGGCGGCGACGACTTACGCGTCGATCCCGACGCCTAACTCGCCGTTCGCGGCGCTAACAATGTACGCACCGATGCACGAAGAGCCTGGACCCGCCGACTTCGGCATGGCTCCCAGGGCTGCTGATGGCAGGGTGGGTGGCCCGTCGGGGACGGACGGTTACGAACCGCTGCTCCCGAGAGAGGTCACGCAGCATGCCCTGAGGCTTGAGGGCGAGCAGCTATGGCCGAGCAGCGGGACGGCGGTCGGATCCACCTCCAGCGCTGGCGAGGTCCGCCTGGGTGGTAGAGGTTCTCAACAAGGGTCGATGGTGGCTGATGGTGAGCAGACTCAGTACCGAAAGCCGTCGCACATGGTGGGGGAGGAGGAGGAGGAGGAGAACGAGGTCACCTTTGGATGGTGATCACCTCATAAGCGCGCAACGCACACTTTCGCACACTTTCGCACACTTTACAAACTCAGGGCATCCTGTTTCATCCTCGGCTCAAGGTCAGTCCCTGCTCGACGCGCTCCACACTCCAACGAGTGCCCGATCCTGACTTCCCGGTACTCTCTCGCTAGTGTCATCCTAGTTGTATCCCTGTCCATTTTCGTTCGTCCCGTGGCTCGTCCCACAGGACAGTCTTCCCTCTCCGCTCCTCCCCCGTCCTTCCTCTCTCTCCTCCCGTTTCCCGTTCTATTGAAGTCCCGACTAAACGTATCCTATTTCTCTACCTTATCCGATCCTATCTCTCCCACCGCTGCACGCTTCTCGCCCCGGTCTCTCCGGTTTGTCGATGACGGTTCAGCTCCCTTGGTCTGTTTTGATTCCTCTCGCTCGCTTATTCGCTTCATCCGTCCTTCCGTCCGTACATCCGGCTCGCTCGCTCTCTTTCTTCTTAGTTCAGTACGCAGCATCTTTTTTTTTTTATGTTGATAAATGTCTCCGTCTCGTCTCATCGCGTTCTCGTCTCGATTCGTCCTCTGCCCATCAGCCACGACTTCTCAGGGGAAAGGAGCATAGGCACGCATCGTCTCTCAACGAGTCCAGGAAGCGACAGCCGGCCTTCACACACCGAGCTTAAGGTGGGGAGGAAGGGGTAAGGGACATGGCGCAAGAGGACGAACGAGCCATGGCAATATAATTCTTTTTTTTTTTGGGAGGGAGGGGGGGTGAAGTACAGAAAGGATAGAGAGGAGAAACAGACAAATGACAAGATCTTTCGACGGGCATCCGAATCTCTCGCTCTCAAGCCGTGTCCATCCCGACGCCCGGTCGACCCGCCGTCTCGGAGAAGACGTGGTTCCGGGGCGAGTAGCGGATCTCGAGGGGCCGGCCGCCGTAGACGTAACCGGTGAACTAGGGAGGGCGTGGCCTGATTCAGCGTACTGAATGACAAAGGAACAAGAGTGGCAAGATGCACGCACCTTAGCGATCGCGGTCGTCGCCTGGTCGACGGCGACAAACTCAACGATGCCCGAGCCGCGGGAGCGACCCGAAGCGTCAAAGAGAATCTCGGCGCTCACGACATCGCCGGTTGTCTCAAAGAGCTCGACGAGGTCTTCGTTCGAGGTCGACCAGGGGAGCTGTGGAGAAGAAATTGGGTAGGGGGGGTGGGGGGGGGGGGGGGGAAGGCGTGAACGAATGAACAGGAGACGATGAAGAAGGGAATGAGAGACCCACGTTGTTGACGATAATCTGCTTGCTCTCCGTACCCGGGCGAGCAACATAGCCTCCTCCGGCGCCACCCATCGCAGCAGGTCCGACAGGGTAGCCGCCCATGCCCATGCCCATGCCGCCCATCGCTCCCGCAGCTGGATCTCGCAAGCAGTAATTTCAGCTACACCAGGACGAGCATCGGAGGAAGGCAGATCTGTTCTTCTCACCTGCTCCGTAGCCGCCCATACCGCCCGCGAACCCACCGGCGAACCCACCGCGAGCGCCACCCATGAACCCACCGCGCATCATGCCGCCTCCACCCATCATGCCGCCTCGGAAGCCGCCGCGCATGCCACCGCGGCCGCCACCGAACGCAGCGTACCGGTCCTCACGGACCTCGAGACGGCGTCCAAACCACTCCATGCCGTTGAATTGGGCTGAAAGAATGGCATTTCAACGTGATCAGAGGGTGACGGATGGGGAAGAGCGTAGTAAGCATTGGAACGCACCAATGGCGTTCTGGGCGTCCTCCGATGTCTCATAAACAACGGTTCCGGACCCCTTAGGCCGGCCGTCAGGTGCCATCTGAATGTCGGCGCGGATGATGGCTCCAGCGGGGCGGAAGAGATCCTTGAGATCCTGCCAATTGGCCTGGTACGGGAGCTGCAAGGTGGGGGAAGGGGGGGGGGGGGAGACAATGTCGGTTGAATGTCCGGCAGAGTAGAGAAGCACAAGCACCTACGTTCCCGACGTAAATCTGTCGAATCTGGCCTGTTCCAGCGCCGCCCATCACACCGCCAGCAAAGCCTCCCGCAGCGCCTACGCCGCCGGCGAAGGCTCCACGTCCCGCGGACGGGGGAGCTCCGAAGCGAGCTTCAGGCTCACGGTCCTGGAATTTCGAAAGAGTGAGCCTTCCACTCTCGTGCGCGGGAGGCTTGATGTTCAACCTCACCTCGCGGATGAAAATCGCCCGACCGAGGAGCGTCTTGTCAGTGAACTCGGTGATGGCGCGCTGGGCGTCCTCGCGCGAGGAGAGCTCGACAATACTGGATAGACGAGAGAGGAATCAGGGGCCTGCACCAGGCAAATAGGGAGGAAGAGACTGGACGACTCACCCGCAGCCCTTGGACATGCCCTGAGGGGTGACGAGGATCTCGGTGAAGGCAACGCCGAGACCAGCTGGGAGAGGGCGTGGCGAAGACCGAGGAGCAACAGAGGGAGAGAGGGAGACCCACCGAAACCAGATCCACGAGAAGAGAACCCATGCAAAGCAAGGAAGAAGAAGGAAAAAGACCCAGAAAGACCCATCAGCCCACCCACCCCTGCAACCATGCACCGCCACCATCTCCAGCGATAGGAACGAAGGCGGTCCGCTCCGTCCAGACCCCCCTTCCCAGCTCCGTCTCCATCTCCGTCATCCATTTCTGTCCCCACGCACCATCCGTCATAAACTTCTCCAAATCCCGGTACTTGACGTCGTAGCTGAGGTTGCCGACGTAGACCCGGTTCTCTCGGACCGAGACAGCCGCGTGGGCGGCGGCTTCCTCTGCGGGTGCGTTCATGGGTCCGCCGAGCGAGCGAGGGGGAGCGTAAGAGGACTGAGCGTGCGAGGAGCGGTAGCTCGAAGCGGCGGGATGGTAGTCGCGGTCGCGGGCGTCGCGATCACGGTTGCGGTCAGGTGATTCGGACTAGGAACGGGAGAGGGGAAGCAGGGAGTCAGAAGGCGATGTGTGGGAGAGATGGAGTGAGAGAGCCAAGAAAGAAAGAGGCGAGAGCAACCGACGCGATGTCTGTAGGAGGACCGACGGGCGGGCGAGCGAGAACGAGAGCGCGAACGCGAGCGGTGGCGGCTCTGGGAGAGACGTGGGTTGTGAAGGGTTTGGTTGTCAGCTGAAGGATGCCTCCTTGGTGATTTATAACAAAAGAGAGAGATGCGAGGGAAAAGATGGATCGAGCGTGAGGCCAGTCGTCGCGCGCGAACGAGGACCTCCCGTGTCGTCGGGTCTTCTTACCGCCAAGGCCCGACTAACGCCATGACCAGGGGGGCAATCCCTGGGTTTGTTCGCAATCGGGCAAACCCGGTAAGGAATAGGTAGAAGTTTATAGTAAAACGCGTCGTCGGCGAGACGAGCGAGGAGACCAACTAGGACAGCTCGTCTCATCGCTTCGCTTCATTGAAGGAAGAACTCTCGACCGCGTCCCATCCCTTCCTTCTGGTCACGTCCCTCAGTCCATGATGCAAGTGTCCCATCCCCGTATGCATCTGCCAACCTCCCAGTGGCAAAGAGACGGCCGTCTTCTCCGAGCGGGCGACTTCACGCCTGACGCAAGCCTTCTCTTAGACGCGTCTCGCCCGTTTCGTCTCACTCTTCGTTCTCCTTCACCTCCCCTCCCCCCTCTTCTCCCGCGGGCCAGCTCCAACGCGAGCTTCTCACTACAAAGACAGCGAGTACGCACCTCACGGTGCCGATCCCCAGACTCGTACCGGTCGTCCTTCCTGCTCCGACCGTCACGGTCGTGGTCGCCTGTATGACGCCGTCGATGCACCCCATGTACCCCGTCAGTCAGTCAATCAGCCCCATCCTCTCACCTCCATCCCTCCCCCTCCGCCCAACTCCCATCACAAGAGCGAAGCACGCACGCTCTTCCTTCTCATAGGACGGCGACCGCCTCCTCTCCCCACGCTCCCTCTCCCGCGACCTCGAACGCTCCCTTCGCGAAGGCGAGCGGTCGCGGTCGCGCGGCGCAGGGTCAGCCGGGTTGTATTCGTCGTCCATGGGTGCGGCGGGCGCGGAGGTGGTGGTGCTTTGGGCGGGGGGGAAATCGACGGAGGGGAGGGGGGAGGCGGCACGGTCGGACATGATGGGTCGGTGCAGAGTTGGGTGGTGCTGGTGGTTCGGGGGTTGAGTGAGCGAGGGAGAGAGAGCGGGGCAGGTCAGAGGGAAGGGCGGGCCTCTCGAGCGATGCGTGTGCGCCTGACAACCTTGACGACGGCCAGAAAGATGAGTCCCAACCATTCCGGGTTTCTTGCTTGCTTGTGGCACAGGAGAAGGAGAAAACAGGAGCATATCACGTATTCTATGTGGGCGCAATGGCCTTCCTTTGATGAAGCAAGAAAGAGAAAGGAATAACCCGGGTAAGCCATCCCTTTGTAGGATTTGTATGAGAGTAAAGAAGATACGCGAGGGGACCTCCCCTCGTTGCTGTGGGCGAGAAGGGAAGCCTCGATCTAATATGTAGAAGAAAAAAAGTGAAAAACTAGAAGATGACAACTATAAAGACAGAGACGAGAAGGGGTGTCGTCCACAACGCAGAGGAGATAAGAGCAGGAGAATAAGAGATGAAAGAGAGGGTCACAGTTGCTTGTTGGGAAAAGAGGCAAGACTGGACGGATAGAGGGAGGTACAACGAGAGAGCCCGAATAGAAGACAGTGGAGACGCTGCGGGTTATCGCTTCACTTCCTTCGACCCAATCGAGTCGGCCTTCTCCTTGAGGACATCGAACCCACACTTCCGCTTCGGCACGACGGCGCTCGCCTGCGTCGTCGTCGCAGAGGAGGGCTCCGGCAGCCCTGCCTTACTGGCCGTGGTGGCGGCAGCAGCAGCCACCGGAGAGAGCATCGCCGTTGCTGCCATGACCGACACGCTCGTCGTGCTGCCCGGCGTCTGTCCCGTCTCTGCCTCAAACGCGAGCAGTCTCTCGACGGCCCACTCACCCTCCGTCTTGATCCCCTTGAGCCATTCATGCCCACACATGTCTCTCGCGTTCGCGCGGTCATCTCCGCGCAAGGCGAGCATGGGGGTGAGGAAGTTGGCAAGCGCGTCGGCTTCGTCGTACACGAGACCGTATTTTTCTCGGAGGACCGTCGGAAGAGGCCAGAACCGGAGCTTGGAAATGCGGCGAAGCTCGCCTGGAGAACCGAGCGTCAGGGACCAGCCCAGCAGGAACGATTGAGAACAAGATGAAGGAAAGTCTGCGGGCTCACCTTTCCGGTTGAAAATGTCGTTTGAGAAGCGACCGGAGAGGGCGTAGTCTTTCGGGAGCTCCCCGAGGAGCTCGATGATCTGCGCGACGTGATCGTCAAATTTGTCCCATTTGGGTCCTGCCCGAGGATCAAAGAGGTAATCTCCCGTCACGAGTTCGAAGAACTGGACGTGGGAAAGAAAAAGTCAGCTCAAATCTCAGGAAGAAAAAGAGGGGAGAGGGCAACCCACGAGGCACGCCGCCGACCAGTTATCGATCGTCGGCCCCCAGTTGGCGCCAATGATAATCTCCGGGCACCGATACTGCCTCGTTTGAACGTCGTTTGTGAAGTGATGGTTCACCCAGCAAGCGTTACCAAGATCGGCAATCTTGACAGTGATCCGCTCGAGGCTCTGCGGGTCGTACGGGTACGACGGGGCGCCCTCTCCCTCTTCGTCTTCATCATCTTCGTTTTCGTCCGTGGAAACGGGGATGTGCGACCTTGCGCCATCGCCGTGGCTGACAGAGCCGTCGAACTTGGACGAAGGAGCGCCGTCGACGCCGGTTGAGGCATTGCTGCCGCTAACGCCTCCGCCAGGCGAGGGGCTCGACCTGTCCAGTATAGAGAGCGTCGAGATGGAGATCGGAGGAGGGAACGCCGGGTTTCCGTCGCTGGGCGTCTGAAGACCCGGCGTGCTCGGGGCGGATGCACCGGGGGAAGAGATTTGCTGCGTCTCGTATGGGGGTTGGTGGGAGGAGGACGACGAAGCTCCGGTGGTATTAATGGTAATGTCCGAGTCGTTCGGTGAGGGATTGGCTGAGTAGTGGAGAGCCTGCTGGGAGAGCAGTGAGGGTCCCGTACGCTGAACGGCAGGGCCGACAGTTGCCTTCTGACCAAACTGCAGGCCGCCGCCTCCAGCAGCGCTCGTGGACGAGGACGACAACGGGGCGGCCGAGGCCGACGTCTTGCCAGCAAGCTTAGCCGCCTTCGCAGCCGCAGCCGCCGGGGTCGCCTCACCCGAGGTCGAGGTCGACGCCGGAGTGAAGCTGAAGCTGAATTTGTCGAGCGACGTTCCCGGGCTGTAGCTGCCGATCGGGCTCGAGAGTGGCTGGCTACCCATCAGGAACGCTGTTGTCCTCGGCGTTTGAGCGCCCCTGCCCTGACTCGGTGGCACGCCGACCATCCTAGTTGGGACGGCTGCGGGTGTCGCCGCCAGCTCGGCAGCAACGACAGCCTCGACGTCGTCGATGCAGATGAGGATATTTTCCGGCTTAAGGTCCGTGTGAATGATGCCGCACTGGTTATGCAGATAGTCAAGCCCCTGGAGGACCTGCTTCGCGATCTGCTGGCAGATAGCCGTCGGGACGCCCCGGTGCTGGTACCGCTTGATGAGGCCCAGGAGGTTCTCGCCAAGGACCTCAAAGACCATGCAGACGTGCGATCCATGCGGGCCAAGGTGGCGAAAGTCGTCGAGCAGCTGGACGACGTGGCCTCGACCCGGGTGGTGCAGCTTGGACGTACTGAGCTTATTGAGTAGTTGAATCTCGTCAAGGGCCGTCTCTGTGTAGTGCTTGTCGGACTTGACGACCTTGAGGGCGACGTGCCGTCCGGCGCTGGCACAATGCAAGCAAGTAGGTAGGCGTCCATCAGATGCGTGTGCGAGAACTTATTGGAGTACTGCCTCGAGGTCAACACCCACTGGTTGTCCTTGGCAAGCCAGACCGTGCTAAATTGGCCCCAGCCGAGCTTGCGGACGACTGTGTAGCGGCCGCTCTTGAAGGTGTCGCCGATGAGGACGTGGTGATATCCTCCGGGGCGGTAGTCATCGAGATCCTGTAGATAGGGATGGAGGAGAGAGAAAGAAAATCAGTCTGGGAAGGGGAAAGCCGACTGCGTGCCTGCCGGCATGGGTGAGGAGCTCAAGGGGAGAAGAGCGCAGTCGAAGAAGGGTCGCCAGGCATGAAGGAGAGATGGCTCGGAAAGGGAGCGAGGCAAGACTGACCTCCTCGTCTTCGGGTGAAACGGTGGCAGAGGCAGCGACTGGAGGAGCGGGAGCATTCGAGAATGAATTGGAGGTGGCCTCTCCCGCCATGGAGGCGATGGTGGGCTGGAGGGAGAGAGGGGAGGGGCGGGGTCGGCCCGCGCGGGGGAGAGGGGCAGCGAGGGGACGAGGGAGGAGAGGGAGTATATGGGTTATTGCGATGGGAGGAGTCAGAGCGATGGCGAGGCGGCCGGGAGGGCCAGACACGTGACCCAGGACAGCGGGGGGGCGTCGGTGGCGGGAGCAGTCAAAGAAGGAAGAAACGCGGAGAGCGAGAGAGAAGAATGAAGAGAGCCGTTCCAGTCAGCCGGGTCATCCTATCCACCGGCTTCAGTGCCAATCACGCGCATCCGAAAGGCCAGCCGAAGAAGGCGGCCTTTCAGCCAACGACCCACCTGAGGAACCTTGACAGGGATGGGCTTGCCTGGTGTAGGCGTCGGCATGTTGGCTTGAGCGTGGGGTGAGAGAGAAGGAGAGCAGGCGTCGGGAGAGAAACGCCGAATGCGAGGCACACTAGCACCAGCGGGCGGACGATGGCGGAATGAGGGCGGAGAACGACAACCGGTGGGTTGGGTGTGCCAGCGAGTCAATCGAGATGGCTAGGCCGGGCTGTCAACGAGCAAACAAGCGAGAGGATGAACGTCGATCTTCAGCCCGTGGCCCCGAGAGGAGGAGAAGGAAGTCGAAAGAAGGAGAGCCAGAAGAGAGTTGAGGGCGGGCGCGCGTCTGGCCACTGCTGGCCGCACACAGCCGAAGCCTGGCGGCTGATAAGGAGGTTGTTGCGTGCTGGACTCACCTGGCGGACGCGTGAGAGCAGGATCCGTAGGAAGGGGATCTGCTGGGCGAGAAGCGAAGGGGGTGGTGTGGACGAGTGCCTGGGATGGGAGGCGCTGGCAACTAGTTGGCGGTCGGAGATAGAGGGAGGTGAGAGGAGAGAGAGGAGCCCTAACGACGCTGACGAGGCGTCTTTCTCCTCTCCGCTTGAGCGGGGCGGACGCCTCGGGGGAACCAGCGAACCCACGGCCGGGGCACCCCGCGGCGACACCCCCGCCTCATCGTGCCTTCCGTCTCGTGCTATGCAGCAAACCATTACACCGAGCGGGCGAGGCGATCCTCGATTCTCGATCCTCGATCCTCTGTTTATTCTCTTGCCCCGACCCCCCTTCCCTTTTTTTCCATTTTATTAACAAAAGTCATTTATATCCGCTCGTAAGCAACTGATAGAGGGAGGACAACTGCGGGTCGCGTGCCACCACTCCGCCTTAGCCCGAGTGTTGGACCTGCAGGTGGCAGGTTAAGCCCGCATGTTCAGGAAGTAAATGAGTGATAGTAGGCCAAGGTCTGTCTCGGACTCGAACTGAGGACGCGATGACCTGACGCACTGTGCCGCCAGACTCAGTTCACTGTGCGGCGCCCAGCCCCCAACTGCCCGGCGGGCGACGCCACCGACGTTTCAACATCGACCCCTGACGATGCCCTTCGCACATCATCTCGTTGCTCTCCTCTTTCACTCGAGAGGATGGAAAGAGCCAAGGGAGATAGTTGCTGCCGATTCTGTCTAGAGTCTCTTGCGATCTGCCTGCTCCTTTTTGCTTCTCCAATTTTGATATCTGAACTTTGATGGATGTACCCTTATCGATCAGGATCTCGATTGTCGGGTAATCGAGTTTGGTGGCGTTACGGACATATCTCTGCGTATTCCTCTCCCGTTCTTATATGTCAGCTGTTGATTGTCCGCCCTTGACAACAATCGGATCCAGCTCCTCGTATCTAGCAAGTCCGAATGAGGGAGGAACACTGAAAAGGATGAAAATAGGGAAGTAGCATTCCGCCACAATTTTTTCATCGCCTTCCTCGACGGACGATGACGCGACGTCGCTCCTTCCCATAACTCGATTGCTGCGAGTTAGCTGGCCCAGCGCGCCTGTGTTTTGTTGTCCAGCGCGTCCCTCGGGCGAGCCAACCCTTCACTCAACCAGCCAACAAACCACGACCCTCGGTCCGATTGCCGTCCCCTCTCCTTCTCTTTTCTCTCTGCCCCTTTCTCCCTTCCATCCATCGAGCGATGGACATCTCCACTACCTCCTCCGCCCACCTCCCCTCTCCCTCTCCCTCCCCTCGGTCGATGCGACGCACGAGCGGCGGAAACGGCGGCGGCGGAGGGAGTGGATCGTCGCGCAACTCGTCATCCTTCTTCAACCCGCCTGCTCCCTTTCATTCCTCTCACCAACACCAACATCAACACTCCCTCCCAATCCCCCACTCATCTGACGACCTCGATCGTCTCCGACTCGAGCATCAGCTCGGCTCGCTCTCCCTCCTCTCTTCCTCGCGCGCGTCGTCGTCCTTCACGGGCGGCGGAGGCGCTCGAGGGTACGACGACGATGGCTCATCCATCGAGCTCGGACGGGCTTACGACGGCGGGAACCTCTCCACCCTTGGAGGAGGGGTAAGCATGATGCCCTCCCAGCAGAACTCAATGATGACGGGTCAAAGCAGCCTTGCATCTACAACCGGCATCCCAGGCCCTCCCTCCCCCGGCTCTACAGCCGCCCACCACGCCTCCGTCGTCACTCTCCGAGCTGGTCTCGCTGCTGGCTCCAGCGGCCACCAGGACGCGACGGGCGAATTTGACGACGATCGCGAGCTCGGGAGGATGCTCGACGGTGGGGCCGGGGCGGGGATCTCGTTTGGGCTGCACGATATGCTGCTGGGAGACACGCCCAAGCACCCTCCGCCGTCGTCTTCTCACTACCACCAGCAGAGGAGGGCCGTCACCGAACCGGACTTTCTCCGATCCGGAGGAGGTGAAAACGTCAACAACGAGAACCGCGCCCCTCCGACGCCCCGGCCTTCCTCAAGTAAGCTCGCCGACGCTCTTGCAGCGGGTGCCTTCTCGCCCAGACGACCGTCCGTGGGTGTATCTTCCCCTCTCAGGGGGCCTTCTTCTGGCGCAGGGGCTGGAGGACGACCGAGGTCCTCGCGTGAGGGGTCTCAGGAGTCTCGCTTCGAGCTCCTCGCGAGGGATCTCGAGGACCAGCTCCAGCATCAAGCGTCTCGAACGCCCCTCGGCGAGCTTCCCATGGCGTCCTCTTCAGCTTCCCGACCTGGCCCGAACAAGGCCTCCGCAAAGAACAAGGCGGTCAACGGGCTCTACCATCACTCCCTCGCCGCCCGCCCGGGCAACAACACCTCGATGCTCTCCCTCGCCGAATCCCGCGATGGCAACGGCAAACTCCGACTCTTCCTCCCGGATGTGACGGGCTTGACGGAGATGGTGCAGACGCCCGCACGGGCGGGTGGGAGGAAGCACCTCGCTGGCGCTACGGCTGCCGCTTCCACGGGCAGCAGCCAGCAGGAGAAAGAGGAGGAGGAGAAGAGAGAAGGCGCCCTGGGGGAACTCTCGAAAAGGCTCAAGTCTCTCGAGAGGGATAATGCGCTCAGCGGGCGGAGGGTGGAGGAGCTGGAGGTTGAGTTGAGGACGGTGAGGGAAAGGGAGGAGGCAGCGAGGGAGGAGTGGGTGTTGGAGAGGGAGCAGCTGAGGAGAGAGGCTGCGGAAACGAGGGAGAAGGCGAAGAGTGGGGAAGGGGATTGGGAGAGGAGGTACTGGGAGGTCGTGGAGGAGAAGAAAGGTACGTTTGGGGACACACATGGACACGCCTTTCCTGCCAAGTTACTGACACCCATAATCTTACCCGTTACTAGTCCTCGAAACCCTCGTCGCCTCCCTCCGCGCTCAACTCAGCAAGCTCACCGCCGAACTCGCGGATCAGAGTCGGCTGATCGCTGAGCTACAAGCCGCTCGACGGGATGACCAGCGCGAGCTCGCCCGGAGGGGCGAAGAAGTTGCCCGTCTCAGAGACGAGGTTGGTCGGCTTGCCGGGGAGGTCGGCGAGCTGAGGGTCATGGTGGAGAGGAGCGCTACTAGGGGAACGTCCGTCGAGCAGCAGCGTGTCTCGTCGCCCGAGGTGTTCGGTCGGGCTTCTGCTGAGCTCAGCCGTGTCGAGGAGGAGCGGACCGAAGATCTAACGATCAGGGTGCGTTGGCCTCACTCGTCTCCCCCTTGCCATCCATGGCCTGACCTCTTAATCATTCTGCAGGACGGAAATGCCCGATCTCGAGCATCCTCCTCGTCGGCTGCGACGGAGCGAGCAGTCGCAGGCTCGCGAATCTCCGAGGGCACCCGCGCCGCCGCCCAGTCAATGCACTCGCCGACCTTTGCGCCGACGTTTGTGTCACAGCAGCAACAGCAGTCTGCGCAATCTCATTTTCCTGCCCGACCGTCATCGTCGGCCTCCCACACCACTCATCGTGTCTCTTCTTCCTCCATGGCCGCAGCGGCCCAAGATCTCCCCCAGCGAGCTCGCTCCCACTCCCCGACGGCATTCGACGCCGAGCCACCGGCGGTGCTCTCCGTCCTCCTCTCCTCCCCTGGCTCGCCGTCATCCGCCCGAACTCTCAAGAAGCGGAGCACGAGCGGCGGGAGCGGAGGAGGAGGGAAGCACACCGCCGATCTCTCGAATCATATTCGTGGGGAGGATCTCGAGCGCGCGTTTTTCTCTGCAGCGCCGGCGCCGGCGTCAATCCAGCTACCTCGTTCAAGATCGTCGTCAAACCAGTCCCAGCGGAAGGTCGAGGAGGCGACGGAGGAGCTTCGTCGCTCTTCCACCCATCGGGAGGGGCAGCAGCAACGTTATCAGGAGATGACCGAGTCGCTCATTCAGTTCGACGACGACGATGCTGCTGCTCCCCTTCCCTCTCCCGCTTCTGCCTCTGGCCCTTCGTCCATGGAGCGGGAGCGCCGCCACCGCGAGAAGCAGCGCGAAGCACGTACCTCCCCGCGTGCCGACGATCGGGCGAAAACCATTGCTGTAGCTATCGCTGCGTCGGGCGGCGGCCAGCCGCAGGCCGATCGTCTGCCGCCTCAGACCGTGCTGGCTCGAGTCCTTCGCGAGCTCGAGGACGATCATGCGCAGTACAAATCGTGCGTCGCTCTCCCACACCTTACCTTTTCATCTCTAGACTAACCTTCCTCGCCCTCATATAGCATTTTCATCGAGCTCGCCGAGCAATACAAGGTTCTCGACGCCTGCGGCAACGTCGCCAAGCGCAATGTCCTCGCCGAGCACCTCAAGGAGATCATCGACACGCTCGAGCAGAAAGCCGATCAGATCGCGGCGCTGTACTCGCTCTTGAGCTTCAAGGACCGAGATCTGAATGCGGACGAGGTGAGGGAGAGGACGGGGGAGAGGGAGAGGAAGGCGTTCAAGAGCGTGAGGGACATGTTGAGGGAGGCGAGGAAGTCGGCGGCGGCGGGAGGCGAGGGTACCCGCTGAGAAAAAGGTGTCTCTCAACACGCTTTTTCACTCTTCATTTGTCTTAGATCCTGTCTTCATCCTTACCATGCTCTAGGCGTTCTGTTTTTTTCTTTCAGCCACTCTCATACTCTCTCTCTCTTCTCTACCACTTCATATCACTTCATCGCCTCACGTGGATTCCCGTCCCCTCCTCCCTGCCTTCTGCTGCGACACTTTTGCATTTTCTTGTCTCCTCTGTCACGACTAAATTCTTCCTCTGTCCCTTTTTTGTCATTCTCTTTTACACTCATGCAACCGAAACCATGCATCTGTCTGTCCTTTCTTTCAACCGTCCATGTCGCGGTCGCCGTCATCGTGGTCCTCCTCAGCGGCGGTCTCGGCGTCAAAGACGGCGAGGCACTGGTACTCGCCTTTGTCTGGGAAGAGAGATAGATAAAGAAAGAATCTTAGCGGTGAAGAGGAGAGTGCGAACGAGCTGGAGGGGCCAGATGAGCACTCACAAGCAGCTGGAAAGAGCAACAGAGCGGCGATAAAAGACGGACGCTCCTTGTTGTCAGCGCGAGCCCTGGCGGCATCTAGGGGAGACAGAGAAAGAGAAAGAAGCCTTAGGACTCACCTTTCCAAAGCCGGACCTTCCCATCGTCCCCACTGCTACTAAGCACTGTCCCTGTCCTGTTCCACTCCACCTTGCCCACATTCCGCTCATGCGCCCCCAGTTCTGCGACCAGCTCGCCCGTCCAGCTCCCTCCGCTCGCAACGGCACCACCAATAGCGGACTCATCGTCCTCTGCCGCAGGGCGAACGCGCCAGATCCGAACGAGGCCGCCTCGCGTGCCCGTGGCGAGGAGGTGGTATGAGCGGCCAAGGGAGGGCGCCCAGGAGATGGTGGTCAGTTGGCTCTGGAGGTGGGAGGAGGCGGTGGAGAAGGGCGCTGAGGAGGGGGTGCTGGGGTTGGAGGGGGTGGAGGGGGAGGGAGGAGAGAGGGTGAGGAGGTGGACGGGAAGTGATGGGGTTGGGAGGGAAAGAATCTGAAGAAAGAGGAAAGAGGGCAACATCAGTATACATAAAGCCCGATGACGAACGTCTCAAGGGCGACGAGAGGACCCACATGAACATCGCCCTTGGCACCATCCGCGACGGCCAGGACCATCCCCCACCACTTCTCCTTGCAGAAGCTTAGACACCTCCCTCCGCCGACCACCTCGTTGCTTCCTCCCGTGAGACCGTTCGATCCACCGGCGACCGCTGAAACGTCGAACTGGTTCCCAGACGACGCTCCAGACGTCGACTGCGGCGTTGACGCCCGACCGAGCATCTTGGCAAGCCCGCCCTCACGCCCCCCACCTCCAGCATTATTCGTGCCAGAACCAGAGGCCGAGTGTGAGGCAGCTGACGCTGCAGGTGCGACAACGGACGGGATGCTGACGTCAAGGAGCGGGAACCAGTTCTCCGGGGCCGAGGAGATCGCTTGCGCCGAGGATGAAGGTGGAGCGGGTGCGTAGAGACGAAGATGCGAGTCGGAGGAGATGGTGGCCTGTCGATCCGGGAAGAATGGCTGAGAGTGAGCCAGAGGCAAGAGAATGGCGACGCCACTCGAGACGAACGAACCAAACGCAGACCAAACGACGACGGCGCGAAAGCGAGATCGCGAACTGTTCCGCGGGCTTCAAGCATTTTGGAGGTTTGCTGCCAGCGGCGACCAGAGTTGCGCTCGGCTGGTTGAGGGGAGGGAAGAAGCGAATGAACATTGGGGCAATGATTGGCGAAGCTGAGACAAAGGTAGGGGCGCGCGCGAAGTCTGGCTCTCCAGCCAAACACCATTGTCTTTCTTCTTGCGCGAGCTCGAGATATATGGCAGAGAGAAACGACGACTGACCCTGGGGATTCTCCTCCCATATGCGGACGGTTCGGTCGTAGGAGCATGACGCGATGACGGGTCCATGCTCCGGATGAGACCTAGTTGTGCGCGTCTCGCCATCAGCTCAGGCTTCCAATCTCTCCTCCATAAACGCTGACGCACCAAGCGATCCTAGAGATGGGCGCGTCATGGGCCTGCAGAAATATGACGAAGTTGGATGGCGAACGGAAGACCAGGCCATGTCAGTCAGCAACGGTCCATCACGACGCTGGCACCAACAACGCACCTTCCAGTCGTCCTCGACAGCCCAGCTTCCATCCTTGGCCTTGCGCCAGACCTTGATCTTCTGGTCGGCGCTCGCCGTCGCGAGCCGTCGGCCAAAGAGGTCGTACGCGGCGTCTGGAGGTGTTGACAACAGCTGTAAGGTTCAGGGGGGCTCGGCCGAGCTGAGCCAAACGAAGACGTACCTGTGATGAGGTCCGTATGGGTGGAGGGGAGGATGGAGGATTGATGCATGTCTGGTGGAAGTGGCCGTTTGCAGAGAGGGAGAGACAGCGGACGGGAGGCGCGGCGACGTTGGCTCGACAGCTGGTCGTCAAGGTGGTGGGCGCAG
This sequence comes from Tausonia pullulans, assembly GCA_951802195.1. Classification (NCBI taxonomy): domain Eukaryota; kingdom Fungi; phylum Basidiomycota; class Tremellomycetes; order Cystofilobasidiales; family Mrakiaceae; genus Tausonia; species Tausonia pullulans. The sequence continues at coordinate 554,370 of OX637623.1, read as the reverse complement.
AAAAACGCAATTCCCATCTACTTTTTCCATGGTCAATATGTTCTAATCTGCCTGTAAACTATGAGACGTCCGTGTGTAGGTTCATTCCTGTTACCATGGTCGCGGGCTGCGAAGGCGAGACTGATTTCTCGCATGGAGGCGGCGCGTCTTCCTCGGCTTCCTTCCTTGACCTCCTCCTCCCTCCCTCCAACCAACACTCGCGCCGTCTCCCCCTCTTTCCCTCCGTGGATCGCTCGATGGACCCGCTTGCCTACCGCATCTCCTCCATCGCCCTGGTCTCTTCCTCCCACGATCACAGCTCCCCAGTCTTGCACGAGTCGGAGAACGTCCCGCCCGCCGCGAACAAGCCCTCCCGTGGCCTGCTCTCAAAGTACGACCCTCACTCAACAACGAACAACGCCGCCGCCGCCCACCGGCCCAGCTCCACCATGACGTCCTCTTCCTCCACCGCCCCGTCGGCGACCGTCCGCCTCCCCGTCATGAAGCTCGCCATGGGTTCAGCCGCTAACAGCAGTAACAACAACGGCGCCTCCTCCTCTTCCACCTTTCCCGACCAGCCGCGCTTCCCCTTGGCAGGTCTCCCCCCTCGCCCTCCCTCATCCGTTCATCAACAGTCGCTCGCCCGGCCCTCGCCGCCACGTGCGCTCCCTCGACCGGTGGGCACACATAGAACTCCCCAGCAACACGGCCACAAGTCCTCCTCGTCGCATCACACCCACACCGCCCAAGGCATCCACGGCCCAGCGCACGCTACCCATCTTCGCGTCCTTGCGGCTACGCAGGCGGCGAGCGCTCAGGCGGCCGCTCAGAGGGGGGTCGCGACGAGCGCGGGGGGCAGGGTTGATATTGGCAAGTATGACGGCGGATTCGAGGCGGATGAGCGGGAGAGGGCGAGGGATGGGAGGGCGGGAGGAGACTTGGACTTGGATAGTGGGTCAAAAGGAGAGGAGCAGATAGCGACGGTGAGGTGAGTGTACCTTTCTTTTTTCCTCTTCATCAATTGCGGAATGGGACGCGACTCCAGGGTGCAGGCGGGAGACATGGATGAGGAGGGGAAGATCAACAGAGGAGAGAGGAGAGGAGCTTGCTCCAGCCAACCATCTTCGGAGGATGATCCCACTGACACGCTATCCTCCCTGTCCGCACCTGCTCTCCATGTCAGCCGTCCCCGCGCATATCACAACTGGACGCTCCCTCAGTTCGAGATCGGCCGACCGCTCGGTAAGGGCAAGTTTGGACGCGTCTACCTCGCCCGCACAAAGGTTCAGCCACACTACATCGTCGCCCTCAAGTGCATGTACAAGCAAGAACTCGTCCTGTCCAAGGTCGAGAAGCAGGTTCGGCGAGAGATTGAGATCCAGTCCAACCTGAGGCGAGCTCCCTCCATGGTCATGCATCCCAGTATCTGCCTGACGACCATCAACCCTCCAGGCACCCCAACATCCTCCGACTGTACGGTTACTTCCACGACGAGAAGCGCATCTTCCTCATGATTGAGTTTGCCGGTAAGGGCGAGCTTTACAAGCAACTCCACAAACTTGGCTCCTTCTCAGAAAAGCGGTCATCGCGCGTGCGTCCACCCTCGCTCCGTTTTCCCTCACTCGAGCGTGCCACGGTCTGATGCTCTCCAACAGTACATCGCCCAGATGGCGGACGCGCTCATGTACCTCCACCGGAAACACGTCATCCATCGCGACATCAAACCCGAGAACCTTCTCCTTGGTATCAACGGCGAGCTCAAGATCGGCGACTTTGGCTGGTCTGTCCATGCGCCAGGCAACCGGTGAGTTGAGACAGATGAGAGAAGCAAAGAGGATGTTCTAGAGCTGACTGCCCTCTCGATTCTCACTAGGCGCACCACGCTCTGTGGAACGCTCGACTATCTCCCACCTGAGATGGTTGAGGGCCGGTGAGTGTCTCCCCTTCCTCTGCCTCCTTCGCTTTGTTGCGACCACTGACCAACCCCATCCTCTCAGCGAGCACACGGAGCGTGTCGACTACTGGGCTCTCGGTGTCCTTGCGTACGAGTTCCTTTGCGGTGTCCCTCCCTTTGAGGAAATGGCCGGCCACAAGGGTCTGTTCTGCTGCCTGCCTTGGAGAAAATTACTCGTCTTCTGACGCGCATCCTTCTACAGAGACCTACCGACGAATCGCCAACGTCGACCTTCATGTGCCGTCGCATGTCTCGCCAGAGGCCAAGGACCTCATTGTTCGCGTGAGTGGCTATCCCCTTCTAGGTGCGCGAAGCTCTCACTGACATTCGTTCGCTTTTCCACTCAACAGCTCCTCCAAAAGGACCCGGAGAAGCGTCTCCCTCTCATCGAAGTTGCTCGTCACCCCTGGTTGCTCAAATACAAGAAAAAGGGTGGAAGCTCCGGCGGGGCATAGCCAGTTGTCGCTCGCTCTCTTTCCCTTGTAGTTCTTTCCTTCTTTTCCACATCTCGACCCTTGTTTCTGTTTTTCGCCGTGTTTCCGCTCTCCGCCCTTGCTCCTGTCATCAGTCGCCTCCTTCCTCCCAGGAGGCTTTCCATTGCTCGATAATACACTCTTCCCCTGCCTTTCTTGAGCGCGTGCTCACGCTGGTGGCCGCATGCCTGTAACGTCCGCTAGTCACCTTTCTCATAAAAAGGGCAAATAGAGAGTAATGGCCGTCTCCCTGACCATGACTTGGTCAGGACGATAGTGGCTGCTAATAGTCTCGCCAGAGGTTGAGTCGGATCTGTCAGCTAGCGACGCGCGCTCTTCGGGTAGCGTAGCGGACGCAAGGCGAAAGGGACACTAAGAAAAGAGTCTGGAACGTTTATTCAGTGAATTCTTTCTTGAATGGGGGTGTATTTGTGCGCTTGGGTTCGAAGGGGGGTGGAGGTCGTTGCTGACGAAACACCGGTTAAGTTCGAAGTGATGGTGGAACAGGTAAAATGACTGCTCCCACTTTCGATGACAAAGTAGCCTCCCCCTCTTCGATCTATCCCCTCTGGCTTCCTCCGCTCGTCCAGTCCCCTTCTCTTGCCTTTGAGCCTTCTCTCTCTAACCAACAATAACCTACTCTCCTTTCTTACCAAACTCATCCAGGACCACAAGGCTGAGATCCAGACTGACGTCCCGGTTCCTCAGATTGCCAGTAACGAGGTTCTCTTCGGAAGTTAAAGCTGTTGCGTTGAACCCGACCGTCTAAGGCACGTCATAGGGGCTCGGAGCAATACTTGGGTAAATGTCTCGTTGATTTGCATAAGGCCAAAAAAAAGGCCGTTTCTCAGTGTCTTTGGCGTGTTCTTGACTAACAAAAGCGTTTGTCTCATTCGCAGCTGCAACTATGCTCGTGTCCTCAAAACAGTCGGTGCCAACGCCTCTGGGTGGAAACTGGCGATAAAATCACTAGTATCGTCCACGGAGGTGGTTCAGAAACTGTTCTATCGCTGGCTCAGGAACTCAGCGGCTGAGGTGCACTTGTCCTGTTCTCTTCGAGGCTAAGAGCACATTTGTCGGATACTGCAAGGCCGAGTCCGACCTAGTCATTCACATCCATGAGTCTCTCAGCATTGAAGAAGCCGTCACGTACGGTGTTGGAGCCATCATGGCCTTCCGGATGCTGTCCTCAATCTCGGCATACCCTCCCTCCCGCTAGGGCCGAGGGCGAGCTCGCCGTCTTCAACTATGCCGGCTTGGTCGCGGTCTAGCTCTTCGCCATCCAAGTCACCAAGACCATCAGCTATGAGATCATCATCATATGCTCCACTCACTCGAACGAGCTCGTCAAGGCGTACAGCGCCGACTACGTTCAGGACTATAAATCGCCGACGTGCGAGGCCAACACTATCAAGGACCATCCTAATATCTCCATCGACCTCGACAAAAATTCAAGGGTCCCGCAGGCATCATATGATCCAAGGTCGTCTCTGCCGGCGGCAAGGAGGGCAAGGTCATCGCCCTTCGTTCCAACAAACCCGATTTGGAGGGGGGTCAAGGTAGTCAACATTGTCAGATGCACCCTCATGAGCAAGGGTGAGTCGCAGTCGGGGATGATCTCTATTCAATCTGCATATATGCTGACTGCTTGCCTTTGCCCACAATCTTCTGCTTCCGCGATGTCGGAGGTGCGTACGCCCGCAGTTCGTCTCGGATACGCCTCGATCTCAAGGGATTATGGTGAGCAGCGTGCTGGGCGGTCAAAGAGAGAAGACACTGAACCTCAGTTACTCTCGCTCATACACGCTTATGGAGAAGCAAGTGAAGGTCAGGCAGAACAACGAAGAAGAGCCTGCGCATGGGGACGTTGTACAAGCTCGCCTTGAGACAAGGTAGAAAGAACACCGTTAGTTCTGGAAGAACGCAAATCCAACCTTGTCGATTACGAACCACTGTGATTAAATCGCTTGGAGTCGTTGACCCGTAATCTTTCTGCCGTTGGTCAACTTGCCTGCTTCCAGAGAGGTCCTATGCAAGAGTTGCTCATATCTTAGGCCATCTTTGTAGATTCTGCAGCTGATGTGTCTACTTTAAGCGCTCAGTCAACCGCGAGTGTATGGACGTCGGCCAACACGCGCTGCGCCTCCTGAGAGAGTCGATTGATTTTACAGAACACGCACTCCTATTCTGCTCGTCATGAGGAATCAGAAACATATTTGAGAATGGACGGCGGCGCCTGTAAGAAAGACAAGAAGCGCGCGGATCCAGACTCATATTACCGAGGCTGAGAGAAAGACAGCCTAGTCGACCCATGTCCCCTGCCTCTGTTTCTTCAATCTTGTTCCACGAAGGAAAGCTCAAATTGGCGAGGCCGCAGATGGCAAGCTTTAAACCCTTTTCATCTTCGTGATTCGTCATAGAGGCTGCGCGACGTCTTCGGCCACGGGCACAGGCATCCATGCCGCTCGAGGTGCGGCGCGCTCGACCCTCACTCAACTCACCTTCACCATCCATCATTCAACATCCATTTTACGACGCAACCCGCCCGTCCTCGCCTGCTCGGCTGCCTCCTTCCAAAAGTGGTTGACGGTCCCCCCATGCTGCTCTCTAAGCGGCTCCGGTCGTCGTCGCCGCCGTCGTCGCCGCTCGACCAGATCGCGGCCAAGCGCCGTCGACGGTCGCCGACGACCGGGTACTCTCCAGGCTCGTCCTCCCAAGAGCAGCAACCGCATGTCCCACACGGTGCTGGCCCGTCCAACTGGTTTCACCAGCACCAGCAGCACCAGCCGCCCCCGTCACTGTCGATGACCCTGGCATACGCGTCATCCGAGCTGTCGCCTCACCTCGCCAGCTCGCCGAGCGTTCCTCTCGCTTCTCATTACCCACCGGGCGGGCTTGAGTACCTCCAGCGGCAGCACAGGCAGTACCACCAGCGGACGAGCCAGCCCTCGACCGACTACTTTCCGACCCTCCCTCCGCCGCTCGGCAGTCCTATCAACGGTGGAGGACTGACAGCCGAAGACGACGGCCTTCAGACGCCCACGGCCATGTGGAGCTCGCGCGACTTAACGGCGGCCATGGCGACTTCGTCGATCTCCCCGAGGCAGCAGTCACAGCAGCATCAGCATCGGCCTCACAAATCCGCCCACCGAGTCGACTCAGACCTGATGGAGGACGAGGACGAGTCGGACACCTGGGACGACCCCGGCGAGGAGGCCGACGACGACCACGAGGGGCCGCCGAGTGTCCCGAGTCCCTATGCACCGATGAATCAGCTACTCCGGGAACTTGTGAGTCTGGGACATTGATACCCTGCCTATCTCTGACCTGTTAGGGGAATATCTCGCTGAAGCTTTTGATACTGGTCCTTGCCTCTCCTGCCTACTGACTGTCATTCAACCTTCGAAGCACCGACCCCCGCGGCCGCCTGTCTCCTCTCCAGCATCCTCCGTCCTTCACCCAACACCGGTTCACCACAACCATTCCCAGCCCTCACGACCACCCTTCATTCACTCCTCCTCCTTTCCTTCTGTACATTCCTCCTCCGGCTATCACCCACCGTCAGAAGCCGCTGCCTTCACCCCACTCCCTCCGTCGGGCGTCCTGCCACCACCGACATTCGCGCAGCGGCTGCTCGCAGAGGAGAGTGTGACGCGCCAGAGGTACGCCGAGACGAATACGCTTCTGGGCGGGCTGGTGCTCGAGCGGAGGCGAGGGCGGGGCCTCTTCGACGGCGAGATGGACGAAGGCGAGGATGACGACGAATAAAGACAGACGAACATCTAATTGCATTTGTTAGTGGCCCTGCTATGTCTCTATGTCTATCTCTCTGCTTCCTCCCCCCCCCCCATATACGTCCTTCCATCTTAGTTTTCTTCTTTCAACATAGCGGGTCTACGCTGCCGCCTTGGTTCTACTTGCGCACGATCTTGTTTCCTCTCTCCCCTCTCAAGCATGCCTCTTACCCCCTTGTCGATAGGGTTTCTCACCCAACTTGTTCTATCTTCACTCTCTGCCAATGCCCTTCTCCTTGTTCCTTTCCTTGACACACTAGGCATCATGATGTAACCATCTTGGAAGTCCGGTCCCGCGCCTCGTTCTCCTGGGCAATGATCTTCCTCGCCGCCTCCTGCTCGGCCTCCTCCTCCTCCTTCAGCTGCTCCAAGATCAAGTCCGAGACCGAGAAAACGGGTTCCTTCGCGTGGGGCCGCTCGTTCTGTTCCTTGATCCGCCGCTTCTTGACCTCGGGGTGGTTTTCGTACTCCCTCCAGCCCCAGATGCCGACGAGGATCGCGAGACCACAGATGGCGAGGACGTGGCTCCCCTTGGACGTCCTCCAGACCTCCATCAGTCTCTCCCGCTTGGCCTTGCGCATTGCCGCAACCTGCTCGTCGAGCTCCCATGAGATCCGCGCGAGGACAGCCGCCCCGGCGCGGGATCGGTTCGGCGTGTCGAGCGTCTCGCAGATCGCCCCGCCGACCTTGGAGAGCTCGAGGAGGTTGATCGAAGTGTGATACCCGAGGTTGTGGAGCGTATAGACGACGTCCTCGGTCGCGATGTTGGAGATGGCCCCGGGCGAGTAAGGGCACGAGGCGATGCCAGCGACGGTCGTGTCGAAGGAGCGGACGCCGAGCGTGAGTGCCGTGAGGACATTGGCCATGCCCGTTCCGAACGTATCGTTGAACTGGGAGGGAGAGGAGCTTGGGAGTCAGCCGGGGGAGGAGGAGGAGGAGGGGAGTTTCTTTTTTTCTTCTATCTCGAGCGCGCGACAAAGCTATTCACATGACCAGCGATCTTGTCCACTCCAATCCGGGCCGCGACCGTCTCAATAAGTCTCCGGACCGTCGCTGGGTCTCCACGACCCGTCGTATCGGCAAGCGAGACCTCGTAGCAGCCCATCTCGACCATCTCCTGCGCGATGTCCGCCACCCGCTCTGGCGGGACGGGGCCCTCAAAGGGGCACTCTATCGTCGCTCCCAGGCAGGCGCGGACGCGAAAGCCGAGTTTGAGCGCTGGGAAGACGATATCCCGCATCTGCTCGATCCGCGGTCGGATCTCGCTATTGAGCGTCGAGACGGAAAAGGGCTTGGGACCAAGAGAAGAACGTCAGTCAGCGCCTGCCTGAGGCAGCCTCCGTACCCTCGCTCGATGCTTCTCACCTCGGTGCACCCGACATAGACCGAGATCTCATCGCATGTGACCTTGCCGAGCATGTTGTCGTGGTGGTGGTGCTCCTCGTACTGGATCGCCTTGAGGAGCTTCTCCAGCTGGGCCGGATCCTCGACCTGGACGCTCAGGTGGAGGTCTCGAAGCCAGTTGTGGACGCGAACGATGACCTCGTGGGTGTTGGCAAGCTGTGGGAGTGGAGGACGCTAGTCAGCCAGGCGTTATAAGGAGGAGAGGGAGCGAGCTACGCCGACGACAACCGACCTGGGGCTGATACATGTGGTGAGCGAACGAGCCGCACTCGATCGCCTTGAGACCCGTGGTGATGAGCTCGTCGATGAACTTCACGCGCTCGTCCGTCTTGAGCATCTTGTTGGTTAGCAGACCAAGCCGGGGGCCTTGCTCGACGATCCTAGGAGGTCGTCGAAAAGGGGCAAGGAGTCAGCATGTCTGGAGGAGGAGCGGAACGCATTGGCAGAGGTCCGCCTTTGCGAGCGGAAGACAGGGCCAAACGGACAGTCCCCCACATCTCAACTAATCTGGCGCTGGTCCGAGAGCCCTTTTTGGTGCTCAGAGTATTCGACGCGACGCGACTGGACGAGGAGCGCGCGCCGATCGCATAAATGCGACAGACCCGACAATCAAGGAGGGCAGAGACCGCCGTCCCATTGTAGAGAGAGCCCTCTGCCCATCGCTCCTCCTGCTCTGCCAGTCGAGGGCCAGTCTTCTCCCCTTTCCTATGGCCGACCAACGGCCCGACGCTCGCTCGGACCGACGTGCCGGAGAGCGAGGGGGGCGCGTCTGTCCTCCCTCTTCACCCGGCCTGCCTGCCCTACCCTCCTCTACCCCAAGCCGTAGAAGCAAGGACACAGCCATCATCCTCTCTCTTACCTTACGAAGTCCCCGTACTCTCCGCCGACGTCCGCGCTGACATTGAGCAGCATCTGGTCCTGAAGCTCCGGCGCGATCTGCCGCTTGTCGCCAAAGAGGGCAAGGACCTCCTTCCGCGCGTCTCTCTGGCTTTGGGACGGAGTGTCTGTGACTACTGGGATGACGTGCGTGGTATTAGGGTTGGAAGTGGGAGTCGGGTTGTTGGTGTCAAGGGTGGAGGAGGAGCCGGCGGGAGTGGAGAGAGAAGAGGCAGAAGAGGGCGGAGAGGACGCAAGCGAGGACTGAGGGAGGTGCTCCCTCCAGGCGTGGCGGTGGTCCTTGTTGGAGGCCTTGCGACGACCAGAGGCTGAATTCGTTGGAGATATGGAGAAGGCCCGTCTTAGCGGCGGGTGGGGATACGTAGACGAGGAAAGGGCGCCGGCGAACGACGCGACGGGCCGGAGGGGCGAGAGCCGCCGGGCGAACGTCGACGAAGGGGAGGCCAGCATCCAAAGGAGGTGTAGGTCGTTAAACGAGGCTCTGTCCCTCTATAAAGGGTGGGAACGGGCACCGAAGACGGAACGAGGCGAAATGAGACGAGAGAGAGACGCGAGAGCAGGTGGACGCCGATGGCGGGCTGAGGCCAAGCTGAAGTTCGGTGTTCGGGGCGAACGAGACTGGCCCAGAAGCCCTCCCTGTCCACAGCCTTCAAGACTCGAGAGTCGAGTACTTTGTCAACTGAGAGGTCATCCCGCCTTTTTCCGGGAGAGTAAGAGTCTTTGACAGAGTGACCGAATGCGACACGCGTGTCGGCCATCCACATCCGCGTACAGCGTGCTGCGCCTGACGTGGGGTAGCGCGCGCGCCACGCCACGGTTTCGGAGCGCCATCTGCCCCTCCCGCTCCGCGAGAGGACAAGGACAGGCAACAGGTAGCGGGATTTTTAAGACGAGCCGCTGTTCAGGACGGACGGTTCTCCCTGGGCGGGAGAGGACACATGCAGTCGCAGTCGCCTGGCCGGCCCAAGCCCTTTGCTGGCGCCTGTGCGGTCATCTCGTCGTCGGCGATTTCTCTTCCGTTCATTCGGTGCGTTTTGCCCTTTGAAGGAGGCCGGGGAGCGAGGGGGGAGAAGCTCATCTCCGTGCGAGGAGGGGGGTCCAGGAAGGGGAAATAAAGCACATAAGATCGACCCGCAAGGAGAAGCAGCGGGGCAAGCTCCGTCTCGCATCTCTTGCATCTCCGCCGTGCCTGGGGCAGCACGGGAGAAGAACCGAGCATGCTGGCGCCTCCTCCTTGCCCCTCCCACTCCGAGGACGGACGCACACACCAGTACCGGATCGCCGTTCCCGGATGCATGGCCGTGGGCTCAGAGAAGGGCGAGGCCTTTCTACAGAGAGCGAAACCGTCTGCGATCTGATCTTTTCTTGCGCCTCGCCTTTTTTTCCCTCTGTCTCCATCCCTATTCGACGTCAACGCGGAGCCCCGCGCTGCGCGATCCGGGCGCGATCCGGGTGCCGCGCGTGGCATTCGTCCCGTGCTGAGACTGCCCTGCGGGGGCGAGGCGTGCTTTGCCTGCCACGCCGGCTGGCTGGCCAGCGCGGGGTTGGGCGGGGTTGGGCAGCGGTGGCCTGTTCTCGCGCCCGCCGTCTTCCTTTGCTCCTCTCTTCCCCCAATCCCCCTTCTGCTCGTTTCTCTCGTCCGGCCTGTCTCCCTCTCGCTCGCTCGCTCGCTCGGCCCACCCTTCCTTCTTGCCCGCCCGCCCCGGTCTCCAGGCCTGCCGACATCTCTCCCGCCAACGCACCCTATTCTCCAGCCATGCCTGCCGCCGCCGAGGACAAAAGCGCGACTAAGCTCGCCGCCGAGGACGCCGTCGACGACGTCCGTATCTCCCCTCTCTCCCTCTGCCTCCCTCCCCTGCCTTGCCTTCTCTCTCCCGCCATGCGTCTGCCGGCGCCGTCCGTGCCTGGCCGTGGTGCGTGGTCCGGACGGGAAGCGGCCCTCGGCCGGCTCTCGCGTCGGCGGCGCCTTCCCCCCTCCCTGTCCTGGCGCGGCCGACGATGAGACCCCTCGACGACTCGCCACCCTCGCCGCCTGGGAGCGTCCCATGGCCCCACGATGACGTTCTGGCGTGGCTGCGCTGTCGTCTGGGGACTTGCTGTTCTCGGGTGGCCCGCATGCTTGCGGCAGCACCCGATGCTCCTCTCGAGAAACGAGACTGGGCACGGGACTTGCTCAGGCATCAACCGTTTGGGCCAACGGGGGATCGCCTGTCGCACCACCTGGCCGCCTTCGGGTGCGAGAGGTCAGGTAAGGGGCAGGTCCCTCGGCCCCTCCTTTCTTCCACAGTATGCGCTTTCCCTCGGTGGGGTCTCTCTCATTGCGCGGTTTGCCACGGGAGAGGAGCCTTCATCGACGGCGTCTGTCGATGCCGACCCTCTCCCATCGCGACCCTCCTCTTCGATTCCGTTTGCTCCCCCAACACCCCGCCTCTCCACGCCTTGTCGTCGCACTTTCTTTGTCGTCCATTCTGACGCTTCTACCCTTCCCCTCTCTCTAGGTCCCTGTCATCGACATGGACACATTCAACCAGCTCCAGGAGATGGATGACGATGAGGACGAGCGCGAGTTCTCGCGCGGAATTGTTTGGACGTACTTTGACCAAGTCCCGGAGAAGCTCGAGGTCATCCGGACCAACCTGTGCGTGGCCGTTCCTTCGCCCGTCTGCTGGCCCGATGAGACTCTCCAGAGGCCTGGCCTAGTAGGGAGGAGGCGGGGAGCCGAAGAGGATGTCTGGGAGAAGGGGCCTCGCATCATCATCGCAACAACCCCCCTCCCCTCTCACCCCCCCTCTCACCCCTTGTAGGCTCTCCTGCCTCCCTCGCCTCGTTTGTTCGAGTCTCTGGGCCCCCATCATGGTCGTCTTTTCTTCCTCCCCCACCTTCGCCCGCACTTGCTTCCGTTGAGGGGTCTTGCTCTTCGAGCGAGGTCTTGCCATGCACTGCGTGCGCTGCAACTCTTTCTCTGCTGCTATCGCCCTCGCCTGCGTAGACAGCAAGCGGGGGAGGGGCCCATCCCTTCCTCGCCGCACGGCCCCGGGGATGACGCGTGTGCGCCGCGTTACTCTCCTTGCCTCGCTGCCACACATCCCTGTCACGGCCCTCCTCTCTGGTGACTGATATCAAGCCCCTTCCCATCCGCCTGGCAGCAAGGACCCGGAGAACTTCCTTGAGGTGTCCCAGGTTGCCCACTTCCTCAAGGGCTCGTCGGCCGCTCTCGGCGTCGCCCGTGTCACTGCGCTCTTTGAGAAGATCCAGGTGACGGCGAACGACATCTACAAGGCGGAGAAGTGAGTTGACTGCTTGTCTGCGCGTTGCCAGAGACCAGGGATAGGGCCAGGGGAATGCAGTCGTTTCTCATCGCGTACGAGTGAATGTGCGCGCGCCTGCTCGTTGCTGCCGGGGGGGACAGTCTGTCCCTTCTGGAGCTTGAGTGACTTGGTGTACCTCTTCTTCTCTTCTTCTTCTGCGTGATATCCGAGAGCGATATCTGTCTTCAGCAAACCCCTTGGCGTAGTCGTTATGACATGACTCGCTGATCAGCGACATTTCTCCCATTCTCCAGGTCTGCCCGTATCGTTGCCGCCAAGGCTTTCGACCCGCCGTTTGACGCCGAAGGCTCCTCTCTCTCGGACGCTCAGAAGGCGGTGCTTGTCAAGGCCAAGCGTGCGACGCTCGACGAGGACGAGGTCGCCAACGTCAAGCGCGTCCAGGCGTGGTTCGAGCGGGTCGAGAAGGAGTACAAGGAAGCCGAGGAGTGGCTTCGGGAGGAGTACGGCGACGACGGAGAGGATGCCGAGGGCAGCGAGGAGTAAACAAATGAACCCGACGACGAGAACGGACCACGACGAATACTACGACGGACGACCGTGGGCCGGACCCCCCCTTCCAAGCAACGCCCTGCCTGCCTCCCCTCGCCGCCCCCCTCCCCCCCAAGATCTCAACACATTCAACCCTTCATCGCTTCATCCTTCGACCTGCGCTGCTCCCAACCTTCTTACTTCTTTGACGACGACGCTCTCAACTCAAATCATGCTCACGCTCAGAAGCCCTCTTCCCTTCCATCCTGTTTTCTCCTTCCTTACCACAAAAAACTCCCCTTCCCTCTAGCAAGCAACTTCGCTCACGCCCCCCCCCCCCCCCCCCCTACCCAACCTTTGTCGTTCTGTTCATCTTCCCCTGGAAGAGCTCCGTCCTCCCTTAAATCTCTTCTCTTCTCACCCTCCATGTGTAGCACTATTCCCCTTTTCTTTCTCCGCTTTTCTTTTCCTTTTCTCTCTCTCATCTTCCCTCTTCTCATCTCTTCTCTTCCATCTCCCCTCTTCCCATCTTAATCCCTTTCTTCTCTTTTTCCCTCCTCGCCATGACCTCTCCCTTCCTGGTAAGCCTCCCCCTCCCTCCCGTGCCTCCACCTCTCTACTCCCCCTCTGTATCACGTTTGACCTTACGAGCGAGCAAGTCTGACAGCGGAAAAGAGAGCTGCTGGAGAGGGAAAGGACTGGAGAGCAGCTGTGGCACGTGTGGTGCTCTATGAAGCTGCAGTGCCGCCGCTGTCCTTGACCACAGGAGAGCAAGCTATGACCATGTTCCGCGGCCGCGGCCTGGGGGGAGGACGACGCGCGCCGCTTGCGTACTTCTTCATCCCTCCGCTCGCTCCTCCTCCCCTCGTCTTTGAACTCCAACCACCGCCACGGGCCCTCGATTCGCACGCCCTCTTCCCTCTTCGGCCGCCTTCCTCTCGTCTTCTCTCCCTCCCCTCGTCGTTGCCTCCTCTCCGCGTTTGCCTGCGTCGTCTCCGTCCCTCCCTTCTCCCCGTCTGAGCACCCCCGCCCGCCGCCACCATCATGACGCGCGTCCTCTCCCTCGTCCTCGCCGTCGGCCTCCTCCTCCCGGCATCGTCGTCCGCCTCCCTCGCCGCGAGCCCGCCCCTCCCGCGGGCCGAGCCCGAGGAGCACGACCTCGCCAAGCGCTTCCAGCTCTACACGTCCATCGCCGAAGCGAACCCCTCAGCGGCGACGACGACGACGACGGCGAGCTTGTCGCTCGCGACCGCGGGGTCCAAGAAGTTGCTCACCCCGCCGGCACCGCGGGCGAACCTGCCCAAGACGCTAAACTACGGTGTCTGGGAGAACGTTGAGGCTCTCAAAGACCCTGGGAGGGGCAATGGAGACATCAGCGTTCCTCAGAAGGGTAACTTCCTCGGCCTTTCGATCGAGTTGTGCGTTCCTCCTTGCCTCGTCGTCAGCCTCCTCCTTCTCCTTGGGAGATTGACTCCCCCCATGCTCTACTCCTCTTCTACTACTCAGGTCGGTCGCCAATCAAGTTTGTGAGTGCTGCTCGCTCGGGGATCCGTCGGGACCCCCCCTATCTGCACTAGCTGCACGAGCCTCGGTGTTCGACCTCGCTGCTCGCTTTCTTCCTTGCGTCTCTTACTCTCCTTTCTCTCGCTCGATGTTACCCAGTGGGACCTGCCTCAAAGGAGCTCCGGGCGCCTCTACTCAACTACCTCATGAACCTTCGGAGCAGGACCATGTCGGGCCCGCGCATGCGCATTGGAGGTCCATAGTCCCCTTTCTCCTTCACTTCCCGTTCGTCTGCTTCGTTCTGCTGACCTGCTGGTCCGGCACTGTCTCGCTCTCCTTCGCCCTTCAGGTAACTCGCAAGAAGGTGCGTCGTCCGTGTTTTCCGTCCCTGGCCGCAAGACTCCGCAGTCGGCATCGACTGCGTTGATTCCTTGGCGCGTCGCGCATACTCGACTTAATTTCCTGACACAGACGCGTTGCTTTCGCCCTCCAGGATCCATTCTCTATCCGGTCAATGAGCTTCCCAACGGTGGTGCCGGAGGGTGAGAGAACTTGGTCTATGGACGAAGGGTAGGAAGGGCGAGCGAGGCTGGCGGTCTAGGCCTGGTCCTCCACCCTCGTCCTTCCTGCTCTCGGTCAGGTCTATATTCGTCTGATCCGTCCTCTGACGCACTCGCGACCATTACTCGCTTGCCCGTCCATCTGTCCTCAGATCCTTCCTCGAAAAGGCGGAGTCCGTACAGCAGACCAAGACGAACACGCCAGTACGTTTGTCTAGCCATTTTTGACGTTTCGTCTCTCGCATCCTGACTGGGTCACGCTTTCTCTTACAGGATGTCCTGTACACCGAGGATATGATCTACGCTATGGGCAACATCTCGGCTCTCACGAACGCCGAATGGCTCATGGGACTGCCGTTCAAGAACGAGTTGCGTCCACCCCGTCTTCCTCCCGTCTTGATCTAGACGCGTAGGCTGACGTTGACGTGCGTCGTCTCGCAGCTCGCTCTCTGGCTGGGGGAACTCGATGTATATTGCCGACTTTGTCGAGAAGCACCTTGGAAGCAGCCTCAGCGGTTTCCAGCTCGGGTTAGCAGTCCACGCCTGCCCAGCCACCCTCTCATCGAGACTGACGCACGCATACACCATGTCACCATTGCCAGAAACGAGCCTGACCTGTGCGCATCCGCCATCATCAACTTCAGAACTGTGCCCCCATCCCTGACGCTCTCTTTTTGGTGACCCTTCAGCTATGCCGGACGTCGTCGCAATGACAGCTACACCCAGGACATCTGGCTTGGCGAGATGCAGACGTACCTCGCCAATGTCGACCAGGTCGACAGTTCGGCCCCTCAGAAGGACAACTTTTATATCCCAAGCATCTGCTGCAACTGGGATCCGATGACGTTCTTGAATGATACCAACTTCCTCGACCAACTGGGCTCGCGGATGAACACGATGGCCTTCGAGCACTACCCTCTTGATAACTGTGCGTCTGTCTGTTCGAGAGGTCAATCGTGCCTGTCCCTGCTTGGCTTATGCTTTATCCACCTCTCAACACGCAGGCAACGAGAAGGCTTCCACGTACCCCCAGGAGATCATGGCACAATTCCTCGGGCACGAGCTCGCTCTCACGACCGTTGCGCAGTATGTCGAGATCGCCAATGTCGGCATTTCGCGCGGTCTTGATGTTGCCCTCACCGAGACCAACACCGGTGCGTACGCCCATTCGACTCGCTCCTGCTATTTGCATAATCTTTGTTGAAACATCGCTGGCCAGGCTCCTGCTCTGGTTTTGTTGGCCTGAGCGACGCGTTCGCCGCCTCGCTCTGGATCCTTGATTGGACTCTCACCCTGGCCGCCCACAACTTCACTTCGGCGCTCCTTCACGTCGGAGGTCGCGACGCTTTCTATAACGTGTGTCCATCTGTCTTTCTTCCCTGTCTTTCCCCTCGTGGCTGACTTGCGCCAATCTGGCCCACTTTTCTAGCCCTTCACGGTTGTCCCGACGGACATGTCGACGTACCGGGACTGGACGACCGGCTCGGTCTACTACTCCCTGCTTGCCATGTCGGAGCTCATGGGCCCCAGCAACACCAGTCGGATCGTTGACCTCTCGGTACGCAACTCTCTTTGACCTATGCTGCCGGAACTTTTGGGGCGGAAAAGTGCTGACAACTGCCTCCACGCAGAACTCGACCGGTCAGCAATGGGAGGCTGGCAACCCTTACCCAGCCTACGCCGTCTACGTTGGTCCCGCTCCATATGTACTCTCGAGACCGCTCTCTTTCGCTGACCACAAAGCAACACTGTTTGCTTTGATTCCTTAAGGAGAACGACGTCCCTTCCAAACTTGCCTTCTTTAACGTTGGTCCCCAGCCTTCCCTCGCTTCTCATTTTTATCTGCCCGACTGACTTCTTTTTTTTCTCCCCTCAGATGGAGACCGATGAATCGGGAGGAGCCGCCTATACCGCCTCCTTCAAGATCGGTGGCGTCTCGGAGGTTAGCGGAGAGCTCTTGTATTGATCTCTCGTATCGTTTGCTGACTCATGCCCATCGCTTTCCAGGGCTCTGCCACCACAACCCCCGGACAGGTCTTTGTCCGCTACTTGCTCGCCGACTCGACGGCGGAGATGTACAACGTGCGCTCTTCTCATACTCTCGCTATCTTCGCATTTTGGTCTGACACCCTCTTCTCTTTGCCACAGATCACGTGGGCCGGTCAGATCGCCGGCTCTGGAGGTGAATACTCCTCCGATGGCACCCTCGAGGGCACGGTCGAGACAGTCACCATGTTTGTCCAATCTTTTTCTCTTCCAATCCCCTCCCTCTCTCTTCCCCGGTCTTTCGTCGCTGATGTCTTTTCCCCTCCTCACGGATAGCACTTGTGACAACGGCCTCTGCAATATTCCGATGCAGGCTCCCTCTTTCGCGCTCGTCTTCCTTACCCAGGACGCCGTCAACGCCGTCTCGGGTGTTATTGAGGCCAAGGTCCCTGGTTTCGACTGGGGATCGGCGACGACATACGCCACGACTTGTGAGTCCTGCCCGAACTCAAGATGTGTTCTTGTCCCTGACAGTTGGCCGGCTTTTCTCACCTACCCAGACCACGCTGGAGGTCAAGGAACTGCCACTGTCGACCAGGTTGTCCTCGCCACCTCCAACGGCCGCGGAGGCAAGGGCACCCCAGACGGTGGTTCGACTTCCAAGGGATCCACTGAGTCCGAAACGGAGTCTCGCAACTCAGCTCCGGCCGGAGTGAGGTTCGCCAGCCTCGCCGTCGTCGGACTCGCCGTGGGAGCGGCCGGGGCGGCGATGCTCTTCGTTTGAGCTCTCTCTCTCTCTCTCTCTCTCTCTCTCTCTCTCTCTCTCTCTCTTTCTTCTGCTCTTGGCTTTCGGTCTGCGTTTCCCCAGTTTTCCCTCCTTCCGTTATGCGCACATTGATATCCACACATCTACGATCGATCTCTCACACACACACACTCTCTCTCTCTCTCTTTCCTTCCTTTCTCTCCCCTTCCCACTCTCCCTCCCTTCCTAAACTGGCCTTGCATTCACCCCCTGACACTGCCCCACCTCCCCTTCTCCCCGGTCCCTGCTCCTCCCTCCCTACGGACTTGCGACCTTCTTTTTCCTTTTTTTTTCTTTTTTTCTTTTACCCTGAATTTGCGCGCGTTGTTTCTCTAGTCTTGCCTATCTTTTCTCGTAGTCTTATCATGGCTCCTCCAACCTTTGCCCGCTCGCTCCGCTCTCCCGATCTCGTCTGGGGAACCTGAGACCCTTCCTTCGTTGTATATCCAGGCACCACCCCTCCAGCCGGGAGAGGTGGGACCTCCTTCCCCTCCCTCCCCGTCCCTTAATCGGACCACTCCTCCTCCCTAAGAGCGCCAGAACGTCAGTAGTGTTGACCCGCCGAAACGGGGACTGCGAGAGCCCCCCCCCCCGAGGAGGGGGGGGGGGGGGAGGGAAGGGGGGCAGAACGCGTGTCACGCACCCTCTCTCCCTCGGGCCATCCATCGCCTCCTCCTCCTGGGCGAGCCGCTTGGCGCGCTCGAACATGGCGTCCATCGACGCCTGCGCGCTCTCCGCCGCGGACTTCTCCCGACGGAACATCTCGGGCTTGGACTTGGCGACCGCTGGGGGCTTGGGCGCCTCGGAGACTGAGGGGTGGGCACCGCGGGCTCGATCAGTCTGCGTCTTCTGGCTGGGAGAGAAAAAGAGAGAGAGAGAGAATCGAAAAGGCAGAAATGGGTCAGCAGTAGGAGCAGCAGCACGTACGAGGCTTCATGTCCTCCGGTCGGAGATCAACGACGTCAGACTGATCCGTCGACCCCTGAAGCCAGGCCGAGGCCGAGACGGAGGGCGGGAGGCGCGTCGGAGGGAAGACGTCGTCTTGAAAGAAGGCGACCTGGAAGGCAAGGGAGGGCACGTTAGCCATATCAAGGGCGGCCAAGGCAAACCCTGCTTATTTTCCCGTTCCCACCTTGTTGCGCGGAATCTGTACCGGCACGGCTCGTCAACAGGAGTGGGCGGTTTACGGACTGGACATGACGACGGACCTTGAACGAAATCTCTTCGATCGTCTTCTGCGTTAGCCGATAGCCCTTCATGATCTCGACCGCGCGAACGTTGACGGTCGTCTTTGGGAGGAATGCGATACCGAGGGAAAGGGCGCCTGGGGATGACAAGAAAGGATCAGCGGCCCTGACTCACTCACCGAAGACGTGGCTTCCCACTGACCGGCAAACTGAGGCAGCCGCGTGAAAGGCGCCTTGGCGTCAAGGTTCACGTCAAAGCCCGAGATGGTGCGCTCGCCCTTGCCCCAGAGGAAAAGAATAGACGTGTCCCGATCAAAGACAGGGAACAACACCGAGGGCGAGACCTCCATGGTGAGCGTCGACTTGCGCTCGATCGTCAAGTCGGTCCCGATCTCGTGGAGGACAAGCTCGCGCTGAGAGCCCGAACCGAAGCCGACTGTGACGAGATGCGAGTCGTCGAGCCAGGCCAGTTGGAAGCTACGCGGGCTGACGTGCGCCGGACCGGTCGTCGACGAGACAGCGGCGGATGTGGCCGGCTGAACAGGGACAACGCGAATCCGACGATCCTTACACGCGATGGCGAGGGACGAGCCCGAGGGGCTCCAAGCCGCGGTGAAGACCTGCTCAAGAAAGAGATAGACGTCGAGGTCAGGCTTGCTCGCGAGCGATCACCGATAACAAATGGGAACGCACTCCGCCACCATCGACCTTGATCGGTTGTTGAGCCTCGCCGGTGGCGGTGTTGATGATGCGCACATAGCCCTCGCCCAGGTCGTTGGAGAGCACGGCAAGGATATCACGTGCCACAGGGTTGTAAGCGAGCTTGGCGATCTTATCGAGACCCTTGGCTAATCATGCCGGGGGGGAATACAACTGTCGGTATGGGTTATCTCAACGATCGGCAGCACGGCGGACCACCAACCATGGATGATCTTCTCAGCCTCTCCTACCAGACCCTCGATGCCGCCCTTCGGGATGCTCCAGACCTTCACCAGGCCGTCCTCGCCCGCCGTAGAGATCCGGGTCTCTCCGTTAGAGCTAACAGTCGGATCGACGACAAAGTCGACGATCTCGCTCCCATTACCGAGGCATGGGAAGTCCGGCTGGAGCGGAAGTCTGCCCCTCTTCTCAACAGAGTGAACGGCAAGACGACCCCCAGGCCCGGAGATGGGGAAGAATAGGAAGTCCAAAGACGCTTGGAGGAGGAGGGCGTCCGGTGGGTGCGAGGTCGATAGGCAAGAGAGGTTGTCATACGCCGGGAGGAGAGGCGATGAGCCGGAGAGGAAATTCCGCGACCAACGGGGAGCAGGCGCTGATGGTTTCGTGGCAGGAGAACGCGCGGGCACAGGCGTGACGGAGGGTTTGGCAGATGCCGCAGACGCGGATGCAGGCATAAGCTCGGGCTTAACGACAGCGGGAGTGGGGTTAGGCATAGTCAGAGGAACCGGCGCCGCCTTGGGCGTGGAGACCAGCGCCTCAAGCGGCTTCGAAGTCTCCGTCAGTGTCTTCTTCGAGGATAGCGTCGCTGCATCCACGGCAGAGGCCGAAAATGGAGCTGGGGAGACCAAGGAGGCTGCCGCAGCAGCAGCTGGAGGCAACGCGGAGATCGGCTTGGGATGTTCGACGACCGGAGCAGATGAAACCTCCTTAGTGGTCCGAGCAGGCGACAATGGTTCCGGGATAGCCGGGGCGGCTGAGATCTCGGACGGAGGAGAGGGAGACTCGAGTGGCTTTACAGGCTGTGAGCTGGCAGTGAGCTGTCGCGGATTCGCGGGTGCCTGGGCGGCCGGCTCTTTCGCAGGGTCCGCCTCGGGACCAGGGGCAGGAGCCGCGGCGGGAGCTGAGGGCGGGCCGGCTGTCCTATTCTTCCTCTTCGATGGGTCGAGATTGAGAAGGTCCGGGACGGCGTCTCCGCCATCAAGCCACTGCTGTGCTGACTGAGCGGGCTCTATCTCAAAGGAATGTCAGATGCTGAGCTGGGTTCGCTATCAGGCGATGTTCATTCACCTGGTGCGCGGACGTGAGGAAAGAGCTCCGGAGCATAATCGATGTAGTGCTAAGCATGAGCACGCGTCGCTTCAGCACAGGACCAAGGACTACAGTGGGGCAGTTGCGTCTCGTTTTACAAACCCGCTTCGGCACCCGAACTGGGACAGGGAGAATCTCCTGACCCTTGCCAACGACGAGGAGTCGGTTGATCTCGGCAGCCATCACATCGAGCCGTGTCGGAGGCGTCAAGGCAACAGCCGCGATGGCGAAAGGGAGAATGACCGCGCCTGTGGCAAGCGAGTATTCAGCGAGTGTTGATACAAAGCAGAAGGAAAGGCGGCGGACTTACCGATGGAAAACGTGTTGGAGGCCGAGACCTCGGTGTATCTAAGTGTCATCTCGCCCTTGCCGGAGAGGTAAACGATCCGACGCTCGTTGTCGACAAGCGGGATAAGAGGCGCCGTCTCAAAGTCGAACGTCTGGCCCGCGAGTGGCGCGTCGAGCTTGACCGGGTCAAAGAGGGCGAGAATGCGTTCCCGGGACTTGGAGAAACCCGTGACGAGGAACTTGTCCGTGAATGCCTCGATATGCGCTTGCTTGAGCCCGTTGAGGACGGCCGCAGCGGAGACAGTAGCGGTGAGGCCTTTGCGAGGCTCCCAGACACCGAGCTTGCCGTCCTTGCCTATGGCGCCGACGAGACGACCGTCAAAGCTCCAGCAAATCGACCAGAGACCCTTCGACGAGAACGGCTCCAGCACGAGCGCGGGCTCATGATTCGACGACGAGACATCCCAGATGGAGACAGACGTTGCGGTTGACGAGAGCAGGATCGAGGGCGTCGTCGGATGGAAGGCGAGAGACGTCACGGCGGACGTCGATGGAAGCGTGATGACCGAAGAGGGAGAGAAAGGCGCTGACTCGCTAGACGCCGGCAGTGACCAGAGCTTAATCTGGGCAGCAAGCGATAAATCACCCAGTCGCGTGATCAGTCCATGTCAGATCGCGAGAGATTCCCAGGGATGATGCTCACTCCTCCCTGGCCGCCGACGGCGACGACGCCCTCCCTGCTGACGGCGAGGGAAAGGATGCGACCTCCGAGGGCGTTCCACTCGCCACCGCTCTTGTCCTCGACCGTCTTGCCGACACTCTCCCATCGGACGGCGATGAGGCCGCCGACAGACTGGCTGGAGGCGATGATCCAGTCGTCCGATGCGGCCACGAGCGCAGTGTCGGCAGAGAGTGGAAGGGCTTGGTACCAAAGGCTCTTGTCCGTCGGCGCCGCGGGGAGGGCATTCTTGAACGGAGAGACGATGAACCGTGAAGGGGGCATCGTGAAAGGGGGCGGAGTGAGGCGAGATGGAGGTAGTGGGAGAGAGGGAAGCTGGACGAGATGCGCACGCTCTGACCTTCCCTTGTCGGGCCGCGTCCGTCAAGGCTCGGACCGGCACACGTCCGCTTAACGACCAAAAATCAATTGTTTTCGAGTTTCGAGAAAAGCGTATCAAATTGGCATTTATTCGGCCCGCGCCTTCCCCTTTCCCTTGTACGACGAGAGCGAGGCCGGCGGCTCGGCCTCAAGCACCCCACCGACGTACGACCCGTTCACAAGTTCCTCCTGAGCCTGAGCCTGAGCCTGAGCCGGCGCCGACTTCGTCTTGGGCTTCTGTTGGAACTGGCTCTGGATCTTGCGGTAGTGCTCCAACTCGGCAGCGCTCACACTCGGCACGAGCGTATCGAGCGCGCGACCAAAATCGTCCGCGCCGACGAGGACGGCCATCTCGTCAGCGGTCGCGAGCTCAGAAAGGTAGTACGGCGGAGTGAGAGGATACGGATGCACGTTATTGCGCGGCGGAGGCTGTGCGTTCAGCTCGGCTGGAGAACAATGTCGGATGTCAGTCACTGTAACTAGGACAGGAAGATCAAGAGAGAGTCCCACCTATCCGGGCATCGATCTCCGCGGCCTTGCGCGACATGGCGTTGAGCATCGCGTCCGAGCAGAGGGCGTACAGGTCGGCTCCCGTGTAATGGAACGGGCATCGCTCAGCAACGTCGGCAAGGCTTAGATTCGGGTTGAGCTTGAACTTGCGCGTAAGCGCCTCAAGGATTGTCCGTTGGGCCTCATGAGTCTCGCTGAGGCCCAAGTATAGCATGCGGTCAAACCTGAGGAGAAGGAAGAGGGAGTAACGATCAGCATGAAAGTTCCAAGCTTCTTGTCGAGAGTGCCAGACACACCTTCCAGGCCTAAGAAGCGCCGGGTCGAGCAAGTCTGGCCGGTTGGTTGCGCCAATGACAAAGACATCCGCCGAGCCCTTGCCCTCGCTATCAGACATGCCGTCGAGCTCCGCGAGCAGCTGGCTGACGATCCGGTCCATGACTCCTCCGGAGTCGCCCTGATTTCCACGCTTTGGGGCCACCGAGTCGAGCTCATCGAAAAAGATGACACATGGCTTGGCATCACGAGCCCGCTGGAACACACGTCTGACGTTGGCCTCGGATTCTCCTATGTACATGTTGAGGAGCTCGGGGCCCTTGACGGAAAAGAAGTTAAGGGAGCACGAAGTGGCGACCTGCCAATGAGAAGGGCATCTTCAGATTGAGCTCTCGCCCGGATGACCCAGGGGATTATCACTCACGGCTTTGGCAAGCAGCGTCTTTCCAGTGCCCGGAGGTCCATAGAGAAGAATACCTGCATGACCGTGGTCAGCGCCCAAGCTCTCTGGTATGCTGGCAGAGCCATTGACTCACCGCTCCGCTTCTTGAGCCCCTTCGCGAACAGCTCCGGCCGACTCAGCGGGAGCTCGATGGTGTCGAGGATGTCTGTCTTGACGCTTGCAAGTCCACCGACGTCATCCCATGTAACGTTCGGGATCTTGGGCGCTCCGATACTCTCCGAGTACGCTGAGCGCGCCGTCTCGAGGGCGCGCGAAAAGTCGGCCGCAGTAAGGGCCACGCCGGAATAGGCGAAAGATACAAGAGAGAGGTCCGAGACGAGGCTGTGAACAATGTCAGATTGAAGTCTTCTTTCGTGAACAAAGCAAAACTCACGCGGAAGCCTGAACTCGGCGGATCGCAGCGCCCTTAGCACGTTCTACGAGCGAGACGAGATTGTCGGCGACGAGCGCGGCCGTCTGGACGGCGATCGCCTTAACATCAACATCGGAGGCCAGGACAGTGTCCGAGAGAACGTTTTGGAGAATCTCAAGCCGAGCGGTCTCATCGGGCGCCTGATAAGGGGGAGAGCTGGCCATCAGCTGGGATCCTAGAGAGGCATGACGGACGAGGAGAGAATTTCGTACCTCAATGGAAAGCTCTTGCTTGAAGCAGGCGAGAATGCCAAGTGGGACACGGTCTGGGTCTGACGTGGTGCCAGCAACGATGACCGGATAGCCCGACGCCTTCCAGGTCTCGCTGAGACTCTCGATGCATTCCCGCAGGACACCAGCGATTTGAGGTTCTATTGAGGCGAGGGAACTCTGTCAGTGAAGGTGATTTCTCAGGCTACCCACGAAAATGACTTACCCTTGCCTGTCTCAAGGACCTGTCCCTTCCTCGCGAGCGCCTCTACGTGTCTCAGCAAGAGCACGCACGGTGAGCAGCCCGCGGCACGCTCAAACCTCGCTCTCAGAACACCCTCCGTCTTGGCGTCCGTCTCGCCTGCAATGTCGAAGCAGTTGACCTCCATAACGCCGAGGCCGAGCCGGCCGGCAACGCTGCGAGCGAGCGTTCGCTTGCCAGACCCACGTGCGCCCTTGAGGAGGAAGGAAGCTTGGAGGTCGAAGGCAGCCATGCCTGGCGCGAGAGAAGAAGTGATGATGTCCCGGAGGGTGGCGCCAGGGGAGGCAGAGGTGTTCGCCTTGCTGTTTAAAGGCGATGGCAGAAGCGCTAAAGTCGAAGTAGCTATCAGCGACTTTGCACCGCTGAGACTGGGTACCTCTTCAGGAGACTCACAAATTCCGACCCAGGACGGGAACGAGCCTCCGACGCCCGGCCCGTGTTTCAGGCCCGCCTGGACAAGCGTCGTCGAGGCCGGGTCAATGTAGCAGCCAAAGTCTCCACGCGCTGCCCGGACGTCCCACGAATCCGGCTTGGACCGATTACTATTTATCACATTTGGCGGCGGAAGTTCGATGTGTGAGACGACGAAGAAGACGGCGGTCGTCGGTCGGACAAGCGACGGGGCTGGAGGCTCGAAGGAAACGTCATTCTGCACGTCGCTCTCGTCTACAAACTCGTCGACGCCAACACCGAGGAGGTCGCCGACCTTGAGGCCACCTCGGAAGCCCTCAAGGTATCGTCTGAGAGCGTGGAGGACGCTGCTCTGGACGAGCTTGCTCGTTGCAGCGGGTGAGGCGAGCCGGGCAAGCGTCACGGAGGTGGCCGTCGGGAGAGGCGCGACGGAAGACGGCGGGAAGGGGGTGGGCAGAATCTTAAGAGTAGATGGAGAAGTGAGTGGGGAAATGTTGTGATGAAGGAGAGGAGGAATATGGAGCCTGAGAGATGAACAGTCAGGACATCGAGCGGTGGCATCTCGAAGCGAAGAGTCGGGAACGGACAGATTGTTCGGTTGAGACGCGACGTGTGGCACACTGGGGTCATCAAGCGCGTAGAGCTTGACGAGCCGCCAGTCCGAGTGCTCGGCAGCATCCTCCGCGGCAGTTATGGCAACCTGAGACAGGAGGCCATGTCAACATTCATCGAAACTGACCGGCAGCGAAATGTGTGACCTCACCCAGTCCCCATCGAACGCGCCGATCTCGCCGAGCCCCTTAGGACGCGTCCACGCGACCATCTCCATGTCTACAGACCGGATCAGACCACTGTCTACCTTACCGTTGGTAGAAGGCGGTGGAGGAGGGAGCGAGAGGGGTCGATCGAGTGTCGTTGGCATGAAGTTGAAGGCGACGCTTGTCGAAGGCGTCGAGGCCGTCGGTAGCGCGGACCCGGACGGCGGCAAGAGAGCCGTCTGAAGGAAGGACGCTGAGATCTCAAAGTCGAATTCCTCCGAGTCCGAGTCGTCCCCCGAGTCGGATGAGGGATGATGTGAGGAGGCGAAAGCAGCGTTTCCCGGTGGCTGAATCGTCCGGTCAGAAGATGAGGACGACGAGGCGTGAGAGAGCGACGACACTGGCCGCTGGACCGGTTCCTCGGTCGGCTGACCGTATCCATTGGCTGCTGCTCCTCTGTCTTCAGTGTCAAGGCCGAGCGATCCGAGGATGACCTCTGTTGGTGAAGCACCCTGGTCCTGGTCGGCATCATCGTCGTCGTCCTCGGGTACGTACCGGCCGCCAAGACTGGGCTCGGTCAAGACGACGCGGTATGCCCAGAGCCTCCCGTCACCGCTACCGCAATATGTGCTGCTGCTGTTACTTACAGTCGAGAACGAGTCTGGCGTAGTGAGGACGTCGCCTGATCGGAGTACACCCCGGGCGGCGAGGAGGTTGAGAATGTCGTCCGGGTTGGCCTTGGCGGCGGCGGCCGAACGGGCGGATAGCGGTTCAAGGTAGACGGAACTGAGACGAGGAAGGGCCGGTGGTGGGAGATGGGAGCAGGGTGGGGGGAAGTAGAGGCTCATCTTGGAGCCAGTAACGAGGTCAAGGTGGTTTGGATGGAGACGGCACGCGCTGTGACAGGCCAACCCCAACCGGGCGGGCAAAGGCGTTCAACTGACCCGAACACCCGGGACTTTCCGCGAGCCGGCTTCAAAGGTCGCCGGAGAAGGACATCGCAGTGTATCGAGTTTTACTCTGGGTGAGGGGAGGGCCTGGGACCGCTTCAACAGGAGGCGACAATTGATGATTGGCTTGCTCTGAAAACTGGACTAAGCGCGCGATGAGCTGACTGCAGTGCTGCGCGCGGATGTTTCTAACTGGCCCAGCCAGGCAAATTACGAGGATATCAAGAGCAGGGCAATGTATAAAGAGAGCCTTGGCGGCCCTCCTCGACTGTGAAACGGCCACTCGCGCGTGTCTCTATGTAATTCAGGAGAACAAGAGCGCATAAGGCCCGACGCCTCGCTTTCTGGAGGTCAAGCCTCTTGGAGCTGCTGCTTGCCGCTTCTTCCCGCTGGACCACCACTCGCTCCTGCATTCACGCGCTTCACGGTCCACCTCGCCGCCCTCTCTCCCTCATGCTTTCATGCCGGCCCTCTCCAACATCGCCCTATTGACGTCGACGCGGACTCGCTCATCATACCTCTCTCTCGTCGCGCAATGATGACCGTGGTCCTCAGCTGCCTTGCAACAATTTTATTGAATGTGCAGCTTGCGAGATGGAATAACTGACGTCATGCAGATCAGGATCTGCTGTGAAGGTTCTCGGAGAGACAAGTGGGAGATAGTACCTTCAACTCGCGTGTTCTTTCTGACCCAAAACCCAATCCCCAGCAGCCACGAGAATCTAGGGAGAAGACATGTGTATAAAGAGAAAATCACGAAAATCGATGTGACTTTTTCACTGCATAACGGGAAAGCGTGCATCTGTCTAGCTAGATCCGACCCACGTATCGACCAACTCCAGCGTCCCATCAACTCCCCCCTCCCCCGTCGCCTCCTCCCCCTCCACGAGCGTCGTCCATCGACAGCGTGTCCCTCTCCCCTAACAGGGCCACTACGCTGTTTCAGGACGACGTAACACCCGCGTCATCCAAACGTAGGCTTCTCCTCTTGGTCGGCAGTCATGGACTTAGGGAGATCCGAGGGCGGCTTGACCGAGGCGAGCTCCTTGTTCATCAGGCGACGGGAGAGCTTCCACAACTCGGTTATGGTGCTGTTGAAAAGACAGTTATGTTCAGTGGCTCATTAAGTATGGGGTCAAAACACAGATAGCTCTCACAGGTAAATGAGAACCGCGGCGACGATGAGTCCCCACTCCCATCCCTGGGATAGATCAGACTCGTCAGAATTTTGAATGATATGCTGCGAAGAAGAACTCACGATGGAGACCACCTGGAAGACGTAGTCGTTGATGACGGGGATATATACTGTGTGACGACAGTCAATCAGCGGCCGCGCGGGGAGAGCGCACTGAGCTGGACGGCGCGACGTACTGATCGGGAAAACGGAAAGCGCGCAGATTCCCGCCGACCAAACAAGGACCTTATTGTCGAAGAGCTTGATCTGGAAGATTCCGCGCTCGAGGTGCTTGCATTCTGGTGGATGGGAAAGAAAAGGGGGGAAAGGGATCAGTCGACCGGGTTTCGAGGCGGAATACTGTACAACGAGTCTCTAAGCACCCCAGGCATGAATCATAAGCACACAAATGAGTGTAGCGGTGGTCGTAGCGCGTCCACGATAGACGTTTTCACATGAAGCTGAATATCCTTCGTTGCAGTTATTGCCAAGGTCACCACGACCGCCGACGACAGAGGAGCCGTAAACGACGATGGCAAACTGAAGCGAACGAGAGAAGCTCAGTGAATGTTTGCATGACGCACATTCCCATTCAGTATGGTCTTAACTCACATTAGAGATAGCCAGACCTCCGATGAGGAAACCGTAGAAGAAGAGGTCCATCCTGAGAGGTAGGAGGGTGGCGGGACGGGAGGTTAGCTATGTGCACCCCCCTGAACTATGCCGGACCAGACTCACCACCAGTGGCGGGTAAAGATCGTGCGGTAAGCTCCAGGGGTCTTGATCATAGCCTGGAAAGCGTAGAAAAAAGTTGTCAGCATTCGTTCGACCGAAGCGCGAGATGTCAAGAAAAACAGCGGATCTGGACTAACGTCCCACTGAGTCGCCTCGAGACCAAGCGCAAGAGCGGGAGGACCGGCAGCAATTGTGTTGATAAAGAGAGCCGAGACGGGGCTGATAGGATAGACGGAGTTGTCGAACTGATCCTTGAAGGAGAGACCAAGGACTGCGAGAGGAATTAACAGGTCAGCACAGATATTGCACACATTCACGCTGCAAGCTGCATCATCATCAATGCACCTTGTTTCACTCTTCCTTCCTATACCACTCTCTTACGGATGAACTTACGTAGAACGACAACCTCGGCAATGTTGCCCGTGAGCAGGTAGAGGAGAAACTTGCTGAGGTTGGAGAGAACACCGCGTCCTTTTTTAACAGCACGCGTAATGGTGGCAAAGTTGTCATCGGCGAGGACGATGTCGGCGGCACCCTTGGCCACGTCTGATCCGTTCTGACCCATGGCGAACCCAATGTCCGCACGCTTGAGGGCCGGACAGTCATTGACTCCGTCGCCGGTCATGATGGTCGTGCACTGCATGCCAAACTTGCGGCGGCGGTGGATAGCCTCAACCATGCGGACCTTGGTCTCAGGGGAGCACCGGGCGACGACGAGGGGAAGCTCGGGGAGGGCGTCGATCTCGTCCTCAGAGAGCTTAATGGCAAAAGACTCAGTATCGCATCGCAGAGGCCTCAGGA
Source organism: Tausonia pullulans (assembly GCA_951802195.1). Taxonomy (NCBI): domain Eukaryota; kingdom Fungi; phylum Basidiomycota; class Tremellomycetes; order Cystofilobasidiales; family Mrakiaceae; genus Tausonia; species Tausonia pullulans. Next base: position 525,658 of record OX637623.1, on the reverse strand, counting down.
TCAGTCAAGAACGCACCGCATCAAACTGCTGTCCAGTCATGACCGAGCCCGCAGGCGAGTTCTCGTCGATGATGCCCACAGACTTGGAGATGGCGGCGGCGGTGGCCGGGTCTACGAGGGAGGGGATAGCAAGGTCAGCGTTGTCAGGGTTGACCTGATAGCGCTTTCGCCACTTACGGTCTCCGGTAAGCATTCGAGGGGTAATTCCAGCAAGCTTGCATTCAAGGACGGCACCGCGAGACTGAGGACGGGGAGGGTCGTAAATCTGAAGAAGGGAAGGTCAGGACTACGAAAAATTCCCGATCGTTTGGTTGTCGGACTGACTCCGATGAGTCCGAGGAAGCTAAGGCCATTTTCGAGATCGTCGCGGTTCATTCCTCTGAGCTCGGCCTCGCGAGACGTGGGCTCGAGCCGAGCGGACAGGCAAAGAACACGGAGACCCTCAGCAGCAAGAGCGTCCATCCGAGTGATGATCTTAGTACGAGCATCCTCATTGAGTTTGATCTTGTTGTCGCCGAGGCCAACGAACGAGCAGCGGTCAAGGACGCGCTCGACGGCACCCTTCATGAAGACGACAAGATCGGCGTCTGGCTTTGACGATGTGTTGTACTTCCAAACGGTTGACATACGCTTAACGTTACTGTCGAATGGGTGCTCGATGATGAGCTCGTACGAGCCCTCAAGAGGAACCTTGACCCGCTCTGAGCGGTTTGTCTGGACGCGCGTGACATCGGTGTGGGCGGAAGCGACATCGGCTGCGTTGACCTGCTTGCGGACGTGAGTGAGGTTGGGCTTTCCGTGGCCGAGCTTGTGAGCGAAGACTGCAGGGACGTATTAGCAACCGGCGATAGAGCTTTACAGGATATTAAGGTGCTACGAACCCTGAAGAGCAATTTCGGTGGCATCACCGCTAGCCTCCCAGCGATCATCATCGCCCTTGTGAATGGTAGCCATATTGCAAAGCGAGGCACAGAGGACGAGGTCCCTGAGGGATTTCTCCATCTGCGAAGGCTGAATGATATCCTCCGAGTCAAGATTGTCGTCCGAGTCGTCCGGGTTGAGTCCGTTGGTTCCGGTCGCGAAGGCGCGGACGATTCCACGAGGGAAAAACGGACTGCGAAAGGGGCGTTGAAAGGGCCATCGTTAGACGGTTTGATGGGGGGAGAGGGTCGACGGTCGACTCAACTCTGAGCCGGACTCCGCCGTGTACGCCTGGCCGTTGACAAGATCGATGCTCGCCGGAGTATCGTCGTCGGGGAAGGCGGTCGAGGTCGGAAGCCAGGCCTTTTTGACGACCATCTTGCCGACGGTGATGGTGCCAGTCTTATCGGAGCAAATGTCGGTGACGATTGAGAGCGCTTCAATGGCGTCCATGCGGCTGAACGGGGGTTTGTCATAACGATGGCTGAAGAATAGTCCCAGGATATGCGCATCACTCACCGGACAAGGGCATTCTTACGAGCGAGCTCCCGGGATCCGGTGGCGAGGGTGAGCGAGACAACGGCGATGAGCGATGCGGGGAGGATCGAGACCGCCGTGGCGACAGCGTAGGTAGCGAGCGACATGGGGACGTTCTTGAACCCCGTCGATGCGACGACGACAAGGGCGAGGAGGAGCGCGACACCGAGCAATATATAGGCGAGGCTGTTGAGCCTGTAAAGCGAACAATCAGGTTAATGATCCTCGCTAGACGGCTTGCACGTCACCCTGACCACTACTTACTTGACCTGGAGCGGCGTGGTACCAGCGACGCCCATGGCAACCTTGATTTTCCACCACGTAGCCCTCCATCCAGTCTCCTTGATGATTTCCTTGCGATCCATGGCCTCAGCAATTTTACCGAGCTCGGTACTCATTCCGGTAGCGACAACGAGGCAGCGTCCGCGACCCTTCGTGACCTGCGAACCGGAGAAGACCATGTTTTTCTTGTCACCGACGGGGCAGTCGACCTCGGTGAGGGTATCCGTCTTCTTGGAAACGGGGAGAGACTGCCAGATGGCTTCGGATAAGCTGATATCATTTATGAAAACCTGCGGCACCCGGTCAACATACCTCTCCAGTCAGGAGGGCCTCGTCGGTCTCGAGCGAGGAGCAGAAGCCAGGAATGACACGAGCATCTGCAGGGACGACGTCTCCGTTAGTGAGGACGATGATGTCTCCGCTTTGAGGAAGCCATTAGCAACAGAATCTCCTGATTCGCCTCTAGCTGGAGAATACTCACGGAACGACCTCCTCGACCTGGATCGTCTTTGTCTGCCCCTCTCCGCTTGATCCGGCGGCGTAACGAATTACAGTAGCAGTGGGCTGATAAGGCGAAGAGGCACCTGGTCAGCGAAGGAACCACACTTGCAAGGAAAATTAGGGCCACCGCCGCAGGCCCGACGACTGATGAACTTACAGAACCGACGGAGGCGAGGGCAGCCACAGTCTTCTCTGCCTTCCATTCCTGACTGAAGCCGACCGAGACGTTGAGGATGACGAGGGCAGCGATGACGGCGGCCTAGCGAGAGAAAGGAAAGAACGTGCAAAAGTCGGGGTGGCATCAGACAGAACCACGACCGGGCGTCTCCTGTCAGATGTACGTTCGCTCGACGGCGCTGTTCGAAGGGAAGTTTACCTCGATCCAGTCTTGCGTGCCGAAAGAGACAATCATCGACGCCAGAAGGACGATGGTCATGGCGTTGGCGATCTGGCGACCGAGGAGCTTCCAGGGCTGACGTTAAGAATCAAAAGAAGATGTGGATCAGCCTTAGCTCACGATATACATGATCCATGCCGCAGCTCCGAGGCAATACGGCCGTTGGCTCACCGAGGGCTTTGGAGGAGGCTTGATCTGGTTAGGACCGTAGGTGCTCTGGAGGCCGGCGATCTTGTCCTCGCTCAGACCAAACTTGATGTCCGAGGCGAGATCCTTGACGAGATCCTCGCTCTCGGTCGTGTGGGCCGGCCCAGAAAGAGGGGGTGGAGGGGCAACAAAGACTTCCTTCTTGGCCATCGGATGGGGAGAAGCAGAGCTAGACTGGGTGGATATGACGAGGAGGGTTGCAGACAACAGGGAGAAGGGCGAGCGCCAGGTGGAGGAGAGCAAGTGAGAGAGCGTTGCAGACCAAAAGAAAGCCTTGTGCTTGCCAAATCAAGAATCATGGAGACAGAAACGATAGACTGAGAATGCCAAGGCGCCCAGCGATGTCGAGTTCCAATGTAGCTTGAACGTGTCAAAACCGGACATCGGTTTGACCGCTATTCTCCCCGGCTGACTTGCAGTAAGAGCGCTCCTTGCTCTTATGTGACAAGGTGCCGGTTTGTCTCTTTCTCCCAGATGGACCCATCTGCCATATCAGCTTACTGAGGACTTCCAAGTAACACAACATCTGGCCAGCGGTCCCCAGCCAACTCATAGCCTTCTCCTCTCTGACTGGCTTCCAGGCGAACGCTCCTGCAAGCTTGGCTCGTCCTAGTCGCCCGCCAAGCCACTTTGGGGAATGTCCTTCGTCGCCTTGGCGGTCCATTTCAAGCGACGGCGCATTCCAAATAGGAGTATTCTGAATCCTTGAAGCGTGCCTACACGTGCTTGAAGAGAGTTGTGTGATGATAAAAATCGTCACACTGGCGGCCGAGGTGAGGATCAGGAAGCGGGCCAATCATAATGGGCTAATCTCCGCCTAACCCCACAGCTCAACGTCGGAGGCTGGAACAGCTGTGGCAAGAGTGGGAAGCAGCGTTATTTCGCGGCGTATGGAGGGGCAATTGTAGGCGGTGATCTGCAAGGGATCGTGACGAACACGGCGGCTGCGCCTATACTGCACGATCAAGACAACCCTGCAGAGACACAACGAGTTTTCAGTAGAATGTGTGTCTATCACTAGAGAGTCAAGAAGGAGGAGTGATTCCAAGTTGAAAGAAATCAATTCATGGCGATCGCTGCTGCTATCTGCCTCTTGTGCAACGCGTCGTTTTGCTATCGCTCTCCCGGCGCGCGCTCGCTATTCGGAGCCTCGACCCGAGAGAGCGTGAAAGGCTCGGTTGGTCGCGCCCAACAACCACCACCGACCCACCCAAACCCCATCGGATCTCCCACCCACCACCTCACCCTGCCCCCCCTCCTCATCCAGTGACCTCCTCAGACCCCTCCAGAACACCATGTTCCGTTCTCCCTTGCCGGCCTCGCCCCACGATGAGCCGGCGGCGAGCAGGGAAAGCCAGCGGTGCCGTCAGCACGGACCCGCCGCCCGCCCGTTGACAGTGAGCTCAGGCTCGCCAGGCCTTGGGAGACGGATCGAGCGTAAGTACCATATCATGAAGGTTGTGCGGATTGGCTGAGAGCGGGAAGGTGGGCCGGCGAGGACGGCCAGGTGGACCGGTGGGGACCGTCGTCTGCGTGGTGGTGGAGGCTGGAGCGGTGGGGAGGGACGATGACTCGCGCTCCTCGTCATCGTCTCTCGTAGAGCAATAGAGTCTGAAATGAGGAGATGGATCAGTCCCTAGGCTGGGTACTCGAGGATACTGTTTCCATCTCCCACCGGACGATGACCCGGCTCGTGAGCTGATTCCCCCTCTCCCGCTTCCCTCCCCTCTCCAGCCACGCAAGCATCACAACCGTGAGTGCCTGTCTGCCCTTCCCCCCCCCCCTCTCCCGATAGCACGAGAGCACGGTCTCATCGCAACTTCCCTGGCTTCAGATCGAACTCGTCCTTCTCGCACCTAGCCTCACTCTCGTCCGCTCTCTCTACCCGGCTCTCCCTCTACGCCGTTAACGCGTCGTCGTCGTCGTCGCCCTCCATCCCCACCGCCGGCGTTAACGCTGATCCGCTTCGGCCTGATCCGGCGGTGGGGGACGCGCCGCGGCTGGCCAACTCCGCCATTACCTGGTCGGCTTTTGATACCCTCAAGATCCCGACGACGCGATCTTCACCCCGGGCATCTGCCGCCCAGAGGTACGTCCCCTCTGTCCGTGGGCGCGCTTGTCGCGCCTTCGCGGTCATTGGTGGGGGCTCGCGCGTGTGCGCGTACCTTGCGCCGATGGCCTGTCGTTTCAGGAGCGCCGCCCGTCCCGCGCGTCTACCCACCACCCGAGCTGACGACGAGACTCTCCCGGGCCGAACAGCGTTCTTCTCGTTGCTCAGCACAACTCTCTCTCCGTCTGGCTCGCGCCCTTGACATCCGAAGAACCACTCTCGGAGATCATCCGACTCACCGGCGACAACCGACCAGAGTGGGGAGGGTCCCGGCGGCTGGTGGGCGCCAAGATCCTGGCCGACTCTGGAGCGCTATCATCTCGACTGGCCGTCCTGTACATGCCAGTTTTCTTAATTCCCCAGACTCGAGGCTGATGAGAGCGTGTTACTCTCAGGATCGCGCATGAGGACCAGGACCACCTACGAACAACTGTTGCGGTATACTCGCTTCACAATCTAGAGCTTGTTTCCTCGACAACTGTGTCTGGACGAGGAACTGAGATCCAGGCATCGGGGAAGGCTATCGCGGTCGTGAGTCCTTCGCCCTGCTTCTCACTAGACGCCAGCCCCTTCCGGATCTGAATTCTCTGCTGTTTTGGACGCATCGCCAGGGTACATGCGATCCCAGACAGATTCACATCTTGTCTCCTATGACGCTCTCCCCAATCCACCCCCCTCTCACGACGCTTGCGCCTCACCCAACGTCCAACAAACCAGTCTTCACTCTATCGCACCGACTCCTGGCGTATGCTTCCGACGTGCCTCCACACAAGGGATCCCCCTCGCTTATTCGAGCGTCCGGCTCCTCGTCGCATTCTGGCGAGGCGTCCTTGGCTCGGGGGTCGGGCTCGTTTTCCCCAGGCAAGGTATTCGGTACGCTCGGTAGCTACATTGCTGATGCAGGCGCTCAAGGCCTCGCACGTTCCGTCCCGCCCGGCTCTGCCCGGTCCAAGCTCTCTCCTGGGGGAGGACAAGCAACCACCGGTCCCGGTCTCGCCGCCGTTAGCCTGGACGGTGTCAAGCGGATCGGCCGCTTCGCCGCTGGCTTCGCCTTCAGCCCGACGAACGGAGGAAACAACAGCGATGGGCGTCTCGAGGAGGAGATTGAAGAAGGCCTTGAGAATGTCGAGGACTCAGCGGAATCGACGGACTCGGCATACTCGCGTCCGTCGCCTGATGCCCCAACGCAGGCGAGACCAATCCCTTCGTCAGCGCGCCGGTCATCATCGTCCGCTTTTCCAGCAATCTCGACTCCATTCGGGTCCTCTGGCTCGCGGTCAGGCATGCTGTCTGTCCGACAGCACTCTGTTGTCATCTTGGATGTCCTCTCGACCCACCCCATAGCCCACTTTTATCTTCGGCGGTCGCCATCGCCGGCCTCTCCGGAGCCTATCAATCACCTCTCCCTTTCTCCATCGGCGTCCCAGCTTCTTATATCCCAGTCACCTTCTCATAACTTTCATATCATTGAAATCCGCCCGGCGGCTCGTGGTGGATCTGCCAGTGGCCCCCGGATCTCGGAGGTCCGCGAACGATACATCTTGAACCGCGGTGCCACAAGCGGGGTGGCGGAGCATGTCGTATGGGAGCGTCAGGAGCGCTACGTCGGCATAGGATCCGGACGAGGAACCAAACGTCAGTTCAGTGTGACTAGGTCGCGATATCCCCCAGCCTGATGCAGCTCCTTCTTCAGACGTCTACGCCATCAACCCCCTCGGTGGCTTGCCCGCAAGGCACCTGCAGGGCAAGGTGCTCAATCCTCGACAGCCTGTAAGTCCCTGCCTCATCCACGGCTTATTGCATTATCTTTACTCATATCCGCTCTTCTCACGAAAGGCCCCACTCTCTCTCCACCTGAAGCCCATCGCGCGTCTTCGTCCGGACGCATTGCAGGATACTGGTCAGAGCCGTTCAGTATCGGTCACGAGCGAGGCGATAAACACTCCGGATGAGGCGGCCCTCCAAACTTCTTCCGCTCCGCGCCTCTCGCAGGCAAACTCCGTCTCGACAGGAACGGCGCTGGCTTCTTCAGTCTTTGCCTTCCTTGCGGGCCCCATCACGCCATCCTCCTCGCGCCCATCCTCACATGGAGGCGGCGAAGGCGATGCTGCTCCAGGCACGACTGCGCAGGACATTCTGCTCTTCGACCCCTCAAAGATGGTCCTCGTTCTCAACCGATGCATTCTGGCAGATGAGTCTGTTACCTCGCAGAACCACCTGCCTTCGTCCGCGGCCGTCTCTCTTGGCTCCGGCGTGAGTAGAATGATGCGCTCCGCGTCGATGGCTGCAGACGGTACCAGCCAGGGTGGACTCAAAACGACCCCACGGCTTGTGGCGATCTGGCCCTTTGGAGCCGCACTCGATGAGGCGCAAAACGAGGTTGTTGTTTCTGCCGATTTTTGGCGAGTCAGCACCGCAGCACAGGCCAGAGGGCGCAAACCTCAATCGGAGACCTCTACAGTTGCCGCTCATTCCATGGAGAGTCAAGCGAGGTAAGTCTTCATGCCTCATCACAATCGATGTCGCTGACATCTGGGTGGGCTCTCCAGATGGCTCTCTCGCGCCGAGATCGACACTGCCTCATCGCTTCCCACGATCCTCCCTCCCCCTATTTTCCTCTCGCGGCAGTTCGAGTTCTACGCTTACGATCCAACTACCCTCGAGGAGGCCATCTCGGCTGGGCCAAGAGCACTTGGGGATCTGCCCTCCACCAAGATCCTCGTTCGAACCGAGGTCCTCCTCACAGGGGTCGGCGCGACCTCGTCGCCAGCGCTCTCCCCAGTCGGCGCCTCTGCTCTTCCAGCTGGCGGCGACGAGGCCTCCCTCTCTTCGCTCTCTTCGAGCCCGTCCCTCCACGTCCCTTTAGGAGGCTCCATTCTTTCCTCTTCATCGCTTGGATCCGCTCCTCACTCGCTTTCCAACTCGTTCGAGGATCCACTCGCCTCGGCCATGCACACCCGTCTTGCTTTGAGCCCACGGGGGTCGCGTCCGTCCATCATTCCGGCCTACCCGAATGGTGACGCTGGCGCCTCCCGATCCTGGAAGTCGTCCCTTGCCGGTCCTATCGCCACCCTTGCCGGTGAGAGTCAGCAGGTCGTCGGCCGTGTCCGACGGGAGCTCGGTCGGCGAGCTGCTGGATCGCCTTCGACCTCGGCGGGATCGTCAAGACGCGCCTCGCACTCGTCGAAATACCACCATGAGCCACAGAGCAACGACAACGGGCTTTCCTTCGAAGACGGTTCGGCGCTCGCGGATCCAGCCGAGTACGCTGCACCCAACAGTAGTGGATGTGACGCTCAAGACGGCTCAACGATCGGTTCATCATCGTTTCCATCCACGAGCGGGGTGGCCGAAACGGACAATGACCGATGGGAGGATGACGAATCGCTCGAAGGCTATCGGCGAGCTGCGGTCGAGGACGAAGCCTTTGACGAGCTCATCGGTGGCGAGCTAGAGCTCTTCGATGACGAAGCCGAGCCTGTGAGGGAGGGTTCCCTTCAGCCCTGGAATGGAGCTGCGCCGCCTCCCCAGCAGCGGACGGAGCGCGAGCCCACGGACTCGGGCAAAAGTGACGAGTTGAGTGAACGAGTCGCCGATAAGACGACGACACCCCGGCTGTCTGGCAAGGCGGCGAAACGAGCAGCACGGGTGGCAGCAGCTCTCGGGGCGGCGTCGGAGAGTGTTGCTAGTGAGCGAGATGGTGGCAAGCACTCGGAGCAGGTTTGAGAGACCGTGCGGAGGGATGGATGGATGGATGAATGGATGTACGATATCCCGCTGGCTATAGTGCGAGACTTGAACGCCCAGAGTCTGGATCTCGTCGCTCCTCCTCTCCTCCTGGTATCAAATGAGATGCTTCACTTTCTCCTCATCGTTGTCCAATATGAAAGCCCAGTCTCGCAGAATGCTTGCCAAAGCTTGCTACAGCAAGCGGTTGGATGGACACTCTCGCAGGCAGGATTAGACCTCGGCGTTTCTCTGCGGGAATGTTCAGGATCGAGGCGGAGGAAGTGATGGTGCTGAGTTCAGAACTCGTTCCAATGTGTTGGTACTGCCCTTCCTGTTTCCGTCCCGCAACTCATATGTCTCCTCACTCTACACCACATATCCGACAGCATTCTCGTCCAGCAGGACATACCTGGGCATCAGTGGTATTCCGGCCAATATGGTCTTATCTGCCAGCACTTACAACGTGAATGTCTCGGTTCCTTGATGCAACTCCACCTTTGCGCTGATCGCCGGATCTGTTGATCTTGCTCTCAGAGCCCAAGCAAATTCCATGATCTACGCGCTGGCATGTACTTGTCAGCTCGAACGACAGTTTGAAACCCCTGTACGTGCCTCTCGCTTCTCCCGTAATATGCGCATGGGTGCCAGTGTCGCTGACCGACAATTTTTGCTCTCTTCTTCTCTTCCCCCTGCTTGTCCACCCTTTTATTCCTCCATCTCCCCTTCCCTCCTCCTTGTTGTGCTCTTCTGCCTCCTCCATTCTCTCCCACATGCCTCTCTTTCTACCATGGTCATTCTTCCCCTTTCATTCTCTCTCCCTCCCCTCCCTTCCCTTCCTAGCAAGATTTTCTTTCCCCTTCCTTCCTCTCCCCTTTTCCCATAGGGCCATGCTGTCCTCTACGTTAGACCCATGACTTATATAGAAAAATATTATAAAACTTTATGTTTTTCTCGCGCGCAAAGTATACGTAATGAGCAAGGCGGCGCCCATCTTCCCCCTCATTGGCGCGTGTAACGTCGAGCATCTCCACGACACACTACAAGGCTCTCAAGCTGAGGCTCACTCCAGACGAGATCGACCGGATTAAGAGTTCGTTCCAGCCCATGCACGACAGCTTTCGTTGACGTATCACCCAACATCCCGAACGCTCCTCCGAAAGGAGAAGTCGAACCATTCGACGTCGGCCTTCCCCCCAACCTGGACGGACCTGACCCGGGCATCACGGGTAAACCTATGTCTTTGCTCGCCGAGAGCATGTTGTCGCTCGACTCCCCTTCTTCTAGCCCGCGTTTGACACTGATACTGTATTCTTATTCAGAACCAGCACCATCGTTTTGAGTCCGTGATCCCAAGTCCCCCCCCCCCTGAGTCATGAGTGATAAAACCATTGCACGCTTTAATATCCAACGAAATGATTGAAGCCCGTCACACTCCTCACAAAATCGTATACCAAAGCTAAAGCCGACCCGTTCTCCCACCTGCAACCCGCTGAATCCCAGGAGAGTAAAAAGCCCAAAGCAAGCGAAGAAAATGAAAGAAAGATGAAGAGGAGAGAAGGCGGGAAGAAGAAATGGAAAGATAAAAGGAGGCAAATGAAGGAGTGTGTATGCAAGTCTGTAGGGTCAATGTCTGCTCAACCCTGGGCTCCTCCGCTGCTGCTCCGTCGACGCTCCTGCGTTCTAGTCTTGGCCTGGTGGTGGCCGCTGCCAGCATCCCCGCCGACGGACTTGCGGCCGCCGTGAGACTCGTCCTCGCGCTCCCGCTCCCGCTGCTGCTCCATCTCCGTGGGTGAGTCCTCTACATGGGCAGTCGTCGTGTAGTCATCTTCGAGCTGAAGGCCACCGATCTGGGCCTCGAGGTGGTCGACGGTGTTTGCAGTGGGGAATGGGTAGCCTGAGGGAGCCCTCTGCGGTTTCGGCCGACCGCCAACACCACCTCCCTGCGCGTCCGGAGTCCGCTCAGCGCTCCTTCCTGAGCCCCCCTCAGGAGAGCCATCCGAGTGATGCTGCGAGTGAGAGTGATACCTCGGTCCCGGGGTCGGGCCGCTGCCCTCTCCCCACTGGCCGCTCATGGCAAAGTCCATCCTCTCGCCAAAGCTGCTGCCCCGCTCGCCTCCACCGAAATAAGCCGTCCCCGGGGTGTCGAGCCTCGAGTACTGCGGATAGCCGCCCCCGCCGCCCTGCTGCTGTTGGTTGGCGTTGCTCGGTGGAAACATCGGGTTGTCCAGGTGAAGCGGCGGCGCTCCTGGAGCAGGGTTGTACCCTGTGTGAGATCCTCCTCCTCCCTGCGACTGCTGCTGCTGTTGGTTCTGGAATTGCTGCTGATCATGGTGGAGATGGAACGGTGGGAACCCGCCGGGAGACCCAAGCGCAGGCGACATGGGCCCCAACCCAGGCGAGAGGAAGGCATGCGGGTAGATCGGGGGCGTCTGGGGCAGGAAACCGGCGAACTGGAAAGACGGCATGCTCGGCGTCATGAGCGGGAGACCGCGCGTTTGGAGAGGGGAGAGGGGACCTCCACCACCGTTGCCGTTACCCGTATTGATACTCGTGAGGTATGGAGTCGTCGGAGGCAGAGCGATCGGTCCCGGATGGTGAGGGTGGACCTGCCGGAGGTGGGGAGGGGGCCGAGGGACCACCGGGCCGGAAGGAGCGGTAGTGATGGCAGCGGAAGCTCGCGTCGCAGAAGCTGCGAACAATTTGCCCTTGAGCGATGTGGCCGAAGCAGCCCAAGAGAATGAGGAGGACTCGTCCGGCTTCGTCGCATTAGCCGAAGAAACAGTGTTGTCGCCACTGCTCGCCGCTGTCTCCGTGTTGTCGCTCTCCGTTGCCGAGGAGATTACCTTAGAATCAACTGACGCCGGCATCGCCTGCTGCTGTTGCTGCTGAAGCTTCGGCGGCGGCTGGAATGGCGCGTGGAACGGCGCCGGCTGAGGGTAAAACGGCGATGCCTGCGGCGGATGGTACGGCGAGGGGGGCTCATATCCGTACAGCGGGTAGATCGAGGTCGATACCGGTTGCACCGGGGGAGGCGCTGGCGGGTGCTGCTGCTGCTGAAGGAAGTGCAGATGGGACTGTTGCTGGTGCTGCTGGTGCTGCTGATGCTGCTGAAGAAGGGGATGGGGCGGTGTGTGCTTCTGCATGTGACCCGAGAAAGGTCCGTGATGCGGCTGCTGATTACTATACCCCGACGGCCGAGGAAGGTCGTATCGCTCCTGGCAAACATTGAGGATGCGTCCATCAAGCTCGTGTCTAGACCACCGCTTGGTCAATTTTGGGTCCGTTCTGCCATGCATGCATAGAAAGCGAAAAGGCTCACCCGTCAAACATGGCAATTCCGTTCTCTGCATCCTCCTCGGTCGCGAAGAGGACATTGCCATAGCCTTTGCTGCGACCGTCCAGACCGAGAGTGACATCGCTAAAGGAGATGACAAAATCAGCGTGCCGAAGAAGGAGCATTGTGAAAAATAGTCAGGGCTGAGTATGCGCACGCTCGAATGATGTTGCCAGCCGTCCTGAAAAGGTCCTTCAGGTCCTGCCACTGGATATGGAATGGCAAGTTCCCGACGAACAACACGCGACCACCCGTGGGAAGTCCTCCTCCGCCAGCGCGCGTCGGCGCCTTCTGGGGCTGCTGCGGCGCGCCGTGTGGGAAGTGTTGCTGCTGGGAAACCTGCCCAGCGAAATGGGACGGCAGAACAGCAGAAGGGTGCGAGCCCATAGCACCGGGAGGAGCATCAAGCCTAACGCCCGACGACGACGCGCCGTTGGTGATCCCGGCACCGCTCCGGAAGGGTGAAGCTGAGCGTGAAATGTGAGATGGCGCCGACGGTTGGGTCGGCGGCGCCGGAGAGGCGCGTCCGAGTTTCGGAGTCATCCCCCCTCCAGCACCGCGCGAGGCATTGGACGAGTAAGGCCGGAGCGGGCCGACCGCTCCCGTGGTGGTGCTGCTAGAGGAAGAAGAAGGAGCAGACGCCGCTGGGATGGGTGAAGTGAGGTAGGTGTTTGAGGAGGAGCCACCGGAAACAGAGGCGGGTATGAGGGCTGGGGAGGCCCCACCGATAGTTGACGACGAACTCGGGAAGATGGAGGAGCCTGCGTTGCTCGCTGGTCCAATAGCGGTCGGGTGGCCATTCGACGGCATCGCATGGAGCTGTTGGCCGTATGGGCTGGCCGTCCGACTGATGGCCTGAACAGCATTCAACGCAGGCGAGTGGTGGGCGAGGGGCGGGTAAGGCTGTGGGTGGTGACCTCCAGGCTGGAGGAAACCCTGCGGAGGCGGCGCGCTGTTATATCCGCCACCGATGGCGAAGGACGCCGGGGGTGGCGGGGCGTGCTGCTCAAACTCGGGTGGAAGCCTGTCCGGTCGGACCTCGAGGATGCGCGTCTGCCAGCAGTAGCCGTTAAACATGTCTGTTGAGCGTTGAGGAGAATGTCAGCTTGACGCGCCAACGAGACAATATGTGTCACTCCCTACTTACCGACGGCGCGTTGTCCGTCCTCGCGACTACCCATCAGGACGGTGCCGTGGCCGCGACTCCTGTTGTCCGCTCCGAGCGAGACGTCGGCGCGAAGGACGGTGCCTGCCCTTCGGAAGAGATCTTTGACGTCCTGCCAGCGGACTCGGAAGGGGAGCTGGATTAAGCACGGCGGCCGGGGGAGGAAGAGAGATGACGCGTCAGCAACCTGACAGTGGGGGTCAAACGAGTGGTCGATCTCGATGGAGACTGACGTTGCCGACAAAAAGGCAGACTCGCGTGTCTTGAACGGGGCCGTTACTGGTCCCGCCTCGGCCATAAACGTGCGGAAAGCGAGCACGCTCGTTCGAGGTCGCGTTCTTGATGATCAGATCAATATCGAGGTGTTGGCCAGGCTATGGAAAGGTATCATAGTCAGCAAGAGCAGCTATCGTACAAGAGGCCTGATAGAGAGCTCCCTCGTTCCTTCCTTTTCCCCCCTCTCTCTCTTTCAGCGGGTGGGGGAGGAGCGCGCGTGCGATGCTCAGAGCCATGACGCGTCGTCGCTGGCTCAGCAGCGCAAGCGTCCAGGCTTCGTTACGATGAGCACTCACCAAGTCGCTTGGCCGCCCGTCTGCATCCTTGAGCAGCGAAGGTTCTCCTCGGACTCCAGTCAAAGTCGAACCCGTTGCAGTCCCGGCCTCGGGCACAGCGCCTCCTGCAGTTCCAGGCGTTGATGCTGGAGGGTGAGGCCCTGCGGTTACCGACGTCTGACCGGGCCGCAGGTCGGCCGAGGCGCTTGCCGATCTTCCAAGAGTAGCCGAGTTGGAAGCCAGCGCAGATGCGAGGAGATCCCCTGCCGCCGTTGAGGATGGAAGACCGACAGCAGGGGTGGTGGTAGCTTCTCCGGCAGTCAACGAGGGGGCGGACGTCGTCATCGTAGGCGGGGAGAGGGCTCCAGCGAGCAAGGGAGAGCCTCGGGGTCCGCCGGACATGCTCTCTCTGGAGGGCTGTAGGGGAATGAGAGGAAGTCAGCCGAGGAGAGCTCGAAAGAGGAGCCGGGTGCGAGGCTGGTTGAGGCTAGGCGTAGCCGGCCGCCGCACTCCGGGGCAGTGACTAGGAGTGAGAGCGTGAAAGAAGGACAAACCGCTCGAAGGGGGGGGAGGGGGTAAAGGGTCGCGAGCTCGAGGATCAGACCACTCGCTCGCCTGCTGTGTACTGGTTGGAAAGTATGTACGGTGAGAGCTGAAAAGCGGTGGGGGGGAGCAGCGAGAGAGGGTCGATGGTCGAGGATAGAGGCAGCTAGTGATCCTGGACAGCTTCGCCCCCACTCGGCGACGGAGGCAGAGCGAGTCGCTGACGCAAAGGCACGCGCTCACATCAGAGCTCCCGCGGTCGAGACTTTCTTTCATCTCATTTTTCCTTTCAGATCGCAAGGGAGCAAGCAGGCCAGCAGCAGAGAGCGGCAGCAGGAAACATATAGACAGGCAACGTTCTTTTCATCTGTGGCTAACATAGACGGACGTCAAACAGCCTGTTCTCCAGCCCCAACGCATCCGGCCGTGAGATGTAAGCCCGACTTGCAATCTTTCTTTCACTTTCGCATGTGGCAGGGTTCGATAGAAGTAACATGATAATAGTGCGAGAGCGAAGAGGAATGTACGTCGGCCCCCCGGCGAAGCGAGCCCCCAAACATCCCCTGACCTCCTCCCTCTCCGAAACCAAGACGGACCGGTGCCCTCCGTCATAGCGCGAAGACCGGACCCCGAAGGGTGGCGCACAATCTGGAGGACTGGAACCGCCCTGGTGCCGGACGAGGTCGAGCAGAGGGGAAGGGAAGAGTGGGAGAAAGGGGCAAGACGAAGTGCGTCTGGGAGCTCGGGAACGACGACTGGCGCACTGAGGAGCATCCAGCAGTAACTTCTGCAAGGGGTAAGGGAGGGCAAGCGTCAGTACAAGACTTGAAGAGAGGAAGGAGGAAACCAGGGACTGACTGAGAGTCCCTTCAAGATTGTTAGAGGTCAAAAAGGAATGGATTCGGCAGACAGGACATCCTTCCGCCAGCTTGTCCCTGCCGGTTACGTGTGACTTGAGTGGAAAGGGTCGGTGCCCCTCCCGCATGGTTCGTTCCCCCGACCCTTGACGACGGGAGGGGTCACCCAGACCAGCTGGCAGTCCCTCTAACGCGGCTTGGTCTGCATAGGAAGGCAAGGGGCTGGTCGCTCTTGGAATTGCCAAGTCAGGCATACATGATGAATATGGACTGATCGATTACCACACAGCCATGACAGGGCAGCGCGCGCGCAAACACTTAGAGAACCGCGTTATGTTGGCGACCGGATCTGACTTTCACACGCGTTCCAATACGATGTCCCCGCAGAGAGAGAGAGCATGCAGTGCCACCACTTGACTGGCAGCGCCTGGCAGGGAACGCATGACGAAAGCCGGTCGGTCACGTCGGGCGGCGCGCGCGACCCCTGCCTGCATCCCACGAACCCCTTCTCGCTTCCAACCCCTCCCTGCACCCCTTTCTTGGGTCGCCTCGCTCTCAACCGCAAAGACCACATACCCTTCCGTCTCTCTTCCGCTGGCCCTCTCCTTTCATTTCCATCTTCTTCACGCTCCCCTAAAGCCAATTATGCCCGAATCGACGACGGCCGCCGTCCCGCTCCGGCCGAGACCGG
Organism: Tausonia pullulans; assembly: GCA_951802195.1. Classification (NCBI taxonomy): domain Eukaryota; kingdom Fungi; phylum Basidiomycota; class Tremellomycetes; order Cystofilobasidiales; family Mrakiaceae; genus Tausonia; species Tausonia pullulans. The sequence continues at coordinate 509,833 of OX637623.1, read as the reverse complement.
ACGACGACACCTTGGACAAGGAGCGTAGCGCCGGTCGGGTGGACGACGAGGACGAGGACTACCTGCTAGACGAGGATGCCGCCAAGAAGAGCCTGATAGAGTGGAAGAAGGTCTTTCGGTGGAGCACATGGCTCAAGAAGAAATATATACGTGAGTCCTCGCTCTCTTGAAGACGAAGCGAACAGTAAGGACGACGAGGGGCGGTGCTGTCCGGCGGTGTCACCGCCGCGTTTCATGATCCCTGTCCCTCGTCGCGTCGTATGCTCTCGCACCTCTTCGTTGCCTTTCTTCCTGTCTGACCTATTGCGCGCTCTATCGACTTTGCTTCTCAAAGCCTGGTATATCGGCCTCATCATTCTCGGCGTTCTCGGTGAGTAGTCGGCAGAAGCGCGGTGGCCCGGCGGGTCCCAAAAGGTCTCGCTCACTCGTCTTCTTTCTTCTCTCGTCTATCAACCTCAGTCGGTCTCATGACTGTGAGTCATACACTTGTGGCAGAGAGAGGAGGATAAACTCCCACTCTTTGTCGGGGGACGGCAAGCGCGAATGGGCGGCGACTTACCTTGGACCTGCGGCCGACCATCTCGCCCTTTACTGCGCTCCGCAGCTCTACCATAAGCAAATCCTCGAATGGTTGAAGCCTATGGCCGAATTTCTTCGTGACCTACCCGGAGGATGGTCTATCCCTATAGGTATTTTGATTGTTCTGTCGTTTCCGCCACTCTTCGGCCAAGAAATTGTCTGCGTTCTCACCGGAGTCGTATGGGGATTGTGGGTCGGATTCGGTCTCGTATGCGCGGGGACGTTTATCGGCGAGGTAAGTGTAGTTGGTGCTACGAAGACACAAGACGCCTAGAGAAATTCCCAGATTGACGGGTCTTCATCTCCCCATCCAGCTGGCCAACTTCGTCGTCTTCAAGTGAGCGTCACCTCTCTCCTTCCCATCTATCGCCTGTCTCTGACCTTGAGCCGGGATATCTCATCCGTACAATCAGGTACTGGTGCCGTGAACGCGCTGAGAAGGTCGAGGCAAAGGACATCTCCTACGCTTGTCTTTCATACGTCGTTCGCGAGGGCGGCATCTTGGTGAGTTCCTGCAAAACAGGTTTGCGGCTGCGACAAAATTCCTGACCTTGAAATCTGCTTCGGTCACATTCTTAGATCGGTGTGATTGTCCGGCTATCGGCCATCCCGGGACACTGTGCGTGCTTTTCGTGCCTGCCATCGATGTGCTTCGTGCACCCTTCTGAAGACAAATTACGACCGATAACCAGTCTCGACTGTCGTTTTTTCGACATGTGGCATGTCGATTTGGTCATTCACGATTGCGGCCATCCTCTCGCTTCCGAAGCAGGTGCGCGCTTGCATAGCTGTGTCTACCGTAACAAGCGCAGCACTGACTCTGATCGACACGACCCATGCAGCTCATCGTCGTATACCTCGGTGTCATCGTCGAGAACACAGAAGCAACCAAGTCAAGCAAGATCATCTCCAATGTGGTCCTCGCCGTTTCCTTGTGTGTATCTGTGCACCTTTGCCCTGCTTTGCTTTGTAGCTCACGGTGCCCTTCTCGCCTTCCTCGTTCTCCAGCCTTGTCACAGTCTTTGCCGCTTGGTGGATCTGGCGGTTCGTATTTCGATACTTTCTCCAGTCATAGAGCGAGTGCTGACGAAATATCTCATCCATTGCAGGAAGATGAACCAAGCCCGGCCAGTCGTTCTCCGAGAGCGACGTCGGTGCGCCTCCCCCTCTTTGCTTGCTCTGTCGATCGCCCGCGGGTGCCCACGCTTATCGGTTGGCCTGTTTCGACAATCTCAGACTCAATCGACTCAAGCGCGCTGCCGCCATGGAGGGAGGCGCCTTCCCGGACTTTCCGACGTCGTCCACCTCCGTCGACTCGCTCAACGCGTCTACGCCTCGCAAGAAGCCGAGCCCCTCCCAAACTGGTTATGAGATCGTTAGTCGCCCTGGCTCAATGGCGTTTTTTTGCTTCCGCTAATGGACCCCGATTTGCAGGAGTATGTCCAGGATGAGAACCCTCCTCGAGAATGGCAGCGATTCAGCGAGGAGCGCGAGCACCGAAATCCGCACCTCGCTTTGGGGATGGACCCGCAAGTGTCATCATACGAGCTTGAAGGCGCCGATCAGTCGTCATACTATACCTCGCCTTTTCCCGTCGATACCTCCACCCCCCCGCGACGCCACTATCACCAACACGAACAGCAGCAGCAGCCGATAGCGAGCAGCAGCAGCAACGCCTCACCTTTCCGGGACCCTTACGACCAGCACCAACCCCTATCGCAATCGCAGCCGGCATACTACCCTGGTCCTGGCCGGAGGACTTCTTACGACTCTCATGCCCCTTCGCCCTCGGCCGCGCCTCTCTCGTCGTCCTTTCGGGCGCAGCATCAGCCGTTACCGCATCAGCAGCATCAGCAGCAACAATCCAATCCGCAAGCCCCATCAGCGTACCCACAGACGACGACGGAGACAACTGGCGGCGACCCCCCACAGCAGCGACTCGACTCCTACGCGCCGAGCCTCGCGCCCGCGTACTCGTTCGTCGAGCAGTCCGAACAGCACCAGGAGCAGCGGCAGCAGCGTGTGGTGACACTCGAGGACGGGGGGATACTTGGAGGGAAAGGAGATGAACGAAAGCGAAAAGAAACGATGAAACGAGAGATGAAATAAGATGAGAGCGAGGGCGTAGGATACCTCTAACTTTCCTTGACCTGGCCATAGGCTTCTCTCAACTTTCGCTTTGAGGTGCCTCTCATTTGACACGACGATTTATGAACTGACATTCTTTCTCTGACGCTCACACTTATATCTGACAAGCCCCCATCGAACAGCCAGTCAGGCGGATCGCAAGCGCCGTTTGAGTGCTTGGCTTGCTCGCCGCCGGAAACGCAAGAGAACGAATCAGTAGCCACAATGAGGTAAGCCATTGAGCTACATTCTCGCTTGCTCCCTCTTTCTGTCGTAGCCGCAACTCGGGTCCGCCCCGAGAACAAAGTTGCCGCTTCGTGCGCGATTCCTGCACGTCGGCGCCGCGCGGGACTGAATTGCAAAGCGCCGCCGGCTGAAAGGGTTCATTGGCCCTCGTGCCTAGCTTCTCGACGGTCATTGTTCCCCCTCATTTCCCTTCTCCTTCCCACTGTCCCCTCTCGCCTTGTCAGCAGAATGCAGCAAGATTCAACATCTCAGAGCAACGGCGTGTGAGTCGTTCCCTTATCCACCCTCTAGCAGCTTCTCCGGCCAGCATCGGCATCGGCATATCCATTACTTCACCAAGGATCTCCTGTTGGTTCGCGCATCGTCATCGTCGTCCTTCGATGCCTGCGTCGGTCCAACCCTGCATTCTCCAGGCTCTAGTCTCTATGATTTCTGGCCATTCACTCTTGGTCTGGAGACTGTCAGCCAGCTTCCCGTTCGCGACGAAGCGAGCTTGGTTCGGCGGCTTCTTCCGTTGCAACCGGTCGTCATCGTGCTGCATCGAGTCGCTCGCATGCATCCTGGTTCCAGGGTCTGCCAGTCCAGGAGTTTCCCCTCTTTCAGAGTCTCGCGAAGCTGATGCGTCTTTGTCCTTTTGACCACCCATCCAGCTTGAACGGTTCGACCTCGTTTTCTTCCAATAAGATCACAGACGAGCTGCTCGACCAGTCCAAGCCTCCAGGCGATCTCGCCAGCCTTCCCGATACCGCTCTTTTCCTTACATTTCGCCCCAGGGCCCGAATCATTTCCCCTGGTTCGTCCTGTCGGTCGGCCGCGCGTGGTGGTCGAACTATCTGCTTGCGCGTGTCGTCGGTCGCGGCCAAAGGTTACTGACTGACCGTTCTCGCCACGTAGAGGGCTGGATGAACGGTGAGTACGACGTGTCACCGATGAGCTTCTCTTTGTACAAGGCTGACAGAGAGTCTGTGTATTTTCCATTGCTCTTATGCTCGTGCGGCGAGCGAGCAGATCCCATGGTTATGTTTCAGCGCGCCGATGGCTCCTTCCACTCAGGTTACCAGTCATACCCGCAGGTATGTAGTCTAGTCATCTCAGGTGCATTTCTCGCGCTGCTTGGGAGCGAGGGATCCCGGGCAAAGCGAACGAGCGATTGATGTACGGAGTCTCCACAAAGCATATCGCCTGGGGCAGCATTAGATGTGGCGCTGCTCACTCTCAAGACAGTAAATGCCTCACAACGGCAGAAGTGAGACCTAGAACGCCTTGATTGACTCTCTTAATTTCCCAGTGACGCATTGGCATGACTGTGAGTATCAAACCTCCTCCATGACAAGGCCCACCATGTTAATCTAGTATGTATCAGTTGGATCCCCAAGCAATTACATCACCATTGTACGTTCACATTTTCTTATGTTATTGATCGTCCACTGATCAGCCGTGCAGGCTCCGGACACCATCTACGACATTCGAGGAGTCTTTGACGGCGCCTTGCTTCCTTTGGGTCACGGCTACAATGGCAACCCGACGATCCTCTATACCTCCACCAGTAAGTCTCTGCTGACCTTCCGAAGAGACGAAGTGGACGCTTATATCGCTCCTACCTGACAGGTACTATCGGCCCGCTCGGCTCGCGGGACGGCGAGATACCTGGTGTTGAGACCCAGTCCATAGGTGAATATCGTTGATGAACCGGTCCCGTGCGTTGATCTGAATGTTTCCTCCCCATTAGCTTACACAGAGGATGAGGGGGCATCCTGGATCAAGCTCCCCTTCGGACTGGGCGGCAACCCGGTCATCTACAATTGGCCAATGGAGAAACTCAGTCAGTCACCTCACAGATGGCTCGACTCCGCAGAATGTTGACCTTGCAATGAATCTCAGCCGGCTTCCGCGACCCTTACATCATCAAGTCGCCTGCTTTCCTCAGCTTGCTCGGCAAGGAGTCTAAGGGTGCTTCTGGCGAGCTCTTCGCGACCCTTTCTGGCGGTGTCGTCGACAAAGGTGCGTCGCGCGCATTTCTCTCGGAATCTTGGCTTTCTTCTTCCTCACGCGTGCTTGTCAGGCTCCAAGCTCTTCCTCTATCGTCAGACCAAGGCCGGAGATGTCACAGGCTGGACTTATCTTGGCCCACTCCTGGAATACGGCCTGAAGGAGAGTTGGAGCGAGTGGAGCGGTAGTGAGTGCTCTGTCGTTCGTGAACGTGTCTTGCAGTCCTTCGCCTGATCCCTTCGACCTGTGTTAGATTTTGGCATAAATTTCGAGACCGCCTTTGTTAATCGACTTAGCCTCGATGGAAACGCGTTGGACGACGGCTCAGACGAAGTCACGCTGGACATTATTGGCTTTGGAACCGAGCAAGGTGGATATACGTCACTTCGAGCGAGCTAGACTTTTCCTCACTGACTCTGCTCCCTCACCATCCTTAGGCCGCTTCGTGAATGGAAAGGAAGACCATGGAGGTGAGGAATCCTTCCGTCATTGTCGACCTCAGGGAGCTGACCCTTCTCCCTTCGTGCGCTAGGTCTCTGGGCCACCTGGGCTGCGGTCGACTACAAGCTTGGTCCTGACTGCGCGAGTGTTGTGGCTGAGACCAAATTTGCGTTGGTACCCCCGCGTGTTCTTCTAGCTCTCCGGATGGTCGAACAGTGTTTTCTCACTGGCTCTTCATCTTTGCAGCGGCGTCGCCGATTGGGGACTCGGGTACGCCTTTGTTTCCTTCCCTGTCAAGGAAGCTCGCATCGTCATGGTCGGATGGATCCGCGAGGTTTGCCTCCCGCATGTCGAGAAACGAATCATGTAAGCTGGGTTTAATTCCTTTCATACTCTCTACAGGACGCCATCAACCTCGCCCTCATTAAGCAGCTGGGATACCAAGGTTAGGATCTTAATCACCCGTTTTGTGGTTTGTTGTCACGCGTTTGACCGCCCGCTTTTCCTATCTGCAGGCTCTTTCACCCTCTTCCGGGACCTTTTCGTCAAGCAGATCAAGAATGTCGACCCTGCTACCGTAGGCCTCCATGACAAGGGGTCTTGGTCGGTTTCCAATTCAAAGGAGGGCGTCACTGTCACCACCCTTGGCCAGCGGGTCATCCCCGAAACACTCATGGCGTACAAGGAGGCATCCATCTTGTCTAACCCTCCGGATGGGAAGCTTCCTGCTGCTGGAGAATATCAGCCGTTCAAAACCCAGCCGACCGGGCGGTATTATGCCGTGTGAGATGCTGCTCCCTAGTCTTTGTCGGAGCGCCTGTATCCATCTTCGCTGACCGTCTCTCTCTTGCAGTTTTGGCACGTTCAATATACCTCGCAATTCGACCACTCCCGTCGGCTTCCGCGTCCTTGCATCCGATGAGGAGCACACCGACATCCTGTATGACCTGGCCTCGGAAGAACTCACCGTCGTCCGGTCCAAGAGCTCGCTCATCAAAACCTGTTCGTCGCGGTCCTCCTTTTGTTTCTCACTGTTGGGCTACTTGCTGAACAGCTCCATATCCCAGTCCTGGCCGACACCGAGAGAGGCAAGCTTCGGCTTTGGCCCCAGCTTGGCGCCTCGACCGTGACGCTCGAGCTCTCAGTCTTTGTCGACGGCTCGGTCATCGAGATCTACGCGAACCATGAATTTGCCCTTTCTACTCGAGCGTGCGTCTCTTCATTTGGGCCGGTATCTCTCTTGTCTTCTGAACTGTGTTTAGCACTGACGAGTCAATAATTGGCCTTCTCCCAGCTACCCGTGGCTCGCGAAGTCGGTTGGCGTGGGACTCCTCTCTGGCGTCGGCAAAGTGTCGTCTGATGAGGTTGATGTGTCTGAGCTTGAGCTTTGGGACGGTCTTAGTGAACTTCATGTCTCTCTCTCTCTGGACATCAGCTGTGCACGCTGACATTCGTTTTCCCAATCCTAGTCAACGCCTGGCCTGACCGGCCGACCAACACCAGCCGCGGGCTCGTCGAGTGGGTCTTATGGTCTGGCGGTTCTCTCTTCCTCGAGGATGCATTGCTGACTAGCCCCCGTGCAACTAACAGGGATGGGCCTGTCGCCAAAATGTTTGGTTTCTGGTCCGGCGTCTGAGCGGCCTAGAGCACCGCCTTCCTTCTTTCATTTCGCAGTGGACTTCACTCAACTGTATTCCATGGATTTGTATTGATTATCCATTAGAGAACTGCGAGCTGCACGTGCCGAGGGAAATTTCGTCGGGCAAACATTGGAGCGGAGCGGCGTGATTCGGCACGCGACGAGCACCAGGCTGCTGATAAGAGCGCGGCCGTAGGCTTGTAATCTCTTCCTCCCCGTCATCGTTTAGGTTTTAAGCCGCCGGGCAAATCCCGTCAACACGACGCGGGTAGACATGGGCGGAAGGTGGATGCCGACCTCGCCGGCCTGAGTCGAGACAACGAGGTTTACATGTGTGAGGAGACGCGGGGAAGATGTGTAGAGTGTGCGATGGAGAACGCGGAGGCACGCGCTCTTCTCCTTGAGATCTATCCTCTTCTGGGTGTAGCTTGGCCTCCGGATTTTGCAACTTATGACCCGGGTACCCTCGGGGGATTTACGGGCCCGGCGAAAGGATCGACGTCGAATTCACATGGGCGGCCTCTTGTCGTATCTTGAAGGCGAGCCTGGCCTGTATAAACGACGCCCGCTCGAAGTCCGGCCCGCGATATATTGAACAATATTCCATGCGAGCGAGCGCCTGCCGGTCCGAGGATTATAATGGTTCCTGTTTTTCCGTTAAGATCCGCACCGTGTCATCTAGAACCGAAGTCAGGCCGAGCCGTAAGTCGCAGGATACAAGCGTTTCGCAATGAAGATTCTCCGCTCGGCGCTCATGAAGGACAAGCGAGGCCCAGGTCATCTCGGACCTCGGAGGGTGCTCACCCTCCGTGTTGTCGCAACTCGGTCGGCGCTCGGCGGTCGGTGCTCGGTGCTCGGCGCTCGGCAGTCGGTCGGCGGTCGGTCGGCGGTCGGTGGGACGGAGCATCGACGGACCGTTGGCCGTCTCTCCTTTATCGTGCTTCCTCGGGGGAACGTGGGACCGCCGTCCTCGGGTTTGAGCATGAGGGACCGGAGTATCTGCCCCCAGATCCGGGGTATGAGCTCCCATAAGGCTTACACAGCGCGTCGGATCTTAGCAGTGGGAAGGACACTGCGATACACCGGTGACCCAGTAATTCTGCCGAACCTTCAGGCGTACGCGGGTCTGTAATCACTCACCTTAGGCAGACGCTTTACTAAGGCTTGTGGGCCAGTCTGCACTGCAAGGCAGTCAACGGTACGCTTCGAAATTTCTCAGTACTGCACTTCGCGCGGCCGTTTCTCGGGGTCCCTCGCTACATATTCCCCGCCCGAGTCAGGAACACACGGCCGAGTATCCGCCCTGGAGGAGAGCATAACCGAGAATGTTGTATCTATCTTCAAGCGAGCTATGCCGCCCCGGGTCCAGCGGGATCAATGCTCTCGCACGAGAGCGCACATGTGCATGCGACTCAAGCCGCTGCTGGCAGCGCATCTTTCTTCCACGAGCCCATCAATGCGGGTCGCTTGACATCTGGAAAGTCTGAGATCTGGAAAGCGGCAATGGCACGCAATGGGGTTAATTTGTGGCTGTGGACCTCCGTTAGATCAGAGTGTCGACTTGAAGGACAGACGACCTTCACTTCAGAGTGAGCGGTAGAGGGCGGCACTGCCACGGCTGACGGCGGGCGGTGGCAGCAATGAGTCGATACTCAACTCTCTACATTGATAAGTCGGATAGATATATCCGAAATGGCAGCCGCATCGGAGAAATGTGCTGGTAGATTACATCAAGTGACGACATTAATTCACCTTTATTTTTGTTATAAGTCATGCGTTATACGTAGAGGACGAGGTAGCCCTGTGAGCGATAATAAGTCATAGCCAGATAGAGGGAGAGCGAAAAAGAAAGAAGAGATGGCAGAAAAGCAAAAAATATTGTTATGGACATAGGCCTATTGGAAAGGTAACATGTCCATGTACCTTTTTCTTCAGTCATGAGTTATACGTAGAGGACGAAGTAGTCCTATGAGAGATAGCAATTCGTAGCTAGATAGAGGGCGAGCGAAGATAATGAACAGGTGGAAGGAAAGCAAAAGATGGGTATGGACATAGTCCCATTAGAAAGGGTAAGATATTAAGATGACCAGCTATGTCGAGCGGTGGCTATGGTCTATGGTCTAACCATACTTCCCCATCCCTAACCTGCTGTTCACCCGGGAACGATGTCGGCACCGACAGCAATACCAGCCATCTGGCCACTGCCAGCCATCCACCTCATACTCAAGTGCCAGTGTGTCTGCCGGATCGTAGACGCGATCTTGCGGATCTCCTCGTCCGTGACAGGGTCGAGGGCTGCGTTCTTGCTGTACCTCCGCTTCCGGACGAAACGCCATGTTCGGGCTACAAAGATGCAGTGGAAAAGGAAGACCGCCCTCGGCGGCGACGGCGATGGGCAGACGAGCGTCTGGAGGGAGGGAGGATGGGAGGATGGGAGGATGGGAGGGGAGTGAAGGAGAGGCACGCGCTGCCGCAGCCGACCAGATAGCGCGCACGACGGGACACGGCTCGTCGAAGAGGTGGAAGAAGGACTCAACGGGGGCCGTCAGGCACAGCGCATATTGCTTGGACCTGTTGTGCGGCGTAGCGGTTCCGTTGGCGAGGAATGCCGCAGCAGTATGCTTTCCTGGGTGGAGACTGTACAGCGAGAAGCGATGGGCCAAGTCGACGTCTTCGGCCATTTTTTTTTGTTTTGTATTTAAGTCATGAGTTATACGTGGAGAACGAGGTAACCCTATGAGAGATAGCGAGTTGTAGCTAGATAGAGGGAGAGCGGACATGACCGAGCGCGAGAACGTCGGGCGAGGCGCCGTGGGAAGAGGGTTGGCCGAACCACTGGGGATGGTTGGCCGGACGGCGTGATGGGCGCCGTGGGAGGGGGGTTGGTCGAACCACCGGGGATGGTGGTTGTAGCTAGATATCAAATTTCCTTTTGCTAAGAAGTTCTGGTATATAAGCGATGTTGAACAATTTTTTATATTTTTTTTGTATTTAAGTCATGAGTTATACGTAGAGAACGAGGTAACTCTATGAGAGATGGTGATTCGTAGCTAGATAGAAGGAAAGCGAAAATGAAAGTAGGGATGGAAGGAAAACAAAAGATGGGTCATGGACATAAGTCCGTTAGAAAAGGTAAGATATTAAGATGACCGGATACACAAAGCATTGGCTATGGGCCACCAGCCATACTTCCCCACCCCTGACCTGTTTTTCACCCGGGATCGACGGCGGCACCGACAGCAGGACCAGCCATCTGGCCACTGCCAGCCATCCACCTCGTGCTCGACTGCCAGAGTGTCTGCCGGATCATAGACGCGATCTTGCGGATCTCCTCGTCCGTGACAGGGTCGAGGGCTGCGATCTTGCTGTATCTCCGCCTCCGGACGAATCGCCATGTCCGGGCTACAAAGATGCAGTGGAAGAGGAAGGTCGCCCTCGGCGGCGACGGCGTCGGGCAGACAAGCGTCTGGAGGGACGGAGGATGGGAGGGGAGTGAAGGAGAGGCACGCGCTGCCGCAGCCGACCAGATAGCGCCCACGACGGGACACGGCTCGTCGAAAAGGTGGAAGAAGGACTCAACGGGGGCCGTCAGGCACAGCGCACATCGCTTGGACCTGTTGTGCGGCGTTGCGGTTCCGTCGGCGAGGAATGGCGCAGCAGTATGCTTCCCTGGGTGGAGACTGTACAGCGAGAAGCGATGGGCCAAGTCGATGTCTTCGGGCGACGCTCGGGACACGGCCTTCAGCAGGCACCACTGACGCTTCCAATCGATCTTGGTAAGCGCCGGGAATTGGTCCTGCCAGCCCTTTGGGATGATGAGGTCGCGGTTGGCTAGAGTACGACTGTGTGCGCCGTGGGGCTCACGAGGAACGTTCAGCCGGCCCAGGTTTGTGTGGCCAGGGTGGAGAGCTATCCGCAACTGGCTATCTGTACCGAACGTAGACATCCAGTGGACAGCGTTCCTCCAGCGGTCTTGATTCCAATAGCTCATGTCAAAGCTGATTTCTTCGAACCATGCCCGGAGGTAAGCCTGCCATCGTGCAGGGAGAGCTCCTTGGAGCTTTGTGATGGCATTCCACCAGACGGCTGGGAAGAACCATTGACCTTCCACTGGGGAAAGGAATACGCCTAGCCAGCTGAAATTGGCGGGCCGAGGTCCTCTGATGAACTCTCCATCCCGGAAGATGGTGCGAGTCAGCATTCTATAAGCCCCTGGGTCGAGGCTCATGGTATGGATGATCCGCTTGCGAATACGGATCGATGCGGGAAGCTCCGGTCGGAAGAGCACATCGCCAGCCCACTGGGCGCGCGCTTTGATGAGCCGGAATCGGAGTGGCGTGAAGCCGAAGCCGCCGAGGTCTCGAGGGGTTTCCAGACGCTCCCTGCTGACGTCGTGGTGTTTCGATCGGTAGAGGGACTTGTAGGCCGTTGCCTCGAGGTCTTCCAGGATATCGTCTGGGCACGGCAGGAAGCGGTCCAGGTAGATGATCTTCGAGTAGATGTACTGGTTGATGACGTTGCATCGCGCAAGGAGAGGGAGGTCGTGCAGCGGGATGCGCGCGAGTCGAGCCTTCAGTTTGCCGATGACATCTCGCCAGCAAGCAGGCACGTTGACCGTGCGACCGCATGGAACGCCGAGGAAGTCGAATGAAAGCGTTTGGACGCGCCATTCGTGGTACCTCGTAGGCGCATCCGTCCGGCATGACCCTAGCGGATAGAGGAGTGATTTCTGGTAGTTCAGCTTGCTTGCTGCGGCTTTCTCGTACTCTCGGAGGCAGACCGTCGCCTCATCGACCTCCGACCAGGTCCGACACCGGATACTTAGATCGTCTGCAAAGAGAAGGACCTTCCGCTCATGTAGAGGGGGTGGATTGGCCGGTGGGAGGCGATGGCGGAGCATACATGCCAGCGGCTCCAGGAGGAGGGCGAAGATCGTCGGTGCTGCGGGATCGCCCTGTCGGACACCAGACCGGATGTCGATGGCTTGGCCCATCCATCCGTTGATCATGAGGCGAGCTGTCTGGGAGGTCATCGTTGAGGTGATCCACGCGGCGGCGCGCGGACCGAACCCCATGTGGCGGAGGCAGGGGCCAACAAAGTCGTGCGATACTCTGTCGTATGCCTTCTCAAAGTCGACTTGGGCGAGGACGCCAGGTAAAAGGTCTTCGTCGTCTATGGCGAGCTGGAGGGAGGAGATGTTGCGACCCGAGTCGCGGCCAGGGAGGAAGCCTGTCTGGTCCCCGTCGATGAGGGTGTCCACGACGGTGAGCAGGCGGCTGTTGATGGCAAGGGAGAAGATGCGAGCGTCAACGTTGATGAGCGAGATCGGACGATAGTTGGCAATCTGATCGCGATCTCCCTTCTTCTTGAAGATCAGATGGATATGGGCCTCGCGCTGTGAGGCGGATCGGAGGCCTGTCTCCGGAACGAGGTTCAGTAGGCTGAGGAGGATCGGGCCGACGGCAGCCCATGTGGCCTGGTAGAACTCGACGGGGATCCCGTCGCTTCCTGGTGTCTTGTTACGGTTCGATCTGAACGTGGCCCGCCTGAGCTCGTCCAGTTCGAAGGGTTTCTCGAGGGTCCGACTCTGGGAGTTGTCGAGAGTGTTGGTGACATATCGGAGGACGTTGGCGTGCTCGGCGGCTGGCGTCGTCTTGGTCTCATAGAGAGTTGTGTAGAAGGCGTGTGCTGTAGCTAGAATGTTCTCGTTGTTTGCGATGGCTGCGGCCGCTGGGTTGTCGAGTGGCCGTAGGGCTGCGATAGTGTCGGCCTGGCGGACGATCTTGAGTCGCTGCTTGACGGCATACTCGCTTGTGTTGGCTGGTTCAAGATGGGCTCGAAGAGCGTGGCCATGGAGGATCGACCTGTGTGGATCCCCGCCTGACACTCTGCTCATTCGGGCGAGGTGTCTTGAGATGTCAGATGCGTGATCCGCTATCTGAAGCTTGGTCTCGTCCCAGGCTCCGAAGGGGTCCCTGATCTCTGTGAGCGCATCTTGGTACCACTTGGGGATATGGTAGAGGAAGTACTCAGCAAAACCGGTAATCTTCAGAAGGTGTGTTCCGATCTTGTACGATCCGGGACCGTGCTCTATTGCACCGGGGAAGGTGAGGCTGAGTGCGATCGGCTTGTGGCTAGAGTAGAGATGGCCAGACGGTCGTGGCAGGAAGCGCTGTCGGACGGCTCGGCTAGCGAGCAGAGGGGACAGATAGAAGCGATCAATGCGGCGATCTGCTCGCGTGATGCCAGTATAGTTAGTGTACTCGCGCTGGAGCGGGTATAAGGATCGGTATGGGTCGGAGAGGGCAAAGTCCCGGGCCAGCCGGCACATTTCCTCCTTTCCCACGTTCTGGGTAAATGGGCTCATCCCGTCGAGGTAGCTGTCCTCCACACAGTTCCAGTCCCCGCCCAGGAGGAGAGGAATGTCAGAGTGGGCAGGTATCTTGCGAGATAGAGTAGAGAGGAACTCCTTTGTCGAGCGGCCGTTCGTTTGGCTGTCTCGGCAGGGAACGTAGACGGCAGCCATCCCGACGGCTTCGCCGGCGATGACGAACACGGCATCCGTCAGGTTGGTTCGTAAGATGGGAGAGGAGCGGGAGATGGATCTGATCCTAGTCGGAGGGGTATCAGGAGGGAGGAATCGAGAGGCATGCCGCCAGAGGATGGCAGTCTGGCAGCCGACCGTAAAGATCGAGCCGAAGCCCATATCTTTACACTCAGCTGTCCAGGTCGCTACCTGATCTGGTGTTGTGCATGCCACTTCTGAGAGAAGGTATATGTCAGCCTTGGATCGTGAATAGAGGGAGAGGAGGAGACTGCGGGCGCGATCTCGCGTGAACACCCTCTGGATGTTCGCCGCGACGATCTGTACATCATTGTACACCATTATTCTTCCATGTCCTCGGCTTCAGCCAAGGTCACGAGGGTGCGCTCGATGGATGCCTGGGAGGACGGCGTGGAGGGGATGAGAGAAGGAGTGGAGGGTGGGTTCAGGGGGAGCGACGATGGCGGGGATGGGGATGGGGGTGGGGGGGACGATGGTGACAGGGGGGGTGGAGTGGGAGGTGGATGCTCGTCTTCGACCTGCATCCCGTCTTCTGTCCTCGCCATACCCCCCTCGTTGTCATCCTCTAGGTCGCTCAGTGCGCGACTATGCTGCGAGTCCGCATTGCGCGGTGCGTGCTCTTGGTGGGAGTGGGAGGAGTCAGCGTGGGCAGGAGGTGTCGCCAACTCCGTCGTGGCTTCCGTCGGCCTGTTCAGTGACCTCCTTTTGGATTTTTGTACGAGCTGGTATCCATCCAGATCTGGTCCCGGTGCGGCAGGACGTTGGGGAGGTCCTTCTGTTGGTGCTCGCGCACTCGCTGGAAGGTTTGCCTTCGGACGACCTGGGCATCGGGTCGATGGGTGAGCGTGCGATCCGCATCCGCCACACTCTGGAGCGGTGGGACACGTGGGACGAGCGTGCTCAAATGAGTGGCAGTAATAGCAGTACGTCGACGTTCGCCGATTGGGGGACTTCAGGGTGGACGCGGCTTGGATGGGTCTGAAGATGAGCTCGCGGTTCTCCCACTTGGTGAGTTCTTGGTAGTATGAGTCGGCCTTCGGCATCTTCTTTGAGCCAGACAGGTCGAGCAGAACTCGGACTATGCCTGTTGGTGCCGTGGGCAGTCTGGGGTCAAACTGTCTCTGGAAGAAGATGACACAATCTCCGGAGCTTGCCACCTGTTTGCGAAACTGCTCCTCAACTCCGTCTCCTTCTTCGAAGTTCTCAAGGAGCCCTTCTTGTAGGAGCTTGTTTTGGGTGTTGAAGCAGCTATGTATTTGAGGCTTTACCCCTCCCACATCTAGCGGAAGGGTTTGGAGTTGGCGCAGTATGCTTTGCGAGTCTTCTCCATCCCTAATCTGGAGGAGCATCCTCCCTTTTTGGTCCTTGAATGGGCGAATAAGGGAGACAAGTTTTTCGTCGCACTTCGATATCGCGAGGGAGACTTCGAAGGGTGTAGTCTCTCGAGGGACGGATATGGCGAGGCAGCCCTCGCGCTCGGTGGAGAGGGCTAGTGGGAGGGGATCAGTCTCCAGGGGGTTTTGCTGTTGGGTCCCGAAAGTGAAGGGGAACTGGGTGTCATACGAGGTACGTTGCCTCGCAGCTGGGTTTGTAGGGAGAGCCTGTTTGGCGGCGTTCGCATATGAGCGGCCGATGGCGTTCGGCTGGGATTTCGCAGCGGCGCGAGTGCGAGTGCCGGCGGAGGTCGCCGGCGCGGGCGACGCGGCGCCGGGGGCGAAGAGAGGTTGTTGAGAGAGAGTCTCGCCTGTGGAGCGAGACGGTGTGAGGCGGCGCGTCACTTCGGACGTGGGGGATAGAGCGGCATTGAGGTCGCTGATGGCTGAGCTCGACCGCGTAATACGGCGAGTTGAGGGGGTTGCAGGGGTTCTGCGGAGGGGGGAGGGAGAAGAGAGGAGGGCCGTGGGGCTGATATGGATGTGGGGCGTGGTAGGGTTGGTAGGGTTGGTAGGGTTGGTAGGGTTGGTAGGGTTGGTAGGGTTGGTAGGGTTGGTAGGAGTGCTAGGGGTGCTAGGACTGGTCGGATGGGCCGGTGGGCTGAGGGTGGGTTTGTTGACGGGCGTTTGGAGACGTTCGTCGACGCGAGAGGGCGTATTGGTCGCGTCTTGGACGCTGGGGGTTTCATCGGATCCGCTCTTTCTCTTTGCTGAAGAGGGAGGGTCTGGGGGATCCTTGGGAGCCTTGAGGGCTTCTTGGAGTCGCTTGGGGGTTGATTCACTAGTTTTTTTTTTTTTGTATTTAAGTCATGAGTTATACGTGGAGAACGAGGTAACCCTATGAGAGATAGCGAGTTGTAGCTAGATAGAGGGAGAGCGGACATGACCGAGCGCGAGATCGTCGGGCGAGGCGCCGTGGGAAGAGGGTTGGCCGAACCACTGGGGATGGTTGGCCGGACGGCGTGATGGGCGCCGTGAGAGGGGGGGGGGGGGTTGGTCGAACCACCGGGATGGTGGTTGGTCACTAGGCATAAGGTAGGGTGACCTGGATTGACCTGGTGGTGGTTGAACAAGACCGAGTATCACAACGTGGGTACTAAATATCCGGAGATGTAATCAAGTGGTTACGATGATAGTTTCGAATTTACGTTCTTCTCCTACCACTTCTCCGCTATGGTGCAAGCGAGGGTTGACCAAAATCCGTTAGCTGTTGGCCTTTGGCCGCGTAGGTTCGAATCCTGCCATCTTCGACGTCCCTTTTTGGTTGCAAAAGGAGGCCGTCTGAGGGCTTATATCTTTCCTTGGTTGACGGAGATTTCACAATGAATGGCATGCAGGGGCTCAGGGTGCCGGATGCATTGGGGAAGGGCGCAGACAGTTCTGGTCCGCCGATAGCAGGGTGTCATTGTGCATGCAAATATACTTATAGTAGGATATTCGTAGTAATACCGGTCCACACAGGCCCTTGCCATCCACCTCGCTCCCTTTATAGGGCCAGGTCGTCCTCTACGCTTGAAACTATGACTTGCCTCCTTACGAAAATACAAATCGGTCTGGAAGCTAGTGGCCAAGAGACGCAGTATTAGAGCTCTGTGATTCCAGAATGAAGGGCAACTGTTGTTGCCTTGCGATGGCAGAGCTGCTTTGACCTGCTCGAGAGCGCCCGGCACTTTTTGCTAGTATTGCTTAGCCTTTTGGCGCAAAAATACGAGTGACGCGCTCTACCACTGAGCTATCAGGGCGCAAGCCCCAAACCAGGTTTGAACTGGTGACCTCATCATGATCACGTTCGAAGCAAAGTTTCATGACAGTTGAGTCCAGGTATGGACCTCACCACAGCGCTGGAATTTGTGCCAATATATTGTTCGCCCCTTTGCCTGTCGTTACTTCGATTGTACGATCAGACTCCCAGTACAGGGACTTCAATTGAGAGTGCCGTCCTTTGACAAGCGCCCTCGTCCGTCCTCTCAATGAACATCTCTTCTTCTTTTTCACTTAAACTTTTTTTTTTGTCACTACCGTCTCCCTTCTCGTTGTCTCCTCGCTAATCTGTGCCATCCCCGCCGCTTTTACGAGCGCGCCCCCCTTCTCTTTCCACTCCGACCCATCAAATGCGGTCGTCATGCTTATGAATTGCGAGTGATTCGATGACTAGAATACGAAGGAAAAGGGTTACCTGGTGGCAACCTCTGGCGCGATGCATTAAGCGCGCGACGCCTATCAGTCAGGCGCGCCCACTCCTGTGGTCGCATTGAGTATCTACTCAGAATACCCATTCCACAGAACTCGGAAGCCCTCAGAATCGGCCGGAAAAAGAAGCACTCTCTGGCGGGGAGTCGAACCCCGGTCTCCCGCGGACAATTAGCTCGAGGTGATCTTACCCTGAACTCCCTGATTGATCGATCAGAAGCTCAAGGATAGAGACCCTTGCTGTATTGACAGGCGGACATCTTAGCCGTTGGACCACCAAAGACTGACGATAGACAGTTGAGCAGATAGTTGGTGTGCCTTCTCTGAGTGCGAACCAATTGTGACAGTCCTTTTGAAGTCAACGGTTCAGAGCATTTGTTCCCTGCGACTTTGATCCCTCGGACATAATCTACTCCCTCCAGGATTGTGGAGCTGTATGTTGTCGAGAGAGGCTCGTTGTCAGGGAAAAGCGCCAGACCAGACGGACGAATCGACGAACGGTGGCCAGGGCGTTTCGTCCCCTTTCACTCTGGCCTTCCTTTCAACGTCCATCCATTCACCTCGCCCAACTCTACTTCCACCCTTTGGGGACCTGGACTATCTTTACTCGTTCACCCGCCGAGCGACCCCTCGTCTACGCGGAACCCGCTCCGTCGCCTCGCTCTCCTCCCACGACGCGGTACGCGGCAGGACAATAAACATCCCCGGACGCGTCCGAGTTTTGCCCACCTGTCTCTTTCCCTCTCACTGCTTCTCTCCTGTACGTCACAACCGCCTTCACTCGCCAGTTCCAGCCAGCCTACACGCACACTGACTGATCAATGCGCGCTCATCACCAGCTCGGCGACACACGACACCTCTCCTCATCGGCCATGACCGCCACCCTGCCCCACCATCCTCCAGCCGTCTTCATCCAGCCGGCCTGCCACCTCCACCGCTTCCACCGCCCGACCTCGAAGATCCATCCCTCATCCATCGTAGAGCGGCCTGAACGACTCCGCGCGGTCTATACGGGGCTCTCGCTCGCGCTCGCCCGGCTTGAGGAGGCACTGTCCACACGACAAACGCAGGCGGCGCACAAGACCCTTGCTAGTTCGGACGAAGGCGATCTCATCAAGGCGCTTGAGGGGCTCGGGCTCGACGGAGGAGTCTCCCAGCAACAGCAGCACGGGCAGCAGGAGCGAGCAGCCGACGTCGGCGTACCTGCGCTCTTTTTTGCGGCCAGCCCCGATGAGGGATTTGGCGACCTCAGAGGCAAGGCTGTCCGCTTCGTCCACGAGCCGTCTGTCGAAGGGAGCGAACACTACCTCGGGAGACTCGAGTCGTGGTGCCGGGGGCAAGAGGAGAAGGTGCGCAAGGGCGAGTGTGAAATTCCAGAGGGACTCCCTCAGAACGATCTTTACTGTGAGTTCACCGACCGCTACATTCGTCGTTGCAGTCCTGCCTGACAGGCTGTCTCCCAGTGTGCTCAGAATCAATTCTTGCCATCCGTGGTGCCCTGTCGACGACGATCCAGGCTGTCGACGTTGTCATCGCGTCAACTCGCCCAAAGCCTGCCCACTCCTCCCTCCACCCTTTGGGCATGCTTCCGTCTGACACGCCAGGTGCAATTACCCCTAATCCAAGGGGTGGGTCCAATCCCGCGAACATTGAGGCGAGCTCGGCGTTTTGCGCCATCCGCCCTCCAGGCCACCACTGCGGCGAGGACAACCCGATGGGTTTCTGCTTCGTCAACAATGTTGTGGTGGGCGCCGCTCACGGTTCGTCATTGTCCCATGGGTCAAGAATTGTCGTCATTGCAGCTTAATCAGAGGGTTCCGTCCGCAGCTTATATTCAGCACAACATGGACCGGGCCATCATCCTCGACATCGGCTAGTTTTACAAGTTCGTCTATCACATGTGCTTATGTTGACCGTGATCCCCTCATCCAGACCTCCACCACGGCAACGGCACGCAGGAAATCGCGTTGCGCCTGAACGAGGACACTTACCGTGAGGAGCTTCTCATCGCGGGAGGCAAGCCGGCGGACCCCAAAGGCAAGCGCGGCCTCAAGACATTTTATGGCAGCATTCATGACATCGTAAGTTTCTCCTTGGCCTCATATATATCCTTGTCTGACAGGAATGTCTCAGTACTCCTTCCCATGTGAGGATGGGGACATGGACCGCATAAAGGACGCCAGCGTCAGCCTCGCCTCCCATGGGCAATACATGTGCGTTCAAGAGAGGCTCTGGTGCAAAAGATCGGCTAATTATTTCTCCTCCATTCTCACAGCGAAAACATCCATCTGTCGCCCTACTCGTCCGAGGAGGATTTCTACACCCGCTGCTACCCGCGCTACCTCCAACTGCTCACCAAGGCCAAGGCCTTCCTCGAGTCGACTGCGGCAGAAGCGGGCAAGACAATGGTCTTCATCAGGTATGGGGCTTCAAGATCACGTCCGCGGCTCCATTTTGGGACTGACCCTTTCATTCCAGCGCTGGGTTCGATGCTTGCGAGCACGAGTCTCCAGGGATGCAGCGGCATGGCGGTCGAGTCCCGGTGAGTCTCACTCCTCCCGCGTCCGGCGGATCGCACGCTGACACCGACAGCCATAGGTCTCCTTCTACGCTCGATTCACCCAGGATGTCGTTGCCTTTGCGCGCGAACATGCACAAGGCCGCGTCGTCAGCGTCCTCGAGGGCGGGTATGGCGACCGGGCGCTCGCGAGTGCGGCGGCGGCTCATCTCGTTGGGCTTGCGGATGCGCCTGTGCCCATGGCCGAGCAAGAGTCCTGGTGGACTGTGTCAAACATCATCAAGGTTGGTCGGCTGTGGGAGTCCTCCTGCTTCGCTCAAAGCTAAGCTGAAATGTCATACTTGTGCTCACAGCTTGAGAAGGCGACCAAGCCATCCGGACGTCGTTCGGCCCGAGCAGCTGCCAACTCCAAGACCGCCGCTCCGAGCTCGCCGAATATCTCTGGTTCTAGCTCCTCCGAAGCGTGGCTTACGCGTACAGCCGAGGTCTTTGCCTCCATCGAGGTCGGCGCGATGGGTACGAAGAGCGTCGCGAGCGCGACCGCGTCAGCGGCAAGTAGCCCTCGCGCACCAGTGGCGCATGGAAGGACACTGAGGGATCGGAGTCTTATTCCGAAGACGGAGAAGGCAAGTGGAGGAGGAGGGTCGAGCCCTAGTAGCCCTGTGGCGAAGAAGTCATCGGGAGGAGGCAAGGGTGGAAAGGCGGCCGCCCCCAAAGTAAGAGGAGGAGGAGATCTGGCCAGCGTAGTTGCAGCTCCTGCTACTGCTTCAATTCCCCCAGCCCCTCTTTCACCCCCCAACGCTACGGCCACGGAGCCAGCATCTGCCAAGGAGGATAAGGCGGAGCACATCGGCATAACCCCTCCCCCGCCAGCGTCATCGTCCTCCTTATCGGCGGTTCTCAACTCCTCAGCCCCATCCACACCGACCCCTGGCCCTGCGCCTTCGTTGATCGATCACGCCATCGAAAAGCCCAAGCGGATTGTTCTCAAGTTCTTGCGTCCTGCAGCGGCGTCGGAAGAACAGCAGGAGCCAGGAAAAGAATCGAAGCAGGACAACGAGGAACAGCAGCCATCCCAGGATACCGGTACTGCCGGCACAATCACTGGTGACAGTGTCTTCGGCTCTCAAGATGGACTAGGAGGGGATGCCGCGATGAAAATGGAGCCACTGGGTGCGCCTCTTGTCCCTCCGCCCGACGCAGGAGGGGACATTGGGCAGGGGGGACTCGAGTCGAGGGAAAGCAGCAGCTCCAATCTAGCTGAGATATGATCATGTACACACTGCATTCCAGACTGGCCGGTGAGGGCTACCAGCGGAACGGAAAGCGCACGCAAGCTCTGAATGCATTCTCTCGTTCTAGGTTTTGGATTCATTCCAGGAGATCCGTGAGAACTAGGGATCAACCCTTGTCACGACTCCGAGTCCGATGCCGCATTGCGTCGTGCTGCGCGATTGCGGGCCCGGCCTGGCCGTTGCTCACGAGACGAGCGGCGGGGGGACTAGAAGATCGTGACGCGGTCCCCAACCGGTGCGTCCCGCCGGTCGCGGGCCTTACCCCCGCTTCTTCTTGTTGCACCGTCTTTTTCACCAAACAGGGCGGCCGAGGCGTTGTGACGTCCATAACTGAATCTAGGATAAACGAGTCTAGCTCTGTTACTTGAGTCTGTCTCACAATGGAAGCCTCCCGCCCTCAACCGAAGGAGCCGATCTCCATCTTTAGCCGGTTGCGGGATGCGGTCTGCGAAGCAGGCAACCCCTTTCCTTGGAACATGTCACGCTTTAGGCTCGGCCGCATGTCCACATGTCTCTCGATCTGCAAGCATCGGAGATTTATTTTTGACCTTTGTGACCGAACGAAGAATGTGGGGTCTGGGCGAGAGCACTCACTGGGCGCCTTAGAGGGGCCTGGAAAGGAGCTGAAGCCAGCTGTTAGCCTAGCTACAAAGGAGAGGAAGGAGGTGCGACAAATTGTAACGAGTAATGAGGAGGGAGGAGAGATGGACAGGCAAACGGTACTTTTCGTCAGAGTATGCGCAGAAGATTCCGGAGGCCCGCGGAGAGCCAACACAGGGGCCGCCTGTGTCTGCGGGGAAGAAGAAGAATGAAGTAAGTAGCCTGCACGTGGGAGGGTGACTGTAGAAGCGGGGCAAAGCCGCGGAGTGTCGGAGGAAGTGACGCCAAGGGATGAATGAAAGGGAGGGCGCGAGCTAGTTTGGAGCGGACGATCGACAGAGTGGGGGCGTCCAAGAGAGACTCAAAGAGCCCAAGCAGCGAAAGAGGGAAGTGAGGGGCGTAGCAGGGAGAGAGAGGCTGGGGGAGCAGAGTCAGGGAGACACACAACCTAACGCGCGCGCGGGGAACCGCAGGACAAGAGTCTCGTTCACCTCAACATACACCCTTTGTCTCCTCTTCTCTCTCCAGAACTTGAACACGGTTGCTACCCCAGCAACCTGCCATAGTTTGTTCTCGGCCCTTTACTGCAGCCAATACTCAACCAGACTTCGCCCTCGCCTGCCTCTCCTGTCCTCAACAAAAGGCCGAGCCCCGCTCGTTCTCTTGTCTCTTCCCTCCCTTCAAGATCCCCACGAACCCTCTCTCCGCTGTTGCTCCCATCCCCCTCGCCTCTCTCTGCCTCTCTTCTTTGGTCGAGCACCCCGTCAGCATACACCGAGTGGTAGAAAGGAACTCCTGTCTCTTGGCTTGCCCTCCCAGGGCTTCGACGCTCTGCCTCGCTCGCTCGCTCGACCGTCAGCCCGCTCGCTCTCCCTGCAGGCACACATACAGCAGCATCCTCCCCAACCAACCACGCCCCTCTCGCCGTCATGCACACCGCCTCGACCTCCTCGGACCGATCGGCCGCTCTGAGCGAACAACAGGTCTCGCTGCCGTCGTCTGCCGCAGTCGTTGCCGCCGCTGGCTGTGGCTTCGAGCCCACGCCCTCATCTTCGCTGTCGCAGGCGTCATACCAGGCGGCTCCCGACGGCAGTTTGACGACAAGCTTCGGGAGCGACCCGGGCATGTCGTCGTCGCAGCGTAAACACCACCCCGCCTCTTCGCTCTCACCGCGAGCGGTCTCGTCGACCTCGTCGACATCCTCCTCGGCGTCTGCCTCGCCATATTCTCTCGCGTCGTCGTCGGCCATGGGCGCGGGCGCGTTGCTATTGGCTGGACCGCCACTGAGGAAGAGCACGAGCCCGAGTTCTTCAACATCCGGTGAGTCTCTCTCGCTTCCTCCTTCTCTGGCACCACGAAGTCCGAACGGGAAAACTATGTGTAGCAGTCCCAGCAGCATTGATGGCGCTCTCCCTGGCGCGTCCACCATGCTGGGCGCCCGAGAGACGCCTGGAGGCGAACCCTACCCGCGTCGGCCCCTAGGATTGCTGCGTCGATTCCTTGCCCCCCACCCTTCCCTCAAACACATCTCGGCTCACACACACCTGACCCCCTCTTTCCTTTTTGCGCTCTCGATTAATAAACAAACCCAAAAAACCCCCAAAACTGGATGATCTTCCCGGCCGACGAATGACTCGTTGTAGCCGTCCTGCGTCTCTACCCGGCCTTCACATTCAGCAGCGGCGCTCGAGTTGGGTGCGTCGCTGCCGTCCACGACAAGGGTGCCGCCACCATTGCTGTCGGTGGCGACGCCTCCGCTTCAAACGGCCCTCCCGCGGAATTCGCCAACCCCGTGCAATCCTCGGCCGGTTCGATGTCGATGTCGAGCAGCACGAATACGAGCACGAATGGCATAGGAACCAGTGCTTCTACGCGACACGCGCCGGCTCCCGGAGTTGTCGACGGCGCTTGGTTGACCTCGTCGTCGTCGAGCTCCCCTCATCCCCCGAGAGCGAAGCTCTCATCTTCGACCTCGACCATCGTCGTCTCTTCACAAACGATGACGACAGTGGCTGGTACTGTTGCCCCTGCTGCATCCGCGTTCTCGGCGCCCCCTTGCAAGCCGGCCGCCACACTGTCGCGGTACTCGCAGCTCGTCCAGGAGAAGATGCGCAAGGCGCTCGAGCACACGGCGGCGGCGTCGCCGTCGACCTCCACCGCTTTCGATCCGAACGAGACTGCTCTCCCGTCGTCGTCGTCGTCCTCTGTCCAACCCAGTCCCGGTCGCACTCCACCGGCCTCGTTCCCGGCGTACCACTCGCCACTTGCCCCCGCGTCCGGGCCGTTCGCTCGTCCCGATCCAAAGACGGCCAAGCAGCAGTGCTTTGCGAACGACGAAGCCGCTACGGTCGCCCATCTCCAGAACATGGAGGGCATGCGCATGCAGCAGCAGATGAACCACTATGCCGTCCCGGACCCGTCCTCGCAGCATCAGGGCTCAGCGAGCTCGTTCTTTGCTGGCCCTCCCTTCAATGAGGTTAGTGCCTCCTCTCCCTCTTCCTCCTATAGCCTCAACCAGGTCGCGTCGATCTTGCATCAGCAGACGCTCAACTATGCACACGGCGAACAGGACAAACCACTAGGCGACCAGGAATCGTGGAATCAGCAGCAACAACCACTGTACGAAGATCCTCAGTTTCGCCAGCACCAGCTCCAGCATCAGCCTACGACGCCCACGTTCCTCCCCGGGGGCGAGGCGGACCGTCCGATACAGGTGGTGTGGTCTTGGGGTGTTCCGCAACGGCAGTCGCCCCGGGAAGCTTCATTGCATCCACAGTCTCCACCACTGTCACAAGCATCAACCTCCTCTCCTCCCTCTACTTCCGCCACTCCTCCCACCGAGGATATCAATTCCACCTGGGAAGTCCGCCCTCCCAGTTCCGTCCTCTCGGAGCCTTATCCTTTCCATGAACAGGATCCCGCTTCAGACCGATTGGCGGCCTCCTCTGAAATTCTGACCCCGGCCCGTGATACCGGCGCTTGGGCTGCTCAGCAACTGCCCGCCTCGTCTTCTTCATCGACAACAGGGGTTTGGCCCGCGGAGGCTCCTGCGGTCTCGATGCAAACGTTCCAGGAGGAGGAACAGCAGCCCCCGGTTATGCACCTCGAGCAGCAGAAGCAACAGCATCAGCAGCAGAGTAAGCACTCCCTCCGCCTAATTTTGTTCCGACCTGCCTGACTGACGCTGACTCGTTTTCAGTCTACGTGCCGCCGCCGCAGCACCACCAGCAGTCGCAGTCTCAGCCCGACCAAAACCACCGCCAAGAGCTCCTCATGGCCAAGTTCACTGCGGCTCGGGGCGACAACAGCCAGCAGTTCACTCAAGCGTTGTCGACGCAGATCCCGACTCACTCCCCTCCTCCGGACATCTACGGCGTGCCACAGCACCAACGTCAACCGCAGCCACCCCAGCCAGCGGCGACAATGACAGACGGGATCTATCAGCCGGCTCTCGAGACCTCGGCGTGGAAGCCCTACCCAGTTGCTGGGCTTCCAATCCCTCCGCACAGGACGGACGCCGTCACAACGTACTTGCATTCGTTCACGGTTCCGGCAACGTACGAGGACGCCTTGGATACGTCGATGTACGAGGACGAGCAGCAGAGGTTGCATAGGGAGGCGCAGGCGGCGGCGACGGAGGAAAAACAACATCAGTTGCAGTACGAGCAGCAACAGAAGCAGGTCCAGCATCAGCAGGAACTTCAGAAGCAGCCACAGCAGCAACATGATCAGCAGCAGTTTGAGCAGCTGGAGTTCCAGAGGAGGGAGCAGCTTGATCAGCAGCAGCTGAGGCAGTTGCAGGTCAAAAAGGACCGGCAGCGATTCGAGCAGCAGCAAGTCGTTCAGCAGATGCCTCCGCCGGCGGGGGAGATGGCTACTTTCTCGACAGACGACTACGGCTCACCATCGTTCTCTCCGGACTATCATTACTGGGCTAATGGTGTCCAGTACGTGGTCTCAACCGAATCGCCAACGTCCTTCCTCCCCTCGCCTCCTCAACTTGCGGAAGCTACCAATGGCTGGCCTCAACAGACCAACGTCGCCGCGGGGACGTCCGTGCAGGCGCCGTCGGCGACCATCTTCACCTACATCGCTGGGCCGGCATCGACGCCCTGCGTTCAGGGCGGCCAGCCACAGGAGTCGCCGTCCGATCACTGGTCCTACCCTGCCGCCGGGCCCTTCGTTTGGCGGCCGGCCCATCCAGATCTCGCGCATGCCCAGCAACAGCCGGGCCCAATCGACGCGCATGATACGCTTCCTCCCTCGGGCATGACGCAGCTCTTCCCGACTCGTCCGCCGGTCACTTCTGCTGCGTCGCGGGCTTCCTCCTCCTCAAGCTACGACGGGGCGCCACCTTCTTACACCCATGCCGGCAATATCCCGACGCCGACATCGTCTGTCCCCAGCGGCTCGGGTGTCTCTCACCGGCCTGGATCGTCCCAGTCGACGCAGTGTGACTCGCCTCTACCGTTGCTTGCTTCTGCGCCTCAGAGCGTTCAGTACTCCTCGCAGCAGGCCCCTCGATTTCAGAGCCTTCCTGCCTCCGCTTCGGTGAACCAGCAGCAGCCGTCGGTGCCGACGCCCGATTTTCTCAAAGGCGGCACCAATCGCGGCTGGTCAGCTCCCTGGCAGGGCGTCCAGGGATGGGGCACGGGCGCGAAGACCGTTTGGGATACGGCCACCCACCCAACCCTGGGCCAGTTGGAGGATAGCCGCAACGCTCCGTACGAGGCTGGACAGTTTGACGTACGGCCATTGCCCAAGCATGTGGTGGAGGGGCATGAGTTGAGTTCCGCCAAGAGGCGCAGGCTCGAGCTCGACCAGCGCGAGTTCGAGGTCCTCACTCCCGACGCCGCGTCTGCTTCCGACAAGGGCAAGGCGGTCGAGTTGCCTCCTGCTTGGGGCGCCGTATACGGGCAGCCCTACTCGGAGCAGCAGCCTGAGCAGCAGCCGCCTCATGCGTCAACTTCGAGCGTCGATTCCGACCCGGATACCGCCTCCGTCGGGAACCACGATCACGTGAGCAGACCGTTCCTCTCTGCTTTACTACCGCGAGCGCAGCTGACATGAATTTTCACCAGTCCTCCATCCCGGTCAGAAAGCTCCTTCTCGCCTGCCACTTCTGCCGCGGCCGCAAGCTTAAGTGCGTCTGCGCAACAGCTTTCTCACCGTTCTCCCTCGTCCAACGCTGACCGTCCCGCCTCCCTTTTTCTTCTAAGGTGCGATGGACAGCAGCAGTGCGGCAACTGCTCTAAGCGATCCTACGTCTGCACCTACGACGAGGAGATCCGCCGCCGTGGGCCCGGTCGCAAGAAGAAGGGCCCCGTCGCACTCGAGGGCCTCAAGGTTGCGATGGAGTTTGCGACGGGCGTCCGGAAGAAGGCTCGCGAGACGCCCGCTCAGCGGATCCGGCGCGAGATCCTCGAGAACTGGGAGAAGGGCGAGCCGGAGCGGAGGAGGCTCGCCGAGGAGAAGGGGACTGCAGAGGCGGCAGCTTCTGTTAATGGAGGAGCGTCTGGCTTGGGCTCACATGCTGCCTGAGTTCTCTCCTTTCCATCTCTTACTCGTTTCTTACTTTCAACTTTCCTATCTGTCTATCGCCGTTTCTCTTGTCACTCGCCCGAACAGCCCCGTTACCCGCACCTTTTGATTACCGCACACCTTTCTCTCGTCCTATGTCAAAAAGATATCCCCTCCTCTTTGCTTTCTTTCCATTGTCCCGCTTTCTCGCGTCTCTTCTTCCTGTAGTTTAGTCTTCCTGTCGCGACTTTCCTCCGCTGTCTCCTCGTACCGTCCGTTCGGTGTCCTTGTGTCTTGCTTCTAAGTATCGGATTCGTTTTTCATTCTTTCTCTTTCTCTTTTGCGTCCCTATTGTACTCTGGTCCTTCCTTTGGCCCCTTCCCCTCTCTTCCTAGCTATCCTTTGGCTTCTTGTCTCGCCTTCAATGTTGGCCTACAGACAGATTTCCCCTGCCTCCCTTCGATTTCCTCTTTTTCTCGTCGTTCCTTAACTGCCTCGCCAAAAGCTCGATAATAAACGATTGAGCTTCCTTCTTCTTGTCGTGATTCATTCATGTTCCTTGCAAACAGTTCCTCACTTGTCCGTCGCCTCAACATCCCAGTCCATCATCCCGCGCCCGAACCCACCGGCGACGACGGAGAAGCCGTCCTCGCTCTCGCGGACCTCGCCAAGGAAAGCCTCGTGCTGGTCCTTCTCTCGCGCGTTGTTGGCGCGGATCTCGCGGACGAGACCGTGCTGATGGATAGATGGGGTGGGGCGTTAGCTTAAAGGGAAAGCAGCGCGCGGAGGGTGGGGGGTTGGAGGAGGGAGGGAACAAACCTGGTGCGCGCATAACGGACAGTCTGGGTCTGCATCGGGAAGGCACCTGAGAGAGAATAGGTCAGAACCATATCTTGCCAGATGAGGAAGAGGAAGGCCCGCCACTCACCGCTGGTGGTACGAGTGCTTGCACATGAAATGGACCGCCGGTAGTTCGAGCTGGGTTCCGCACGACGCACAGCGCCGAACCTGGAAGATCTGCGGCTTGCTCGTGTCGGTGAGGGCGGCGACTTCGCGCTGCTTGGCGGCTGTCTCGGTGCGGTATGAGTTGATAAGGGCGCGGTCCTGTAAAGAGATGGAGAGAGGAGGCAGAAGGAAGTTAGGGTCTCCTGTTGAAAAGTGAGTTGAAGAGACAACTCGACTAACTGAATCAACCTCGAGTCGCATCGCGAGCACTTTTTCCCGAAGCCAATCCTTGACAATGCCAACGCTTGCAACGCCGTTCCTGCTAAGGACTTGGACGACCTGAAGCGTCGGCATGAGGTTCTCCTCCTCGATGATCTCGAGTATCCGCTTGAGGTCCGCCGGGTGGCGTGTGAGAAGCTCGTTCGATGAGGTCAAGAACCGCAGGACGAGCGGGTACAGGTGCGGATGCGTTGGACCGTAGATCTCGAGGTGAGCCAGCAGCTCGTCCGAAGGTCGGCGGCCCGTTTTCTCGCCCTCCCCGACTGAGCCGCCCTCGTTCTCCTTCTCCATCCAAAACCGAAGCACATCCTCGTACATACCGAGCTTCTCCCAGATCTCGACGAGACCTTCAGTAAAGTTGTTCGTCGAGCACAGAATGAGCGCCTGCGTCGTGTCGTACGGGATCGTGTCGCTCTGTTGGATGAGGCGGAGCGCCTTGAGGCGGTTCGACTCGGTCGAGGCCGGGCCGAGGCGGGACGAAAACAGGAGATAGAGCTCGAGGAGCGTGTTCCAGACGGCCCGCTGATCGGCCTTGTCGGCCTTGTCGTCCGAGATGTCCTCGCCTGCCGCCGAAGGGATGGTATCGTAGGTTGGGGGAGGAGCCGCCGAGACCTTGGGGCCGGACGCCTTTTTGGAGACATCGACCTTCTGACCCCATCGCGCAAGAGCGATGGCCTCAAGAAAGCGGAGGAGGTGCTCCGGCTGGTTGACAAAGTGGGCGAAGTACGGCCGAGGCGAAGGAGGATTGTAGGTGGGGACGACCGGCGCGATCTTGCCGTTCTCCTCAGGGGCAGCGGGCACTGACGCATCGGGGGACGACTCTCCCTCCTCCCGAGACGTCGACAATGACGCTGGGCCCGCACCATTTTTGCTCGAGCTGCTCGGGCCATTTATCGGTGGGAAGGCGCCGCCGATGGCGACCGTGGCTGCAGCGGCGGCCTCAACGGCCGTCCGGCCATAGCTCAAGGACTCCTTGAATACCGCGAGGTACGCAGGCGTACTGGCGAGGGTGGACGCAGAATTTAGAACCGAAGAATTGGCGGCGATGGTTGTGTCAGTGGAGGTAGGCGCCGCTGGCCGGGATGTGAGAGTGCCCGAGCAGAGCGCGATGAGGAGGTCAGTCGTCTCGGATGGCTGGTGGGCGAGAAGTGTCTTGCCGTAACGGATCATATTTTCCTCGGCCTGGACGAGGCGACAAGCAGTCAGCATTCGATCGTCTTTGACGCGACAGCTCTTGTCCTATCTGTTACTCACCGCCTCCGGTCCAAGTGTCCTCATGTAGCGGAGCGCATCTGCCCAGTCGTTCGCGTCTTCAATCTGGATACTAAGGTACTCCTCGTGTCTTGAATACTTGTGTGCCATGAAAACGGCCTGCTCGTAGAAGCCGGCCTGTCGGCAGACTTTGATGGCGGTCTCCAGATCAAAGGGAAGCTCGCCCTTGGACGCGTGTGAGTCGGTTGTCCGGATGAACGAGTCGAGCCGGGCGACGTCGCCTGTCTTAGTATAACAGTTGAGGAGAAGGGTGGTATGGTCCGAACTAGCGAGTGCCGAGGCGTGGAGCTCCTGGAGGTAGGTCGTGAGGTTATGGATCCGCTGGGCGTCGAGGAACTGAGGGGTAGGTCACGGCGACGGGTCAACTAGAGAAGGCCAAAGTCATTGAGGCGAATGACTTGACTGACCTTGCGAATGACATAGCTCGGCTGGAGCTCGCCCAGCGTCTTGACGTACTGGCCGACGGCTCCATCGTAGTCGCCCTTGCTGTAAAGGAAATCGCCGTACCGGCGGTGGATGTCGGCCACGACGCCTCGGTCGGCATCCTCCGACTTGGCGAGATTGAGGGCGATGACAAAGTACGACCTCGAGAAGAGATGAGAGAGCTTGGCGGAGAGGGGCGCCTCATCTAAGCGGGAGAGCTGTTGACCCCTCATTCGTCAGTGCTGAATTGATGGCAGATCACTGTGGAAGGCTATCGGGCCGACGCCTCACCTTTCCATCATTCCCGAGCACGAAGATCGCGTTCCAGAGACAGAAAACGTCCCGGACGCCCTCCCGAAACGTCCCAGAGTAGCTGACGAACTTATTGTCCAGGTCGATGATAGCCAATCGAGCGATGTCTGTTGGCTGGCTCTGGGCTGGCTGATTCCGGGCGAGGTTCCGGACCGTCTGCGAGTTGGAATACGCGGTAGGAAGGAACGGCGGCGAGACAATGATGAGGTTGTTTCGTGAGGCGTAAATCGCGGATTTGGGGCCTGGAGGGAAAGAAAAGCGAGGTCAGAGGCGAGAACCAACTAAAAGAGACAGAAACAAGCCTGCTTACCTTCGTAGGCGAGAACGTTACCTCGCGTCTCCGTTCCGTACAGGTAGACGGCCTCCTCTCGAGCGACGGCAACTGTTTCTCCAGCCTGGAGACCCTCCACCTCCGCTACGCAACCCAGACCTCCGCCTACATCATCGAGGGACCGTAGGTCTCCTCCGCTCTTTTTCCCGCCGACCTGAGCGACGAGAACCTTGCCGATGGTGACGACGAAGAGATGTGTGTCATTGCCGGCGACCCGGAAGGAGATGCCCGTGATGGGGTCCATGGAGGAATCGAGCAGAATTTTGGGCTTCGGTAGGGATGTGGCAGAGGCCGAGGGAGAGAGAGAGGTGGAGAGATGCCGATAAAGGAGGACAGTCCCATCTCCAAGACCGATGGCGAGGTAGGAGAGGGTGGGAGTAAGAGCAGCGGAGGAGACCTGCGAGATGGTGGAAAAGGCCGTCAGGTCTATCCAAAGGACAGAAGTCACCGACCGAAAGCAGCGACTTACGGGGTGTGGCCGCCCACCGTGCTGGACCTTGGCAGATCGAAGGAGGACCGGCGCCCGTGTTTTCTTGTCGATTCGGAGTAGGTCCCAGATTTTGAGAAGTGCATACGGCGTCGAGGGTTCCTCCTGCAAGAGTATGTATCACATCGTGTCAGAACCGAGCTACTTCCAAGCAAGACAAGGCTTTAGAGCTTACACCCAGAGTGACGGCGATCCCCTTAGCCTCCATGAGGTGCGTGCATCGGCCGTCCGGGTACGCTGTCCATCGCCGCTTCACCTCAAATTCGCGGTCTACGTGAAACCGAACAATATTCCTAAGCGTCTGGTAGCCACAAGACCACCTCTTGTCACCTCAAACAGAGGAACGGAGTTGCAGTCCAACTCACCAACGACGTTTATACCTCCCTCCGAGTCGGCAATGAGAAGCCGTCCGCCCTCAATGGACGCCGGGCAGATGACGGCAATCGATTGAGGCGAGGAAAAGATGGCCGGGGAGGCTGCGAGGTCGGTGGCTGAGTGGATGTTGGTCGACTCGAAGAAGGGGAACGTCTTCCAGGCCGGAGGGGGCACGGTCGCCGGCGGGGGAGACGGTTGCGAGGCCATCGCGAGGAGAAAGGATCACGCGGGCTGACAGGGAGGCGATAAGTTGACCAGGCAAGGGACCTTGGTGGCTGGAGAGGGATTATGGGAGGATGTTCAAGGGCAGCTGAAGGCGGGAGGGCGAAGGGGGGAAGGAGCGAGAGGTGCGACGCGTCGCCAGTGGTGAGGTGGGCGGAGGTCGGAGAGAGAGAGGCCGAGCGAGCACGAGTCTTGGCGTCGGGACCAGGTCAGACGTCAACAAGGCGTCACTGCAGAAAGAGAAACCAACTTACTCAAAGCAGAAGATGGGTAGGGCGAGCCAGGAAGACAGGGGGAGGAAGTCACGTATTGAAGCTCGAGTGTGGAGGCGATGATGATCGTCGGCCTGGACATTCGACAAGCGTATGAGCCAAAGCACGACGCACGTTCAGTCGCATCATACTAGAGAACGTAGCACTCACCAACGCTGAGACGTATAAGAACACCTGAGGGGAGGTGGACGTTGTGCGATGCGCGGCCAGCTCGGGGTGACCCGCACTGGACCCGTCGCATCAAGCCGAGGGCGGCCATGGGGCAGCGGTTCGTCGTCAAGACGATCTCTCTCAGGCGAGAGGATGGAATCGTGTTCTCTCACAGCCCAATGTTCCGGTAGACAATCGGCAGCATCATAACATAATCAGGCCGACACGCCCGCGCTCTTCACACGTGCGATCCCTCTCTCGCCGACCCACTCCTGGACCTTGGCCAGCCGCCCCCGGACCTCGTCGGAGTTGGCTTTCGTCCAGGTTGCAGCTGCCTGCCACTCGCCGTACAGCATAGCCTCCCGGACAATCTCCTCGTCGGCCTTGGCGAGAATGGAGAGAAGTAGCGACTTCGCGATCGGCCGCGCTGGAGGAGGGGAAGGAGGCAAGCACAGTCAGCATCACGTCTTTCAGCCTTCCTTCCAGTCGTTCGTCAACTCACCACCAGCCTCCTCTTTAACCCAGAGCGCTCCAGCCACATGCCTCAGCGCCAGCTCCCACAAGAAGCCGTTCCTCGCGCGATCGAGCCTCCGCCCACTGCCTCCACCAATCAGAGCCCGGAGGTAGCTCCCAAGCATGTCCGAGTCCTCCTCCCTCGGCTCAAAGAACGCGCGGACCCCGAGGCTGGCATCCTCAACGACAACGTCCATCGTTTCACACTCGATTCCGACGAGCAAGGGAACGTTCTCCTCCGCCCAGAATGCCTTACGGTAGTCGATCGGGTAGTGCATCGCCAGTGGAGGGAGGAGGAGAAGGGAGAAGACCGGGTGCGAGAACGAGACGGCCGTGTAGAGGCCGAGAAAGTCGGAGTAAGGCTGAAAGAAGGGCGTCCGTCGGCCGGGCGCCGCAAGGGCGTAAGCCTCCTCAAGGGTGCGCGGAGACGGTCGGAAAGCCAATGGCGAGGTAGGAGAGGAAATGTTGGCGGCAGAGGAGGGGATGAAGGGTGATAGAAGGTCACGCATCGCCCGTTCTACGGCTGGATCGCGGAAGACCTCGTCGCCCTCCGAGGAGGCCTCGACGCCCTGTTCGAGGAGGAAGACGTCCATGAGCGAGAGGATGATCTCGGAGGCGTTGAGCCGAATGCGCGAGCCGCACTTCTGGACGAGCCGGAGGAAGAAGAGCGTCGCCCGGACCAGCTCCGTCTCAGAGGCATCCCAGTCAGGCGGCGCGGCGGCGAAGGCCTGCGACGAGCGGGAGTGAAGGAGCTCGGTAATCGGAGAGAGGAACCACGAGCAGGAGAGCGGGAGGCCGTGTGGCGAGTTATAATGGACCGAGGGCGGGTTGGGGAGCCGTGGCTGGGCAGGCGAGGGCAACCGGAGGGTCGTGGCGTGGGGCAGCGAGGCGGACGTCGCGAAGAGGGGCGAGATCTGGTGGTCCTCCCGTAGAGAGATAATGAACTGGAAGAAGGTGTCGATGATGGAGAACCCGTGACGGTGGCCGATGTCAACAAGCGCAGCGGAGAGTCCAAGTTCGGATGCGATAGTCGCAAAGTCGAGATGGAGGAGCAACGCAACAATCTCCGAGGCCAGGTCCTCGTCGCCCGGGAGGAGAATGGCCAGGACGTCGAGCGCCTTGCTAAGCCATTGCCTGTGAGACATTCCGGCAACGAGCGCACGGGAGAGAAGAGCCACGAGGACGTCGGTGACGGGCCGGAGATGAGTGAAACTCGAGACAGCCTCGTCGGTCCAAATCGAGGAGTAGGCCAAAGAGTCGACCAGGGTGGCAAGCGATTTAGTAGAGGAGAGGGACTCGAGCTTAAGAGATGGAAAGAGCCGTAACAGGCCGCTGAGAAGACCTGCCACAGAGCCGATCTCCTTCGCGTTCCCAGGACCTTGAGCCAGCTGGCCCAAACGCGTTACGGCTGCCGCGGAGATTTTCTCAAGGACATCTGCCTGCTCTCCAGACAGGACGGCCTCGAGTACCTGGGCGAATGCCTCACCGCCCTTGGGCTCATTGATCCTGGAGCCGGCGACCCAAGCTCGGAGGAAGCTGAAAACCGCGCTAAGCAGATCGCTCTGCCGTTGTTTGAACGTCACGTCCTCGCCTTTGGCGAGCGAACATCGCAGGGCGCAAAGACCCTCGTCCTCCCAGCCCATACCGACGATCTGGCTCCAGGTGATCTCGTGCTCGGGTGAAGTCTTATGCGGGTCGATGGCGCAAGTCGTCCAAACTGCGAGAAGGTCGAAGTAAGACGTGGCGAGCCGAAGAGAGGCCTCGGGCGCGTCTGGGCCAAGGGAGGAAACAATGCGGCCGAGTGTCCGCCACATATCCGACGCGTCCGAACAGAGAGATGCCGAAAGACCGTATCGAGCGAGAGACGTAAAGACGTCGATTGAGAGGCGGGCGAGTGCGAGGTCGGTTGCCGAGGAATCGGCATAGATCATCGCAATGAATTTGAGGAGCGCTGGTAGCGGGGACTTGGGCGAGGTGAGGATGGAAAGAGCGTTAGCTCGGGAGGAGACGACCAGAGATTTGAGGAGAACGAGGTTGGCCAAGTCCGGGCTGGAGGAGAGGAGATTGCGCGAAAGGATGGGGAGGAGGGCCGAGGGTGTGGTCGTTGAGAGCAACAGCGACGACGACGGGGCGGGGAGGCGTGAGATGAGAACAAGGATGGAGAGGATTTCGTGCGTCGTGCGGGCAGGGAGCGACTGAAACGAGAGGTGGTCGATGAGGATTGGAATGAGGACCGCGATATCCAAGGAGGCGAGAATGTCATCGTCAGTAGACCTGGCGACTACGCTAAGCTCGCTCGCAAGATCCCAATCATCGGCGGAGGGGCATAATGTTCTGAGGACCTCCCAGAGAACCTCCACACCGCGGACGACGATCCCGACGCCTCCTCCCCGATCAGCGACCGCACGAGCAGCAACGACGACCGCCTTCGATCGCGCGTCCTCGGCTCCGCCGCGGCGAACGATGGCGCCCATGACGGCAAGCATGGCGACTCGCTGGGGAATGCTCGTCGAGAGGCAGAGATGGACGACCTCGTCGAGCGTGTAGCCCGCATCCGAAGGGGCATCACCGTGATGGTGGAGGCCGAGGTGAGTGGGCAGCACAGCGGATGCCTCGGGAGTAATAACCTGGCCCGAGAGCGAGTAGCGAGGGAGGAAAGCAGTTGAGATGCTGGCACTCTCGGATGACGGGTCGAGCGGGCGGAGCCAGGACTGCGCCGGGTCGGAGAGAGTTGCGTCGGGGAACGACTTGGCGAGAATGACAGCCTCCTCGTCCACAAGCCCTGTAGCGGGTGTCGATTTAGGGGCAGCAGGCGTGGACGCAAAGAAGGGGAAGGTCGCAACCTTCGACTTGAGCGTCGCAGGAACAACGTCCTGGGACACGTCAAAGTGGACTGTGTAAACAATGGCAAAATCAGGATGGGAGTCGACTCGGCTTGCATCTGCGTCGGACTCACCAGACTTGGCCGGAGCTGCATCATCCTGAGTCGCAGGGGACTTGTCATCGCTCTTGGGGGCAGCAGGCGGATGTTCTGCAGCATCTGTGCAACCCGCGTTCGCCCGCCGGTCAGGAACGTCCCAAAGTATGCACGAGAAACTAGACAGACCAGGCCCATCTGGGTTGATGTCTGCGAGCTCTCGAGCCTCCCTGCGCTTCTTGAAGGTCTCGAGCAGACCACCGCCGAACCGAGCAAGGAGCTCTTCCCGCTCCAGTTCGCGTTCCTCCGGGGACATGGCCGCGATGGTCGCTTCGTTCTCTGCCTGGACGGAGCGGATCACCTCCGCCTCAGCCGAAAGTGAAGATGACGGCTCCTCATTCCGGACAGGTGCTGATTCGTCCTTTCGTGAGGATGCTGGAGGGAGGAAGAAGTGAACATGAGCCGATCAGTCAGCGACAGGACACGCCACGTCCCTGGTGAGAGCAACACCTGCTTCCCCTTCTTCCTCAGGAGAAACAGTAGAGAAGGAGAATCCATTCACACGTTGATGCAGTTCCTCTCGCCTCTTTGCGCTTTCGAAGAGTCTCCGCGAGTCCCCCACCGAAGCGGGCGAGTAGCTCCTGACGCTCTTGTTCGCGCTCCTCGGGCGTCATCGCCGCAACCGTCTGCTCGTTTTCCTCCTGAACCGACAGGAGGATCCTCTCTTCGGGACTGATATCTGCATTCTCGACTGAGATGATATAGGAATTGCAGAGAACGGAGCGAATCGTCGTCGCAAGGAAGGACAGCGAGCGTGAGGAAGAACAGGCACGTAGCGTCAGTCGCGTGAGCCGCAACATTCAACTACCTTTCGGGAAGGTTCGGAACAACGCACCTGAAGGCGGGGGTCGTTGCTCAAACTCTGGCCCGGACGAGGCCACGACGGGGGGAGCCGCTGCCCGAGCAAGCTGAGGTCGGGCGCGCGCCTTGGCGAAGGCTGACTGGGAACGATGGCTCGCCCTAGGGAAGCCGGTAGAGGAAGGGGCCGGGAACGAGGGCGGCTTGGGAGCCGAGACGTCTCGTTCGACGATGGAGCCGATCATGGCTTCTGGGTAGGGGCTGGGTGGCTGAAAAAGTGGAGGTTAGAAGGGCGACAGGAAAGAGCTTCTTCGCTTGACGGGCGAGGCCGTCGCGCCTCCGCGTCTCAGCGAGGACGGACGACAGACTGCCACTGTCTCAGGGACTTCCACCACCGTCTCCTATGTGCTGAGGGTGGGGAGCAAACGATGGGTCGAGAGGCAATCCATCACATTGTATCCTCTCCTGCATTACTTGGTCTCACAAGTTTCCGAAAAAACTGTAACGATAGGAGCGAGCTCGTGATGCAGGGCCATCGTGTCGGATGTGCGGCGTCCTCCGTCTAACTGCGTGTGCCTGAGCTCTTACAAGCAGGTTGGGTCCCGACTTTCTGACCTCCAACCACCTCTACACCGGAACTACGTACGGCCGCCCATTCACGTCCAAACATGTTAGAACTATAGGAACCACTTGGCGAGCTGCTCTGCTTGTCGACCATGCTTTCGGGGTCGCGTGGGCTCCTTGTTCTTGTATTGCCTTGTTTCTTAGTTTTCCTTGCCTTCTGATGAGTCCCATCCATCTTCGCTTATTTGTCCCATTCGCATCCTCACTGTGTCGCTCTATGTCCTCTCCCCTTTCTCTTTCTCCTTCTTCTCCAACCTCTATATCTTTTTCAGCCAGCCTGTACCACTATGTCTCTCTTCGTTCGACTTATCTGAGAGCCCTTCTCCTTCATTCAAAGGGAAAGCCCATTCGGTTCAAGTAGAGAAAGCCCAGCCCCAGAGGGTTTCTAGGTTCATTGCATCGCGACCTCGGGCGTTGTCGTCGGCTTGTTGGCGTTGAGACCGCGGAGGGAGATGTCGTACCTGAGGAGTCAATGAGTATAGAGTCAGGATGATTCTCCAAAAGAGGAGGAGGGAGCGATGGATGGATGGATGAACGTACACGACCTCCTCGATTTTCTGCGATTGTGTGACGCAAAGAGAGGGATGAGATCAAAAGACATTGGGAGGACAAGGAGAAGGGAGCCAAAGGGGAAAGACGCATTTCCTCACCTTGAGGTCGTACTTGAGCGAGTCAAACCGCCTGCGGAGCGAGTCGTTTTTGAGGTTGAGCTGGGCGAGGGGGGACACGTTCCATGAGCTGTCACAGTCGTATCGTGCGAGCGGGCGGGCTGAAAGTCTGAACAGAGGGAGGAAACTCACGAGCTGGTAACCGGCGAAGAGCTCGCCGACGAACGAGGAGATCTTGAGCGGGAAGGCGTAATTCTGGAGTGTAACAGAGTTGACGGCAAGCCGGGACTGTTGATGGAGAGCAATGTCAGCGGGTGGCCCTTATGTAGATTAGATGGGAAGGAGGCAGTCGCAGGGACGCACGAGTTCGTTGACCATCGAGATGCTGGTGATTTAAGCTGTTAGTTAGCAGCTGGCCGTTATGTGAAGGAAGAACAAGCAGCGTCCTGACATTCCGTGGAGGTAGTCCTCCGGGAGAAGGGCGAAGCGGTCGCTGTCCTTGGCATTGATCTGCCCAGAAGGTTCACCGCCCATCAGCGAACGCGCAAAACAGAGAGAACGTCCGCCTAAATACTCACACCAAGCAGCTCGCACACCGCGCTCATCTCGATCAAGCTCTCGCACCGAACAAACTCGGCGAGCGCGGCGGCGAAGATGAGCGACTGGAGTCCCTTGGTGTAGAGCGGCTGCCACTTGAAAAACTCGTTCGCCGGGATCAGAGAGACAATTTCGGCAATCATCGGCCGGGTATCGCGGAGGGCCTGGTCGATGCTGTCGGAGAGGGCAGAGACTGAGGGAGGAGGTGGAGAAACAAGGTGGAGGTGTTAGGTCTGGGCGCTCCTGTAACTCGCGCGAGACACGCGTTTCTCAGTCGCGAAAAAGTTCAACAAAGGCAAGAGCAGAGCAGCGGACGACGTTCGCTATCCATAATCGATGGACAGACCAGCGGAGATGCCAGCGATCCTAGGACCCGCAACCTGGATGACAGCCGTTAAGCTCGCGCGCTTGTCGGATTCTGGCGCTAATGCCGAAGACAGGTTGGCTGCTTGATCGGCCAGCACCATCACAGAGGAAGGCCACTCGCGGAGGCACTCCATTAGAGTGAACCGACGTGTAGAGTAACGGCAAGCGTTTTGGACAATAGCCAAGTAGTTTCCTCGACCGGGCAAACAGCTTGTGCAAGCCTGCGAGAGACAGGGACCCCGACTGACGTTCCGAGGGCTGCGTCGCATGGACACGGTTAACAAGTGAGGTCGTGGTACGAGCTTGCTTGTCAAGGTTCTTGACCGCCTCTTTGATCTTCTACTTAAACCAAAGGGAGCAGACGGCGCCAGGTCAGCACTGGACGTCGTCGGGCCGTACGATTGACGGGCGGCATGGGCGCTGCTGTCGGCAGGTTGGCTCAACGGACCTCGCGAAGCTCGGACTCGACCTCGAGCTGGTCGTTGACCCGGATGAGCTCGGAGAGGAGGGGCTGGATGTTGGCCATGGTTAAGGTTAAAAGAGGTGGTGGTCGTTGGTTGTCAGGGCGGCTGAGTTGGTGGGCTCTCTTTCCTCGCGTCGAGCCTTGGTCGGGGTTGAGGTGTTCGTGTCGAGGTCCTTCTGCGACCACATTCATACCCTACCATCGCGGCAGCATGACCACTCAATTTGACAACAGTTCGTATTTCTCGTCCGGCTCTTTCCTGGTCGACCCGCAGAAACTGACCTTAAGTCATCGGTCGCGTCTCCACCACGCCTAGTCTTCCACGGCTCCAACAGCAAGCTTGGCAGTGCGTCGTCCCCTCTCTTTCTTTCCTCCTCCTTCTCTTCTCATGCTCGCCCAAGCAGCTCTGGCAATGTGTAGTAAAACGAGCTTCAAGCTGACTGGTCGTGAATGACGCGTCTTTTCCCCCTCCACAGAGCTGCGTCTCGCTCCGACCGGACTCGGATGGAAGTCGATTGAGGACAACGACGGCCAGCCCATCACGCTTGCCGTTAGCGATATGAAGTGGATGCACTGGGCGAGGTTAGTCCAGGCTTCTACGTGGAGTTCTTCTCAGGCTATTGGGGGATCGATGAACTGATCATGACGCGTCCGTCCCTCATCCCCTCACCCAACCTTTGTCAACTGGCGCCTGAATCCACGCGTCGCACTCCCCTCTTCACTTGATCCTTCCATCTACCTGCCACGCCCTTGCGGACGCAAGAGTCGCGAGGGACTTTCAGCTTCTCATCGGCCGTAAATCTAGCGACGACCGGCTAAGCTTCGAGGGTTTTCAGCGTGACGTGAGTGGCCGTTCGCTGCCCAGTCGCGCGCTTGTTGGGTCTGTGGCGCGTTGCGGGCTCCTCGAGTATTCCTCGTTGCAGAAGGCTCTCCGGAGAGACAATTTGTATCGTTCGACCGGTGTGCCCGGTCTTTCTGGACGACTGCCATCACAGCTTCTTTTGTTCAAACAGATGACAGCAAGGATGACAGCAGGCATGACGCGTCGGCGGCCTGTCTGGAGCCCCCCTGCTGAACTGGTGTCCATCCGAGCAAGTTTGGTTATCTAAGAAGCTGTCATGCCTCCCAAATCTCACGCAGATGGCACCCGAAGCTTCGAACTGCTCGTGCTCCAATCTGTTCTTCACGATTACCCCGTCCGCTGATACACACCCCCCTCCGCGCTCGTCCACCCTCAGGACCACGAGCGCATCCTCAACTTTGTCAAGCAGAACTACGGTATCGCCCTCGAGACCAAGGAGACCTCGCTTAAGGGATGGAACTGGGGCAAGGTCGACGTCCAGGGTGAGTGTTTTTCTGATATGTTTGCTACTCCAATTCTCGCCCTCTCGCTGACGTATTTCTGCTGCTCTCTCTGTATCTAGGCCCCAACCTCGCCTTCCTGACCTCCCAGAAGCCCGCCTTCCTCCTCCCACTTGACCAGATTGCCAACTCCAACATCGCATCCCGCACAGAGGTCTCACTCGAGATCGCGCCCCCTCCTGCGGCCTCAACGGTCCAGGGCGGTGGGAAAGTCCGGACGCGCCCCGTCGACGAGCTCGTTGAGATGCGGTTCCACATCCCTGGCACGGCCGGCCGCGGCAGCGACGACGAGGGCGACAGCGATACCAACGGCGCCGACGACATCACTGCCGCGCAGGCGTTCCACGACATGATCAAGGAGCGCGCTGAGATTGGCGAGGGTGGGCCTGGGGAGGGCGTTGTCGTCTTCAACGAGGTCCTCGTTCTCACGCCGAGGTGCGTCGTCGTCGCGTACGATTCTTGGTACAGATGCGAGTCGCTGACCAATCGTCCGTTCGATCAAACAGAGGTCGTTACGACGTCGACATGTTCGTTACCCACTTCCGACTCCGCGGAAAGACGTACGACTACAAGATCCTCCACACGAGCGTCACTCGGCTCTTCCTTCTCCCCAAGGCCGACGACATTCACATTCAGCTTGTCGTTGGTCTCGACCCACCCATCCGCCAGGGTCAGACTCGGTACCCATACCTCGTCATGCAGTTCACCAAGGACGAGGAGATGGACGCGGAGCTCAATCTCGAGGCGTGCGCTCTTTTTCTCTCTCTTTCTCTCCCCCTACATACTCTGTCACTGACTTCTCGTCCGCTTGGCAGTGCCCAGCTCGAGGAGAAGGGTCTCCAGAAGAACTACGAGGCACCCGCGTACCAGGTCGTCTCCCAGGTGTTCAAGGCGCTCTCAGACCGCAAGATCACCAAGCCCTCGGCGTTTGTCTCGTGCGTCTCATCTGTAGTTCTTTTCTCCGACGACTCCAACTTGACGACGATTCCCTCTCCTCCAGCACCTCCGGCCAAAGCGTGCTCAAGTGCAATCTCAAGGCGAACCAGGGCGAGCTCTACTTCCTCGAGAAGGGCCTTATCTTCATCGCCAAGCAGCCCGTCCTCATCGACTTCAACAACGTCCACTCGATCTCCTTCTCCCGCGTCGGCGGCAACATGGCGTCGTCCAAGACGTTCGACCTCTCGGTGACGCTTAAGACGTCCGCGACGTCCGGGTCGTCGACGTCGGCCGACTACTCCTTTACGGGTTTGGGCAAGGACGACGCCGAGCCGATCAAGGGGTACCTCGTCGAGCGGAGGGTGAGGGTCAAGGACACGACGGAGGAGGAGCTCATGAAGGTCGACGACTTGCTCTCGAGCGACGACGATGAGGACATGGCTGCCGACAGCGACTCCAGCGGTGGTGGGGCTAAGGCGAAGAGGGGGAAGGCTGGTGGGGCTGGTGGGGCTGGTGCGGGAGGAGGTGGAGGCGACGATCTCGACGAAGACGAGTCGGAGGACGAGGACTTTGCGGCGTCGTCGTCAGATGGTGGATCCGCGAGCAGCTCGAGCGAAGAGGACGACGACAGCGATGCTGGAGGCGACCGAGGGGGGAGCGACGTCGACATGGACCATGAGGACGAGGCGCCAAAGAAGAAGAAGGGTGGTGACGACGGGCCGGTCAAGAAGAAGGCTAAGAAGTCGGATGACTGAGCTCTCTCTCCATCTCCTCTTTTCTATCGCATGTATCCTCCCTTCCTACCTATTGATGCTTCACGATTTTTCTCTTTCAACGTCTCAAGTCTTTCTACGGGGAGTCAATGGATACATTTTTACAAGGAGTGAAGGAATACAATTGTCCTTTTCAAAGGGTCTTTCCCATCAGACTTTGGGATTGCCGTCTCCAGCTTCCTCCTTTCCCGACTCGATCGGCGTAGCCACCGGCGTCGGCTCGAGCGTTGACACGGACGGTGGTGTCGTCTCGACGTCCGGCGTCAGAGGTGCCGTCACAACGACCATGGGCTCCGGAACATCAGCAGGGGTAGGACGGGCGGAAGCTTCTGTAGAAGCAGCATCGCTTGCGGTCCCACTCCTGCTCCTCGTGGTCCTCGTCCCACTCAAGTCCTGAACGACCATCAACCCCAGGGGTCCAATCGGTTTGCTCGGTCTCCCGACCTGTCTCTTCCCTCCTCCAGCAGTCTCATTCGCCCCGTTTACAGGCGACGAATGCTCTGCGAGGAGTCCTTCCTCGTGCCGGATCATCTTGCCTGCGAGGAAAGCTTCCGTCGCGGCGATAGTACGCTCCATGACCTGGCAGGCTGGCAAGCGGAGACCAGTGCGCTTGCTGATGGCGGCGGGAATAATGAGGAAGACATCGGCGAACGAAGGGTGGGTCGCGCCAGCTGGAGGAGGCCACAGCCAGCCAACATCAGCGAATGTTCACAAGAGTCAGGTGTTCTAGGAGCCACCCACATATGGAGAGGACGCTCGTGTCTTTCTGGCACGTCTTAACGACTTCGAGCAATCGATCAAAGTCATCCGAGTCGGCAAATTCCTCCGAGTTGACGACAAGGAGCGGGCAGGGAATTTCGCCCTCCCAAGGATCAAGGCCTGGTGGAGTTGCAGAAACACTGGTCAGACAGCCTACAAGGTGCCGAGGAGGAGCAGCGAGAACTCACGCTGCATGGCCGGGTCGTAAACGACCGCATGAGAGACATTGAACTTCTGGCTCGAGGCAGCCTCCAGCTACACGCCCTCGGAA
Source organism: Tausonia pullulans (assembly GCA_951802195.1). Classification (NCBI taxonomy): domain Eukaryota; kingdom Fungi; phylum Basidiomycota; class Tremellomycetes; order Cystofilobasidiales; family Mrakiaceae; genus Tausonia; species Tausonia pullulans. Next base: position 466,576 of record OX637623.1, on the reverse strand, counting down.
AGCCAAAGTGTGAGTTCATGCACGCACATTCAAGCAAGAAGACAGTCAGGAAGACCCACCACCGCGCTCCCGCCAAGGGAGTGACCCGCCAGAATGACGCTCTCCGTCTCGAGCCGGCCTGCCCAGTCTCGAAAGTCTGTCTCACCGAGGCTGTTGACGGGCGTCGTGCCGCCCTGGGCGATCCGGTTGACGGCAGAGATGGCAGCGTCCATCTCAGCAACGCGGAGCTCGATCTGGTCGTGCCGGAGAGTGGTATCGTCTGGAGGAGGGGTCGAGAGATCCGGCCATCTGGGGGAGAAAGAAAATGGTAAGGGACAAGGGAGAATACCTCAGAGAGATCACACTCACTCGACGTCCGTCCACCGTAGAAAGTCCAAATGACTTACGTTGCCCTCCGAGTTGGTGACGGAACAGTAAGGTGCCGTGCCATCGCGGTGTTCCATGTCGATGACAATGTACCCGCGCGAAGCGAGCTCGCCGCAGATCGACGAGTACATGAGCCTCGGACAGCCGACGCCGTGTGAGAAGACGACGACGGGCCACTTGGACTTCTTGACGCCCTCAGACTCGGATTCTGACCGTGTCATTGGCGGCTCGAGGAGGGGCGCGTCCTTGTGGGCCGGGAAGGTGGTGCCGTAGGTAATGGCGCCGGCGACGAGGGCTGTAGGCGGGCGTCAGAACTGGTGACTGAGACGAAGAAGAGAAAGAGCGATAGATGACTGACCAAAGACACCTTTGGTGATGGAATGAGGAGTCTCGAAGGCCATCCGAGAGAACCCGGCGACAGTCTTGGTGAGCCTGCGAAAGAAGCGTGCCATGGTCAGGCCAAGTGCGCAATGGCACATTGTAGCGAGCAGATCAAGGCGCTAGGTCCGCCACCTCCAGAAACGCACTTTGGGAACCAAACGACGCGGTCTTCCGCGTCCGGGGCCGGATCGGCCGGGTAGAACTGAGTCGACAGAGGTCAGAGAACAGAGATCATGCTCCATCGAAGTGAGCGGAGCGTACTAAGGTGAAAAGGACCGTCTCGAGATTGAAGCCCTTCGCGTCGTCGGCGACGGTCTCGCCCGTCGGTTTTCCATCCAGGAGTAGGTCCTTGACTTTGTCCTTGAGCTCGTCCTTCTTGGTGAAGGACCCGATCCGCCGGGGGTCTTCCACAGGGAACTCGACGTCACACGCTCCTACCTTGTAGGGGCCGCTGTCTGCGCGAGGGCCCCGGGAACCGTGCGAATTTGAAGAAGAGGGACGACACCGACAGACGTTACGTCAGTGAACAATGCGCAACCAGTGCGCGTTCCTCGCCCTCAGCAATGCTACAGACGCGACAGAACGTCATTTCGCCTCTCCTCACGCACAGTATGGCAGCGTCCGCGAGAAGAGTGCTCCGAAGGGCGACTGCTTCTTGACCGATTTCAACTCGGAAGTATGCGCCGTCGCCTCGCCTGGGTCCGCCATGGGTGACGGGATGACCTCCGGCGCCGGCGAGGTGCGAGACGCTCGAAGGCCACTGCGACTCGGCGAGGGCGGCTGGCCGGAGGAAAACATCGATGGGAAGTATGAATTGGACGAGGACGAGGACGATGAGAGGCCAGGCGTCGAGAGAAAGGCTGGGCTCTTCCTGCCGCTGTCTGAGCAGGTCGGGAGAGGCGTCGAGGCGGACGTGGAGAGCGCTGAGACGGGTGGCGCGAGGGAGCAGGCACCGCTGCCAGGACTCTTGTCGCAGCCATTGCTGTTGCTGAGTCCTTCGAGCTTGGTTGTGTTGGACGAAGAGAGTGTTCGTCGGAAGGACCGGGTGCGTTCTGAGAACTTGCCCATGACGGCTGGAGAAGGAGGGTGGGTGGGTGTGGTGGGGAGACTCTTGGCCTCGTCGACTTCTAGGAAGGGAGAGCCAAGGGCTCGCGGCGCGCGAGGCCGTGCTGCTGCTGCGTCAACGTTCGACGTCATCGCTCGATCTCACTCTCATTCTGGAAATTTCCCCGCCGTCTCTCAAAGAATCTAGAGATGCATGTCTATATACTCCGATGGCTACCTTCATGCGCGAAGAAGAGGCGTCCAGTAACGCTCCGGCGTCATCGAGCTAGGGCTTGCTTGAGTTGCGCGCGCGCGGCCCGCTGCGAGCTGAGTCAGCCAGCTCATTCTCATCTGAAGCGCGAGAGAGATGTACACACGGGAGACGCTGAGGTTTTTCACGTTCCTGTGAACAGGGCCCGCATTAGCTCGTTGTCTGCACATTTAACAGGTCCTCGTCAGCTCTTGGTGGATTGCCAACAGAGAGGCCCCCGCCGCAGCAGGCACATACTCTCTCTCAGTTGTTTGTCTTGCCCTTGCCCATGCGCCTGACTGCCAGCCATGACGGCGGCTCCTTGCCATTGAAATGTGATCCTTGTCGGCCTGGCCTCTTAACCCTCGCAAGCTTCCTCGCTCGAGCGGATCGCCGACCCGGATTGCTGCCCCGCACCACATCCTCAGGCGGACTGGACTGACGTCGTCCTTGCGGATCTGGAAGCGTCGGTATCACGGGCGGTCTCCCTGTTCTCTGGCCGTCTGCGGTCTGCTTATCACATTGGTGCCAAGCAGAGGCGCGTTACGCTAAGCAAGCCCGACTCGAGCGAGAAGTGTGGCTGGCTGCTGAGAATAGCACAATTAAAACAGTCTGTGAGGCCGCACACGCGAGAGGGCGATGTGAAGGAACTGACGTAACCGAACGTCGCCTCCCCGTTCCGCCGAGGCCGAGCGTTCGTCTCTTTCTTCCCCTGGCTAACGCCCCCAGTCATGTTGCTCACTAACCAACCACCACACCCAGCCTCAACGCTTCCCCTTCCCCCATCCTCACGAACACACGCTCGCCTCTCCTCCTCTCACGCCATGCCACCCTCCCATCTGTTGAGCAAGATCGGGGAGAAGCTCCACATCCACACCCATCTCGGTAATGAGCGCTCATCCTCCCAGCCCTCATCGGCTCCGGTTTCTCCCCCCGGCTCGCTCAACTCCTCTAAACCCGTTTCTCCCGTGGGCTCGTCGTCGTTCCTCCCGTCCGCCGGCGTCTCCCGCAAGTCGACGGATGCCTCCCGGGGCTCGCACATCCGCGAGTCGCTCACCAGCAGTCACCACTCACCGGTACACAAGAAGCTTCTCAAAAAGGGCGAGAAGCACACCCACCCAGTCCGGGACGAGCGCGACCGCGTAAAGGAGCGTCGTCGGGAAGAGGCCATCGCCACGCGCCGGAGGCTTGAAAAGGAGGAGCTCGGCCACAAGGAGGAGTTTCGACGCGAGGTCGAGGCCGATCCGGCGAGGATCCGGTACGGTCTTCTCGAGCACAGCGGACGGGCTAGGACCGAGGGTGAGTTTTCCTATTTGCAGTCGCATGCATCCAGGGATGAAGCGACGTGGCGGAGTCCGGGGAAGGATGCGCGGTGGGGATTGATGCGTCATCTAGAGCGGACTTGAATCTTCTCTTTCATTCCGTGAGGCAAGCGCCTCGGCGGCTGTCCTGCCTTCTTTCTTCCGTCTTCTGTCCCAGCTTTCCCATCCGTCAGTCGGTGACGAGGAGAAGGACCGGCGACCGAGCGGCTTTGTCACGGACCGTCGCCTGGGCACAATGATGACTTGACCGGCGGTCGGCCGCGGCTGTGTGCCTCTGGCCGTGGTTCGAATGCCGTCAACGTCTCCGCCACTCTTCTGCCTTTTCCTTCCCGCGACAAGAGGCACTCGCTGACTGTCCTGTCCCACCTCACAGAGGAGGAGGGCCACAAGCGCATTCGCCTGACCGACATCAGCCGCAGCCGGATTGGCGAGACCGTCCTCTTCCAGGCTCGCGTTCACTCCAGCCGTGCCCTCAGTACGTTTGATTGTCTCTCTTTCTCTATTTCTCGCTGCTCCCAGCTCACAGGCTTCTCTCTACTCCCAGGCGCCAAGCTCGCCTTCCTCGTATTCCGCCAGCAGCTCGTTACTGTCCAGGGTGTTCTCGTCGCCGGCGCGACCGAGGAGTACGGCGACGCCAGTGCCGAGCACAACGCTCCCCGCGAGAGCGGCGGCGAGGCGTTCGTCGACGCTGTCAAGCCCCTTCGCCAGCAGGGAAGGGAGAGGGGATTTTCTGATGAAGCTCTCGAGGACAGGGAATCTTCTGATGAAGCTCTCGACAGCGGTGAGTCCGGTCGCCGGATGACAGGAGATAGGGGCTTCGGTAAGGTTCAAACAGATTGCTGACGTAACTCGAGGGTTTCATTCATCAAGACTCGACTGCATTTCAGCCGACCCTTGCCTCCGCCGACGTATCTTCTCTCCCATCCACCCAGCCCAGAACTACCACTACTACCGTCATTGCCCCCCTGGATGCCAACCTTGGTCCCTCCATCTCCGCCGTCAACCCGGCCGTTGCGTCCTCGCACGAATCGCCCGTCACCATCTCATCGGACCTTCCTTCATCCTCCGCCTCCCTCTCCTCATTTCATTACTCAACTGAGGCCTCCTCAACCATCGCCGAGTCCCACGCCATCCCTTCTATCGCCAAGAACGTCCGCGGCACCACCCGCCTCCCACCTGTTTCAGAGGTGATGGTTCGCTGGGCGGAGAAGCTCCCGGCCGAGACAGTCGTTCTCGTCGAGGGCATCGTCTGTGAGCCCAATGACAAAAAGCACGAGGGCGTCAAGAGTGCCGAGGTCCACGACGTTGAGATCCAGATCCTCAAGGCGAGACCGGTCCTCTTCCGGGCAGACTGCTCTGAGGAGAGATTGCTGACTTGGACTTGATTTTCCCGGTGCAGATCAAGATCGTCTCTGAGGTCACGGAGTCGCTCCCTTTTGCGCCCATGGTCGCCGGCCTCCCGGCAGGAGGGAAGGGGAACAAGAGAAATGGCAAGCCCAGTGGTGGAGACAATGACTTCATGGAGCACCCCGGACTGGATCAAGTGAGTTTGAATGGTGTTTCATTTCCTCAGTTACCAAAGCACTTACCCACGTTCCCCTCCAGATCAATGCCCAGAAGACCGAGCACAAGGAAACCCGATCTGCCCCGACGGTCAACCTTCGTTCCCAGATTGACCACCGTGCCATCGCCCTCCGGACCGCCGACTCGGTCGCCATCTTCCGGCTCGTCTCAACATTCGGTCGCGCCGCCCGCTCGTATCTCGACCGGCTCGATTTCATCGAGATCCACTCGCCCAAGCTTCAGCAGGGTGCGACCGAGTCTGGCGCGAGCGTCTTCAAAGTCGAGTACTTTGGCCGCGACGCCTTCTTAGCGCAGAGTCCTCAGCTCGCCAAGGAGATGGCCGTCAGCGCGTTCGACCGAGTTTACGAGATCGGACCCGGTGAGCTGCGGTGTTTGGATATCTCTGACGGATACTGGGGTCTGACCATCTCGTCGCTCTTACAGTCTTCCGCGCTGAGAACTCTAACACCCACCGTCATCTCACCGAGTACACCGGAGTCGACCTCGAATCGACGTTTGACCTTGATTACCACGAGGTCATGTGGATCATAGACGGCATGCTGTGCGTGTCTCTGCTCTACCCCTTCCATTTTTTTCCTCTACTGAACTTTCTTTCGTTCTCATAGTAAACACATCTTTCGCACGGCGTTCAAGGAAAACCGCCACGAGATTGACGTCATCAAGCGCAAGCACCCCTCGCAGGATCTCGTCTTCCCCGATGAGACGATTGTTCTTACGTTCAAGGAGGGCGTCCAGATGCTCATCGAAAGCGGCTGGACCGAGGACGGCGTCCCCGTCGACGAGGACATGGGGGACCTCAGCACTCGGGGAGAAGTCGAGCTCGGTCGACTCGTCAAGGAAAAATTCAACACAGACTACTACATTCTTGACAAGTTTCCTGCAGCCGTCCGGCCCTTCTACACCATGGCAGACCCGGATGATCCCAAGTATTCCAACTCGTTCGACATCTTTGTTCGCGGCGAGGAGATCCTCTCCGGGGGCCAGCGTCTTCACTCGGCCAAGGCAATCAAGGCCCGTCTTAAAGCCGCCCATATACCGGAGTCGTCCATGCCGGATTATATCGAGGCCTTCGAGGCTGGTATGCCCCCCCACGCCGGCGGCGGTATTGGTCTCGAGCGGCTCGTCATGCTCTTTGCAAAGCTCGGCAACATCCGTCTCTCTGCATTTGCTCCTCGGGACCCCAAGTCGTTCCCTCCTCTGTCGGAGAAAGACGTCCTCGAGGCTGCCGCGGCAGCTCAGGACGCTCTCCCTGTTCCGACGCGGATCGCCGGGTGGAAGGAAGGCGACAACATCCAAAGCAAGGACACGATGAGGCAGGAAGGCCATCCGAAGCTCGAGGATCTCATTTCTCGATTTGGTGACTCAACCAACACCGCTTACAGCGATCCTGGATACGAGATTTGGCGCGAGGCCGAGAGCGGCTACGCGATCGGCTTTGTCGAGTCCAAGGGTGAGTGGCTGGCCTCGCTCACTGCTGTCTCATACCCTGCCTGACTCTCTTTATTAGGCCACGCCGTAACTTGGGGTCTCCCTCTTTGTGAGAAGAAGGACATGTCGCGTGTGATCAAGCATTACATCCAGTGGCTTCACGACACCGTTCGTCCTTCCTTTTTCCTAGGCTCGCTTCTGTTTGTTAATCGACTCTCTTGATCGTCTGTAGAGGAAGCTCAGCCCCATTTGGTGCAACGCCGACGAGCGGGCCGAGACCATTCTCGCCAGGGAGCACAACTGGCGTGCTGTTGCTGTCACTGTGCGTCTCTTCACTCCCCTTGCACTGTGGGACGCTGGCTGACGCTGTCCATCACAGACCGAACAGCGCGTGGACCCCTCTAAGTCGTTGCGTCTCAGTGAGCACAAGGATCTCGAGAAGAAGGTCCGCCAGGCCCAGAACCAGCACGTCACGGTTGAGGTCATCGACGGCGAGATCGACGAACAGCTCCGCGCTGAGTTAGAGGAGGGCATGCGCGCCTGGCAGGAGGGCCGCACGGGATCTCAGATCCATACCACTCAGCTCCGGCCATTTTCGGACCGCGAGCACCGGACATACATCGTCGCTCGCAACGAGGAGAAGAAGGTGAGGTCATGCTTCCGTGAGTGATGGACGCGAGTCGAGCTGACCCTTGCTCCCTTCCTAGGCCTGCGGTCTCCTCGTTCTCCACCGCCTCTCGCCCGAGCACGGCTTCCAGGTCAAGTGGTCTCTCTCCTTCCCCGGCGCTCCCTCCGGCACCTCCGAGTTTCTCGTCACCTCCGCCCTCCAGCGACTTGCCGACGCCGGTGTCAAGACGGCGACGTTCGGCGCCGGGGCCGCTGACAAGCTCAAGACGGCCGACCACATCTCCGGGGCGGGGGCTCAAATGCTCGCCAAGTCGTACAAGTCGATTACCAAGGTGTTTGGTCTCACCCGCAAGTCTGAGTATCGCCGCAAGTTTGGCTCAAACGAGGAGACGCTCTATGTCGCCTATCCTCCTCACGGCCTTGGTCTCGGTGGCATCTCGGCCATCATGGTGAGCCTTTGCTTTTCTCTTCTCTGTTCCGTTCGTTCATCGGCTGACCCTCCTCTTTCCCGCAGGACTCACTTTCGACGGAGAAGGGCAAGGAAAAGAAGAACGTCAAGGAGACCAATGTTCACCACCATCGGACCCAAACCAAGGATACTGTCTCCACCGAGTCGAGCGATTCGCGAGAGAATTTCTATGACGCGGGGAAGCAGTAGTCATGCCCTCTTGACTCTTTATGCCTCGTCCTCAGCTCCTTAACTGTAGATTTGTTCCTGTATACGTAGAAAGATTCCCCTTTCTTTTCTTTTCGTTCCGCACTCATCTCTACCCTTAATTTTAATGACGACGTGTCAGTGACTTTGCGGCAGTACGGAAATACACAGGGCTGTGACGCCTATCCAGGTCGAAGAGGCCGGAACTGTCGATGACGTACTTTTGTCGCGTCGTGCCTTCTCGAAGCGTCGTCGGTACCCTCGTCTGTCCTCTAACCACCACCATCTCTCTTCACATCCTCGTCTGCTCCCCTGACTCAGAATCTCTAACTATGTCTTCCCCATTTGCTGTCCTCGACTCTCGCCACCGCGTCAGTGTCTCTTCCCTCTCTTGCGCTCTTCGACGTGAGCGTCGTCATCGCTCCATCAGCCATCCTTACTTCCCTCCTTCACTCGCTGGTCTCGCTCTACTACTTCGGAGTCTTTCACTGACACGATTCTTCGATCTTCGGGCCTCAGAACTACTCTGATCTTGCCGAATCCCACTTTGCTCAAGACATCACCGAGTCGGATCGTGCCGCGCTCAAGAAGGCTGGCTCGAGGCTCAAGACGTGGGTGTTCTCAATCGCTCGTCGTCGATGCTGTTTGCTGACTTAATCGCCAACCTCCTCTCAGACACGTCTTCGCCTTCAGCGCAGCTGGTGCCCTCCTCGGTCTCTACGGCGCCGTCCGGATGCGATCCAACGTCCACCGCGCTGTCCTCCAGCTCAAAAACGCCCCCAAGCCCGCCGAGATTATTATGCAAGATGGCAAGCACGTCAACGTTCCGTCTCGAGCGCTTGAGGTTAGGGAGCCAGGACCGATCTCAGCGGGTATCTCGGCATTCTTTCTCTCGAGCATCGGGGTAAGTCCCTCCTGGGTGGAAGACCCGACTCGTTTCTTCCCTCGCCCTAATGGCTTTCCTCCTTCCAGCTCTTCATCGGCTCTAACATCGGTCTCATGACGGGCGCCTGGTCGGCCTCGAATGTCGTTAAGAACGAGGCGGACGCTGGGAGGCTCAAGGAGGCGTATCGCATGTTCCGAGTCGACGTCCTTCGAAGGGAGCTCGCTGAGTTGGAGAAGAGCCACGAGAACCTCGAAACGTTCTGGCAGTGATGTGGATATGTGGCGCCGAGTATTGGCAGATATATTGTATGCTTTTGTTTAAATACGTTCCTGAAGTTCAGCAGGCGGAAAGCAGGTTGAGGTGGGGTCTCGCGAAAGGGGGGGGGGGGGGGGGAGGGGGACGGGGACGCCGATTGCAAGGAGAAATAGGTATATACAACCCATCGTATCCAAATCATAGCAACTTGGCCATCGACGAAGAAACAAACAATCAAATAACCTACACGCCAAGGAACCAAGAGGGCTCGTGGAGGAACCGGAACACGCCAAATCAAACCATCCTCTCGTTGTGCGCGACCTCGCCGTTCTTGGGCATCTGGTCCTTCTCGAACTCGGCCATCTTGTCGGCGTGCGGCAAGTCATCATCGCGGCCGAACCCAACGCCAGCTCCTTCCTCGAAGCCGACCTTGGCCGTCTCAAAGTGAGCGCCAAGGTTCTGGGGGAGGAAGAGCGGGTCAGCCTGTCATGAATGACGTGGAGCGCATAGGATGCAGAGCGTACCTCGCTGGCAAGGAGAACCAGGATGATAGTATAGATGGCGACGACTCCGATCAGGATGCCCTGGATCTTGGCGTAGTCTGACAGGGAGGTACGCGCCCATCGTCAGCTGATCAGGTTTGACTTGATTGAGCGAGTCCATGCTCACCAGGCGCATCTTTGCCGTTGACGGTCGTGCGTAGGTGGTCACCTGCAGTCGCCTCAATCTGCGCAGCCGCAGAGCTAACCATGTTACCTGACGATTGAAGAGAGAATGAGTGAGGGAACTGGAACGGGCGGAAGAGGTCACGACAGACCGAGCTGGTAGGCGACTCCGGGGAAAGTGCCACGGAAGGCAGGCGGGGAGATCTCATTCTTAGATGATTATGGAAAGGATGTCAGCTTGGCTCGGATAAGACTAGACATATGAGGTTTAGATGAGACATACGAGGAAGACGGGAATGACGCCCCAAGCTGTTATCAGATGATGGGGATGAGCCAAAGTTTTATGGTAAGCCTGAAGCTCGGCGCGCACCTCCTTGGACTCCGAATTGGACGCAGAACGCTGTGGGTGAAGAGAGGACGCTTCAGACTGAAAGCTAAGCAGGTCGACCTTGCCTAGAGGATTTACCTCCGGCCGCGAGTTTCGAGAAACCATCCGGCAAGATCCAGAGAGGAATGAACGCTCCAATGAGCAAAATGAACGCCACCATGACAAGCCGGCGGCCTAGGAACTGAGATAGATAACCAGCGATGATTCCACCACTGATTGCGCCCAGATTTCCTATGATTGTGGCAATGGAGGCCTGATGCGCAGTCAATCCTTTACTCTCTTCAAGGTACGTCGGGTATAAGTCTTGCGATCCGTGCGAGAGGAAGTTGAAGCCGGTCATAAGAAGAATGGCGTGAATGCACCGAATCCAGTTGGTCTGGAAACAAAGAGTGGTCAGGCGCAGTCGATGGGGCACGCAGCAGGAACAGCGCAGCGGTCGCCCCTTCGACGCCACTCGCTGCCTCCTCCGCTTCGAACTAGAAGCTCACTTTAAGCATGACGCCAAGTTCTCTCATGAAGGCGCGATTCTTGTTCTTCTCCGGGTTCGGGTTCAAACGCTCGGCCTCGCGGGCCTCGATGAACATCTGCGACTCGGGCAGGAGCGCTCGGACAATACCGGCAAAGACGGAGAGACCGGAGCCGATCCAGAAGATGACACTGTAGAGACATGAAGTGAATGTGTTTTTGAAGTCAGCTGCAAGTACTGCAAGGCCAAGGGCAAAGAACACGTAAAGATTGATGGACGGCGCTTAGAAGCGGCTGAAACCACCAGGGACACGTACCGCCAATGGTGCTTGTCCGTCTGAACGACGGTGAGGTTCACACAAGCGGCAAATAGGTATCCGCAGGCGTATCTTGGGTGGGAATGCGTGTCATGTCAGTCGATTGTAGCAGTCGGGCGGTACCCAAACCAGAGTATCACATCGACAGACAAAGGGCTTTGCATCCGCCAGCACCCAGCCGGTGGTCCATATGAAATATCCCCTTACAGATACCACTTACCCTTGTTGAAGTATGCCTGACATGAGTCCACGAGCCTGGACGGGGACGTTCTCGAGTGCGGTGGCCGCGCTCTCTGTGTAGGGTTGTGGAGATCAGCAATGTTCGATGCAACACGTCCAACGAAGGTATGTGATAACTTACGACCCCAGATGCCTCCCATTCCAACTCCAAATAGAGATCTCACCGCCCTGTAGGCCGTAAGGTGCGAAAATTAGCATCTCTGAAGCAGACGTAGAGATGGATGGCGGATGAGTTGGCGTCGGACGTACAGGAAGGACTTGAAGTCAGTCACGAAGCCAGTTCCCAGTTGCAGGGCGGCCACAATGAACATGTTGGACACGAGCGTCCACTTGCGTCCCCAGCGATCTGCGGCAAGTCCAAAAAGAACAGCGCCCTGTCGAATTCGTTGGCGCTCAACCCCGTCAGCATCTCGACCGTACCAGTGGCTGCATCTTAACGAGAAACACTCTCACGAGAGATCGGAACAAAAGAGTCAGGGTTATCGACGTCGTGATATCGTGCGGCTTCTTGTCGAACTGTTGGGATCCGGAAAAGGTTGGGGGGTCAGACACAATGCGCACCCGGCGTCCTCAATTTCTCGCTTACCTGCACTGCAAGTCTTGACAACGTGAGACTGGTTGCAAAGAAGTCGAAGGCGTCGAGGGTCCAGCACATGAAGCCCGAGATATACATTGCCCAGGCGACCGGGGTCATCATGCTGAAATGGGGCGCCAGCAAGAGAAGCAAGCAAGTGTCAGCTGCTTCAGGTGACTTGAAGTCGTTCAATTGTCTCGTCAACTCACCGAAATATCTTGATAGGGTTGTAGACCGCCTTTTCCTCCTCAGGGACGTCGTCTCTAGCCCGCTCGGGCAACAGCTGTAGTCGAGGAAACCAGCACAAGTCAGTCCGAGTCAGGCACACGACGTTCGCTAGCTCAGGTCGAGCGAACCAGCTGGCGCCGTCCATCAAAAGCCAACCATCGCACGCACATCAGAGAAGAAGCCCATAGTCGCGCGATGTCTTGATGAGGCAGCTGGGGTGATAGATGGGGAAAAAGGGCGAGGAGCTCGTGGAGGGTGGAGGCTGAAGGAAGAAGACTCGAGGACGTGTTATGAACGCGGAGAAGCACTTTCCCCGGTCGCGACTAGGCGCTGCGCGGATGGTAAAATGCCGGAAATAGATGACCTCGCATCTACGCTGAACCCGGACCATTAAAGGTTTATTGTTGAGCCCTCCCTTCCGGATGGCTACGGCCGTCTACGGATTGTCCGAGTATCTCCTCGTGTTGATGGATATAGAGAAAATGGGGCAGCGAGAAGACCGAGCTCGTCCGATTTGCCGGCATAAAGAGAAAGAAGATCGCGCTGATACACAGAAGTCGAGGGTTGTCGGGCGAGGATCTCCTGTCTCTTCTTCTTGAAAAGATCAGGCGGCAACGTCTCGAGAGCTCTTGGTTCCTGCTTGAGCACTGTGACGCTGATGCCAGCGCGCCATCTGATCTGCTGCTGGAGAACACACTCCCCTCAATCCCGGCTTCCCTTTCTCTCAGCCAAGCATATTATTGCTGAACCAATCGTTCTACCCAATGCAGACTCGCTCAGGTCCGAAGCGCTTGTCCAACCTGTGTTAGAGGTAATTCCGAAAGAGATGCATTCGGCCCGATCTTCCGGTTGGACAAGCGAACCCCGTCCAATGGGGAAGGAACTCTGATTGTGCTCGCAAGGCGTCGTCTGCAACCCGAGTAAGGCCGCGGGAAGAGCTCACGGTATTCGAGTCGAACTCAAGTTACAAGTTGACCATAATCTGCTATGGATGGAAGAGATGTCAGTGGTCATGTACGTTGCACTCGTACCATTGGCTGTTGTGTGTGTCATGGAGATCAGAAAACGGCAGCTCGGCTACGACAGCGGAAGAGCAATTGCGTCTTCTGGACCAGCCTCCTCATCTTGAGCGATGAGCTCAGTCCGCGTCTGGCCTCGGGTGAATGTGCGTCGAAACTTCTCCTAACCGGTAGTGCCTCTGCTTGCAGCTGAAGTCGTCTGCTCGAATCTCAGTATTCAGATCTTGGGCCTCCCCAAACTCTAGGCGTTGCACCTGGAACACGGACGGCGTCCAGATCTGGGTTGTGTTGGAGGCCGTGTAGGAATGTTCATTCCTCTGGTCGAGCATCGTGGTACAGACGTCTGAGTTATTCTCTGCTCTCTCCGGCGAGGGATACTTCGAACTCAAGGATAGCCTCCAGAGTTCGAAGACGAAGTGCGGGAGACGTGGAAAAGCGACAAAGATGATGTGTCAGGATGTCGCGGACTTGCCACTTCGGCTCTGTGCCTGGCCAACTTCACGCCTGTGTAGCCTCTTTCTTGCTTGCTCAGCATTTCGTCTTCCTCGATCCTTCTTTCATCAATTCGCCAGTGCTCCCTTTCTTCGTTATCCTTTCCTCTCTTCTCGTTCGTCACTGGCCCCACATTCTTTGCTTCCTCGCCGCACCGCTTTGCTTTCTCATCCTTCTTATCCCCTCCGTTGTTCTCACCCCTCGCCCATAGAACGCTTCGCTCATGGGAGATATGTTCTGTACTCTGACTATCATTTGGGCTCGACCAACCTGCCCCAGACTTCGAAGCGAGCCCGTTCCACTTCTACCACTTCCGTTCCACTCCTCCACCGATGCCCCTCTTTTCAGCCTCCACCCTTAGGCCGAATCCTAACAGGCGGGGTCCCCGCCGATTGGATGCGGTAATGGAGGACTCACTGGCAGCGTACTTGATGGTTTCCAGAGTAGCTATTAGTTTGATATTGGTAGGAGGCAGGGGAAGGGGGGGGGGGGATGGGGATGGGGATGGGGGGAGGAAGTGAGAGAACGAGAAAACGAGAGAATGTGACAGAGTGAGAGAATGAGAGAGTGAAGAAGATGTGCATTGCCGTAGACGAGGTGAAGTCGCCATCACTCTTTCAAGTCTCTATCAACAAGCCGGAGCTTCGTCTTCGCCTCTACGTCCTCAGCCATGGCCTGAACCAGAGTGGAAATCATCTCACAAATCATGTTACTGTGTCAAAATGGATCGAAAGGAAGAGAGAAAGGGGACCCAGGCATCGAGAGCCTTTGGCGTCGCCAGCTCAAGTCAATCCCCCTTGTACGATCTCGAGTCGTGACAGGGTTGCACAAGCCAAACAAGCGGGGCCTCAACATAGTTGAATTCAAGAGAAAGCGAGTCTCCAAAAAGCGCCAAAAGGTATGTGGCAGCCTGGATTCAAAGCCTGGGTGGCTGTGACGGCCTGTGTCACGTCACGCGCAGTCGACGCGCACACTCCTCTCTTTCAATGCCACGCGTGACGACTAGGGAGGGAGCAGGCAACGCGCCAGCGGAAGGACGCGTCTCCAACGACCAACACCCGTTTCCCTGGACTGCCTACCTTGAATCGCCCAGGATGGGTATTCAGGGCCTCATACCTGTGAGACCACATTAGTTGGACGCGTTGTGTTAGCTTCCTGTCTGAGGAAGGAGAGCCAGAGGCTGACCCGACCTCGCCACGCCTCGCAACGTGTTCCCTGCCTTCTTTCGACCCTTTAGATGCTCAAAGCGGCGCAAGAGTGGCGCGACATCTCAGAATATTCGGGTCAGACGTGAGCATGAGAGTTCAAAGGGCTCATCGGCTCGACACCGAGGCTGATCATCCAATTTCACTGCTTCCGCGTTCAGAGTGGCCATCGACGTATGTTCGACCTCATCGCAAACAATAAAACCACAGCTGACTGTCTATTCCTCAGGCCTACGTGTGGCTTCACAAGGGTGCCTTCAGCTGTGCGGAAGAGCTCGTGAGAGGCAAGTATACACCTAAGTGAGTTGAACAGGGCCGCGACGCGTCAAGAGTTCTTTCCCCGTTGACGAACCAGCGTTCCGACTCGTTCCAGACTCGTCAACTATTGCATGCACCGCGTCCGCCTCCTCAAGTACCACGGTGTTATCCCTTACATCGTTTTTGACGGCGGCCATCTTCCGGCCAAAATGGGGACGGAGACTGAGAGAGCTCTGTCAGTCGAGTCGCGTCATATCGTGTTCCCCCCCTGTATGACTTCTCCCGCGCGTCATCGGCTGACCGGATGTCCACCAACACAACAGCAAACGGGACGAGAATCTCGCCAAGGCTAACGCGTCTCTCGCCCAGGGCCGCCTCAAGGACGCGCGAGAGCTCTTTACAAAGTGCATCGACGTCACCCCGGAACTCGCGTACCAATTCATCAAGGTGCGCGTCACTGGCTGAATCATGCCTTTGACACGATCTGACCGGCTCCTCCTCGCTCAGGCTCTGCGCGCGGAAAACGTCTCGTACGTCGTCGCGCCCTATGAGGCCGATGCCCAGCTCGCCTACCTCGAGCGCCGCGGCCTCGTCTCGGCCATTATCACGGAGGACTCGGACCTGCTCGTCTTTGGCTGTCAAAACGTGCTTTTCAAGATGGACGGCGATGGCAAATGCTGTGAGGTCTCGCGCGACCGAGTGGGCTTCGCGGGTGGCATCGGCGAGTTCCGATTCGACGGCTGGGGCGACCGCGAGTTTCGCTGGATGGCGGTAAGTGAGCGGATGAGCTTCGGCGAACGTTCATCGGTCACTGATGCTCGTCTATCAGATCCTGAGCGGCTGCGACTACATCGACTCCATTAACGGCATCGGAATTAAAACGGCGCACAAACTCCTCCGCAAGTACAAGACGGTCGAAAAAGTGAATGAGCCAGAGTCGACCTGGGTTATTCTCGCGTCTGACACTTCTTTCTGCCCCAGGTCCTACAAAGCCTGCGCCTCGAGGGCAAGGAGATCCCTAAAGACTACCGCGACAACTTCCGCCTCGCGGAGCTCACCTTCCTTCATCAGCGCGTCTATTGCCCGGAATCGCGGATGATTGTTCCGCTTTCGCCGCTTCCGGACGGCTTCGGTGACGTGGAGGGACGGTACATCGGACCGTGAGTTTCGGTGCTTACCAGACTGAAGGAGTGTCGCGGTCGCTGACGGCCGTTCCTGTGAGCAGAGATCTTGATCCCAGCGTCGCCCGTTCCATCGCCAACGGAGATCGGAATCCCATCACTAAGGAGCTCATTGTCGACCCATGGCCTGAATTCATGCCTCAGCCTGTCAAGACACCCATCAAAGTCAGTCGTTTGCTGAGCCGAAAGTCCACAACCTAGTCTGAATCGTCGTCTTTGTCGTCTTCAGCATCAACCGAAGATTAGCGACCTCTTCAGTGGGTCCATCTTACTTATTCTACGGATCTAGGGCATCACTGACATCTTCGCCACAGAGCGAATCCCCAAAGCAACCCAGGCCAAGCCAAGTCCTGTCAAACGCACCGTCTCCGCCCCGATCCCCTACTCTCAGACGACGGCCTTCGCCTCAGGCAGCGGATCGGGTCGTCAGAAACTTTCCGACCTCACCAACAACGGACGATCGTCCCTCTCGGGGCTCAGCGAGGTCTCTCGCGGCAAGCTCCCTGAAAAGGCCGCACCAATTGAGGAAGAGGAAGCCGAGGGCGACGGCGACCCAACTGCAGTTCCCCCTAAGACCAGCAAGTTCTTCTCCTCTTCGGCGCCGGCCATCTCGACACCTGCCTTCCGGACTGCTTCCAACTCGGACGCCGAGGACGTGGAGATGGAGGGCGACGACGGCCCAAAGAACCTCTTCGACTTGGCGCTGCCCTCGTCTTCGCCAGGTTCGCTCTCGCCCTGTCCGCCGCTCTCGCCCCAGCCGCCGGACGTCTCCCAAGTTGATTCTGTCGACATCTTCTCCTCGCCTTCGGCTGCGAAGCCGTCAAAGAAACGCATCATGCGGCCGTCGTCGAGCTTCAATGACGGCTACATCTCGAGCAGTCCGCCGCCGTTCTCCAGGTCGGCTCCATTCTCGGACTACCTCGAGGATAACTCGGAGAGGGAGGACGAGCTTGGGGAGTTGCAATTTGCAGATCTCAAGAAGCATGAACAACCGGAGCAGGGGCAGCGGGGTGTCGACTTGCAGAGCGTTTGTCTCGGCGGAGAGCGCCGCGCGAGGGAGCACTCGCTCAGCTCCGTCATCAGTGGAGGGTCGGCGGAAGCCGAGGGCGAGGATGAGGACGAAGACGAGGACGAGGATGAGAAAGCGGCCATGCAGCGCAAGTCAGAGGAGGACGAACGCAAAAAGGTGCTCATCACCAGAGGGTGGCGGGAGCGCTTCAGCCTCAAGAGACCTGGTTTGGTAAGTGTCCTTCATCTCCTTTGAACTTCTCAGAGAGATCGCTGAAAGGCTTCAACCAGGGTATTGCCTCGTCCCCCGTTGTCGCTCGACCATCGCCGGTCTTCGCCCGATCCATCTCAGGTCCTTCAAAGGCGGCCTCGTCGCGAGCTACCCCCTCCCGTCGAACGTCGCTCCCTGGACGAGCGAACGAAGCAACGATCATCACCCCTACTTCCACTCCCGTCTCTTTCCGCCGACCTGCCGCCACTGACTCGGAGGACCAGCTTACGCCCCGTCTGCTTGCCTCCACCTCCGACGCCAGTATCACGCCTCGGACGCTCCCGCCCCGCTTCGCTTTTGCCTCCAAGTCTCTCTCTGTCGGCGACGGTGGTGACGATTTCAAAGAGAACGCGCTTGGCGCGCCGTCGACTGCGACGGCCCCAATCCCTCTCAAGCGTAAGGCGCCCTCGCTGTCGTCATCTTCGGACTTGGAGCCGTTGATGAAGACATCATCGCCGGCGGTCTCGAGTCATTCCTCGCCAGGCGCCGCCGCGGACAGAGGCGATGAGGATGAGGAAGAGGACAAGCGTATGCGGATGAACGCTCGGAGAAAGCTCGACGTCTTCCGGTGAGTTTATCATTCCCTCGTTCGCTGCCGAGTTCTGGACCTGACCACCACCTCTACTTATATAAGCTTCCGTCCGAAGCACTCTTGACTCTGGGTTTACTTTCTGTTTCTCACTTGGGACACTCTTAACTTTTCTCTCACCCACTTGCATCCTTCGCCTCGTTCTCGGACCATCTTTTGCATCGCTACCCTCTCTTTTCGTCCTAGCTCGCTCACCAGGCATCCCCATCACCTCACTTTGTTCTTTGCCTCTCTCCATCCTCTCTATGTCTAAGTCACCGTGCCGACGGTGAGGCTTGAGGCCTGCATGGTCTCAAAACTTAGAAAGCGTTAAGGCACGCAAAGTAGGGTTGACATTGAAAGGCTTCGCTGAGACTCTGCCTCATATAGCCTCATAGAAGAACAACGAAAAGATAGCTGAGAAGGCAAAGGAGGCTGCGCTGACGAGGCGAAAATAAAACAAAGGCGTGATTTCGCTGTAGCTGAATGCGTATCTGCAGGCGCGAGAAGATTGAGACAGCATGCCCTGAAAATAGGGGCGATCGATTAACACGAAAGAGCTTTCCGCTCATCTCTTCCTACTTCTCCCGAACTTTGCGCTCCGCCTCATGAAACTTGTCTTCGCTCCATTCATTCGAGTTGCACTCGAGTTCCCAGAGATAAATGTGAGAGTCATCGATTCCTGGCGCCGGTGTTCACAAGTGCCGAGGAATTACCTGTGGGAGCATTCAGCCTGAGATTCACTGGAGGGACGTGAGCACTCGTCAGACTCATGATTCGTCGAAGAAAACCTGCCGACATTTCATGCTGAAGGGGGGTCTCTTCCAATCCTTCACCGTCTACTTCTTGAGTCTTCACGTCCAATGTGCCAAAGCCCCCTCTGAAGGCGGGTCGTTCTCGTCCCTCATTTCTTCGTCTCTCTCTTCTCTTTGTCTTCCTTCACATCACCCTCCTCTTGTTGTCTCCCTCCTCAACTTCCTTCCATTCTTCTTCCTCGTTCTTACTGTCGCTGTTAGGATGGACCTTACAGTCGAGGGCTGAGGAAGGCGGGTGAGGAGAGGGGGCATCGGTGGAGGAATGGAACGGAAGTGGTAGAAGTGGAACGGGCTCGCTTCGAAGTCTGGGGCAGGTTGGTCGAGCCCAAATGATAGTCAGAGTACAGAACATATCTCCCATGAGCGGAGCGTTCTATGGGCGAGGGGTGAGAACAACGTAAAGGAAGCTCACTCAATCTCATTGGCCGACTCGTCCTGTTCGTCGGATCTAAGTACTCAGTAAGGCTGACCTCTAAAGTCTTGTGATAGTTCTTCTTCTGGTCTGCGCGAGCCTTCGCAGGCGAAGAACCGAGGCTACAGGCCAGCAGCTCCACACAACGCGGAAGATTGAAGAAGGTCTACGGACTGCCCCAGTTACGAACAACGACAGTGAACTGTTTTCTCCCCCTCAGCGCGCTGTCCCTCGATCTTGCGAGCAGACGCTCTGCTTATGGACGCGCTCATTACAGACTTCAGTCTATCTCAGTCCTCCTCCCTGCTTTGGCCTTTGAATCTTGACTCAATTCCTGATAAGCCAGCCTCAGGAGACTGCAGAGCACGAGGGTCATCGACGATGGCCTTGAAGAGAAGAGTGTACGATCGAATGCTGGAGGTAGCCAAGGGAGTGCACACGCGAGAACACGACCTGATAGCAAATACAACATCATCTGATCCCGGCAGGTCTTGAGAAGCAGCTCGATGCAGGTGTTGTGGGGTCAGAAGGTATGCCTTCCACCGTTTGGTTGTCTCCTCTCCCCGAGACCGAATTCCCGGAGCTTCACTCAGCGAATTCAGTTAGGCCATCCTCAAGTCGCGCACGAGCGATAGTGAAGCCTCACGGGTTGGGTTTAAAAAGGCACGCATCATTATCAAGGCAGTAGCAAGTGTGTACAAGATACGGGGGTTCAACTTCCCGCGCTTCTGGCCTCCTCAATTCATCTTCAATCTCCTCTCAAACCTCCACATGACACCCCCAACAGTGTTGAGCGTACACTCAATATTTGAGTATGATGTACAAAGCGTGGATGATTCCCTTTTAGCGCAGGAAGAGTAACAGGAGAAGATGGTCAGTACGAGAAGATGATCGATTCGGCCGACATCCGGCCTTTACAACCCCTCCCCCCCGCAGTCTCGGCCGAACGAAAGCGCGTGAGGAAGGGAGCTGGTAGCATACTCACGGGGATATAACCGCTGAGATGACAAAGAGGAGAAGCAAACGTCAGGTACCAGACGAAGAAGGCACAGTATGCAGTAAGACGCACAGGATGGTAAGAAGGATGTTGATGAAGCTATCAGCGGGACGATCAGCGGGACAGTTAGTCAGTCAGTTAAAGCACTGAAACCGAAGCGGCGGTCGACGAGATGGGTAGAGATGGACGAACAAGTCGGCGTCTGTGGGGAAAGCGGGGAATGACGCAAGGTAAGCGAACTGTCGTCGCACATCCGCACTTTCCTCCTCTCTTTCAGTGGCAAAAACGAGACTTACTGCAACCGCGCTCAAGGAAGACACCAAGAGGAGGGATGAAGATCGCAAGGAGGATCTTGATCTGTGTGGAGGAGGCGGCAACCGATAGGGGACAGGAAAGAAGGAAGCCGGGAAGCCAAGGATGGTCAGTTCTCGTCTTTCTGCGATAAGAGGGAGAGATAGCAGAGACGGACGATATCGGAGCCGGTGAAGGGCATAATGGGCAAGGATGGACTTTGGGTGGAAGCGGTGGGTGGAGAGGGGTGGGTGGATGATGGTTGGTTGGAGAGAAGCGAGCTGAGGGCCGCCAGCCCCTTTTGAGCCTTTCCCTGTGAAGACGCGAGGGCGCGAGAGGTGGGGTGCCGAGTCTTGCCCACGAGATCACCCCGCGGTGACGTATGTCGAAATGCCATGTGCCGCAATCATGATCCCCCCCTGTGCGTAGCGCGGTGGACATGGGAGCGTCATGGTTGGGACACGGAAAGATGAAGCATGAAACGTTTGAGGGGCAAGAAGCATGCAGGAGATGTAATGTGTGGAAAGTAAGAGAGAAAACATCGATTATGCCCGCTCAAACGTAATCAGCCGCTGCTGTCCTCGACCACCTGAACTTCCCAGTCGACGGGCTCCCCGGCATCCGCCGCGCCATCCTCCGCAAGGCCGATGATTATCTTCCACCAGCTTCCATCACCGTTGAGCTCCTCGGGCTCGCCAACGACCGAGAGCGTCTTCCAATCCGAGGCCGCCGTCGCCGTTGCGGGCCGGCCCTTGAAGCGGAGCGCGGCCGTCTCTTCGCTGCCAGTAAGAACGAGCGAGATGGGCGGACGCGGGGCGAGGAAGGTGGCGGCAGCGGCGGTGGATCCCCTTATCGACGACTTGATGGGCGAGGCCAATGTGGTCAAAATGGACGAGAGGAGCGGGGTGGTTTCAGTCTGTTTGTAGTGACAACGACCCACGATTAGCCAGCGCTGAAGCCCTCAAAATCACCATATAGCTCACCGAAACCTCATCAATCTTCTGCTGGTCACAGTCCAACTCAACGGTGTTGTCAAAACCGAGGATCCGGAGGATTGCGTACCAAATGTCGGAGAGAAGCGTCCTGAATGCCTTGAACGTGCTCTGAGCTTCTTCGACGACAACGCTGTCCTTGTCGTCCTGTTCCTCCTCAGAGAGCGCATCCTCGATAGGAGAGATACTGTTGCTGCTGCTCGACGTTCCAGTCGTCTCCTTCGCCTCGAAAGAGTCGACGCCAGACGAGCTGGCTGGAACGAGAGGGCCGATGAGGAGCGCCGAGTCAGGAAGGGTGGAGTAGAGAGAGACAACCGAGAGCTTGGAAAGCTTGGGCGACTGGGCAAGGAGAATGCCCTGCCCGGGATCGACGCGGACGATGGAAGAAGTGTCGTGTGCAAGGACAGCAGTGCCCTGGGCCGATTTGGAGCGATTAACCAGAAGAGACCGGGGGATCTTGAGGGGGATGGGGACAACCGACGCGGAATCTAGAGAGGAGTAAACGATGAAGAGTCCTTTGGCTGAAGACCAAACAGCGGTGCCACCAGCGAGAGGGAAGATAGCGAGGCCATCTCGAACGAAGAGCGCCTTGCCAGCCTTCTTCTGCCGCTTCTGGATCTCGATAAGCCGGGCAGACGGGTCGGACTCGGCGACGGTGTGCTTGAGAATGAGATTCGACCCAGGGCCGGCAGAGAGATACGAGGCCGGCGGGTCCGCTGCAATGACCTGGGGGTAGTTTGAGAAAGACGCAAAGGGTGGAGAGTTGACCGAGGCGTGGATGTAGGCCAGGACGAGAGGAACAGTCAATGGGGCGGGGAGGAGGTGGCCCGTTGGGGCATCGTCCCTGCGCGTGCAAGTTGACAGGCGAGATGAGATGGATGTGTCCCGTCAACCAAAGAGAGACCTGGGCTTCACTCACTCGTCAAGAGATACGCCAAAGCCCGTCCACCCTTCTCCCAGGCTGCTCGCGACTTCCTCGTTATGACCGGTCCACGTCAGGCTGCTGGTCTCCTTCTCGGAGCCGTTGCGCGTCCACCCTTCTTTCTCGCCGGACATGACCGACACGACACCGCTGGAGGATGAGAGGAAAGAGAACGGGGAGAGATGGAAAGCGGGGCAATCATCAGTCATGTGCTTGAGGAGACTTAGCAAAGACCCGTTTGAAGGAGGGCGGGGAAAGAGAAGCGCGACGACGACGGTGCGATGGTGACAAGGACGAATGAGAGACGAAGGACCACAAGAACTCACTTGCTCCCGTCGGACCCCAGCCATTCGACTCCTCCATCCGGATGGAGGGCCCTGTATGTGAAGCCGTACTTTCCCTCGAGCGCCTGGTGCGTCTCGTCTGTGAGACTGACAGATATCCTCGCGACGAGCGGGCGCCGAGTGGGAACAAGGGAAGGCGATTCGAAAGAGGTGGGCACCACCGGCCAGGAGGCGACGTCATCGTCGTCGCTGTCGTCTCTGCCGTCATCGTCCTGTCCGTTAAGAGCAGTCGCCTCGCTGTTTTCCTGTTCTACAAAGTCGATGGCCCGCCACTCGCGCAAGGTTGAGAGGAGGTCGGTCCAGACCTGATACGTGGGACCGCCGTCCGCGGCCGTCTGGATCGACGACGCCTCGAGCTGGAAAGTGACGGTGACCTGCACAGCCGTCGAAGGGAGGCGGACGGTGGTGGATGAGGAGAGCGGAGGCTTGAAGTCGGGCATGACAATTACGAGGAGAAGGTGCTGGTTGGGAAGGAAAGTTCATCCGTCTCCCTGCCTCTGGAGTGATTCAAAGGGCGAGAAGGCGAGGCGACTGACTGACTGACGAGCAAGCCTTGGTCGCCCGCGGGCATTCCCAGTAACGCCTCTCGCTTGCTCCGTCGTTTCATCTCATGTCTCGCGGTTCTCTCTTCGGCCTTCGGCCTCCTTCTTCTCTTTCCCGGATGTCGCATGCACAGTTGCGCATGCATAGTTGCCTGACTTCTCCTTCTTCTCAAAGAACAACAGCGACCCTCATGACGCGTGCATCATCTCAACTCAGAGGAGTCCACAGGCCCGAGTTGATCCTCCCGCTACTTCGGACCCATTTCAGTTGGGTGAAAGCGTCCTATGGGCGGACGAAGTTCGAAGGAGAAGAATATGAACACCCCAGGTCTCTTCCATACACCAGGGCGCGCACTCGCCTTTCTGGAACAGGAAATATCATGATAGGTCGTTTATGGATCCACAGAATCATAAGGGCTTTCTTCCTCAGAAACCCCGCTGGACAGCCAGCATGCTCAGCACCTCCTCCTCCTCTTTCGGTGGCACCACCTTCCCCTCGCTCTGCCAGATCCGACGGAGCGTCGAGTCGCCGAGAAGCTATGTGAGGGGGAAAGTTTGTCAGTGTCTCTCGCTCAGTTTGTTCTCAGCTGCTGTAGAGACTTACTCCACCCCACGAGTTCCCACCGACTCCTCCGACGTCTGTGCCGAGCCAGTTGACGCCTGGGACCACCAGGGGAGGAACTGCTGTATACGACAGGAAGCCCTCGGAGCGCGCGACGAACGGCATGTCGTGCTGTGACCGTACTTTCTGTCAGCACTCTACCCTAACTAGACGAGGCGAAGATAGGGATACTGACATCGATCGGACGGGAGAAGAGCGAACCCGAGTCCGTGAGATCGGCGTACATCCTCCGGACGCCTCGGTGGGAGAAAGCATAGGCATGCGTTCCCGCCGGTGTGTTTGTCGGTCGGAGATACGGATGGAACGTCGGTTTCATACCGAGCTCATCCGACCACGAGTAGCCGAGGTACGTCATGTCCCAGCCGGTTGGCCGCTCCCAGAGAGCGCGAGCCATGGACCGCCACCGGTCCATCAGCTGAGGAGGAACAGCGGACGAGATCAGTACACGAGGCGAGACAAATGTTAAGGGAGATAGTTCTCACGTCGAACTCGACATCGACATCGTCCTCCAGGAAGAGCGCCGAAGTCTCGTTCCGATCGATCATGAGTCGTTGAGCGCGGAGATGGGAGAGGAAGCAAGCGACAGGTCCCTTCGGATCGATTGTCGAGTAGTGACCAAAGTGCGCAGCCGGGAAGATGAGGTCGGGGAGTCTGGAGCGCTCCTCAGGTGTCCGGCTAGGGGGGAGGACAGACTGGTCATCGAGCGAGTTCAGGGCGTACTGGCGCCTGGAGAGAGGAGGAAGGAGAGAGATCATTAGCAAAGCGCGCACCGATGTGACCTTCAGTCGTTTGCCTCTGGCCCTTGCCACTACAGGAACGCATCTCACCAGGTCGTCTGGCCAGGCCAGCTGCGATCCTCGGGCAAGTCATAAGGGGGGATCGAGCGAGCGGTCGCATCGACTTGCTCGTCGATGAGGCGGTCGAGGATGAAGTCGACGACTGGGTCCGTCGTCGTCGTGGCCTCAACAAACTCGAACTCGACGTCCAGAGCCTCTGCGAGGGAAAGCATGTGCTTGCGTCGATCCGCCCTTTTCTTGAGGTTGATGATATAGATGCGGGAGAAGGCGAGGAGGGAGGGATCGCCGTCGGTGGCGGCCATTATTCTGGCCCGGATCGAGTCGACGTTCCCGGCCGCGCTCGCAGCGTCAGAAGAAGCAGCGAGGGTAGAAGTGTGGGCAGAAACGACACATTCGACGAGTTGCTGAGAGAGGAAGAGGATTGAGAGGATGAAAGAGACGAGGGAGAGCGACATCTTGGCGAGGCGGGTGCGGCGAGCAAGCACCAAGTGCATGATACCAGAGGACTTGAATCTGGATGAGGACGAGAGGCGAGAGTGTCGTGGTCTGTAGAGAAGAAGGTAGGATAAGGATTTGGGCTGGGCCTCTATGACAGGCGAGAGACCGCGTTTTGGAGTGACCTAGCCCTATCGTCCCGGACCGAGCGATCAGTCACCGAGACCAGACCTGGTTAAACCCGTGAAAGGCGGCGATCGTGCTTCGGTTCCAATATAGAAGATCTACGTCTCTTGGTGGTAGTAACGCACAGAAACAAGCACTGTCTCATAAAAGTTCGAGATCCCATTGAGGCGCGGGATCGACGGGAGCCTAGATGTTTCTGAACTGAACGCAGTCGAGGCCTTCCGCGGTCCCACCAACCTTCCGCGCGTTCTCCGCCGGCTCCTGCTGTTAGCCCTCCTACTGGCGACGACCTCCTCCTCCTCCCGACGAGATTAATGCCGCCACCGGCCACTACTGTCCGTCACGGCAGTTATCCTTGCCCTCACAATAACTGATAGCGAGATATTCCCGTTGCGCGCCTGTATCTTTAGATCATCCAACGCCGATCGTCCCAGCCTGCGACTACGGCGGCTTCGCCCAGCCACGTTCACGTCGGCTGGGTCGGCCTCTCTTCCCTTGCCCCGAGACATCAGTAATCTCCACAGTCTGACATATGTTCCTCAGCAGGCCCATCATCGAACCGTCAAGCGTGCGACGTCTTGCCAGCTGCGGACTTCGACAGGAAGTGCAGCATGCATCGACGCTCCTCGTCTCGTTGTGCCCGAGATCCTACCGGAGGTAGCAATCTTGCCGCGCCTCAACAGATCTCACCCCACCCTGGAGTTGCACACTGCTCCTCTCGGGCGTTCTCAATTGCATCCGACTCATGTGGAGGCGCATACACCCGGCCGACCACTTGCTTCTCGCGCGGGTGGCTCTTCGACGACTTCCCCTCTGACTGTGCCCATCTATGAAGGCCCGGTGCCTCCAAGAGAGTTGACGGAGACGAGAGGGCTCGAGGTTGAACTCGCGAATGAGGATACTGTACGTGTTGTAGTCGCTTCTGTCTTATCCTTGGGGCTAGCTCATGTCTGACCTCCGGTTCTACCTCTGCAGGCCGCGACCTCTCTGTCTGCTTGTTGGTCCAACACCTCTGATAATCTACCAGCTTCTTGTAGCACAGCGTACGATGGGAGCCTTGCTCCCACATTACAGCAGCAATACTCAAGCCCGCAACCCTTGGAGAATCCACCTTTTCCCCTTGCCATATCTGCCTCCTCTCCGCCTTTGGTCACTTTCACCCAGCCGCCCTCATCTCCTCTCGACCGCCATTGTCACTCAGAGAGCCCCAGCCCTTTGCCCAGCTCTCCCACCACCCCTTCGTCCCCCACAGGACTTTCGAGGCTTGATATCCCGGTTCGCAAGCGTCCGCTCCGGAATCCATCTCTAGTGGGTTTCCATAGCTCGCAGGAGCTTTTCTAATGCGTCAAACTGATTAGTCCTGTCTTGCACTCCAGGCGCCTCGCGAGGCCGCCATCAAGAGGCTTAAAGCCCCCTTTCGTCCTCTTCAGATCTCCGCTCGCTCCAGCCCTCCTACATCTACGAGCTCTAACTCGCGCCTCTCAACGCGGCTCACTCCGCCAAGCTCATCGAGTGAGATCTCCTCGCTCGGACCCGGGATAAAGCCGCGAGCTCGACGACCGTCCACTTTCCAGCCGCTCTTCATCGCCCCTGCACCTCTCCTTCGACTCTCTCCTTCGACTCTCTCCTCCTCTCGCTCGTCTTCTCCGCTTCCTCCCCATATACCTGACCACCAGGCCCCGGCGGGCAAGCCTCGCAAGTTGCGCCCTCTTTCCGCTCCTTTCAAGCCTCCTCTTCAGCAGCAACTGCAGCGGCACGTGGCGTCTGACTCGCCCGGCCTCAACACCAGGATGAGCGCGAGAGAGATTGCTGAGCTCGAGCGGCGAGTTCAGACATTCAAGCAAGCTGCTAGCCTCCTGACGGCTGAAGGCCAGACAGAGGAGAGCCGGATGAGGTTGCTGGTAAAGAAGTGGAAGCGCGCTGGGCAGGAGATGTCAGTCTTCGCTCTCCCTTGCTCTCGTGGACCAGGCTGACCATGATTTTGACTGATAGAGCGCAGCTCATATGGGAGCAGTTCGGCTGGCGTGACCCCGCTTCCTCGGACGACCCCTTTCCCTCTTCTTCCTCCATCTCTCTGCCCTCGCCGCCACCGCCATGCGGATCAGCAGATCACTTCTCCTCCTACTTTAACGAATCCTTTGTACCACGCCGACGGAGTTTCTCATCCTTCCCTGCCTCGTCGACCCCAGACCGAGTCGAAGGCGACGACGAAGATCTCTCATCCTCCTCTGGGTCTGACCTCCCCTCTTCAACGACCTTCCTCACTCGGTGCCGTCGCCTCAAGCCTCAGTCCTACTCATCGTCGTCGCTTTCACGTAGATTGCCGAGCTACATCCGCGAGGTGCTCTTGGACGCGAACGACCGCATCGCTATGCGTCTTGAGAGAGAGACGGAGCAAAAGGCGGCGGGTTACGAACAGGAGGAATCGACGGATATGGTTGGGCTGGAGGGGGAGGAACTCGAGGGTGAGCAGGAGGACGATGAAGCCCCAACGTCGAGGTGGACGATGGGGAGAATGCTGAAGTCACTTGGCTGCGAGCCGGGACTCTTGTAGGTGTGACTCTCGCTTTTTGGAAACGAGTATCTCTCCAAGCTGACGTCTGTCGTCTTCTTGCAGCGGATGGTGCGACGAACTGGAGGATTGGCAGGAGGAAGAGGAGGAGGAGAAGGAGATAGCTGACTAACTTCACGCTCTTTTGCTCCTTTCCCGCTTGACATGACATGCATTTCCCTCTCTCTCATGTCCCTATCTTCAAGGTCTGGTGCGATAGCTGGTTGAAAGTAAGACCCTTGCATTCAATAAGACTACAGCGGCAAGCAAGCAGATACTCGCAACTAATGCCCCTTCGTGTTCACGCCCACTCGCCGAAGAGTGCCCCAACCTTGAATTCATCGCGGCGAATGCCCAGCTCCTTGTCAACTTGTGCGAGGACCTCCTTCCTCCCGAGATGAGCACGCTCTTCTTCGGCCGGGTGCTGAGCTTCGTCCTGAGCGTTGTCCGTAAGCGAGGCGTGGGCCGAAATGAAAAGAAGCTCAGCGCCCGGATAATTGAGCAGCTGGGGTGGATTCGGGGCGATGAAGCGCGAGGTGAAGTATTTAGCAAGTCGAGGAGGGAACTAGAGGAGGTTAAGAGACGTCAGTCAAGATTTAAAAGGTCTGAGGTACTCGCTGTACCTTGGGCTGTTTCGCAAGGGGAATCTGAAAGGCGGCAGGCCCAGCGGCAAAAGGCAACGCGCTCGCGGGGTTTTCTGATGACGTTGCGAATGAGTCTCGCTCAGTTTGAAAAGGCCTTGTCTCTATTTACTTATTTGAACGATGAATCCACCCTCCTCGTTGATTTCAGAACCTCCTGGACGTCACCGGGCTCGTTGGGGGCTGAGAGGGCGTACTGCAGATGAACGGGAAAGTCACGGGTCGCATTGATGTCGGCGCGCTCGATGGGCTTGACTTTAGGGCCAAAGAGAGGGCTATGAAGAGTGTAGTGACCTAAAGAGAGACAAGTAAAGTCGGCCTAGCGCTTTAGCAACGACGTGCACAGGCGAGCGACCTCACCTCGTCCGGCAGGGCGAGCCGCAGGCTGGTGACGGTGACCTGGAAGGAGGCATTTGTGGTCAGCATTTGAAGTTCATTCAGGTCCTCACGAGGGCTCGGGAATCACCTTGAGTCTTCGTCTCGTACTCGAAGGCCTTCAGACTAGCGCGGAGCAGATCGAGATCGTCGCCGACTGACTCGATGACCCCCCAAAGCGCCTCGTGCTTGCCGTGTTCATCGTCTTCGGGGAGTCTCTTCTTGCCAATCCTGATCATACGGAAACTCTGCGTCTTACCCTTCGAACTGGGACCCGGCAGCAGGAGCATGAAGAAGCTGGGATGGGTGAACGCCATCAATTCAGGGGTGGATCAATGAGAGCTCTCCCTCGACCCAGTCTGGACTTGCCCCTGGACATCAGTTAGATCGTGAGGGAATTCTCTAAGTGACCGAAAATTTCGAGATCAGCCTGGTGGGTTCCAGAAACGTGGGCGAGGAGGGGTGGCGACTGACTGTTCGACCTTGGGCCTGTAGAAAAAGTAAATAGTCCCAGACTCAAGTGTGCCCCGGAAAGGCCTGACATCTTTGGGAATTTCGTCATCCTTGGGCTCGCGCTCGCCCATGCCGACTTTGCCATGGACACCGAGGTCCGTCTGGGGAGCGAAGGCGGCTGGAGGGGGAGGAGATCATGAAGGACGAACGGCCGCGCATGGTCAAGCCATCATTTACGCAGCCATCCAGGGCGACCTCGGTCGGAGAAACATCGCATAGAATCTCACCATCTTGCTGGACCTGCTTGAGGGTCTCATGAGAACCCTCGCGGGAAAATGACGAACACGGAACGGGGGCGGCAGCAGCAGTAGCGCCAACGCCGGTGTTGGTAGATGGGCCGGACTTAGAGGCAGCGGCAGTCTTGTCGGTGGAAGAGGAAGAATAACTGGTAGACATGATGAAGATTAGCTAGCTGATAAAGGGGGTTAGGCAGAAGATTGAAGCAAAGGGAGGATCGAAAGGTTCAGAGTGGGCTCGAGAAGGTCGAGGAACAAAGGACGGGACTGTTCGACGGCTGCCGCGTGGATCCACGAGGTTTGCCGGGACCACCGCAGCAGCTAGATCTGGCGCAGAAAATCTGGGAGATGATGGTCGTTCAAGATGGCCATGCTCCCATGGCGCGTTTCGCATGAAATGAGGGCTCCAAGGAAAGGCCCAAATGGGGTTAGCCGCTTCGAGGCCGTTAACTTCGTCCTCTCTCCCACCACCTCCCACGCCGATTCTCCTCTCCATGCCCTTCGCCCTGCCTTCTCAACGCAAGGCGGCCCAGGCATCTTCCGATTCACCTTCCCAGAAGACATCACCTACAGCTCTTCCGATTCCACCCCATGTTGAAGGGGTTTCGGCAACCTCCGACGTTTACGACGATGATGAGCACGAAATCACCGTTGGTCAGCTCGCATCGGATGAGCCTGGCAGTCCGTATGGCTTCCTTCATCTTCTCGGAAAACCCTTGGCTGAATAACACAGCTAGACGACTACTCCAAGTTCAAGCTCATTGGGCCTGGACTCTCGAGCTATTCACGCTTGACGACCGACGGGCGCATCATCATCAACCTCTCGCTCGGCAAAGAGCTTCCGTATGCACATGACCTTATCATGCACTTGTTAGTGACGAGCCTTAAGTGATACCTATTGTCCTATACAGCGATTTGCCGGCCAATTATGCGCCCAACGTGCTGGAGGTCGACGTTGAGAAGCCACGGATCTCGAACGTCCCTTCCTTGAACATCCTCCTCATGCTCGTTGGTTCTCGCGGTGAGCACTTCGTTGGAGACAGAGGACTGTCAATGAAGGTGTCTCAACGTTTTATGCCTCTCTGGTGGCAGGCGACATCCAGCCGTACCTGTGAGTCGACCCTCGTCATCATTATGTAACGCCCGAGCTCCGCTGACGCGCTCCTTGCTAGTGCTCTGGCTCTGGCTCTGACAGCAGACGGCCACCGAGTTCGCCTCGGTACTGTAAGTTCAACTCGTCCGCCCGAGGTATCTCTACGCTGATTCAACATGACCTGATCCAGCACAAAGAGTTCGCTGCTTTTGTTCGCGAATCAACCAGGGGCAAGGTCGAGTTCTTCGACATCGGAGGTGATCCGAAGGAGCTTATGAGTTTCATGGTCAAGAGTAAGCCCTTTTCCCCTTTGAGGTGTTGAATAGGCTGCTGACTTTGAACCTTTCCCAGATCCTGGCCTGATCCCCGGCTTCGATTCTCTTACTAACGGCGACATCCCAAAGAAAAGGCGGATGCTGAGCGAGATGTGAGCCTTGATCCTGTAGTTCACTCTTGCCCTCGCTCACACCTTATCCTCTCAGCATGGAAGGATGCTTCAAAGCGACATACTCGCCCGACCCCGTCACAGGCACGCCCTTCGCCATCGATGCCCTCATCTCCAACCCTCCTGCCTTTGCACACATTCATCTCGCCGAGGCGCTGGGTCTCCCACTCCAGCTGACCTTCACGATGCCGTGGTCAGCGACAACGGCATTTGCGCACCCGCTCGTCCATGTGCGTGCATATTCCGTTTTCAGTGAGGATGCACACCCACCCACCCATTCCGTCTCACGCAGATCGAGTCTTCGAACGCGCCAAATGGCCTCACCAACTACCTTTCGTGCGTCTGATCGGCCGGACGAGTAGAGACGCCCCAGATCTGACTGCCACTCCCCCAGATTCGCGCTTGCGGAGATGCTCCAGTGGGCTTTGCTTATGGTGCGATGAAGAGTTGATCAAAACTGACTCACTCGACGCTTCAGATGGCAGGGCCTTGCGGGAATCACGAACGCCTTCCGGACGGCGACACTTGGCCTGGAACCGCTCACTTGGCAGTCAGGTCCGTCCGTGGTGGATCGTCTGAAGGTGAGGATGGTAGCAAGACTGGGATTTGTCGGGGGCTCGCTCACCCGAAAGCAAACGACTGTCAGATTCCCTGGACGTACGTCTGGTCGCCGAGCTTGATCCCTAAGCCTAAGGACTGGAAGAATACAACAGGTGAGGAAAGAAAAGCAATACGGTGAACAGGTTCTGAAGAGCGCTGCGAACTCTCCAGATATCGTGGGCTTCTACTTCCTTGGTGAGCTATATTGCATGGATGTCAGTAATACTGTCATTCTGATCGTTCCTCTTATCGACCAATCGCGATCAACCAGACCTAGCAACAGGCTACGAACCCCCCTCCGATCTATCCCGCTTCCTCGCCGCGGGCTCTCCCCCCATCTACATTGGCTTCGGTTCCGTGCCCATCCCTGACCCAGCAGCCATGTCCCGGACGATTTTCGATGCCGTCCGAGCAAGTGGGGTCCGTGCGCTTGTCAGTGCCGGATGGGGTGGCTTGGGAGGGGCTGAGGTACCGGAGGATGTGTTCATCTTGGGGAATGTGCCGCATGATTGGCTGTTCAAGCAAGTGTCGGCGGTTTGCCACCATGGTGGGGCGGGAACGACGGCGAGTGAGTCGCATGTCTGAATGATGAGAAGACGAATCGTTGACGACAGATTTGGCTTGGTGTGCCAGTCGGACTCCTACACGGCCGGCCGACGATCATCTGTCCTTTCTTTGGCGACCAGGCCTTCTGGGGCGAGATGGTAGAGAAGGCGGGAGCTGGCCCACAAGCGTGAATTAGCATTGGTTCTTGACGAAGCGCTGTGGACTAATGACCCACGTCTTTGGACAGGATTCACTCAAAGAGCCTCACCGTGGAGAAGTTGGCTGACGCGATCCGGTTCGCCACGAGTGAGCCTGCTCAGCAGGCCGCGAAGAGGATGAGCGAGGAAATCCAAAACGAGGTGAGTCCAAATGGCGCTCCACCTCGATAGAGCAGTTCATAGTTTGCTCCGACCCGACAGGATGGAGTTAAAGAGGGTGTCGAGTCATTCTATCGCCACCTCCCGCTCAAGAACATGCGGTTCGTCCGAGCTGTTCAGCACCAGCGCCTTCCAGAGCCTGACACACCTTTTATTTCAGCTGCGAGCTCGACCCGTCTAGAGTCGCTGTATGGTGGTCCGACGAGCTCTGTCTCCGACTCTCGGCATTTGCGGCACAGACGCTCGTCGATGCTAGTAAAATCAAGCTCAACTCGCTCGAGCCTCATCGACCGTGAGCAGCACTTCCCCTCGGATGCTCTCGTGTTGCACTGATCTGAGCCTGTACTATTGCAGAAAGGAATACGCGACGAGGTGCGACCGCCCAAGATAATCTTAGGTCGCCCTTGCTAATGCTAGTGATCGCCCCACGTGCCAATCCTGTAGAAAACAAGCTACAGGTGAGAATTCCTTCCTCCTTCTTAGCAAAATTCTGTCTGACTTTGAGTTTCGTTGAGAAGACCCCATCACGGGCGGAGCGACCGCAATCCTCTCGACTATCACGCACTACTGGGCTGGGATCGGGCAAATTTTCCTGGATCCACCCAATCCAAAGGGCTTGATTGATACGACGGTTGCGATACCGAAGGGCGTACTGAACATTATTGGTGGATCTTCTCTTACCCTGAGAAGGACAGAAGGCTGCATGCTGACCGCGCATGTTGTTTTTGCGTAGGATCAATTCGTGAGCGGAAGCCACCCTCTCTGACGTGTTGGTTGGTTCGCTGCTGATCTGAAGGACAAACAACAAGACGAGGGCTTCGTCAACGTCCCCAAGCTGTATGGCTCTGAAGTCCGCCAGGTGCAGTACTCTCCTTCTCTATGCGTTCTCTCAGTCTTATCACACGCGCTGATTTCGCCTGTCGATGGCGAATGGGCGTAGCCCGGCAAGGTCTCCGACTTATCCTCTGGCGTGCGGGAAGGCGTGAAGGTCAATATGAGCTGTTTCCCTCTAGCTGCAGCTGTAGTTCAAAGCTGACGGACGGATGAGCCTGTCAGGGCCTCGCCTGGGGATACTACGACGGCATCATGGGGCTCGTGACGGAACCTCTACAGGGTGCCAAGCAGGAGGTCTGCCCTCTCTTGTTATTTTGACTTTCGCTTAGCTGACCCTC
Organism: Tausonia pullulans; assembly: GCA_951802195.1. Lineage (NCBI taxonomy): Eukaryota > Fungi > Basidiomycota > Tremellomycetes > Cystofilobasidiales > Mrakiaceae > Tausonia > Tausonia pullulans. The sequence continues at coordinate 432,995 of OX637623.1, read as the reverse complement.
AGTGCGACATGCAGGGCGTCATAGGAGGTACAGACTGCCCTTACCGCTCCATCGTTCCTTCCAACCCCCCACCCCCCCCCCTCGGACTGACCACATCCGTCTATAAATCAGCCATCAAAGGTGCCGGCCGATCCTACATCAACGCGACCCTCAAGCCTGCCGCTGGGATCGTTGGCGTCGTTCGTCCTCCCCCTCTCTCCTCCCATATTCTTCCCTTTCTGACTCCAAGAGAAAGGTTGCACACCCAGCGACTGGCGCCCGACGCTCCCTCCAGACGCTCCTCTCATGGTCCGACACTCCGAGCCTTACCCGAGCCGAGCAAGCGATCCGGGCAGCGCGGGTCTCCCAGGGGCGAGCGGATGTGAAGCAGGGTACGAGAAAGGATCAGGAGAAGGTCATGGAGGCCTTTGAAAGCGCTGAGAGGGGGAAGGAGGCGAGGAGGAGGGAGATAGTTGAGCGGGCTGTTGAGAGGGTCCAGGGGTCGGAGGTGGAGGAAGGGAGAGCGAAGGATACGAGACAAACGTTAGTGGATCCCACCGACACGCTGACTGCTGAGGAAGGGCAGAGGGAAGAGGGGGATGTGATTCGGGGGGAGAAGGGGAGAGTGTTGACGAACGAGGAGGCGAGATGGTTGAGGCATTTAGCGGCAGCTGAGCTGAGAGGGTATGAAAGGGGCAAGGCTGAGTCGGGGATTGACTTAGTAAAAAGGTGATCAAGCGACTTGTACAATAAGGAGCAACGGGGGGTTGCAGAATCTTATGATGACGATATCTGTCTAGATCTGGCTTTTTCTTGCTTCGTTCTCTGATCCTTCTGGCTGTCTGGCCTCAGCTCTCTCTCTATGTCCACTCTGCTATCCACGATGTCAGCGTCGCGAACAAACGCGACGACACGATCGCGCGCGCGGGAAGATGGAGCTGACGACGGATGTCGAGTTCCGATGCGTTATTCCTTTGCCCATCCACCTCGCCCGCGTGAGTGGACGAGAAGCCAGAGATACCTGCCGCTCCTCCAGACAGACCAGAAAGCGACAAGGTCGTCGTCCGCCTGGGCAAGGATGACACTCGACCGCATCTCCCTGTCTCTCGACCCGACGATCGATCGACGGAAGGCGCTCCGGACGAGCAAGCGCGCCCCATCCTGAGCTGGTCGAGATTTCCAGCAGCCACTGAAGGAGAGCAACTAGAAGATGTACTTCAAGAAGAGGAGAGGGAGGCCGAGGCTGAAGGATAGCATATGGCGGAAGCTACAGCCAATCCCGCGCCGGCGCGTGCAAGGGAGAGCCGCTCGCTCGACCGCCCCATCCAGAGAGCACGCGCCCACGCGCACGCCAGTCGAATGGGTGCAGCCGAAAGCTGGTATCGTGCGGAAAGCCAGATGGTAATGATGATGTTGCTGTGAGGGCACAGAGAAAAGAGGAAAGAGCAGAAGGAGCTCGGTTCGGTGAGACGGCCCATTGACATACTTCCTCGATCTTCCTCCTCCTGCTTGCTTGCTGCTCCCTCTCTCCTCCCAGCAGAGCGCGCCGCTCCGAGTCGCAACGCATTATCTAGTAGTTCTGTCCGACTGAGGAGCAGCAGCGCATTCAGCCCGGAAGTCCTCGGCATTCCTCGTGGGTCGAGGACAGATGGGACAGGCGACGTACACGAGAAGATCCTGGGCTTGCCGTTCATGTACGGGACCGGCTCGAGACCCATCTTCACGCGCGTCTCGTTGACCTTGATCTCCTCCTGCTGGGCGGCGTAAGTGTTGGCGACGACGAAGCCTGCGGAAGCGTTGGATGCCCGTCAGCGAGGGGAAAGGCAGTGGCAGACAATGAAGAGCACGCACCAACGGTCGCGACGGCGAGGAACTTGAGGGGAGTCTTGGTGGTCCAGGCGAAGGGGAGACGGGGAGGGAAGGGCGAGTAAGCGGTCGCGGCGGTTCCGACGGGGCTGGGGAGGGAGAAGCAAGCAGGGGATGTCAGCCCAAGGCCGGGAGGGAAGAAGAGCAAGGGCGGGCGAGCGGCAACGGCAGCTGGAGCGAGCAAGCGCGGAGGCGAGAGAGCAAGGTCGAGCAGCCTGGAAGCTTGGGAGTACGCACTGCTGGGGAGCCCGGATGGGGTAGGTGGTTCCACCGCCGATGCGCTCGACGGTGTAGTGCTTGTGGGACTCGAGGGCGGTCCAGTCGGACTGGGGGAGCTGGACGTGGGGAGACATGGTCGGCGGATGAGGGGAGCAAGCGGCGGAAGGGCTGGTGGTCGGGGGGACGAGAGCCGCGAGGCGAAAACGGCCTGGTCAAGCGTGGTTGTCGTTACAAAAGTTGTTCCCAAGCCATTACAGATGAGGACAAACTCTGGGATAATCGCCTCGACGGGACGAACCTTCGCGCTTTTCCCTGCACGCCCTGCCGCCCAACCACCACGACCCTCCTTCTCGCCCCCACCCACCCACCTTCTCCCACCCTCAACCAACCACAAACCCCAGCCAGCTCTCTTCACGATGGACGTTGACATGACCCTTGATGACGTTCGTCCTTTGGCCCTGCATACACCCTCTCTTGCCCCACCTCCCACGCCTTACGACCTTCCGCCCTCCCATCCACACCGCTCGCTTGCCCGCATGCCCATCCACTCCCTTACCGCTGCGCCCTTCTCCTCCACTTCTATTCCAGATGATCGCCGCTAAGCCTAAGGCTGGCCGCCGCCGTGGAGGAGGACGCGTCGGAGGAGCCGGACGCGCCACTGCTCCTGCCGCCCCCGCCCCCGCCGCTGCCCCCGCCGCTGCCAGAGGGTGCGTTGGCTCTTTGCTCTGTACATTGCTCGCGGTGCCCAGTTGACAATTCCCCATTCGTTCAGACGTGGATCCGCCCGTGCCCGCTACTCCGGAGGTGCCGTTCCCCAGGGCAACAACGCCGGCGTTGCCGCCCGCCAGGCCCAGGCCGCCGCTGCCATCCAGCAGGGTGGGGCCGGGGGAGGTGCTGGCGAGGCCTTCAAGATCATCGTCTCCAACCTTCCTCTTGACGTCGATGACGCCGCCGTCCGGGTTAGTGACTCTAATCCTACCTTCTCGAGCCATCAGAGGGCTGACCTGACACGTGACCCTCTTTCTGCCTTCCTCTCCTCTAGGATCTCTTCCAGTCGACCGTCGGACCCACCGGCGAGTGCTTCCTCGCGTACGACAAGAATGGCAAGCACAAGGGTGTCGCGACCGTCGTCTTCAAGCGCAAGGGTGACGCTCAAAAGGCATTCAAGGAGTGTGAGTCTGGACTCTAGTTGTAAAAGAGAGGGGAGGGAGTGCGGCCGCTGACTGCTCGCCCGTCTTATCTCGGCCTAGACAACAACCGACTCATCGATGGACGTTAGTAGGACTTTTTCCCTCATCTCTTCTCTTTCTCTTCCCTCTTTTTGCAGGTGGTCTCTAGACCAAGCGAGCGAGCCCAGCCTAGCCCAAGCTCAACTAGGATCGTTTGCCCCTTCGCCTCCGGGCAGGGATGGTGATTGTGTCCGATCGACGACGACCAGTATCGACCCGTTTCGGATTCGCTCTGCGCGCGTCCGCGCGAGCAACAGGAGCTTTAGGGCTTGCCACGAGTCGACCAGCTAGCCAGGCGCCACTCACCGCGTCCCGCCTCACTAGCGATGCGACTCCGCCGAATAGAGGGCGCGGTCGACGTCGACGAGCGGGGGCGTCGGATGCGTCCCCCTCTTCCTCTTATGCGTAGTTCCCAGGGTGTGAGCGTTTAAGCCGTCGAGCTCGGACAGTCGTGGGCTTCCTTCGGGAAGAGAAGCTCGCCGTGCCGGCGCACCAGTCCCGGCCACTTCCCACCAGGCGAGGTCGGGTAGCCTGCGCGAGCGACGCTCCACCACCCGCTGCGTCGACCTCCGAGTGATATCGGAGCGACACGAACTCGCGCGGGAGGGGGAGCGGAGACCTGCGCATCAACTTAGCCCGACGGACTCCGACGCGCTCTTCCCTGTCGCTCGATGATGAGCGACTAGAGGGCACGACTCGCACGCGAGGCTTCCCCTAAGCCTCGCTTACCCCAATCACAGGAGACCGGCTGGCCACCGGCTCTTTCTTCTCATGACGCTCCAACGACGATGACGACGACGACACCGGCGTCCGGCTCTGTTGGACCTCCAACTCCCTTGTTGCCGTTCGTCTTCGCCCGACGACGCCGTCGCGCACCTCGCGTACCTCCTCCTCGTTCTACCACATTCAGGGGCTCGTGGACGTTCCGCTCGCTCGCTCGCTAGCTATCTACCACACATACGCGTCTCTTACGGCCGTCTCTCCCATCATCCACGGACACCTTCCGACTGATACACCCAACCTCCTCGTTCCCTCTCGCCTCTTCCCTTCCCCACGCCTTTCGAATCATCCTCACCTTCATGTAATAAACGCATTCCCGCTCACCAACGCACCTACCCTCACCCACATTCACGCCCACATCCATATCCACAACTTCGCTCGGCTACCACAGGGACCCCGATGAAGGTCGAGCTCGTTTTCTCTAAGCCCCCGGCAACCCAGTCCCTCAGCCAGCGGGTCGCCCCAGTCGCCCCTGCCGCCGCTGCTGCGGCTCCGGCCGTCGCTTCTTCAGCCGCTGGTGCCGCTTCTGGAGGGTGAGTCTTCACCTCTTCTCCCTTGTCGCTGGGAACGTATGCAAACTGACACGTCGCTTCTTTGTGTTGCAGACGCCGGCCCCGCGGAGCCGCCGCCAACGGAGGAGGAGGCCGCAAGGCAGGCTCTGGTCGTCGGCCTCCCAAGACGCAGGCTGAGCTCGACGCCGAGATGGACGTGAGTCTCGCTCGCGTTCTCATCGTCTTATATTCGAAATCCCTGAGGGAGAAAGCTGACCACTTTGTATAACATCGACTGCAGACCTGGGCGAGCAAGCCCGCGGGAACTGTTCCGGAGCCGACGGTCTAAATGAACAAACGGACGGTCGGACGGACGGGGGAGGACGGTGACAAGGACGGAGTGGGTCTTGTCGCGCTAGGATGACCCAGCTGGTGGGGTTGCTTTCTCTTTCTTTGCCTTATTAAACGAAAATTCAAACGAAGCACGAGGAGAAGCGAGACAGAGCAAAGAAAAAAATAGATAGATAAACAGACGTGACAAAGAAAAGGTCGAAAGGACATGGGAGCAGGGAACCCGCGAGCCCCCGTCACGTCAACCGTTCATGCTCCCCTCGTTCGTCGCCGTCAGCCTCCCCCAGACTCTCGACCACTCGAGCAAGGCCCCGACGAGGGAAATCTCCCCCGCCTCGGCGGAGAGGATGCGCTTGGCGAACTCGCGGCCGTTGGAGGCGATCCGGGCTGCTTGAGCGTCATTGGCGCGGAGCCATTCGATGATGGAGGGCAGGTCGGAGAAATCGGCCTGGTGGAAGGAGGGTTAGGAGAGCCCGGACGAGCAAAGAAGAAAGGAGGAGGAAAGGGACTGACAGAGATGGGAATGTAGTCGTGCCAAGGGATGGCCTTGGTCTGCCATGCAGAGAGACCGACGGCCGAGACGTGGAAGACAAGACTAAGACGGCGGGGCGGACGGCATCTTGCGTCAGCCAATTTGACCTCGATGCTGAGAGAGGACGAACGCCAAACTGACCTTCCTGATTCGAACGCTCGCCGGGGATCTTCCCCTTCGAGGACAAAGACGTATTTGTGCGTGCCAGCAACGGCGTCCGAGGATTTGCCGTCAATCCGGACGCGGTCCGTCTGGAGAAAGCGGGTCTTCAGTGCAAATCCGTTCTCGTCATCGACGAGTAGCGCCGCCCTTGCTCACCAGTTCCTTGCATCCACGCAAGTCGTTGCAATCAAGCCCATCATCGTCTCCCGGCCGGAACGCGACGTCGATGTACGCGCCACGATCCCAAAGGGCATTGGTGAGCTTAGACTTTCCGTGGATGTCGACGGCGAAAGAATAATCGACGGGCTGGTAGGAGTTACCGGCCTCGCGGGCCCCTTCGAGGTGGTTGTTGGAGGGTGCGACGAGCGTCAGTGGGAAGACAGACGAGTTGATGGGTGTTGTTGGGAGGAGGGCGAGACGGTAGTGGGTCGAGAGCCGGGCGGCGGTCGAGGGGGTAAGCTCAGAGTGGAACTCGGGGCTGGGGCCGCGCTGATAAAAAGATGCCGGCGGCGTCAGCGAAATGAGAGATACAAAAGCAAGAAAGGTGATGAGACCAACCCAGAAGACCGGCCCGCCCATCTTTTGGTTCCACGGAACAGGCGTCAGGTCCTCCAACGCCAGCGGAGCACCCTCTGGTCCGACCCCGAGCGTAAGGATCTCTCCACCGATTCTCCCGAGGCCTGCCCTGTTCGAGAGCTGCGGAACGGGTCTCGTATCGACCTCAAGCGGGCCATGAGGTGAGTGGGCGATGATCTCTGAGTAAGCGGCGAGCCTCGGGTGGAGGCAGATGTCGGTCGCTGGATGGGGCGAGTGGATGAAGCGGGGCATGCGAGGCTCGCCCTTCTTGAGCTTGGTGCTGAAGCCGCTAGACTGTCGACGTGTGAGAGGGGAGGAGTGACCACACCCGACGGACCAGGCCGTTGAATTTGGCCTTCGGAACCTGCCGTTGTCGCTCTCAACTAATCGCGCGGAGGTAAATTAGCGGAGAAGAGAGAAGAGGAAAGATGCCCAAGAGAACGACGCACTGTGCCCGTGCTCAGCCCTTTGAGCTGCCTGAACGAGATAATCATGTGGGATGATCTGCGGGTTATGATCCTCCTGCAATAGAATCGGTGAGCTCTTTGGTAGGTGAAAGGGTAAACCGAAAGAGGTGAAAGTGACTGACCAGGTCGATGGTGATCCTCATGTCGCCACTGAAGAAATAACTGGTCAATCGTAGGCCAAACACCCTTGTAAGTCCACACTCACATCTTGCCCTTCCACTCCGGGTCCTTCAACCACTTGCGAACGCGCGCGACGAGGCCGAAATCCTGCCCTTGAAATGGTTCGTCCTTCTCCGATCGCGAGTTGGGCCCATTCCACGGCCACTCGGCCCAGACAACACCTTCCCGAATGACAAGCACGAACCGTCCAGCGTCCTCGTCGTCAAGCGGAGGCTCAACGACGCCCTCGTGGAGCGCGTAGAATGCCTCGGATGTGAATTGCCTCTCGTGGAGGCGCGAGGGAGCGACTGAATTGTATAGATGGAAAGCAGATGGACCGACGAGGGGAGAATACGGGAATATGTGGGCGAGATGAGGGTATCTGGGCGAGAAGGAGGGTGATAGAGGTTAGCCTTATCAGTCACAACGTTGATGAGTAGAGTTCGCTCCTCACAGGGACTCGTAGCCTGAAAACATGAGTTGGCGCATCAGTTCAGACGGCTTCAGGATACTCTACGGATCGAGACTGACCAGGAGGCGGCTGCTTCTGATGCTGCATGACGTAGGTCTTGACAAAGGTCTCCTCCTAGTGTAGCTTCAGGGATTAGCGCCCTCCTCTCGTCAGCGCAGCGATGGACTCACGTCGTAGGGATGATTCGTCATGAGCGCCTGATATCTGTGAGAGGCCTGGGGGTGAAGGAGGGACATCTTTTCAGAATTCATCAACATAAGCGGTTAGAAGCCACCACTCACCTCTTCGACCAGATCCCAGACCGGGTGACGCGCGCCGCTAGAGTACGCCATCCGGAGGTAACCATCCGAGGTGAACTCGTGGCCTGCTCCCTCGTCGTTCCAGTCGTCCTCAATATCGTCCTCGTCCATTTGGACTGGGAAGGTCGGGGCCTTGCCCAAAGCATGCTTGCTACGGCCAGCAAGCTGAGCGTCGTCGATGATATCGTTGTACTCGCCGGACGATAAGGACAACCTCTCGCCGCGTCGAAAGAGTCCAGTGACAAGACACATAAGAGCTATCAAGCCCGCAGCCCGGTATAAGACGCCCTTCTTGGTCCATCCACGGCGAGTGTAAGGCTTCCACGCTCGCTCAAGCCATCCCTGAAGACCCCGTCTGCCGAGACCGCCCGTTGCAACAACAGCCGAACGGCGACGCGAGCCGAGATCTGCCTTGTAAGGGATCGTCTTGGCCATAAAGACAGGCGAACCAGGCGTTGATGGGCCCGAAACGTCGTAGGGATGCGAGGAATCAGCATCCGAGTCATCCAGGTCAAAGACGGCGGAGGAGCCGTTGCCGGCGGGTCTGGAAGGCGAGCCGGATCGAGGAGGGAAGGCTGGGGAGGGCGAGCGACGCAAAGACGCTGGCGACGGCAGAGCGCCGAGCCCGCTGAGAGAGCGGACGATTCCGGCCGATCGATGGCGAGTCTCCGACTTGGACTCGAGGTGGGAGGGAAGGAAGGCCATGGCAAGAGGCCGTCGAGAGAGCTAGATGGAGGGCGACAAGGAAGCGCGGACAAGCGCGAGACACATACAAGTGTGAACCTGTCAGTTCTGTTTTGCGTTTGGGTAGGACCTTGTCTCAAAAGCTCTCACAGTTTGGCCACGCGCGTGCGTGCGAGGATGGCGGTCGTTGGGGACTCACCCTTCCCGGCATCGAGCGAGCGAGGGAAGAAGGTTGACGACACCTGAGACAGGTCGGCTCGACGTGCTCGGCATAGAGCCTAGCCCCTACTTCGGCTTGATTTCGTGGGTTCAACCGCACAGGCCTGGTCGCGCAGCTGCCATATCACTACTTCAGCCCTGGTAAAGCCAACCTTGCGGAGAACACGAACAACAAAGGTGGCCTCCGACGGTAAGTGCAATGTACGGAGAATCATCACCACTGCTCTTTTTTTTCGTCTCCTTCCAAATCCCAATTCATCGACACCCCACACCCTTCCTCACCAATCCTTTAGGAACTCTTCCACGGCACCGGCCAGGATCTTGGCGGATGTTTCGCTCGGATGAAGCTAGGGAGAGGAGGCGGAGGGGTCAGTCATCTTCTATGTCTTTCGCTGTCCACGACGTACAGGGTCATTGAAGACGTGAGAACTAGGGTCGGGACACAAGGAGCAATTGTTCCCAGTAGGACCAGAGCAGACCTTGCAGTAGCCTGCATCTCCCTGAGGCCCGTAAGCGTAATCCTTTGGGCTCTTTACTATGGGCCCAAAGATTGAGTAGGTATCGAAAGTCTGTAGACGTGAAGTTGTTAGTTGTTTAGATGAGGATCGAGTCGAAGACAGGACGGACCTTGAGCCTGAGATCATTGAGTGCCTGCTCAAGATGCTCCAGCTTTAAAGCTGTAAGGGCGTTGTTATCAAGAACGAGGTTCTGCATGAACGCCGAGATCATGGGTCCATCTGAGACACAGTGGTGTTAGCCTGGGGTACCACAACGACAAAAGAAGAGTAGCAAGGGCGGAACGGGCCTTGGTGTATCTGATACCCATATCCTGGGACGTCGTTGTCGGAGAAGAAGGGCGTATGCTGAAGAGGGAAGTTGTTGAAGACCGCAATCCGCTTGATTCCCATTGCGTAGAGACGGGCAACAGCCGCGACCACGCCATCGGAAACGTCGCCGACAGGTTGGTCCGGATAGCGAAGGGCGTCCGTGGACTGGTTGGACTGGAAACGGCCGACAAAGAATGTCTGCGCAGGTGTGATGAGCCAAAATATCAGCCAAAGTCCCAGACTGGAGGAGAGATAGAGCTCGAAAGACTAAACGAGGTCGTTGGTGCCGATGTAGATCACGGCGGCGGTCGAAGCGACGTCGATATTGAGAGAGGAGTTAAGGTACGATCCGGCAAGAGTCTGTTCGACCTGGGAGACCTGGGAGACCACATCGAAGCCCTCGACTCGAGGGAACTTGAGGTTGCTGCAGGATGCAAGGACGTGTTAAAACAGATGCTGGACACTGAGAAGGGTTAGAGTCAGAGACATGGACTTTCTCACTGGTGGAACCACTGAAAGCAAAATTGCTGTACAAGCAGTGCGATTGAAAACTGTCAGTGGGAAAACGAGAGAGAATGTGAGAGATGAGGGTTGCCCTTTCATCCCTGGCATGCCTTCCACGGCCCATCTCCCTCTTCCTGATTGCCCCCAGCGCCATCCCTTAGTGTAAAGCCAACTCACTAGATCTGAAGGCCTGAAGAATCCGCCAAGAATTCGCCCCACTGCCTGCCACCGCTCCAACGACTGGCAACTGACGGAGGTGGGCAGTTCGGCCATTGCCACGGGGCGGTATCTTCCGGTTTCGTGTAGAATCTCCACGAATTGCAGTCATCGGTATAACTGTCTCCAAGTAGGAGCTTATGATGTAGCAAGTTGTCAGTATTTGCATGAGATGGAGGCGGGCGAGACTGACTAGAGTGGTAAAGCTATACGGTGACGACGACGAGTTGTTGTCGTCCTTCACGAGAACGGGAAGTGACCGGGCCTCAACAAACGATGCCCACGTTGCGAGGGAGAGCGAAATAATGGACAGAGAGATCATGATGGTCCAGGCAAGGGCTTAGACCAGGGGAGGGAGGCGGCCAATTGATGCTCGAGGGGTCGACGTGTTCGGCTCATCTCCGGGAGAATCACCAATTTAATCGCACAAATGTCTCGTAAGTCGATCTAATAGCTAACGGTGCTCCATCTGGACAAACCCCGTCGAGCTAAAGTAGCTGGATGCGGGAGAAGTCGGGAAGGAGGGAGAAACGTTAGGCCGTCGGCTCCATGCGGTACCAAGGTGAGAGAAAGGCGGAGGTAAGGAACGCACTTACGACAGGCCGAGATACGACTGCGCGTCTTTATATGCTAAAATAGCATGCTGTCCGAGGCCCTCAGGCCACAGGAGGACAGTTGACGGCATTCGCCATCTACGGCGTTGAGGCTTGCTTTCAATCGCAGGTTGGGGAAGCGTCCAGTTACATCGTCGCGTCTTCTACACTCTTTCGTTCGAGCGCCTTCTTGCGCTTCATCTCGGCCTTCTCCCTCTCAAAAGACTCAGCAGCCTGCTCTTGCCACATCCAGGCCATCCACTGCGAGAGGCAACAGCCAGTAAGGAAGACTGATCAGCTCACGCCGGACGGGTTCCCCCGACCGAGTCGCAACGGCCTGCTTGCTCACCAAGGGCGTCCCTATCGCCACGATGTAGAAAGTCTGCCGCCAGCAAAGAGCCGCGTCAAGCTCTATCTCAAAGCTCCTTTGCTTGGGCAGGAGGGTAACGCACAATCTCCTTGAGCGGGCTGACCCGATAGACGCCTGGTTTGTAAGGTATCTCTCGCCCAAAGCGTGGCGGGGGGTACTTGAATGGCTCATTCGGGCCATGAGGCGGCGTGCTCTGCGTAGCCATAGCACGGATAGACGTGAGACGTCGAATGGGGACGAGAGGTCTAGGCGGCATGAGTAGGATAGGAGGAACGCTGCAGGGTGGAAGGCGTCGACGTCACGCTCTCCCGTCTCACGTCCTCCACTGAAGGCCTCACTTAACGACGGTCTCTTCGACTCGAATCCCAGACATTGCGTAAGACAGTTAGACCCAAAGAAGGCGCAAAGAACATGATGGTAACTAGGGAATCGGGAGCAATTTGCTGCTAGTGTTCTGCATTAATGTCAAGAGCGCGCTCTTCCCCCGAGCCTTGGCTTCCGGCTGGACCGAGTGGAAGACGAGCCGGGCGATGACCTCGCCGAACTCGACGAGGCACTGGGGAGAGTTACACACGCGCGTTAGTGACTGGTAGACGCCCTCGAGAGAAAGGAAGTAAACTCACGGCTACAACAATGAGCCAGATTATGATCCAAGTGACACGGTGCATGCCGGCATTGTCGACATGCTCGTGCTGGTAAATGCAAAATGCCGTCAACTCGGGAGGTCTGAGGGCGCAGACTTTCTGAACGGTTTTTTCGCTGAACAGCGGACTCACGATTATCTCGAGCTAGACAGACATGAGGGATGGTCAGCTGAATCACCCACTGAAGCGTTTGAGGGTAAGGACTCACCAGATCGCCAGCGACTCCAAGCTTCTCGTTCAGGACGTGTACGCGCCCGTCAATCTCGAGGTACTCCCGGACGGCGTCGTAGAGCAGCTTGAGCGAGGCTTCGGACCAAAACAGTTCCGGTGTATCTGTAGAGCGGACGGATCAGCCACCCAACGATGGCTGTGAAGGTGATGAGCTCCGGGGCTCACCCAGGACATTCGAAACAAGGTTGACTTCAACCCGAAGGCGAAATAGCCGGCCGGTGAGCTTAACGGCCTCCCGGCGGTCGAGCTCGAGCTCCCCCGTAAGAGCGAGCTCCTTGGGAATGTAACTCGTGTCGGCTAAAGTGTCCTGGACGGCGGACTCGTAGACAGAGAGTTTCGTCGACTGGGCGATGGCATGGGAAAGGGAGAGCTTGAGGAGGTGGGAAGGTGACTTAAAAGTGAAGAGGTCTGGGAGAGGCAAATAAGAGATGGTTTGGTTGGAAGTGCAAGAAACAGGCAAGAACGCACCGTTGAAAATGCGAGGGTACTGGGCGCTGGGGTCGTACTGGCGGATGCAAGATAGTTTCAGAGCTCGCTCGAAGTGATACTGGTCAGCACGATAGCACTGACGATAAAGTGGCACTCCTCCGTCTCCCAGGCGGATCGCTTTTTCTCCTCAATCCACAGCCCGTTCTCCCTGTGGAAACAATTCAGCAAGTCGTCGCGCCAACCGCAGACCAAGAGAACTCACGAGCAATCGTTAAGCACAGTGAGCTCCTGCTCTTCGGTAAAGCCAAAAAAGACAGAGACTCCGTAGTCGAAGAAGATGGCCTCTGCAAGCTTGGGCTCACGCGACTTGCCTGTCGAGACGGTGCGCGTTCGAGGAACCGGTCGGCGGTCCACCGGTGGCGAGGTCGACGGCTCATCGTGATTTTCCGTGGCCGGCGGGGTGACCGTCTCGTCGAGGGCAAAGTACGAATCTAGATATCCCGTCTCTTCGGCCTGGTCCATGGCGTGCAGGATCGAGCCTCCGCCTGGAAAGAGATGAGTCGACCATCAGCCTCTTCCTCGTGCTACCACATTCTAGGGCGAGCTAACGCACCAGGAGACTTGACGGCCACTGAACTTCGAATTTGGACGTTGGCTCCGTAACCGGGGAGCAATGGCAAGGTGTACCTGGCGTGAACAAGGGGTCGAGAGGAGCCGATTTCAGCATCCATGCGTACCAACTACCCAAGAACACGTTGAATTAGAGACTCACACAGCGTACACAGCCTCGTCAAATATGCGGACCTCGGCCCCGTGCTCCCGTCCAAGGAACTTGGCGAGACTCCTACCAGAGAACAAACAGGTGTAGCAAGGGACCGAGGGTCAGGCCAAATGTTGTCAGCAGCAAGCATGCGTCGCGCGTCTCCCTCCCTGAACACGCACTTCAGTCGATAACTGTCGGCCGTGGCTATGAAGGGATTTTTTCAACATCCTATATCCCGTTCTGAGACTTCAGACAGCTCAGGACGACTCACCGTATGCAGTCAACCGTCCAAAGCCCTCCCGCTCGCGCTCTTCCTTGCTCATGCGCTCAGCCTCACTCCGATCATCCCCTCGGTTCTCCTCGTCCTCTCTCCGTTCGCCCGCCTTGGGCGGAGCGACCGCGCTTGCGACGTTGAGCTGGCTTGGATGGCTCGGGATCGGCTTAGACTGGACGTCCTCCGGTAGGAAGACGAGCTTGGCGCCCGTTTTACTCGTCCGGCCGGGGAGCGAAAGCTTCTCCTTGGGACCCACAGCGGGAGTTCCCTTCCCCAGCGAGGACGGCGACGACGACAACTGGGATGCCTCTGAGCGGATGTAGGAGGGGAGGGCCGACGCCGGTCTCGGGGCGGACGACGACGAGGCGGCGGCGGTCCCCGTCTGAGTGGGGTTGCGGAGGAGGGAGGGAAGGCCGGGGAACTGGGCCGTCTGAGGTCGTCGGCCTGGGGGAGGAGGCACAGGGGTGGTCGATGCTGAGCCTGAGGGCCGAGACATGCTGGCTGAGGAGAGAGGCAATGGTGGTTAGGTGGGCTAGGGTCTCGCAGGATGTCGGAAGGTCGGTCGCCTTGGAGCGAGCGTCAGGAGGGGCGTCATCCTGCGGACGGGCCACTCACGGCCGTTCGGGGACTCTTCATCTTTCTTTCTTTCATTCTGTCGACGGGAGGTGAACACATAAATCCGTATTATAGACCAAATCATAAGAAAAAAGAAATGGGCACATTAAAAACACTGGAGATGAGTAGCGAAGCCATGCCCTCGCGCACTCTTCTGCTCATCAAGCGGTATGCGCCTCGACGTGCTGAACCGAAGCGTCGTCCATCTTCTCCTTCTCACCGAGGACGTTGCCAGCGGCCCGAGAAGCATATCCCGGAGGAGCGGTGACGTTGTCGTCGCCAAAGACGGCGCCTTCGGAGAGAGAGTGGGAAGAGATATGAGCATTCTGCGCAGGTCTCGATAGTTAGCAGCCTACTCTAGACTTACCGAGCTCCTCGAGAGTCTAGAAATACGAAATGGACGTTAAGAAAGTCAGTCGATCGTCCGCTCATCGTAGCGAGAGTTGGGGCTGTCCCGCGCACCTTGCCCTTGGTCTCAGGGTCTGTGGTGTACGGTTGACGAACTGTCAGAAAAAATTTCATTGAAAGGAAAGCGAGAGATAGACACACAGAGGAAGTAGCCGAGAACAGCAATGGCACAGCTGGGAGAAAGCAAAGGTGGAGGGAGCATCAGCGACTTGCCCAAGCGCAAGCGGACTCTCTTTCTTCTTCATAGCAGCACTGACTTGGTGCAAATGTATACGATGAAGTAACGCCAGCTGAGTTTTTTGAACGCCAAAGGCTGAAGTAAGGTCTACCTTAGCAGATTCTCTCGAGGAGGACGCCTGGACGTGGCAATACTTACAGTGACCTGGGAGAGGAGGACGTTACTTGCCCTGAGGATCGGTCCGCACCATCAGACAGCTATCAGAAACACGCATATCGAGTCTAACACCTTGAAGAGACTTACCAGTTGCAGCACGTCGCAAGGGCTGTACCCATCGAACGAAGGGGCATCGAAATGCACTCGGATTGATAGATCCACGAGACAGGGCCGTAGGAGAAGGAAAACGCGCCGGAGAAGAGATAGATGCTGATGATGCCTTCAGGGACAAGAGCAAGGGAGCTCTAAACGTCAGTATCCCAATGCGACGATTGACACGTCCCTCCAGCATTCACCAGCAATACCAGCTCCCTCATTCGCATAGCCAGGCTTGTCGAACTGAGCGGCGATGGCAGTCTGCCAAGCGAGGAAGGCAGCCATGGCCTGAATGGAGAGTATGTTTACTTGTCAGTCTCTAGGGCACACTTCCACGTGTGGAAGGCGTCTACTCACGATAGGACCAAAGATAAGGGGCTTCCTGCGGCCGATGGGGGAGTCGACGACCTGGTGTTCGGGATTCTGTCAGCTGATCCGAAATTCAAACCCGAGTTTCAAGGTGAACGAATACATGCAAACGAAATAAAGATTGCAGTGACAATGAGGCCGAAAAGGCCAGAAAACTGGAAAATCAAAGGGCAGGGACCCAGTCAGACAATGAGAGGGGGGGGCGAGGGTGGATACATACCCCGTTGATGAGCAGCGGCTTAGTGCCTTCGTAGCCGAGGTTGCCGTAGATAGTAGGCGCGAAGTAACTGTTGACATTGACTCCCTGAAAAGCCGAAATACCGGGTCAGTCGCTGACTCTTGAATTAAGTTGATCAGGCGTTAGTGGGCGCACAGTGAACTGGCTGTTGGGGCGAAGGGATAGCAGTCAGCCAGCCGCAAGCCGACCGCGTCAAGACCGGGCAGATGACAGGTCATACCAGCAAATCTGGACCATGCAAGCGCAGGCGGTACGATGGAAGGACGGCTTGGTCCTGAACAGGTCGAGGAAACTGCTAGAGACCTGAGGGACGAATCAAGACAAGGTGAGGACAGGACTTCAAAGATGCAAGAGAACCAAGCCTCGCTCGCATACATTTTCGCGCTCCCAGTCGAGCTGCGCGCAGATCTCATCGTACTCGTAGCGGATGACGTCCTGGTTCGCCTTGGCGCCGTGAAGACGGTAGAGGGAAGAGAGAGCCTCTTCGTGGCGACCCTTCTGAGCAAGCCAACGAGGAGAGTAGGGCAGAACGAACATGCCGCTAGAAGGTGATTTCGTCAGCGCCGCCTTTGCTTATGGGAGAGGGCGACAACATACAGGAAGAGAATACCAGCCGGGATAAGCTGAATACCAAGAGGTACGCGCCACTGGTTGTTTCCAGGAAGGAAACCGCATCCATAGCCGACTTACAACAGATAAATGTCAGCATGCACTACAAATACACATAGGAACATGTGGCTGACGGACCCCAGTTGGCGACGAAGAACCCTTGGAACAACGGCGGAATGTCAGGGGGATCCACAATAAAAAACGACAATGCAGCGACTCACCGAAGGAGACTCCAAGCTGAGTGAAACCTGTAGTTTGAACAATTTGAGGTAAGCTGTCATCCTTTGGGTAACCTCATCTTCGTCGGCTGGCCAGCTAACGAGCGTACCGGAGAGCATGCCACGGGCGTGGGGAGGAGAGATCTCGGCCTAGAAGGCGACATGTCAATGAAGTAGATCGTCGCTGGAGTTCAAGACTGATAAACGCACTTGGTAGAGGGGGACAATCATCGAGAGCGTTCCGATGGCCATGCCAGCAATGAAGCGCCCGCCCATGAGCATGCCAATCTGTAGCACCACGAGGTCTTGTTAGGGAGGGGTGTGTTGCGGTAAATATCGCCGAAGAACTGACGTTGGTAGCACCACTCTGAAGACCGCAACCCAGCAGGGCGATGAGGGATCCAAGCTGAATAGTACGCTTCCTTCCAATCTTGTCCGCAGTGTATCCGGCGAGAGCGGCACCAACTAAACGCGAAGGTGGGACTGTTAGTGAGAGCACCATGTCATTAGAGAGCAATGGAAGACTCACAGAAGGCACCGCCGGCGAAAAGGGAGACGACCGCGCCAAGAACATCCTCGTTGGGGTCATCGAAAAACTCATGGAAGTGGGTATAGGATTTGCTGATGACCGAGGAGATGATACCAGAGTCGTCTGATGGTATAGGTCAAGGGGGTCAGTCAGTTGACCTCGTAAAGACAGCATGCCAGATCGGCGGTGCAACGCACATCCAAAGAGGAAACTTCCGATTCCGGCGAAGATGGCGACGGCGCTGCAGGAGGGGAGAGTGAGCAGGTAATCTCTAAATCAGGAGCGATTGATCTACCCACTAGTTGAGCCAGCTGAAGCATCGAGGGGTAGAAGGTCAATGGCGTTGTTTGAGGAAAAAGGAAATAGCATAATCGAACGTACTAGACCTTCTCCTTCAAGATGAGCTCTGGGTAAAGGTCACGGGGCATGATTAGTCTAGCCATCTCGTCAGAAGCTGAGAGTCCGCGATTTACCATGAATCTCTGAGCCGAGGAGGATGCCGAGAGAGGGATGTGGGGCATTGAGATCAGCGAGCTGCAGGAAGATGGTCGCAACCTTACATGAGAAAGACAGAGAGCGCACCAGCGGGAGCAGGGGCGGACATGTCTGTTGATGATCCACTGATGAGATGTGGAGGAAAAGGAAAGGCCGATGTGGTTGGAGAGGAGAGGCGACAGACCACGAGTTGCGAAATCGAGAAACCGTTCGGAACTGAGTCGGTTACTTCATTGCGCAGGACTGGCTTCTCATTGAAGGGAGATCTAGGCCACGAACATGTGGTCCTTCGGGGATTTGCCGGAGAGGCTAAGCCAAGCTTGAGATGCGTTCGGTTGATGATCGACCCGAAGAGGAAGGAGAAGATGGGGTAACGGAGATGAGACCAGGGCCCCGGTTCAGACTGTTGACTACAGGCTTATGGCTGACGAGAATTGATTTCCGGGGGCCGTCGGCTCGCAATGCTGAGCACCCCCCTCTCTTTCCTATGTCTATATGGAGCAGCTACTGGTGAGATCATAGACCGGGAATCATCAGACCACCACCCCTTTACCCGGAGAAACTATACAACCTGTTCACGCGGCCTACGTGGAAGGAATGTCAGATCGGAAGGTCTGGAATAGCATGGAGGATCAGAAGCAGCTGCCGACCTTCAGAGTCATCATGGTCTTCGCTTGGAGTTGAACGCACTCCCTGTGAGCTCCTCCCTGCGGCTCGGCGGTTTTCTAGGTCGTCGGTCTTCCGCTGGGAGGAAGGTTCGGTGTGAGTTTATAACGCCAGAGGAACGGGTTCACCGACCTGAGTATCAATCGTTTGTGTTTGTCCTCATAGGAGCCGCACCCACCGCTCACCGCAGTCGGTCAGGACAACCCGTTTTTGTTCACCGCTCCATGCTACGCGGTACCCGCCCGCGGCGGCGAGTCATTGGACCGAAGGTGGGCTCCTTGAAAGGGACGAGCAACTCAGGAGTGAAGGCTCTCACTTTGGAGCAGAGCATGGCGTTCGGCTGGACTTACCCCGAAAGCCCAAAAGTGGATAAACCCCGAGGTGCTCCAATATTCATCACTATTCGTCTGCTAATCGCCGACAGCGCCACTTAACTCAGATCCTATCATCTGTCTCTCTCCCTTTCCTTCCGCTAATGCTTTCAATCTCACTCACCCGCTCATTTTAGGAAACAAAAAAAGAAAATGCTGACTTCGCTGACGGATAAGATCATAGCCGGGGCAGTTGTGAGGCAGTATGCAGTATAAAGCGCCGACTTAGAGGGCAGTCGATCGCACAGCTGCTGTCGTGCTAAGAGAGACGTCTTCGGGCACAACTGATCCCTCACAAGGACGGAGAGGTTCTCCACACGAGTGTCAAGGAAGGAGAATTGTCAGAGAATTTGTCAAGCGAAATGCCCTACACCCGAAGTCGATGAACATCCTCAAACATCCCCAGATCTACCCCCTTCAGAGCTCCCTATCCGCATTCGGCCGCTTGAGTCTCTCGCTTTTCTTATTATGAGACGCCTCGCGAGCAGCTCCAGCTCCAGGGACAGGCGCTGCCCCTCCATGAACCGCACCGGGCGCGGCAGCCTGTGCGCCGTCGTACTCGACACAAGGACCCGGGATGGGCGAGGATGGATCGATGGGCGGGAGGGAGACAGTACCGATGTATTCGTACTTGGCGTGATCCGCAAAAAACTTCTTCCAGGCATCAAGGGCCTGCGGAAAACGATCCGTGTTGTCAGCGGCAACATAGAGGCGATGCGCATGGTGCCGACTCACCTTGAGATCGTCGGCAGAGATGCCCCGAAGGTCGTGCGTGATGTGGTGAGGCTGGAAGCAGCCGGTGATGAAGGACCTCGACGCGTCTACGCCCGCCCTTTGAGTCAACACCACCCAGGTCAGCGAGGGAAAGCACGCGCGCGGCCAGAAAGGGCTGAGGGGGGAGGATCCACATGACATTATACGAGCCGCCGGGACCATAGATCCGTCGGGATGCAGAGACATCATAGACCTGGCCTTCAATGGAGATGTAGATGGGGCGGTTGGGGTTGGCACCAGAGTATGTCCCGAGCTGAGCGAGAGTGAGGGTCCGAGGATTCGGCTGAGAGCGAGTATGTGAGGGTGCATCCCTCCTGTCAGTCATGGAGGACAACAAAGCTCGCAAAAACGAGGTATTGTTTACCTTCCACACGTTCCTCTTGAAGAACTTGCGGATCTGAGCCTCGTAGCCCCAGGCCGGGCCACCAGTGACAAAGTTGGAGACAACGCTTGCCAACATGAGCGCAAGGACGAGCGTCTTAAACGCACGCCAGAGGGTCCAGGGCTCCCTAGGAATGACTGGCTCTGGGATACCCTTGGCTCGTCGCTCTGCGATGGCGGCCTGTTCGGCCTTCCATTTCTGCGAGATGTGAGCAAGTCGAGGGCACGAGAAAGAGCGGCACGTCGGATGAGAGCGAAGACGAGGACGCGCGTCGCGCAGCGGGCGACGCGAGAGGCAGTCGAGGGCAGCAGAATGTAATCAGCACAGGCACAAGAAGAAGGAAATGACATCTTGATCAGTATGTGGACTAGGCTCAAGGCAAGAGCGAAGACTGCGCGCGAGGCGGTGAGGAGAGAGACCGCAACCGACGGACCTGGTGAGCGAAGAAGGGAGCATTCGCCGGCTTTTTGCTGATCTTTCGGCCAGAAATGGGGTCGATGACCTTCTCGTAGACCTTCTCTCCGGGGGCCTCTGTGGAATATCAAGAAGCAAATCGCCTCAGCACTATTCGTCACTTCCCTGACCGCCTATCTCGAGCACAAGAGGCAACTCACCGCCGACGCGCGTCTTGGCGCGGGGATTCGGGTTGAAGTCGATGTCGTCCTCGAGCTCTCCAGGTCGAGCGGGGGTGAAATCCATGCTGAACGAAGAAGGGATGAGAATGAGAGGGTGGAAGGACGGTGATAAAAGGAGAGCGGAAGAAGGCTAGTGGCCTTCTTTGCCTCGTCGCGAGCTGCACAGACACCACGCGGACCCTTCCCGGTTGTCGATCACATCACATCACATCTAACCTCCTTATAGCGCCGTCTCGTCACGAATAGCCGGGTCGCCCGTAAGCAGTTGGTCCTGTCTCCGACGACGAGAGATTGGGGCCAACAATGAATCCTGGTTTGCGCCAGTCGGCCAGGTGTCTTCGCGGCTCTAAGATCGGTGGTACACATGCATTTTGAGGAGCTGTTATGTAGAGTCAATAATCTTCTCTAAGCCCATCAAGGAATAAAAAAAGGCAGTGAGAGGTCTCCTTGACGACCGAGAGAGAAGCCAGCACGCGGACGGGGGGAGAGGAAAACAGTCGCGACGCGTCGCTTCTCGCCTCTTGATTCCCAACTTGCTTTCTCCTCGACTACTCCTTCCTTTCCCTTCTGGTCTTTCCTTCCTGGCCCACAACTGCAGTCCCGTCCAAACCTGCTGTGGCTCTCAGCTTCTAATCGACCCCTCCAAAAGGAGGCCACGCGATCACACGACAAACATGTCCTTCAACCTCCAGGAGGCTGTCCTCGGCATCCAGGATCCTGACGAGGCCCTGAGCATCGAGCACGAAATTGACGTCATCAACACGAGTGAGGCGGAAATTTCAGGATACCTGGAGAGTGAGTCCTCATTACAACAAGAAAGGCGTGGACTCGTGTGCTAGGCGATTGTCGGAAGACGCCGAGAGAGGCGCTCCCTCATGTCTGGACAGCGGTCGGCCCAGCGTCGGGCAATCTTTCAGGCATATTGGTTTCCTACGAATGTTCTCAGTGTATAAAGCTGCACGTATAGACGCGTCTGAAGGAGAAAGAAGGAAGGGCGTGGAATACAACACTGAACCACTGAACGCGTCCGTATCCCGTCCACGGCGCTAACGCACGCATCTTTGTTTTCTCCAGGCGCCATCGACGCCGTTGCCACCAGCTCAGACTCCATCCTCAACCCTCATGTATTCGACATCTTCCAGAGTCTTCTCAAGTACGTATCACAAATTTGCCTTTGTGCGCGGGGCGACACTCCTGCTGAGCGAACGGGTCTTCTTCATCCAACCTGCCAGGCACCTGCCCGCCGTGTCCGTCAAGGCTCAGTCAAAACTTCTTGACACCATCCTATCTGGTGAGTTTCTATAATGGGTCAGCGTTCAATGACATACACTAACAATGGCATGGTCATGCTCTCGGCCTTCCCTCAGCCCTCCAAAACGAGATCGACGCTACGACGCGCTCCCTCGAGTCGGACGACCCGTCGGCGCACCTCGCGCACAAGATGCCGCTCGAGATGTACGCCTACCTTCTCCAGTGGTTCATCATTGGCGCCGAAAAGGTGCAAGGCAAGGGCGACGACGAAGCTGGCCCAGCAGGCAAGAAGGTGCGCTCTTGCCCACAGTGCTAGCTGACTGTGGCCCCAACTGACATAAGCTGTCCTTTGTCCCCAATAGAAGAAGGCTGGAAGCAAGAACGCCGCGAACAAGAAGGGCGAGAAGTGGTCCTGGGTCGGTCAGATCCCGACGACGCTGAGCCTTATGGGCAAGGCGCTCCGTCTCAAGACAGATCGGATCTGGACAACCACGCAAGAGCGCGACGCGTTCATTAAGTGAAACCCTTTCCTTGGCTTGACCATGAGTCTTACTGACATAAATTCCCCTCTACAGCTGCTTCACGCGGCCGGCTTACCAGATCGCCGAGAATGAGGTGTACATGAAGGCGCCGGAGATCAAGCTGGGCATCTACAAGGTCATCTGTCTCTCGGTCAAGTTTCACGGACATGCCTTCGGTCAATAGCGCCCGATTCCTAGGCAGTGGCGAACAGTTTTCCTGACAACGACTGGACCCAACAGGCGCTCAGACGTCCATTATTCAGGCTCTGCAATATTTTGAGCACCTGTCGGAGCCGATGGCCGAGCTTCTCGCCATTCTCACTCGAGAATTCGACTACAATCAGCTTACCGAGGAAGTTCTCCGGTCAGTCTAGGCCGCGCTTTCCTGGCCGTCGCTTTCGACTCAAAATAACGCTTGCGACGTCTTCAGAGAGATTTCCACGCGTAACTTCAACGCCCAGGACACCAAAGGCCCTCGATCCTTCTCCCGGTTCTTGCTCAAGATTACAGAGCTTACACCGCAAGTCGTACTCAAACAGATCAGCCTCCTGCTTACGCACCTCGACAGCGAGGTCAGTCGCCGCTTATCAAGTCCTCACACATGTCCGGCCTAGCTGCTGAAGGTCTCGTCTTTTTCAGTCTTATCCCATACGCATGGCAATCGTTGAGGTCATTGGTCACCTTATCCGCCATCTGTCCTTCATAGAGGACATGGACCCGAGCATCAAGGGCAAGCAGATCGAGAACTTCTGGGCCCTCCTTACCGCCCGCTTCCTCGACACCAACAGTTGGGTCCGGACCAAGGTCATCACAACCGTCACCAAGCTTCTCGAGTGAGCCCGTCATCATCCTCCTACATAGATTCCATGTTCTGATCAGGGAATTGCTTGCTCTCTTCAGGCTCGAGATTAAGTTCACCAAGCAGCGCCCGCTCGTCACCGAGCTCGCCATCCGCCACCTCGAAGATAAGTCAGCCTCGGTCCGTCGCTACGCCATCGCACTCGTCACCCGTCTCGTCACGACCCACCCGTTCGGCATGCTCTATGGTGGAGACCTTAATCTCCCGCTCTGGGAGGAGCGGTACCAGAAGGCAGCCGATGAGCTTGCCGCAGTCGAGGAAATCGAGATGCGCAATGCACCCCAAGGACTTGAGGGCGTTGATGGAGGCAACCTTGAGGATGAGAATGAGGACGAGGACGAGCAGGGTGAGAATGAGGACGCGAAGATGAACGATACCGAGGAGGCCTCGCCCAAGCAGGCCAAGAAGGAAATGATTGCCCAGGCGGCCGCCCCGACGGGCGAGAGTATCGACCCGAATCTCATCATCAAGCTCCGCCTCACCAAGAAGTACCACGCCGAGGCCCTCCGGCTCATCAAGCAGATCGAGGCCGCCATTCCGAAGCTCAACGAGCTCCTCGTCTCGACCGGCCGCGCCGAAGTCCTCGAGGCTATGGACTTCTTCAAGGTTGCGCACGAGTACAAGTTTGAGTCGGCCGACGTAGGTCCTGTACTCGTCCTCTTTTGTTAGCCACACGTTCACCTGCCTTCCCTCCATCCACAGCTCGGCATCAAAACCATGCTTCACCTCATTTGGACGAAAGACAACAACGCCGTTGATAGCGAGGACGGGAAGGAGCTCAAAGGTATCCGGGCCCGCGTCATCGAATGCTACAAGACACTTTACTTTGACGTCGTAGCGGACCTCAGCCCGAAGCAGCAGGTCAGCCGCATCGCGCGGCACATGATCGAGTGAGTCTCGCTCGTTCGCCACTCAACGTAAATACAAGACCCTGACTGCTTGTTTCCCCAGGCTCACCTACAACGCCACCCTCGCCGAGCTCACGTCGCTCGAGGAGCTCATGCGCGCCATGATGGCCGATGACCTCATCCACCCGGACGTAATCGCCAAGCTCTGGCAGGTCTATAGTGAGTCGCCTCGTGCCCACCTGCATGCATGCGCCTGGATCGCTAACCGCCAATCATCAGACGCCGATCAGGACATCCCCCGTCCCCAGCGCCGCGGCGCTATCATCATCCTCGGAATGCTCGCCGTCGCTCGTCGGGAGATTGTCACGGAGAGGGTCGATCTCCTGCTGAAGATTGGTCTTGGCCCGCTGGGCAAGGCCGACCTCGTCCTCGCGAGGTACACCTGCGTTGCCCTCCAGCGTGTCAGCGGCAGCGTCAAGAAGGTCAAGGGTAAATCCGTCGAACCGCCTGACTGTACTGGCAACCAACAGTCGCTCATCTTTTCTTCCTTATTAGGCTCGCTCTCGGACAAGTCGAACCGTCTTCCGATGGACAATCCCATCTTCCAGCGACTTGAGGACGTAATCAAGCACCCCGCCTCATCCCTTCAGTGGTGCGTCCCTGTGATCGTCTCGCTTTTCAATTGATACATATCTTGACACTCTATCCTTTCGGCTTCTAGGTTTGGTGTCGCCGAGCAGGCTCTCAACACAATCTATCTGCTCGGCGAGAAGCCCGACGTCCTTGCCGGAGCCATCATCAAGGCCCTCACCGTGCGCGTCTTCTCCCCGGAGAAGAGCAGTGCCAAGGGCGAGTCACTGTCTACCGATGGTGCCGAGGACCTCGCCTTGGAAGGGGATGCCGACGAGGCCGTCGCAGCGGACGTCGCGAAGGCGATCAACAGACTTGGCCTCGAAGACGCTCCCAAGAACAATGAGGGTGATGTCGAAGACGTCGATGATGAGTTCGCGATGGACGAGGACGCTGTTTCCGCCGCTGTCGTGGATGGCGACGGCGAGGCCAAGCCGACTCATTCACGGTCCGGCTCTGGCGGTTCTGCGCCTCTGCTTTCAAGTGAGATCTCGAGCTCGTTCGAGCTCGGCCAGCTCGTCTTTGTCGTTGGACATGTCGCGATGAAGCATATCGTCTACCTCGAGCTCGTTGAGCGTGAACTCAAGAGGCGCAAGGAGGAGCAGGCCGCCAGGAGTGAGTTGGGCTGTTGGTTGGTGTTGTGTGCTGTGATTAACGCGCCCCTCATTTTTTTTAGTCAAGGCCGCTGGCACCGCTGGCAAGAGCTCTAAGGACGATCTTGACCAGGTATCCGGCAACGCCGAGGACGACATTGGTGACAACATGGCCTTTATCCGTGAGAGCGAGCTCCTCTTCAGCGAGGACTCGCTCCTCACCGTCTATGGTCCTCTCATCGCCGAGATCTGCGCGAACCCGACCAAGTACAAGGTAGGTCGCCTTACACTCTTACTTGATGAACAACACTTTGCTGATTGTCGTTTTCCAACCCGGACTCCAGGATCCTGCTCTCCGCACGGCGGCGGTACTCTCATTGTCAAAACTGATGTGCGTCAGTTCGCAGTTCTGCGAGACATATCTCCCACTCCTCTTCCGCATCTTTGAGACTGCCAAGGAGCCAATCATCCGGAGCAACATCGTTATTGCGCTCGGAGACGTCGCCGTATGCTTCAGCAACATGATTGACGAGAACAGGTGAGTGAAGGAGAGTGGGAGGTATGGAGTGTGAGAGGGTGAAGCGGCAAGCAAAACTGATTACATGGTCTCCTCAGCGACCGTCTCTACCAGGGTCTGACGGACCCAGACATCCACGTCAAGAAGAATACGCTCATGGTCCTCACACATCTCATCCTTAACGGTATGATCAAGGTTAAGGGCCAGCTCGGCGAGATGGCTAAGTGCATCGAGGACGAGGACCAGCGAATTCGGGATCTCGCCCGGCTCTTCTTCAGCCAGCTCTCGACCAAGGACAACGCACTCTACAACAACTTGCAGGATGTCATCTCCCATCTCTCAGTTGGCAAACACGCCGTCGATGAGGCGACATTCGAGAAGACAATGCAGTACATTTTCACGTTTATCGAGAAGGTACATCTCTTCCTCTGTTGTGATTTCTTAGCTTTTTCTCGCTGTGCTGACGACGATCCCTCTCCAACTGTATAGGAGAAGCAGGCGGAGAGCATCATCGAGAAGCTCTGCCAGCGGTTCCGACTCGCAACGGACGAGCGCCAGTGGCGTGACATTGCCTTCTGCCTCTCCCTCCTCCCTTACAAGTCGGAACGTTCCGTCAAGAAGCTCATCGATGGGTGGGTATTGTGTTTATCCTATACCATAGTAACACATAACTGACTGCGTCCTCCCTCTTACAGGCTGCCGTTCTATCAGGACAAGCTCCACGAGGAGGTCGTCTTCAAACGATTCTCCGAGATCCTCGCCAAGGTGGGCCCGCTCCTCCCAGTCCATGCCTATCACGCCTATCTCTAACTTGCCCTTGACAGTCCCGCCTCAACAAGCTCCCCAATAAGCCTGAGTCGGAGCTTAACGAGTTCGAGGCAGTGCGTGTAGACCACCTCAACTCTCTCGCCTACCCTGGTTGACTTTTTTCTTCTATAGATTCTCGAGGCCCATCGCCGCGCCGGCGAAGAGGGTCAGGAACTGGACGCCGAGGTCGCGAAGAAGCAGGCTGCCTCTGCAAAGCGCAAGGCGGCAACGACGGCCGGGAAGCGGGGTGGAGGCAGGCAGGCGGCAGCGAAGTCGACGCCTGTGCCGAAGCGGTCGAGTGAGTCAATGGTCCTATTCAATTGATGGTACAAACTGACGCAAGAGTTGGTGGCGCTTCCTCCGCAGCGAGGAAGAAGAGGGTCGTCGAGAGCAGCGACGAGGACGAGGAGGAGTCTGACGGCGACGACGAGTAGTGACGAACCAGTTTCTCTCCCTTTCCATGTTGAATCCTGTGGGGTGCCGTTCAATAAATTGTCTGTGCTTCAGGGTGCTGCGAACAGATGCATTCGTCCAGCTTCACTTTGACCGCGGCAGAGCCCAGTATCGCCAGGAGAACTCCTGACTCACAGCCCTTTCAATTCATCTCACTACTCCGAAACGAGGACCTTCATATGAGCTCGTCATCCTTTGCTCGCTCGTTCCCGGTGGTTAATTCCTAGGACAAATCTACACG
The DNA here is from genome assembly GCA_951802195.1 of Tausonia pullulans. NCBI lineage: Eukaryota > Fungi > Basidiomycota > Tremellomycetes > Cystofilobasidiales > Mrakiaceae > Tausonia > Tausonia pullulans. The sequence goes on along the minus strand of OX637623.1, from coordinate 406,140 downwards.
CGCGAGTTTGCCTACCGTCCCACGGTTCCCCACGTGCCCCGCCTCCGGCGAGCAGTCGGCAAGGTGAGATTTAGGCTGTGCGAACTGGGTACCCCAGAGCCAACGAAGCGACAGCCCCACGTTTTATCATTTTGAGGAGTGGCATCAAACACGCGTGGTCGAGGCTCTGATGACGCATAGCTGCGAGCTTCCGCAGACGAGGCGGCGAGGCTCCCGGCCTTGCTTCCGGATGCCGGCCTGCAAGCCCTGACGTTTGTCTTCATCCCCTTTCACATCAACAAGCCACCCTTCGTGGTTTCCTTTTTATTTCGAGCTACACCCAAACCTCCTCCCTGACATCTCAGCCTTCTCCCTGTCTTTCTCGACGACTAAATGACAACCACCCTCTGCATGGCCTTCCTCCCCTCCTCCCCCGCCGCCGCCACGACCGCGGCCCTCGATTCTCCCCCTCTGGTCGCCAACACATTCGGCCACCGGTATCGACCCACGCCACTCCCTACGCCTTCGCTCGAGAGCCGCCAGCCCTCCACGCCCTCTTCGCCTTCCCTCTCCTGCTCGAGCTCCACCCGGCGTACAACAGCAGCGGCAGATCCTGGCGCGGTCCGCGAGATGCAGAAGCTTGTCCGCCAGTTGACCGGAACGGACTTCCAGAGTGGCGGCGCTGTCAGAGGGGGCGCCGCAACGCAAGAGCGCGAGTCGTCGGCGACGACGTGCACCAACGGAGGAGGGAGCGACGTCGCCGACGACAAGGCGAGCAGTAAGCAACAGTCTCAGCAGCAGCCCTCCTGCAAAGCCGGTCGTCGGCACCAGCGGTCCTGGCAAGCCTCGGCGACCATGTCAACGGTAACCTCACCCGTCGGGGTCGTCAACTCCGCCGCGAGCCAGCAGCACCAGCGGCCTTCCTCGCCGACGGTCCCCCCTACATCCAATGCCGCCGTCGCCGCTGCGATGGAGCGCAAGCAGGCCAAGTCTGCTCGTCGCCGGCAAGCCGAGGCCAACGCCAAGCTCAGCACGGAACATGAGATTGCGAGGGCGAAGCATCTTTCCGCTACCGTCGAGAACAAGCTCGAAAGCGAGCCTCAGGCAGACAGAGTGGAGGAGCCGGAGAAGCGGTACAGCCAGGAGATGCAGAGGCACTTGCTGGGCCAAATGGTTGCCATGCTTGAGAGCTTCAATCTTTCTGGCCAGCAGCAGTCGAGGGCATCGCGATGAGCATGGTGAGTACGGTTCTCTTCCGTGTTGCTCTGCGCCCCAAGCTGAAGGAAGAACAATTTGTCAATCCTTGCTTGCCAGCCCCCCTCTCCTATGCCCTCTCACTCCGCCTGTCCTCTCATCTTCTTTCGACGTTTCATCTTGTCGTCGACCTATGAAGAAAGGTCCCCCGCATCTCGTTGCCCTTCTTTCCCTCGCCATTCGCCTGTCGATCTGGCTTGTCGATAGCCCAGCTTGCTTTCCCTTCCCCTAGTCCCTTTTCTCCACTCGTCCTCTTCATCGGACGTGCGCACGTTGCATCTATCTATCTACACACGCTTTCGCTCGTGTTACGGACACGATCTTTCTCCAATCCATATCCTCATGCCCTCCGTCCCTTCACTCCTCTCTGCTGTATCGCTAGGTATTGTCCCTCGCCCTCTCCCTTTCGTTTGATCTCACACTCTATTCACACACGTCTTCCTTCTTCAAACAAACCTCACACACGTGCTCTCCACCTTGCCTCTCTTGACTTACGTCCTGCTATAGAATATACAATTTGCTCTTCTCTATTTCTAGAAAGGACATGTGCCAAATATTGTGGGTAAGCGTGAAGGGGAACTGTAGGTGGACGAGAACAGAGACAAGAGGATAGAGAGAATGGAGAGTTACGAGAAGGAGAGGAAAGGGAAAGGGAAAGGGCATGTAGTAGTAGACAGAGAGAGAGAGAGAAGAGCTCTAATCGCGTCTATGGAAGGAAGCAGCAAAGCAGCAACAGCGGCAAAGATCGGCAGACGTCGCAGACGCCATTGAAAGGTCCCCGTCCAGGATTGTCAGTTGAGGTCCATCTTTGCGATGGCGGCGGCAGCACGCTGCTGCTGGGCTTGGAGGGCGGCGTTGACTTGGGTGAGACGGGAAACTTGGTGGTAGAGGTTTTGGATCTCGAGGGCTGAAAGGCAAGCGAGGGAGTCAGAGATTGTTGGAGTGGGAAAGTGAAACGTGGGAGACAGGAAGACAGACCTCGCTCAGCGAGCTTGGTCTCGAGGTCATCGATCAGGTTTTTGCGTCGCTCGCGGAAGGCCTTAGCACCTAGAGAGAGTTAGAAAAGGAGAGATAAATTCGTCAGACAGAAAGAGAAAAAAAAGCGAAATCAAACTGACTGGCTCGATTGGTCTTGCGCCGCTGCTCCTTCCTCTTCGCGAGCTTGCTCTTCGCCGCAGTATCCATGTCGTCGCGGTCATCGGTCCCTCCATTGGCAGGGTTACCGTTTTCTCCTCCTCCTCCAGTACTAGCGGCATCGCCCTCGTCCTCATCTTCGTCGCCAACGCTCGACGCAGCAGAGGACATGGACCGAGCCACAGAGACAGCCTTGCCTTTGCGAGTGGAGGAGGGGGAGGCAGACGTGGGTTGTGAAACGACCGATGGGGCAGAAGACGAGGACGAGGACGAGGACGAGGACGAGGACGAGGATGAAGACCTTGCTGCCTTGCGGGTTGCTGCAGGTGCCTTGGCCCTGCTTGTCGGTGCCGCGCCGCTGCTGATGTTGGCTGCCGCCGTGGACGCACTCGAATCCGACGACCGCTTGACGCGTTTTCTTGCTGGTGGTGAGATCGACGACTGCCGGGTGGTCATGGTCGTGGTCGTGGCTGCGCCCTCAGTGGGAAAGTGGATCAAGAAGGACGAGGATGAGGTGGATGGGGCGAAAGCGCCCGAGGCAGGAGGAGGAGGCGGCGGCGACGAGCGACGAGATAGGAAAGGAGTGGACGTGGTGGTGGCGGTGGTGGCGTCGATGGCGAAGGCAGGGACAAGATTGGAGGACGAAGCGGAGGCAGAGGGTGTGGAGGTAGAGGAGGAGGAAGCCGAGATGGGGGCGGAGTGGGCGAGGGAGGCAAAGTCGAGGGAAGGAGTTGGGGGATGGGGGCGATGGTGCGGATAAGGGTCGATAATGTCAAAGGCAGCCGAGCTCTCGAGGTGAGAGATGGAATCGAGGCGGGCGAGCGTGAATAAAGCTGGCTGCAGGGGCTTGCACGGTGAGACGTGGGCAGAGGTGGTAGAGATGCGAGCCGAGGAGGGAGATGAGATGATCGACGGTTGACGATCTGCGGGCATCGGACCTCCGATTAGGCCGAAGGCCGAGGGCGCCCCCGTGGCGTCCGACGTTGAGGGTGAAGATGACGATGAGGAGGTGGAGATGGAGGAAATGGAGGAATTGGAGGAAATGGAAGAAATGGAGGAAATGGAGGAGATGGAGGATCGGAGGCTGAGCGACGTTGCGGTCAACGGTACTTCGTTGGTAGCAGGCGGAGACAGGCAGGAAGGGACGGCGTCCACGAGGCAGAGGCCCAGATCAAAGGCCGGGGGAGGGGAAGGGGGCGACGAGAGGGAAACGGTCGGCGGACGCTGTTGACGGCCGAGTGTCTCATTGGCAGCGAATAAGTCTGATCACGAGCGAGGAGACGAAGAGCCTTAGCAAGACCAAGCGCAAAAGGAGGGGAGAATCGCGGCACGCGGGGCGGGCCGACGGCTGGGAGATATAAACCACCGGACAAACCTTGGGCACGCCAGGAGGCCTCGAGAAGACCGGCGTGGCCGAAGAAGTCGGCGAACGTAAGAGTCGGCTCCTCGTAGTTGTTCACGCCAGAGTCGAGGTAGCTCATCTGCCTTATGTTCCGGAGATAGGCTGTGTCTGCGAATAGGAGGGCGTCCTCGATTGAGGAGGTAGAGCACGAGCAGGAGGAAGTCGAGGCTGAGAGCTGAAAGAGGTCCGAGGGTATCTGGACCGATGTCGTGCACGAGGTGGTGGTCAAAGCTGACGACGCTGTCGTTGATTCGGGCATCTCGAAGAAGGCGACGTTGAGATCGTCCCCGGAGAGGCCGAGCGGATGATCAAAGAAAGAAGGGTGTTCCATAGCGAGGAGGGAGGGAGGGAAAAGAGAGAGGGGTAATAGTGGTTAGAGGTCGATCAGCTTGTCTAGACTTGTCATGGTCTTTCGGGATGACCGTTGGTTCGCATGCCGAGCTGATGGAAGAGAGCGAAGCCGTCCCCCGGTCGAGTCGCGGATCCGAAAGTCCTGGGAAAGGAAAAGAGAAGGGAGGGTGAGAAATGGCGGAGCTTGTCTTGCGCACCCCTTCCCCGGCAAGGCGTCCGGCTGCCTCTCCGCCTTCCCGCTCTCTTGCACAACTGATTGGCCCTTTATCTCTCTTCTCTTCTCTTCGTCTATGGCGCAATCTAATATACCCCAAAATTAGAGACGAGACATGGTAGTTTGCCTGATTTTACTGCCCTGCCGCATCACTGGCCCGTCTACCGCAGCCGGCAAGCTTGGTGATCTTTCTTTCTCGTCCTAGCCTCTTTCACTGCAGGCTCTCGACTATCGGCAGCCGTGTACCAATGCTTTGCCGGCCCATGTCTCGGTGCCCCAGATACACACACACCTCTTCGGGCATCGCGGGCGAGAGAAGAGGTCCTTGAAATTGCTCAGCTCAGAGACTCCTCGGCGACCCTCGTGGAGCCTGCAGGACCACCGCGCCCAGATGGGAGGGCACACGTTGGCCCGCCCGCGCCTCATCTGGTCCTGCCCCACTAGGGCAAATCGCCCGGTGCGCTGCTCAGCTTTCCCCCATCTCGTCCGTCATCAAGCGAAAGCGGGGGGCGTTCATGCTATCGGGCAGGGTTCGCAGTTGACATCGGATACTCTCGGCCAGATGAGGGAAGTCCCTCCTCCCTCCAGCGAGGGACTTTCCGGGATGTTAACTCGAGTCTGATTCTTGCGCGGGTGAACTCGTCACCAGCCCCAAATCTACGTGGAAATCACGCAAGGATGTGGTCGCGCCTCTCACTTAGCAGGCTCCAACTTGATTGCCTTAAGACTAGTGATCATCGCCCGACTCGGCCGATGGCCGGCGTCTGTTCTCTGAATCGAAACAAGAATACTTATCTTGTCGCTTGGGTGCAATGTTGCCGCGGAAGCAACCAAACGCCACCCAGCGGCCTGATGAGCGAGTCGATACCTGATCCCTAACGGCTTGCGTATACAGAAAAGCCCGGCCCGCTTAATTTACAATACAGGCATGAATACCCCCGCCCGAAAAAAAACCAGAAGTTAATTTTAAACCCCTATGGAAAGCCGAAAACGGCTTGGCTGAGTATGCCGAAAAGGAATCAAGCTCAATGTGGACAAGACGCTTTTACCTCATTCCAAAGGAGAGAAGACAGGGAGCGCGAGCGCAAGGCTTCCTTTAGCCGGCCCACAGGTCACTCCGCCGCTGCTCATCGTCCCCTCCAAGGCTCCCTTCGCCGCTTGACCATTGTCGTCCTCCTCCATCTGCCTGCCGTCGGCTGGCTGTCACCCCTGCCACCTCACTCCGACAAGGAGGTGCAACTCATCTGCAAACTTTTTCCCCCTCAGATCACTGAGACAGAACCAAGCTCACCATTTCCTCGCTCCGACAATCCAGCAAGCCCAGCGACCAAAGATCAGACAGGCGCGACAGCATGGCGTCCGCTGTGCTTTTCCCTCCGCCGCTCCCACCTCTCATCAGTCTCTTTTCCTCCTCGACATTCCCCTCGCCACTTTGGCAGACTGCAACCGATCCGCAACTCCCAGATGACTCGCTCCTCCTCCTCTTCCAATCGGATGACGCCCCCGAGCCCGTCGACCGGCTGCACGAGGCCGCGGCACTCGTTCATGTTGCGTCGAACTCGTCGTCAGGAGCGGTCGCCCATCCTGTTGTGCATCTCCAGTGAGCTTCGACTCTGGCGCCAGTGAAAGGCAACTTGGGCTGAGAAAGTGCGCTCGAGGTCCCCAACCATCCGGACGACCTTCCTCCGGTGCCCACCGAAGAACGACCCCCGACCGCTAGGCATTGGGCTCGAATGGCTACACTTTTCTCTTCGACCACTGAGGGGTCGCAAGCTCGCTCTCGAAGTCGGCATCGTGGACGGCAGGGGCATTCGTGGTGTCGTGAGGACCTCGACATTCACGGTGAGTCCTCGAACGCGTCTCTCGGTCTTATCCGTGGTTCCTCCTTGCTGACTTTCCTCTCTCCTCAGTCCCATCCTCACATCAAGCCCTCGTCGTCATTGTCAGGCGGCCCGCCCCTCCTCCTCCTCCCCTTACGATTCCCCGAGCCGAGCCCCTCGACTCTGACGCACTGGGCCCAGGCGTCGTTGCACCTTCCAGCCCTCCTCTCCTGTTTCGCCTCCACGCCAGGAACCGTGGGCAGCGTGGTCCCTGTCCAACCAAGAGGGAGCGCCGCGTGGGAATACGTGAAGGTTTACGCCAACTGCCGGATCAGGAGAATCTGGTTCTCATCTGAGCGTGAGGGAGGCGAGGCTGGTAGGGGCAGGGAGGAGCTTGGTCTCTGGCCAGCAAGTGGGCATGCTAGTGATGACGAGGGCTTCTCGTAACGAATGCTTATGAATGAGCAAGTTACGACGTCAAGCGAGCATCATTGTCGCATGACTGCCGCCTTATGGAATCATCCACCATTTGTTTGCGCTCACGCACGCTCTCATTAACTACATCGTCATCATCGTGTGGAGACCCCTTCCAACCCAACCAAATATTTTGCCCAGGACACGTCTGCGGCGTGGTCAGGCGGCTGAGGCTGGTTGCACATTGGCCGCGCCGAGGGAAGCTCGCCAGGGAAGGGCGGAGAATTTCACTTCCTGCGTTGGTTAACGTCATGCCGCGGCAGCAAACTAAGGGCATTCCTGAAACTCTCTGCGCCCCCTTGACTCTGCCTCATCTTCTAGCTCTGACGACAGGCCACAGCGCGTCACATTGCGTCAGAGACGGGTCTTGAGCCAGCGAAGGTCACCGGGCCGCATGCAGCCCGCCCCCTCAAAGGCGGCCAGCGTGCGACCTCATCGTTCTATCCATCAACCACCACTTCTTCCCGTTCTCACCCGCTCCCACACTTCCCACCAACCTTCCAGAATGTCCAACACTCGCAACACCACCCACGAGAACCCCATCTCTAGCGTCGGCCACGCTCTCAACCCGAAGACTGGTGTCCGTATATGACATCTTGCTTCGTCCGTCTTGCCTCGCCTACGCGACCGTCCTGACTCTTACATTGTTCATATCCCATCAAGGACGGAGCTCACGTTGGAACTGCTCGCCCTGAGGACCACGTTCGCACTGGAGGTCAGGAGAGCACTTCTGGCCACACCGCTGGCGCGTACTCGCACGGGACTGGAACCCACACTGGCCAAGGACACGAGTCTCGTGAGTTCATATCTTCTCTCTGATTTCCCCGGCTCTGTCGCTGACTCAAGGTCCCCATAGTCGGCTCCGCCGCCAACCCGAACACTACGGGTGGGTCGCACCTGCCTGGGCAAGTCGGTGGACCCGGAGGAGGCAACGTCCACCACCAGTCTCACAACCCCCTTTCCTCCTCGACCCACACTGGCGGCCAAACCGGCACTGGTGCTGGCTTGACTGGCACCCACGGTGCCCACACTGAGTCTAGTGAGTAGAGAGAACTGTTCCCCTCTGGTTGTTGCACGATGCTGATCGATTTCGTTCGCTCTTTACGTTTAGCCGGCCATGGTTCGTTCCGCGTGCCATCGCGTTCATCTCAACCCCCCAATCTCTGACACGAACTACTATTCTACAGCTCTTGACCCCCGAACTGGAACTGGATCTCACCTCCCTGGACAGTCTGGAGGACCCGGAGGCGCCCACACTACATACACCGGCACCGGTACTGGCACCGGCACTGGCGTGACTGGTACCCACGGTACCCACACTGGCACCGGCACTGGCGTGACTGGCACCCACGGTGCCCACACTGGCACTGGTGCTGGCTTGACTGGCACCCACGGTGCCCACACTGAGTCTAGTGAGTAGAGAGAACTGTTCCCCTCTGGTTGTTGCACGATGCTGATCGATTTCGTTCGCTCTTTACGTTTAGCCGGCCATGGTTCGTTCCGCGTGCCATCGCGTTCATCTCAACCCCCCAATCTCTGACACGAACTACTATTCTACAGCTCTTGACCCCCGAACTGGAACTGGATCTCACCTCCCTGGACAGTCTGGGGGACCCGGAGGCGCCCACTCCTCGACAACTGCTACTCACGGTACTCACGACAGTCAGTCCTCTTCTCCTTCTCTTCCTCCCCCTCCTCAACTGACCTTTCTTTTTTAGCCACCTCTGTTGGACACAACACTACCGGAGGCGCTACTGGAGGTGTCGCGGGAGCTACTCCTTCGCACTCCAAGCCTTCTATCGGAGATAAGATCAAGGGTACCGTCCAGGAGACCGTTGGAAAAGTCACCCACAACCCGGAGAAGGTCAGCCCGCGCTCCTCGCACTATGCCTCTCTGCCTTGTCTCATAACTGACTACCGTTATACTACCTACTCAGGTTGCTGAGGGAGCTGCCATCAAAACTGGAGATCACACGGTCGCTCACGGCACTAACTCCCACCGTGTCTAAGCTTTCTGGAAATCGACTTCCTGTTGTAGCCCTCCAGCCTCATCACGACATACACGATAATCTTGCCTTAGTAGTTTGTGTTTAGTCTCGGCGGAAATCGCCTGATGTTATGTTTCTAATCAACTGTCTCTCACTGCAAGAATCTCCGTTCCCTCTTGTCAAGATATCCGCAACCTCGTTATTCATTCATCTTAGCAGTCAGAGACCTGATAAAGTCCTGACCTTGTCTCCCTCTCGAGTGTGCAGCGGCCCCTGTCTGAAGGATGAAGCTGAATTGTAGCTGAAGGAGTGGGTATACCTAGAGGGAAAACAAAAGGAAAACCGCTGAGGGCGCTAAATTCAGGTCCTGCCTTTCCATTCGATCCCTTCATCGCGCGGGCAACCACGCCTCTTCCTACCTCTTCTTGCCTTCGGAGCCTGACTACTCGCATTTCCGTTCTTACTCTTGGACAAATCCGATCTCTCTTCTTTGGTCACGTTGGACCCTCGGCGACATGGCAAACTGCAACATATGGTCAGCATGTCGCAATATCGTCAACCGTCTGCCCTTGCTCGATTCTTCGTCCAGGGTATACGCGTTCCGCGGCATTCATCAACGATAAACGCCCTTCCTTGTTCGAATATTAGATCTGTAAGTGGTCGTCGATCCTATGTGCCGCGGACCTGATGGGCAAGTTGTCGAGGTAGGAGAGGTAGTATGGACCGGAGGGCGGGGGGACGAGGCGAGAGATGGAGGAGACCAAGAACTGCGGCACGACTCGATCCTCACCCCTTCTTGAGAACACGACCCAACTATTCCGTATTACTGGTCGAGTGTGAGCTGAAGCTCACTTCCCATTAAAATGGTCCGATGCGGGTCTCGCTTCTCTCAGGCGCTGTGCCAACTCTAAACTTTGTACAGCGCATCGCCTATCACGGCGATAGTCTCGGGTCTTAGCCACCGCTTCCCCCATGGGCCCGCGCCCCTGTTGCTTGTTCCTACTTCATGGAACGGGACGACTTCTTGGGAAGTTAGCCCGGCGAGGCACACGGGAGGAAATAATGGAGGACGCCCTTCACAGCAAGGACAGAGATCAGGGTATAGGTAGTCCGGAAAGCATTGCACTGACGCAATAAAGAGAAAAAATTGTTTGAAAGTAGTCTGGTTGCCATAAGCGTTGGCCGTTCGCCCTCGTATCTGGAGTCATCCCTACTGACGACCTAGAGAAGGAACACTCCTCTCGTTGCCGCCTCTTTTCTTCGGATCAGGTTTCCTAACCATGTCGTTCCAGCCTTCTACTGTGGTCATCACGCTTCGGTCTCGCTGTTCCTAACAAGGTCCCACGCTCCCTTACTTCGTTCTCCTTCCCTCTCTTCTCGTTTGTCACTTGCCCCACATTCTTTGCTTCCTCATCCTTTCCCCTCTTGTCTCATTACGCCGCACCGCTTTGCTTTCTCATCCTTCTTATCCCCTCCGTCGTTCTCACCCCTCGCCCATAGAACGCTCCGTTCATGGGAGATATGTTCTGCACTCTGACTATCATTTGGGCTCGACCAACCTACCCCAGCTTCGAAGCGAGCCCATGCCACTGCCACTTCCGCCACTTCCGTTCCACTCCTCCACCGATGCCCCTCTTCTCACCCGTCAAGACGAAGAGAAGATAGAGACGAAGAAATGAGGGACGAGAACGACCCGCCTTCAGAGGGGGCTTTGGCACATTGGACGTGAAGACTCAAAACGTAGACGATGAAGCATTGGAAGAGACCCCCCTTCGGCATGGAATGTCGGCAGGTTTTCTTCGACGAATCATGAGTCTGACGAGTGCTCAAGTCCCTCCAGTGAATCTCAGGCTGGATCCATCACCAGGTAATTCCTCGGCATTGTCAGGCCGAGTGATGCGGAATTTTTGAACTTGCTATAGAGAAGGATGGGTGATAGTACTTGGGAGTTTTGATGGTGTTTCCACGCTACACCTGAATGGATGTCCAACCCGACTGAAACTCTCGTGGAGAGAGAAAAACAACACAAGTCCACATTTCTGTGTGATGTAGCGCAAAAATTCCCTTGCCGGGAGTCGAACCCGGGCCTTGACGGTGAGAGCGTCATATCATAGCCGTTAGACAACAAAGGAAATTTGTATCATACATTGCGTTTGGTTGTAAATTATACTATATCATCTTCAATATTTTTCCTAAAAATTTCACCCTCACACTGAATACAAAAAAAAACACTCTCCAGATGGACGGGACTGCGGTCGCCGCCGTCATCGATCCTGGGTGATAAGCAGGTCAGGGGTGGTGAAGTATGGTTAAACCAGAGACCATAGCCATCGCTCGACATAGCTGGTCATCTTGATATGTTCTTTTAGATCTCCCTTACTCCGGCCCCCTCTGACCTCTCATCAACGCTGACTGAAAGCGACGCTGGCGTCAGCCCAGGGCCCTTACTCGAGCTTCGCCTGAGGATGTCGACCTCGCACATCGTTTTTTTCCTCTATCTCCTCCATCCGGACAAATATAACGCGTCGTCTTCGTTCGCGGATGGTACTCAAGCCGCATAACGAGAGCCCCCTTTGCAAGCTCTGTCTCGCTGTCCCGGTGGATATTTCTTTCATCTCTTCGGAGAGCCTTATCCAGTGGTGCACGCCGTCTGGACCGCTGCCGCAGCACTTGTCTCCCCCTCCAGACGCTCTTCTGTCAAGCACCCCCACCCCCACGGCATTTCCTCCTCTTTCATTGCGCCTTCATCGCCCGGGTCTGGGTCCTTCTCCTTAGCCGATGGTACAACAAGCTCAAGGACTTCATCGATGCCACGAATGATGAGATCCAAACGGTCACATCCACCATCCCGCGCAAGTATCGGCCGATGGACACAAGGTGGCGGAATGGTCAATGCGTTAGGGCTAGCGGTGGTGCTCCTAGTCGTGATAGTAGTGATGGTAGTGACAGTAGTGATGGTAGTGATGGAGATGGAGATGGCGGCGATGGCTGAGAGTTGAGTACTGAGAAGTATTGGGGAGAGATGGCGGTGATCGTTCGGACGATCTGCGGAATTTTTTGTCTTGTCTTCTCCTTCCTCCTTTTCTCCACCCTCTTATTTCCTTCCTCCTTCATGTTACACTCTACTGCATTCTCCCACCTCCTCCTCCTTCAGCTCTTGCCATCATGAATATCCTTACTCTCCCATTCCATCCTCCTCCCCACCTGTACAGTCCCCTCCCCTCCCTTACTAGATTCTCTCTCCCCTTCCTCCCTCTCGCCGTCCCTCATAGGGCCAAACCGTCTACGACTTAAATACGGAAAAAAAGGTAGCCTCCATTTCCTTTTGAGACAGTCAGCCTCAGAACGGGCAGGATATGTGCGACTGGGCTATGGAAGTGGCGAGGTGGTTCGAATGGCCAGTCGTGGCCGCGCGCGCTCCCTTCCAATGAGTGTGGTCGTTGTACTTTAAAGCTACGGATGATTCGATGGTTAGAATACAAGAGAGTCTCTTGTCTCCTTTTCATCCTACGTCCTCGTTGTCATTACTTCCAGTTCTTCCTCCCTAGTCTTTAAACAACTGCAGTCGTCACACTCCCTAGAGGGTGAGGGTTGGGGTCTTTTTATCCCGAAATATGATGGAAATAGCTTGGAGAAGGCTGAACATTCAGCGAGGTCTGAGCATCATGCAGCTATCCACCAACACACATATCCCACGAGTACCGATACCGCGAGACCGTCTTCCGAAAAGCGAAGCCCCCAGTGGCACTGGCATACGCTGACTGGTAGTTCGCAGTCAACTTCAGCACATCTCCCACATTCAGACCCGGCTTACGATTCCGATCATCTCACGTCGGCTGTCAGCGCAAGCGGCTTTGGACTGCTACGGTTGAACATACTTTTCCCAATCAAGCAGCGCTTGAGCGTCTGGGTTGCGCATCTGGCTGCTCAATTTCTCCGCCAAGCACGCGTCGCTTCGACGTCAACGGGGTCAAATCGCCGAGCGCTAAGAAGCGCTTCGCAAACTATCTGGCGTCCTCGCGCTTGCTGTCGCATGTGGGCCGATCCAACTTCTCGATTCTCCTCGACCACCACCACCCTTTGTTTTGCCCTATGCCTGCCTCGTCCACTGTCGACGAAAAGACGGCCCAGCTGCCGATCGTCGCCAAGCCCTCGCCAAAGGTCGATGTCGACCTCCCGTACGGCTTTAAGCCGATCAAGGGCATCCTGTAGTGAGTCGTTGTGGTCTTACCGTTGGCGTCGGCGGTAGACGACGACGAAGGGCTGATGACGCTGGAACTCGTTCTTCCCAGCTTCCTCTCCTTCTCGAGCCGGGCCGACCTCTGGCTCTACTTTCTCGGTGTCGTCAGTGCTTTAGGATGCGGCAAGTCTCTCCTTTACCCCGTTCGACGCTCATTCGTTTGGCTTGTCTCGATGACGCTCACGCCCTGTCGACGACCGTTTGGTCGAGTCATCAACGGCTAACGCCTTGTTCTGCCCCTCCTCTCTGTCCTTGGCCTGATTCTGACGCTTCCCGGGTCCCGTCGATCTCTCTCGACAGGTCTTCGTGAGTCACAAATCCCTCTCGCTTCCCTTCCTCTCACATGCTGTCCGGCGCTGGCCGAAGTGGGCGCGCAGGCGCGGAGACTTTCTGCCAGCTAGGCCGACTGGTTGACTCTCGTACATGAATGACCACAGCCTTCGCCGCTCTTGATCTGTAAGCGCAATTTTATCCTCCTCGATATATCAGGGCCATATTGACCGGTCATTGGTGACTGCAGTCTTTACGGACACTGGACTAGCGCATTAGTTCCACGAGACCGCGATTCTACAAGTCGAGAGATCATCGATGCTTCCATTTTCGCCGCTTCTGTCATGGGCGGTGTGACAGTGTGGACTTGGGGCGGTAATTCACTTCCTTCCAAAGTAATTACACGTGCTTTGTGCAGTGGGCTGACGAGTAGCGCAATTTGAAGTCACCGGGACATTCTAGTCAGTGGAGCCTGCGCTTCCAGTCGAGTCACGAGAGGCAAACAGAGGTTCTCATCTCTTGCCTATCTCTCCTCCTCTTCCTCCAGCTGGTGCTGTGTGTGGAGTTGCCTTCCTTCTATCAATATTACGTGGCCAGATCCTGATCTCATACGCACCTCGACAGTTACCCTCGCCTCGTCTCGGACGACGGCCCGGATCCGTCATGCCTACCTCTCGGCCATTCTCGCCCAGGATTCTGTATATTTCGAGACGACAGGTCCTGGTGAAGTCGCCAGTCGTATGGTTCGAGACATAGGACTTGTCCAATCGGCTGTTGGAGAGAAGCTTGGTCAGCATTTGACAATGGCCCTGCGATCCCGACAGACCACAGCTGATTTGGCTTACGCACAGGGTTTATCGTCTGGTCCTCGTCTTCTCTTATCACGGGAGTAATCATCTCCTTCTGGGCTGCACCAGTTGTCGGAGGTGTCCTGTTTTCCATCCTTCCTTTCTCCGCGATCCTGTAAGCCAACGTGCCCTTTCCAAGCGACGAATCGGAAGCTTACATGTCAATGTCCAGCTTCTACCTGTCTGGCGCCTTTTCCTCCAGGGCGAGCGCTCGCATCGCAAAGACCGAGGGAGCCGCTGCATCGTTCCTTGAACAGGTAGTCTCATCTGTCCGTATCGTCAAGGTCCTCCAAGCATCAGATACCCTCGTCGGCGTCTACGACAAGCTGCTGAAAGATGTGAGGCTATTCGCAACTGCAATTGTGAAATACATCTGATGCGTTATTCTGCAGATTCAAATGGACGGTCGATTCGTCGCTCTCTCGACAGGATTCGCCTTTTCTACGTCCTATGTGATTGTGACTGCTCATCAGAAGCGCTCGAAAACGAGGACTGACGCTCCATACTTCCTCCAGTTCGGCATCTTCTGGTTTGTTTCTCGCTATTTCACTGCTTCTCTCTGCCGACACTGAAAACTTCCCAGTGCCTACGCCTTGGCCTTCTGGTACGGTGGCAATCGAGTCGCCTATCACGGGCTCAACGTTGGAAGGCTTGCAACATCGTTCTTCTCGAGGTAAGTCACCAAGAAGCCATGACAGCCATGCAAAGACTGATTGTCTTTATCTTAATTCAAGTTTCAACGCCATGGTAAGTCATCGTTGCGAATGTGGTGCATTGAGCGGGCACCGACTGATATAAACCCTCCACACAGTTCTCCATCGTCAACATCCTTCCTCACATTTCCGCGCTCCATAATGGGCTCCTTGCCCAGGCGCGCATCCGCGCCGAAATCGAGCGTCCTTCGCCGATCGACTACCGTGACGAAACTGGGATGACCGATGTGTCAACCCCGTTCGACCAGTCGAAGGGCCCCGACGGAGGACTTGACATCGAGCTGCGCAACGTCCATTTTGCCTTCCCCTCTCGGCCGAACCAGCCCTCACTTAAAGGTGTTTCGCTCCACATCCCCAAGGGGAAGGTCGTTGCTCTCGTCGGCTCAAGCGGTAGCGGAAAGAGCAGTCAGTTCTCACTCTCAGCCTCGCAGGCGGGGGCGACGCTGATGTCTGCTTTCCCTTTGCAGCCGTCATCGCTCTCCTCACCCGGTCGTATGAGCTCCCAGATCCGACTTCCACTACCTCCAACATCTTTGTTGCAGGGCAACCCCTCGGCTCGATTCGGTTGTCGACCCTTCGCTCTTTCTTTGGCGTCGTCTCCCAGGATCCACAGGTACGCTTGATCTGCCTCATTGAAAGAAAAGATATCATCAACTGAAATTGCCTTTCAGCTTTTCTCCGGATCCATACTTGAGAATGTTGCCGTAGGCCTCACTGGCACGTCCGACGAGCTCGCTCACGACGGCAGCAACCGCGCCCGCGTCGAAGAACTCTGCCGCGCTGCGCTCCAGAAGGCACAGGCGATGGAATTCACTGACAGGCTCCCGAACGGACTCGATGAGATTATCACTGGCGGCAAGACGGGGGTTCTCTCTGGAGGCCAGAAGCAGCGAATCGCCGTCGCACGCGCGCTCGTTCGCCGACCACGAGTTCTCATCCTCGGTGAGCAGATCTGCCTTGTTACCTACGATATTATATCGCTGATTCCTATCGAAATATCACAGACGAGGGTACTGCAGCTCTCGACACGAGAACGGAGCAAGACTTAATGGCTGCCATCGCTCAGGAGCAGGCTGAACGTGGAATGACGGTTGTGTGAGTACCCACTCCTTTTGCGGCACTCCTTCGCGATAGCTGACCGATTCCGCTCCTCCTCAGCCTCATCGCCCATCGTGTTCGTCGAGAACTCCAAATATCCCTAGCCCGTTACCTCGCTCATTGCATCTCTCCCGATCCAGCTGTCCACAGTCGAGTTTGCCGACAAGATCATCGTCATGGGCGCCGGCGAGGTCCTCGAGGAGGGCACTCACTCTGAGCTCCTCGCACGAGGCGAAGCCTACGCGAACATGATCAAGCTGCACCATGGCTACTTTCCCGGCGAGGATAACGTTTCTCTCAACGAGGAAACACCCGAGCACAAATCGACCTTCATGGCGCACCCGCACTCCTCCGTCATCCTTCCAATCCCCATCGGCACGCACGCTCGGGACGCTCCTCCCGTGCCTCTCGCTCGGGGCGCTAGCGAGACCTCGACTTCGCACGAGCTCATGATGATCTCGAGCCGGGTTTCGGCCCGCCCACCCTTCTCTCACACCGAGTTGGACGCCGAGAACGGTGTCCTCGAAGAGCCAGAGGTGGTGTCGATGAAGAAGCGGGCGAAATGGGCCATGTTCTTCCGCTTCATCGACACTGCTGTCGGATGGATAGTTCCCGGTGGCTCCTGCTCGTGCCTCATGTGCGTACTTGCGCATGCTTTGAATTGAAACCAAGGCTGAAACTTGGTTTTCTATTCCAGTGGTGCCCTCTTTCCCCTCACAGGGTGGCTTACGGTCAGTTGTCCGCTGCTGTTGACGGACTGACGCTGACTCTGCACTCTATTCACAGGGTCTCACTATCAAGGCTCTTTCCCAGCCGGCTGCCGATGATGTCAGCCGCGACTCGTCCAGGTTGGCGTTATACTTCTTCATAGTCGCAGTTGGATCCCTCATCTTTTGCATGATAGAAGGGTGGTTCCTCGAGAATGGGAGTCAAAGAATCATCCGGACGATGAGGCGTGCCGTCACCAAGGCCGTCATTACCCAGGAGGTCGGCTTCTTCGAGGGATCGGAAACCGGAGCCGGCGAGCTCACTTCCAAGATCTCTGCCGATCCAGCGACGGTTTCCAATGCCCTTGGAATGGTCCTCGGTGTGTTCCCAGAGTGTCCCAAGCTCATGTCTCCCAGCTGACCGTCTCACCTCCAAAGGTCGCCTCCTTGTCTCGATTGTCAAGTGCGTCGTCTTCTTGCCATCGCGGTTGCTCTTGAGCTGATTTGCTTCACTCTGTTAAGTTTCATCGGCTCGTGCATCCTTGGCTTCATTCTGAGCTGGAAGCTCACCCTCGTCAGCTTTGCCCCGCTTCTCATTCTTGTCCCCTGTGGCTACCTTGAAATTTATTTTCTGTGCGTCTCTCTCCCCTGACCACTCCCATAGCACTGCTGAAGTTGACTCGATTTACAGGGAGAAGTTCCTAGAGGAGAATGAAAAGCCCGTCGCCAACGCCACGACTTATGCCGTCGAGGCTGTCGACTCGATCAAGGTGGGACAGATACCCCAGCTACATACATTGCACTACTAACATCCTCTCCTCTTTCTTGTACCCAGACGGTCGCGTCCTTTGGACGAGAGCGCCGCGTCCTCGCCGATTTTGATCGGATACAGAAGCCGGACAGGAAGCGCCATGCTCGCCTCCTCATGTGTTCATCGATCTGCTTTGGATTGTCCCAGGCTCTTGTTCCCGTGAGTGTTCATATGGTCTGACTGATCGTTCTTGTACTAATTCTATTCACCAGCTCATCACCTTGGTTGTCTTCCGATACGGTGGGCAACTTCTCGCTACCGGTGGAATCACGCTGGACGGCCTCTACGCTACTTTCGTTCGTCTCCTTGATTTTGTTTGGTTCGGGCATGCTTGGCTCACGCACTCCCTCTCGACGTGCAGGAAGCGGCCGTAATCGGAGCCTTCTCGCTCACCAGGATGTTTTCCTATGTTGGCGACATCTCGGGAGCCATACAGTGAGTTAAGAGGCCGAGTGCGTCTATTCGCATTGATTCTGACAGGGCACTCTTTTACAGCGCCTTCGATAACCTCTACTCGTGGCTGTGCCGGAAGCCCCTTGTCGCTACGATCATTTCCCACAAGCCACCTGTGGGCTCTGTGGATGCCTCAGAGAAGAGCGATGCATCAGACATCGTCTTCAAAGGAATCTCGCTCGTGTATCCCAGCCGGCCAGATAAGCCCGCGCTCTCCAACAGTAGGTTATGTTCTCTCAACAGATGTCCCTATCTCTTCGCTGATCAGTTTTGCCTTATAGTCAATCTTCGGATCCATCCTGGCGAGCGACGTGCGTTGATCGTACATTTGTAATGCAAAAACCATAGCTGACCTTCTTTCTCCTCTCGCCAGTCGCCTTCTGCGGACCGTCTGGTGGAGGAAAGTCCACCATCCTCTCGGTCCTTGCTCGGTTCTACGAGCCTTCGCAGGGCACCATATTCATTGGTGGCGAGGACATCCGAGAGACTTCGCTTGAAGACCACTACGCAAGGATCGCGCTCGTCTCGCAGGACGCGGTACTCTACCAGGGAACGGTGAGAGAGAGCCCGTAGGCCCCTGCGAGGCATCCATCCATTTGACGCGTTCCCACCACACCAGATCGCCTTCAATCTCACCCTCGGCCTCTCAAGCGAGGTCTCGCCACAGGAGCTCGAGAAGGCTTGCGAAGACGCCTGCATTCTTGACTTTATCAAGTCCCTCGACGACGGTTTCAACGCCCAGATTGGCATGAAGGGTCTCCAGCTGAGCGGAGGGTGCGTGACCGACTTCCATCCGTTATTTTTCCTCTGTCTCTGACCTTTCCCTGTCTCTTCCCTCATCCACAGCCAGCGGCAGCGGCTCTGCATCGCCCGGGCCCTTCTTCGGAACGCGCCGATCTTGCTCCTCGATGAGGCTACTTCGGTTCGCGCCTTATCCCTACCAATTTCCATCGTCCCGTGCTGAAGATGAACTGAACCCCGTCCTCCCTTCAGGCACTCGACAACGAGTCTGAGGCCCTTGTCCAACAGGCGCTCGACCGCGCTTCCATCGGTCGGACGAGCATCACGATTGCCCATCGCCTGTCAACAATCCGCTCGGCCGACAGGATTGTCGTTGTCGAGGATGGAAGGCTCTGCGAGGAGGGGACGCACGAGCAGTTGCTCAAGAAGAAGGGGCGCTGTGAGTCCGGCGCGATGTCTTTCGCTTGCGGCGCGCCCTTGCTGATCCCTTTGTCCGATGGCATCAGACTTCGAGTTGGTCGAGGCTCAACTTTAAAGGACATAATAGAAGGTCAAGAGGGCATATATATCGTTAATCATCGAAAAACCTTGCGCACTAGTTTTCTGTGGTAAAACACCCCTCCTCACGTATGCAATACCACCTCTTCTTCTCACTATCATTCGCCCAATAACGAGTCCGCGAGGTCTCCCTTCACATGTGGCTGTTGGTGGTGCTGCAGCTCTTCCCAGGTCGTGGGGCTCGTGCTCGCGAGAGGGACCTTCAACTCGACTGGCGACTGGTCCGGCGTCGGCAGCCCAACGGTTGTCTGTGTCCATGCGCTCCGACTGCATAGTCAGTCGACCGTAGGGTCCGACTCGAGTAACAAGATCATCGAAAATCTCACCATCGCCATGCACGTAGTAGAACCAGGGGGAGGGGAGTACGCTTGGGACGAAGTCGGTGGCAGCGGGCTGAGTCTCGGGCCGGACCGACGCTGAGGTGGAGCGTTGCCGCTGATGGTCGTCGCTTGGGCGGCGACGGTAGATAACCTGGTGACTGGGGGGAACGCCTCGAGCGACCGGCCACTTTCCTGTTGGAGACGTAGGTTATACTCCATGCCTGAGGCGTCGTCGGCCTGGACGCAAACAGAGTTACACCAGTCAGTGTCTAGCAACGGAGAGGCGGAAGCTGCGGATCGACGCTGCACCCTGGTCGATCTGTGTTCGGGTTTCATCGTCGGCCCGGGCCTCGCGGACCATAGAATAGACCTCCTGCGAGACTCGGAGGCCTGGTGAGGAGGCGGGGCCTGAGAAGGCGGGAATGACAGGGAAAAGGGAGAAAGAGGAGAAGAAGCGTCCGCTATCGCGCGATCGTAAGGAGACAGGTGTGCTGGCTCGTCGGTCGGCGTGAAGGGTGCTTCAACAGTCCCGCTGTACTTCATCTCTTCCTGCTTCTGTGGCGATGCATCTCGTTCAGTGGCGACCTTCCAGCTCGGTGTGATGCCCTGAGATCGACTCGGGGCTTGGAAAACAGGAAACGATGAGCCGTGGGTGTCGAGTCCGAGCGCTCCATTGAAACCCCATCTTTTGTTGTCGTTGTCTCCAGCGTCCGTCGAAGGGGGGGAATGATCCGGAGCCACCAACGGACTCTGGAACTTGTCGCCTCCCCATCCTGAGCTGATGTCCATGGTGGCGGGAGGAAGAGGCATGGGAGTCGACGACGGCTGAAGCTGCGGCTCGACAGCGACGCTCCGGCCAGCAACTGCCACGGCCGACGACAACTGCGGCTTCACAGGACCCGGTCTGGTGTTCTCGCTAACCGCAACAATCAGGGCTTCTTTAGGATTGATTCCGTCCCAGCCCGAGCTCTCGTAGTCCGCGGACGCTGCTGGAGAAGGGGCTGAAGACGTGCGATTTGTTAGTGGACGGCTGTGTCGGCTCGAGCTTGGTCTCACCCCATCCTGCGTCCTTATCCAGCGCGCCAATCGAAGCCGCTTGAAGTTTGGCGCTCCGATCGGAGCCGTCAAGATTGTTGAGGGTGTCCTCGGATGGAAATGTGTGCGAAAGATCCTTGGAGTCGGAGGATGAAAGAAGGCTAGCAAGAGGACTAGACGTTCCACGGCCAAACTGATGGCTGGGAGAAAGGACCGACGGGACCTGGTCCTTGCCTGAGATCCTGAGCCTCGGAACTGGCTTCTGAGAAGGAGTAGAGAAGAAACTGGAAGAGAGAGAGATCAGTTGGACTACAGCTGACTTGCGCGAGCACATGGGGATTCGCACTAGCCTGGAGGTGACATCCTGGTCTTCGCCTTGCTGCCATACGAGTTGACTGGCAATCTGCTCTTTGATACGGTAGGACTCGGCGCGCTCCATATCGACCCTTTCTTGTCTGGTCCCAGGAGCACAAGATAGTCAGCACGTGAACCCTGAATATGAGCGAAGCTAGTAGAGGACTCACTCGGCACGGATGCGCTCCTTCTTGCTGATCTTCTCGTCGCCACCGCTCTCGGCCATCGTCATCTCCCCAAGCGCCTTCTCTAGGCCGGTCGTCCTATCGTCTCGAGGAGACCTAGTGCGGGAAGCCGGCGAGTTGTTGGAAGCCCTGCCGCGACGGATCTTCTCGTCGAGCTCAGCCTCGGTTGGTCTCCTCTGCCCGTACAAGGCGGCAGATATCAGTCATCATTTCTCCTCTCATCTCGGCAGTATTCCTCTCACCTGATGGACATGCGCCCTCTGCGCAGCTGCAGTGGACGAGAAACCAAGCGCAGCAATAATGGTTCTCGACATAGGGGTGCTTGTGGGACCGGTCCGATTTGCGCGAGGCTGGGCCGGTTGAAGGTCGGGGAGAGGCAGGGAGCGAGCACGCGTGGGTGAGGTCGCGGACTCGGACGACGGCGAAGGAGGTACAGGTGAGACGGGGCGGCTAGGGGGAGTGGGGAATGCTGTGGAGGAGGGAGGAGCGAGCGCAGACGAGATTAAGAGGGAAGAGGGCAGTTTCATGATGGAAGGATCGAGCTCATCGCCATTGTTGGACTGCGATGGAATGCCTGTAACCCCCATCTCGGATGCGTGAGAGAGCTCCTCCGCCTCAGGAGCAGCGGCTGGCTCCTCCTCCTCCTCCCGAATCCGACTGGGGATAGGCTCGGACTCCCTGTTCTCCGACTTGGTTGAATTTTGGACAATCGAGATCGGAGAGTCGACGAGGGGCGGGTGAGGGTGAGATGAGAAGCGGTGGAGGACGGCTCCTGGCTGAGGCGGGCGGAAGGGGAAAGAGAGGCCGGGGGCGGGGGAGCGAGATCCGGGAATAATGATAGACCTAGAGGGACGCTGTGGGAGAGATCTGTATCCGGTGAATGGGGACTTGGGTGAGGGGGGGTGGGAAGCAGAGATCGATGACCCAGGACCGATGGTGATGAGCTGCCTGACACCTAGGAGTTAGCAGCCGCCCCCGTGCCAAGGCCTGAGTCTGAGAAGAGACAGATTACCGAGCTCAGATGCATAGGATTCCGTAGGCATGTTGTGTCGGATTCGGAGGAGCGGTGAGGGCGGAGGGCGCGAGGGCGAAGGGCGAGGAGCTCATCCCGAGTGTAGCTGATGAAAGGGCGTCGGTCTAGGGGCGCGATCCATCAGCTTCAGACGACCCAAGGAGAGCTCTTCACACTTCCACTCACTGGATGACATGCTGGGTCAATGATAATCCCGAGATGCGAGGGAGATGAAGAGGAAAGAGCGAAGGAAAGGTCGACGTGGAGCCGATGTAGATGGTCGCTCTGTCTGTGGGATAGCGTCAAGTCATCAGTCAGTTGTTGAACCGACATCTCGCGAGATCATGCAGACACAGGAAGACCCCAAGCCCGCCTCTGTGATGAGGGAGCGGGTAGCCTGCGAGGGACGCTGCCGATTGTTGGGCAGGCGAGACTCGAAGGCGCTGATGCTGGCAGCCCGAGGAGGCTGAAGGGCCGTCGAAGAGAGGTGTCCAGCAACTGGATCTGGAGAGATGCCGAGTAGGGATGTGGGAGGAAAAGAGAAGAAGAGAGGAGAAGAGATGTGGTTGGAGGCGGGAGGAGGCTTGCAGCTCTCAAACTGGCCGGCCCCTGTCTCGCCGAAGAGGCGCGTTCCGGCGCGTCGACGTCAGACGCGCGCAGCTCCTCGACTGCAAAATTCGTCTCATCACGGCAAACCTAGCCTTGTGTCAATGCCATCTGCCTCTCAGATGGACTCGGGATTGCCCGCAGATTGACGCTAGCTCTTATGCCCAGAGGGGCGTCTCCCGGTTCTTACGCTACCATTCAGCATCCCCTGGACGGCTTGAGCCCGAAAGTCACGGCAGGCAACAGGTTGAGCGTGGCGTTCGTCCCTCATCCACCATACCCTTACCGACGTCTCGCCGGCCGGACACCGTCGTTGCTCCAGTGAGCTTCGGTAAGCCCTCATTCATTAGCAAGTGCTTGTCCTTCGCCGTCCTGATCAACGCGGCTGACCCGTGGCTCCCGACGCAACGCGGACCTTCGACACGTCCAGCATTCATTCAACCGCCATCCTGCTCCTCAAAACATCTCACTTTGTATTCGCACCTCCTCCCCCTAATCAAACCATCCGGCTCAATATGACGACCTCCCTCCTCCTCCTCTCAACGGGCTCCAACTCCAGTAACCAGCTCTCTCACTCATTCGACGAAGACACCCACGTCTTTCATCCCTGTACTTCCTCGACAGGGACGCTCTTTCCTCCACCAGACACAACTCGCATCCTCAATGTCGCCTTCGGTGCGAACCACACCGTCTGCCTGCTCGAAGATGACCGCGGCGCGAGGTCCGTCTGGGGGTGCGGCGGCAACGGGGCGGGCCAGCTTGGAGCAGACACGAAGCCCGAGGGCTTCCGGGAGCTCGCCTGGCCTTCTGTTCCGGATGAGCTTGGCCTGAAGAACAATGTTGATGATGTGATCGCGACACTCTACGCGCCAAAGCTCGTCGCGGCGTCGTGGACGACGACATTCGTGGCCTTCAGTCCTCGGTCTACCTCTTCTCCTCTTCCGGACATTCTCCTCGCCCTCGGATCCAACGACTTTTCCGAGCTCGGCAACGGCAGTCGAGGGGGCTCGGATGGGTCAGCATGGCATGTCTTTCCAGACGAGACGATTGAGCGGCTCGTCGCTGGTCCTCGACATGCCATCCTTACCACCACCACAAAGGCAAGTCGACAACGTGTTCTCGGCTGGGGGGCGGCACGTCACTCGCAGCTCTCGTCATCGGGAGAGGCACCAGCCACCGTCACCACACCGACCGCGCTCTCCCTGCCGTCGGATGAGGCCATTGTCGACATCGCCCTCGGCTTCCACCACTCCCTGCTCCTCACATCGACTGCCAGAGTTCTCGCCCTCGGTCGACCTACCAACCCAGCTGTCGTCTCGTCGTTCGACGGAGTTGTCAGTCAGATGGCAGCGACCTGGTCGTCGTCCTACCTCTTCTCAGCATCAGCAGCCGTTGTCCATTCTTTCGGCAAGTTATCGAGCACGTGGCCTATCTCCCTCCCCTCCCCAGCCCGCCTCATCGCCGGCTCGGAGCACATCCTTTTTCACTCCCTCTCGTCAGGTGAGATCCTCGGATGGGGTTGGAATGAGCATGGGAACCTTGGGGACGGGACCCTCTTGGATAGAACAGAGCCAGAGAGGATTTGGCCTCCGATTAGTGGTGGGGGCCTGGAGGAGGAAGAGGTTTCAGGGAGAAAGGCGGTCGCGTGTTGGGCTGGGTATGGGACGAGTTGGATTTTAGCTCAGAGGGTGTAGGATGGAGGGTCGGTTGATTCCTTCTCGAGTAGTCAGCATGTCGGATCTGCAGACATGGCAAAGCAGCAGCGGTGTTCAGCTTGACTCGGTGCGAGCTGGCGTTGATGGTGTCTTGTAAAGCAGCTCAAATAATGACAGTAGGTATGTCCTTCTACCGGGATGTAAAGGCTGGAGATCATCGTCGATATGCGGCTAGGCCCTGCTAGTTCCCTGCCGGAAGAACGCACGCGCGCTCGCTCGAGAACCAAACGGACAACCAATTGTCCTTCCCTACGAAGCCCCAGAGCGTAGATTCCACTCCACATTCTTGATTTTCAAGCAGACAGGACACGTTGCTCGTAGCATCCTCTCGGCAGGGAAAAGAGGGTGGTGCAAGCCAGAGAACAGGTCTTGATTGTAGAGTCAAGCTTTGCGTCCACACAATGGAGGAAGAGAGGGAGGGTAATTCTGCGATGCGGAAATTTGGGGAGAACAGCGAAAGTCTCGGCATCTGTTTGCACCCTTGGTGGTTAGCTTGTGCTTGCTTCCGTCGATCAACTTATTATAGAAGTCTTGTAGTTAGGTTAGGCCCTCACACGACTTATCGAGTCAACGTTCGCAGGCCGGCGTCAGTGGCTGCTTCGTCGTGAAAGGCACACGGCACACGAGGACCGCCGTTGCTCGTTCCGGGAATCTAGTCGCTTCAAATGGCCGTGCAGGCGTGCGACCACGCTTGGAAACAGCGCACGTTTGTTCCTGCACGACCCGACCAGTGCCTCGACTGCATGGCACCGCGGGGCCATCGGATTGATTTTGCATGCTAGCATCTTGCAGATCTCCTCGGAAATAGACTGTCTTGCGTCCTCTGTCCAGTGAGTGATGTAGATTTGCTACCGTTTGCAGCTCTTTCTTGCAAGCGATCGCGCGCCGAGGGGCACAGGGAAATGAGAGAATAGACCGTCGTCGGCAGTCTGGTTCCCGCCAACAGACCATAAATTGCCTCCCTACTCGTTTCTGGTTTGGGGGGGGAAAGAAACAAAGAGCCTCCGATTTAATGAGCGGAACATCAAGCAGATGCTGCGCGTGCATGAGGAAAGGGCAGTGGTCGCCAGCTTGTTGCAAACAGTTCTGGTTTGGTATTGACAAAGTCGCACGTTCGTTTTTCGTCTCCCAAAACCCCCTCCCTCTCCCTTGTGTCTTGTGTTCTGCAACTCGCCGCGCCAAGCGGGCAGGCGTTGCCGCAGGGGGCGGAGCAGCCACTTCTCGTGCTTGGCACTTCTCTATGCACGTTGCATGAGAGAATCATTCCCCCTCCTTAACAAGCTCTTCGGTCTCTTCCCTATCCTCCCTTCAACGACGACACAACCCACTGCTTGGACACTCAGCCCTCGCCACTCGCTTTTCCCCTTCCTTTCCTTCTTCCGTTCACCACAATGCCCTACTTCCACGAATACGACTGGCTTTTTGCCCTCGGCACTGTCAGTCGCCTTCCCTTCAGCCCTCTGAGAATTTGGAGGAGGCTGACCCTCTCTTTCAGATCTTCTGTGCCCTGGATGCCTACAACATTGGAGCCAACGACGTCGCGAACTCCTTCGTGAGTTTTGCGCCCTCCCATTGATAGACAAGTGTTCACCTATTGTACTCTTCCCCCAGGCCACCTCGGTCGCTTCTAAGTCGCTCACTATGCGCCAGGCCTGCATGGCTGCCGCCGTCATGGAGTTCCTTGGGTGGGTAGCGGAAGCTCACCACTTGAGCGTCAGTCTCTAACGCTGTTGCTTTTCAGCGCCGTTCTCGTCGGAGCCAAGGTCGCGGGTACCATCAAGAACGGTATCATCTCCCTCTCAGTCTTCAACAAAAATGCCGGCGTAGAGCTACTCGCCTTCACCGTCGCACTGTCGGTCTCGGCTACGTGGCTCATGATCTGCACCCGACTCTCATGGCCCGTCTCGACTACCTATTCTATCGTTTCGGCGCTCGCTGGTGTTGGAGTCGCCGTCGGTGGCAAAGACGCTGTCCAGTGGGGTTGGAACGGAGGAAAGGTGGGCCACTTAGTCGCATCATCTCTTCATCTCAAGGCTCAGCGTTTGACTGTTTGCCTTCTTTACTTCCAGGGTCTCGGCACGATCTTCGCGGGTTTCATCATCGCTCCCTCTATCGCCGCTGGCTTCGGAGCCATCATATTCCTCTTCACCAAGTTCGTCGTCCTTCGTAGGAAGGACTCGCTCCGCGCTGCCCTCATGGCCTCGCCTCTCTACTTCTTCACTGTCGCCGCCATCTGCACCAGTGCGTCATCATCGCTCTCCTTATCACCCTCCCTTTCGACCTTCATATCTTAACTTCCTCTCCACTTCCTTTTCACAGTGACTATCGTTTACAAGGGAGCCCCCTCACTCGGCCTCGACAAGCTCTCCGAGTCGACCATCGCCGCCGCTATCGTCGGAACTGCGGCCGTCGTCGCGGTCCTCTCCACCATCTTCTGGCTCCCCTATGTTTACAGCAAGACCGTCAAGAAGGACTACACCCTCCGCTGGTACCACTTCTTCATGGGGCCCCTCCTTTGGAAGCGCGAGGCTCCTGCCGACGCTGGAGCAAAGGCCCATGTCCCGGACTACCGCGTTTACAAGGACGAGAAGGTCACCCAGGCTCCTATCCCCCTCGGTGCCGAC
Organism: Tausonia pullulans; assembly: GCA_951802195.1. Taxonomy (NCBI): domain Eukaryota; kingdom Fungi; phylum Basidiomycota; class Tremellomycetes; order Cystofilobasidiales; family Mrakiaceae; genus Tausonia; species Tausonia pullulans. Next base: position 379,234 of record OX637623.1, on the reverse strand, counting down.
TCGAGCTCCTCGACCCACGACATTGAGAAGAAGGGCGATGCTTCCGACGCTGAGGAGATCGAACCCCAGGTCCCCCGCCGCGATGTCCCTCTTAGCGAGGTTGAGAACAAGAGGACCACAAGCGAAGAGGAGGTTTCCCCGCTCTGGTGGTCGCCCAAGGCTCTCAAGGGCTACGTCATGCTGTGAGTGATGGCATCCCTTCTACCTGCGACGCCGGCAACCTTGAGCTGACGCCTTCTCTTCTACCACAGCGCTTTCAAGGCCCTCACCCATGGAACCTCCGTCGACATCCACGACATGCAGGCGAATGGCGAGAGCCCCAAGGAGGCCGCTCGTCTTGCCGAGATGCACCGCTCCGCCGTTCAGTACCCCTCGGAGACCGAGCACGCCTTCTCGTTCCTTCAAGTCTTGACTGCCTGCACTGCCTCATTCGCCCACGGATCCAACGATGTCGCTAACGCGTTAGTCCCTCTTGTTCCCGATCTTGTGTGATGTCCTGCGGTCGCTAACTATTTGTCTTCTCCTAGCATCGGCCCCTACGCTGCCATCTACGCCATCTGGTCGACCTCTGAGCCGTCCGCTTCCAAAACCGAGACACCGACTTGGATCCTTGTCTTCGGTGGTGCCATGATCGTCGTCGGACTTGCCACGTACGGTTACAACATCATGCGCGTCCTCGGAAACAAGATGACCCTCATGTCGCCCTCCCGTGGATTCTCGATGGAGCTCGGAGCTGCTGTCACCGTTCTCCTCGCTTCCAACTTTGCCCTTCCGTAAGCGTCTATCGCTCTTCCCTAATCTCTTGACGCTTTCTAACAGATTTTACCCGTCCAGTGTCTCCACTACCATGTGCATTACCGGATCCACGCTCGGTGTCGCCCTATGTAACGGTGACCTCAAGGCGTTCAACTGGCGCAACCTCGCTTGGATTGTTTCCGGATGGATCATCACCGTCCCCGTCGTTGGAACTCTCTCCGGTGTCATCATGGGCATGCTCATTAACGCTCCCAAGCTCTAAAAACCTCCACAATGAGCCGATCCGCTCTCTTGCATCATTTCCTGTCTTTTTTTTTGGTCGTTACGTAGCTCCCTCTCGCAGCCGCGTTTGCTTTGCTTGATACATTGGTTTCATATTCAACTCTCATCCCTCATACTTCATAGAAATATTCTTCCTCTGACTTTTATTACTTACATGATTGGTCCTCACAACGAAGCGAAGAGATAGGGAGAGGAGCCATGAGCCGATCTCGGAGGCACCGGGCGATGCCCGCGGCCAAGGGGCGAGCGAGGCTTGCAGGCGCAAGGCGAAAGACGACCCCGAGACTTCTATCCTGCGAACTGCCATTCCCTCTCATTCTCGCCATGCCCGTCCTCGCCTCCGACTCAAAGACCAAACTCGCGGTCACGTCTTCCCATGCGCCCCCTCCCTCGGCGTACCTCTCTTCGGCGATCTCGGCCCCGGGCGTCGGCCTCACATTCGTCTCGGGCGCTTGCGGCGTCAAGGTGAGCCAAGCGTTTCATCCCTCATCATTTGGAGGCTCAGCGACTGCCTCCCCTCTCTCTTTAGGACGGCAAGTTCGTCGAGGGCACCGTCAAGGACCGTACGAAGCAGGCCCTCGCCAACGTTCAGGCGCTTCTCGCCGAGCAGTCGCTCACACTCGACGACGGTGCGACCGTTTCCGTCCTTTGTAACGACGTCCGTCCTCCTGCCGGAGCTGACCGAGGGGTTCCTTTCCTCTCTCCCCAGTCGTCTCGACTGTTTGCTACCTGAGCAAGTACACTGAGGTCGGTCTGCGGCATACTTTCCCCCAAACCAACTGCTAGGTTCTCCTTTGATGCGCTTGTCTTTCCTAGGATTTTGCGTCCTTCAACGAGGCCTACCTCGAGGCCTTCTCCGGCTCCGTGAAGCCCAGCCGGACGTGCATCGGCGTTGCCGCCCTCCCGGCCAACACGGACGTTGAGATCACCGTGAGATCGGCATTTTCTTCAAGTTTCTCTTCCCTTCGTCGGGCTGAAAGTCTCCCTTTGTGATCTAGGTCACTGCCCTTCAGCGAGGTAGTGCGGCCAAGCGTCCCGTCTCGAGCGCGAACGCGCCCCCGCCGGCGCCGTTCCTCTCGTCGGCCATCGCGACCGACAAGATCGTTTTTGTCTCTGGTGAGTCCAATACACTGCTTGCCTCACCGAACACGTAGTAGTTCTGACTCTGCTTCACGCGATATTGTTGACATCAGGCTCATGCGGCGTCAAGGATGGCAAGTTTATCGAGGGAACAGTCCAGGATCGAGGGCGCCTTGCGTTTGAGAATGTCCGGGCGCTGCTCAAGGAGGAGAACCTCGACCTACAGGATGGTAAGATCTTCTCCGTATCGTCGTAAAACGTGTCATGAGTACTGGGAGCTGACGAGTCTTGTTTCCTTCGTTTAGTCGTCTCGTCCGTCGTCTACCTTTCCAAGGTCCATGCTTGCGCCAATCACCCCGAGATGATAGGCAGGCTAACCGCTCCATCTTTACCAGTACACCGAAGACTACTCCAAGATCAATGAGGTCTACATGGACCTGTTCCCAGGTGACAAGCCCACCCGGACCTGTGAGTGGTGTACGCGCGCTATGGCCTTGCACATTCCTGACTGTCGCTCATCCCGCCAGGTATTGGCGTCAAGAACCTTCCTGCTGGGTCAGTTTTACCGAAGCCATGTGTCCGTCCTTGGCTCACTTTGGTCGTCGCGTTCTGTCTCACCCAGCACCGATGTCGAGATCACCTGCGTCGCCGCCCATCGGGCCATCGACTCCAACAAGGCACTCACCGTCCGTTTCTCTCTATCTTACCTCTCGCAAGGCTCAAGCTCACACTCTGTGCCTCACCCCGCCTAGTCCAAGGCGCTCTCGCCCCAACTTCCCTTCCTCTCCCCGGCAGTCATCTCCCAGTCGAGCAACCTGCTCTTCATCTCAGGTATGACCGGCCCAGATGCCCAGCCTGGATCAGAGAAGGGACACATTGGCGAGCGTACGACGGCCGCCATCAGGGGCATTGAGCGGGCTCTACAAGAAGTTGGACTTGACCTTTCCGATGGTGTGTCATCCTTGGATCCGTCCTTCTCCTGTATTTAGGGTCTGATATAGAGTCGGTACCCTTGCCCAGTCGTTTCATCGACCATCTACCTCTCCAACTACACCCAGGACTTTCCCGGCCCTTACTTTAACCGTGAGTTAGCCTTTCTTGCTTCAAATCTTGTTGCCCTCCTGATGTTCCTTTGCTGCCACCGTAGAGGCCTACACCGCTGCTTTCCCGGACCCCAAGCCCTCGCGCACTTGCATTGGGGTGAGCTTTTTGCTGCTATATCCCACCTCAATCCTCCTCATGTTCTGACTGACAACTTCTCGCTGGGCACTCCTAGGTCACCGACCTCCCCAACGAGACGGATGTCGAAATCACCTGCATCGCCGCGCTCCGAAATGTCTGAGTTCGCCTCGTTCCTTCCACGGCCTGCCTTCTCTCGCTGTGAGGAAAGAAGAAGGCGCTGACATGAGGATGGGGCTTTCTTTCGTGTCTCGGGCGCACGTTAAAAGGAGATCAGAACAACGACAGGTGTTGCCACTAAGGCCAAGCTCTGAAGAATGAAACATATTAATGGTTAAGAAAGACCTTGCGGGAGCTCATGGAGTCACATCTCTCCGAGAACTACTACTACGGGAGGTCCAATGATCCCAAGACACTCTTGCGCGCATGATAGGAGCACGTGGGGCTGCCTCGAATAATGGGGTAAACAATCAGTGGGCCGCGACAGCCCGTCCCTCTGCTTGACTGAGCTGCAAGCACCATCTGGTTTCTTCCGGTTCTGCATCTCTTTTGACACTGTTTAAAGCAAGTCATCCTACTCTCGTTTGGCCACTGGCTCGTCTTGAGTGAGGGAGGGAGGGAGGAGAGGAGGGGGCACGGATGGAGAGCGTCCGTGGCCGCACTGACACCGCCCTTAGCCTCGATGTCTATTTTTCCGCAGCAGTGCTCTCGAAGCGACTGTCGAACTGTCCTCCTGTCGTCGGCGCGTGTCTGACCGCCTGGTTTGAGGATCTGCCAAATTGCGCGATGCAGGCTACGAGTTTGGCTTCGTGGAGGGTCATCATGCCGCATGGCGACGGGCGGATCCTCTTTTGTTCTTGCTCAATATTTAGTAGCGTTTTGTTTTCTTTCTTGAGACTAATTCTTTGGTTCGGTTAGATATTCTGTGCATACACATGGGCAGAGTTGATGACGACGCGCGTTTCTAATCAGGCGGATGACTTCGGGCATCGGGCAACACGCCACGAGGATCTCGGTCCACTGGACGCTCACTCGCTCGTGACCTCCGCTCCGTTCATAGTTCAAAGTTGATCTTGACCGCCGTTGGGTCGGTAGCTATCCTTGTAAGGCTGTCCAATATACCGACAGAGCGCCGGATGCGCATGGAACTTAAGAACCTCGGCGGCTCGGCCACATGCCCGAACCCCGGGCCTGCGCCACCGAGCTCGTCGCCGCCATCAGTCTCTTCTGCACCACCAACGCTCAGTAATACCTGGGTCGGTGCTACTAAGCAAGGACAATTGATTAGATGTACACGCAAACGATTCGGCCACGGCGCCATGAACATGCCCGGACCTGGCGTTTGAAAGGGGGACGAAAACCAGCCCCAGCTTTGTTGGACAGAGCAACTACCCTCTATCTCTCCCCATCTCTTTCCTCAAACCACCATGAATATGCCTCTGCTTGCTCCTGGATCGCTCGTTGCCGTCACTGGCGCCACTGGAAACCAAGGCGAGCCCAACCGAGGGGTAAAACATGTCGTTTGCTAGCCTAACACTGGCCTGCCAATTCTCTAACTCGATCAGGAAACAGCGTCGTCCGCGCTCTCTCTGACGCCGGATACCGCGTCCGCGCTCTCACTCGCTCGCCGAACTCTCCTGCGTCTGTCAAGGCGTTCGACGGCCTCAAGGACATTGAAATTGTCCCATTTGACTTTGCCGATAGATCGTCCGTCGAACGCGCCTTCGTTGGCGCCGCTGCCGTCTTCGGCGTCACAGTTCCGGACTTTTCGGTCATCATGGGCGGGCCGCCCTCTGGACCGTCCGAGCTCGAGCAGGGCAAGGTCATGGCTGATGTCGCTAAAGAGCAGGGTGTCGAGCTCTTCATCTGGTGAGCGAGAGTCAAAAGGCGGGTCAAGTCATAACCAACCTGACTCTTTTCCATCTTCAGGTCGAGTGTCACTAAGGACGGAATGTACCTCCCAAATTACCGCAAGCTGTCCACCGTCTTTGACAAGCAAGCGGTTGAGGATCACGCTCGATCCATCGGTCTTCGCACTCTTCCCGTTTACGTCGGAGTGCGTCGAGCTGTGCCTACTTTGCAGCCGGGGTCTCGTCTGATCCCGTGAACTATCACCCTCAGTCATTCTTCGAGAACTTTGTCCGTCATGGTGGAATGGCTCTTAAGGATGACGGCTCTTTGGTTGTCCACCGACCCCACGCCAACATGACAGAAGCCCTCGGTGAGTTTGGACCTTCCGCATCTCTTGACGACTGCTATTGGCTCCTGACTCCTTCGTTATAAGCCCCCATGGTTTGGACTGGCAAGGACCTCGGCCGTGTCGTCGCTGCCGCTCTCGAGAATGATCTCGACACCGATCGCGGGATCGCAGTCTTCGAGGCGTACTACTCGTTCCAGCAGGTCGCTGACCAATTTCAGGAGGTGATTTCGCCGTGGGTTTTCCACCTTTATCACTGTTGACTCGGTGTCTGCACAGGTTACCGGTCGCAAGACGACCATCGACGTCTCCGCTGGCCCGCTCGCTGGAACGGACATCGAAGAGGTTCTCCCTTCCCCCTTCTCCCCCCCCCCACCCCCCGGGTTAACCTCGTCAATCCTGACCTGACTGTGGTTCCTTCTCTCTGTCCACTGTAGCTCATGAAGATCTTTGGAGACCCGGAAGCGCACTACTACACCTCGCAGGAGAACTTTTACACACCTAAGGTCAGTGCTTGTCTCTTTCTCTCTTTCTCTCTCTATGTATTTTATTGCACACGACAAAGCCGCTGCTGACTCGCCGCTCCCCATCAGGACCTCGGCGTCGAGATGAGCCCCCTCCGCGAGTTCCTCCATGAGATCGTCGTCCCCTACATTAGTCAGCTAGAGGCTGTTGCTGGCGAGAAGGCCTAGTTAAAAACAATGCGAGCGTCGAAAGTGTCGTCAAGTCACGATGGGACGAGCGATTCATGCCATTTGTTTTCTGCAGAACTGATGGTGAAGGATCAATGAGCGTGCGATTTCGCATTGGTTTTGACAAGTTGGGAAGCAGGCCCATGCAAAGGTCAGGGTCCAAGAGGAGATGAGGATACGGGTGGTATCGCTGTTGACAGTTCCCGAACCTGGCTGGGAATAGGGCCGGTGAGGCTGGAAACAGTCAGAAAGACGAAGACTGAAGCGCCACAATCGATGTTGATGGAAAGCTACCAAACACAGCTTTGTACCCTAGGTCCTGGACGATAGGGTTGACGTCGATAGCCGATCCGAAATCAAAGTCGACGTTGTGGCCTCTAGAGAGAAGACTACGTTCCTCGATGTTCATGGCCTGGATGGGGCCAATGGAGACGGCGAGCAATGTGGCGACGAGGAGGGAGGAGAGTGTGCGTGCAGATCATTGCTACTGGAGGAGGAGAGGAGATAAAGGGCTTGATGTAGAGGGAAGTAGAGGGAAGTAGAGGGAAGTGAGGTGAGATGAGGGTTGAAAAGGAGAACTGGTTCAGCCTGTCTCCCTCACTTCCTCCCTTTCCATCCGCCACTCCTCCTCTAACGATCGCATGCTTCTCCCCTCCCCTCTTCTCCGAAGTTGGGAGAAAATGGGGAAAAGAAGCGAAGAATGGAGGGCGGAATGCCTGGCGGCGGTTGATGATGGACCATCGCTTCTTCTTGCTTTGACGTGGAAGGTCTCAGGTCAGAACAAAGAACACATACAAGAGAAAAAGAACTGTGCCTCCTTCCTCCCTCCTGCTATCGCTTTAGCGCAACCCTCCTCCGAGAGTAGCGCCGGCGCTTGTCGTTCACCGCCGCCGCCGCCACTGCCACCTCCTTCCACCACCACTCAACGCCAAACAGACGGCGCGCTTCCTCCTTACATGCCCCGTCCCCGTCCCCGACCTCCCCTTCCACCCCCACCTCTCCTTCCACCCCCACCTCCCCTTCCACCCCCACCTCCCCTTCCACCCCCACCTCCCCTTCCACCCCCACCTTCCCTTCCACCCCTTCCACGACCACGGTCAGCGAAATTCTTCGCCCCGGCTTTCGACTAGAATGAGGCGGAATTGATTGGGCCGCTCAGCAGCAGAGGAGCAAGGAGCAGCCGTCAGAGGGAAGTGGGACCGACTGTGGCAAGGTAGTCGTTGGCGGGCCATTTGCCGGTATCGATGCAGGTCTCAGGGTCGGAGCAGAAGAGGCTGATGGAGTCGTCGTACTGGTGGTGGGTGAAGAAGAGCATGCAAGCAAGTGAGCTAATGCAGGCAGGACATGCCGGGTTGGAAGACATCGTCGCACCTCGTCGATGACCCACTTCTGAGACTCAGACTCGCAGCACTTCTCGCTGAGAGGGTGGGAGAGGTCGGTACAGCCAGGATGGAAAATATCAGTTATAGATCCGGGAAAGGCAGAGAGTACGAGATAGCACGCACACCGTGAGTTTGTCGCCCTCGCAGCCGGGCTCGGGCGCGGTGAGGCAGAGCGATTTGTCGTCGTAAGGGTGGATGAAGCGGTAGTCTGAGTGGCTTTCCTCAACATCGTACGTACGAAGGGAAAGAGGGGCAGCCCGAGCACTGAGAACGGCCGGGAGTGCGACGAAGAGGATCGAGGAGTAGATCATCGAGATTTCGTATGGAGCAGCTAAGTGCATGTGTGTGTGTGTGTGTGTGGGAAGTGGGAAGTTGGAAGTTGTCGATGTGAAGGTTGCTGGAGAAGAGATGTCAAGAGTCAAAGGGCTTCATTTTAAAGCAGAGAACATAATTGACCGGGAGGGGCAGCGGCGTCTCCCCGGCTCGCAATCGGCGAGGCGTACGGTCGATAGAGCCGCTTCGAGGGAAATTCTCTCAGAAACATTGAGCGAAGGCGCCAAGACGGAAGATGAGTAGCGGTCATGCTTCGTTGATGGTCAGGCCGCCCGGGTCTCGGTGGCGCCCCAACGAGAGCTCGGACGCGACGATGACAGTTGTGCGACCAATCCTGGCGCTGGCAGGAAAAGCAGTTACAGTGGAGGCGAGATACAGGTGCCACTGAAGGAGTTCGGATCCTTGAAGATGAAGGAGAGAGGCACGAGAAGGAGATGGCTCGGATGAGGTGGCTGGCAGCCCTCCGGCTCCGTCGCGCTCGTGGAAGTCGCGCGCTTCCACTCGAGCGGGTCGCTCCGCATGTGAACAACCTCCTCCCTTTGACTCACACTCAACGCCTCCACTCTTCCGTATGAAGGCTGGATATGATGAGCTGGTGACCGACGAACCCTTGCTTGTTTACGCCTCTCTTGAATGTCTCCATGGTGTCCTGACTTTCGAGTAGTTATTGGGGTATATCTACAGGACAAAATGGTCGAGTATCGACTTACATCTTCTCGCCAAATGCGCGCGTGTGAACAAAGGCGTCTGAAGAGATCAGGTGGAAGAGGCCGTGGGAGCCTTCCGAGTACCTAATCGCTCATATGACAAGTCATGCGGGACGTTCTTCGTGACAAGCGTTGCAATTTAGACAAGCTCTTCACCTTTCTCAGGTCCTCGAAATCCAGAATAGCCTCATCGAGGACAGGCTGCACCTTCCATGTGGTGGCGCACGACGACGCACGCCCACCGCCAAGCCAGATGTCCACTCCTGTCTGACGTTCTCGGCACCGTCACCGAAGCGACCTTGTCCTCCTATTTTCAACCTGACCCTCAAGTGATATCCGTGCACCACGATTTCCACCGCTGCCACTGTCGTAGAGTCGCATTATTCACCCTGTCTCTGATGGCTTGCGGAGGCTTCTAGCGTTGCCATTCAAGTAGCCGATTAATCCTGGAGGCGATGCCACCTGCCCTATCTCTTAGCCTCAAAAGGCTGGCTCGTCCTTTCTATCCCTCACCTCCCCATCTGCTTTTACCCTCTTCTCTTTATTTCCTTTTCCTCAACTCATCTCCACCACCCCTTCATTTCTCCTTCTTTTCTTCTTTTCCCCTCTCTTCTCCTCTACAGCGCTCTTCTGCAATGTTCCTCTCCCAGCTCGCCCTTATTTTCCTTCCCGCCATCTTCATCGGTGGTTCCGCTGCTCCACTCGTTTTTCGCTCGACCTACCCGGTCTATGTCCCCCCGGAAGTGTGGCACCGCCATTCAATCAGAACTTACACCTCACTTTTCCCATCTCTTCATTATAGCCCTCTGCCTGCGTCAACACAATCTTCACTGCTACCGAGACTCCTTATCACAGGGTGTCACCTCCACCGCGATCTCCATCATCTACTCGACCGCGACTGTGACTATGATCTCGAAGCCTTGTCGCGTCACTGTCACCCCATCTCGACTTTCACCCCCCTGCCCGATCACGCCGGGGTTGATCATAGCCCTGGGCAACCGCTTCATAATTCTGTGGTGCGACGGATACGATGTGTTAAGTGTTGTCAGTGATGAGGTAAGCTGAGGATCGACTCCTCATGAGTGCCGGCGATTGCCAGACAAGCGCCAATCTCAATCCTCCTCCATTGCTCTCAGTACCTGTATCGACTTTGTGACAGGCCGTCCGAGCTCGCAAGAGAAACGGGATTATCTCAGTGTCCGAATGGGTTGTGATGATGAACCGCGGGGAGCAAGGGCCGAGAAAACCAAAGCTTCGCAACGGTCTGCTGCCATCGCCGACGATCGACATCCTCAGCCCCCAGAAAGCGTCCATATGATGCAGTTTTCCCTGGAACTGATAGATCAAGAGGAATTAGCACCAAAACCTTTGTTGAACCCAAAATAAGCCCAAAATATCATGAATGCTGAGTAACCAAGAGAGCCACAGCCACCTTTCTGGCAAACATTAACTACCACTTCGCAATGAATTTTGCGAGCGCTTGACCGAGGAGTTTATTGGATGTGTCCCCCGGGTGAAGCTGCCGGAGGTGCTGACATCAGAGCCACCCTTCTCGTCCATCCCAAGAAAAGCTGCTGGAGCTGGGTCTACTCACAGCGTCCCACCAGACCTTGCTTGCCGGGTTCTTGCACTGCGTGCAGTTGCCGTCTTTGTCGCAAGTGATGCAGAACCCCTTGGAGTCACCCTCAGGACCGTAGCCGTTGTTTCTGGGGTCTAGATGACGGAGGGCGGGGACAAGGAGAAAAAAGAAGACAATAGGGGTCATTAACCGGCGCGCTCGCTGGGGAGATCGACGTGCAAAGCCCACCGAGGATGAGAGGCAGGTAATGGTTGTAGGTATCAAAGATCTACATGCGTTTTGGAATGATGAGCCAACCCCACGGAGAAGGTGACAGACCGGACATACCTTGATCTTCGCGCCCTTCAGGTCGTTCTCGAGGGCCTTGAATGTCTCAACTTGAAGGCCGTTGTTCGCAAGGACCATCTGCTGCATGAAGCCGCTGAGGAGTTTGCCAGGCTGGATGAGGCGGTCAGCTGCAGAGGAGTTAGACATTTGGCTGATAATCAGCGGCCGATCGACTGCAAGCAGGAATAAAATCAGAGGGACTCGCAATAAACCTGAATATCGTCATAGGACCAGTACGGCGTATATTGAAGCGGGATTGTGTTCAATACGACGAACGAACGGAATCCGGCCTCATAGAGCCGGGTGAGCTGCGACGTAACGCAGCGAGCCTCGTCGATGACGCTCTCGCCGTCCCTGGGAAGGACCGTCGTGGACTTGTTAATGCCCTTCTCCTGGAACTGGTCGATGGTAATGCCCTGACGTGGGAGAGGAAACGTTGTCAAAAATCGACGTGCAGCGCTCAGAGGGCGAGAGACGAACAAGATCGTTGGTCCCGATAAACAGCGCCACGAGCGTCGTACGAGGATCGAGCTTCTTCTCGCCGTATTGACCCTTGGCGGTCTTCTGGATCTGCGAGACCTGGGTGACGACGTCAGGGAGGACAACCGTCCTCCCGGCGAAGTCCTCATAATCCCTCGGCCAGAGGGCGTTGTCGCAGGTGGCACCGCCGAAGGCATAGTCACTTCAATGCGAACACGGTTATCAGCATCTATGGTCACTGATGTCCCAGAGTAAGAGATGCTTTTACTCACAAAAGTGCAAGGCCCGTCTGGTTCGCCACCACATCGCCCCATGTCTGACCACCGCTAGCCCGTCCAAGAGGTGGAGGAGGGCAGGAAGGGAAGGGGTAGGCCTTGGTTTGATCAGGTGGAGATGTCGCCCTCCAACGATTACAGTTGTCGGAATAAGAGCTGGCAATGGTAACAGGACAAAATTCAGGCGGGGGGTGTGCGAAGGGTTGAGAGAATTTCGATCTCTTCTCACTCTCCAAGCACAACCTGTTGGGAGGAGTAAAGCATCAACAAACATCATCTCATCTCAAACAAGAGCAAGCAAGCATGGCTCACCAGAGACTTGAACTTGCCGGACGATCTCTCGCCAGAGTTGTCCCTCACAGAGGGGAGGGTGAGGGCGGTGGTGGCGGGCGCCATCACGATGCCAATCGTGAAGAGTTTGAGAAGGAGGAAAGCCATCGAGTGAGGAGAGAGAGAAGGTAGATGTTGGAGAGAGGACTGCTGGCGACGCGATCTGAGAGATTTATCAGAAGAAGGCGCGTCGGGCATCGGAGTCCTCGAGTGTAGAAATGAAACGAGCTAAGGAGTAACGTCCGAAGTTCTGCCGGAAGGAAGCTCTCAGACGGAGAATGAAGAAGGTGCACAAGATGCTCCTCCGGCTGAACACGGAGCTTCAAAAAGTAGCGCGAATCGAGCCTCGTCTCAGGGCGAGTGAGATCCATCGAATTATCTCGACCGGACTTGCGCCGTCACAATGCAGATGGGGCAGCATTCAGCCTTTGCGTCCGCTCTGCTCTTTCCCTTGCCCGCTAGTCCGTGAGAACGCCCTAAATCAACAATTTAGAGATCACCCCATATCGACAGTCGTCGGACACTCACTGAGCCGGGGCCGCGGGTCACTGAGTTTCTTCGATATGTGCAGACAAACCGCTGGCATAGGCTAGCTGCTGTGACAAACGAGTGAGCCAACGGTTGCTCACAGCCTCGCGATCGATTTTCCCTCGGTCTGTGCACACACACATCATGCCTCTTCAGTGAGCTGGGCAGATCCATGGCAGAAGGGCAAAGGGCAAGAGGAATGAAGTGCGTTGATCTCGGACGGGCGAAAGAATGTCATATCGTTTCATGTTTTCCCATGTTTCTCTCGACAGCTCGCTTCCGAGGCGTTAAAGTAAGCTGTGAGCAGGCGGGCCCCCGGCGGCCCAGAGGTCTCAACGCGCTGAGGTTCCCTTGGTCGACTGGGTCCTTTCGTCACCTCCAACTCTCGTCTCGCTGGCCTTCCCCACTAGTCCCTGCTCCCCTGGTCGGCGCCTGGCTCCCATCTGCAGCTCAAGCAGGCTCGCCCGACCTTCTAGACCCATTGCCACGGTTCTCAGCGGGAGATTTCCACCCAAGCGTCATCGTTATGCCCTTCCCTCCCCGGTCCTCCTACGCCTCGCATCTGGAGACCCTCAAGGCCGCCGGATACCATGCCCGGCGGGTCATTTCGATTCTCCGACGTAAGAGGACGATGGCTGCCCTCTTAACGTTTGGTTAGTTCCTCTTCCAGGAGAAAGGAAAGGAAATGGATGAGCAATGAACTGACGAACGACGAACGACGCGCGACGCCGATCCCGCGCTCTCTCCCTCGGCGCGTCTCCACGTTTTGTAGTGCTCCTCTGTCTTCTTGTGACTGGGTCCATACCCTCGAGCTACGAACTCAAGAATCTCGCGACCTACTCAACGCGTCCCCTCTGGGACAAGACCGACTTTCCTGCGAACCTGATCCCCCATTACTCGGCCGATGGCCTCGTTGCCCGCTCGCCACCGTCATCACTCTCAGCAGCCGCCAAACAAGCGACTGAGAAGCTCTGCAAGCTCCATCGTTGGAAGACAAGACGACCGCTGGCGCAGGTTGAGGTCTGGGATGCGGTCCTTTTTGTGCGTGTGAGACGACACAGTCGATCGTGTTCGGTTTCGTGAGGGGCGCGCCCACTAGCTCACTTCACTCACTCGCTGACGTACAAAATATTGAATTGCCCTAGTCCACCGAGCTGGATCTCCTCGAGATCAGGATCAGAGAGCTCGCTGAGCACGTCGATCTATTCGTGATCGTCGAGTCGTGAGTTTTCTCACGTTTGTTGATCCGCCCTGAACCCGCACGCCCGACTCCTGACACACTTACTCACTCCTTCATCCAGCGACTACACCTTCACCGGACTCCCCCGCAAGCTCGTCCTCCCTCAGTCTCCCCTCCAACTTCCGCCCACCCTCCACACTTACGCCTCTAAGATCCTCTTCCACACCCACCCAGGCCGGCCCCTCGCCTTTCCCTCCGAAGACCCGTTCGTCCTCGAGCTCGAGCAGCGCCAAGCCGTCACAGCTGTCCTCGAGCGAGAAATGCGGGCCCGGTCTCGTGGGCAGGACTCAACGGTTGTGCTAATGGGGGATGTGGATGAGATCCCGAGGGCGGAGACAGTCGGATTGTTGAAGGCGTGTGTTTTTGAGGATGGGGAGAGCGACGACTGGGACTGGGGAGAGGGCCGGATGAGGAAGGGAGTGGATTCTGGATGGGGGAAGATCCATCTCCAGCTGAAACAGTATCTATACTCATTTGAGTGGCCGACGGTGAGTTGGCGCCCTTCTTGCTATCTCCTCGGCGGTCTTTTCTGATTGGACTCCTCTGTCACAGGATCTCAGCTCATGGCGTCTGCAGGCCCATCTTTGGCAGTCCGGCACGTCGACGTACGTGCACTCAAAGAGCACCGATCGCGTCCTTGCCGACGCAGGGTGGCACTGCTCGTGGGTCCCCTAGCTTCCTGCCTTTCCATCCGCCACTCCTCCTCTAACGACCGGGTGCTTCTCCCCTCCCCTTCTCTCTCTCTCAGCTTCTGTTTCCGCACCCTCTCCGAGTTCCCCGCCAAAATGCTCGGCTATTCTCACACCGATCGGCTCTCCCCCTCTCGTCGCAGGCGCGACCGCCTCCTCTCCCCCGAGCGAATTCAGCGTGTCCTGTGCGACGGTTCCGATCTGTTTGGCATGCTCCGCGAGGCATACACGTGGCGGGACATGGTGAGGCTGAATGCTCCCTCGGGGCTGGAGAGGAGTGCGTCAATGGTGGGGTTGCCTCGGGCGTTGGTGGAGGAGGGCCGGGGGGAGGGGAAGAGGGAAGGGAGGATGGGGAGGTGGGCGTTCTTGTTGCCTGGGGGATGTATTCGGGAGAAGGAGGAGGAGGGAGAGGAGGTACAGGTGGGAGAAAAAGGGGAAAAGAAGCGAAGAATGGAGGGCGGAATGCCTGGCGGCGATTGATGATGGACCATCGCTTCTTCTTGCTTTGACGTGGAAGGTCTCAGGTCAGAACAAAGAACACATACAAGAGAAAAAGAACTGTGCCTCCTTCCTCCCTCCTCCTGCTATCGCTTTTAGCGCAACCCTCTCCTCCGAGAGCTAGCGCCGGCGCTTGTCGTTCACCGCCGCCGCCGCCGCCACTGCCGCCTCCTTCCACCACCACTCAACGCCAAACAGACGGCGCGCTTCCTCCTTACATGCCCCGACCCCGACCGCGACCCCGGGGAGCACCCCGACCTCTCGGTCCACCCCTTCCACGACCACGGTCAACGGCCTTCTTCGCCCCGGCTTTCGGCTTGGGCGCATCGTCGACGAGGAGCGTGTCGAGCGGGAGTGAATCCGGAAGAATGAAGTACCGGACGTTGTTGCCTAGGGAGCAGGAGAGTGAGAGGCGGGGTCAGTCGAGGTGAAGGCTGACGAAGCGACGCGTCGGTCGGCAAGGCGGGGGGAGGGCGCACCTCGGATCGACAGCGAGTCCAGCGACTGAGGGGCAGCGGCGTTTCGGACGGTGAGCTTGACAGTCTTGAGGTGGGTGTTCATCGACGGGTCGACGGCTGGATTGGAAGGGGACACAATATAGTTGAAGGGTCAGCGAGGTGTCCGGTGGTATGACCTAAGAGCTGGAAGGTCCCAGTGGATCGGCCCAAGGACGATAGCGTGTCGGGCTAGCAAGAAACCGACTCCAAAGTCCGGCTGGCAAAAGAGAAGCCTGAGGACCAGGCCATAGCACAAGCGCGCGCTCACGTGCAAGCCAACGACTGACGAGTGAGCGGGCGCTCGTCAGACGCGACTGCAGACCGACTCGCATTGCAGGTCCCTTGCTCCCTAAACGGAGCTCGAAGAGCATGCGACGCGTGCCGGTACAAGCCGTCCAGTCGTCTCGAGGCGAGGGAGCGAGAACGCGACGCGAACGAAAACGCGAGGCTGGCGGGCAGCGTCGCACTCAGCTTGTGCGAGCAGCGCCAGTTGCGCGTCTCCCGCCATCCAAATCCTGCTAGTTGGGCTGAAAGCGGGGGGGGAAGCAGATGTCTGGATGGCCCGACCTCCGTGCCAGGAGTTAAGAGCAAGAAACACGAGACAAGTGTATTGGCTCGCGGCCGCTCGCCCTAGCGCTCTCGGCACCCTAGCGATCCAGCACCATTAAGCCCTAGCACCTCCCCTCCTTTACCATGCTCCGAAGCTAGGCGCTCATTTGTGAAAGGCAAGACGCGTCAGAAGCAGGGACTGACCAGTGATGGTGCCGTGAACGATCGTGCCGTTCTTGAGCTCAATCGTGACGGTCTCGTTGCCGAGCTTCATGAGGAACCTGAGGAGGCGCGATCGAAGGAGCGAGTCGGCAGAGTGGCCAGTCCGAAACGAGAGAAACAGCATGGGAGAAGATGGCCGAGGAGAGAGAGGCAGGTGTCAGCGCGGTGTCGCCGTGTCTCGAGATGAAGAAGATTGAGTCAAGGGGGTGCGAAGGGAGTCTCGCTGGCAAGGGTAGACATCCACACAAGAGCGGGGGGGTAAGGGGGAGGAAGAAGTCAAGACTGACCGAACGAGCTTCATGGTGAGGAGACAAGAAGGGGGTGTCGGGGGAGAAGAGGGAAAGAGGTGGGCTGGTGGTCGTCGAAGGGGAGAAGAGCGCGAGGAGAGAGAGCAGAAGCGAGCTTCCCCGTGCGGCGGAAGCCCATTACAGTTCGTTTCTAATCAGAAGTTCCCCTTATTATCAACCTCTTTCATCACTACCTCGGGGCGCGCGCGAAGAGGATGGTCCAAATGAGGCTTCATCTCGACATCGCTGCAGACTGTTGAATTTGGAGGGCCACAGATCGATGGAAAGAGACGATAAACTCGGTCGTCAACGCGTGCCGGTCACTCGATCCCGCACGCGTCACTCCTTGGACGTGGCCCAGCGCTCAACCAACCACCATCTCGGACTCGCCGACGCGACATCTCGTCGCCGACCTAGACTCTTCGTTTTCAATCAGGAAGAGGATCTATCGCCGCGCGCTCTCGACCTCTCTCCCCTAGCGAATCAATTGGGTCGCTGCCTGCTTTCCTGCGCTCGTCGACTTCCCTCCTCTGTCGGACTTTCTCTCGCTCAATCACTCTCTCCGATCCAATATAAACATTTGTAAGCAGAGCAATTGTCCTGAGATATCTCGGCCTGACTGACGCTGGATCTCTCAGCTCTAACAGCTGCAACATGAGCAACCCTCTTGCCGATGTCGCCTCTGAGTGCGTAGCCCCTCTACTTTCCTCTCGCTCTGCGACTAGAGCTGTCGCATCTGGGCAAGGCCAATCTGGACTGTGGGGTGTTCTGCGATGCCTTCCCGGGTACATTGCATGCTGTCGATGAGGCAAGGGGACGAGGACGAGCGACCATCGGCTTCGCGCGAAGCATCAACCCTCGACGCGACCATTCTCGCCCCGGCGCTCGCTCGTCCGCTAGAGACTGGGCTGCCTGGTCCGCCGTCTCAGTCTTGCTGAATCTATGGGCCATTGAAAGCTGTCGCAACTCCCGAAAGGGGGTTGGCTAAAGGGGCTGGGTTTACCGTCGATTGGGTCCGAGCGTGACCTGCCTTCTCCCTCGTGACTGCTATTCGAGGTGGTGATGCTAACTTGGTCTTCATCCATCTCCAGTTGGCAAACGCTCGACACGACGTTCTACCGCCAAATCCACCTCTACGACCTACCATGGACCGTAAGCAACCTCGACCACCATTTCGTCGCGATCGACAAGAACGGCGGGTCCATTGGTGTGTCTCCGCCATTTCTGTTCGCCGACAAGAGCGACCATAACTGATCTCCATCCGCTCAACAGCGATCCTCCGGAACCCGGCCATCCCGACCCCCTACACGACGTCCTCTACCGCTGCCCCAACCATTTTCATCTACACCTCATCAGGCCTCCCCGTCCTCCAGATCCCGCTCTCAACCCAAGCGGGTGTTGCAAGCTCGTCGTCCTCCTCAACAGGCTACACGAGCCCCGTGCTCTTCTCTTACCTCTCCTCGACTTCGCAGCTCCTCTTGCTCGCCGAGGACGGCTCGTACCGGCTCTATGCGCCCAACAGTGCGACATACGAGACGCGCCAGATCGGCGGAGAGCTCGCTGTCGAGGGTATCGCTGAGGGAAGGACTTACGCGGGCGGCATGGTCGTCCGTGGGAACGGTGGAGGGTTCTGGGACGTTCCCTTTGAAGGCGGGTCCGGCAGAGGACCGAGGAGGCTTCAGAGCATCGATCCTACGCTTGGCAAGCTTGAGAGCTGGGTCGTCTTCGAGCCAGCTGTCAGTCAGACGAGACTCGTCATGGTTGTCGCGAGCGTCGGGTCGACGATAGTCACTCTGGACGAGGAGGAGTCGATCGACCAGGTTAGCTGATCGCCCATACGGCCAGCTTGCTCAAATCTGACCCGTCGTCCGCCCCCATCAGCGTATCTCCAAGGGCCCCTTCATCTCCATCCACCCCTCTCCTTCGGGACGCATCCTCGCCCTTGTCTTGCCCCCCTCGCGAACAACGTCAGGCCCATCCATCTGGGTTGTCTCTTCGGACTTTCAGACGAATCACGCCTCCATCTCCTACTCGTCGCTCGTCGGTACAGACCCGGCCCAATGGGAAAAGAGCGGAGGTAAGAAATTTCCGGACCAGGTCAAGTGGTGTGGCGACGACGCGATTGCGCTCGCATGGAGTCGGAACACCCATAATGGCGCGGCGAGGGCCGTCATCTGCGGACCAGGAGGGGAGAGCATGAGGCGAGTCTCGGGCATTGAATAATGACGAAAAGAGCTGAACTGACCGGAAGCGTCCTTCACAGCTTCCCTCACTCTGCGCCAGTGAAGCTCAGCTCCGAGATCGACGGTCTCCGCATCCTCTCCTCCTCGACGCTCTCCTTCGTCCAAAAAGTCCCCTCTCCTCTTCTCTCTCTCCTTCTCCCCGGATCCTCCCACCCATCCTCGCTCCTCCTCTACGCGCACACCCTATTCCTTGCCGCCTCACCCAAATCCTCGACCCTTCTTACGCTCCTCCGACCCGACCTCTCGCTCGCCGTTTCCGGTTGCCTGGAGGCGGCTTCAGAGCTATGGGATCCCGAGCAGCAGCGCTATGTCCTCAAGGCTGCGCTGTATGGGCGAGCATTCTTGGACGGCGAGGGCGACGCGGGAATCGTCGAGCGGGGCAAGGCGCTCAAAGTACTCAACTGCCTTCGAGGATGGGAGGTCGGAGTTCCGATTTCATTCGAGCAGTGCGTGACTTACTCTCTCTCATCCTCTTCCCCTGTTCCGAACCTGACGCGGTCTGATCCTACACTCCCTCAGGTACATTCGCATCCCCCCCTCAACGCTCCTCTCGCTCCTCACCTCGCGCTCACTGCACCTTCTCTCCCTCCGGATCGCCCAGCACCTTAACCTCGACCCAGACCCGATCCTTGAGCACTGGGCATGCGCTAAGATTAACAAAGCTGCGGGCAGGGACGATGCCGAGGTGTGCAGGGAAATCGTTGGGAAGTTTGGGGCGCGCGCGAAGGGGAGGGGGAGGTATGCTGGGGTGGCAAAGCAGGCTTGGGCGGTTGGCAGGAGGGGGCTCGCGACGATGGTGAGTTGGTGTAGCACTTTCGGTTATGTTGCGCCCACGAGTGTTGGCCAGCTGACGCGTCGTGATTGTACGACAGCTACTCGACCACGAGCCTCGAGCGGTCGATCAGGTCCCGCTGCTTCTCAGCATGAAGGAGGAGCGTCTCGCTCTCGATAAGGCTGTTGACAGTGGCGATACCGATCTCGGTGCGTCCTTTGATCATGCGCCCAACCTCCTTTTCCCCTCGCTAACCACTGCATTCTGCAGTTTACCACGTTCTCCTCCACCTCAAGGGTCATCTTGCCCTCGGTGACTTCTTCCGCATCGTCGACGACCGCCCGACGGCCGCGGCGCTCCTCGAGCTCTACGCGCGCGAGCAGGACCCGGAGATGCTCAAGGACTTTTACTACCAGGACGATCGGAGGCAGGAGAGCGCGCTGCTGATGCTGAGGGAGGGGGCGAAAACGAAGGTGTGTCGGCACCGAATGGCATTTGGAGTGCAGGGTCTGATCGACGATCTGACGAGTGTGAGATTGGCAGGACATCACGGACCGGCTCGCGGCTATCAAAGCAGCGTCCAAGTTCTTTAGCGATGACAAGGACTGTGTCTTTGAATCCAAGGTGAGAAGAGAAACAGAAGCAGTCAGCCAAGATCTCGACGCGTTGCTGACGTGCATTCGCTCCCCAGATGATGGACGAGTCGTACCGGCTTCTCTCCCTCCAGCAATCAATCGAGGCTGAGGAGAACAACCGAATCCGGCTCGCCGGGCTCTCCGTGAACGAAACGATCCGGACGCTCCTCGTCTCCGGCCTTGGAAAGAAGGCCGAGCGAATTAGGACGGAGTTCAAGGTCCCTGACAGGAGGTATCTTCTGTCCCCCTCCCTCCCTCCCACTTTCAGGAGACGAAACGCTGATGAACCAAAACGCCAGGTTCTATTACGTCAAGCTCCAAGCACTCGTCTCTATCCAGGATTTTCCCGCGCTCGAGCAGTTCGCCAAGTCGAAGCGCTCCCCAATTGGGTACGAGCCCTTCGTCCGGGAGCTTGTCAAGGGCGGGTATGGAAGGGAGGGTGGACGGTATGTTCCGAGGTGCGAGGCGAAGCAGCGGGCGGTGAGTTTCTGTTTATTATTCCTCCGGTTGCCGAGGCGAAGGCCGCGGACCCTAACGTTGGTCTAATATATCCCTCAGGACCTCTACGTCGAGTGCGGCGAATGGAGCGCCGCCGCTGCGGACTGTAAGGATCGCGGGGACAAGGCCCGACTTGAGTGCGTGGGGTATTGTTGCTCTCTGCCTTTTTATGCTTGGCGCTGACCTCCTTTCTTTGCATTAGGGCGCTCTCGAGGATGGCACCGACAACGCTCATCCGGCGCGAGATGGAGGCCGTGCTCTCGAGCATGACGCGTTGATCTAAGGATGGCTAGCCCGTATCATTGATTAAATCGACTTTTCATACCCGAAGCGAGTTTAAAGGCTCCATCTCATTTCCCTCGAAGATGAAGAATGGCCAGGAATACTTCCGGATTGGGTCTGCTTCCCCAGCGCCGCCCGTTCGGCCATCTTGCTTTGAGACGGAGAGAGTGACATCCTCCGAGTGGTCAAAGGTGTCTTGGAGGACCACATGTCGATTAACGATGGCTGGCACACAGATTTGAGACGAACAACAGCTCTTGGCAGTGAGGTCGTGGCTGTAGAGCTCGTACCACTTGGCACTTCGAATCTCTGCCAAAATACGACTGAACCAGTCTATCGAGGACCCTGAGTCGAATGCTCGCTGCGTTAGCCGTCTTCTTGGCGAGGACCGCAGACGTGTCAATGTACGCCGGCGCGGTGAGATACTGGAAATGAGTAAGGTATATCGGCCCCGGATACCATGGTGAGGCGAAGGACGGCGCGAGGATATGGCGACTCTTATGGTTTGGAGCAGAAATGGAGCGGGCGATAGGTCATTTGGAAAGGGAGACCGGCTAAGGAGATCTTGATCGGAACGATCCGAAGAAGTACAAGCTTGAGACTAGTGCTATGCGACAGAAGACGGCCATAAACCTGACCACTTGGCGCTTTGGGCGATTGCACGCGATCCCGACGCCTGCACTTTTACGGACGAGGACGTTGAGCTAGTACGGTACTGGCGTGAGCGCCGACCTAGTAGACGACGTAAGGAGAAACTGCTCACCTAAACCGCAACTCGAGGGCATTCGTGAGGCCGTAGTGCTGCTCGGGTCCATAGAAGCCGGGTGCCTTGACTTCATCCCAGCTGCAAGAAAGTGGAAGGGTCGGTGCTCGAAAGTCTCAAGAAGCAAGGCAGATCTTGTCGACTTCTACGTTCCACTGCAGAGGTCGAGGGACAGCCGGCGTTCCTCTAGTCTGGGCTGTCGAGGAACATCGCAGATACCTCATCGTAGTAGAACTTGACCGAGCGAAAATCAGCCTTCTTATCTGTCTTGCTGCCTTCGATCTTGGCCAGATCGATGAGCCCTCGACATTTATCGATGCCGCGGTCGCGCGGTCTGGACGCACGATCAACGAGGGCCGGCAGTTGTAAAAGGAGGGAGGAGGGAGGGGACCAACTGTAGCTCCAAAGATGTTTATATCATAGTCCCCCCGGGGTTGTTCATCTCGCACCCAGTACCAGGCATTATCCTGCCAGGAGACGTCAAATACCTTAGCTCAGGAAGAACACGTCATGCCGTTTTTCCACGCAATAGAGGTGGTTCGAGTGGAAGCCAACAATGCCAGTCATCACCATGAGGACCTCTCGATCCCAATTGGAGTAGCCCTGGTTGCCACACAAGACAGGCTTGATGCTTGGATCGATGAGCCGAAGGATGTAAGCCCACCGAAGCGCCATCTTCGTGTTGTCCGTCGCAGAGATGTAGCTGCCCTGCCAGGAGCGTGGACTGGAGGGGGGGGGGGGCGGGAGAGGAACGAGAAACACACAGGTGATGAGCAGAGTTCACTCAGTTCAGTCTTGTTGCTGAGGCCCAATGCTTGATGCTGTGAAGCTCTTCTAGTCTGGTGGTCTTGAGGTTGACACTGGCCCAGTAGATGATGGTGGCTGAGTGAAGGGGAGCGCCATTCGGTAAATCAAGAGAGCGCGACTGGCTGGCAGCAGGTATATGGAGACAGACCATTCACTCCCATTGCAGTCCTCGAGTCATGCCAACACCTTCTCCAGCGCGCCAGTCCCCGTATTCAAGCAGAATTTTAGCTCGACGCTAGGAGCCCGCGCATAATCAACGAACTTGTTCGACTCGGTCGAGAGCAACGTAAGCTCGGTGCGAACTGGCCAGTTCTGACGGGGCCAATGCCATCCTGCCAGTGGTAATATGAGACAAAGTTACCTTTGGAAAAAGGTAGACAATTCTTTCAGCCGAGAACGTAGCGCATGAAATGTTCAAAAGAGGCTTTACCACCTGGCCAGCGAACATCGGCATCTTGAGGTCGCCGTCCTTTCAGGGTTTGGCATGAAAAAAAAAATCAGCTGGGACATCCTTACTTCTTCTGTACCAGCAGCTTTGACAGTGACGACTGCTTAGGGTTGTCGGCGATGCCGCCGTAACAGTGGACAAACATCAGAATAGTCTGTTGCACGAATGCGATCCGAGGAGAGCTCTAAGACACTATTCCCCATTCAGTAGGATCAAAGAAGCCCAACCATAACATGACAAAGATAGTCCGACGAAAGTGCCTGCGAGCGCTTGAGGATTGAAAAACAGCGGGATCAAAGGCAGCTTCGCCAAATGAACGCCTGCAACGGCATCGCCGCGAGCCATCATAACACTGCCATTGCCGTTACTGACACTGGCGCTGGCATAAGGGTCAAGCAGACATCGCAGGGGGACGTATGGTTGTGGGATGTGAGAAGAAGTCGAGTGACAGGCAATTTACGTTGTGTGAGTAGATGTCAACGCCTTGGTCAGTTCTTAGCCCGGCGGCGCAGCTTCTCAAAGGGGACTAATCAAAGGCAGATCAAAACCGTTGCTCTCCAGCGTCATGAATCAAGATAGGGAAGAGGAGCTTTGCTTTCAAACAGCGCTCACTGCGCGAAGTCATGGGAAAGTGTCCGAGTCCAGCGAGGGAGAGGGATGCGCGCGTTCGCAGCTTTATCTACCGTTTCGCGCTTCATGTTATATATCACAGTTCTTCCCAAAAACTCCATTGTCTTGAGATTCAACAGATTCAACACAGATTTTACTGTTGAGGGAGCGATGACTTTCACTTCCTTGACAACCGGCGTCAAGCCCTGCGGCCGCCAGCCCGCGCTTGCTCAACTCGTCAGCACCCAACGGCCTCCATCGAGCCCCTTCCCTCCGCTTCTCTCCCACGAGCATGTCACAAGAAGCCTCCCACCAGACATCGGCGACGCTCGCTCACAACCTCATGACTGTTGTCGACTACGCTGACACGCTGGATTCCCTGCCGCTCGAGCTCACGCGCGGCTTCTCCGACCTCCGGGAGCTCGACGCTGTCCTTAGCTGTGGGTGTCTCTCGCCCTCTATCTATGAACGTGCAAGGGCCAGTCTGATCTTGATGAATTCTGCTAGCCTCCTTGTTGCACCTTGTCGACTCCATCCGCCAGCTGACGGCCGTGCTCACCGATCCGGCGAGGACGCCCGCTGAGCGGCTCTCGGTTCTGCGCGAGGTCGCCGAGTTCGCTCAGCAGTTCAAGCTCGGTGGGGAGGACAAAATCCGCGTCGTTGGCGGTGTTTGTGAGGGGGTGAGTCCTGTTGCCTCTCGTCTCTGGATGATGAGGATGGATCGGCTAGGTCGGCCCGCTGACGAACTCGATGACGGACGCGTGGTGTGAGTGCGGCCAGCAGATCATGTCCCACCAAGCCCACCTCTCCAACCTCCTCCGCAACTCGTCCTTCCTCACCGCCCGGCCGGCGTCCCCGCCTGGAGGGTCTTCGACTATCTACCTCCCGCCGACGACCTCGGGCAAGCGCACCCGCACCGGTGCCAACGCCTCGCTCGCGACACCTGCCCGCAAGGCCCAGCGCCGCGCCCCGGCCGAGGGAGGAGGAGCCCGGGGTGGAGGTGGAGGCAGCGCCGCTGCTTCGGCGAGATCCAACTTCCAGATTGGTAGGGGAGGCGAGGACTGGGATGATACGACCAGCAACGGGACAGGCGGGGGAGCAAAGAGCCCGGCCAAGAGCAAGAAACGTGGGGAGAAGAAGCGAGGGTCCGTCGTTCATTTCTCTGTTCTATCCTCTTCTCGCTGGATGGGACCGATTGCATTGGGCTGGGAGGGCCAGTGGATATGTAGGAGAGACATCCTAGCGATAGGACGGGTCTCCGCCGTTCTCTCACCTGACGATGGGTCCGACCGCACAGAGACGAGAGGACGCATCCCTTCCCTCCTCCCTCCTTCTGTCCGGGCCGCCTCGATTTTGTGCTTTACAACTGACATCGTCTCTCCTGACTCGACAGAGAGCATCTCGCCTCCGGTCGTACCGCGTCGGCGTCGCCTTCCCTTCCCGCCAGCTCGTCCTTTCCGATCGCGTCTGGCTCGACCCAGCACGCGTCCCCCAGGCTAGCTAATGCCCGACCAGCCGGCTCTCGCGCCAACAACAGCAACGCCAACGAGCCCTCGAACGACCATCTTAATCTTGTCGACTCAGTTACTGCCGGAGGAGCCGCTGTTGGAGCGAGGGTCGACGATCTCGACTCGCCACATGCTCTCGCCAACGGCGGCGAGGGAATGGTCTCAACGCCGACCGCCGCTACTACTGCTACCACCACCACGGCCCGTAGGCGCGCCCAGAAGACGGTCGTCGCGAATGACGGCCAAGACGATGACGGTATGTCTGCCACAGGCGGCACGGCAGCAGCCAAGTCGAGGAGTCGACGTGCTCAGGCGAGCGGAACATCCTCTCGGAGGGGAGCGGGTGCGGCGGCTGCTGCCGCCGCTGCTGCCGCGGCGTACTCTGAAGAGGAGGAGGAGGCTGAAGACGACGATGATGATGACGGCCAAGGAGGTGGCCAGCTGGGAGACGGTGGCGCAGGCGCTGGCGACGATGCCGACGGGGATGCCAAAGTGTACTGCACGTGCCGTGGACCCAGTCACGGCGAGATGATTGGATGCGACGACGACGAGTGCCCGTTCGAATGGGTGAGTAGCGGCGGTCCCGGATCTCTTGGAGTCTTCCTTGTAGCTGACGTCACTGCTCGCTTTAGTTCCACCTCGACTGTCTGGACCTGGCCCAGCCGCCGGAGGAGGACGGCCAATGGTATTGCGACGCCTGCACAGACCGCCGCGAGCTCGAGGAGTCGAGGCGCAAGGTCCAGAAGAAGGCCGGGGGCCGACGTTGATTGTTTTGCCCCACGCCTTGCTCTGTAGTTTCCTCATTCGACTTTCTCTCTCTTTACCTTGCTCTCTCTTGTCTATCTCTTGTATTACGTGCCTCCTTCTCTTTCGTTTTGTTTGTGTTCGCCTCGATCGATGCGGCGCCTTCCCCTCATCTTCTGTTTCTCCTCTTGTTCCATTTTTTCTTGGGATCCCGATGACTGTCTCAGCCAAAAATTGAGTCTCAGGAAGCTCACTGAGATTGTTTCACACCATGACACTATCCAAATGACAAGACTGTTTGATTTGGAAGTTGTTATCGGCACGCGTCGTTAAGGGATGTCCCAAGTTGCCCCAGTGGCAGCCGTCGATCGCCTAATACCAGTCGCCCCAACTACGGGAATACTAAGCTGCAAAACTCGCCGCACCACGAGATCCCTCCTCTGTTTTCGTTGTTCGTTCAGGTAAAAGACCCACAAAAAAAAAGGCAAGAATAACAAAGGAAAAAGGGGGGGGAGGGAGGCGGCGGCCGGAATCGCCCACGCAATCAGACGGCCAGCAATCGGCGCGCAGTCATCCAATCCTATTCTTCTCTTGGAACTTTGAGCTCGTACCTCGTAGGTACATATGAGACTTCCTTTGCCCACGATCCCCTCTTTGCCTCTTGCATGTACATACGGTGACTCAAACGATCACGCATGGGTGGCGCTGTCAGGCGCGTCCGCCCGGGGGTAGACCCTAAGTTGGTTTGCGAGCCGAGTAACAGGAACGAACCTAATCAGGAACAAGACCCCGGCAGACTTCGGACTCGTTCGCCGCAGGTTCGCGATCTCATGGTTGATGGGAGTCGAAGCATCACCATATGTCGATCTAGAGACAATGTGGAGAGTGAAAGGTAGGGACATGAGGATCGAGCGGAGTAGTTGGACAATCCCCCGTCGCAGGCCGATTTTTCGCCCGGTGTTGAAGTGGGAGCAACTCCACCACAAGCGATCGAGTGGATTTTCAGCATGCATGTGACCTTGAGACCTCTTAAAGCTTCGGAGGACCAGGAAAGACGTAGGCAGACAATAAGGAGAGCCCCGTCAGGTTGCTATGCACAGGCAAGCTAATGACGAAAACGCCATCGGCAGGCGGCATCTTGGTTCTGTTTTATTTTATTTTTGGTCATGCCTTTGTTGACAAAAACTTTGAGGCTGCAGATTGGTGGAAGACTTTCACTCTACTCCACATCCTCGTATTAAATCGCTCGGCGTTCGACGTTTTGGCGCAAGCGATCGAGACTTGGTCTGTTGATCACCTCCGAAGTTGAGTTTGGACATGAGATCCCCAGCCCCGCGATCACCAACCAACGCTTACTCGCACAAAGTTTGAATGCCTCGGACGTTCCTCTTGCACATAGTCTTCAAATTCATCCCCAGCTTGGCGTGCGGCTAAGACTATGTGTGTCTTGGATAGCGCCCAGACGGCGTGATTCCAAGGAGTCCAGGTGAAGTGTCCCCTAATCTCGGTTCCGCAAGAAACTTTGACTTTTGCCAGGGATTCAGATTTCAGCGCCTGCGCCCATTTCTGGCTTATGCTCCGCGTTCACGTCCGTTGGTTTGGGTACTCAGACTCGGGGAGCGGAGTTGTGCTGAGCCGCGAGCATGGATGCCTACCCACACCCCCTCCCTCCTTTTCACTCCAACCTTCTCAGAGTTGGTCTCTGCTGCGGACAGAAATCGAAGACTTTCCAATTATGTTGTGGTCTGAGGAAGTGCACACTGAACTCTACGTGAGGAGCCGTATAAAACTGGACGAACTGGACCTGCCACCATTCCCCCATCATCTTCTTGCCCCCATTCCTTCTTCTGCCCACACTCATTTCGCCTAATCCACTCCTATCGTTTGACATGCTCGCCTTCAAATTCCTCTCCACCTTGGCCCTGCCTTTCCTCAGCATGATGGTCCCCTCGGCCTCGGCGACCGCTATTGTCCCTCGCCAGCTTGTCCAGGCAGACATCTGCGCCAACGTCAACCTCAACCTCCCTCTCAAAGTCAACCTCGTTATCATCAATCTCGACCTGAGCGTTAACCTCGGTGCTCTCTGCTTGTGCACTGTATGTATCTCTAATGTCTCAAGGCTTGCAGTTGTCGAATATAATCACTAACGCTCCGCACTCCCCTTCACAGAACGCTGGAGTCCTCACCCCGTCGTCGGTCGCCCAAATCGACTACGCTATTCGCAACAACGGAGGTGAAGAGCCTCTTAACTCCCTTGAGCCTGAATTGCCTACTTATATCATTCAACTTTCCAAAGGTCTCCTCGGCGCTCTCGGTAGCCTCGTCAACACGGTCCTCGGCACTGGTGAGATTGAGCTTGCATACCAGCGGTTTCAAGATACTGGCTGACATTTAAGTCTCATGGCTTCAGTTGCAAACATCCTCAACCCTGTCGGTCAGGCTCTCGGTCTTACTTCCATCAACAACGTCGCCGCCACCTGCGTGTGAGTCTAGCATCTCGCGGTTCATTGCTCAGTACCGTGCTCTTGTCACTGACCAGTCTGTGGTCTTACTTTGCTTGTGTGACAATTCAGATACCCGTCCGACCTGACCACCTACACTAAGAGCTCTGTCTGTGGAGACACTTGCGGCTTCACCTGCACGGGCGCTCTCGTTAAGCAGGGAACCGAGTGTCTCGTCGCTGTGCCCCAGGTGTCCGTCCTGAATCGTCGCGCTGCCCGCCCTGGTTTGTCCTTCATCTTTCTTCGCGTTTCCACCTCCATAGAGCGTCACTAATGTTCGTATCACTATTATCATAGCTTGGATCAAGTCGCGTCAGGCTGTTGTCAAGCGCAACCAGAACGCTGCCAAGGTCGTTCGCTCAGCTTAGATTTTCTCTCCCTCGCTTGTCGTATTACATCCTCGATCTCTCTTCAGTCTCTCGATTCCCTAATATCCCTTTAGCATGTTCGTTTGTTCGTCCCATCATTCCTTATCTATTTCAGTTCACCTAGATCTGTTTTGCAGTTTCTTCCGGGTTTATTCTTCGTCATGAATTCAAACGAACCGTACACGGAAAGTCCTTGGCCCGCCGTGTGCAGCTTCAGTGTAATAGCACTTCACTTATCGGCCCCCGAAGCCATCTTGGGAAGAGCGCTCTGCTAAGGATGTTTATGCAGTACATATGACCTCTTTTGAGTTGATGCTAGTGGAAAATTCATCATACGGCTACCGACGGAGTCCTACCGAGGTCTCCGAAGGCTCCCGAAGTGAACTCGGCGCCGGTGCTTCTTCGGTGTATTGCAGCGGTTTGTTGATAATCGTCAACGGCCACCCCACCCCCTCTTCCTCTCCTCATCATCAATGATCCCTTTCGCTCTCCTATTCTGCACTCTCGCAACCGCCGGTCTCTTGGTTGTTCGCGCTGTCCCCGTCGAGGAGGTCAACAGCTCGTCACAATTCTCCACTCTTGTGAGCACCTCGAGGCAAGGCGGTCCTTCTCCCCAACTACCATCTTGTCGCTAGGCCCCCACTCGGCCTCCCACCTCTCTCGTGATTCCTGGTCCCAAAAGTGACCACTGGATCACTATTTCGGATGCTAGATGTATCTTTCACTCTGGGGCGAGCGGAAAAGAGGAGAGATGAGGATCACAACGGCCATCTCCGCGTATCGCCCCGCCTGATGACAGTTCCTTCTCCAATCCTGGCTGATCATTTCTTCCTATATCCTCCATCCTATGTCCTCCATCTTATGGCAGATCGCTCTCGGCGATTCATATACGGATAACTGCAACGCGCAGAGAATCGGCTGGTCTCCTGAACTCCAGGCGCAATACCCTTTTCCTCGCTGTCCACCCACATCGAAGAGCGCAAGTGGAGGAATTCAGTGGCCAACTTACTTCGCAAACCAAACCGGCATGAATGTGCTCAATTTGGCTCACAGCGGAGCTGTTTGCAAGTAAATCTCCATTCTAACCCTTCGAAATACATGCGCACCACCCTGACTAACGCTTGTGCCCTACTTCCTGCGCACACCATTGTCGCCAGCAACACACTTTTCCCTCGCTATCTCACTACGTACGACGAAAAGAGAGTCCCAAACCCGGACGTCGCCACCCAAATTGAGATTGTCGATCAGGTTCTCAAAGGCTCGTACGGTCACGCCAAACCTTTCGACGTCAACAGAGCCATTGCTGCTATATATATTGGCACTAACGACTTGACGTTCCTGGTCGGAAAATATCAATCTCCTCTCTCACCGGATATCCTCCCGTTCCCTGGGGAGAGTCTGAACGATGAAGCCGGCTGTGTCGCCAGTAGAGTTGTTCAGTTGTACGACCTGGGCGTCAGGAACTTCGTCGTTCTTAACAACATCCCCCTACAGTCTACCGCGCTGTTCTCATACGACACAGTCCCTGCCTATGGAGGTAAGTCTCGATCCCCGACCTTGTCTGCTCAAACAATGGCGGTCGGCGGTTCATGTGCTGTGCGTAGGTCCGTCCATCCCTTTATCACTGACGCGTCCTTTTACCAATTCGACCGACAACAGGTTATACCATCCACCAGCCCGGCAGAATCATTTCGGCCTGGATGGAGCAGCTCGTTCTCGCCAACAACGGTCTTCAAGCTGTCAAGCTTGCTAACCTGGAAAGGGGCCTCTCGGGCTCAAAGATCAAGGCAAGCTCACACAATGCACCCACATCTGAGGTCTTGGCTGAACCTCTACCGGGGCCTACAGGTCTTCGACACTTTCAACCTCTACAACAACATCCTCATCAACCCAAGCGCCAACGGCTTCGGTCCCGACGCGGACGTCAAAGGGTACTGCCAGACGTGCGACGATGGAACGCCACGCAAGTGCAAGTCTTGCGCCGATCCAGACCACTACGTCTTCTTTGACCAGGTAAGGAAAGGAGTTAGACATCAAGATAAGGTCACTGGAAGGAACATGCATCTGCTGACTTGGGGGACGTGTTATGCGCCGCGCCCGCAGCTTCATCCGGGAGAGAGGGCCGGCCAGATTCTCGCGACGGCGCTGCAACAGTTCATCGCAGAGTGGTGATTATCACATACATGGATTTGGGATGGAATTTGGTAGTGGTTCGAATTTCCCTTGCCGATTCTGGATGGCATTCTGAAGTATCTAAGAGTTTATCGAAGCCAACCTACATTAGAGAATTGCGCGCACTTCTCGGCCAACATACTGCTTTCTTCCAAAGGCGTTTTTTTGGTTTTGTTTTTGTATTCAAGTCATGAGTTATATGTAGAGAACGGGGTAACACTCTGGGAGATGGTAAGCCGTAGCTAAACCGAGGGAGAGCGAAGATGAAAAAAAAGGTAGAAGGAAAGCAAAAGGTGGGTTATGGACATAAACGTAGAAAAGGCAAAATGACCATGGTAAAGAGCGTTGATTGTAGATGACAGATATAGGAGGTAAGAGTGGGCGGTGTAAAGGGGGTCTAAGAGTACACATCAAGATGACCAGCTATGCCGAGCGGTGGTTATGGTCTATGGTTAACCAAAGTTCACCACCCCTGACCAGCTTTTCACCCAGGATCGATGGCGGCGCCGATAGCAGTACCAGTCATCTGGTCACTGCCAGCTATTCACCTCGTGCTCGACTGCCAATGTGTCTGCCGGATTATAGACGCGATCTTGCGGATCTCATTGTCCGTGACAGGGTCGAGGGCTGCGTTCTTGCTGTACCTCCGCCTCCGGACAAACCGCAGTCCGGGCTACAAAGATGCAGTGGAAGAGGAAGGTCACCTTCGGTGGCGATGGCGTCGGGCAGGCAAGCATCTGAAGGGAGGGAAGACGGGCGGGATGGGAGTGAAGGAGAGGCACGTACATCAGTAGCAGCAGACCAGATATCGCGCACGACGGGACACGGCTCGTTGAAGATGTGGATTTTTTTTTTGTATTTAAGTCATGTGTTATACGTAGAGAACGAGGTAACCCTGTGAGTAAGGGTGATGAAAAAGAGGTAAAAGTTGGGACATGGAAAGATAAATGGGTATATAAGCAGTATCTTGTCACCAAGATACACTGAAATCTATATCCTTTGTTGTCTAACGGCTATGATATGACGCTCTCACCGTCAAGGCCCGGGTTCGACTCCCGGCAAGGGAAGAACGTTTTTAACTCTCTGTCGTTTTGCTCAGTGGCTGGAAGTTGGCTTCGGGAATGGAGAGGATGCGAGTGAGTGCTCTGCCAGTGTAAATCGCAACGCCATCAGTATAGCTACTAGCTGACACTGACACGTCCTGTCCTCCCAGGCCAACTAGCTGCCTTTCTCGCTTCAAACGCGCTCGCCTCGATGCCTCCACTTGTTCTCTTTATCTTTCTTTTATCTCTCTTCTCTCCGCCTTACTTCTTGCGTATCTTCCCCTCGCCTCCCCTGTTCCTTTCCACTTGCTTGTCCTCTCTTGCTTGCTCAGCAGTCCCATTTCTTCATTTTCTTCTTCCTCCACCTCGTCCAAGACTATTTGAGAGAGAATCCTCAACGTCAAGATCGCTATCCGTACCTGACCCTGATGCTGAGCGAAAGGTGAGCGGGAAATGGGGGAAACGAATGGTGGCCTGGACATGGACGACAGGGTTGGCAACGGCTGGACATCCACAAGTAGGGTTTAGCTTTGAAGGCTGGAGGCTGAAGCATGGGCGAGGCAGACAAGCTTGCAATCACGGGGCGGCGACGTTCAAGAAACAAGGCAATATCCGATTGGAAAGCGGTACAAAAACTCGTGATAAACAGAATGAGCGAGCGTTTTAGGGGTGTGGGAGATGCCAGGGGAAGGCGAGAGGAAATGAATCAAGTGAGAGAAAGCGAACGAAAGGAGTGGAAAGCGCGTCTACTTGTCGGCCTCAGGGCGGAGGGTGCGGACGGTCTTGCCGACGCGCCACATCTCCTGCTGGCGAATCTTCTCGAGCTCAACCTCGAAGTCCTCGCGGTAGGTCTTGCGACCGTTGAACTCGAGCGACCGGCGGGTCTCGGATCCGTCACGGACCGACTTGTAGAGCTCCTTGAACACGGGCTTGTTGGCGGCGTGGAACTTGGGGGCCCAGTCGAGGGCACCGCGACGGGCAGTGGTGGAGCAGGCCTGAGGGAAGAGAGAAAGCGGTCAGTCGACGAACGGGGAGGGCTAAAGAGACCGGGAACACTCACGTCGTACATGTAGTCCATGCCGTACTTGCCAATGAGGGGGAAGAGGGACTGGGTAGCCTCCTCGACGGTCTCGTTGAAGGCCTCAGACGGCGAGTGGCCGTTCTCGCGGAGGACCTCGTACTGGGCGAGGAACATTCTGTGGGAGCGTGGACAGTGGTTAACACGATGGACGCGGCGTGACGCTCGAGGAAACGATGACTTACCCCTGGATACCTCCCATGAGGACACCACGCTCTCCGTAAAGGTCGGAGTAGACCTCCTTCTCAAAGGTGGTCTCGTACATGTAGCCGGATCCGACAGCGATACCGATGGCAACGGCCTTCTCCTGAGCCTTGCCGGTGACGTCTAAGAAGAGAAGGGAAGCAGGTCAGGCATTGCGCAATGTCAAAGAGACACCACCACAAACGGACCCTGGAAGACGGCGACCGAGGAGTTGATTCCACGACCCTCCTTGAAGAGAGTGCGGACGGTGCGGCCCGATCCCTTGGGGGCGACGAGGATGACATCGACGTCCTTAGGGGGGATGACACCGGTCTAACAGGAGAGAAGCCCGAATCAGTCGCGAGATCTACGCGCACGCATACGAAAGACGAGCTGGTACAACTTACGTCCTCCTTGTAGACGACCGAGAAACCGTGCGAGAAGTAGAGGGTCTTGTCCTTAGTGATAAGGGGCTTGATGTCGTTCCAGGTCTTAGACTGGGCAGCGTCGGAAAGGAGGTTCATAATGACGGTTCCGCGCTTGATGGCCTCCTCGATGGGGAAGAGGGTCTCTCCGGGAACCTGGGGAAGACAAGACGCGGGGAGGAAGTCAGACATGGTAGTTCAAGCGTGAGCGCAAGCGCCAAGGCCCTCGTCGACCATTCGGAGAGACGACAGATGGGTCTGTCGCCAAAAGCTGAGCTGCCACATCTCGACCCCGCGAAACTCTCAAGGACTCGGCGCGAAAGAAGCTAGCGAACTCACCCAGCCGTCCTCCATAGCCTGCTTCCAGCTGGAGAAAAGGGCACGGCTCGGTCAGCCCCACGTTTATGCGAGCAGGAGAGAAAAGGACGAGTAGAACTCACGACTCGCCGTCCTGGCGGACACCGACGATGACGTTGATGCCGTTGTCGCGGGCGTTGAGACCCTGTCCGTGACCCTGAGATCCGTAGCCGATGAGGGCAAGGGTGTCGTTCTTGAGGTACCTGAGAAGCAGCGAAAAGGGACCGATGACGCCAGGGCGCGGGAGCGAAGGGTGGGGGGGGGGCGAGTTGGAAAAAGTCAGTTAGGCCGCCGCGGGGGAACGAAGAAAGGGCCCATCTGGGGGAGGGCTGAGAGATGGCGCTTGTCCTACTTACTCCTGGAGCTTGGGGAGAGGCCAGTCAGAGCGCTCAAAGACGCGCTCGGTGGTACCGGCAAAGTCGAGGTCCTTGACACCACGCTGGCGTTGGTGAAAGAGTGAGATTTAACCGGGGGAAACGGACGGGTAAGGGGAGGATGACGGGACAAGGCAGAGAAGGGATACGCAAATAAGGGGAAGAGAAGCAGGCGATGTCAGCAGACGGGCCAGCAGTAGCAATGACAGATGCGTCGCCTGATAAGAGTCAAGAGCAGAGACTCTGTACTGACAGTGAGCGAAGGAGCAGCCACGGCAGGCGCGCGGCGAGCAACGTTGCGGGAGGCGAGGACGGTGGAGAAGCCGCGCTTGGAGGCACCAGCGGCGGCGGCGGAGGCGATGGCCTTGCGGGCAATGGAGCGGGAGGCAGACATGGTGAAGGCAGGCGGGATGATGGTGGTTGGTGTGAGAAAGAGCGAGTTCGAATAGGACGATCCTTTGAAGCGACCGTGACTCGTCGGCCGACCCCCCCGACTTGCCTGCCCCGGGGCGGTGGGCTCACCGTGGCGTCGTTCAACTAGCCCTCGAGTCATCCCTGAGAGCCCGAAGCGTCCGGGGAAGGGCAGGCAGGCTGTCCAGAGGGAAGAGAGCGAGTAAAAGTGAGATGAAAAGGAAGGAGAAGAGACAAGCAAACAGCGCGCAAGGACAACGAATGCAAGCTGCATCGTTACATGGGAGATGAAGAGGCTTTTCTCACTCTTGACGAGATTTCATTCCATACCTGCTTGGTTCCAGTCAGGCACGTCTGCTGTCCTTTGTTCGTCAGCCAGGCACCACAGCCAGCGCAGACAGACAGACAGGTTCAAACAGGCTCACTCGCTCGGCCCTTAGAGCCGCACCAGCGCATCCAATCGCGCCAGGCACGCATCAAATCGCTCTCAAACGGGCCTGAGGGCCGAATTCTTGCTCGTTGTCATTGCTGTAGAGCGGAGAAGGGAGGGGGGGAAGGCAGATCGTGACTCGGCGATGTAAACCCTTACACCAACCTGTCGGACTTCGCACCTCCTCTCGACTCTCAGCGCGCGCGCGAGGTGCCTGACGGATCTCACTCGAGATCGAAGGATCCCCTGGCCGCTGGGCTTCTCCTGTGGTATTAAACGTATTTGATGTAGATAAATGGCCAGCTCAATACGAATCGAACGAGACAAGCTCGGGCACCACCCATGAGAGATCAATCCACATGAGCTGTTTTGCTGTGTTTACCTGCTGCGCACAGCACAGTAACATCTCCTCGGTTCTAAGAAACATCTTTGAACCTTGCAACACTTTCACGGAACTCACGACACACCCACCTAGAAAGCTCATCGAAGGTGCCCTCGGCCGAACAGACGAGCACGCGAACCGTTGCCAAAGAGAGTCGTTTTATCGGGTGCAGCGACCGAGGGATCTGTTGCGCGGCTTTCTGCGCAGAGAGCTGAACCCCCACCCCTCTCCCCGGGAAAAGCGCTGCTGATTGGAATGGACTTGGACGTGTTGGGATGCGATGAGGGAATCACGGGCCCGGCCGAGCCGGAGGGAGGGCGAATGGTTTGAGGTGGTGTTAAAGAAATGCGCGCGCCATCACCTGTCAACGACCTGTCTCTTTTCGCACTTCTTAGATGTCGACCGTGAATGGACGAACAAATGTTGACGGACGCAACGGACGGGATATATGTCGATAAGCACGTGGAATCTGGAATCCAAGGCAACTCGCTTCCTCGACGCAGGGGCACGTCTGGCCAACGCCGACGACGCGACAAGCTGTTTCCTCAACCATCATGACGTTCCCAGCAACACGCCTCGCATGGCTGTTTCCTCTTCTCCTGCTCGGATGCCTTTTCCTTCTCAACGCACCCGCATTCGCAGAGGCCACTGAGCACACCAACAATTGGGCCGTCCTCGTTTGCACGTCGCGTTTCTGGTTAGCACCCCACAGACGCGCAGGCCTGTTGCCGCAACTACGCTGACACCGGAGGTACAGGTTCAACTATCGCGTGAGCGACTACTGCTGATAAATTATGAATGGATATTCATGCTGGAGAAGGAGATGCTGATGCTGTCCGGATTGGGGTGGACTCTAGCACATGGCGAACACGCTTGGAATGTAAGTCTCTTCTATCCCACTTCTAGGGCTTTACTTGTGCCTCATGGAACAGTCTATCCACTGCTTTAATAGAGTGTCTCATTCCTGCTTGGCTTTGGTCGTATTGTGGTCACAACGCGTTCTCGTCTGCGCAGCATAGGCTTCCTTGTCACTGACTCTCTGACCTTGTTCCTCGCCATACACAGGTATCGGACTGTCAAGCGACTTGGCATTCCGGACTCCAACATTATCCTCATGCTCGCAGACGACGTGGCATGCAACGCGCGCAACAGCTTCCCGGGTACGGTCTTCGCCAACCGGGACCGGAAGCTCGACCTTTACGGCGAGAACATCGAGGTCGACTACCGCGGGTACGAGGTCACAGTTGAGAGCTTCATCCGTCTCCTTACTGGTGAGAATATTATTAGGATCTCCGAGGTTTCCGCTAATGACAACGTCGTCGGTGGCAGGAAGGACATCCCCGGAGACGCCTCGATCTAAGCGGCTCCTGACGGACGACCGGTCGAACATCTTCGTCTACATGACGGGCCACGGTGGAAACGAATTCCTCAAATTCCAGGACAATGAGGAGATCTCGGCTTTTGACATCGCCGATGCGTTCGAGCAGATGTGGGAGAAGAAGCGGTGAGTTGCGTGAATCCCATCCCTGCCTGCCTCCGTTCGCTGATCCGATATGCTTCAAGGTACAACCGCATGCTCTTCATGATCGACACCTGTCAGGCAAACACGATGTACTCAAAGTTTTACTCGCCCAACATCCTCGCCACCGGCTCTTCAGCTCTCAAAGAAAATTCATACTCTGTCAGTCGTGCTGTCTCGCATCTAGGCTCCCGTCCGCTGAGGCTTCTATCCCCTCTGTAGCACCACAGCGATCCAGATATCGGTGTGGCCGTCATTGACTCCTACACGCACTACCTCCTCGAGTATATGGAGGGCATCAACAAAACGTCCAAAGCGACGGTCGGAGAGCTTGTTCGTCCTCATCATCACAGTAGCACCGCCTTCTCCGTCTCTCATCTCTCCCTGCTCTTTTCCAGTTCGAAAAGCTTGTGACGGCCGACATCCATCCGCTCTCGCATCCGGGCATCCGGACCGATCTCTTCCCAGAAAGTCTCGACTCTGTGCTCCTCACCGACTTCTTCGGCGGTGTAGCCCACGTCGACGTCGAGGAGGAGGCGACTCCGACGAGTGTCGTGAGAGGAGTCATCGGGGGGGACGTCGATGGCGCGTCAGCCAAACGTAACATCGCCACCGCGCGTGAGGGCTTCGCGCTCGGGAAGATTAAGGAGGAATGCAAGCGTGAGAAAGAGGCTTACCAGGAGCGTAAATGGCGCAGCTGGGATACCAACCGGACGGGTGATGGGCTCGTCGGTGCTCTCTCGGAAGCGCTGCGGGGGTGGAAGTTGTGGACGCTGTACTCTTTGCCTGCGTCGTTAGCTGGCATTGGTGGGTGGATGCTGCTCGCTTAATGATTTTTTGGACTCTCTTGTAGGTCTGCACTGAAACCAAGAGCATAGACTGGTCACCTTGTCTTGCGCCCGAGCTGTCTGCTCGCTCTCCCGAGCCACTCGCCCATCGCCGAAAGAGTCGACCTGTCAGCACGAGCCTCGATATTTATGGCGTATCAACGCTTGACTTCCAAATCCCCAAGCAGGGCAACCGTGCTCATCAGGTCTGCAGGCGGAGGCAATAGCGGTGCCAAGTGGATGAGTTGCACAGCTGCGTTGCCAAGGGAAAGCGTGGAGCAGGCAAGGTACAGTTTCCCCCAACCACCATCACGCCCTGTCCCCCCAGCTGATCTCCCTCATGGCCGAAGAACCACCTATCGCCCTCTCCGTCCTCACTGTCCACGGCGACACCGAGTCGACTTCGCATGACATCCACCTTGCGAGGGCGCCCTCCGCGTCCGGCGGTGCAGCCGATCCTCTCTTCCTGCGGGACCTCCTTACCACCAAGGCCGACATCGACGTGATCCGGCAGAGGCCGAGGACGACGAGAGGCAAGGGAAAACAGGTCGTCGAGTTTTACGAGA
The DNA here is from genome assembly GCA_951802195.1 of Tausonia pullulans. Taxonomy (NCBI): domain Eukaryota; kingdom Fungi; phylum Basidiomycota; class Tremellomycetes; order Cystofilobasidiales; family Mrakiaceae; genus Tausonia; species Tausonia pullulans. The sequence goes on along the minus strand of OX637623.1, from coordinate 341,180 downwards.
ACCAGAACGATGTAAGCAGCCAGATCTTGACCGCGTCCTATCGACGCAAGCTGCAAGGCTGACTCCTTCCTCCGACAGCACATTCTCAGGCGAGCTTGCTCCGTCTTCGCACATGCATGATCTCCTCTAACTAAGGTCGGCCTCTCATATGTAGCTTGCTCAAGCCCATGGAGATGCAGTCAGTTTTTCTCGACGAAACCGCGTGGTGCTCTATGCGTCGGGCTTCCCCGAGGAATTAGTCCTGACAACCTGTGCCCTTCTTCTTTCAACTTCCGCTCAGCACCTCTGAAGCTGCCGATGCAGCTGAGGAGTCTGCGCTTAAGGTCAAGATCGCCGTGTATGCGTCCTTCTACGCCAATTGTGCCCTTGCCATCCTTCAGCTCTACGCGGCCGTATCGTCGCTCTCGCTGTCTCTTTTCGCGACGGCCATCGACTCAGTGAGTCAGTCGGCGTCGTCCCCAAACTGGTCTCGTCTCTTATACAGCGATCCTACTTCCCCTCAGGTATTTGACCCTGCGGCCAATGGTGTCCTCAACTGGCTTCACAAGAAAGGCCAGACCGCCGACCCGGTTAAATGGCCGCAGGGCGGCTCTCGCTTTGAAACCATTGGTTCGTAGTCACGCCGTGAGCGACGCCTGGTTTCATCCTAAGTTTTCTTTCCTGTCAGGTAACTGCGTGTACGGCTTTCTCATGGGGACCGTCAATCTCATCCTCATCGTCGAGAGCATCCGCACCGTCGCGACTCATTCTTCTGAGGAGGAGACGAACGCGATCCACATCCCGGCGCTCGCTGCGGTGAGTACCTCATAATGTTTTCTGCTTTTAACGGGACTACTGCTGACCGATAACTCTCTTCATAAAGGTCGGCGTCGCCTTCTGTGAGTCATGCAGTTCTACTTATGCTTTGACATCAGCTGATGCGTCTTATCTTTATCTCCAGTCGTCAAGCTCTCTCTCTTCTTCTACTGCCTTGGCGTCCGCAACAACTCTAGCCAAGTACAGGTTCTCTGGGAGGATCATCGGTGAGTCTCTTACTCTGACCTTTCGGTTGTCACGCGTGGGAATCTGACAGAGCATCTCACCATGTCAGGAATGACCTTGTGCGCCTTCTCCGCGACTTTGTGTTCGAGACTTCCCAACACTGATCACTTCGTTGTCCTCGGTGGTCACAGCTCATCAAGTATGCGCCACCCAACTTTCTGCTTCTTTAGTTCGACCTCTGATTTTCAGCTTGCCCTCTCTTTCAGCGGCTTCGGTATTCTGACCTCTGCGGGAGGAGCCAAGCTCAAGTAAATTCCTTTGCGGTCTTTCTTCCCTTTCTGGGTATACTTGTTGACCTCTCATACAGGTGGTGGATCGATCCTGCTGGAGCTGTACGTCCACCCCTGTTCATTCGTCATGCTTACGGCCCCAAACCTGATTGACACGCTCGCTTGTAGATGATCATCGCCGTCATCGTCATCGCCTCTTGGTTCGTTCTTCAGTCGGATCATTCATTACGAAGCAGAAGGATTGACGTCGTACTACAGGACTCGCACCGTTTACAGCCAGTTCACTCTCCTTGCCGGCAAGAGCGCTGACCCCAAGTATCTTCAGCTCGGTCCGTCGCTTTCCCTTCTCGTTCCCCGGGCCTAAACTGACAAGATTCCATTCCAGTCATCTACAAAGCGATGACCTTCAGCCCGCTCATCAAGCAGATCGATTCTGTGCGGTCTTCCCCCATTTGATCTCTTTTTCTCTTCCCTCTGACCTACATCCTCCCGAAATCTATTAGTGTCGCGTCTACCACAGTGGACCGGATTACAGTGAGGCTTTCCTGAGTTTCCCCTCTTCTTGCTGTCCGTTTCTGACCGTCCCATGCAGTCATTGAGGTCGACGTCGTCATGGACTCTATGACCCCGCTCTGGCAAACGCACGATATTTCACAGGCCCTTCAGGACAAGCTGGAGCTTATGCCTGGCGTCGACGTGCGTGTCCAGGTTCCACATTGCTGAGCTTGCAGCGAGCGCGCTGACCTTTGATTCCCGTCCCTTCCCCAAACGAAGCGAGCCTTCGGTTCGTCCCTCCGATCAGCTTGCTTGCGACTTCTAATCCACTGACAAGCCTTTGGCCACATCAGTCCATTGCGACCACGAGACGTCACACGCTCCGGAGCACTCGAAGAAGGACAAGTGATAAGGTGGTGGTCCCCCGCGGGGGGCGGAGATCTTGTCGTCCTCTAATCAGACCCCATGATCTGTTTCACCGTCATCTCGGATAAAAGGCTCTGTTTGGTATCGTTCCGGGCACAGGAACGGAGAGAGCCCTGTGAGACATCGAGAGAGAAACAAAGAAAGGAAGAGACCAAAACAGAGATGGCAAAAACGCAAACAAACATGGGGATTTTTTGACGTGAAGGAGAGGACGGACGCGTCAGCTGGGAGTGGTTTGACCACGAAGGCAGAAGGGACTCTCAATGATTGAATAGACTAACAGCGCACACACATATAAACGAGTCCCTCTTAGACCCTCCTCATCAATCCTCCACATCGTCTGTATCCTCTAGTAGCAACCGCCTCGACGTCTCCAACCCATCCGCGAACGCCCCGAGCTCTGCTCCAATGCAATAACCCTCGCGCGCCTCGAGCTCCTTGAGATTGTCATAGAGGTCTTCGAGCTGGATGCTGCCGGTGACGATGTGCTCGTCTATCAACTCTGTGTCAGCGTGGAAAGGAAAGAAAAACATTTGAGCAGAGGAACGGCAGAGAACTAACAGTTGTTGCGGACATGGTCGAATGCAGGACCTTAGAGGGTGCCGTCAGTCGGTGCCTGACAAGGAAGGGAGCACCCCTAGAGATACTCCTCTTGACTCACCCTCCTCGTCATCCGTCTCAAACGGCACGACCATCGTCACCCTATGCACCAGCGTGCTCGTGACACCTTGCAGTCCGTCGTCATCTCTATCAGTCCCATGCCAAAGTCCGACTCGCGAGAGCGCACGACCCACCAGGTTCCCTCGCCCGGCCAGCCGAAACACCCTTGACGATGACGTCCCTCCCTCCTCGGGGTTCTTCCTCGAAATCCGCGGTAGCTTCGGCGTCCTTCTCCTTCTGAACTCGGGGGGAGCGCCCAGGGGGAATGCCGTATCCGGTCTGAGGACGCGCGAGGGTCAACATCAGCTTCAAATGGGCAAAAGAGAAGAGGAGGCATCGAACCTCTGTGTACAGCTCTCGTCGGGCAGCCTGCTTGACAGATTCCTGAGAGGGTCGGCGTCAGATCTAATGGATTCAGAGTTGTTCGATCGGACGGATGAAGGCGGCTCACTCCAGGCTTGATGAATCCAGCGGGAAACTGCAAGAATGCTAATCAACGCTGGGCTTCGAACATGAAAGGCGAATCTCCAGACGCACCTCGATGCAGATGGAGTCTATGGCAGGTCGGTACTGGAGCTCAACGAGCTGACGATCGTGCGAAAGAGTCCTTAGTTGACAATAGAAGGCGCGCGTGAGCAAGAGAGGGACGCACCACCTCCGTCGAGGAGGGTCGCTTCAGGAAGGCGATGATGTATATGGACCGCGAGGTATCTCCCTGGGGGTTGTCGGGCTTCCTTTCGACTGAAAGTAATCAATGTCGGAGAAGTTAGGGAACAAGATGCGCTCTTTCAGTCTCTAGCATTACCCTCCATCAGTAGGCCCGTCTTTCAAGCTGAAATCTCACCATACTCCCAAGATCGCTCCTGCCCCGATTCATCAATGAACACCCGATGCTGGAGATGTAGCCACTTCGCGTCTCGGTCGTGTATCCGCGCTGTCTTGAGGACCTTATGCGTCCCCAGCGAAAAACGATGGCTCTCCGATTTCTCGGGCGCATCACGCTCTTCGAGATTGGGCATGTGAGGGCGAGTAGAAAAACAATTTGGAGGGGAAAGGCGAGAAATGAAGAGAGAAGAGGAAGGCAAAGGTGGTGGTTTGGAGAGCGAAAGAGAGGACACGTCTTGCGCTTGCCTCACGTCGTTCTCCCATTTGCTGACGGGCCAGCGCTGTCTGTCTTAGATAGGGAGCCACCCACGATCATCATTGGCGTCCTCGGACATTTTACGGCATGGCTGGGCCCGTTCATGACGCAGGAGCGGGAAAGGGAGATTGATAAAGAGGTGACATGTTCGGTCGAGAAGATTATGGTCGTCGCTGGCACGCGAAAGTAGTTTGACCTGCGCGCACGCGATAAGATAGAAAGGGGGGCACATCATGAAATTGAGCGAGAGGGACCATTATCAAGCAAAAAGATGGAAAGGAGAAGAGATTCAATGTAAATGAAGATGCCAAGCTGCGTGTATTGTGACGTCAGAATCAAGTAGAACGCGCGCGCGGACGAGGCGAGACGGGGATCGACAGAACACGAAGCAAGGAGGAGGAGGAGGAGGAGGAAAAGAGGGGGGAGAGGCGGCTGCGAGGACAAGGGAGGGAATCTACACGATGATGGATGGGAGGGAGGCAAGATGGGCAGGAGCCGAGCGTTTACTGCTGAAGAGTCTCCTCGGCCGTCTTCTTCGTCTCCTGACCCTTCTGCTTGGCTGCCTTCTTCGTCTTTCCGGCCTTGTCCTCAGCGTAAGCAAGGGTGTCCTGACCCTCGCTCTGGGTCTGATGAAAAAATAACGAAGGTCAAATCTTGAGCGAGCGTGCAAGCGAGCACGAGTCTGAAAACGCACCTTCTCGGCGGTCTGCTCGGCCTTCTCCTTCGTAGCCGAGATAATCTGATGGAGGGAGGAAGATTGAGTACTGACACGCCGTTAAGAGACAGTATGCTGGGCCCACCTTCCAGGCAGAGTCAAGGATGGGCTGGAGCGACTCGTGGACAAAGTGAACAACGTCCTTGGTTTTGTCGGCGATCGGCTTGTCCGTCTTGAGGACGGCAGAGAGGTCGCCGTATGCCTTGGCAAGGTTTTCCTTGGCGACCGAGGGGAGGTTGGAGCCCTGTTTCTGCTCGATGTGAATGGTGTCGTCAGCAGCTAACCAGGATAAAGCGCGCTCCTGCATGCAAGCGGTCGGCGGGTGGGGGACCGACCTGGAGCTCGCCAAGCTGCTCAAGAAGGACGGAGCTCAGAGCGTGGAGCTTGGCCGAGGCATCGCCGGAGATGTCGTGGACCTTCTGAACGGTGCCGTTGTAGCGGGAAGAGAGGCCCTGACTGTGGAGCGAGGAGTAGAGATGCGGGTCAGCAGCAGGATCTGAGACGCATATGTATGGTCTCACTTGATGCTGTTGACAGTGTCGATGGCTTTCTGGCTACAAACCCAGGTTCAGATGTGTAAGCGTCGGAAAACAGGAAAATAGGTGCTCTGCGATACAACGTACACAATGGCGTTGTCTTGGTAAGGCGCAATCCTCTGTCAAGAGTCAACGCGATCGAAGGGCGAAAGAGGGAGAGATATAAGGAAATCAGCAATCCACTGACAGTAGACTCTGGCCGCAAATGCAGCTTGCAGACTGACGGTGTCGTAAACGTCTTTCGCGAGGCCGAAGGCCTGGTCGGCCGGCTTGCGAGCATCTGCGACCATCGTCTCAGTCTTGGTCTGGAAGGGGTAAGGAAAGCGGGCTTCGGCAAAGTCGAGTCTGGAGAGGATGGTGGCGAGAAGGAGAGGGTGAGAGTGATAGCGGTGACAAGAGAAGGACGTGTCAGCCGCTGGGAGTCACATCTCGCGATCTGACGCAATCATCTCGCTCTTGGGTTCCGACGCACCCTTTGTTGGCGAGGCCATCGGCACTCTTGAGGACGGGTCCACCGTAGCTGAAACATGAAGATCAGGAGTAGGAGGAGGAGGACAGGAGGAGGAAGAGGAGGAGAAGGAGGGGGAGGAGAAAGAGGAGGAGGAGAAGGAGGAGGAGGAGAAGGAGGAGTGGAGTGTCAGAAGGGTCACCGAGAGATGGCGGCGTCGACGCCAAGGCGAGGATGCGATGGGCAGGCTATTCACCCGAGGACAGGCTCGGCGAGCGAGTACCCGCTCTTGACGAGTCCCTCGGCGATGGCATAGGCCTTGGTGGTCACGTTGGTCGAGTTGACAACAGCGTGGATCTGGTTGATGGTATCGCTCTGAAAGGGCAGATATGGGAGTCAGCTAGCGACCCCTTGTCTCAAGAGCCGAGGACCCGCGCAGGCCGTCGCTAGCCAGTGAGTTGAGTCTAGAGCGAACAGAAAGCCCGGCCTCGTGGATCGAACCCTTTTGGCAGCAACCAAGCGATGGGGGCGCGCGAGGGCAGACCTTGGTCACCCGCCCTGGTAGAAAAAGCGTTGGGGACGAGATCGGGCTGGCGACAGAAGAACGTCACTCACGACAACGGGGATGGCCGTCTGGCTCGCCGGAAGACGGATGGGTAGGGTTGATAGGTGGATAGGTGGATGGAAGGGCCAGAGAGTGACGTGGGTGTATGGGTGAGATGGTGGGGGAAGGAAGGGCAAAGAACCATGAAGACGCAGCAAGATTGGGGTGGGGTGGGGGATGACGAGAGACAGATAAGGGGGAGAACAAGGGAGGGCAGGCACCCCGCGAGCGAGGGGGACGAGAGAAGCGTCAGCGAGCGTCCAGCAGCAGCATAGGCGGCCTTCTCTTGTTCTGTAGAGCAGCGAGACGGAGCGAGAATCCTGGATGGGACCGAGGAGAGAGAGGCAGAATGGAAGGGGGACCTACGACACGGTGAACGCTCGTCAGGGTAGGAACGCCGTTGGGGGCGGCAGCAGCAGTCTGTTCATTTCCGTTGGCAGCCATGGCTAGAGGAAAGGAGGGATGAGATGGAGGGGAGAGAAGGGAAAGGAAGAGACAAAGGGAAGAGTTGAGTGGTAGTCGGTGGGGTGTGGAGAAAGCGAGGGAAGGGTGTAAGGGGGCCAGTTGGCCAGCTGAGCGACGTGGTTAGGAGCCGTGCGGCGACTTTCACGTGCCTGCAGAGAACGGAGGCCATTCACATGCGCAAGCCACCTCTACCCCTTCCCCCACATGTGTTTTGGTGTTTCCCCTCATCTCATCTCTTTTCTATGCTCGCCCCGAGCGGCAAAACCTCGTTTGTTGTTCCACGCTAGCACGTGCTGTTGCTTTCTTCGTGTTGACGCACGCGCTCGGGAGGCTCTTCGACTGGTCTCGGTCATCCCAAGGTTCGGGAGCAATCCGTAGTTTGTAGGGAAAGTGAGCAAGATGAGGCAGTCGCAGGTGCGCTTTCGTTGCCCTTGGAGGGAGAATGAGTAGAAGATTGCTCGCAACTACTGAGGCAAGTAGACAGCAAGGCGAAGTCAGGTCCATACTCGCCTCTCCATATGTGTAAGCGAGGGGTGCGCAACAGGAGAGCATCGGGCACATAAGGATTGGATCCGTCTTCAACGGCGGACGAGCCGGCACAAGCGGATCCGATACTTGGTCTCCTCTTCGCCGATCATCGTCTTTTGCGATAAAATGGCGTGTCTATGACTCCGGAGCAAGTTTGGGAGAGGGAGGAGAAGGATCGTGTGAAGGGAAGGTGCGAAGGCGGCATATTTTTTGGCGGCTTTCTACGAGCGGCGCGCGCGCCAACTCGAGCTCCATCAATCCGATCCGTTGCACTTCATGGATTTGAACATGATGTATTTCTAAAGAAGCAGAACCCATTGCTCTCCTATTCCATATTCTAGCCATAACTCACCGCCAAACGCCATCGGCGTCCCTTCCTCGACTGCTCGTCGCCCTCATCGGCTGCGCCTGGTGATTCTCCTCGCTGCCTCCTCCTACGAACGACTTCGTCTGCTGCTGGTGGTAATGCTGCTGACCGCCATTTACTGGCTGGTAGGCTGTAGGCTCACTCGGCGTTGGCGATTTGGCCGTGAGTTCGATTTCGTCGGCCTCGCGGGCTCCGAACCTGAAGGGAAAGAATGTCGTCGTCAGAGACTCGCTCCGCCCGCCAAGAGTGAGGAGCAAGAGAGGACGAATAAGAGACGCACGCCACCTCCATCCGATGGTTCAGTCCTCCAACCTCCTCAGACCTCGTCCCAGGCCGCCCTCTCGCGTAGTCAACGAAGAACATCGAGCTGTGCCATAACTCCAGGGCGAAGTCGCCTAACCAGGCGGCGTCCCAGATGGCACGGAAGTAGTTGGAGACAGTCCGTGGACGGAGGTCGAGGGAGGAGTACTCTCGAGGGGAAAAGGCGAAGCTGAAGGGGGGAGAGTCAGCGATAAAACGAGAAAGAAGGGAGGAGTGAGAAAAAGGACGCACGCCATCCAGATGGCAAAGAAGACCATTTCAATCGAGGTGCAGAGGGCGTTGAGACCATCGGCGACGTCTAGAGAAGGACGTCAGTGAAGTTAAATAAGCGAAGCGAGATCGTAGGGCTCACTCGTTGCAGTCCAGAACTCAGTGGCTTTAATGACGCCGTAGGATTGCTGTCAGAGGCTCATCGTCAGAATCTGGACGGCGGAAGGGTGCACCGCGTGACTTACCAATGTAGAAAATACAAAGCTTTGATAAAAGGTGAAGAAGACGATCATCTGAAGCACGCAAGTAATCAGCCCTGCTTCGCCTCTATTCTGATGAGCCGGGTTCCTCACCTTGATGCTCATGAACTTGGAGAGCGGCGATTTTCCCTTGAGCTCTGCGAATGGGAGATATTAATTAGTGTTCCACATTAGAAGCAAGGTGCATGTGGCTGTACCATTCTTGGTGAGTGTATAAAAGACGATGAGCCCGTACAGCGCGACCCTGACGGACAAAGTGAAAAAAGTTGAGCACGGTCAGTAATCATATCATGCCAGAACAACCTGACAGGACCCACGAAATAACGACAAAGTCCCAAGCAACGAGATATACTTCGGCAAAGTGGACCGAGTACTAGAGAGGATCGTTAGCATAGGCCTCTCAAGGCAAGATGATGCCTTGAGCACTCACAATGTCCGGGCACAACACATCGTAGACCTCGCAGATGATGCCGATGATGCTGAGGAGCGGTCGGAATATGACGTACTGCAAGACGGACCACTTAAGGAGATGGATGAAGTACGGCTTGGACGCGCGGAACCGCAGCAGGCCAAAGGTCATCGGGAGGGTCTCCTTCTACAGCGGCGCTCACATGTGGGACAGTCAGCTTTGATATCTCGAGGGACTGAGAGAAGATTTAGACGAACCTCCTTGCGAGCGAGCGCGTTCTGGATCCGCCGTTGCGAGGCCGAGGCCGAAACGAGCTCAACGAGGAGGAGAAGGAATGCAGAGAGACAGATCCCCTCGTACGCCGTCTGAGCGAGCTCAAAGTCTGGAAGGAAAGCAGGGCGTCCGCGGCGCATCAGTCGGTCTGTCGTGATCCATTTTGAACGCTCGATCGAGATCCGCGGCAAAGCGACTCACAGGTGAAGGCACGGAAGTAACGATAGGAGAGGAATGAAACGATGGCGTATACACAAGGCATCATGAGGATGCGCATGATCTGGCGCTGCTCTGCTGGGACCTGTGAGAGGGCAAATGATTCATGTCTTGCCCGACCTGCTATGGGGTGTTAAGCAAGCGAGCGCGCCGACTGCGAACGAACCTGGTAATTCCGCGCGTGCATCGTGAGCGTAACGAGGGTAATGAGGGTGGTCTGCAAAGCACAACAAAGATCCTTCAGCTATCCTGTCTGTCCCTGTCTATCCACCAGCAAATCAGGCAAGAAGGCGAGTCTCAGGGGCCAGGAGACAGGTGTGAAACGTGCCAAGAGGCGGTGAACGCGCTCAGAGTCTCCTAGCCTAGCGCTCGGGCTCTTCCGCGTCTCTTCTCTCGCCCCGCGTCCTGTTCAGGAGGGGGTCAGGTCGAGGACACTTGAGAGAGAGCCCAAGAACCTCATTCAACTTCGACAGCCTCTACCACAACCGGACTTTGACCTGTCCTGTTGCTACGATACGACAGCCGTAGAGGGAAGCGCGCGGAAACTCACGAGCACGGCGCACCCGCCGCTGATGGTCCAGCCGGTCTTAGAGGCGGTCCACTGGCTGTCCCAAAACGTGGAGAAAAAGCTAGACTGCTCCTCGATGGCTGTGTTGGTAGAGGGACATGTCTTGGAGTCGAGCACCATGACGGGCGAGGTGTGCAGTGGGGGTTGAGGGAGACGAGCAGGCGAGAACGAGTGGTGGACGCGAAGCGCCGGAGTCTAGGGGTTTGTCGCAGCCCTCAAGGGCATCGCCCTTTCGCAGCGCCTCATCCCCACCCTTGCGGAACCAACGAGGCAGTGAGACCAACCGTTAAGCAAGGTAGCAGTACTCCGTCGGCGTTGTGTCGGTCACCACAAGGGCGTCCGGCCCAGCTACCGTGGGCAAGTGTCATATGGCTTCTTGTTACATTACTTCTTGTTACATTACTTCTTTCATACATCGAAGATACAGTGCAGCGGCGCTGTTGGAGATGCATGAAGAGGTGCTAATGCCACCCAGACCCTCAGGAGGGTGATTAACAGACAAGCAAAGAAACAGGCAGCTCTACAAGGCCGTGGGGGGCCATGCGCTTTCTCTGGACTCGCCGACTTTCTCCCCGTTAACCTCCACCTCGCCCGTCAAACTCCAACTCTGGCCAACTCGTCCAGCCATGCTGCGACGCTCCCTTCTTATCGCTCACCTGGGGCCATCACGGGTCCTCGTTTCAGCGACATCCTACCGCGCTCTCTCATCCTCCAGCGCTCGTCCGGGCCGCGGGCCCTCCAACTTCGGTCTGCTCGACGCGGAAGACAGCGTTGACTTTGACAGCGACATTCACTCCCGTTCCAGCGGCCGAGGCAGTCCCTCCAGCCGCGGCCGGAAGGAGAGGTCGTCATCATCATTTGGATCCAGGAAGCCAAAATCCACGGGCACGGACTCAACCTTCCTCCGGCCGCTCGACGGACGCGGAGAGGAGGGCGGCAGCCAGCTTTGGAAGCGGTCAGGGGACTTCGACAGTGACCTTGCTGACATTTACGGTGAGGCTTCCCGCCATCCTTGTCTCGGAGTCCTCCATAAGCTGATAATCGGCCTCCGCTCTTCTTGGCTTTGTTAGAGGACCGGTCGGCGCCCAGGCGAAGTAAGCCGTCGAAACGGGGGAGCCGCAGCGACCGCCACGACGCGTCGCCGCCCTCCTTTGAGCGCGACGCCATTCCACACGAGCGAGAGCCCTCACAGGCTCCTCGAGAGGACTATTTAGCCGAGTACAAGGCAGGGCCGAGTAAGCTGGCGCAACCCTGGAACGAGCGGACTTGTGCGTGTTAGGTTGGGCGCTCCCTGTGGTGGGACGGTCACCTCTTTAACTGCTGTCGTGCCAACGCTAATACTGATTCATCCTCCCACCTTTACACGATGCAGATGACAATCAGCGCTCATCTTCCTCCTCCATTGGGACTCCGGTTCCCCTCCCCCGCTCTCCCACCTTACCAACCCGCGGACTGCGCGCGTCCCCTCTCCACCCTCGATCTCGGCAGTCTTCCATTAGCAATCAAACCGATTCGGCATGGGAGAACATCCACAGCATCTCAGATGTCCGCCCCGACCGGTTCGATCCTGCCGACGCTGCGCGTGTGCTCTCCCTTGACCCTATGAGGCGAGCATACCAGCAGACAAACGAGGCCGAGGAGGAGCCGCTCTTTTACGAGAGCCCGATGCTCTACCCAGAGGCCCATACCTTCCGGAGCATCCCAGGCGAGGTCGCGCCTTCGACACTGGTGCCGATGGGCAAGATCAACCCTGGGTGGGATGAGATTGCCGCAAGAGCGGGCGTCCCGTTGAGGCCATCGAAGCAGGCAGACCGGGACTGGCTGATGCCCGAGAAGGACTCAACGCCTGTCACAACATTTCCACCTCCTCACTCGACGGCGGCTCTCGATCCCTCCATCGACGACCACGCCTTTGACCTGCCACCATCCCGGTCCCTCTCCCACAACACCGATTCGGCCTTCCCATCCTCCTCCTCTTCGTCCTCATCTTCTTCCCTCTTGTCTGATTCCTCGACCACCGAGAATCCCTCCAAGGCGTTCAAGGCTACTGCAGCTCCCAAACACGTCCCAGCTCCCTCCCGATCACGATACTCGCCCAAGGAAGCCTCTCGCCTCGCCAAGGAGCTCAGCGTCAACCCACTCTATGCCCAACTCGAGGCCCTTCAGCGGGAGAATCGGGATCTTCGAGAACATGTTGCCGCTGCGCCGCTGGTAGTCGAGGAGCCCTGGGAGTACCGGCCGTTTGGGGCGTCAGAGCCTGTCAAGCCCGTCACGTCCTCCTCCTCAGGAAGTGGCATTGACCCTTTCTCGACGCTGGCCGCCAAGCCTGGGGTAGCCTCAAGGTTGTCTTTGTCCGGCACCCCCGACGGATGGGAGAATCGTCTTCCCGCGTGGGCTCAGGCGAAGAACCGACTTCGCGAGCGGCTCGGCGAGGGCGAAACCTGGAATCCTCACCGCAAGGTGACGAGGGAGGCGATGCAGAAGATTCGAGCGCTGCACGCCGACGACCCGGAGAAGCACTCTGCGACAGCGCTATCAAAGGAATTTGGGATCAGCCACGAGGCTACTCGGCGGATCCTGAGGAGCGGGTGGAGAACGGGCGAGGATAGGGAGATTGAGAAGGAGATGGCGAGACAGAAAGCGGAGGAGGACGCGAAGCTTAGGGAGAAGCTTGGGGAGGTACCGCCGATGGAGGTGGATGGGGAGAGCTCTGGTGAGAGAAAGACACTCGACCCGAGCGACCCGTTTGGAGACCTTGACGAGACGGGCGCTGGTGGTGGTCCTGCCGACGCGCAGGAAGACGCGTGGCAGCGTGCGGGCGGAGACGCGTATGAAGCTCTCATCGCCAAGGGTGTTTCCCCAGAGGAGGCCGCTCGGCTCACCGAGGTTGCTGCCGAGGACACGGGCTTTCTTCCCTCGGATGCCTTCACTAATCCTGGAGCATCGCACTCCAACGCGCGCCGACGACACCAAGAGAGATCCTCGTCGGCCACCGCCCTGTCGGATCGTCCTTCTCGACGCTACATTCCGCTCTCGGAGATGCCGGACCATAAGCGTGAGATCGCCAAGGGTATCGCCTCCAAGGTGCCTCCTTCCCCCGAGCGTCATCTCCTCATTCAAAAGATGATCCAGCTCAAGGAACACAACTGGCGCAAGGAGAACGGCATCGCCCCTCGCAAAGCGGGCGTCGTTCGCAAGGGGCATGCAGCTGGGGCGTTTGGACTCAAGGAGCCCGAGGAGGAGGGGTAATGCGCGTTATTGATTTCTTGACTTGGTGTCGCTTGTGATTCAAGTAAAGCACACCTGCGCGCAGTTGGGTAGCGCGCTGATTCGGTGAACTAGCACACGTCTCTTGCTAGCTTTTGAGAATTCTTTGCCTCTCCGCTATATTTGCCATCGTCCACATGTCCCTCCTCACATGTTTGGTCCCCGCTCTTCCGGAGGGGGTCCCTTACTGCTGCGATCCCTTGTGAGGCCAAGGATTCCGTGGTACGTGACCGACGATTGGCGGCGCCGTTCTCATGCCATTCACTTTTGTCTTGCCTCTCTGAGAAGGTGTCCTCAGCGAACTCAGCGGTTTGCGCAGAACGGAATCCTCGGGTCCGAGTCAGCCTTCCCGGGCTCTAAGAGGTCAGACACCAGGTGGGTGTCGCGGAGCCCGTCTGTTTGCCGTCTAGCATCCTTAGTGAATCATTCCGGCAGATCAACCTTCGCAAAGTACTCATCGAAGTTCTGGAAGCAAGGGGACATGGCTCAACGGAAGGGGATTTTTGCCGGCCATATGATCGACAAAGCTCAGGTGAGAGTGCCGACCATTGATCGATGTGTCTCTTAACTTGTCTGCTCATGGTTGACCTAGGAGCAGGTCATTGGCGAAGTTTTTGATGAGATTCAGGGAGGTCTCTGCCACCTTGAGATCATCAAATCCAAAAGTGAGCTCAATGAGTGTCACTGAAGGAGCCGTTGTCTTGACCTCCGTCTCGCTGTCAATCGAAGTCCCCTCAATCGATCTGCCTGAATTGGTCTCGGATATACTCGAGGCTGTCTGCATCTAATAGTCTGATCGACCTCTCTTTAGCCATCGCTGACCTCTGAACTTATCAGGACACCGTCATTTACAGACTCTTCCCTTTCTGATCTCTGGCTGGTAGACACTTTCAAGTTGCTTTCTATCTTTCAGCACCCGCTCCCAACCAACGCCTTGCGAGTGTTGAAAGAGCCAGCGTGGCACCATTATTTGTGAGCGCGCGGATGAAGAGGTGCGGTTCACGTATTCATGCCCGCATTGCTGGCATGCGATCTTTCTTTGACAGTATGTGCTCCAACGCACTACTCTAATTCATCCATGAACGTCGGCGGCACCCTTAGGCCATGCATCTTTCTACAAAGGTTACGTGACTCGAACCGGAGAGAGCAGCCAACGTCAAACGACAACCTCTGAGCGCGCTCGTCCTCCAACGTCATCCAACTGCCTTTCTCTTCCCTCGCCTTCTGCACGCCATGTCCGCCTCCTCACCAGCCCCGCCAACGAATGTCTCGTCCATCGTCTATCCTGCACTCAAGTTTCCGGCAAAGTCCAGTACTAGCAAGCGGCCAGTACCTCACCCGATCCCAGTCTTCCCTCGAGAGCTCATCCCGGACTTTCGACCGGAGCAGGTGTGTCTTTCAAAGGGCTTTCAGGCGTTCTCCGATCGGCCTGACCTCTCACTCTTCCCAGGCATTTCTCCGCTCGATTCGGCCGTTTCTTAACCCGCGGCCTCCAGGCGCCAAACCGGCGACGCGCGAGGAGGACGAGCAGGCGATCCGCGAGTTTTCCTGGCAACGGGAAGACCTGACCGTCGACTGGTCCGGAATATTTTGGCTCACGCTCAAGGGCCAGGTGTGTACTGGCTGTTTGCCTTCGTGACGAGGACGCGTGGAGCAAGAACGCGCGTCCAGGATCGGCGACGCGCTTGCACGTCACCTCTTAAACGACTTGTTCTGACTCTGCTTATCATGCCAATTGTAGATCACCAATCCATACATCACGGGATTTGCAACCTTTTTCCTCATCATTCTTTACAAAGAGACTACCCACCTCGCTCGAACGGGCATCTCCAGGACATTTGCCGGTGTCGCATCGCTCTTAGGCCGACTCTGGCCAGCGAGTGCCGAGGACTCAATGACGACGGCAGAGCTACTGTCGTCGTGAGCTCAAGGGCTGGTAGTGGAACGGCGGGCTTCGCCGGTCTGGTCAAAGCCAAGGGTCGGCAATGCATGTTTCCAAAGGTCTTCTATCTCCCTAGAGGCATCGCAGGTTCCTGCGCCTTTCGACCGAGCAAGTCTGCTTCTTTTAGTCACATTTAGGGCAGATGCCTGCATGCGTGTCTACCTGTCCTAGTTGAGCCACCGAATTGCGCTGAAGGGGTCAGTGCCCACATGATCAGCCACTCATCTTCTTTATTTCGGTGTAGTCGGCGCCGACCCTCCAAGCTGAAAACGTGACCCAAGATCCTTCGGCCCGGGTCATTCTGACCTAGATTGTAGGCATGGGTTTGAACCTGTGAGGGTCGCTTTCAAGCCTGCTCTCTATGCCTCAGCCTCCAAGGTTTCGGAATGCTAATTTCCCGGCTCAGATAGTCCGGACAAAAAGAGAGATCCTTTGTCCTTCGGGGAATAAATGTAGGAAGGAGTCTCAGGAAGCGGTTCTCCGATCCGACTTCGCGGTGCTCTCGCCCTCGAGCAATGATCGATTCCGGGATTTCCGTTAGAACCGCGTGCGTTGCAAGAGCAGTCGGTCGGGCCGCTCAAGTCCTAGGAACAGATGTGAAGACCTGCATCTGCGTTGCAGCATGCATTACAACGCGGTGGCATGCGCGCCAGGCAAATAGACTCAATAAAATACATCAAGGGCTCTAAGCTAAACGACGCAAACGGCTCTAGACGCCCTTTGGCGTCGACATCTTGACAATGTTCGCATCTCGAACTGAGCACATACCTAAGGATGTCGCTTGACGAGTTGTCCGTTGATACTGCGCCTCGACAATCCACCGGTCCGATTATTAATGAGCACTCAACGGCGGTCCGTAGGTTCCGGCCAGGTTCATTTTAACATGCATCATGCGACTGAGTATAGGGGCTTAGTGTGTCATGTCGGCACTGCACGGCTACAGCACTGAGATTTGATTGACGCCCGCGCCTTCGGGCCGCGTTCCGAATCGGCGGACTGGGGGACGCCTGCGAGCCGAGCCGACGTCTCCCTTTGCTCTTTCCTTGCTCCATCCGAGTCAGTATTTATCCTTAAGTTTTCCCCCCGGGTCTCCTCTCGACCTCCACCATTTCCAGGCGTGACTGGCTACCCACCATCCTTTGCGCGATCTCCTCTCAAGCACCACCACCTTCAACATGGAGAAGGACACCAAGAACATCTCCTCCGAGAACATTGAGGACGTCTCACCCACCTCCCTCAACCTGTCTACGGACGATACCGTCCCACACACCGAAGAGGGCTTCACGCTGAAGTCCCTTTATAAGCGTCCTGACAATCGGAGCTTCTTCCAAGAAGCTCTTGACAAGTACGGGGTGCGTCATTACCATCACCGCCGTCCTCTGTTCCTCTGCTGGCAGCTTGACCTTAACTCTTCCTTGCTCGTGCCCTTCATAGTACGATGGAGCCATCGATCCTGTCAAGGAGAAGAAGTTGATCCGCAAAATCGACTACCACATCTTGCCCGTCCTCGCTGTGTGCTATATCTTGTGAGTCGGGCGGTACTGCGCATCCACCTCGCTATACGCAATGCTTTGATTTCTCACTTCATTTCCCAACTTGATCATGGCCCCTCGTGCTGACTCATTCATCGACCATAAACAACAGCTACTACGTTGACAAGACTACTTTGGTACCTACTCAGATCTGATATCAAGTGAAAAACACTCCATCGCTGATCATTAGGTCTCTACCTCGCACTATGATTCGCATGATTCAGTCTTACGCGTAAGACTATCCATTGCTCTGATTCATGTAGCCTCTGACTAGAAGCGTAGGGACTGACGAAAAATTCTCTTCTCATTCTACAACTGTAGCGCCATCTTCGGAATCAAGAAGCCGCAGCCGGTGGGCCTCAACCTCGTTGGCACCGATTATTCTCTCCTCAGTAGCGCGTTCTATTTCGGATGGGCGGTAATTACGCCAAATCTCCATATGTGACCCGCTGCCTACGTGCTGATACCCTTTTCATTGTCTCAGGCCTGGGCGATTCCTTCCAATCTCATCCTTCAACGATCCCCGGTCGCCTCGTATCTCTCCTTAAACATCTTCATGTGGGGGTCAGTAAGAGCTCTCATTCATCATACAGGCTGCTTGTATGCTTAAAAATCCCAAATATACAGTGTCCTGCTGATGGCCCAGGCAGCCTCACACAAGTTTGCCGAGCTCCTCGTGCTCCGAAGTGAGCTCCTGGTCTTCACCCTCTGCCGCTTGCTGGCACGACTCTGACACAACAACACAGTCCTTAGCGGTGCATTTGAAGCGATTGCAGACCCTGCATTCATGTTCATTACCTCAAGTAAGCGCCTTTCTGTTGCTCAATCATTTCAGGAGATCTGATGCAGCAATTGATGCGCGGTTGCAGTGATGTACACCCGCGAGGAGCAGCCCATGCGCATATCGCTCTGGTACGCCGCGAACGGTCTGGGAGTTGCAGGTGGAGGTCTACTGGGCTTTGCTATTGGTAATATTAAGGGAGCTCTTGTGTCGTGGCGCTACGAGTGAGTGGGCAAAATACAGACGGCGCGGTCGATCTCTCCTCACATACTCAAGCGTGCTCCCTCTTCGCCCTACCATTCTCCCTTATACAGGTTCCTCATTATCGGGGCAATTTGTTCTGCCTGGGCTTTCGCCATTCTCTTCCTTCTGCCCAACTCTTCGGCCAATGCCTGGTGGCTCACCCGAGACGAGCGTCTAATGGCCGTTGCTCGCATGCGGAAGAACCAAACCGGCGTCGAGAACAAGACTTTCAAGTGGTACCAGGTCAAGGAGACATTCCTCGACATCAAGACTTGGCTTTTCTTCTTCCTGGGACTTGTCGCAAACATCCCTAACGGGTGCGTGTGCTCTGGAGCTTGCGCATCTCTTTGGACCTCAATCTGACTATTGCCGTTTTCCTAGGGGTCTATCGAATTTGTGAGAGAGCTTTCTCTTTTTCCTTGGCTCTTAGCTGGACTTAGCTCTGATGTCTTCTGCTTCTATCACGTGCGCACAGCTCGACTCTCATCATCCAGGGTCTCGGCTTCAACTCGCTCAAAACTGTAAGCAATTTTCACGATCGCCTTTCTGATGCTCGGCCCCGGTCTAATTTGTTTCTGTCATCTTCTACGTAGGCCCTTCTCGGCATTCCACAAGGCGCGCTCGTTGTATTCTGGATCCTTTCTGGTGCCTACATCAACACTCGTCTGCCCAAGAACTCGCGCACCATAGTCGCAGCCGCGTTCATGGCACCAACTATAGCTGTAAGCCCACATACCTTCGGTACTGCATAGAACTTGAAGGGAAGATGCTGATCGTTGGCCGCTCTTTCTCTTCACTAGGGCGCCCTCGGCTTCTTGCTTGCCCCGATTCACGCCAATGTCGGCCGGCTCATCTGCTTCTACCTCACCGGCAGCTGTAAGTAGTTCCCACCCATCTTCCAGTGCTGAGATGTATCACTGAATATTGCCTCGCATGCTTTCCCAAGACCAATGCACCTTCGTCCTGACACTCTCGCTCATCACCAGCAACACCGCAGGTTCGCTTGCCTGCTCAGCCTAGTTCGAGACAGTGATGCGCAGAACCTCAACTTAAATCCTCCGTCTGGTTTCTATAGGTTCGACCAAAAAGATGTTGGTCACGGCCATGATTTGGTTCGGTGCTTGTGCGTTACTGCTCGCTTGTTTCAAAATTTCGCCGGTTCGAACAGCAGACTGACGTCTCCTCAATAGGCATTGGCAACATCATCAGCCCGTTTCTCTACAAGGTGCATATAGTCACTGGGTTCTTCACACTGATGTTCGACCTGGCTCTAACTTCTCGGTTGAATCCCCTATGCACTTGTCGACTCTCTAGACGAACCAGGCGCCGACTTACAAGCTCGGAATTGGCTCGCTCCTCTTCGCCAATTGCCTTGAGGTTCTCATCATCCTCGCTCTCCGCTTCGTATTCATCCGCGAGAACAAAAAGAAGGCTCGTCAGCGTGCCGCCCTCGCCGAAGAGGCGGAGGCCACGGGCGATCTCAAGGCTGGACCCACTGAAAACGATACGGCGTTCCAAGACCTGACAGACAAGTGAGTCTCAAGTTTTTTTTATTGAACGTGGTGAGGACTGACATACCCCTCCACATTTGCGCTTCCAGGGAGAACATTAACTTTGTCTACACCTACTAATGATTCGTCTGGGTTTTCCGGCTTGAAGCGGCTCGTCCCTGATCGAATTGGATATTCGATCAAAGTATTATATGTGTTTTTCATGGGTCAATAATGGTGGGGAGAAGTGCCCTGTGGTAAGGGTAGCAAGCAACAGCCGCCTGCAACCTGCGGCGGTGGATATGAGCACCCGGCGTCCTGTTGATCCTGTTGGGAGGAGCGATTCGCGGAGACCTAGAGTGTCAGGATTTTACGGGTTCACCACATCGGCTCTGCGCCTATGTGGCTGCAGAATCTCGCGGACCCACCATCTCGGCTCCGCGTCTGTGTAGCAGCGCCCTTATTTGCTCGGCTTCCATGTTTTCAGCCTCTCTTCAGCCACACTGTCACACACTCTTTGTTTTCTTACCATTATCCCATAAAAGACTCAGTTGATCGTACCTTTTGTTTAAAACTCTGACTACCATTGGATTCGACAAACCAGCCAAAGACATCGAAGTAAGCTTGCATCCACATTGGACCCCAGGGCGAACCTTGACCTAAACAAATCCCACCTTGGGCTCACAAGATGGCTGCTCATCGAGAAGAATGACCAGGCCTCAGACCTTCCAAGCACTCAAGGCGCTAGAGCAGGCAAGGTTATACTTGCGTCTGGGCCCTCTAGGGCATTGAGGCCTTCCTTCTAGTCACGCCGACATCAGGAGGTAAATCAAGGTGGGCCAATAGCTCATGCAGCCGGAGGGCATCAGGGATCTCCCTGGGCCCATCGGGGAGATCTATCTCCCTACTCATGAATCGCTTTTGCCAGGAAAAGAAGCTTTAGGAGGCCGAAGATAACGAACTGGAAAACAGAGCAGACAACACTTTTAACCCCAACTGCAATGTCAACTACACCCAGTTCTCGTAGCAGGCATTCGCAACTGCACGCATTCAATCTTCGTCGACCTTTGCCACTTGTTCCCGTCGTCGTCCCTCGAGTCCTTTTGACTCCCGGACACTTCCTTTGCTCGTGGTCTCTCCAGATATTTCTGTATCCGGCGAAGGAGGACGCATACATAAGTTCGTCATGTGCCACGACCTTGGGCCAATCGTTGAGTTCCGATATAAGCGGTAGAACAAGACTAAGCGCAAGTCCGGCTGTCAAGCTCAGGGGTTAAGATGCAGACCCCTGCGACGGGCGTCGTCTACACGCAGCCTTTCTCCTCCACGACGCTTTGAACAGTCTCTCGGGCTAGTCTTCTTCGGTCAAAAACGGACAAGAATGCTTGTTGGGAATAGAAAGACCCCGAGGAACCCCGAGGAATCCTTGGTTCGATCTTGCTTCTTCCTGGCCTATTGAGAGAGCACGGAGCCTCTTTAGATGCGTCTCTTAACCCGCTCACTGCTGTTACAACGAGCTGATACGGCCGTTTATCCAGGTCAAGGCGACTAGACCTCTCTTTTGGCTTTTCAACCTCTAAGCTCATACTTCTTCGCTGCTACTTTTGTGCCTGGTGCGGTATGTCATTCTCCTGTCACAACTTATCACTTTGATCATCAAACGTGCGCCCAGCCAGTGGCTATCTGTGCCCCTTCCTAGACTTCTCGTGTGACTGCATTTAGTCCTTGCCTCCCTCTCCTTCCCTTGCTTTTTCCGCCTCGGGTCACCCCCCCCTCTTCCCCAACAGCCACAGTCAGTCCTCTCATTCCTATAATTTGTCCTCCCCAAGACTTCACTCCCCTCTGACGATATTTGATCTTTCTGTATTGTTCCCAGATAGATCCACATAAACGGATCAACATTTCTGAGCTAGCTAGCTATCAATCAGCCTTCGCATCCTCGAGAACAGCTGGAGTAGCTTGAGTCCCGTGCTGAGTCTGTGGGCTTTCCGCTACTATCTTCTCTTAGCCTTTTCTTCTCGTTTCGGCACTCGATTCCATGCGCTCTCATTTGCTTCTGGGTCCGCATAAGTCATCAAGAGAGGTCGACGAGATCATGTCTTCTCCTAGGCGTCGGCACAGTCAGTGATGAACGGGGAACAGGAGGACGGCGCAGTTGATTCTGAGGAACGAAGTTGCAAGCTACACAGTGGAAGCAGGTCCCCATGATGACGTCGGCAACTCTGCAGACGATCACCTGCCACATTGGTGCCTCTCCATCTTTTGCCACAGGAGAGCACAAGGGGATGCAAGTCTACGGAGGCGTTCTGGGAA
The DNA here is from genome assembly GCA_951802195.1 of Tausonia pullulans. NCBI lineage: Eukaryota > Fungi > Basidiomycota > Tremellomycetes > Cystofilobasidiales > Mrakiaceae > Tausonia > Tausonia pullulans. Next base: position 319,699 of record OX637623.1, on the reverse strand, counting down.
GCCTACAAGCACAGCTTCGGTGGTCCAGGACTGAGAGCAGGCAGGGCCAATAGCCTTCCAAGATGAGCAGTTCGGCTGCGTTTTCGAAACCAGGGATCTTTGCCCGCGCTGACCGATCAGACGAAACGAGGAAGATGGCGCATTCCTCAAGATATCTGGTCTTTGTTGTTCTTCCTCTCTCCTCCTCCACCTCTTCCTTCTCTCCCTCATCTTTCAGCACTCGCTTCTTGACCTGTCTAATCTGTCGTCGTCTTTCAAGTCTTCGGTCGGATTTCATCGGCGAAGCACGGTTCCCTCCCTTCCGCGAGGGAGGGCAGCTCCGTCATCCGTCGGCCGTTCTCGACTCGCCTCGCTCTCTTGCCTTCGCTCTCCTGACCATCAAACGCCTCTCGACCTCGTCGCCCCTCCCTTCCTCTCTCCCTCTCTCCTCGCCCGCTATGCGTGCCGCCAGCTCCCTCCTCCGCCTCTCTTCCTCGCGCGCCTCGTGAGTGTGCTCTTTCAACTGTCCACGGCCCTTCGGCGCCGCTGGCTGTGGCGAGCCCGGCCACTGTATGATACAGCTCTCAGCGATTGACTCAACTCATCCTCCTCTTCCACAGGGCCTCCCTCGTTTCTTCCCCCCGCGTCTACCGCCAGTTCTCGCGATGCCTCGTCCTCTCGGCCGAGACCATCAAGGTCCCGACAATGGCCGAGTCCATCACTGAGGGAACGCTCAAAACGTGGAACAAGCAAGTCGGCGACTTTGTCAAGCAGGACGAAGAGGTTGCGTAAGTCCTTGTTATAGGGCGGGCGAGTTGATGAGGGGAGAAGCGGACGGAAGGAAGAGAGAGCGACAGAGCAGACGAGGAAGGAAGGAGCGACGTACCATCGTCATCCGGGTCGGAAGAGTCTGTCTGGACGACGCCCCCTACTTCCCTCTGCCTCATCGATGGACGGTCATCTTTTGATCTACCTGCCTCCCGCCCGTCGCTTCAGAGCTCTGTTCGAATTTGTGCTCCAGAGTACGACTTGTACCTCCAATCCAGTCGTCCTCATTCCCTCATGTCATTCCGAGCTTTCAGGAGCGTCGAATCACGACGGCTCTCTTGCTCTTCTCCCTTCTCCTATCATGGCGCCTCTCCCGCACGCGTCTCTGGCTGTCTTGGGAGCACCTCGACTGACCTGATGGATACCTCTCTTCCAGTACTATTGAGACCGACAAGGTAAGTCAACCTAGGACGACTTGCATGCCGCGCTCGGAGCTCACTACCTTCTCCCCCTTTCCCTCTTCGTTCTACTGTTGCTCAGATCGACGTCTCGGTCAATGCCCCCTTCTCTGGAAAGATCATCGAGCTCCTCTCAGCAGAGGAGGATACCGTCGAGGTCGGCGCTGACCTCTTCATCCTCGAGGCTGGAGAGGACGCTGGAGGTAGCTCCTCTGGTGAGCGAGCGAGCGAGGGCGCTTTCGTACTTTCTCCTGCTCGCGACTGAACGCGCCTCCGGCTGCACCCGCTTTCTCTCACAGGATCCGCCGAGAACCCCCCTTCAGAGCAAGCCTCGCAGCCCCAAGAGGAGGCCAAGTCTGAGCCCAAGCAGGACAAGGCGCCCGAGCCGGCAAAGGCTGCCCCGTCCAAGGAGGCTCAGCAGTCGACGCCGAAGGAGAGGCAGGAGTCGGCCCCCGCGTCCAAGAAGGAGGCCCCTAAGGCTGAGCCTAAGGAGGAGGCCCCCAAGAAGGGATCCCGCAACGAGACCCGGGTGCGTCTGCTGTTGCGTCCGAGCTGCTAAGTAAGAGAGAAAGAGCCAGAGCACTGACAAGTGAGAGCGTCCACCACTTATAGGTCAAGATGAACCGCATGCGCCTCCGTATCGCCGAGCGCCTGAAGCAGTCGCAGAACGCCGCGGCCTCGCTCACCACTTTCAACGAGATCGACATGTCGAACCTCATGGAGTTCCGCTCGCTCTACAAGGACTCTGTCCTCAAGGAGGAAGGCGTCAAACTCGGCTTCATGTCGGCCTTTTCCCGCGCATCGGCCCTTGCACTCAAGGAGATCCCCGCAGCCAACGCCTCGATCGAGGGCGAGAACGGTGCGTTCTGGCGCGTCAAGATGACGGCTGTCCTTTCACTGACGACGCGTTCATTTGGTAGGAGGAGACACCATTGTCTACCGCGACTTTGTCGATCTCTCCGTCGCCGTCTCAACCCCCAAGGGTCTCGTCACCCCTGTCGTCCGCAACGTCGAGACAATGGGTCTCATCGAGATTGAGCAGGCTATCGCCGACCTTGGCAAGAAGGTGCATTCCCGCGCCCACATGTCGGACTGAACGAGAGCTAAAGCGTCCTCTCCCGTCTCTATCTCATCTTGATAGGCTCGTGACGGAAAGCTCACCATGGAGGACATGTCCGGAGGAACCTTCACTATCTCCAACGGCGGTGTCTTCGGTTCGCTCTTCGGAACCCCGATCATCAACCTTCCCCAGGCTGCCGTCCTCGGTGAGTGTGCTGTACACTCATCGTCCTAGAGGAAGCTCACTTCTGACCACTACCACCATCGCTCCTTGCAGGCATGCACAACATCACTGACCGCGCCGTCGTCGTCAAGGGCCAGATCGTCATCCGGCCCGTCATGACCGTCGCGCTTACGTACGACCACCGGCTGATGGACGGCAGGGAGGCTGTTCAGTTCCTTGGTAGGCCGCTCCAGCTTCACTGCTCTCGTCCCAGCAAAAGCACTTACAGCTCTCGCGCGCTTCGCATCTTACAGTCAAGATCAAGCAGTACATCGAGGACCCGCGGAAGATGCTCCTTCGGGGGCTTTAATGAACTGACGAAGGGAGAGACAGAGGCTCAGAGATGTGCCATGTATTTTGTGCCTCGACAAGTGAAGTGGACTGGCAAAGAAATGATTGAAGTAGGGTCTTTCTGAATCGGCAGTTGGGACCTCGTCGGTTATGGGCGAGGGCACAACTTGTTCCTGGCCGGGCGGCTGCAAGCGATGTGGGGACTGAGATCTAGATGGCAATCACAGCCACAGTTGAAGATATAACCGCGGCTCCTCAGATTAGCCTATTCGCGAAGATGGAGAATCAGTTGTCTTGCGCGCGTAGAAGTCGGACCATCTCTGCTCGTCCTCTTCAGCCCTGCTTTAGGCGTCGCTACTCCGCCTCGCGATGTTGATCTTCTCTAGACCATTAACACGTTCTCTCTTGAGGCTATAGAGATGCCTCCACATCACTTCATCCACTCAGACTTCAGACTGAGTGAGCTTCCGACCTTTATCAGTCGGCGCGGACGTCGCCGGGGCTTGCTGCTTCTTTCTCCTTCGTAAGCATTTTGAGGCTATCATCCACCGCGTCGGTCCTTCCTCCTCCCCCAACGTCTATAGAAGGTCCTCCTACATTAAGGCTTTTATAATGGCTTCAGCACGCTATCCGTCTTCAGGGATAGGTGAACGAGCGCGACGACGCCTCTACGTTTCGTTGGATGCACGCGCGTCGGCTAACCCCCATCATACTCAGCACATTCTATGTCTATCAGCCTCACCTTCTTCGGTGGGCTTTGGGATGGGCCTGATCCCTGGCTTCTGTTCTACGCTTGTGTCTTTTTCGTCTCGCTCAACCGCCTTCACTGCAAGGACGCCGTTCCTGCGGACTGCCGACACCCTGTCGGCGCTGAAGAATACTCTCGTTATCGCCGCCAGAATCGCGCATCTTGTTGGCCCCCTCGAAGAAGTGAGGCCTGGATGTCTCAGAATCCCGTCCTCGTCTTCCGCTCTAGCCACATTTGTGAGTCGGAAGGGAATTGAGGATGTGTGCACGACTAATTCGACCTCTCGTAGACTCTCTACCTCCCGACCTCGCTCGTCAGGCACTGGCATTCAATCTCTCCCAGTTCCATCTGGGTTTTCTACACCTCGACGTCTTCTCCTGGAGCACTACCATTTTCTGGACTCCTCCCAAACTACTCGAGTCTCGCTTCGGGCTTGTTCACAATTCGATCTAAGGGCGCAGGCAGCCTCTTCAAGGCCAAGAACGCGACGCTCGAACACGTCAGCACCGGATCACTACTCACATGTGCCATGAGGTTGCTCTTTCTCCGTGGTCAGCGGTTGACAAGATGTGCAGCATGCGCTGATAGGACATGCTTCTCGCGCTTAAAGTCGTCTTTCCCTGGCTCTTGGCGGTGAGTCAACGAGAATGCGGATGAAGTGCATATTTCGCTTATGAATTTTCGCCCAATCTTCTTCATTTGTTTTTCACGCAGACCATCATGGCCATCCTGATGACTTCGCTCGCGGTCTATCTGCGGGACTCGATGCCGGCCTGTCCATAGCCTCAGGCCCATGTCATCATCATTGATCTTTCAAAAATCCCCGTCAAAGTTCACTGGTTTGCCTCGATCAAAGTTTCTCTATGTTTCGGTACCCTGAAAAACCACTCACTGAGGAGAGAAGGCGGGACTGCAGTCCTCTTGCCGTGTTGAGATCCACAGAAGCCCATGAAAATCCATAGCAAGCAAGGTACAGCACATGAGAGGCGTAAAATTAAGGGAGGGCCGAGATACAAAACACCAAATACAAAGCTGAACTAACGAAACCAGCGCAGTGTCTGCGCTCACGAAGCGTGCTCGATGTGGCTCTGAAGCCCCGGCTCATGCTTCTTTTCACCGGCCATGGTGATCTCCTCGTGCATCTCCTCATTGAAGACGTCGACCTTGGTGGTCGAAAACTTGCGGGCGCTGACGCCGCGCTCGAAGAGGAGGTCGAGCTCGGCATACTGGAAGGCGGGTCAGGCTCTCATCAGCTGATTGTACGGATGGGATGAGTGAAGAATGAAAGATGGGGTCCTCACAGATCGTCCGGCAGGCTCGGGAACACGGAAATAAACGTAAATGATGCAGAGGAAGCAGGAACCGGCCCAGAAGAAACCGGCCTTGCGACCCCAGTTCCAGGCGGAGGGGTTGAGCTGGTAAGGAGTGAGGACGGAGCAGATGATGCCAACGACGTTGCTTTGAGAGCAAACTCAATCGGGTCAGAAGGCGTGTCAAACTGACGAGCAAGATGATCCTCCACTCACTAGCAATTGCGTCCGAGGACGACTGACTTGATGAGAAGTCGGCGGGTCGAGATCTCTGAGACGAGAGAGTAACAAACGGTTCCGACTGTGAGCTGGTACATCGTAGCCTGGAGAGGTCAGTTGGATGAGGACGAGTCAGTTACGGTGCGCGTGGTGGGTGGTCGGACTCAATGATCGCGCGCTGACGACTGACCCAGCAAAGCATAAGCGCGCCCGTGGCGAGCGCTCCGGCCTGATGCTGCGACTCAGGGACGAAGTCAAGGCATCCGAGGACGAGGAGGACGATGAAGAGGCCACAGAGACCGTAGAGGTAGAGCGAGCGACGACCGAAGCCAAGCGACATGAGGAACCACGCGCCGAAGACACCCGCCATGTTGATCGCGTACTGGCCCATTGCGAACGAGTACGACGTCGAGTCGGGGAGACCGGCCTGTTGGAAGAAGTAGGTGCTGTAGTTGCTGAAGCTGTTGCCACTGAGATTCTGGATCATCCAGACGGCGCAGACGATCTAAGGCAGGGCGGGGGCGAGTTAGGCCCGCGGAACTCCAAGGCAACCTTGTCTTCCGTACGCACCTCAGTCCGGCGGCGGTCGGTACCCTTGAAGCAGTCGAGGTAGCTGACACCGTCGGTGATCTTCTCCTCGAGCGCGGTCGTGTGCTTCATCACTTGAGAGGCGATTCAAGGGGGTCAATTGAGCCCTGATGGTCGAACACCCCAATCCCAACTCACTGGCAATTGTCTCATCAACGTTAAAGTCGGTCTCCCGGTTGGTGCTCGTAAGACGGAGGATAGAGTGCTTGGCCTCCTCGTAGCGGCGCTTACGGACGAGCCACCAGGGCGACTCCGGGGCAAGGGCGATTCCAATGCAGAGCGGGACAGGCCACATCCACTGGAGACCGAAGGGAATTCTGTACGCCCACTCATCATCCCGGCTAAGCATGGCCTTAATGACACCGATACCGATGAGCTGGACATGGGGCGAGTCATCAGGAATGGGGGTCACATACTGCCTGCATTTTCGCAACGATCAGGCGACTCACCTGACCAAGACCCCAGCAGAAGTTGACGTAGGTGGTGAGGTATCCACGAAGAGCAATTGGGCAGACCTCAGAGGCGTAGGTGACACATACTAGAATGGGCGAGCAGGAACAGATCAACCACAGTCACTTGGGAGGAGATAGGGCGCCTGAGAGTAACGGAGCCCGCGATTTGCGCACACCGCGCGCGGCGGTGTTCAAAGCCTCGGAGCAATTTCCTTCTCCCGTGACTTGGAAAACAAACAAAGCTTGCAGTACTCACGGGTTTGGAAGACTCCCCAAGGAATACCGCACAGGACCTCGAAAACCATCAGTTGCTCGACCGATTTCGCAGTAAACGAGATCTACAGTCCTTTTCGCCATTCAGCAACCAGCAACCGTGTCTGTTTTGTCGGAGTATAACGAAGACTGACGGAGATGAGACCAGTGAGGATCACGAGACAAAGGCAGACGGTTCGACGGTAGCCGAGAATGTCCGAAAGCCATCCATTGATGAAAAGACCAATGATCTCTCCGATGTGGGCTCCGTTGCTGAGACCGGCCTGCCAAGGAGCAGGGACCTGGTAGGTACTGTGAGGTAGAGGGCGGGTCAGAATGGGGTGACACGTGAGCTTGAAGGGTCAGGGATCACACGCACCCATCGGCAAGCTGCTTTCCAAACTCCCGGTTGAATTGAGGGAAGGCGTCTGAAGTAGATGGAGGGGGGCCAAGCGTCAGGAAGAGCCTCGACCCGGTCAAAAGTGGAGGCAGGACGCGGCACCCCGCTATGATCGTGCGTGCCTCTCTCCACTCCCAGACAGAGAAGAACCCAGAGCCCCAACAGTTGAGTTCCAATACGTACAAAAGTTGGAGAGAAGGGAGATGTCGTATCCCCTGAGAAGAGCAGGCGAATGAGTCAGGCAACGTTCTGGTCCATGCTATCGGCCGGTGAAAGAGAATGGCCCGCAGGCTCCCCTGAAGGAAGCAAGGAACGAGAACGAGGGAAGGGAGGACTTACTCCATAGCGATACAGGTCGAAATGAGAACCGACCAGGCGACGGCCTTCGGATAAAGCCTGAGACCCTGCATGAGGGTCATCTGCACGAAAGAGGAACATGAGAAGGGGATGAGCTTGATGTACGCAGCAGGATGACAGACAGGCAGGCGGCATTGACTGACCTTCTGCTCAGACTGAGTTGCCGCCCTGGATTAATCGACCAATGGGAGCACATAAAGAGTGAGCACGAGAGGCCCTCTGACACCATGAGAGAAGGCAAGGCGCTCGCACCTAGCCTCAGAGGCAAGACCCTTGAGGGTGGCAGCGGTGTCGCCGTGGCCTTCATCGAAGGAGAGTGTGTCGCCCTGGGCCTCATCCGCATGTGGGGCCATGTTGGAGAGACGAGAGAAGGGAGGGAGAAGGATGAGGAGGTGCTGAGCGGAGAGAGAGTGGGGCTCAAAGCGATGTGTGTGCGGGGAATGAGGGGAAGGAGGAGATGGTTTGGAAGAAACAAGGGACCACAGACCACGCTTGGATTTCTTGGTTCCCTGAATCACTCAGGCGCGCGAGTCGGGCCGATGTCCGTCCGTCCACGAGGCGCGCTCACCCAGCAGTCTTTCTCGGTTCACCCACCGGCCGACGTGAATCCGAGTCCCGAGCGTCCTTGCGTCGCTTGGAACGGACTTATGACAGGGTGTCGAAAGAGGGCAAGCTAAGCAGCAGAAGAGGATGTTGATCGGCCCCGTGCTCGGTTCTAGTGGCGGCTCATCCAACGAAAGAGAGCGTCATACAAAGCAGCTGACCTCATCAGCAGCAGCTCCGTCCGTCTGCTTCTCTCACAACGCAGCCAATAGGCAGCCTTCGCACCTTGCCCGGAGGAAGGAATGGGCCGAATTGGGCCACGACGCGATGTTCGAACCTCACTAAGTCTGCTAGCTCCCATTCGGTGTTCTCTCCGGACGAAAGAAGATCGGTCCAAATGGAGTTGGATCTGAGATGGGACAAGTCCTGGATCCTGGTCCCAGCATCTCGGTCTGCGCGCGCGGTGAAGATGCGCAGCGGGCGTCAAGTTGCTGTTGCCCGAGATGTCCGCCGGGCATTCGGCTGGCACTTCGGTTGTCCTGCCTGACTTGAAAGTAGGCCGCGGGAGCAATCCTCTCCAGTGTGTCCTTTCATTCAGAACGGATGATGGACCAGCTCAGAGGACGTCGGTCGGGTAGGATACGCACGTGAGGGTAGATCGATGCAGTCCCCCGCACACGAACTGATGGCAGTTGAGAGCCAAACAGCAACGACTCTCCCTCTCGTTCACACGACCACGTGCTGTATCAGCGTATGGACGGCGTAAGGCGGAGCACACTTGAGACGACTAGCACACGTGCGAGAGCTTTTTTCTCGCTCTTCACCGACAGTCGCGTCGCGCTACCTCGCGTCTCTGCTCACGCTTCCCCTGACCACGTTCGTCGCTCGTCTCCGTCTTCCAAACAACCCGTCTTCACCTCGAGCTGCTAGATCTGGAGCGCACAGGTTGCTCCTGGGGAGCTCGGACAGCATAAAATGTACCTTCTTATCCAACCACCATCACCCTCGTCCTCCTCTTTCTACTTTGACGTCATGCGGACAGCCTCGACCGCCTTCGTCGCCCTTCTCAGCGGGACCGTCGCGTCCTTCGCGGCCGCCATTCCGGCTTCGTCCGCTCGTTCGGAAGTTGTTCCTTCCTTCGCCGGCGTTGTAGTCTCCAACGGCTCGACAGTGGCGTACACGGCGGTCTCAACTCCGCCCCAATTCTCGCTTGGAAGCTCCGTGGCCCTCACTCCGGCCGACCGATTCACGACTCTCGTCGTCTCGGTTGAGGGGTCAGATCTCAACGCTCCTGGCACGCTCCTATACGGATACGGAGGCCAGGTGTGTCAAAGCCTGTGGAAGGAAGAAGAGCGCGAGGCTGACCGTCCCATGTCGACTAGTCCGCGACGCTCCTCCCGACTGGACTCTACTCCGTCACGTCGCCGGCCAAGGAGATTGCACCCTACATGCTCACGGCAAACGCCAAGTCGCACATTTCTGTCGTCACTCGTGTCTACCGCGAGGCCGGCACCGTCTCCCTTGGGGGCTACCTCGATCTCGCCCACCGGGCGAACTTTGACGTCGGGGCGTTCGCGTCCAAGGCGGGACTCGGAAGCCCGTTCGCTGGTGAGTAATTTAGCGTAGAGCATCATGACCTTTCTGGGAGAAGTCTCACGAGCGTCTTGTCATCAGTCGGGGTCTTCTACGTGGGCGACCGCCAGCTGCCTCCGATCAGCCCTCCATCTGCGAGCTGCAACAAGGGACCTGTCACCGATCATCTCGAGGGCATCTCCACTCCGGCCAGTACGATCTCCAATCTCGGACCTTATTCGCCCTTTCTCTCCCAGTCGACGGAGATCTGCCGCGATGTCCCTGAGGGCTGGGTCGTCGACCAAGTCTCCATCATCTCACGGCATGGAGCGAGGTGCGGCTCTTTGCTTCTCTCGATCTTTGAGGCACCACTGATGAACATCAACGGCCCCCAGGTTCCCGACCTCAGGAGCCAACAAGCGCATCCAGGCCAGTCTCGCCAAGCTTGCCAACTTGACCGGTCCCATCACCGAGCCGAGCTTCAAGTTTGCCGCCAACTACAGCTTCTCAGGCGTCAAGCCCGATCTCGTGCGGTCCCTGACTCGTTTGCTCGTCCGAAGTGCCAAGGCTGACTTTGCAAACTTGTAGCTCACCGACTTTGGCCGTAAGGAAATGTATGACGCTGGTGCTCGATACGCCCAGCAGTACAAGAGCCTCGTTCCCGGACTCTTTGCCGTAAGATACCTCACATCTCACCTATCGAGCTCTCTGCAGTGTCTGATTCCCTCCCTGTGGCCTGAGTAGCGCTCGGCGGGAGACCAACGGGTTGTCGAGTCCGCGCAATATTTCCTTCAGGTGCGCTTGCGCATCCACCGCATAGAGGAGTCATCTCTAGCTCTCCTTATTGACTAAGGACTCGTCTCAAGGGCATGTCCGGAGGCGCCTTCAGCGTCGGCTCTAATGTCTCTCTTCCCTCGCCGGAGGTCATCATCTCGGAAGACGCCGGGCAGAACAATACCCTTTCTCCCTCGACTTGCACTGCGGATGAGGAACTTGACCCTGTACATCCTAACAGCTTCATCCATCAACTGGGGACGCCGATACTGACGACTTGTCCAACAGGCCATCGGAGACGTCGCCGAGGCCAACTGGCTCTCCGTCTACGCCAAGCCAATTGTCGCTCGCCTCAACGCAGCCCTTCCCGGCGTCAAGCTGGTGGAGTCGGACATCCCCAAGTGAGAGGGTTGCGCTCTATTCAGTGGCCGAACACCAGAGTCGAACATCAGAGTTCTGACAAACTTCCTTCACCCGCACAGCATCATGTCGCTCTGCGGCTTCGAGTCGCTTCGTGCCCTCACCTACAAAGAAAGCCCCTGGTGCTCTGTCTTTTCGACTGATGAATGGAAGCAGAACGAGTGTACGCACAAAAAAAAACAGAGGCCGAGCCTGGGCGTAGACAAGACTCTAATCTCGCCGGTCTTTCTTTCCAGACTACTACGATCTCTCCAAATTCTACGATCACTCTTACGGCTCGCCTTATGCTCGCGCGTCGGGTGCCGGATACGCGAACGAGTGAGCTCAAAAATGATCGGTCTCTCCAGCGTCACCGCCTCTAACTCTGCCTTGTGACATAGGCTCATCGCCCGCCTGACCAAGACGCCCGTCCTCCTCGGCTCGGCAACCAACTCGACGCTCGATACCTCGCCCAAGACTTTCCCGCTCAACAAGCAGCTCTACTTTGACGCCTCGCACGACAACGCCATGGTACCGATCCTCGCTACCCTCGGACTCTGGAAGGTCCGTTGGCGCGCCGCCCTTCTTTCATGCATCCGGCCTGTGCGGCAGGCAGCGCGCTGATGTAGAACGCCCTTCTAGGAATCCGACCTCCCGAGCAAGCCTAACCCGCTTGCGATCCCCTCGCACCTGTTCACTGTCTCCGAGATCGTGCCCTTCGGAGGTGCCTATCCAACCCCTCACCCCCCACTCCCCCCCCCCCCCCCCCCCCCCCCTCCCCCCCACACACCTCTCTCAACTCCTCGCCTGTATACCTCTCCACACGAAGAGTGAAAGCTGACTCCCCAACGCTGCGCACCAGGCCGCTTCGTCTTCGAGCGTCTCGTCCACCCGCAGACACACGAGCCGTACCTCCGCGTCCTCGTCAACGACGCCGTCATCCCTCTCCCTCGCTACCTCCCCGGCTGCGAGGCCAACGCGTGGGGTCTCTGCCCCGTCAAGGCGTTCGTCGAGCAGCAGACGTACGCGCGGGCCCAGCCGAGCCATTGGGACGAGCTTTGCTATGGGGAGCCGAAGGGAAGGGATGTTCCGCTTTGAGTTGGTTGAAGGAAGGAGGGAGGAGTAGTGGGCAAGCGATCCATTAGATGCAGCAAAAGAAGAAGTATGGGTTGTTCTTTCGTGGCATTTTCATATATATATATTTCATGGGGGGACATTGTTCATGTATATTTCATTCGAATTGTCTTGGAATGGGGATAGGGGGAATTCAGACGGGATACAGGGAGAGGGTAAGGGAGAGATAGATGGAATATGTGTCTCTAGGCGACCTCTTCTTTTGTATGAGCGAAGAAGAGGAATGAGAACCCGAGGCGAGCGTGCTTGCTATGTAGACTGAACGATTTTTTGGAGGGTTTGCGCTTAGAGACGCGAGAGAATGAGCCCTGGAGAGAAAGGGCGCGACAAGGAATTGTCAGAGTTCGTCCTCCTACCACCATCTTTTCTTGCCCTTCACTCACCAAGAACGACGTAGAGCAGCGTCAACGGCGGCGTCAACACTCCATAGCTAATCCAGATCGTCTTCGAGATGAGCCTCTCAAACGCATCGCCTGACGCAGCCTGGGTGATTTGTGCAAGGGTGATCGCAGGTGGGGAGGCGACGATGAGAACGGCGGTGAGGATGAAAACTGGGTCCTCGGCGGCCTCGAAGTAGTCATAATTGGCGCAGATGGCGATAACGGGGAGAAGGATGAGCGGGGTGATAATCATCCTAAGGCAGATGTACGCTCGTTAGCAGCCTGTCAGACAAACGAAATAAAGTTTCGCCACTCACCGGGACATGATAGCCACAAAGACCGTCCGGTTCTCGCCCGGGCGAGCCATCTTCTTTTGCGGGAGGGGGACAAGCTTCTCTTTGCGGCCAAAGGGGCGGTACCACGAGCGCGGGCGAGCGGGCTGGGTAATCATGGTCGGGGCCGTGCCATCGTTGGCGGAAGGGGTGTAAAAGTACTGGTGATTGAGTGCAGCAGGGTCAGCTTTAGGTCAAATAGATGGGGGGAAGGTGGAAGGTAAGTAATCTCCACTCACGGCTCCGAGGACGATCAAGGTCAGGGGGACTGTCGAATCAGGAAAGTCAGTATAGATAGCGCCTGAGGTGTGGGATGGACCGATAGGGACACACTGGAACAGGACCCAGCCGAGTGGATTGCAGCGCGGATGGGGCGAGCGCGCGAAAGCTGGTGCTGAAGTGGCGGGATCATGGCGATGAAGATGGAGGCGAAGGCAGAGTACATCCTGCAGGAGAAGAGGAGATGTTAGGGAAGAGAGAAGCGAATAATGTGGAGCAAGAGAGCAAGTCTCACGGAATGGTCATGCTGAGGCGAGAGGCAAAGGCAATCGTCAGCGTCGTGCCTGTCCGAATTCGGAAACCAAGTCAACGTACAACTCGTTGATCGTCTTAAGAACCTTGCGAGCCTTGATAGACCTCCTCCTCCAAAAGCTTCGCCACTTTGAGCCTGTCGCATTGCTCGACCGCCTCGGGTTGTGCCCGTTCGGCAGGTTTCCCCACTCGGCATCCTCCGTTTCGTTCTCCTCATCATCTTCATCTCTCTCCGTGCTCCCATCGAACTCCTCTTCATTCTCACCGTCAACCAGCGTGGGCGCCTGTTCGTGGCTCGAAGTGGGCGAGTTTGGGAACGTGTGGAACCCAGAGTTCTTCCGGGTCGGAGGGGCCAGTCCAGCGGCCGCCGAGGGCAGAACTGTCCCGGCGGGAGGCTTGAGGGCCGCTTGTTCTCCGTACGAGTGGGGGACGTTGGCCCAGGGATCGTCCGGGTCGGTGCCTGCATGTCAGTTGATGATAGGGTCAGGCACTGGGGAGGGATCAAACGCGAGAGAGGAGCTCACGAGCGCCAGAAGCGGTCGAGGAAGCGACAGACTGGCTCCGCTCGTCGCGGGTATTCCTCAAAAGTGGTGCACCCTGGTTGTCATTGGCCGTCCAATGGGACTGAGCCTCCAGCGCATGGGGGTCCTCGACGTTGTCGCCATCGTCCGGGTTCGAAGCGGCCTCGTCGTCGGCCTGGGTGAGGAGGTGGACGCCGTACGACCAGCGGAGCATCATGCCAAGTGTGCTGTACAAGACGAGGTAGGTGAGGGCGCGACCGAGCATGCCTTCGTCGTCATCGTCGTCGCCCCACTGATGAAACCCAGTAATGTGAACACAGCGACCAGCGAGCACAAATGCGGTGCGGACGGCGGACTTACCTTGAGGCCCGGGACCTCGATAACGAGACTCTGCATGAGCGCGATCGGCAAACTGTTGGAGTTCATGAACATGGCTGAATGGATGAGGACTCGATCAGTAGCGAGCGAGCCAAGTAGAAGGATAGAGACCAGACGCGGTAACTCACCTCCAGCCATGGCGAACGATCTTGTCCCAACGCTCACTGTCAGTTAATCCGCCTCTTTTACCCTAAATCACATTACACGCCCACACACTCACCTTTGGCTCCGCTTGAGCTTGAGGGCCGTCCCCAAGGCCCAGGCGACGAGCGTGCTGACACCCGAGACGACGACAAATCCGACAGGGACTATCCAGAGTTCCTTAAGCTTGGCCGGGGTGAGGGTGAAGGCGACCCTGGAAAAGAGGAGACAGGGCGTGAAGAGCGAGATGTTGAGCTTGTTGATTTTCTGGTGAAAGGTCGTGGTGATGAGAGGAAGACGTAAGCGGTCTCGATCCGTGCGTGAAGCTCGTTTGATAAGCCGACGAGAGCAAGACAGAGAGGGGAGAGCAAGTGCCCTTAAAGGAAGAGAGCCAAGCAGCCCAGATGGGCCAGCGGTCTCTCTCACGCAGCCAAGACGTGCTCGGGAAGCGAGAGGTTGACGCTGTGCTGAGTGAGTTGCTGGGTTTGACGTATTCGCCCGCCAAGCGATACGATGAACGGAGACTCCTCCCTCTGCTTCCTGTCCCTCCACCAGGTATACGTCGACAATTATCCCTAGCACTCACCTTCTGTGTCTGCTTGTCCGTCACTCCGGCCCGGGCAAGGAGGAGCCCGGCGAGACAGCTGAAAGAGAGAGGAAGCTTGCGGTCAGCTCTCCGTCGGACGATAAGCGACGGGTGACGCGACGTCGAGTGAGCGGAAGCGCCCACTCACGGGACAAAGACCTCGACGATTGACTAGAGGGAGCAGGGGCGTCAGCAAGAGGAGAGGCCGAGAGCCAGGAGCAAAGGGCGCGCCTCAAAGACGGTCCAGAGGAGCTGAACGACTGCAGACAAGTAGGGAGCGGATGGGCCGACCGCAACGAGTGGATGGGTGTCAGCGAGACGCCCAGTATGCCTGCGGACTGGATAAAGCGATGTGCGGGCTGACCTGGGACTGAATCTGTACTAGGCATGCGAAGTGGGAAGGGAAGGGGCTGTGCAGGCTATGAGGACGGCGAGACGGAAAGAACAGAGGGTGAATGTGGACGTTGGGGGAGACGACTCGCCTTCCGCTCTCGCCTCGTCCTGCCCCGCAGTGCGCTTCGCCCTCGCAGCAACGCGGCCTCCACCCACGTGCTCTGACGTCTGCATCTCCGTCATCTTCTCTTCTGCTCGCCTCGCCGGAGTCGAGAGGGGCTTGTCCGCCCGGCGTCGTGGTGGGACCGAAATGCCCGAGTCCCTGGGCTCACGACCGTTGCCCGAACTCGAAGAGGACCCCAATCAGACAGCAGCCAGCCCTCGAGACGGACGGGACGGCTATCAGCGAAGGTTCTTGGACCACGCGTCGCCCTCCGACCATCTCCCTCTCGCGCACACCACCATCATGGCCGTCGCTGAATTCCCCAGCAGCGCTCATGCGGACGGTGACAACGAACCCGCCCCGGCCCTTGATGTCCGATGGCTCCATCAGGGAGCAAACCATCTCAGCTTGCTCGTACGTCCGTCATTGTCCCTTCCCCCCCCCCCCCCCCCCCCCCGCCCGGAACCTCGATGTGTCTCTGTTTCCGCCCGGTCTTAGCTTGTGTCCTTCGGCCCTGACTTCACATCACACGACCCATTCCCAGGGAGCCTCCTCCACCTCCCTCACCAAGGCGTTCGAGCCCTTCACGCCCCATGAGTCTGCCAGCATGGAGGCCGTCTTTCTCAACGAGCTCACAGACGAGGAGCGCGCCTTGACGGCGACCAAGAACCCGGACACAGCGCTGGCGATCAAGACAGACAAGGACAAGAACGGTCGGATGGCGTCCGAGAGAAGTGGGAGTGAGGAGGTGGTCGACCACGAGGACGAGGAGGCGGAGAAAGAGGCTTTGGATGCGGATGAGCTTCTCCAAAGCGAGGAGGAGGAGCGCGCTCGGAAGTGGATCGAGACGAAGCGAGCCAGCAAGGACACTGTCGCTGACCTTGCGAGGATGGAGAGCATGAGGGGTGTTCCCGTAGCCAAGGTACGTCTGTCGAGCGGATGATGGTAGAGGCGGGCATGCGTAGGTGCGACCTCCCTGGCTGACCTGTTTCCCTTGACATGCGCTTGTTTCCCTCTCCGGCTCGCGCTTCCGACGTTGCTCTCCACCTCGCCGTATCTAGGACGGGCTCTTCGAGGTCGATGTGCGAGAGATGAAGGCGAGAAAGAAACCAAGAGTTCTTCCAATGTGCTTTCCGCTTATAACCTCTTTCCGGCTGTCCAGCTATACCCGGTCTTCTGGGTTCACAGGGGTCCCAACATCCCCGTCTTCCGGGGGCGATGGTTCTTTAACGACCGCAACCCTTGTCCCGAGGCACTCTCAGACGAGCTGGAGGAGGGCTATATGTAAGTCGCCTCGCTCTGTTATGCGACTGAACCCGTAGACTCACGTTCTTTGTCAACTTCATCCCTGGTCCAAGGGCGACGCAGCCTTGGCGGGTGCGTGCCATCGACAAGACAAACCTCTCTTGTCTATGAGCTCATGGCTTTTTTTCTCTTCAGAAATCCTACGGCAAGAAGCTCCGAGAGGCGCTGAAGCAATCCGAGGAGGAGCGCTCCTGGATCTGGCACGAGTTCTCCGGACAGCGGGACCTCGACAATGTCGGGGCTTGCGCGCTCTATCAGACGGACGATGTCGCAGAAGTCGTCAAGTTTGTCCCCATCTTTGCCCCCTCAAAGAAATCATCGGTCTTCGAGTGGGCTCCTTGTTGACTCGCCTCGCGGCCACCGTAGGAACAAGGCGAGTGTCAGCAGTCGCGTCTCACAGACGCTCTTCTCGACTCTTCGTGCAACAGGGACATTCTCAGGAGGCCAGCTGGGTAAGTTTTCTCTCTCTCAGCACTTATGCGCTGATACCTAATCAGAAATTCCGCCCGGTGATGAACAGTCTACCGAGGTTATACCGCCGCACGCCAAGTCGCGCATCTCCAAGCTAGCTCTGTCGACGAGGACGAGGTCCTCGAGGGTGTTGATAAGCCTGTTCTCAAAGTACGCGCGCGACCTGTAGCCGCCTCATCACCTATCTCGAAGGCTGACTCCAACGGCGATCTAACCTGAAGGACAACGGCGAGCCTGGCGAGCCTCCAGCCTCAGCGGTGACGGATCTATGCCTCGTCGTCCATGGAATCGGACAGAAGTTGGCTCAGAAGCACGAGTCGTATAACAGTGTGTTTGATGCGAATAACCTGTCAGTTGGATCTTTCCGGCAGGTTTGCCGCATCTTGCAGCAGGAAGCTGACTCCTGTCGGTCGCCTTCCCTCTCTCTAGGCGCCAGGAGGTTCAGTGAGTAGGAGGCATCACGATTCATAGACGAATATTGAGCCCGCCAACGTCTGACTTGTCTTTGCTATATACTCTTAGACGTCAAGTCGAGCGGCCAGAGATCGCTGCCGTCATGGGCGAGGGCCAAATCCAGTTCCTGCCGATTCAGTGGCGTGCAAACTTTAAGGTGTGCTTCTCTCTTTTTCTTCTCTCTCGGAATCCTCTGGGCTGACTTCCCTGTTCTCTCTTCCTAATTTCCAGCTCAAGGACAATTCGCAGCAGGAAGAGGATGAGAACAATAGCTACGGCTTGCACAATCAGTACGATCTGGAGGACGTCACGCTCAAGAGTGCGTGCTTTGAAATGACCTTGATTCTTCAGCGAACCCAAGATTGATTGATGCTTCACTGTCTATCGCAGAGTCGATCCCGTGGGCGCGCGAGCTTATGAACTCGGTTCTGATCGACGTGCCGTACTTCATGGTGCGTTCACCTCTTCACTAGAGGAGGAGCGTTCCATGAAATTGATGCTACCTTTCTTGCTATCTTGCTATAAGTCAAACCACCGGGAAGCGATGATCGAGTGAGCCTCGGCTTCCTGATCGCGAGAGCGCTGTCCTCCAGCGCAAGAGGCTGACCACCTCCTCTCTAGGGCTGTCGCGTGTGAAGCGAATCGCATCTACCGACTATGGTGCAACCGGCACCCCGAATTTGCCTGCAAAGGCCGAGTGGTGCGTGTGCTCGGCTCATTACGTTTCCCTTACGTGCTGACTCCTCTCTCCTTCCGGCCTCAGCACATTATCGGACACTCTCTCGGCTCGGCAATCGTTGCTCACATTCTCAGCCAGGTGAGGTTGATTTTCAACTCAGCCTCATATCCAGCAGCATCGCTGACGACTGGTCGACCTAGCAACCGACTCTCATGCCGTCGCTGGCTGATCTTCCAGACAAGGTCGTCTACGAGACGCGTGACCGCTTCATCTTCAACACGCATTGCCTCTTCCTCATCGGGTCCCCTCTCGGGCTCTTCATGCACCTTGAAAACGCCCAGATGATCGCCAGAAGGGTGGGTCGTCTTCCTCTTTCCTATTTGTTTTTCAAAACCTGGCACAGACGAAGCCTTGACATTCTTTTTCGTTCATCTCTTAGGGTCGCGCTCGCACCCAGTTCTCACCAGCCATCACGGCCCTGGACCGAGCAGGCCGCTTCGGATGCTTTGCTGTCGACTCCGTCTAGTCAGTTCCGAGCTCTCGTTTTCCCAGATCGAAATCCTGCCTGACAATGCCCTTCCAGCAATATCTTTGAGCCCTCTGACCCCATCGCATACGCCCTCAACGCCACGGTCGACCGCGAGCTCGCGCAGACCAAAGAGCCGCTCGAGATCGAAAGCGTCACCTCGACATTACTCGAGAGCATCTCGGGGAGCGTCACCGAGCTCTTCAAGGGCATGCCAAGCTTCTTCGGCAACACCAACATCCCCGTGACGGAGGCGCAGGTGTGTGTGGGCGCGATTTGGAAGCTGAAGCGAGAGCGACTGACCTGCCTGCTGTCTCGGGCCGGACAGCAGCCGAAGGATGCAGAGACAGCCTCGGTCGAGACGGTCATTGGTTCCATTGCGGATCGGCGGTTCGCGGCGCTCAATCCTCACTCGGCCATCGAGTACGTCTGGCGTTGTCGTTCGTATGACTGGACGTATTCCTGACTCCCGTCTCCCTCCAAGCTTCTTCCTCCCCTCCACGGGTGCCGTGTCAGAATACCTCGGTCCGTTCCACTCCTCACCTCCCTACCCATCCATCCACGCCGATTCGCTCGCGGCTGACCTGCCCTGACTGACACCTCCAATGAAGACATGCTCGCCGCACACAGCGCTTACTGGACCGACCGCGCCCTCGCGGCCTTCCTCGTCACCGAGGTCTTCAGTGCGGCGAGGCGCAACAGCAAGATGTGGGTTGGTGTGGCGCGTGTCCAGTGATGCCGCTGACTCGCAGTCCTTGATCTTTCAACAGGATGGCGGCTTGAGATATGGTGGAGGGTGGAGGGCTTTTTTTTCTCCTTGATTGGTGGCTTAGAGACACGAGCAGACACGAGTTCTGATGACATGAGCGAGCCGGCCGAACGGCAAGAGACAGACAGGGCCACGCTGGAATCTGCAAGGCCGACGGGGCGAGCGGCATTAGTTGCCGGACGCGCGTCGCCGCCCGCCTGGCTTCGGATTTCGAGGACTTTCGACGTGGGAGCCCGCGTTTGCCCACTGGAGAAGGGGAGGCAGACCAACCACAGCTCTTGGCTCTCCAACCAACCACCACCAACCCACCCCATAACCTTTCCCGTCTTTTCCCCTCTCAACAATGGCTCGTTCTTCCCGTGGATCCCGTCCTGCCCCCCGCCCCGCCGCCCCGGCGCAGTCTCGCTCGGCGTCGACGGCGACGCATCCCCAGCACGCCGCTGGCGCTGCCCCGGCCGCTCACGCTCCGCCTCCCGCGGCGGCTGCTTCCGGAGGAGGTTCCTTCCTTGGTAACGTGAGTGCGAGCATTTCATGGGAGTTTGGGAGGGAGGGAGGAGACCGAGGAGGCCGCGCCCACGACGAACAAAGCCGTTCCGTCGTCGGGGGGCGGAAGGGCTCGCCGCCGAGCGCTCTCGCTCGTCCTTGCCTCTCGCCCACCCCACCTCTGCTTTCTCGGGACGAACCTGTGCGGAATGCTGACGCTTTCTGCTCTATCTTTTCCAAGATTGCCTCCACCGCTGCCGGTGTCGCCGTCGGTTCGACCGTTGGCCACGGCCTCTCTAGCATGTCGGTCCTCGTCCCCCCTCCTCCGGCTCTCTTGCTCTCATCGCTTCTTCCCACGCTGACCCGCAACTACTTCAGGCTCTTCGGTGGATCCTCCTCCGCCGCTGCCCCTGTCTCGGAGCTCCCGCCTCAGCAGGCCTACGCCGCTGCCAACGAGATCAAGGACCAGGGTGCTTCTTGCGCGATCCAGGCCAAGGTTCGTCTCCCTGTTTCCATCCACCTCCACCCGGATAGAAGAGGTTGCCTTCACCTGTCCGCTTGGCCGTGGGATCAGTCTTCCCTCGCCTTCTCGAGAGAAGCGGAGAGTACTCTTGCTTCCTCTATGAAGCAAGGGTGAGCCGAAGGGCCTCTCGCAGGCATGCAGACTGAGCTCTCGGCGATCCCTCTCTTGTCGTCCTGTCTCCGCTGTCCCTCTCTTGCCCCCAACTGACCAACCGCGCCTCCCTCTCTCTCTTCTATACAGGACTTCACCAAGTGCCTCGACGCGACCAACGACATGCAGTCCTGCTCTTACTACCTCGGTTCGTCCTCTTCCCCTTCCCCTCCCCAACTCATCCATACTCTCGCTTTCCCCCCACCGATATTGACCTGTCTCGCTCGCTTCACACGTTCGTCCGCTCGCTACCACAGAGGCCCTCAAGGCTTGCCAGCAGGCCGCCTCCCCCTACTAAAAAATTCCTGTTTGCGGTTGTTTTATGATATAAACGATGGGTCAACGGGTACAAGGGAGCGGCGATCGAGTGAGCTGTTGGGGTTGAAAGGGACTGGAAAAGAGGAGCAGGATCGCCCCTGCCTGCCCTGCAGCCTGTCCATCTCTCAGGTGGGGGTATGGGCGACCGCTCGTGGGGTTCCACCCTGAGACAACGAAAGGCAAGTTCTTGGCGATGACAGCACCATCGAGCATTCAGGAAATGAGCTTGAACCGGCGTGCGTCGGCGCGACCCGGCCCCCTGTCTTGTCTTGTCCACCAACGCCCGGCAAGCCGTGCCTTCCCCCCTCCCCCACGGTCCTACGACCACACACGTGTCCGCCGTTCACGAAAGAAAAGGCGGTTGCCCCCGCCCTTCATCTTGGAATGCGGGTGCCTCTCCCCTCGCTCGGCTGTGGTCCATTCCACCCACCGGAGAAAGACATGATCCATCTGCGGCGGCGTCATGAACGAGCGAGCTCATGCGTCATCACTCAAGAGAGTGTTGGCCGTGGAAGCGCTCAACGTTCAGGACGACGGGACTGGTTGAGAGTCACCGGGACGAGATCTGTGCATGCACGGCTCAAGAAAAAGGAGATGGCGTCCGAGTGAAGGCTGGCCGGGTTGTCGGCGAGTCAGGCGATGGCTGAGAGAAACGTGTATAGTCTGCAGTGTCTGGCGCACGATCGATGAGCGAGGTACACTTAGGACGGGAGAGGGAGACTGGCATGTAGCGCCTGGAAAGGTTGTGCGAGAGACAAGAAGGAAGCTGGCTTCAGTGTCAGCGAGGGCCTGGACAGTAAGCCAACCGGCAACACAAAGGGTCGGAAGGTGCCCAAGAGAACACGTGTTTACTCACCTGGAGGTGGCTAGGACATGATAGAGATCATGCCGAGAACTCTGCGCCTCGACTAAACCGCAGTCCGGAAGGTTGCAGAATGCGTCCCACATAGGTAGATATTCGCAACGGGGACAAAAGGGTCCGAACCCGGGATTGAACCGAGGACCTCCATGAAGTGATGAATGAACAGATCCGTGATCGTTAGATCGCAGATTATTCGTGGCACCCTAACATGGCGTGATACCGCTACACCATCCAGACAATTAGAAAGTAATCCTTTCTTGGTGATAAAATTAGGTTCAATACAACTATCAAGATCGAACAGAAATTGGGTCACACTTTTTATCTGTACGCCGTGCGCGCTTTTCCAATGGACGTGTGTCGCTCGGCCCGGCGAGCATTCAGCCGCCTGTGCTCAAACGATCGGTTCCCCGCTGCCTCAAGCAGTGTACGGACTTTCGCTCAATCCAGGCAGGGCGTTGATTTACTAGGGGCTCCGCTTGTCATGGAGACTCTCAGGAGCGGCTCAAGGAAACATGAGCTACGTCCAGCAGGGTCCACTAATAAGGGATGGACCATTTCTCCGTGATCCTGTGAAAGTACATCCTAGCTGGCGTCGGCTGCTGGATCCGGTTCCTCTGGGTGCTACATGACGCGTTGTGAGTGTCCTGGACCGTCTTGCCGGGAAGAATAGAAGGAAGATACAGATGCGAAAGAGCATCAAGCTTAAGGTTCGATATCCTTTTCTCAACTCGCGCGTGCCAAATCTCCGCCCGCGTTCCATCATGGCACCCTTCCTCCTGGACATGCATTTTGTCGACTGCCTCTATTGTTAAACAGTAGAAGGTATAGCTCAAGATAACTGTCCCCGTTCGAGGAGAGAGCTCCTCTAGCCGTCTGATCTTGAAAGATTCAAGAGCAACGAACACGAGGCCGACGACGCGCATGGCGTCTTGCACGGACGCATCCTGCTGATGCTGCTGTTCCTTACAAGCAGACATCTTCTAGTCTAGATACTTTAGTACCTCCTCGAGGGTTCTGCCCAGTGGCGCTTATTTACTAGCGAAATGTCGGTAGTTGCAATCAGCGTTTAGAGGGAAGCCAGGAGGACAAGCAGGGCTGAACATTCAAAGACGAGAGAGCCTCGCTTGCATCTTTACCCTCCAAGTCCCACCTCGTGAACAATAATTCGCTTCACGATCGCCGCCGTTGATCGTGTGCCCTGACATGTATCGCTCCCGATTTGAGAGCCGGCGGCTTCGACCCTCTCCTTCCCCCCCCCCCCCCTCTCTTTTCTTCTCTCCTTCAGTTCACCTCTCTTAACAACGAAAGAGAAGAACGCTGGCAACGACTTCAAATTAAACTTGATTTTGATTGTCTCTCCTCTCCGGTCCACACTCGCAAGCCCGAAAGCAAACTCCGGGCGAGATCTACACTGGGCCAGGAGCATCTCGATCGGATTCTGTCTCAACCTGGAAGAATGAGAGATAAATGGAGGGGGACCTGGGGGAACCTCGAGTTGGACACTCCCTCCCTGCCCCCTCCCCCTGCCTCCACTCCTTAGCTCAGCTCCATTGCAATCACATTCCTCGCTCGCTCTTTGTGCTGTTTCTGTCGTCTAACAACCAGCTGGCCAGCCTTGAGCTAGTGACCTTGCAAGCCAGCCAGCCAGCCAGTCTTTATAGCTTTCTTCTCATCTCGACGGCGGCATCCCTACACTCGAGTGAGTCGTGGTCGGGGATGAGCGGCGCTTTGCCGACGACGCGCCCCCCAGCTTGCTGTGTTGACCGGCGCGCCCCAGTCATTCCTCTCGCAGCATCTGGCCGACAACGACCATCCATGGGTCTTTTTCAGCGGCAGAGGAAACGCTCAATTGTCGAGTCGCCTTCACCTGCCTCGGGAGATGGCCCATCTTCATCGCCGCCCTCGCCCCCGCCTCAAAATCAACGACGGATCAGCGGCGGTAGCACCACCAGCGGTAGTTTTAGGGGGCACAGGGCGAACGACAGTTTGGACGAATTCGATAGTCGTCGGGTGGTCCTCGAGCGGTGGTCGGACACCCTCTCTTCGCTGCCACCCTCGCCGCCTCTGCCTCCTGTACTGCGAAGTTTCGCCGCCGACGAAGAACGAGGCGGAGAGCTGTCGCCAGTTTCGCTCCTGCCGTGGCCAACGTCGTCTTCGACCTCTTCGTCATCGGTCTCCGCCGATCCCTCGCTCTCCTCCTCCGCTTCTTCCCGAGATGTTGTTGCTACTACTGGAGGACCTCGCACACGACCACCTCCCCTCGTGCTTCCCTCGGCGCGTTACTTCCGCAAGCTCTCAACGTCCAGCTCGACAGGATCGGTAGCTGGCGCGCCTGCCAGCTCGCCCTCTCCGGGGGCTCAATTCAGCTCCTCGATCTCTGGAACTGGCACCGTCACAGCTCCGGAAACATCACCTGTGCTGCCTGCGCCCCCCTCGAGGTGGTTGTCGTCATCTTCTTCCACTCCGACGACGACGACCGCCACCGGGAATGTGACTGGCCCCCGCTCCGATGGTTGCTGCGGGATCTCCTCGTCATGGACCGGCTGTGGGTCCGGCGTCAGCATCAGCCCTTCTTCCCTCTCGATCCCTTCATCGGCTCCCCTCCTCACGTCTCCCTTCGGAGCGGCGCAACACTGCTTGCTGCAACTGCGTCAGCAGTCATGTCAGTCGTGCGAGGAGTTTCACCAGTTTTCTCCGACCTCCTCGCACTTCCCGTCCTCGAGGTCGCCATCGCCACTAGTGCCGACCTTCGGCTTAGCTGCAAACATGAACGACGGGCACCGCGATGTTGGGACCAAGGAGGACCCAAGCCCATCATCCTCGCCCTGTCTGCCGTCCGTCTCAGCCTTCAAACCGCTGCCGCCCCCACCTACGACGCTGAAGCAGAAGATCAAGAAGAGGCCCTCCCTCTCGTGGCTCTCGTCGGCATCCTCCTCCTCAATCGCTACCTCGCAGCCGGCTGGTAGCGGTAAGCGCTCCTCGTCCGCCTTGATCGCGAGCACCAACGGTGGTGGTGGATCGGCGCCACCCACCCTGCAGCGCCCGGGCTCCTTCGGTCGACGCTCCAACGGTCCTCTCATGTCCTCAGGCGGCGCGAGCGAGAAACCCCCTCCGAGGCGGAGTGCGACGCCGACGCTCTCGTTTGCAAGGCAGCTCCCCTTGATGCCGTGGCAGAAAGATCGGACGGTAGCGTCGTCGTCAGTAGACCCCTCCCACGGCGGGCGTCCGCTCTCCATGAGATCGTCTTTCTCGGCGTGCAGGAGTGATGGTGGTCCCGACCCCAACTTCGACCAGATTATCGACATTGATTACGACCTTGAGGAGAGGGATGGAAGAAGGGAAGGGCTTACATCCGAAGTGCTTGGTATGGAGGACGTTGAAGAGGGAGCCGTCGAGACGCTCAACTCAGGCAAAGGGACCGCAGAGACGACCCTGTCAAGCTCCGGCGGTCGGAGCGCAACTGTCGCCCCTTCCCTTTCCCACTCATCCTCCTCTGCCTCCGCCTCACCGAACACTACCCAACCCACCACCCCCTCCCTCTATTCCACGTACGGCTCCGCTTCAAACTCAGCCCTTGTCCTTCCCATGACCGCGCGCTTCGACCCCTCCCCCGATTCATCCATCACCTCCCATGTCGATCGCAGCGACTCGCCTTCACCCTCAACCAGCTCCTCCCGCCCACCCTCTCTCTTCCCCAACGACGACGGCAACCTCACACACCAGCATCCGAACGTCTCCCCGCTCGCCTGGCTCAGCGATGCCTGTGCGCGCGCGGCGCTCGACGAGGATGCCACTGACACTGCCATCGCCGCTTCGCCGCCGCCAAAGAAGTACATCGCCGGCGGGGAGATTCCACCATACCAGCTGCCGGACTTGGCGTCGGTACCCTCGATCTACTCGCTCTACCGATACTCGTTCGTTGGGTCGATATCGGCCGGTTGCGGCAGTGGTGGGGATGGGGTTGCCAGCGGTGCGAGCTCGCCGGCGCGAGTGCAGCACCACCTCGCGGGCCGGATGTCGTCGGAGGAGGATGGGCATGCGGTCGCGTGGGGCGAGGCGTTGTGAGAGGCGAGAGCGGTCTTGTTGTACTCTAGACGGCGTTCCTTCCCCTTCTCTTATCGTTCCCCTCTGCCTGTCTGTACCTCGATAGTCTCTGTGTTGTTCCTGCTACTTTTTTTTATCACTATCCTTGTCTGTATCCGAGAAGTACATATGAGATGGGAAAGACCGTAAAGTGGGGAGAATCAAACGGAGAGCAATTCCTTCACGAGTACCTCTCCCGACTAACGCTTACCAAGCTCCCCCTCGGTCCCTCGTCCTCATCATCCGCCCTTCCTCCGTGAGCCCTCCTGGCAGCAGCCATGGCCGCCCTTTCCTCCGCCTCGTCCTCTGAGTCGATCTCCAACGGGGACTTGGTCGGTCGTCGGACGCTCCTCGTCGACGACCGACGCGAGGACTCGCCGAGCATCCCGGGAGGGTCGACCTCGAGCGCCGAGGACACGCTCACTGTTGGAAGAGCCGCCGAGGCGATGTCAGCCGTCGAGGAGGATCTCCGTTCGAGTGGAGGAGGAGGGACGGAGGGGAAGGCCGAGAGGATCCTGAGGGAGGGCGAGGGCGAGGTCGCGCGCTCACCCTCAAGGTCTGTGGCTTGATGTTGCTGAGGGGAGCTGGGTCTGGATCTGGACCTGGACCGGACAGGCGACGTCGACGATGAGCGGGCGTAGCTGGAGTGGGTGGGGGTGTCGGGGAAGGAGCCGGGGATGGGGGAGGAGAGTTCGTCCGGGTCCGAGGCAGCGCCGGCGTCGAGCGCCGTGGTGTCGATGGTAGGAGCGGCAGCCAAGGGCACAGCAATATCGGCGGTAGAGGTGGAAGAAGGCTCGACGTCCTTGGAGAGCGCGGTGCCGGCGGAAACAGCGCGGGGGGCTGACTCCTCTGGAGAGATTTCGAGACTGGTGAGCTGCTCGATCGGTGGGGTGACAATGGTGCCGGAGCCCTCCTTAGCGCTGGAAGGAGGGGGCTCGATGCCAGTGGAGAGGGCCGTGCCGGTAGGGACGACGTTGAGAACCGAGTCGTGACTCTCTGACGAGATAGCAAGGCCAGCAAGCTCTTCAGTGGGCGGCGCGACGGCCCCCCGTTCCATGTCCTCCTCTTTCTCTTTGGTAGGGGCAGCCGTCATCGTGGGAGGGGGGATCTCCTCCTCCCCACCAATCGCGTCGGCGACCTCCTCAGCCGCCTTCTCCTCGTCCTCCTTCTTTGACAGCGTCTGGGGAGGAGGTATGTCTTCCTCCCCACCAACAGCGTTCGCTACCTTGTGCGCCTCCTCGTCCGCATTCTCCACCGTCTCCTTCCTCTCCGCCTCGATACCCACAGGTGCAGCAGCAGCCGGCGGAGTCCTCGCCCCATCCATCTCTTCCGCCTCCGTCTCATCAATCTCGCTTCCCTGCTCCCTCTGCACACCCTCCGCCCAACTCTCAACCCTCAACTCCGCCACAGGTGCCTCCATCTCCACCTCCGGCTTGGCCGCTCCACCACCACCGACAGTCTCATTGAATGCCTCGCGTTCCTTCGCTTCGAGGACGGGGACGTGCTCGGCGTTCTCGATCTCGAGGGAGCCCATCGTCGCAATCGCCGATAATGCGACTGCGGCGGCTGGAGGTGTCCCGACGTCGGGAAGGGTAGGGTGGTCCGCTGTAGGCGTCGAGGGCTGCTCGGGCTCGTCGTCGTTGTTGACATTATTGTCAGGCGTTCTATCATCGCCGTAGGAGGAAGCCGTCCCCGCGATCGAAGGCGCAACGGATTGCGAGGGCTCAACGACGAGTGACCCGACGGGGGAGGAGGAGCGAGTGGGGTCGTCGTCACCGATGAGGGAGGAAGTGGAGAAGGAGGCCTCGCTGGGTGCGAGAGAGTATGAAGGCTCGACGACGAGGGAGCCGACGGGAGAGGCGGAGCGGGTGGTGTCGACATCGCCGTTGATGGATGACGACGTAGAGGCAAATGGAGCGGCAGACGCAGCGGCAGCCTGCTGCTGCTCCTGAGCAAGCGCAGCCGGGAGAGCAGAAGGAGGAGGGACGCGAAGCGTCTCATCCGCCGCTGAGCTATCGTGGGCGTAAGCGGAAGGCGAGGTGCCTCCGACGACGAGGCTCGGCACCTCTCGTACAGGTTCAATCTGATAGCTCGAAGCGGTGCTCCCCTCCCCATCGTCGTCTTCGTCATCAAATGATGTAAGCGAAGGGGCCTTAGACCCCGACTCGGCGAGGACCGAAGCTGAGCGAGAGAATGCGCCGGCCTGACGGGACGAGCCCAGGAGCGCTACTGCCGCATCCGGGTCTGAGGCTGCGAGGAAAGACTTGGGGAGTGCGTTTGTCGTGTGCGTAGGCTTGGGCGAGGGAGGAGGGGAGAGGGCTCGATCACTCGTCTCGCTGGCGACGCTGCCATTCGGGAGGCCAGTGTCGGCGGCATCACCGTCGGGGCCGTCCTGGTCCTCGTTCTCGTCGTTGACGGTGGTAACAGCAGATTCAGCACTATCAGCGGCAACAGGAGATGCTTGAGAAGATGCGTCCTCGTTCAAGATCGTTGTGGGGAGGGGCTGAGATGGCGGCGAGGTAGTAGCAGGGGCCTCGTTCTTGCCCGCCGTGGCCGTCGTCGTTGCCGCAGGTTGAGACTCTGACTGGGTGACAGCAGCAGTCGAGCTGTCGTCGTCTTGAGCGGTCGTAGGAGCGGCGACAGGGACGTCGCCTGCCTCACTCCTCGGCGGGCTCGGGTCGACAGACGAGGCAGATCGTCGGGATGAGCCGAGGCCTACAGGAGCAGCAGCGCCAGAGCCACCACCACCACTACTGAGCGGGGGGCTCATGCGATGCTGCTGCTGAGACCCGCTGACGGAGCGGCTGCTGCCTCCGCCTGGGGTGATGCCGTACGCGTCCCGGCCGGCACCTGGGCGAGGGAGAAAAGAGCTGTCAGCTCCCTTGCAAGCGAGCGAGCGAACTGGGGGCTATCGCGTGACCGGTAGAACGGGCACAGACGCACTCGGGATGCGCGTCCCGATGAGGCCGCGGTTGAAGGCAGGCGACGGGCCTGGCCTGCCAAAGGATAGCGGGGCGAGCGGGCGAGCGCCCTCCTGGTCATACTTGGCGAGCCTGTCCTTGAGCGAGGGTCCACTCTCGACGGCTCGCGAGGCCGAGCGGGCGCTTGGCGCGGTGGAGGACGCGGACGCTTGCTCAAGCTTGGCCAGGCGGTCCTTGAGCGAGGTCGTGGAGACCACGGGAGGAGCCCTGGATGGACATATATCAGACGAAAACGTCGCAAGGTGGGGAGAAATGTGGACTGACATGGTTTTTGTTCGCAGATGGGTGAGAAAGGGCTGGGACGATGAAGTGGAAGGAAGAGGATGGAGGGAGAGAGGAGGCGGAGGGGAAGAACGGGGAGCGTCCCCACCACCGTCGCACAATCTGCGCACGCCCCTCCCATCACAATCATCATCACCACGAAGAGCGGGCTGCTGCGAAAGATCTGAGGCAATGTCGAAGCCAGTACGAGGACCGGGCTCGGATCTATCAAGATTGTCTATCGCTCTTTCGTCAAGGTGGTCACGCAGTCTCGCCAATCAATTTACCAAGCCCTGCGAGCCACTCATCTACGCAGTCCATGTCATGCTACAAATATACATATATCACACAGCGGCCCTCCTTCTACTTCTGCTTCGGCGTCATGAAGACCTGCAGCCGCCTCAGCTTGATGTTGCCCTCCCCGTCCTTAGCAAAGTTCATCCTCGCCGCCCAAGGGTTCCCCAAGTTCTCCCCTCCGCTCTCAGGCCAGAACGAGACCTCGCCATGGATCATCACTCCATCGGCCGGGCCAGAGCCCCAGAGGTCGCCCGTAGGCGAGGCGAAGATGGCGATGGGTGTGTGGAGTCGCTTGGGGACGCCGACCCAGGCTTGGGCGCGGAATCCCTCGATGGCAGCGTGCGTGGTGAACGTGCCGAGGGGGACGACGCAGGCTGCGCCCTCAGTGAGGAACTGGGCCGAGTAGATCTTGTGCGCATCGGCGTTGTCTGCCAGGGATTGGAGAGGGGAGATCGTCAGTCTATGAGCGAGAGGTGTGGGAGGAGACGGATGCGAGAGCAGCCAGGGCGAGAACTCGCTCGTTCGCGGTTCTGCTATGTCATGACGCTTCAGAAGCAGGAGACCAACCCTGAGGAGCAATATCGGACTTGGCGTCTGATGTACAAGCAGGGCAAGAGTGTCAGTAGACGGTTCATAACTTTCAACAAATCAGAGAGATGGGCGATGACTTACAGAACTCGATGATGAAGTCGCGGACCTCCTGAGGGACTGAGTCGGGGAAAGCGACAGCGTTGGACATGGTGGCTGGAGAGAGAGGAGGAGGGCTAGAGAGGTTGAGAGGTGGTGGTTGGGTGGTGGGTGGTGGAGAAGCAAGAGAGAAAGACGGGAGAGACAGAAACGAACTGAACGCAGAGACCGGAGGGTCGGTCCGAACCTCTGACCAGGTTCCTACCCCGGCCTTCTCCTTCACGGTTCCACGCACAGGGTGAGCGCCAAGTTTCATCTTGTCTGCACAGTTCTTCTCTGGCCACTTGCTCCGCAGCTCAATATGAGAGGACCCAAACGCTCGGCCCACGGCGAGTGACATGCAGCTCCATGCGATTTCAAGAGCAAACGCATTGCACAAGAGAGCGAGTGAAAGAGGACGAGAGAGAGAGCGGTGGTGGTGGTCCTGACGAAGACCCGATGCAGCGAGATAAGGGAGAAAGAGAAGAGAGAGAGATGCAAGTTTATAGGGTGCAGCAAGCGAGGCGAGAGCGC
Organism: Tausonia pullulans; assembly: GCA_951802195.1. Taxonomy (NCBI): domain Eukaryota; kingdom Fungi; phylum Basidiomycota; class Tremellomycetes; order Cystofilobasidiales; family Mrakiaceae; genus Tausonia; species Tausonia pullulans. The sequence continues at coordinate 289,447 of OX637623.1, read as the reverse complement.
GAGATCCAGGTATAAACGAGGAAAGCAAGCGCGCGTCTGGGCCAGCCCGTTTTGAGGGGAAGGAGAGGAGGGAGAGGGGCAGCGGAGAGAGATAGGTAAGAGAAAGGATGGTCGGTAGGGAAGGACTGCTATGGGAGAGGGTTGCGAGAGATGGCTAAAGGTACAGGAAGGACGAAAGACAATGGGGGGAAGATGGTCGAAGGCGGTTTAAGCGCGGCCGGCTTTCTTGCCCTTCTTGGACGACTTCTTGTCACTCGTGACTGGAAGAGGGAGAGAAGGAGAGAGGGAGCACAGTCAGACTCAAAACATCTCGGCAGGAAAGAGAGGGAGAGAGGGATAGCACGCACCATACTTGACGAGGTCCTCAACGTCGAGGTGGCCCCGGCTCGAGATGCCCTGGGAGGCGATCTTCTTAGCCTCAGCAGCAGCCTTCTCAGCGGCAGCGGTCGCCTTCGCCCGAGCGTTGAGCTCAGCGCTCGTGAGGCGCCTACCTCCACGAGCCCCACTAGCCTGCTGAGCTTGCTGAGCTTGCTGGTGAGCCTGAAGCTGAGCGATCTGCTGCTGCTGCTGGGCGAGGAGCTTGCGCTGCTGCTCCTGCTGGAGAGCGTGTTGCTGGGCAGCCTGAGCGCCTCCAGCTCCCGCCGCGGCCCGCTGGGCGGTTTGCTGCTGAGCCTGCTTGAATGCCTCGGAAAGCTGAACGGCCTCCTTGGTCGTGGCGTCCTCGGCGCCGAGTTTCTCCGCGAAGAGCTTGGAGGCTGACTCGGCGGCAGCAGCGGCCTCGTCGAGCGAACCGGCGCAGAAGAGCGCCTGGCAGAGGACGTGATCGACGTGGGCGACGTGGACCGAAGACGCGCCATAAAGAGCGACGGCCAGAGCCCGCGAGGCCCGGAATACCTTGGTCGCCGGCTCGAACTGGGTGCCCATCGTGAGGAGGTGGCCGATGTTGGTCAGGAGGGCGAGCTGGTCCGGGTGGTTAGGACCGTAGACGACGTCCCAGAGGTCGACGACGTGGCGGAAAGCCTTGAGTGAGGCGTCAAAGTCCTCCGAGTAGTGCTCAAGGACCGCAAGCGTGTTGTAGTACGCGAGCGTGTCTGGGTGGTCGAGACCGAGCGTGCGCTCAGCGACAAAGATACCCTGCCGCTGGAATCGAAGCGCGAGCGCGAGCTCGGCTGCGAACTCAACGGGCTCCTGGGACTGCTGCTGGGGGTCCTTAGACGGGTCCTGGGCGGCGGCGCGTTCGGCCATGGCGTTACGATAGAGGCCCTGGACGGTAACGGCGTAGGTGTTGTACGCCGCGGCGACGTCCTCATGGAAAAGCGCGTGAATGGTCTCGAAGAGCGAGACGGCCTCCTGCATGAGCTCGAGACCCTGGAGCTTGTCACCACGAGCGATGGTGATGCGACCGGCCTCCATGGTCTCCTCCGAGGCCGAGCTTGAGGGCTCGGCAATCTTGACGACAGGGATGAGCGTGAGGACGTCCTCGGGGACGAAGGTCGTAGTCCGGCCGGCGGCGGCGGCCTTGGCCTTCTTGCCGACGATCTTCTTCTCAGCGGTACCCTCCTCGGCGGGGGCGAACTGGTAGTCGCGGGCTACGAGCTGGAAGGCAAACCGGCTAGCGAGCTCACGGACGATCTGGGCCTTCTTGAGGTCCTCGACGAGGTACTCGGCGGGGACGGTGTACCTGAAGCGGCTCTCGACCTCTTTGGCGATCTGCTTGCGGAGGGACTCCGGGGTGAGCTGAGTCCAGGCGGCGGGCTCGTCGGCAGAAGCGAACGGGGAGGGGTTCGGGACAGGCTTGGGCGAGGCCTCGAGGGCGGTGCCGACGAGGCAGTTCAGGAAGTGCGAGATGACGTTGGCCCACTCGTCGGCGAGAAGACCCTTGAGAAGCGAGCGGAGGATGTGCTTGCTCGCGCGGAAGATCATCTCCTGGAGGAGGACGATCTTGACAGCGGCGAGCTGGGACAGCGCCTCGGTGCCCGAGCCGGCCTTGGTGACGTAGTCGACGTTGGCGGCGACCATTCCAAGATAACTGGTGAAAAGGAAGGTGAAGATCAGTTGAGAGCGCCGTCAGACGCCACGATCAACCCGCACTCACCGCATGTTGATACCCTTGCGGTGGAGGCTCTTGGTGAGCGAAACACCGTCGATGGCGCTCTCGCGGCCAGTCATGACATCAACGACGAACGCCGGGACGGCCGCCGACCGAAGGAAGACGGACGCGTCGCGGACGGCCTTGATGGCCGGGTCTGACTCGTCGGTGATGGTCGACGGGACGTAGGCCTTCGGGTCCGACGAGGCCTCCTCGCCCTTGGCGACGATGGGCTTGGTGTCGACGAAGGCGTCGGGGTTAAAGCGAAGATCGAACCGCGCCGAAGGGTCGGCCTTGGTGATGGAGACCTCGCCATTGGGCTGCTGGACGTGGATGTCACCGTTGGCCTGGACCATGACGCGCTCCTCTTCCTCCTCGGCGGGCTCAGTCGCGTCCGAGCCGGCGATTTTCTTCTCGTCCGAGCTGCCGGCCTCGGAGGCAGGGGCGCCGGTAGCGGCCTCACCCTCTGCGGGGACAACCTCGGTAGAGGTCTCCTCAGAGGTGGAGGCGGCAGGGGCGACCTTCTTCTGGCGCTTGGCGGCGACTTCGGTGGCCCACTTGCGGAACTCGGACTGCCAGAAGGCGTCGACAAGCTCCTGGCGAAGGAGGACGAGCCTGTGCGGGTACGTCGGGGCGGCGGGACCCTCCTCTACAGCCTCCTCGTCCCCCTTGAGCTCCGAGAGCGGAGTCGATCGAAGGTGAATGTCCGCCGCAGTGTAGGCAGCTCCGTCCATGTCCTTCTGGAGGAACTCGACGTCGACCGGGTTGAGACGGAAGGTGTCGAGGATGTAGCGACGGCCGTCGGTGCCGAGGAGACCCTTGATTTCGGAGGACGTCCAGACCTTGGCCGTCTCGCCGTTGTCACCCGAGGTCACCTCGTGAAGGGCGAGGTGGAAGCCGTCGGCAATCTTCTCCATATGCTTGTGGAACTCCGCGTCCCACCGAACGACATTAGGGCTCGCCTCAAAGTCGGATCCGTACTTGATGAGATGGTGGGGAGGGATCTCCTTGGCCTCGTCGGCGTCCTTGACGGCCGGGACCTCCCCGCCCTCGACGGCGGCAGACTCCTGGTCTTCACCCTCAACGATCTCCTCAACGTCCTCCTCCTCCTCCTCCTCCTTGCGACGGAAGATTCCAGGGAGGAACGACTGGCAGACCCAGCGCTCGCCGGCCCAGTCGATGATGGTGTGACCGAGGACGCAGATGCCCTTGGCATCGAGCCGGTTGAGCGCCTGGACGCCGACGCGGTCCTTGCCCGCAGCGGCGAACGCGGCGGCATCGCCTCCGAGGTGGGAGTATGTGTCGACAGTGTCGACGCCCTTGGTGTAGAAGATGTTGGAGTGGAGCCACATGTGCGACTCGGCCGACTCGTGCGGGTTGAGAGGCTGGACGTCGCCGCGCTGAAGAAGGAGGGTCAAGGGTCAGCCGTCGATGCCAAAACTGGGACAGCAGAAGCAAGAACGCACAGCGATCGCCTGGCATCCCTTGAGGCAGGTCGCGGTGAACTCGGCGTGATTACGGGCGAGGTTCTTTTCGCGGTTAACGCGGTCCTGCATCGTCGACCTCGGGAGCTCCCTCGCGAGCTGAAGGTCATCGTTCCAGTCACGAGCACCCTCGAGACCCTCGGAGCCGACGGCGCCCGTGAGGAGGTACGCAATCTGCTGCCTCACCGGGTCAGCCGTGACGGCCGGGACCGGAGAGACGAGCCACGGCTGGGCTGGGAGAGCCTGCTGGAGAGGCGAGATGGCGAGGATGTCGCGCGCCGGAGTGGAGCCGGTCTGCTCGCGGGTGATGATGGGCGCGAAGGCGGCGGTGAAGGCTGGGGAGAGGCCATGAAGAAGGTCGAGGAGCGAGTGGGCGAAGAAGTCCTTGGGCGAGGGGCGAGGGGTCGGGTCAAAGTTGACAGTGTTGGACCGGGAGACGAACCAGCCGCGGAACGTGCACGTGAGCTGGACGCTCTCACCCTCAAGCGTCGTGAGCGAGAGGTAGAGAAGGTGGCCCTTGGCGCGGTACTGCGGGGGAGGAGGGTTCCAGGGCGAGAGCTGGAGCGACTTGACGCACGGCGTCGGGATGAGGTTCTCGGCCGGGCGAGGGCAAAAGGTCGAGAGCGACGTCTGGGGCCAGGCCTCAAAGTCCTTGAAGAGGTAGCGGTCCGAGGGAACGAGCTTCGAGTTGGCCGGCTGGGGAACTGTCGGGGTGGCTGACTTCGCAAGCGGAGCTTTCTTGCCCTTGGCACCCTTGGAGACACCGTTGGTGGCGGGAACCTTGGGAGCCTCAATGGCTTGAGGTGAGGGAGAAAACATCTGGCTGTCAGCGAGAAGCGCGTCACAGACAAGAGCGCGCCCGGACGATTACTCACGCTGTTCGCTGACAACGAGACCGTCGCGGACCTGCTCATAAAGCGAGGGACCGGAGCTGATGCCGACGCTGGAAGGGTCCTGGGCGTCCGAGCCGGTGAGGAGGAGCTCGCGAAGCTTAAGGACCTGCTGGCGGGCATCGGCCTCAGAGAAAGGCTCTGCGACAGCAAGGTAATGAGCTTTCGACTGAACATGACAGGTCAAGAGAGAGGCAGACGAACCGCGAACGATCTCGAGGACCTTGTCTTGGCCCTTCTGCGCCTCACCACCAAATACCTCGCCGAGCTCGAGGTAGTCCGGGAGAGCCTCGCCGATGCGAACCTCAAGTCCCTCGCGGCCCCGGTTGACGACTGTGCCCTTCTTCAGGGTCTCAGTCACGGGGAGCCGGAAGGAGAACGGTCCAAGCCAGTAGCCGTTAGGCGAATCCTGGATCTGGAGCCGGAGCTCCTGGAGGATGTCAAGGTTCGACGTCGTGACGATGAGGGTCGTCGACGGAGGGACGACCTTGCCGTTCTCGTCCTTGACGGGGAGGAACGACGAGGCATGCGTCGGCGTCGGGAGCGAGAGCTGGACCGGATAGGCGTCTAAAGATGAGGAATGCAGTGGAGTGTGACAGCGGCGTAACAGGGGCAGGGTCAGTGACAGGAGCAAGATTGGTGAAGGCGAGACGGGGGAGGCAGGGGTCAAGATGGCTGAGGAGCACGGAAGTCAATTGCCGTCCGAGGCAGACAGAGTATGCCTCTGCGCTGGCATACCACTATCAGGGCCAAACGGATATACATTGACAAGAAGCAAGAGCTAAGATGGACCGCTGAACGACAGTGCACAGGGACAAGCCGGGCAGGCAAGGCAGGTCGCGTGCTCCTCGGTCCGTCCGTCGTCGACAGCCGCTTCCTTCTACGCCAGCGGCAAGCCGCTCCTCCTAGAGTCGCCCCCAAAGAGAGAGAGTGCAGAGGATGCTAGAACTTACAAGGCTCTTCGGCGTCGACCTCCTCCGCCTGCTCAGCAAGGGCGGCCTCGTTCTCTGGAAGGGAAGACGGCGGCAAGCGGAGAAAGAGGGAAGCGGAAAAGAGACGTCAGCACTGACGACTCAGGCACAGCGCACAAGACCGGACACAAAGCTGTGGCGGAGAAGAAGCTCCCGGGCTTGGAAAAGGAGACAGCAGGCTAAGGGCACGGTAGCAGGAGAAAGAGGGGAGGTTGGCCGGCAGAGCACCCGACAGCATCAAGCCGACGACGTGTCCAGACTGGCCTCTCGCCAACGAGCCGCCGGCACGGCTCCCGACAGAGAGCGAGAATAACTGTTGATATCCTTTTCTAGCCGGAAGAGCCATGCTGACGCGAAACAGTGCTAAGGGAGGTCCATCATCTTCCCGAATCTCTCGCCCGCCGGCCGGACAAGACGACACGGCGACAACACGACAACGGCAACGGCGCGGACGGACGGACGGCCGACCAGTGGGAACCGCCCGGGCTTGTCCTCCACTCAGCGCCTCAACGAGGAGCGTCTCTACTTACTGGACTCAATCTCGCCGGCAGTCTTCTCAGCGTCGGTGTTGGACTCGACCTTGTCGACGGGTGCAGCCGCTGCCGATTCGGAAGAGGCGACCTTGACTTCGTCGGCGGCCATTTTGAGAACGAGAGAAGGGGAAAGGAGAGAAGAGCGGGAAGAAGGGGTCGGGTGGTTGGGGGGCAAGGGGGAGAGGACCAGAACGGCTGCCGATGGGATCTGTCCGATGAGAGGAGGATGATGATGCGTGGAGGGCGAAAGGGAGAGAGAAGCGGAAAAAGAGGAGGGGTCAGCCCTTTGGATTTGGAGAGAAGGCAACGAGGGAAAGGACAAGCGAGGACAGCCGTCGACCTCCGCCGCCCGGCTGGGCCCCGCTTTCTCTCTCCTGCTCTCGACACGACGAAAGCCACGGCGAGGGACAGTCTGGTTCTCCTCCTCCTCTTCCTCCTCGCCCATATCCGGAGCAGTACCGAAACCCATCTCGCCTCGTGGTGATGGCCGATGGCCACGCGATGTGCTGGCGGACGGCGCCCCTGCGGCTTCCCTCGTTTCATAGCCTAGCGGTCGGGTCGGCCTGTCTCCGGGCCTGTCTGTCTCCCTGTCTCTTCCCCTGCCTGCCGACCTTGCCGGCCGCCGCGCGCGGGGCCACAGAAATATATGTGGTGTGTTTCGGAACTCTTTTTGCTCACTCGCCAGCAAGCCATGTCGGGCAGAACCATTAATATTCGCAAAGAGCAAGAGAGCAAAGCACATTTACCTCCAGGCAGCAGCAATTTCAGACGACCCATCTTCAGCCCACTCTTCGACGTTTTGGTGCGTAGAGCCCGTCAGTCTGCTTCGGTACTTCAAGACCTCCGAAGACGACGTCCTCCAGCTGCTCAGCACCTCGCCTCTCCTTGCCCGGGGACGACGACGCCGCCACCGGACTATCGAAGACGAAGGCTGCCGCGGACGTCCTCGGGGCTCTGGCAGCAGCCCTCGCCACCGCTCCAGCCTTTGACGTCTGCCGAGACAGGATCAAACTCATCCTGTCAGCCTTCTTCTTCTTTCGCCTCGTCTGGACAAGCGAAAGCGCCTCGGGCCGAGCCTTCTGGAAGTGTGGGTGAGAGAAGCCTATGGGTGTGTCAAGTGTGTGATGAGAGCGCGTGCCGGGGCCAGGGGTCGCAGTCAGTCTTGACAGCCGTCGGATGACAGAGGGGATCCTCACAAACCTCGAGCTGAAATCCAAAGGTCGGTCGGTTGCTGGGCGTCGCCAGAAGATGAGACCGAGGGCTCGGCGGGGAGACCGTTGTCCACGAGATCCTGTCGATTGTAGAGAGTATTGAGGTTCAGCAATGTCTCGCGCTGGTGGTATACGCACGAGCGATCGTGTCCACATACAAGTAGGTGGACCTTGGAGAGGCTCTGGAAGCCGTAGAGGTTGAGCTGGCGGGTGAACTGAAAGGAGTATCAAAGAAGGTCGACCTTTGCCTCAGTGGCCGACAGCCCAGAAGGGCTCACCGAGGAGAGCTTGCTCTGATTAAAGAACTGGGGCAGGACTAGATTCATTTTCGATCAGTCAAGAGGTGCTCGCAACAAAATGGTTGCTCACCTGTACTCACCGAAAGAAACGAGCCCGTCCGGGTCGCGGACAAGGACAACAGTGCCGTCGTCCGCCCAGGAGATGATGTTTGCGAACTCGGCAGGGTGGCTCAGGATGTGCCAGAGCTGCGAGACCAAGTCAAAGCTGCTCGAGAGACTAAGAGAGAGAGAGGAAGGAGGCCAACCTTGCTGATGAACGTGTTTACCTTCCCATCGAGAAGGATTCCAAGGGCAGACGACGAGGAGGGTCCAATGCTGCTCATCATCGAGAATTGGTCGTCGTCGTCAGACTCAACATATCCTTCGTCGTTCTTGTGGGCGTGTTCGTTGTTGAGGGGAAAGAGGGGGCTCTCAAAGTGGACCTCCTCCTCCCTTGAATCGCTGAGCATGAAGCTGCTGTGGGTCGAGTGCCTGAAAGAGAGCGATCAGGGAGGGAGTCAAACGGGTAAAGAAGGGGTTAAATGGCGCGCTCTTGTAGCCTTACGGGCTATTCGAGGAAAAGAAGGGCTGGATCAGAAGCAAGTCAGTTCTGTTTCAAGCTCAATAGGAAGCCTTCCACTCACATGGAAATCAAGTATCGGTCCCACGCCGCCGTCGTCGCAGAAGGAGAGCTCGTTATACCCATGGCCGCCATCTCCAATGGCCGGGCTGGTCTCGGAAAATACATCAGAACTGCATCCTCAGCGACATGGAGATGAGATGAGTTTAATGCATACAAAGATGGGCTGGATTCTGTGGAGGACCAAGAACCCGAGGTCTGTGTAAAGCAGAGTCATTGTCCAGATCTCGAGATGCATGCATCCACGTCCTAACGGCAAGCCCGAGTGGCCGCTGGCCTCAAGGGAGCCATCCAAGGACAGACGGACGCACTTTGTTGTTTTCAAATGCCTGCATCCTGTCCGGAGAGTATCCCGCGGAATCGAAGGAACCGAAGGAGGAAGGCGACAACGACGAGACCATCTCGGGAGAGCTAAAGGGCGCCGTCGGCGAGGAACACCCGTCGCCTGCAGCAGCAGATGTGGCGGCGAGAAGCGAGAGGGCCATTTCCGGATGGTTGATCGTCTGAGGCGCGGTCGAGTGGTAAACTGGGCACTAGAGAAACGGGGAGGGGCATCTCCACCGTGAGTCGAAACGCGAGCAGGACTTGAACGATGGCTCGCTCACTCACCGGGATCGCTAGGAAGGGGCACCTCTGCAAGGGAACGGAGCTGGTTCAGTGGAGTTGCCTTCCAGCGACGCCGGGGATCCCGCTGACAGAGTGGGAGAGACGCACGATCACCATCGGCTGCGTAAGGCAAGCTGACTCGAGGGCGTCTTCGGAGAGTGCGAGATCGGAATGGCTAGCGCGGGACATCATCGGTGAGGTTGGCAAGGGAGGCAGAAAGGGAGGCCGTTCTTGGAAGTTGGAGGAAGAGGGGGTGGGAGAGGGTCACCCGCTCGAAAGGAAGACGAAGGCCACAAAGCATCCATGCCGCCACTGCGCGGAAAGGCGACACGTCATGCAGGATAGGCACGTGATCAGTTGTCGTCGCCTACGGACGCACCGTGATAGCTTTTCACATTCACGCTTATCAACTGACGCATAAATGCATCCATCAAGGCAGCGGTACCGCCTCCGTTCGACAGACTGGACACCGTCTCCCTTGCTCAAACACCTTCCTCGCGCACTCCTCATGGCCGAGGTGCCCACACCCGGGCCCACCATTCTTGCCGATCATAAGACCGACGATCACATCGCCGTCCCGGAAGAGCGTTAAGCATCCAAATGAGCAGCGGCTGACGCGCCGCTGGTCAAGGGCGGGACATGAGAGCTGATGGAGGGCGGGAAGGCGGGTGTCAATCACACGAATCTCGGAGCATATGAGAAAGAGGAAAGCATGCTCACCTTAATCTTCGTCTTGCCCTCGCGCGTCGTCCTTCGCGAGACCTCAACAACCTCGCCTCGAGGGAGGGCCTCAAACTCACTGAAGGAGAGGCCTGGGGGGCGGGCTGGGCCGAGGAAGCTCTGGATTGTCGTTGCTGCCTGGAGAACAACGTAGCAACCCAAGTCAATGACCAGGAAAGAACGGCAGACAAAGACGCATGCATCCACCTCGTACTGGTCTGCGTCGGCCTGATCGAGGCGTAAGACGAGAAGGTCTGCAAGAAAGTGAGAGACACCACATGTCAGTTGCAAAAGGAGGAACAGCGAGCACAGAAGTGACTTACCTAGATCGGTATACTCTCTTTCTCCGCCGCTTCTGCTAGATAGCACCAAGCTGTCGACTGTGTCAGAAACCGGTCTCGCGGAAGGCGTTGCCGACGGTCGATCCAGACTGTCCGTGGATGACGACGACGACACGCCGCGGGAGGGTGGTGGCCGAGTGAGGGTAGCAGCAGCAGACGGCGGCGGCGGAGGAGGAGGCGGGCGACGAGGAGCAGGCGGCTGAGGAGGGGAGGCTCGCATTGCTGGCGCCGACACAACTACCGGTGGAGGAAGCGGCGACGCTGGTGAGAAGGCAGGTGCTGAGCGGTCGACGGCGGGCCGTGGTCCAGCCGCAGGTAGAACCCTGAGCCCCATCGGGATGGGAGGGAGCGGTCGCACAGCCCAGGGACGCTCGCTCTTGCCGCCGTCGCCGGCGGCGGCGGTGGTGGCGGTGGTGGCGGTGGCGGTGGGAGCGGGAGGCAGACGAGGAGCTGGCCGAAGTTGTGAGCCGCCAAAGTGGTCCTGACTGGCGAAGGACGACCCGCCGGGCTTCTCTAGGCTCCTCCGCGATGTTTCTTGCAAGGGCCTGGGCGTGGGCATTCCATGAGGCTGGTGCTGCTCTGCCGAGATGGAAGACGAAGTAGAGATGTTGGACAGTCCCCGAAGGTTCTCGCTGAGGAATGGAGGCTGAGGCCGAGCCAATATCGGCGGAGGAGCGGCAATAAGCTCTGTTGGTAAGGGAGCAGCAGGAGAGAGGAGGAGCGATGGTTCAACGGGTGAAGGCTGGCCAAAGGAGCGGAGGAGATGTCGAGGACGAGGCGGGAGAGGAGGTGGGGTTGGAGCAGCCGAGACGGGATCCTGCGAGAGTGGCGACGGCGACAGCGGCGCAATCTGTTGGATCACAAGAGGTGACCTAAGTGGAGAGCCGGCCAGCGGTGAGGAGGGCGGCGCCGGAGGTGGTGGGAGAGGCATGAAGCCGCGCTGAGGCGCTAGCGGAGGGGGAGGAGGTGGCGACTCAGGCGCTGGCGGGGGCTTGTAGCTGCTCGGCGGGGTCGATGTCGACGAGCGCGACTGTGCCGGCCGTGGCGACGTAGGTGGACTGTCTACATAAGTACCGTACTTGCCGTTGACGGGGAAGCGAAGGAAGGCAGGACGAGGAGGGACGGGCGGAGGCGGCCTGCGAAGAGCAGATGCGGGCGTGATGAGTTGAGAAGGTGCGGAATGCGTGTGAGGAGGTGGAGACGGCCGAGCGACCGGGCATGATGAGTCAACTGGAGGGGCAAAAGGAGGTCCCCCATGAACAACGCCAGACGATGGAACAGCTGCTCCGGTCGGAGCTGACAAGGAAGCAGGCTGGGCCGAGTCCGTCTGCAGTTGCGGGGTAGAGTCGCCCGAAGAGAAGCCGTCGAGCATGAGTCGCGACTGCTTGTTGATTTCGAGGGACGAAGGCCGACCACGCCTCAAGACGGACGGAGGGAGAACGGTCGCTGGTGGCAAATCGGCAGCGGCAGCGACAGGCGAAGACGATGGTGTGGCCGCGCGAGCAGGTATGACCGGCTGAGCAGGCCGAAGAGCAGTCGAAGCCACGGCGTCGATGGCTGTTGCAACTTCAGAGGAAAGAAGAGACGGCACCGCTGATGTTGAGGTAAGCTCGGGTTCTGATGCTCCCGATGACTGATCAACCATCGCTTCCTTGGCCTGCACCTCCTCCCTCAGCTTGAGATTATTGTCTTCGTCCACCATCTCACTCGTCTGAGGCGGATGAGTATCAGGAACCGATGCGAGTCTCAGCGAGATTGGCACGAGCTCCTCCATCTGCCAAGGGAGAGTAGCCAGCTGAGGGGGCGGTGAATACATTGGGCGCACAGTGCCAGCGGGACCTGCCGACTCTGGTCTCGACGAGGAAATTGCTACGAGTGAAGGAGATGTGGCGAGGACGGGTCCCGGGGCAGAGGCCGGTCGTGAGGGTGGAGGGATTTCAATCGCCTGAGGGGGCGACAGCCGTGATTCAACAGTCCGGCGTGGAGACGACGTCGTGGAAGAGGGAGCCTCCGAAGAAGACGACGAAGCGAGCGGAGTCGCTGACGAGTCGGATCCATCGGCTGCATCTCCTGCCGTCATCTCGGCTGTTCCTGGCAGTGAGGGTTGACTCTCGCCCGTCACCAACGCCAGGCCGAAGGATCCGGGCCGTTCGCCGAGAGATGTCCGCGCGAGGACCATGGGCAGGTCTTCCTTCTCTTCGTCGTCCGAGGAGTCTACTTCTGGGCCAGCAAGCCGTGGCAAGGTCTCATCAACCTGCTCCATCCGATGGACCCGCTCCTCGAAAGTGAGACCTAGGCGGGCGAGGCTTTCCCACGCCTGACGGACCAAGAGGCTTCTCTCATCCTCGACGGACACAGGAGGCGGCCGCGAGAGACCGGAAGGGTTTGGAGGTGGTTCCTCGAGAGGAGGAAGGCTGGAGAAGGCTGGAGGTGGCGAGATTGGGATAGGGACAGTGCGAAATGGTGTCGTTCGTGGGGAGAGGGAATCGAAGGATGGCGGAGGTGGGGAAAGGGGACCAGTGGACAGTGTTCGGACATAGCAACTCTGAAGGTCGAGTGGTAGCGGACGAGCAGACGAGTAGACAGAAGAGGATGAAGGGAATGCGCCCGGGATGGGGAGGCGGGAGATCGAGCCTGCTCGACTGAGCGAGCCCTCTTGTGGTTGAGGCCGAAAATGGCTGGCATGTGCGACCGCCGTCGAGGGTGGGGGCTCAGCTGGTATCCGGCGAGAGGTGGATGAGACTGCAATGGAGTCGAGGTAGCTCGGCGGCGGTATCGGAGGCGTAATGTCCGAGTTGTCGACGGGCTCTCCTGGATGGACGAGGTCTGGAAGGAAAACAAAAAAAGTGTTAGCTCCCGGGAGAAGTGTTAGAGACCAGCACCCATCGCGACCAACCAATCTGAACGTTCCTCCGTCGCATCGATGCGCCTCGCCCCAACCCCGACCCAACCCTCGCCTGTTGGGTCCTCAGCCGCTCTGTCGCTGGGTGCTCAGCCCGGACTGACGACAGATCAGTCGCTGCCCTCTCCTGCTGCTGACGTACGGCGGCCGACGCCGCCCGTCGACGCTCCTCGGCCCGCGCCTCAGCCCGGGCAGCGCGGGCGTGCTCGCGAGAGATATCCCTCGCGTATGCGGCGGCGGCGGTGAGGCCAGCTCCTCCTCCACTTCCTCCAGCTCGAGAAGACGACGACACGCTCACTCCTCCGCCATCAGCAGGTCGTCGCTTCTTACGCCTCGCCGCGGGCCTGGCGATATTTGATTCAGCGGCTCCAGCAGCGGTGAGCCCTCCCGGCTCCTGCTGCTCCGGCACGTCCCCCAGGACCCCCCTCGAGCTTGAAGCGCTGTTGAGCAGCGGCGGCAACGACGCCGAGTCCGACGCCCTCGCCCTCACGCGGACCATGTTGGGCGGCGGGAGTAGCGTGACTTGGCCATGGTGGAGCGTCGCGTTGTCCCGGTAGCCAGAAGACGACTGGACTGAGTCGGCTCGGAGACCTCGCGCGTTTCGCTGGACCCGAGGCGGCAGGAGGAGTGAGTGGAAGTCATCCATGGCCTGGGCCGCGCTGAGTGGAGAAGCCTTAGACAGGCTGGATGTGAATACTAGGGAAGGGTGAGGAGGGAAGGGGGAAAGGCAGGAGTTCAGATGGTGGTTAGAGTGGGCTGGCGTTTGCCTCACTTGGCCCGCCTCCTCTGACTCTTCCTCTACTCGCCGTCAGGCAGACGTCATCATGTAAGCTCATTTGCCTTGCTGCGATCGACCAACGTCGTCGGCCCTTTCATTTCTCCCTCTTCTCAGTAACTCTTGTTCTCCCTTATCTTGCTTTCTCGCATGCGAGTAGGTCGGAACAGGAAGAGGAAATCGCTCTCCTATAAATAAGAAAAAAAGGGCATGGAATGAGAAAGGACGCAACAGACTCGAAACTCGCTCGGGAGCTAATCACAGTATCAATCCAATCAAGAGAAAATATGACAAGGGAAAGAGAATATCACGATTTGAGAGCATGTGGGACAAGACCGATCTAGACGGACTCGCGCTGTGATGAGAAAAGGATCTCAGTATCAACCTCCGCGCGCATCCAGTGCTGCCCTGGACTGACGTGCTCAATCTCCTCGTCCTTCTCGTTCTTGCCGTAGCCATCTCCTTGGGTGTCGCGGGCCTTCTCGGTCGCGGCAACCTAGAGAGATGGACAGCGTCAGAAGGCCGTTAGGCATGGTCGGGACGGAAGTCAGAGAATGAGCTTACATAACGGTCATGCTCCTCCTGGGTGACGGATCCGAAAAGAACGTCCATCCTGAAAGAGTACAATGAGTACATGTGATTGGTTCGTGGGAGAGGTAAAATATGACGCACTCCTCGATGGAGAGACCCTGGGTCTCCGGAAGCCAGAAACCGTAGGCGGCGGAGATGAGGCTATCAGTGGGAGAGGCGTCAGGAGGGGGTTCTCGAGGGAGAGACACAACGTCAGGTCTGACTTGATAGCAGCGAAGAAAAAGAAGATTCCACCGTGGGGAAGACCGGGGATAAGATAAGGAGTGATCCTGAGTGGGGAACAAGTCATCAGGAAGTGGGGCAAAGAATCCGCGGGACGAAAGGAGTGCTTACTTGGTGATGGTGAAAGAGAATGCCCATTGGGTGGCAGCAGCAACAGCCATACCCTCAGCACGGTTCCTCATAGGGAAGATCTCGGAGCAGTAAACCCAGGGCTGAGGGAATAAGAGGGGACAAAAATTGTTGGCCTAGATGTCCGCAACGCAAACAGCAAGAGATAGAAAGACGCACGACGGGACCCCATCCGAAGCAGTAAGGAATGACGAAAAGGTAGATGCAGACGGCCATACCCACTGATGGAGGCAAACTTGGTGAGCAAAGACGTAAAAAGGACGAAAACATAGCCAGTGACACTTACTCGAAGCGCCGGAGACCGAGCTTGCGCCAACAACGGGTGGGTGCGTGTTCTAGAAGACGGGTTGTGAGCAATCTGAGAATACCGAGCACCACAGGAGGGAAAGGAACGCTCACGAAAAGAGCTCCGACAATCCAGAGGAACGTCGACATGCCGAGTCCAGCAAATCCCAGTGCCTTGGAACGACCGACCTTCTCGATCCCTACGGCGACGAAGATGGCGGTCGATATGATCTTGACGATACCATAGATACCCGACGCAAGGAGACCGACCGAGGTGCCGGTGAGACCGATGCTCTTGAAAATCTGGGGGGCGTAATACGAGATCGAGTTTTGGCCGGCCCACTGCTGAAGGAAGAAGGTGAAGAAGGCGATGAAAGTCCGGATGCGCATTCCAGGTTTGAGAAGTTCGCCCCACGAAGCGCCGGAGCGGGTGTCCATCTCCTCCTGTTGTGCGGCGAGGATCTCGTTGTATTCCTCCATGACGTAGGGGTCGTCTGGAGAACGCTTGCGGACTGGCAAGGTGACGAGAAGTCAGTCGCTTTCCGCGGGAGCGGAGCAAGACTGGCCCAGCTCACCCCAGGCAAGGTTGGCAAGAGCCTGCTCGTTGCGCCCCTTCGAAATGAGCCAACGGGGGCTCTCCTTGATGAGAGGAAGAAGAAGGATCATAAGACCCGATGGGGCAAGCTGGAGACCGATGGGGATGCGCCACATGGCCGTCGACGGCTTCATCGAGACGCTGATTCCGTACTCAATCCAATAGGCAGCGGCGACACCAATGACGACAATCTGAAGCGATAAAGAGTGGAAAAGTCGGGATCAGGACACAGGGGAGGCGCGAGAATGAGACTTTTGGAACGAGACTGACAACTTGGAACATTCCGGTGATGCGACCACGAACGTCCTTGGGGGTCATCTCCGAGACGTAGGTCGGGCAGACAGTGGACATGACTGTGGTGATGGGAGAGATGGGCCGCGCGATGAGATGGCAAAGACGCATGAGGCCATAAGGTGCCAGGTCGACTCACGTCCGACACCGAAACCAGAGATAATACGGCCGGCGTACATCGGGTCAATGTTATGCATGGCAGCAGTCTGTATAGTAGAGCGCCATTGGTCAAACTGGCGAGAGGAGATCCGGGGAGAGGGGGGGGGGGGTTGTTCGAGCTCACCTGGGCAGCGGCACCGATGGCAAAGATGGTGGTTCCGATGAAGAGGGCGTTCTTGCGGCCTAGGCGAGAGCAGATAGGGGCAGCTCCGAGGGCGCCGAAGAAGGCTACGAAGAAAGAGAAGAAAACCAGTCTCAATGGGAACCAATTTTCCGCATCATGGGCTCCAGCGACGGACCTCCGACCATGAGGAACGAAACGACGTTAGAGGTGACGGCCTTCGTCTTCTCAGCGCTGGCTCCGAAGGCCTTGGTGAGCCGGAAGTCGGCTGTGGGGAAAGGATCGTCAGTTGCCTTTAGATTAAAACTGCAAGGAAGGAAGGAAAAGGAGTACGGACTCTCGAAGGCGGAAAGCGAGACGACTCCACCGGCGACCTATCGAAGCGCGTAAGGGTTGAAAGGTAAAGAGAGCATTCGAGATTAGCTCTGCAGCTAGGAGTTTGGGTGGATTCTAGGTGGAGCTAGGGCAAACTCCGACTTGTTCATCCAGCACGCGCGACCGGCACCCAGCACTCGCCACAGTCATCTACAGAACTCACTCCGGAGTCATATCCGAAGAGCTGTGGAAGGGAATATATGTTCAGATCACAGAACAAACAGGTCAGAATAAGCAGAGAGCACTCACGAAGATGCCCATGTACTGGACGAGGGTGAAAACGAAGGCAAGTTCGTCAGCAAGGCCATCGAGTGTTTCGTCCGTGAAGAGATATCTAAGCTCACGGCAATGAGCGCCACGAGGTATGCGCGTGAGTTCTGAACGATATAAGAGCCCGATCGAAAGTGAGAGGAGAAGAATGAAGATGGGTCAGGGAGGGGTAGCGAGAGAGGGAGAGGTGGCGCGCGGATCAGCCGACGGCCCAGAAAGGCGCATAAGGAGCGGCGACGACGGACCTGGTTCCATTTGTGGGCTCCAGCGTGCTCCGTGGCTTTGGAGAAAATGGCCATCTAAAACGATCGGAGAGCGAGAATAAACGAGTGCTTCGAGAAAGGGCAAAGGCGGGGAGGGAGCCGAGAGGAAAGGGGAGAGGAGGGGGTGGGAAGGGGGGCCACCGTCAGCCCCAGATCTTGTTCCGATCTGGGACGCCGGGCCCAAACGCCAGCTAGGCTGCGACTTTCATGCGCAGGCTGACAGGGCAGGCGAGTCGTTCATTGGCAGCGCACCTTGTGCGAGTGTGCTGATGTAGGGTGGCCGAGTTAGGGAGTGCAAAGGCCGGATGGGTGGTGGACGTCGAAAAGGAGTCTAGGTCATATCGAGCACTCCCTTTCCCCTTCCTGGCCTTCCCTCCACCTTCCACCTCCTTGCAGCTTGTTACACACGAGGCTGAGGACCCGCGAACAACGGGCCGGGCTTTCCCGAGAGCTTCTGACGGGCCGCCAGGGAACCGTCCGCGGTTGAGCGAGCTGGCAAGGCGAGGAGAGATGGTCTAGGAATAGACAAATACCTAGAAATGGAGTCCCCGGCAGAGATCCTAAGGGGGTCCCACGGTTCCCCACCCTGGTTTGGCTCCTCAGCAAGCTTTTTCTCCTTGCTGGCCGAGCTTACCAGGGGCGGAGGGTGGCGGTCCCTCCCGGTCCGGCAACGTGGATGTAAAATAAAGGGAATGAAGAGAGGGGTGAGAGAAAAAGGGAAAGCTCTGGGACAGCTGCCGCGCGATAGAAGCCCTTGCTGAGGTGAGAGGGAGTCGTCAGCCTGTTTGTTTTTCTGCCGCTGTCTTGATCCATCGGTGCGAGATACCGGGTTTGACTGCTCTTCCAAAGCGTGGAGGCACTTCCGGATGGCCGAGGCCACCTCGGATGAGAAATCGTTCTAAGCTCTTTCGATCTGCTGCGGAAATGAGACTGCCATCGCACGACCTTCTCGTCGAGCGAGATGCCACCGGCGGCCGCTATGATGTCTCCTCGTGGACTCAAACTGGCCAAGCCTCTGCCACCTCGGCCGACAAGCATCGTTATCCTATCTGCCAGCCACTTTTTTTTTTCCTTCTAATCTTGATCTTCTTACCTTCCTCAGCAGAGAAACGAATGTGGTCGTCCGCGCACAGGCCTCGGTCGGGGCGGGCGCCCACACAGCAAGCTGCTGGACGGTCAGGGTGACGACTCTCCTCCTCATAAACCATCAGCTACGTCGTCATCAACACACATACACCAACTCTTCCTTCTCTATACCTTTTCCGACCATGACAACCACTGTCTGCTCGCGCTCCGGGTGCGGTGTCCAGTTTGACCCGTCCAACAACGTCGAGGGCTCGTGCCGGTACCATTCGGGCGCGCCTATCTTCCACGAGGGCCTCAAGTCTTGGAGGTCAATACCTGCTTTCTAGCTGTCTCACTCTCTCCATCATCGTCTTTATCTGAGAATGCAAGACGCCATCGCATGCGCAAAGAAGCCAGAGCTGACAGCTGGTCTCGCGCCCTGTCTCTCCCTCGTCCCTCCACTTCGCTCCTTCGACGATATTCTCTGGCCTCTTGCTTGCCTCCCCGTCTTCTTCACGGCTACCCACTCTCCCCTCAGCTGCTGCAACGATGTCTCCAAGCCTGTCATGGAGTTTGAGGCGTTCACCCGCATCCCGGTATGTCCTATTATACCCTCGCCTCTGTCTGTCGCGTCCCGCTCTTCCAGCTGTTCACTGACCCCGTCACGTCGCATCCTGCTCCTGCCAGGGCTGCACCAAGTCCTCCCACCGGGTCAAGCCAGCAACCCCTGCGTCGACCTCGACGTCCTCTACGGCTTCCAAGCCCTCCACCCCAGCGCCGACGATCGTCTCCGGGGGCGTCGAGACGTACGGCGCATTGCCCTCCACCTCGTCCTCGTCCACCAGGGCCAGCGAGCCGTCGGCCCCCGTTGCACTCCCTTCCAACACGGAGGGCTCGACCGCCGCTGCTGTTGGCGCCTCGCCTCCAGAAGAGGAGAATGACGACCCTAATGCGGTCGTGCCTGAGGGAGCAGCGTGCAAACGGCGCGCGTGTGGGGCCAAGTTCGATGGAAGCAGCCGGGAGGGATGTGTGCACCACCCTGGAGTGGTAAGTGCGAGCAAAGGAGAGCGAGAAAGAAGTCAGGCGTCAGATTTGTGAGACAAATGCTGACAGATTGGTCACTGCTCGTTCGCACGCGCATCACTTAGCCAATCTTCCGAGAGGGTTCCAAAGGTTTGTTCCCGTCCAAGCTCCCTTGCTCGCTGTGTAAGCAAGCATTCTGATGTTCTCACATGTTTTCGAACCTAGGCTACAGCTGCTGCAAGCGTATGTCGACGTCTTCCCCCTAACCCAGCCGCGCGCAAGAGACGCACACTGACTTACCATCGCAGGCCGTGTCCTCGAGTTCGACGAGTTCCTTAAGATTGAGGGCTGCAAGACGTCTCGTCACCTTTTTGTCGGCGCTGCCCGGCCCGTCAACGCTGATGGCGTACGTGTCTGAGATCCTCCCTCGCATCGTTACGGCTTGGCTTTGCTGACTGACCATCGGCGTCTTGGCACAGACGATTGAGCGCGAACTCGTGACGTCCCGTGTGGACCACTACCAGTCGCCGACGACGGGTTTGTGGACTCGTTTACCTCCGACATCACGTTCTCTTCGCTAACACCGCTGGCCTCTACAGTCCACGTCTCGGTCTTTGCAAAGGGCATTGATAAGGCGACCTCCAAGATCGTCCTCGAGCCTGAGCAGGTTCGTCCTTCCGCTTGCCCGCTCCTCGCTTGCCTCAGTCTTCTTCTGATCGTCCATCCCTTCATTCCCCCTTCAGATCCACCTCGACCTCCACCTCCCGCAGAACCGACGAACCCTCCGAACCCTCAACCTCCACGCGCCCATCGACCCCTCCCGTTCGACGTTCTCCATCTTCGGCACCAAGCTCGAGCTCACTCTCCAGAAAGCCGACGGATCTTCCTGGCCCGTGCTCGAGAAACTCTCCGACGGCGGGGCCTCGCTTCCCAAGGGCTACGCGCTGACATTCGGCGTTGGTGGGAGGACGGGGAGCGTCGGTGCGAAGGAGATGATCCTCTCGGAGGAGCAGCAGCGGAGGAAGCAGGAGGAGGAGACAAGGAAGGTGCAGGCGTGAGGGAATCAAGCTCGCAGATGCATGTCATTCATGTTGGATGGGAAGAAGAAAGAAAGAGAGAGAGAGAGAGAGAGAGACTGGCTTTCCGTCTTTTCGAGAGAGGGGCATTGTTGAGGTGGGAAGAAAGTGGGTGCTGGTGGGCAGTGTGAGCGAGAGTAGGTGGGTGACCAGGGGCGTGGATGCAGAGAGGGAAAAAGAAGCAAGGAGAGGTTGAGAGGGTGCATGAACTAGAGCAAGGAAGAGAGAAGACAGGAGAAAGGAAGAGCAAAAGAGAAAAGGCTATGCAGTTCCGAGTGGAAGGAATGAAAATGAGATGGTCGGACACTTCAGGCAGGAGGCGTCGCTCCATTATTGCCCGGCGAAAGACTTGTCTGGGAGCCGGCTTTGCGGAAACTCCAGAAGGAGCCCTGGGATGACCGTTGCTTGGCCTCGGCATTCTCGTGAGAGAGCTCGGCATAGCTGTGGGGAAAGGGCCTGGAAGTCAGCAGGTGTTGTACGTCGTGGAGGGGGAAGACAACGTGGACAACGCACAGAATCTTATACCTGGGGGCAAATATCAGAGAGAGAAGTCAGCGCTTGGCCAATCAACCGAAATCAATAGCATACGCACTTGATGAGCTCATTCTCGAGATCCTCGTGGTCTCTCAGCATCTTGGCCTCGGCAGCCTCGTGTTCGATCTTGGAGGTGACAAGCTGCTTGATGAGCGCGTTGCTGAACGACCGATCAAGCGGAGTCAGTAAACAGGCTGCAAATGGCACGATCATGCAGCAATCTAGACACATGGACGCACTGTTCCGTGTTGAGCAGTGTCAGGCTCGACTCAAGCTGTTTCACTTGGCTCGAGAGGTTGCGGTTCGCCGTTCGGAGCTGGTCGACCTCGTGAAGGTGCGCATCCCGAGCGCGGGAGAGCTCGTCCCACTCTGCGGTGAAACCGTCGAGCTGGAAGGGCGTGCTGCGGAAGGAAAAGGCAGGGGTGTCAGATGCAGAACGTAATGGCGTGGATGCTGGGTCCGAGACGAACATTTTAACGGCGAACGCTGAAGATAATAGAAGGGCGCGGAGCCATCAGCAAACGAAAGGAAGGCTGGCCATGGAAAGAAATCGACGCACCATCCCGAACAAATTCGTCTGCGCGCCAGACCTCCTCGACTGCGGCCTCCTCGCCTTCTGCAGTAGCCGAGGCAGCGGCGTCCGGGGACAACGACTCATCCTAACGATTCGTTCAGATCAGCCAAGCAATAGTCAGTTGGTGAGAGCTCCAAGAGTACCTTGTAGTAGTCGAAGAGCTTGGTCTGGAGGAACTTGAGGATGCCCTCAAACTCGAGGTTAAGGAGCTCTTCCTCGGCTTTGAGAAGGAGTGCGATGCTGAACCGGAAGACGGCCTCGATGCCCTCCGCGAAGACGCTGAACAGATATCGTCTGTCAGTTGACGCATAAAACTTGAACTGGTGATGAAGAAACATACATGTCGAAGATTCTGTAGACAAGGTCCAGTGGGAAGCGGTAGGCGAAAAGAGTGAGGAACCACTGTCCGGCGTACATGGAACTCTGGTAGGATGACAGGGGCGTCAGCAATTTGACCCAATCATGAGGAGAACGCGCGAGACTGACCTTAATGCCGCTGAAAAGATAGCAAGTTATGGCGGTATCATCAGCGCGAAGTACCGAGATCAAAGGAAGAACACATGTCGCCTCACCTTCGCACGAAGTGGACGTGTAGCAAAGGAATGAACTCCTCAATGAGGCGGTCAAATTGGTACAGTCTAAGCTGCAGCCCAGGCATCTCGGGGAGGAACGATGTCCGCAGTCCATACTGACAAGCAGGGACGGTCAGCGATGATTCGGCTCGAGGAGGGCGAGCAAAGACTCACGGCATGCATCAGCCGAACCAGAACACAGAACGCTTCCTCGTCCGGCATCTAAAGCAGTACAGTGATGATCAATTAGTGAGCTCCCGCGCATGCAAGGGACCGGGCGGCAGAAAAATTCGGCTCACGTTGAGCAGGAGGGCGGCGACGATGAAGGCCGACCCCTGAACGTAGCCGACCGTCGGATCGTATCTACCAAGACGAAAGCGCTCTTGTTCAGCGAAGCGGATCCTCGTGATTTCATAAAAGTGGCGAATAACTCACAGGCTGTAAGCCCGAACGACGTTATATAGCTCGTCCTGGCCGCGACCCCTGCCGTCGACGGTGTCGTCGCCGAGACCGCCGTTCACAGACGGTTTCTGGAAGAACTTGTGTGAGGATGTGCGGGCGAGATCCTTCTTGATGGCCTTTTCGTGCGACGAGGTCTGGTGGAGGAGGGACGTGTAAAGGTTCTCGAGCTCGGGGTCTTTGGATGAAGACACTGTGGAGGTGGAAGGGGTCCATCAGCCCTGTATACCACGGAGGTCTCAAGACTCAAAGAAAGACGGGCGTACTTAGCTGCCACATGGAACCACTGCGAGATTGAGCAGGTGAGCAAGGCGGCTGCGCACGAGGGGGAAGCCGGACGCGCTGACATGTCTGTCTTTCCTTTGGACTCACCGGATGACCGAAGGGATTCCGCTCTGAATTGACTGCGAGAGCTTCTGTGGCTGAGCGCGTGCGACAGCCTCGTAGTCTGAGCAGATAGTGACAGAGTCTTGTCAGCAAAGCGGATAACACCCTCGACTCATGCAGGAGTTCGCTCACCCGTAACGACCTCCCCCCAGAACGCCCAGTCAACCTCGACCTCAGCGATAAGCTCGTCGTCTATCGACTCCTCGACCAGGCCGCCCTCTTCCTCTCTCATCTCGCTTCCCCCCCACCCGGAGCCCGCATCCAGAAGAGGGCTCCCCTTAGCTGACAAGCGCTCGAGCTCGTCCTTGAGTCGCATGGAGATCTCCACCGAAGCGCGCTTGTCGTGGTGATGGCCGCGATCTCCTCCCTCTGCAGCGGCACCGCCACTCAAGTTGCTACTATTCCCCTGGTGAGAGTGATGGACTTTGGCGAGGTTGGAAAGCAGGAGCGAGCTTCGGTCGCCGGCGACCCGGTAGGGCTTGCTACCACTACTGTTGCTGCTGCTGTCGTGGTCCGTTCGCTTTCCTCCCCCAATCGGCACCCTGCGACTCTCTCCCGCACCTGCAAATGTCGCGGACGAGGACGAGATTGGTGGCGAGGTTTCCGGGAAGGCCTGCGGATGGGGCGACGAGAGACTGACGGGGGAGAACATGGCTGGGTCGTCGTCGGTCGTCGAGGACGAGGCAGCCCTAGCCGGTTGAATGTCCTGCCCATCGCCCTCGACCGTGTCCTCGTTTCCCTGTCGAGGTGGTGTCGCTCCTTTGGACTCTTCGTGGTGATCGTCGTCCCTGTGTTCAGCGGAAGACCGAGGGTTGTCTTTGGGCGCGACGTCTTCCTCCTCACCCTCGGACGACGCGTTGAAGAGAAGGCTCGTCGGACGCGTCGCCTCGTCGTTGCCGTCGGCCCTCTGCTGCTCGGTTGTCGTCGACGTTGTCTCTTCGGTCGGAAGCAAGGTCGCGGCGGGTGGCGGTGGTGAGGAGGACATTCAAGGCAACGGGTCGTCGTGGGTGGGCAAGATGGTCGTTGGAGAAGCCGATGACAAGAGGCAGGGAAGGGGGAATGGCGAAGGGGCCCAACGCATTGTGTTCGGCCTCCCACACGCATACACATACATACGCTTGAGCGAGCCAACTCGGGACCGCCGACGAGGACCAGCAGCTTGGCGAGTGAATTTGGCTTCTCCTAAGTCTCTCCGCTTTCCTCCATTAGTATGCCGTCTGAATGAGGTCCTTGACCTCTGCATCCGTCGGATCCGACGAGACGGATAGAAAGAAGCCCAGGCCACCAAGCAACCCGCACGGTACCGCCGGAATAAGCCATGAGAGTTTTCCCATCTCGCACAGACAGTGAAGGAGCGATGGGACAAATGAAAAAAGGGTATTGAATAGTATGAAAGGTTCAGAGAAGGGACGACGACGACGAGGAAGTGAACAACAAGCCCGGGAGAGTCCAAGAAAGTCAAAGGAGGGGAGATATGAAGGAAAGAGAAGGGGGGGGGGGGTGGGGGGAAGGAGGAACGAACGAAGAGAGAGAAGGCGAAGATAATAGAGGAGGAACACAGGACATGATTCGATGCGAGGATATTAGTTTGTTGAAATTGGGGTAGAAAAAGTTGAAGTGCTATTCCAACACAGCGGATGAAAGAACGACAGGGAATGGACTGGAGGATATCTGGAAAGAGCCAAGGAATGACTGACTGTGGAAGGGAGGGGGGGAGAGGGAGGGGGGAGGGGGGAGGGGGGGGGGGGGGGGAGGCGTCAGTATCCTTATTCTGCAACACAGACCCATCGACACAAAGACTCACAAAGAGAGTGTGTGCAGAAGTCACCTCACGGGTTCTCCACCTCATCCTGCAAGCCGTCCCCAACCTCACCCTCGCCTACAAGCGTCAAGTCGAGCCCCATCCCAGCGACACCGTCCCTCAGTCGCGTGGCCGGGTCGTCCGCCGACCTTCCACCGCCCACCGCCGCTAACGAGCCGCCATCGTCCTTGACGTCCAGGATCTCATCAAAGACATCCCCAGCGCCGCCACCAGTGCGCCCCCCGAGCGCGCTCCCCGTGACGGTACTACCCGCGCCGTACGCATCAGGCGGAAGCACAGACGAGACACTCGAGGCGCTCGAAGCTGAGTGAGGCGTGTATGTGTTCGAAGAGAAGTACGTCGGCGGTACGTCGGTCGAAGATCCTTCACCACCCAAAGCCGTCTCACCAGACGAAGATGTTCTCCCTCCTCCTCCGGGACCAGTCGAGGTTCGAGAACGAGCGAAATAGTCGTATGTCGAAGGCGGTCCTCCGTATGCCCCTCCTCTACCACCAGGTCCGATGTTGGGCTTGAGGTCCTGATCGAGAGCATCGGCGCCCATCGACGGGTGGTGAGGGAACCTCGAGGTCGAGGGCGATCCATCAGCGAGGTACGCGGACGAGTTGGGATTCGACGATGCCTGATAGGCGTAGGTCCCACCGCCGAGCGGGGCGTTCATCTGGATTGCCGGCGAGTTGTGAGTAGTACCCCCACTGCTGCTGCCACCGTACATCGGAGGTGAGTTGGTCTGCCGACCGCGATGCTGCTGGTGATGTTGCTGCTGGCGCAGGTCCGAGGAGTAGTACCCCATGTTGTGCATGGGCTGGATAGGCGACATTTCGGCCGAGTACGATAGCTGCTGCTGCTGCTGGGCGTAGGTCGAAGGACCTGCGCCGGCAACCGGGGGTGGGACGGACTGGAGGGGTTTGGGGACGGTTGGCGCCGGAGGGGGCATCGTCTTGGAATCGTAAGCGACGGACTAGAGCGCACATTAGTGAGCAGTCAGATGGTCAGTTACCAACCGACCGTACAAGGGTTAAGGAAAGCTCACATATTTGCCGATGATCTTGACGAGCGCGTCCCCAAAGCTGCTCCATTTGAACGCCTTGACGTCCTTTTCAATGTTGCGCGGCTTGGGCTGTGAGAGGCCCATGACGATTTTGAAGAACGCCTCAGTCTCGGGCTTCGTCTTGGAGACGGTGTCAGGCTTGAGGCCCTCGAGGTTACGCCGTATCCGGTTCTTCTCCTCGACGGAGAAGCGGATTCCGATGAGAGCTTCAAGGAGGTAGATGGTGTCGACCGAGGTAACCTAAGGTATGGGAGGAATTCCTCAATCAGGCGCTGTGCATTGATTTGCACGCGAGAATGACAAGCCAACTCACATAACACTCGTTCGTGTCCTCGCGATAAATGCACGACACAGTGATCAGATGGTCGAGGTAGTCGGCCTGCGCAAGAGGTCGGAAGGCGACCCGGATGACGGCGCCCTCCTGCTTGCGCCAGAATTGGACGATCCGTCGACGGTTGTTCCACTCCTCCGCCGTCCTAGGTGGTTGAACAGTAGTAGAGACGAATGTCAACGACTTGACCTAAAAAGCTCACTTGGCCAGCTGGTTGACTGGGCAGCGTTAAGCTTGGCCCGCCCGGCCAGCGAATGAAGAAACGCACCATCCGATTGCCATAAGGTTCAAGTCGCCCTGGAGGTCGAGCGAAGCCTTGGCTGTGATCTGCTTCGGGCTTCCAGTGGCACCGCCAGCTCCATCGTCTGCTCCTCCTCCTGCTGCACCACTGCCCCCAGATCCATCCGTCGTGACGCGCGAGATCTTAGGTTTGGGTGTCTGGATCTGCCGGATCATTGCAGGCGCGGGCGCATCCGATGTGATGGGGCCGAGCGGAATCGCAGTGTGCGAGGGAGCTGGAGGAGGTGGTGGTGGTGGTTGGGACAGAGACGGCGTCGTAGGGCCGGCAGACCAATACTGGCGCGGTTCCACAGTCTGTGGGAGCGGAGAGGGAAGGGGAGGGGGTGCTCCAGCGCCACCGCTACTGCCCCAGAGGCCGATGGACGGTTGGCGAGGGACTGCGGCTCGAGGTGATTCGGGATCGTACGAGTCTGGCGGGAGTACGGAAGATGGATCAGCAATACGACCACTGAGATGCGATCGCATGCATGTACGCGGGAATAAAAGGAAGAGCATTCAACGTACACGTCCCGCTGCTCTGGCCGCTCAAACCGAGCCCACCCTCACGAGGGATATCGACGCGAAGATAGCCAGGCCCATCTGTCTCGGCCGTCTCGTAAGGGTCATAAACGTAAGGCGACTGGGACGGCCCGCGGTGATGCGCTGAAAGCGGTTGGGGCGAGATACGCCGCAAAGAGAGGAGCGGAGAACCGGAGCGCTTGACGGCCGCCGTCGGGTGCGTCTGGGATGGACCTATCAAGACAAGGGACAGACAAGGGAGGGAGCCAGAGACGAATAAAGGTCAGCTGCCAGCCAACCGAACTATCCGCCCCTCAAGTTGGCGCGCACACGACTGGACCGGATTTGACTCACCTCCAGACCAGCCGCAAATAGAGAGTACGTCGGGTCCTGGATGGATGCGGCTATCGGACTGGAAGGAGTAGTCCCCGAACCAGAGCCGCTCGAGGAGATTCTCCTCTCCGTTGGGGCTGGAGAGGCCCAGAATCTCACAGTGAAGAGGGACAACCCCGCCGGTTTCGGCGTACTTACCCCGACCCCGGGCGAGAATCTCGTCCCAGCTTGGAATGAGGCAGCTTAGGATGAGCGTCGTCTGGCCGGGGATGATGGATGAGTCGTTTGGGTCCACGGGCGCACGGCTGACCCGTGTAGCAACGGGAGCGCCCGCGAAACAGAGCCGTATCGTCTTGGCCGGCGGGTTGGTTGCCACCGTTGCTGCTGACTGGGATGACGACGACGAGGATGTTGACGCGGCCGTCGGGGTCGTCGGTTGCGGGAGGAGGATGCACTGTACGCTGAGCTCGACGGCCTGCTGGTATGCCGAGGGAAGGGCAGACGAGTATGACGGGCTGAAGGATTGGATGCTAAGGTATCTGGAGTAGTGTTGGAAGGCCGGCGTCGAGATGGGCTGCGAAGGGTCGACGACGGCGCCGCTCGACGTGATGGGAGCCGCATTCGGGTAGAAGGGCGACCTGGGAGGCCCTCCGCCGGCGCTGGCTGACGTCGAGGTCGGGTCCGTCGACGCGCGGTAAGCATGGGGAAGGGGGGGGTGGTGGTGGTCCGCCGAGCCATCGCCGGCAGAGTGGTACATCCTGCTGCTGCTGCTGCTAGGACGGCCGCCAGACGAGAGAAGAACCGGGTTGGGCGAAACGGTATGTTAGCGAAAGCCGCTATGGAGGAGAGAAACAGCGAGAGAACAGAAGCTAGCAAAAGAGGAAGACGACCGAGGGAGACCCATCCGAGGTCTCAGAGACAGGTGGTCGCCCCGCCCGCATCCGGCAGGCGAGAGAGGGGTTGTCCTTGGGCACACGTCGCTCTTGTCACTCGAAAGCACTCTTGAGCCGGCAGGGCGGATAAGACGACGGGCCGCGTCAAGACATGGCGCGAAAGCCCTCAGCCAGGGTGGATTATGGGCGGAAGGGACGGGATGAGACGATGGGGATGAGAGGGGAGGGGGGGGGGGCGTAAGGAGAGAGCAGGACAAGGGTCGGTCGAACGCGTCGATCGACCCCGACGACCCCCGCCAACGCCTGCGGCAGCTTGCGCTGTTCTCCTCGTCTCATTCTCGCCGTTGTCCTTTTGCCCTTCAGGCGCGTCCAAGCAATAGACATCGAGGGCAGACAGGGGCAGGGGCAGGGGCAGGGGGCCACCGTCCCTTCCGATATTGACGGCGAGGATGACCAAGACACGCAGCCAACTCACTCGTGAGACAAGGCTCGCTCGAAGGGAGGGAGCGGATGGGGGAGGGGAGGAGGCGGAAGCGGCAACAGCAGGGAGGGCGCTGCTGGTATATGAAGGATGCGACCCGGCGATCTCGACGTGGTCGGCTGGAACAGACTCCGGTCTGGCGACGGCTGTTGTTGCTGTTGGTCGGTAGGGAAGAAGGGGCCGAGAGTAAAAGAGTCGGTCGACCCCGAGGGTGAGAGGTAAGACAATGCAGGGTGGCTACTGTGAACGCTTCCGGCCATGTCGCGTCCTTGCGTACCTCGTCCCTGAGAGCTGCCCCCGCCCACTCGCCAGCTACCGGCGTCGGACTGGCCTGAAAAGCCGCCGGCGGCGGAGGTGGTATGGTGAGCGAGATGCCGAGACACATCGCAGCCTGCGAAGAGAAGGGCGAGAAGGAAAGGAAGACGGGCAGGAAGACGGAAGGACACCGGAGAGAGTTTGGAGGTGCGAGACACTTGGGTGCCCACGGCTGTCTTGCTGTCGCTCCCACTTGGCCTGCCCTTGGACTCCGGGGTCCGCGGCGACGCCCGTTACGCTGAGGGACGGAGCAGAGGCGCCAATTCGGACCTAATTTCCCCGTCGCTCCGCCTCCCCTTCTTTGCCCACGCCTTTCTTCTCTTGGTACATCGGATCCGGTGTACTTCGGCTGCTTCTTCTGTGTCTCTCTATCATGTGTTGGATGACGAGGAGGTGGATACATGGTTGTTGCCGCGCGTGCGCGACTCCGCCCAGAGATTAGGCCATCCCCCCGCCATGATCTTCCAAGCTTGCTTGCGTAACGCGCGGTGCTCACAGGTTCCGGTCGCCGGCGGACCTCGACGTCGGGTCGCTGCTCGGCACATGTGACGACCAACTGCACCATTCTTTGAGTTAGCACTAGGGTGTATGCATATCAGGCCTAAAAAGAACAAGGGAAGCATTCAAAAAATCTTCTCTCAACTCCCACGTGCGCCGGGAATACAAGACCGTAAAAAATAGCTGACTGCAGGACTCGAACCTGCGCCCTCAAAGAGGATGTGATTTCTAATCAAACGCCGTAACCACTTGGCTAAGTCAGCCAGTACTTGTAATGGCTACAAGAAAGCCTCCAAAAGTACTTAGACCAGACCTCACCATTCGGCCCAACCCTCGACTTGAATACCAAACAAATCATGCATCGGCCAATGGGCACGTGGTGGAAAGGTCAACACGCTGGGGCTGGGGGTGATGCTTGTAGTGGTATTCTTAGTGATATTAAGGCTAGCGGTGGCGACGAGGGCTGAGGGTTAAGGAGTGTCGGGAAGGGTGGGGTTCAATCATTTGGACGGTCGGCATGTGATTCTGGTCTTCTCTTCTCTTCCCCTTTCCTTTTCACCTTCTCATCACCTTGCTTTCTTCCACCCTCCTCCATTCTGTACTCTTCTATGTTCCCCTTTCTCAAAGCATAATCTGGCGCGCTCCTTTCCATCTATTGACTCCCGTGGGAAGTGAATGGACAACCCCAAGGACAAGACTCCCACCGACCGATCGCCTTGTATCTTAAATTCATACACCATTCCATGATTTCAATCAGGCATGACGTCCGCACAACGGCGCGCTGTGGCCGTTTACAGCTAGCGTAAGAGAGGCGGAGGCTTGGAGAGGCGCGTGGAGGTCACGCGGCGAGGATGCGACAACAGGAGAGCGATGTGTCGGTTCGCGTCCAATCACCGCCTACCTCCGGCTCCACCCTCACTCTCCAGCCCTACCACCATGCCCACCGGCGATCACAGCCTGATCGAGATACTCACCTCTTCTGACGAGAAATCGGACGCCGATGAGTCTATCATAGAGGGCGCCACAATCGCCGTCGTTCCTCCGTCATCCTCCTCGATCCGATCCTCCTCTCCACCAGGTTTCCGCTCCTCCATCACGACCTCCAGAACAGCCACAACCGGCAGCATGCGAGCTCCCAACTTATCCTCATATGCCCCCATCTCCACGGCGACGATCGCCACTTCCACTTCCATATCCTCTTCCCCGGGCTTCGCCTGGCCCCAAGCTGATGTCGCGTCGCGCCGGTCTATCCCGCTCACCGAGGTCCTCTCCTCAGACGACGACGATAAGGATGAGGCGACCCCCCGCACACTCGACCTCACCATCTCAGCCCGTCACCAGAAGAAGCAGCCGATCCAGCGCGCCGCGACGTCGTACGCGCTTCCACCGTCAGTGATTGCAGGGCCGAGTCGGAGCAGAACCCTCGACGCGTCGGGCTCGTCAGCGTCCACGTCGGGCTCGAAGCGGCTCAAGCTCTCGGCGGTGAATCTCACATTCTCTCTATGAGCAGGAAGGTGGAAGGCTGATTAACCTTGGGACGTCAGCAGGCCCCCCTGGTAGCGGCTCGATCCCTGCCCTCGATCCTCGACGACCCCTCTCTCTTCATGCTCTCCAAGCCGAGTCCTCCTCGGCCTTCACCTGCCGCCGATGACGAGTTTGACTGCGTCTTCGATGACGACCTTGACGAAGCCTTCCTCGCTGTCCGGATCCCCGGCGACTTAGTTGCCCGTAGTGGAGGTGGTGAAGGTCGGGGTAGAAGTGGGCCGGACAGTTCTGATCTCGAGGACATCGACTCGCGCGCGAGGCTGCGCGAGCGAGAGCGTGCGAGGAAGGGCAAGGGCCGGGAGGTCAAGGGGTCTCTCAGCGTTGACGACGAGTCTGGTACTGGAAGCTCGGCGGCAGCGGTCAGCAAGACTAAAGCCAAGGTGAGCCTTGTCCTGTCTGCATGGTTGTTACTTGACACACGTTAAGGTGTCGCCCGCACGACAGACGGTCAAGCAGAAGGAGAGAGAGGAGGTCAAGGTGAGACCCAGTGATGTAGACTCGCCAATCGGGTTGGTTGATGAGATGATTTTTCTGTCAGGCGGCGAAGGAGGCGGAGAAGGCCAAGGCCAGGGTGCGTCGGAGCATCCGGCTCCTGCTGCCACACTCGCTGATATCTCCTCTCGCACTCTCAGATGTCGAAGGCAGACGAGAAGGCCTACAACGCAAAGCTCAAAAAGGCTAACCTCGTCCTCAAGAAATCGACGTCCGACCTCGACCAGCTCGGTCTCATCATCGAGCTCTCCTCGACAATCCGCTCCGAACCTGCGTCCTCGTCGTTCCATCCGCTCCTCGCCGACTTCTCCGCCGAACTGGCTGAACGTAAGGGGTCGATCTCGTTCTTCGACACGCCTGGATTGAACAACGTCATGACATTCCGCCGACTCGTCGCGGCCAAGTGGAACGAGAAGCGTCGACTCATGGTCCCGCTCGAAAAGGCCGAGAAGGTCCGGGAGCAAACGGTTATTGTCTACCTAACGGCGATGGAGCTTGTCGACCTCATCGTTCAAGATGAGCTCCTTGACCTGCCTTCCAGGGTCCGGGCCGTCGTTGGTCTCGGCCCTCGGGCGCAGGTGATGCTCGTCGTCCAGGGGATACTAGCGTACTACCGGGAGCGGAAGAAGATGGAAGCGAGGGCGTACCAGAACGAGATGCAGGCGAGGATGGGCGGTTCGGCGACGGCGAGCAGGCATCCGGCGAAGGGGTGGGAGACGAAGCTCGATAAGCGGGCGATTGAGAGGGGCCTGATTAGGCTCCAGGTGAGCGAGAAGGTGTTCATTTCGAACGGTGCGTGGGGTCGTTTAAGCCTTCATCAGAAGAGATCTTGTTGTGGCTGACCTATGATGGCCCCAGTCGAAACGAACGAAGAGGCGATTAAGGCGCTCATGTCCATCGTGATGGACATCGGCATTCGCCCTCAGAAGTCCGTCCAGCTCTCCTTCTTTTCTCAATCCTTTCCCTCTGCACGCTGACCCCAGCTCTCCCTCAGGCTCATCGAAAAGTCGCATCTCAACTTCAACCCAGACAAAACCGCCGGTTCCTCCGATATTCCATCCCAGATATATACCAAGATGCTCCTCGAGGTGCCCCGGGTGACCCCGGCCGTCGGGCAGGCCGTCGCGGGCGGATTCAGCTGCATGCGCGATCTCATGGAGGGTTGGGAGAAGCTTGAGCGGGGGGGGAAAAGCGCAGAGGCGGCGCTCATGCTGCAGGACCTTCTGGTTCGTTTCGCCTTGCGCCCACTGAAGAAGCGTTGCGGGCTGAATCTGATCTTTTACTGTTGCAGGTCAGCCACAGGAAGGATGGTGCTCCTTCGAACCGGCTCATCAACCAAGCCATCTCGCGTCGGGTCCACGCCATCCTGACCGAGGACGACGACCTACTCCTTGTCGCTTGAAACTTGAAATAGTCATGCCTTCTTTCTCAGGGGAGATCGTTGCAAGGGGAATCAGACCTTGAATTGGTGTGTTTCAATCAATCGGGATATTGGCAATGGACTTAGAACAAGTGGAAAGAGGTGTAAGATGCCTGAGCAAGACCAAATGCAAGCGGGCGAGCGATAGTGTATGAGCGCAAGCGAAAGCAGGAGGAAACTG
This sequence comes from Tausonia pullulans, assembly GCA_951802195.1. NCBI lineage: Eukaryota > Fungi > Basidiomycota > Tremellomycetes > Cystofilobasidiales > Mrakiaceae > Tausonia > Tausonia pullulans. The sequence goes on along the minus strand of OX637623.1, from coordinate 256,859 downwards.
TGTGCGAAAACAAATATACAACGGCTGGGAAGGCGACGTAGAACAAATGAACAAAAGGAGGGAAGAGCACGTGTGCCGCGCCGAGATGCATGTAGTGCGACGCAAGGGAAAATTTTCAAGACAGGAGATAGGAGAATAGATCCCTTCAAGGGGTGAAAGCGTGAGCGATGCCGAGCTTCTGCATCTCGTCCACGTGGTCGGCCGCGACGAGGCGCATCATCTTGACCTGGTCGGCGATCGACTTGAGAACAGAGAGCGTCGCAACGTTGCCCTCGACGAAACCGTACGAGTCATACGAGTAGCCCTTCTCCTTGCACCAGGCGCGGATGATGAGCGAGGCCGCCCGGAGGTTGTGGCGGGGCATGCGTGGGAAGAGGTGGTGCGTGACCTGGTGCTCGAGCCCGCCGAAGTAGAAGCGCATCCAGGGGTGGATGAGGATCTGGGACGGAAATACAGGTGAGTATTCAGTCCTGTGAACGAGGGACGACGAAAGAGAAGGTATCACTCACGTCCATCGTCGTGCGCAGCTGCCGGGTCATATGGCTCTCGAGAATGCCGACGTCCTCCATTGATCGTGAGTAGTGCGACTGGACAATCATAAGGTGAAGCGGGCTAGCGGTGATGAAGGAAACCTAAAAGAAGGGAAATGAGAATTAGCTTGGGAGGCGAAAGAGTCTTACAGATGGGAGGAGTACGCACGACGAGAAAGAGCGCTCGAAGCTTCCAGCTCGGGAGAGAGCGAATGATGATGCCGCCAAGCCAATAGAAGTGACCGAAAATGGAGGCGACCTCGAAGAACCACATCTTGTCCTTGTGAGCGTAGATCACAAGATGTTGGTACGAGAGGATGCAGAGATTGAAGCGGCCGACGGAGAGGAGGATGTAGCTTTGTTGGTGAAGGATGAGTCAACACCGTAATAAAAGGGGCAAAGTGAGAGCGAAACATGTGTTCAACAAATGCTTACTAGGTCATGTGCTGAACCGAGACGGCGAGAGCAGCAAAGGCGTCAAAGACCTTGTACTCCTTGTAGCGAGTAGACCAGAGGCTGTCGATCGAGGCCTTGTTGAGAGCGAGGAAAGGGAGTTGCTGGACATCCGGGTCATGCTCGACGTCGTTGGGCAGGTCTGAGGCGGGAGACATGTGTGTCAGAAACTAACGCCAAAGAACCTGACGGACAAGGACTGACGGTGGTGGATATTGTGCTCGTGACACCACCAGCCGATGGAGAGTCCGCCAGAAAGGTCCGAGAGGAGGACGCCGACGATGTTGTTCCAGAAGTATGAGCCATTCGCAATCGACCGGTGGCCGATGTCGTGCGCCGTGTAGGACGCCAGGTGCCAGTAGACGCCAAGACCGACGGCACTCGTCCAGACGAGAGCAGCCTGCTTGATGTTGGAGTCGGCGCCATAGCCGCCGTAGACCAGGGCCCACCAAGCCGTAAGGAAGACGGCGAGACAGCTAGCGTAGCGGAGAAGCTCGACCGAGTAGCCGGAAAGGAGCGGGGGCGCCTGCATGAGGCCCGAGGATTCGATGATGTCGCCCAGAGCACGGAAGTCGGCCGAGGCCTGGACCTCGAGAGCGGTGAACGGCTGAGGGGCTGGAGGGTAGAGGTCCGCCACAACGAGAGTCGGGAGGTCGGCACCGGCCTTGCGGGGGGTCGGGAGGGTAGGAAGCGGGACGCGCTCCTGAAAAGACAAACACCCACGAATCAGCCACAGTCCTCGAGTCGCTCGCCAAGAGTATGGAAAGGCAAGACTGACCTCCTCCGTCTTGGTCCAGGAAGCGGCAGCCGCCCGCTCACGTCCCTCGAGGAACGCGCGGACCTCGCCTTCCTGTACCCACTCGACGGCCTTGCCCTTTTGTTTGCTGGTCGAGTATTTAGGGTGGAAACCAAGCATTGAAGGAGGGAGCAAAGACCGAAAGGGCTGGGATTTGAGAGTGCAGCCGGCGTTAGCAGTCTCGCTCGCGCGATGTTGCACCTGTGAGTCCTGTCAACTCACCTTCTCCTCGGACTCGGCGATATCACCGACGTAAAATGGCTTCATCTGCTTCTCCACGACCTCTTTGGAATGCGAAATGTTAATCTGGTCTGTCGACTGTGAAGTGGGAGTCAGGTGAACTGAGTTAACACAGCCCTGCCAGCCCGCAGGCGAATGAAGTGGCAACACGTACGTCGCGTCCGACGAAGTGCAGCATAACTGAAGGTCCGATACAAACGAATCAATGGCTGATTGCGCGCGTAAGCGTGCGTCTGTGCCTGACTCACGCTGCTCTCCACCCGGGTGCTGCCTGATCCACGAGTTGACTTTGTAGACCTTTTCGCTGTGGACGAGGAGCATCTCCCCTGCGATAATCTGCGATAAGAACGAGGAGCGGTCAGATTGAATTGCTGTGACGTGCGCGGACGATAAATGCGTTGGCAGGTGCGCGCGGTGAATGAGGGGTTTGAATGGGTCGACGGAGGCTAAATAAATCTCGGTTATTGGGCAGACCTTGTTCCCCAGCTTTCACCTAAGCTGGTGTGGCGGACGCCAAGGAGACGAAAAGACGGCTCATTCTCCTTTCTCCTCACCTGCTCTCCCCTCGCCTTCCCCCCAAGTCGCACGTAGGCAGGGAAAAAGAGAAGGAAGGGCAAGGGGGGAAGAGGGCCGATCACACAGCCCGGCGGTGAGACCCCGAAAGGCCGACGAGAATGGAACGAGACAAAAAGGGCCACGCGGACGCCGAGGATTGATTCATGCGTGCTGTGTTCCCTCGGCGTTGAGGCTGCGCAGAGGGCGCGGGGAGAGGGAAGAGAAGAAAAGCATGTCGCCTCGACGTCGCCACGAGACCGACAGACGGAGGGAGGAGGCATGGGAACAGACGAATACCCGAACAGACGCTCGGCGGCCTTGTTCATGAAGAACATGAAGAACTAAGAGAGAGGAGCGGAAGAGGAGCCGCCAATACCCCGGGTTCGGGGAGGAAGCAGAGCGTGCGCGGACGCCGGACCGGAGAAGAGCGCTCTCAGAAATCTCTTGAGATGTGACCGAGCTCATGGACACACCTGCCCTGCAATCTCGTCGCGCGTCCACTGGCGAGTCTTGGAGGGAACCCGTTTCTCAGAGGGGACAGCCTCGGGGCTGCTGCTGGGAGCGATGATGGTAGTGAGGAGCGGGGTTTTCTCCAACAGGTCCGTGGTGGTGGCCATCTTGACGAAGGCAAAGAGGAGCGAAAAGAGCGAGGCCGCAAAGTGTGCGTGTATGTGTTCTTAGATGGGAAGGAAAGAGAGAGGAGATTTTTGTAGAAAGAGAGAGAGTCGTGGTTGGTGGAGAGGGTCGAGTTTTGCCGGGGGGAAGAGAGGGTCAAGGACGAGACCCGGGCTTGGTGAAGTGAATGGATGGCCAGGGCCGGGCTCGCGGGTGCTCCTCTTTGCCTTCCGAGGACTCCAGCCAGCGCGAAACAGGCGAAGAGCGCGTTTCGCGAGGGCGAAAGAAGGGGGCTTGCGGCGGCGGGGACCGCGGGCGGAGACAGACAGGGCGCGCGCGGCGCAGTTGACAGAGACGGTCGGTCGGTCGGTTGGCCAGGGGCGCAGCGCTCGGAGGCCTCAAGACTGCAGCCCCTCACGTTTTGCCCATAAGGCCGGCCGCCTGAGATTTCGATGCGGGTCGCTCGGCCTGTCGCCTAAGCGGCCAGCGGCCGCCTCGGCGGTTTCGGCGGGGAAACCTCACCCCCCCCCCCCCCCCTTCCTCCTTAGGTATCACTTCTGGCAGTTGCGGTGCAGATATCGCACGCGCGCGGCATCAGGCGGGGCGCGTAGCAGTTGGAAGCAAGGCCGGCGACGCGACAACCCAACGCAAGTACTAACGAGAAATGCCTGCTAGGATATGCCGTCTTCCTGCGGAACGTGCAAGCCAGCAAGAGTGCCGGCAGCGCTCGTTCTCCCGCCGAGACGGCCATTGAAGGCCGTCAGATCGTTCTGATGCCCGGGATACATCCACACTGGCTCCCTCGGTCCGAGAAGAGAGATCACTGCCACCGAACGAGAAATTCAAGCGCTGTACTTCTGTTGAACCCCTTCCCTCCCCTCATTGTCACCCTGCTCCTCTTTCTAAAAATTGAGACTGTGATTTGGCCATTTATGGGAGGAGGGACAAGGCGAGAGCGCTCGTGTGTCTTGGAGTGCCAAACAGACTGGCGACGAATCTCGAACAAGCCCCATGCTCACGCCAAGCGTGCACGTGCGTGCGTTCCTTTATCTCTCTCATTTCGCTTTTTTCTTGGTACCCTGGTGCTTTGAAGATCTACCACTGCATCGGCAGATTCATGAGCCAGGAGGCAACCGCGTAAACAGATAACCCTCGGTCCTCGCGTATCGTCCGCCTCCACGAGTGCACTGTCTTCGTGCTCATTCGTGTCTCGGCGATCACCAATCGGCACAACGTAAGATAACATTGCAGCAGACGGCCAGAGATCAGAATTCGGCGCCGCTCTCGGCCCCTGCCAGCCAGTAGCAATCGTCGGGCTCCGAGAGGGGCTCCTATGTCTCGTCTCGCCCGCCTTTCCCTTTCTGTCGCTCGCCTTAGGTTAATTGACCGAATCAAAGAATCTCACCCGGCTATTAATCCTTCCTCTCTGACACCTTGTGTGCCCCGCTGACCCGCCAGGCGCTAAGGATGAGGTCCGCGACGTCCTCAACACCCTCGCCGTGCTTGATGGCGCAGAAGAGGGTCGGCCCGTGGTCGCGCATGACGTCGGCGTCGCGCTTCATGACCTCGAGCGAGGCTCCGATGTAAGGTGCAATATCGATCTGGGGTCGGAGCGAGGAGATGTCAGGAGAAAAGTCACGAGTCGGTTGATACTTAATGCTGGCGCGCGCGCGCACCTTGTTGACGATGAGGAGATCCGATTGAGAGATACCCGGTCCGCCCTTGCGCGGGATCTTGTCTCCACCAGAGACGTCGATCTAGTATGACGATATCGTAGTCAGCATCGAGCTAGCTTGCAACAGTCACGCTCCCGTCCACACACGCACAACGTAGATGATAAAGTCGGCGAGCTCGCGAGAAAAGTTGGCGGCGAGGTTGTCTCCTCCAGACTCGACGAGAAGAATCTGGGTCTTGAACTCCTGCTGGAGCTGTTCGAGCGCTCCGAGGTTGGCCGAGATGTCCCTACAGAGTGAGAGCGCGCGCGGGGAAAAGAGGGTCAGTCGCCGATGCCCTGGAAAAAACGGTCCCTTGATTGTTTCTCACTCTCGGATCTGGATAAGCAGAAGGAAAAGAAGTCAATAATGGGCCTGTTTGTTTTGGTGCTCGGCGAAACGTACAGCAGCGTGCGGGCAGCCTCCGGTCTCGATGGCGCGAATGCGGCCTTCGGGGAGAGCTTCGTTTTTGATCAAAAACTCGCTGCAGTAAAGTCAGCGAGCCAGCCTGTTTTTGGAGTCTATCTCGCCAGCATCGCTCACCAGTCCTCGGCGGTGAAGATGTCGTTGGTCACGGCAGCTTATCGAGTGAAGGAAGAGAACCAAAAGTCTCAGTGAGCTCGATCTTTCGCAATAGACCTGTCTCTTGGCAGTACTCGGTACGTTTGGCCATCGCGAACGTACCAATGTTGTACTCAGATCGAAGACGCCTGCAGAGTGCAAGCATAAGCGCCGTCTTGCCAGATCCTACAGGTCTGCAACATCCTCGACAAGGCTCGGGTCAGTCCAGCAGCAACAACAGCAGGCGCGAACCCTCTCTCGGACGCACCCTCCGATACCAACGGTGAAGCCACGCTCGACCCAGTCGCGACCGCTGTAGTCCGGGAGATCGCGCTCGGCAAACTTTCCCGGGTGCTCGAGGTGCTCGTGTGTGTGGCCGTGCTGAATTGGGTGCAAACGACCGAAGGAGGAGTCATGCCCTCAGTCAGCGGGATCAATGATGGCGGCCGCGAGCCTTGTCCTACACCGGCTAGCAGCCGTGACCGAGACCTGTGGTTCCTCTTCCTCGAAGACGAGAGTGGTGAGAAGAAGAAAAACCCACCTCGGCAACTCCGTCGTCGTTTGAGGGGAGGATGTGGCTATTGCCGAGGCTAGCGTGGTCGTGCGAGTGGCCAGCACCATCGTGCGAGTGGGCGTCGCCCGAGGCCGACGAGGAGGAAGCGGCGGCGGAAGAGGTTCCGAGGCGGTTGTGGAACTGGGCGACAGGAGCGGTCATACTTGTGTGGGACAGATGAGAGAGGGAAGAAGCTAATTGAGGATGAACAGAGTGGGCGTTGTAGGAAGACGACGTTTCTGAGAGAGAGATGCAGGCAAGCTAGCTTCGCGGAGGAGTCCGTTGGAGACCACCCGGTTTCCAAGAGACGAGTCCTTTGCAGTGTGCCTCGAAGGCGAATTGGGGCATGACTTTTGGCATCTCCTAGAACTAGATACACTGTCGGGCGATGTTTGCCAACACGGTATTGTGGTCGTCAGCGGTCAGACAGAACAGATAGCGCGAGGCTCATCACCCGTCTCCACGCGCCGGGCTCGCTTTCGTTTCCATCCTCCATCCAACCATGTTCCCCCCCTCCCTCCAACACACATACACCCGCATGCGCTGTACTCTTCCCGGCACCATAAAAGTCGAGGTGTCCGAAAACTCATCGACGACAACCTCCTTCATATAGTTCATCGCCGATCCGAGCAGATCCGAGCAGATCGGTCTTCACCGACTAGTGTCGCCTTCAAAATCCCTTCCCTTAGGTCCGGTTGTGCACCCCATCCTACTGACGGAAGCGCTGATACAGTAGGACTATGGCGCTCGAATTCTTCCAGAGCAAGCAGAGGCAACTGCCGTCATCGTCGACGGATGGTCCCCGAACTCCTTAGTTCTCGTCGACAAGCAACGGGTCTGGAAAGGCTTGAGGGCTGGGCACACCTCGCTCGCCCTTTGAAGATTTCACCGTTAGCCCTTCTTGCTCAAAGTGACGTACACAAGTTATTTAATGGCGTCTCCTTACAGCATTGCGTGATCCAGCATGACATCTCTGTCTCCGAGTCCCCACTGCTTCAATCTCTTGACCGCTAGGAGTACTGAGATAGGCGATGAAGTGTCCCGTGATCTCTTGTCTCCCGTTTAATAGTTGTCATATCCATCTGCAGTCTCTCGCGGGTTCCGATCCACCCCTTGAACATCTACTGGACCAGAGACTTTCTAGTAGCTATATACAAAAACTCCGACCTACAAAACAAGACCCTGTGCGATTGAATGTGAAAGAGCCCGAGCAGCTGGCCGTCTATATAGCTTCCTTTGATCTGGCGCCGCCGCCTCGAATGTTTTACTGATTCAACGAGGACATGCACGTTTCTTTCCTTCATCTGCCTGTCGAGCGATTGTCGCCTGGGCGGAACGAGCAGATGATGGCCGTTGACGGCGGAGAGGTGTTCCCCGGCGAGCTGGTGACAACGGTGGGGCTGTCGAACGGGAATGTCTACCATTCGTTGAATGAAGCGGGTTAGACGTCTCGGGTCACTTCCAGACTTGGGTAGACTTGGAGGGAGGAAGATCGGGAGGAGGCGGCGAGAGTGCGCATGGCGAAGCAGACGAGGAGGAGCTCAGCAGAGTGAGTATTGAGGCAGGGAGGAAGGCGACCCAGTGGTTTCTTGTTTGTGCAACGGATCAGAGGAGGATGAAATCCATATGAGAGGCTTCCTTTGATGACTTGTCATGATGCTCAAGGATGGACGGCAGAGAGAGACGGTCGGACAGGTGGACGACCCCCTGTCAGAGAAGGCGGCGGATCCCTGCTCCTTGCTTGCCATACCACTACCACCCTTGTCATAATTTCGAGTCCTTCTTCCCTCTCTCTCCGTGAGACAGGCTGATTCGGGATCAGAAAGTTGAATCATCTAGAGCTCCATAGCGTCTCCTCCACCCGCCGCGACCGCCTTGGCCTCTGCCCGTTCCCGAAGGACGGCCTCAACCTCGCCGCGGACATCGACATCGTCCATTCTCGTGATGGTGTCGATACTGTGTGGACGAATGAGAGAGCTCATCAGCCAATGAAAGGTTGGTCGATCAGTCATGACCTAAGACGGGAGAGCTACGCACGCGAGCGAGTCGTCGTAGCCAGCCTTGACGGCATTGAGGAGGTCTCGGAGGTCCGAAAGGGCCTTGAGAAGGCAGTCGACGGCAGAGAGCTTGCCTGAAAGTGATCGCGCAGGTGAGGGAGAAAGGTAGAGGGAGGCAGGTGCGTCCAACGCGGACGAGAGCGGATAATTGGGTCAGTTGGGATATGCCGAAGGACAATGAATGCGGCCAGACAGAGAGATACCGAGCCCTAGACTCACCGTACATCTGGATGCGGAGGTGAAACTTGGCTTCGGACGGGTGCGGCATGCTGAGGACGGAAGGAGACCGACGAGACAATCAGCGACCAATGTAATAGACAGGGAGGCTAATCGTCCAGGGACTAACCTGTATCCACAGAATTCAACGTCCGGACTGCAGGGAGCGTTGTGAGGGCGAAACAGCACAAACAATTAGTCCTGGTGAGTCGGGCAGCCCTCGTTCCAAGCCATGACACCCTCTCGCCGAAGTCGACAGGCGCGCATCCTTGTACGCGAAATAACCCACTTCTTCATCACCATCCACCGCAAAGCGTTTCCCAGAGTGTGGTCTTCGTCCTTGATGTTAAACGTCGCTGCACTAAGGTCCTCGGACGCGCCGGGCAGCTGAATGGGAGGGAGTACGGCGACGTCGACGACGCGTCAGTTGCAAGTGGAGGGGGAAAGCAGCTTTGGCGGGCAGCGAGGCGAGGCGAGGCGAACGGACAATGACAATCTTGTCGTGGTCAAAGGTAACGGGAGTTTCTTCCTGAAGCGATACGGGTTGGGACATGGCGAGAAGGGAGAAAGAGAAGGAAGAGAAGGCAACGAGAGAAAGGGAGGAGTGAGAGTTGAAGGAGCGAGAGCGGAGGGAGAAGTGAGAGGCGAGACTTTCAGCCAGGTGGGACTTCCCACGGGCCACGCCCGTCGCTCTTACCCGAAGTCTTCGTCGTGCCTTTTACGGACATTATCTCTCAGGGACGGGAAAGGAAAGAAGAATGCGGACAACATGAGGGGCATGCTGGCTCGCAGAAACGAGCTAAGGAAGAACAGCCAGCTGCTGGGAAAAAAAGAAGCTGGCTGCAGGACTCGAACCTGCGCCCTCAAAGAGGATGTGATTTCTAATCAAACGCCGTAACCACTTGGCTAAGTCAGCTGGTCCTACTATATTGTCAACAGAGGACAAGACATGATCAGGAAACGTCTACTTTTTTTTTGACAGGGACCAGATGGATGGAACTGCGGTCGGCGCCGACATCGATCCTGGGTGACAAGCAGGTCTGGGGTGGGGAAGTATGGCTGGTCCATAGCCACTGCTTGATGTAGCTGGTCATCTTAATATCTTACCTCTTTAATGGGCCTATGCCCACACCCATATATTGCTTTCCTTCTACCTGTTCTTTACTTTCGCTCTCCCTCTATCTGGCTACTACTCGATATCTCTCATAGGGTTACCTCGTTCTCTACGTATAACTCATGACTTAAATACAAAAAAAAAAAAGCGTAGTGGGTTGTCTTGGTATAAATACATAAAAAACCCCTCTGTATAACTCATGAATCAAATACAAATACAAACCCCTTTTTTTTGCCTGTGGTGAAAAGAAGAAAAAAAGGTTACCTCGTGACTTAGATACAACATGACTTGAATATATATATAAAATGTTAGTGACACAAGGCTCAGGACATGAGTCCTCGGTTGGAATACGCGGGTATTACCCCCCTCTTCTCATCAACTTCGCGGGCCTGGCTCGCCACCTCCAGGTCCTTCACTCAAACGGGGGAGTCGCCGCATGTGGCCCCTTCTCGATCCCCCTCTCTTTCATTTGCACACGAGCGGATAAAAATGGTTTAGGAATTAAGTTGTGGATATTGAGAGTCGAGCGGTCGAATACACCATCCGGCGTAGTCATCAGCCGATAGACACGAGGTGGTTGGAAGGTCAATACGTCGAGACTGAGGGTAATACATGTAGTGGCGATGGAGAGGAGATGACGGATAATGTTGGTCTGAGGTACGCTGAACCCGTTCGAGGCCTGCTTGTTCAGGTTTGGGTCGTAAAGAACTGGAGACAGGCTCGATAAGCTCGAAGATGACTTCGTTATTCGTCCAACTTGCGAATGCTCAGAAAATGGCGTAAACCTTGGGCATCTTCTTATAATTGAAGAGCTCAGGCATGACCTGAACTCGGCCTGTGGGGGCGCCAGGTACCCTGTGGTCTGGGTGGCGCTGAAACACACCGACATAGTCACCAGAGGTAGTGTCAGGATCCCGCACATTCCCTACCTCGCTCCGTGCCCGTGTAGCATCGTCTCCCTGGCCTGCTAGGCTCCCATGTCTCTGGCCTTTCTTTCGCCACATAGTCCCACACTCTTTGATTGCTCGCCCTTCTCGTCCCTTCCCTTGCTCTCATCCCTCGTCCATAAACGCTCAGTTCATTGTAGATTCTGCTATGCATTCTGACTATAAGATGGACCCGATGACCCCGACCAAGACCTTCAAGTAAGCCCATACTTCCAGCACTTCAGTTCTACTCCTCCATCGACGCTCCTCTCCTCACCCATCTTCCTCAGGCCTTGTCCCTTGGACCACCCTCAACAGGCAGCCACCTCCTCCGGAAGTCACACCCGTTTCGGGCCCTTCTTCAAAGTTCGTCAACCAGCCCCCGGCAGATACTTATTTCGAGTGTTGTAGCAGGAGCAAATCTGGGGATTTATACCCCGACGTTATAGGGCAAGCTCTCAAGCTGGGTAAGGATGGCTTGAGCGTCCTTGTCGCCCGTGACTGGGAGAAGCATTCTTCCATTTGGGTATTTGAGTGGGCGGGGGAGGCATGCGAGCCTCTCGTCGCACTTGAATATTGCGAGAGATATCTCGCGGGGAGTGGTGTCCCGTGGACGAGGATGGCGAGGCAGTTTCCGCGGTTGACGGAGAAGGCATCGAGTAGGGACCACGGGCGGTAGAGGGGTGAGAGGAGACGGGGTTCTCCGAAGTCGCGAGCGGAGATCCAGATACGTAAGTGGAACATTGATTTTGATTGTACTTAAGTCATGAGGCATACGTAAAGGACGAGGCAACCCTACGAGAGATAGCGATTCATAGCTAGATAGAGGGTGAGCGAAAATGAAAGTAGAGGTGGATGGAAAGCAAAAGATGGGATATGGACATAGGCCCATTAGAAAAGGTAAAATGCCCATGGTAGATAACGTTGATACTTTTTTGTTGTATCTAAATGAAAATTAGCACGACAAACCTAGATACACGTTATGTCATGGTATATGATGAAATAACTACGTTAATGTATCATTCAAAGTATTACGGAGATCTGGCCGAGTGGTCTAAGGCGCTGTCTTCAGGTTAAACCCACTCTTAATTGGGTGATTAAACTGTTCGGCAGTCATTTATGGCGTGGGTTCGAATCCCACGGTCTTCATCCTTTTGGAGTAGGCTTTTCACCTATATCTCTGGCTGAATACCTACCTCTCTGCTTTTCGCCTAGAGTTAAAGTAGAGGTTTACCTCTCGACTAATGCCAAGTTATTCATGCGCCGCAAGCGATATATATGCGCTATGGAAACAGTTCGGTGACCTCTGGTCCCCTCTTCGTTTTTTCCTGCTTTCCCTCTTCTGCTCCCGCCCATTACATCGCCTGACGGCCACGGCCTTCTTCCCGGGCTGCCCCTTTCTTGAGAGACGTATGAAAGCGGACATCGAGCAAATATCTTCCTCCATTTCCCTCGCTTATCTCTGTCGGTCTTGTACAGTCGTGCATGGTTGCATGGACGATACACATCTCTGATGGCTGTCAGACCGGCTGTTCATTCGCAATAACGCGATGGCGATATTGCTGCGCGCTTATACATGAAGGCTCAATGGCCTTGCGACCGTTATGACTGACCCTTTCCCAGTGGCCCGTTTCGTTGACCTTTGTGAGGAACGGAGTTCATGCTTTAACCGTTTCGACGCGTGGAGCGTTCAAGGCACTAAATCGGGTTACTGGAGACCCAACCGCATGACCGATTGCATGAAACAAAGTAGCCATTAGAGTAACAGGAGCGAGATTCTGATACCTCGGCGCGGTTGCTGGTCTTATTTTTCTCGCGCTGTTCGGCTCCTCTGGGAATTGCTCTAAGCGCAAGGGCGGCAAGGATATATATATCTCCATCTCTCTATATCACGTGTGCAGTTTTGATCATGAAATGTATATCAAAAGCAAATTAAAACCAATAATGACTCTTCCGGTAGTATAAACGAGTTTGGCTTTGTCGAGGTCAGCGGCTGGCAACGGAGTGGGCTCGATTTGACCGACAAAGACAATCGAGAGGGCAGGAATGGAGGCTCTAACGGAAGGCACCCGAGGAAGACACCGGGATACTGACTGAGCTATATAGCGGTCATCCTGTGTGACATATGCGTAGATGTGGCGAACCAGTGACCAGAGAGTGGCAGTAAAATCGATCATCTTCGCCCAGATGTCGGTCGCTTGCCTCTCTTCCTCTTTGCAACCCCCTCCAACAGCTGTGCGTTTCGGCTTCACGTTGACTGGGGCGCCAGCCCGGGGTCGCCTTTAACCGAGAGACGAGCGGCCCTCAAGTTCAGAGATGCTTCAGTTACCAAGCGCATCCCGCATCTTTGCCGCCCTGCTCGCATCTTCCACGTGGTTCCCTATGCACCTCGTCTTTGCAGCAGAAGGTCAGTGAGAACCCATTTCAGGTAGAAGGAGCTTATGGACCAGCCGCCCGCCAGCCCTCCCCCTTCAATTGCCCAGCGCCTGTCGCCTGATACCTGCTCCTCATCCTCTCTGGCCTTTTGGCTTAGATCATGTGTAGTATCTGTTCTTATAAGTTTAACCACTTATATGGGCCCACTGGGCCCATTTTGGTTTCCATCTTTTTGCCTTGCCCGTCGACGACGTCCTCTGCTTGCACGATGCGCCGGCACGATGACCTCGGCGCTGCACTACAGCCTTGTGTTGTCAGGGACCTCCCCATTGTCACTCTATCCCTTTGCTTTCCTATGGGAGGCTGGGATGGGGTGAGATGGTCATAAGTTTTGGGTGATCGACATGCGCCAGGCTCTGAGAAGCTCGCGCCGCGTGAAAGTTGCACGGCCGAAGTCTTCCGCGGGCAATGCATCTGTCCTTCCCCATGCATGAAGCCATCGTCGGGATTTGCGCATAAGATCATGGACGTGGAAAACATGCCAGATCTTGAAAGTGCTCAGCATCGCGAGTCATTTTCTACCATCCGCAGAAAGACTAGCCGAGACAGAAGTCGCCGTCAAAGGTCGAACGTCTCAAATTGTCTGGCAATCTTTGAGATTGAGTCAGGAGCATCTGGATGTGAGTGAAAGGTAGGAATCAATTGAACTTTGCTGGAGCCCCAAAAGTGGATGGGCTCCAGCGTGATTCTGGATTTCCCTTTCTCGGAACAATAGAGATTCAAAGTTCATCATTAATACCTCCCCAGCGAACGTGCGCACACCGAGATGCCCCTCTGTCAGGTTAGGTCAGGACCATGGCGATCATTGCAGACTGTCGTTTCTTCAGCGTCCCGGTCGTTTGACCGTCGTCATCCAGACGATCTTTCGCTATTACGTCTGTCAAAAGTCCTCGGTGTCATCTTCGCTCTGCTTGCGCAACATCCATGATAAATCGAGCAACTCCCATGCTGCCGGTCCGTTTTCCTCATCTTCCTTCTCTGAGGATGATGTAACGCTCACTCAGTTTTTGCTATCGCCGAGAACTTTTCCTAGTTCCTCGCGACCGACGGCCAACAAACAGTTATTCTCATCGAGGGTAGAGCGAAGCCTCAACTCTCCTAAATCTCGCCACCTGGCATCATCGATCTCCAGCTCAGTTTAATTGCCCCTTCAACCTCACCTCCAACCACCTCGTCGAGATACGCTTCTCCTCCTCTTCCTCATCCGGCGGCCTCTCCCTAGGCACCACCCTCATCCTCACCGCCGTCGCCCGTTCCACGACCAGTGCGAAGGCCGAGTACTCAGCGGCTCCAGAGACGGTCTTTGAGCTGGACGCCGAGTCTCCCTCTTGCCGGCTGGACAAAGTTGCATGGACATTTGATGGAAAAAGCGAAGGAACTGAAATCTCATTCGGTGTGCGCAAGCCCAGCTGAAGCGAGGTGAGAGCGACTGGATTTCGCTGAAGTATGGATCCCTTTGTTGACGGCATCTCCTTTCCTTTTCAGCCTATAACACATTGACTTTCACAGTGCATTATTCTCTTCTTCCAACTCGCTAAGCAAGGTTTTTTCTGGGTCTCTGTCTCATCCTCAGCATGCGCTGGCATACCGCCGCGACACCACACGTTCGTCCTGCCCCCACTTCGTCCCCGTTATACGAGGCAACAACGAAAGCAGACGTGACTGACGTTCATGGTACGCGCCCCCCTTAGCACTGGTGCAGCGACTTCTGTCACCGTTTACATCGTCTCCTTGGATCCTCTGGTCAAGGGGACCCTTCCGGGTTCGCTGGATTTTGTTGACTCGTTGCGTCTGGCGATCCTGATGCTCATGAACACGCAGATTTAGTCAAGAGCTCCTCCTTCTCCCTCGCAGGTTACAGGCCTACTCTTCGTTCGTCCTAGACCGACTTCGTCATGGTTCGACTTCCACAGCTGACTGACCTGACGCCTTCATCAGACCGAACGCCTTCTCTCCGCCTCTTATGCCACGTCGCTCCGCTAGCGGAGCTACGTTCTGGCCAACACGCCGGGCATCCTCTTCCTCCTCACCAATTCCAACAGAGCTGCATGGGGTAATGGTGCCCAGGTGATCGAGAGCAAGATGTGCAATTCAGTGTCTCTTCCCTCACCTGAAGAGGGACAATGGTGACGGCGTGTTCTGCTACTCCAACTCTTTCTTAGCTCTCTCTCTCTCTCTCTCTCTCTCTCTCTCTCTCTCTACTGGGACATTGTGCCGACGACGTTATCTTATAACACTGTCGAGCAATCACAGAACAGTAAAGTTGATAGAATATCGAAACTTCTCATCGACGCATCACCCTCCGACTAGACCCCAAATCCCCTGTCACCACGTCCGCGCACTTCTTGCATGCCTCCACCCCTGCCTCTCTCTCCTTCATCCTCTACCCGGCTCTCCGGACCGTCGCCCTCTCACGCTGGCCTAGGGCGTCTTCCCATGAGCATACTGCCGGGACCTTCGTTTGAGGCTTCTCCCTGCTGTTGTGTCTTGCTCCACCCCTTGTCGCGATCCTCCCTCCCATCCTCTCCACTGTCCATTCTTTGTCGCCTTTCCTCTTTCAGAAGGGGGGGGTGGGGGGGGGGGGGGGGGGGGGGGAGTGAGGGGGGGGGCTTTCTCTTTGGCTATCCTTTTCAATCCAGGTGTAGCGTATTATATAGCTTCTCCTGGATCAGTTCCATCGAAAGAACGGAACGAAGGGTGCAGCCCCAGCGTGTCCATCGTCGCTCATATGAAGGATCAGGCGCGCCGAGGTGGCTGACTCGACTCTTTGTTTGCCTGGTGACGCGAGAACGAAATGAGCGAGAGCGAGGAAGGGGAAACATGGTACACTGAAGCGATTTGACTAGAGAGCGTGGTGTGGCATGGAGAGATGGATTGATGGTATGAATATGAGTGAGCGAGGGAAGCCGACATCGAGTGGACGAAGAGGGAGATTAGTGTACAACGGATGAACTACAAACACGGGACTGATTGACCGGACTGACTAGAGAGGGAGGGCAATAGTATGGATGCTGGGAGAGAGCAGAAGAGAGGCGAGGATGAGAGGGGAATGCTTGGGTTATAATGTAAAGGTGATCACGAAGGGGGTGAACCGACGAGAGTCGGCCCTGGTGGGCGAGGCCGCCGACAAATGATGCTAGGGGAGTGGAAGGGAGAGGGGAAGTCAAGACGCGATATGTCCGTTCACCACCTCTTCCCAGCCCTGAGCTGCTGATTTGCCCAACCGCCTCCTCCGTGCGTGCCATTGGTGTCGGTGGCTCCCGAGTGGCCGAGACCGCTGCCACCGCCACTCTCGATCGATCCATAGGGGAACTGTTCGTGAGGGTGGGGGGGAAGGTGCAGACCGGCGTGCTGCTGCTGGCCCAGAATAAAGTGGGGGGAGGTCGAACCGATGGCCGCAGGGCCGCTCGAAGGGTGGTGGTACGTAAAACCCGGTGCTGTGGGGGAGAGCTGGAAGGGCGGGATGTTGATGCCAGTGAGATGAGCCTGGTGGTGCTGCGGCTGGAGGTGCGGGGGGGGCGGATTGAAGGTGCCGTACGGGTGGACGGGAGGGGCGTAGGGGTTGAAGGAGGGGACGGAGAAAAGCGGCATGTTAGACGTGAGTGGAGAGCTGATGGTCCGGGGTCGAGATCGTCAGCTAAGTCGACTGAAGGAGAGAGAGTTATCTCCAACACACGGAGTGACATCCTTCTCGCGGCTTTCGGGCGATGACCACGTCGATCCCTGGACGACGCCAACGCCAGCAGTGACAGCGTTGAAGAGGGAGGCCGAGGACACCGGTGACGGGGGGTGGTAGACCCTCGGACGAGGGGTGAAGTCGGTGGTGTGCCCAGCTGCAGCTGCAGCTGCAGCTTCGACGGTGGCCTGATCGCGGAGGAAGGAAGCCTCGCGGGCAGCCTCTTCACGGACAACTGGGGGAGGGAGGGGTTCAACAAGCGAGATCACAAGGGATCATATTGGATAGGTCGAGCGAGGAACTCCGCTCACTTTTCTGTGCCTGAAAAATTGAGAAAAGAAGCGCCCGGATTAGCAAGCCCTCATGAGTGACTGTGAATCGAGCAGCCTCACCTGGTTGTCCGCGAAGCGGACAACGAGTGGCTGCGATGCGCCCGGAAGGATATGCCCGTGAAACTTCGCAAAGAGGAGAGCCATGAGCCGGTCGTCCACCAGCTGGTGGAATTCTATTTTAACCCACCCTATCGACGGCCTCGTGCGCCTCCTCTCTCGTTGCAAGTCGGACGAGCGCGACACCACGACCGTCGGCGTCACCCTTGGCGCTCTCGAGAATCTTGCTGGAGACGATGGTGGTTGGCGCGAAGAGGCGCTGAGAGAGAAAGATACGAGCGGACTGGATCAGGACCTTGTGTTGAGTTGCAAGGTGAGCTCCAGATTCACCTCAAGGTGCTGCAGTCGAGTCGATGGGTCGAGGAAGAGTCAGCCTGACTCGAAGAGCCGCATGCATACGTCCATCTCGGGCGGACACACCTGCGGCGTGAAGTGCGTCGGGAGGTTCTTGCAGTAGATGTTGGTCTCGTACGGGTCCGCGAGCCGATCGAGTTTCTCCTTGAGGGTCTCCTGGAAGGGCCGAGGGGAATATGATTGTCAGGGAAAGAGTAGGAGAGCAATGTACAGCGGCACTATTCACTCACCCGAGCGAATTCGCATCGGAAACCCCGACCTTTAAGGACTGGTAGATGAGCGGGCAATCAGCGTCAGCCTGAGTACAGAGAGCATGCCGAGAGGGAAGAGGGCTGGATCACCCACCGACGATGCACGTCTGCGCTTCGAGCACTGAGGGAGGGGGAAGAACGAGGGAGATGAGCATACGGCCGGTCAGCTTGCGTACTCCAAGAGAGCGCGCTTACTTTCACTTACCGCTGTCAAAGAGGAGAAAGCCAAAGCTGTCACGCGCACAATGTACAGGACACCTGTCAGGATGTCTCGGTCGGTCCCGACTCGGCACCGAGAGGGCGGAGAAGAGTGAAACAACGGGTGACGCTAGCAGGCCTGTGACACACCTCTTGCCCTCGCCCTCTTTGTGGACGAACCGCGCGCTCCTCACGATCCCAAAGGGGGCGCCCATGGTTGCGATCTGGGCCTCGGAGCACGTTGGAGAGAGTCGAGAGATGAAGACTGGGATAGAAGAGAAGAGGAGGGAGGAGGGAGCAAGGGGTCAGTCGGATCCGGCCGTTGATTGAATGCGCGCCTCGATTCGATTTCGTGTGAGTGGCATGTGAAAGTGAAAGACTCGGGATCGCGCGACGCGGCCACCCGCCCTTTCTCCATCCCGCCGTCCACTACCCCAGCGAAGTGAGTGGGGTGGGGAGAGAGAGATGTGTACGAAGAGGAGAGCACCCACCGGTCTGCGATGGAGCAGCGAGCGAGCCGAACGACGAAGACGAAGCTGTGTTATGGTCTCCGCTGCCGCTGCTACTGCTCGTCGTCGTCATTGTCGCCGAGGAAGTGGACGTTGTCGAGGACTGCAGATCGACGAGGGCCGAAGTCTGGGGGAGCTGGGAGAAGGAAGAGAAGGGCTGCTGTTGGGGCAGGTGAAGGGGCTGTTGCCGACGCTGTTGCTGCTGCTGCTGCAGGCGGGGAGGCGGTCTGGGCAAGAAGATGTTGGCTGGCGTCCACCCAGGGAGGTTAGCGGAGCTCAGATCGAGGGAGATGAGAGGCGAGATCCAGTGCGAGTAACACAACGCGAGAGAAGCGGAGAATGAGGAGGATGGCGGCGAGGACGAAAGCGTGAGGGAGGAGGCGGGTTGACACGGATCGTCAGATGGAGGGGACGGACCGTAGGGCGCGTGCTGTGCCTGCTGGTATGTGAGCATCGCAGTGGCGGGTTGACCGGGGAGGTAAGACGGGGAGAAGAAGACAGAGAGAAAGAGGGGATACGAGGTGAGAGGGATGAGGGTTAGAGAAGGTGAGGATTGGACGTCGGGTAGAAGGTCGTTGAGTCGAATCGAGGCTCTTGATCTCATCGACTCGCTTGACTTGAGCGTGAATACTCATCGTCGATCTGCTGACGCTCTCTGGCCCATTGAGACAAGGTGAGACAGTCTTCCCTCCGCCGTGTGAAAGGCAAAAACGCGCTATCACAGTCGAATGCCGAAGTTCCGGCCAAGAGGATGGCTCCGAGCCGACTCCGACAAAGAAGGGTGGCGCTGGGCTGAATGCAGAGCAGAACTCGCATTCAACGCCCGTTGAAGCAACGAAGGGCCACTAATCCTTGACCCGGAACGACGACTTTGAGATTGGACGTTCTCGTTTTAGAACAGAGGAAGGGCAAGAAAGGAGGAAGATGCTAGGGGCAGCTCAACAACAAGCATAGTCCCTCTCTCGAAGGAGGACTCTTCCGATAAATTCCAAACATCCCACACAGTCATGTATATGAGAAAAAATAGAGTGAGTGAATGAAAGAGAAGAAAGTAAAGTGAAAAAATATAGAGAAATAAACGAAAAGCGAGACTTGCTTAGAAGAGGCCGCCCTGGAGGTGCGCCTGCCATAGCACAGCGAGGAAGACGAGGAAGAGGGCGAGGAAAAGAAGCGCGACGGGCGTCGTATAGGCTATGGGAGAAAATGTCAGGCGTCAGTATGGCAAATGAAGAGCAAGAAGGGAGAAAGGGACACCAACTAGACGCGAATGAGTCAGGGATAACGATTACTCGGACCGAGTTGTCCGCCGAGGCAGAGACGAGGAGATCGCCCTTGCCTGGAGAGAAGCGAAGAGCTGTTGAGGGAAGCTCGTGGGCGTCGAGGATGCGGAGGAGAGGCTGAAGAAAATAGGTAATAGTTAACAACCGCGGACGTCCAATGAGCATAGCAGCCACTAACCCCAAAAGTCTCTGCGTCAATCACACCGACACTCTTGTCAGAACAACCGTACGCCAGCATCTTCCCCGAATCGCTGTGAAGAAGGCCCGTCAGTCCCTCACAGCCGCGCCTCAGTGTGCAAGAGAAGCGCCCTCACTTAATGTCCAGCGTCGTCATCGGCTTGCCCGCGAGCACGCTCGTCTTGCACGGCTTCGCACTCCACTCCACCACGCCGCCCTTCTTGTCGGTGACCGGGACGTCCCCCGTGGGCTTGTCGGCAGCAGCGGAAGACGTCGGCGTCGGAACGTCCCACGAGGAGATGTACGAGCGCCGAGGCTCGCCTCGCTTGACAGGAGGTGCATTCGAGGCCGCATAGAGCTTGAAAGGAGAAGTTGGGGCACGGCCGAAGCTACGATAGGCACTGTGGGTCAGCTCGGAGGCAACAGCAAGGCAAGAGGGAGAGAGAGGAACCCACCGAGCAGCCCGGAACGTTGAGGCATGCTTCAGGCTCGTCTTGGGAATTATGTGAGCTTCCTTGAGTCTCGGGGGCGTCGACGATGAGGAGGGCTCCTTCTCGGAGGCGGAGGGGCGGAGAGAGTAAACGTGGAGAGCAGCAGACGTCGTCGCGACGAGCTACGTCAGGAAGCGGAGAGGTGTCAGCGAGAATTGCTTGTCACAGAGCCATCACGACGAACATAGTCTCCCGAGTCGTCAAAATCGGCGTCGTAGAGGTCGCCCTTGTTGATGTTCGGGAAGCGGAGAGTCTGGAAAGCCGGCTCCAACGACGGGTAGGAAAGGATGGCGAGCTGAAGGTCGGCGTCGAGGCAGGTCAGCTTTGCATGGGCCACGAATTTGTGAGAGCAGTATAGAGACATACTTCGTTGTCTGACGTACCGACCGCGACTAGAGAGCCGTCTCTGGAGAAGGTTGTGACTTTCTGTAGGCAGGGCGAGCAATCAAAACCCGGAACCGCCAAGCAGAGAGAGGGACCCACGCACCTGGTAAGGAAAGTCCTCTTTCTCGTTGTAGGCAGCCACAAATGAACCCTTGGCCTTGTCGAGCTTCAGCCTGGAGAAAGCGAGAGCGGGTGAGGACCAGACAATGAAGAGCAAAGACGCGTGATCTCGTCCGGGATAAAACTCACTTGTTCTCCTCCGACAGGCTGAAAACTCGGCAGTTGTTGTTCTCCCCAATGATGAGACTCGAAACCGGCGAGTTGACACCGGCGAGGATGGTTTTGGCCTAGAGGGAGAGAGAAATGCGCGCGCATGGTTAGTCGCGCCCTCTGCAGCATGCAAATAGAGCGATCCTCGGGGACAGCAGACAGCATAATCCGGAGATCTCGATAGAGCTGGTCGAGGGAGGGTCCGGCGAGGCCGAACGACTCGGATGACGGCGCGAAGACGCACGCGTGAGGGACCGCTCAACACCCCGTCGCGTCCTTCTTCCCTCGCTCGAGCCGCCTTATCGTTCGCGTCGACATCCATCCAAGCACCCATTCGCTTCGAGCCCCCCCTCTTCCACATCCCTAGCGAAGACTCATTAAGACTCAGAGGGGCCGAATCACCTGTCGGTTAACCGCCATCGAGTTTGGTGTGTCATCGCCCGCGTCCAGCTCGAACTCGTCAAGCGTTTCGACCTTCTCGCCCTTGATGTCGATATTGGTGAGCTTCTACATGGGATAGAGCACATCCATAACAAGAGTGGGCCAAATGGATGTTCAGTACGAGAAACATTGTATGTGTGCGCCCAAGGAGCAGAACGGACGAGCTTGTTCTTGACGCCAGACCGGGTCGCGCCGCCTCCCCCTCCAAGGACAAGGGTCCGATCGTCGAGGAAAGCAAGGGCATAGACGGGGAATCCCGCGGTAGAGTGAGGGAAATGGGCTGTGCGTGTCATGCTGGCAGAATGGTGATGGTTTATTGGTGGTGGGTGAGGGTCTTGAGATCAGAAGTGTCTTTCCTTGGATCCACGCGGAGCGCGCGGCGGGGCCTCTTCGCACCACGTCGCGTCGTCGCTATTCACTTTCGATGATCCTCCTCCACCGCATCCCACGACACCTCAACAGGCAACTGATCCCTCCGCCTCGTACGAGGGCAGACAACTCATCCAAATCCTTCAGTCATCCTCCTCGTGACGGTGTGACTGACGCGGTTCCTGCCGCCTCTCGACGGACCCGGCCGGCGAGCGGACTGCCAGACGCGTCTCCTCTCTATCAACCCTCGGTCGACGCGACGCACTCGCCCCATGTCGAGCTCCATGACGCTGCTTGCTCCGCCGAACGCCCGAGAGTCTTCCTTCCGCTCGCAGGGCCGGTCGTCCCGTTGCGATGGCGGCTCCCCCCCAACGCTCTCGTCGGCCACGCCCTATGCAGTGTCGCCGAGTTCGTCCGCTTCGGCCTCGTCCATCCTCGTTCGACGGCGGTCCTCACCGCCCATCACGATCGAGATGTGGCTTATGCGAGACGAGGCGGTCGCTCGGTGCTCGGTCGACGACGTCCATGCACTCGTCCCGATGCCAGTCGACCCGACGACCGGCAGGAGCACTGGTGGTCAGCTCCTCAGGTCGTTCCCGTGCAAGACTGTTGAACTCGTCGGAATGCTCATCGCAACAAGCCGGGAGGCCAAGAAGGACCTGTTCACCAGTGAGTCGTGGCGGAGAGTGAGCTTCCTTGCGCAAGCGACGCTAACGTTGTGATCTGCGTCTCGCTGCTTCATCAAGTCGATGACGGCTCGTCCCGAACCCTCGATTTCGCCTGGAACCACCCAATCGCACCCCCACCTCTCAAAGCGCCCAAGCCGGTATACAACAGCCGGTATCATGCCCCTCAGCTTCCCACGACTCCGGTCCCTCCACCGCCCGTCCTCCCAGTGGCTAAGGTCCAGATTGGGGACGTCGTGCGCGTTCAGGTGCAGATCAAACCGTGGAGTTCGAGGCCGGACAAAGTGGACCATCTCTTGGCGAGTCTGGATGACATTGGTACGCACAACTGAAGAGAATGTAAAGAGTCGCATCGCCACTGACTGTGATTGATCCGCAGTTGCCGTCGACCCGGACGCCGAGGCCCGCCACGCCCTCATCGTGGCGACACTCCATCGGGTCGTCTACCCCTGCTTCTCCATCCGGGAGTACCTCGACTCCAACTTTGTCCCCAAACGACCTAACCGACCGCGCCCGCCATCTGTTCCTTCGCCTGTTCCTCCGTCTTCTCCCCAGGCGCGGTCGCTGCGTTCTTCTTCCTCAGCCGCAGCCGCTCCTAGAGCCTCAGCTTCCTTCGTTCCAGACAGCAAAATTCTTAGTGCCCCATCTCATCCAATGCCGCGCTCCGATGGCGCTTCCCCAAGTGTATCGCAAGCGGGCCCAACCAGCGGGAGCTTCTCTTCCCCAGAAAACCACTCCGTCGTATGGTCAGACACCACAGAGGCAGACTCATTCGTCTCATCGTCGAGCGCCCCGTCCTCGCCCTCGCATCGCACTTCCTCATTGCGCCAAGTGAGTCTTTCTCTAAATTTCCTCCAGATCAAAGAGCCGTAGATTTGACCCCCTCTTTCTCCTCACCAGGCCTTGCGCGATCCCAAGAAGCTCAGCCACACTCAAGTCAGCATGGACGGCTTTAAGCTCTACCTCAAGGAGCATATGACCCGCGCCGTCGACGACGCCTGGGGCGACCAGTGGCGCTTCATAGGAGCAAAGCCCTTCGTGCCTCCCCTCCCTGCCGCTCAATGGCTCGGTGAGCTACGGATCGTCGATTCTCGGTATGGTTCCGACGATTTGGCCGACGACGGGACGTATCTTCAGCGTAATGACAGGAAGGGCAAGGGCCGGGCGGTATCTTTTGACGATGATGATGCCCCGCCCTTCTCGCTCAACCACCTCATGCGCGTCCCGGACCTCGAGACGTACGGATCTAAGCTCATCAAACAGGCCGTCAAGGCCCGCGAGGACGAGCGAAAGGACCGAGGGACGAAGGACTCCAAGGCGGTCGTTACGACGTCGGCCAAGTGGTTCGACTCGTCTGTCGCGGTCGCGAGATCGTCATCAAGCTCTTCATCAGCCACCAAATCACTTTGCTCTTCCACTTCCTCCTCCTCATGGACTCCGCCGCAGCTCGACAAGAAGGCTTACCTCTCCCATCAGCTGCACCGACTCTTCCGCTTTGTTGTCCGCGAGCTCCTCCGCTCCGGCGATCTCATCGACGTCACTCCACGCTTATCAGAAGATTACCCGTCCTCTACCACCTTCACCTCCCAAGCGCCATGGACCTTCCCCAAGACTCAATCATCAGGCAGCACCATCAACCTTCCGACCTCACCAAGTTCCCTCCTCGTCCTTCCACTCGCTCTCCCCGTCATTGGTCCTCTCCTCCTCCTACTTCTCCGCGATGAGCACCGCCGCCCCGCTCGCACCCGAGGAGTCGCCCATCCAGCATCTCGAGTGTGGATCACATCGGAACAGATCCAACGTCGCCTCGCGGAGACGGATGAGAGGTGGTATAATGTTGGGGTGGTTAGTGTTGAGGCAGCATTAGAGGTGATGGATGAGTTGGATTTGGTTGCTGGGCGAGAGGGGAGTTGGCAGGTTGTGGGTCTTTAGAGGGGATCTGGTGTGTGTCTCTTTCTGAAATGGTCAATTTTATTCTATTAAATCAACAGAAGGAGACATTTCTCCGTCTGGTCCAAGCCCCGCCCCGTGCAGTCATTTGGGTCAGCCCCTTCGTCCTGAAGGAAAGAGGGAGGCAGGCTGTCGGAAGGCTGAACAAGGCGGAGCCTGAAGCCGGTCGGGAGGACGACTCTTTCGGTCGAGAATGCGCTCAAGAGTCATAATGTAGAATTGAGGAACGAAGTAGAAATGGAAAGGTGAAGAGGGGAGATATCAGTGCTACTCGAGGTTAATTATTGTGGCTGTGCCAATAGATGCCTGCATAGCTTTGACAATGTTAGTCTCAAATCCGGCATCCTCGACGACAATGTGATGGTGGTTTTCTAGGAGGACGTGCCTCTGGCCTCGCTTGGCTTCTAGCAGGTTCGAAGGCGTCTGACCAAGTCAGGACGGTGAGGATCCCGAGTTGTGGACGGTCAAGTAGGCTTTTGAGGAGGTTCGCTGACAGTCTTCGCCTCTCGTCTTCGTCCTTGTTTTCGAGGGAGCCCAGTCCTCTTCATCTTGTCGTCGCCAACTTTGAGCACTTAATCCTATAGTTGAGTGCGATACGAGAGTAACCAAACTCTCGAATTGTGAGGAGAGAGAGCTAGAGCTAGAAGGTCGAGCCCTGCGCATCGCACATCACAGTTGTGCGCTCGCTCGTCAGTCTGTCCTCTGCGACGTGCAGTCGTCGGAGTCATCTCACAAAGTCTGGTGACGTTTCGCGTATTATAAGGAGATTACGGGTTCTAGTGTCGCCCTGACCTGCGGCTTTTCTCTAGTCACTGTCAGGATGGTCTCACGAGACTTGATAGTACGACTCTCCCTCACTCCTCAGTCCACACCTGGCCACCTCTTGCCCTTGGCCCATATTGTTGTGGCGGCCAGAATAAACGGAAGCTGATCAGATGGTTAAAAAAAAAGCCTCCAGCCTTTCAACTCCGATATGAGGAGAAGTCGACGCCACAGCGCCACCGCTCTCGCCTAAACGTCCGCGCGCCACCCTGTTCCACTTCTCCCGCTTTCAGCCTCAAATGGCAGATACACCCACCACCACCTCGTACCGCAAACACAGCGAGGCATTGGATACGTGGCACGTCGCTCCATCTAATACAAGAGGATGCCACGAGGTGTTGAAGAGATGCTATAACACCATCTCAATCTGCGGCTCTCCTGCTGCCAACAACAACTCCTTTCCTCCATCAGTACTTCACTGCTTTCCTCCTTTAAAGTTAGTCTTTACGCTCGCTCTCATCCCAGGCCTGCCGCCTTCCTTGGCATGGCAACGGCTGCCCCTCTCGATTCGATGCCCGGACTTGCTACATCCCTGACAATCGTTCCGACTCGGACTAGTCCCTCATCCACTCCTACGATGACTCGCTCTGCCTGACGAATCCATACGACACTAAAGCCTTCGGACAGTCATGTGGACATCCAAGGGATCCGAGTTTGCCGTCCTGCAGCAGGGCAAGGTCTTGAGCGATGCTCCCGTTCGTGCTACCTTCTCCCAACTTCCTCTGGTTTGCGCAAGATGAGATGGACGTCATGTGTGATCAATCTTAAACATCTGGAGACTCTAGTAAGCAACTACTGGAATAGGACAGGAAAATGGACGAAAGGAGAACGCAACAGCGACAATCTAGCAGAAGCGTCACGAAGAGGCGAAGGGGTTTGAGCTGGAATGGCGGAGGACCACGGAGAAGAAGACAGACAGACTACACTGACCAAGCGAGGGATAACCAAGACTGGGAGAGAGAAAAGCTGAAGATACGGCCGCTCTCTTCCACGTCGGCACCACATTGGAGAAAAATGAGCTGTCATGAAAGGGCGACAGCGGAACGGATCCCTTGAAATCCAACCTGAAGACGGTGCTTAGATTGAGCCAATAGGGCAATACTCGGCATGTCCCTTGTTCCAATCGAGACGACAGCAGTCGTTTGAGCAATAGTACACTGGAGGTCAAACCTGAACGATCAGCGGGAAGCGCGCACCCCAAGCTCCCTGTCTGTCACCCAGACGAGTTAACCATTCACCTTCTCGACAATGTCGGCAGACGAAGCGAGCTGGATCTCTACAGAGACTGCAGAACTCTTCGATATGGATATAAGGCATTGCAAAAGGAGAAAAGGAGTCTAGAGTGAGGAGAGCGGTGGCGAGCTCGTGTGGTTCCGGTCAGGCTACGAGATGTGGCTGCTTCAGCATTCGGTCAGAGAGGAACACTGCTGGGAAGAAGACGTGCTCACTAAGGGCCAAGGAGAGCGAAGAAGATGGACGTCGGCGACGAGCGAGAGAGCAGCGCTCTCGAACCAAGGCTTGGACAACACCGTCTCGCGGAGTCAGGGGTCTCTTTCCCTGGTTCTTCAACTCCGCCTCTCTTCTCAAGCCAAATACTGATTGATTTCTCTCATCAAAGGGAGCGCTTACGGGGCAGAAGATGAAACACCGAACCAACGCCAGCGGCGGTTCCCTTTGATACGGCCTCGACCTCAAAGGAGTGAGTGTTTCGCGGCCCGACTGTGTTTTGATTAGCGCTTGAGGATCAGTTTAATGCAAAGTACATAGTCTTCTGTTACAGAAGGAAAAACACGGCGAGTGGCTGGTCAACAAGTCGTAGATCGCTCGGGTGAACAACCTTGACCGGCCGGACCGGGGCGAGGAACCGTCATCGACAGACCGCTGACCGCGTTCCGGCCTCGTCCAGCTTGGTCCGAGAAGGCAGAGGATAGCCTGACTGACATTTGCCGATGAATGGGAGTCGAAGGACAGATCATGGA
Organism: Tausonia pullulans; assembly: GCA_951802195.1. Lineage (NCBI taxonomy): Eukaryota > Fungi > Basidiomycota > Tremellomycetes > Cystofilobasidiales > Mrakiaceae > Tausonia > Tausonia pullulans. Next base: position 229,869 of record OX637623.1, on the reverse strand, counting down.
TTTAGGGCGGGAGCTCAGGTCGGGTCTACAAGTGACCATTTTACGATAAGGTCCAGGCTGGAAAGAGGGGCGAGGATGGCATGGCGTGGTCCCATCTCAGACCTTTGGAGGTTCACTGATAGCATGTGACAGTACTGGGAGTGCGTGGGTTGCATAGTCCTGAGTCACAAGATTTGAGCTGAGATGAGGCTGTCAGACAATTTACAGCTTGTGCCCTGTCTTCCCGCTGTCTTTCATTCAGCCACTGCCATGTCACCTGCTGGGGCCATTTCCCGGACGATCATTGCCAGTGAAATCGCTTTCTGAGTCGGAAGAGGCCTCATTTGTACGGCTAGAGAACTCCTTCGTATTCCCTCTCCCGAGCGGTCAAGCAGACAGGCAAGTTGCTTCATGCATCCTCCTCCTTTCAATCTAGAACTGACTCTTTACTTCGCCGGCTCCTCAGCATCCTCAAGCGGGGGCATCTCGCCGTCGTCCTCGTCCTCCCCCTCGTCGTCGTCATCGCCGCCAAAGTCCGGCATGCCACCGGCTCCTCCACCGCCGTTGGCCTGCATCTGGGCCTGTCGCACGCAATTTTTGTCAGCGCACGAAGGTGAAGAGGGAAGCAAGGAAGGAACAAGAGCGACACACCATGAGCTTAGCAAAGTCCATGCCTCCGGGGGGTCCACCGGCTCCACCAGCGCCACCCATGAGGCCCTCCATGCCGGGCATGCCGCCGGCTCCTCCGGCTCCACCCATCTGCGCCATCAGGGAGGCCATGTCCATGCCACCTAGAGGAGGGAAGGAGGGGGCGTTGTCAGTGAGGCGAGGGCAGGTGAAACCAAGAGATTGAGGCGAGACGCACCGGGGGGTCCTCCTCCGGCGGGGGGGCCCTGGAACTCGGAGTCGTCGGGAACGGCCGCGGTCTCCTGCTCGTCCTCGTCGGCCCACTGGAAGGAAGAAGACAACGAGTCAGCGTCTAAACTCAAGGAGGACGGAAACGGCCCGCGCGCGAGGCATGGATGATAACGGGTGAGCATGAGCTCGATGCGAACGCGTTCGGAGGAGCGCATCTTCGACATGTTGTTGACCTGATCTACGCATGCAGTTGCAAGACGTGACAGGCAGCAGGTCTTCAGACGGGAGAGCTCCTTCCTGTTCTCCCTCCCGCTCTCGACGCGTCCGCCAGCGAGCCCGACCCTCGAACCCCCCAGCACGCGAAACGTACCTTGGCGAAGTCCGTCTTGATCCACTGGATCCGGACCTTCTCCTTGGTGAGCCGGGGCCAGTACTCCTCCTTGGCCTCCTTCTTCTTGAGGATGAGCGCAAGGTGGCGCGTCGTCTGGAGCCTCTTGGTCTCCTCGGGGATGATCTCAGCGTAGAGGTCCAGGTCGAAGGCATAAGTCTTCTCAGGGACGTTGGGGGGGCTGGCGGAGGGAAGAGCAGACGAGCGAAGATGTCAGCATCACGGCCTTGCGTCTGGGTTGGCGACAGCTCGCCCTCGCTCGTTTGGCCACTCGTCCTGAGGGCCCCCAACAGATGGAGAGAAGGAAAACGCACGCTCCGGCCTGGGCCTTGAAAGAGATCTTCTGGGCCTCAATCTTGAGCTCGGGTTCGCCGATGATGTTGGGGAGGTTGATGGTGAAGCTAAGTGGAGGGGGATGACGGGGAGGGAGAGGAGAGACGCGATCAGCAACGAGACCAGACGCGCGTGATGTCGCCTGCCTCGCCCACTGACTAGATGATGTTCTGATTGGAGCGACCGAGGAGCAAGCGAGCAGTCTGGGTCAGCTTTGAGGCCGCGAAGCTGTCATCGGGGAGGCTGGGACTCGCCTTGTCGGCGTCGAACTTGTTGGACCGCTGGGCCCAGAGGATCTCGGCGTTGTTGGTGGCAGACATTTTAGGGGACTGGAGGAATTGCTCGTCGATGGATCAGGACCATGCTCGGGGACAAAGACTATCGGATGAATGGGACGGACGGGAAAGAGAAGAGAGGACGGGTGATGGTTGGACTGGATCTCTGACGTCCGCCCTTGCGTCCGCGAGGAAAAGCCCAGCTGGTGCTGCTGTCGTCGTCAGTGCGCTTTCCTTCTGGTCGCTTCTGGCGGCACGACTGCCTCTCGCTCGGCTGGCTCCCTTGCTTCGACCGCCCTCCGCCGGGCCCTGCCGCCCAGCCGCCCGCCCAGGAATACGCGGCGACGATCTCTGGTCGGTCCGAACAACGACAGAGGGCGAGCGACGCCCGGGAGAGCGCGCGCGCCCATCTCCGTTGCCATGCCGCACACAGGCTCGCAAGCAACAGCCTGCATCCCGTGGGAGCCGCCTGTGCCTTTCCGATGGGTCTGGGTGCATTGGACTACCGACTCCCAGCCTCGCAACGGGCAGTGGCCTGCGCGCGGTCGGGGCGCGGCGTGGGCCGCGAGACGTCCAGCCGTCTTCCGCCGGCTCTTTCGCTTTCACCCGTCATCCCCAGGCAGACATCTCCCTCGCCCGTCCTTGTTCCGGCCGACGACTCGATCCTCGTCAGGTGGTCCTTCTGCCTTCCTCCCCTCCTCACGTCTCCTCTCGGGCCGTGTGATTGTTTTTCGGCGACTTCTGTCCCCACGGCTCTCTCGTCGAAAGCCGCAACCTTCCAAGTGCCCCCACCTTCCACCATGCTCGACACCCTCGGCCCCCCCTCCCTCGGCGCCCTCGCCATCCTCGGCGCCTGCATCGTCTTCCCCTTCATCGTCATTCGCATCCTTCCTCCAGTCTCGACACCTGGAACACCCGCGGTCCGCAAATCGTCGTCCTACTTTTCAGGATATGAACTTGGGATCCGGTTTTGGCGTATGGCCATCTACGTCTTCTTCCGAGAGATCCGCTCCCGATCTGCATACAAAATCCCTAGGGACGGCCCCGTTCTCTTTGTTGGAGGGCCTCACCACAACCAGGTTGGTCGTTGCTTGCTGTCGGTGTCTCATAACGCCTGGGCTGTTCGGTGGGGGGTGTCAGGCGAGCGTGCGCGAGGTGTCTCGTCCATCTTCCGTTGTCGTCCTTTCGACCGCATGGCAAGGGGCACGGAGGAGCTTTCTCCCTTCTTCTGCAAACCCGCCAAAACGACGGCATGTGCGGAAGTACACTGGGAGAGATGTGTCTGAGAGCAATGGACAGACAGGCCGAACGGGGACCCCACCCCGGCTCTCTTGCCTCGGCCTTCCAGCCGCTCGAGGTCGCTCGCCCCGGCCGACTTGCACGTGCCACCCTCTCTACCTTCTCCAAGAAACAGGGTCACATTCTCCCTCGGCTGGAGTGTGAAACACGGAGCCGGCTCTCCCGACCGGGGGTGGCGGCGGACAAGAAGCGAGAAGACGACAGCCAGACTGACACGCGTCTCTCTTCCGATCCTCCCGTTCGCACACCTTCCTCTCGATGACGCTCCTCCCAGTTCCTCGACCCGCTCCTCATGATGAGCGAGGTCCTTCGTGAGACCGGTCGCCATGTCCAGCTCATCACGGCTGCCAAGAGCTTCACCCGCAAGGACATCGGTCCCGCGATTCGCATGATGGAGACCAGTGCGTCATCGTCTCCTCTGTCTTGTTTGCCGTGCGCGCGCGAGCCAGCGGCCTGTTTGTATCTCCTCAGTCTCCCTCTGAACGCTTCTTCCTCCTTTCTGGGTTTCCTTCCCCCCCCCCTCTCCCCCTCCCCCTATCAGTCCCCGTTGCTCGCGCTGCCGACTCGGCCGTTGCTGGTCTCGGCCTCATCCGCCTGCACCCAACGGACTCACTCGTCGTCCTTGGGTCGCCCGACGCTCAGTTCAAGAAGCAACTCGGCTTCCGATCGACCATCCAGCTTAAAAAGGACCTTGGGTTTGCCGCTGCCGAGGTTGCCGAGGTCATCAGCGACCAGGAGGTCCGGTGAGCCGCGAGACCCAGCAGGTTCTCTTGACACTCAGACGCAGACGCTGAGGAGGTATCATTTGGTGGACCAGCCTTCGTAATGAGTTCGTCATCGAGGGCAAGGGCGATGCCGTTATCAACGCGACCGACCGGATCCGTGAGGCCCTCGCAATCTCGACCGAAGGCGTCTCGTTCAAAGCCCTGCCATACATCGACCAGAGCGACATGTACGCTTCGGTCTTTGAGAGACTTCGCAACGGCGCCAGCATCGGCATTTTCCCGGAGGGTCAGTCCCGGCCGTCTCTATCTCCTGTCTCTGCGACTGACGAGTCGCCTGCATTCACAGGTGGATCACATGATCAGACGGACCTCCTCCCCCTTCGCGCTGGCGTCACAATTGTACGTCGCTGTCCTTCATCTTCCGACACTCTCTCTGACACTCTCTCACCTCCAGATGGCACTCGGCGCCATGGCCTCGGATCCCAATCTGCGCGTCAAGATTTGCCCCGTTGGCCTCTCCTACTTCCATGCCCACAAGTTCCGCTCCCGCGCCGTCGTCGAATTTGGCAATGCCCTCGACGTCCCGCCCGAGCTAGTCGTTCAGTACGCTAAGGGAGGCAAGGACAAGCGCGAGGCGTGCGCCGCGCTTCTTGAGATGATTCTCCAGGCCCTCAAGTCAGTCACGCTCCGGGCTCCGGACTACGAAACCCTCACGGTAAGTCGCTGCTCGCCCTCCCTCACCCGGGCCCGAGAACTTTGAAGGCCGATATCTTCTTTCCGACCTGCAGGTCGTCCAGTCTGCCCGCCGGCTTTACAAGGTTCCAGGCCAGAGCCTCAACCTCAGCGAGACAAACGACCTGAATGTGAGCCCGGTCACCTCGGATTACGTCTTCCTCCGACCTGACCGCTTTCTCTCTCACAGAAACGTTTCATGGAAGGTTACCTCCACTTCAAGGATGAGCCCCGTGTTGCCGCGCTTCGCAAGTCGGTCCTGCACTACAACCGGTCCCTTCGGGACCTCGGCCTCCGCGATCATCAGGTCGAGCGGGCCTCCAACTTTAAGAAGCGGTCGCTTGCGATGCTCATCTATCGGCTCTCGTTGCTGCTCGTTTGGTCGCTACTGGCGCTACCAGGTGTGATCCTCCACGCGCCTATCTTCATTCCGGCCAAGATTCTCTCGCACAAGAAGGCTAAGGGTGGATAACATGCGCTGCCCTGTCTTCCATATGCTGTCACTGACTGGCCCGTCCTGTCTGCAGAGGCACTCGCTGCTTCGACGGTCAAGGTCGCCGCGCGTGACGTTCTTGCCACCTGGTCCGTCATCATCTCCTCCCGATCCCTCCTTCGATTCCTGATCCCATACATCCCAACAGGAAGATCCTCATCTCTGTCGCCGCGACGCCCATCCTCTATGGGACCTACGCCGTCCTCGCCACTCTCCTTGCCTACCGCCTCGATGCTCCGAAGCGCACACTCATCTGGATGCCGTTTATCGTGGTGGCGGCGCTGCCGATCATGGCGCTTTCGGCGTTGAAGTTTGGCGAGGTCTGTCCTCTCCGGTTCCTGCCGTTCCTTGCTGCCCTGGGCTGACACGAAGGTCTGCGTGGGCTAGGCCGCCATGGACGTCTTGAAGTCCCTCCGACCGCTCTTCATCAACCTTATCCCAGGCAACAACATCGCCCTTCAGAAACTCAAGCGCGAGCGGAAGAATGTCGCGGAGGAGGTGGCGAGCGTCATCAGTGCGTTTTACTTCTCCCTTCTTTGTTGTTCTTCTTCCCCCCCCCCCCTTTTTTTCTTGTGTCTGATGGAAGAGTGGACGGTTCAGACATGTTCGCCCCCCAGCTGTACGAGGATTTCGCCGAGTCGAGATACAACCCGGCGAACCATGTCAGGTCGGAGACGGCGGGGTCGGAGTCGGAGAAGGACGATGGGAACGAGGGCGGTCGTCCCCTGAGGCCGGCCAGGAGCGATTAACATGACGGACGGAGGACGGGGAGAAAAGGGAGAGGAAGGAGGAGGAGGGATAGGGGGGGGGGGGAGGCTTATTGGTTTTTAATGTCTTAGTTTCTTGGATCGAGGAGTCTCACGCTCTCACGTCATGAACAAACGAACGAACGAACGTCGTCGCTCTCCTCTCGAGCGATCGACGGACGAGCTAGGAAGACCCCCCAAGAAAGGGCAAGGCAAGGCAGGGAGGGCGTCGAGAAGCTTGCTGGACGACGACCACTATCGTCCCCCTCTCTCTCTCTCTCTACCCATCCCTCCTCGGTCGGTCGATCCGCCCGATCTCTTACCGGTCCCCGCTCCGTGGCGAACATGGCCATCGCCGGGCCAAGAGGGCCCAGATGCATCGACAGGTGCAGGACACCGAGGCCAATGCCACAGTCGTCCACCCCAGGCGGAGATGAGAGCGAGGGGGGGGGGGGGGGGGGGCGGGGGGGCGGAAGGAAGATACGGCCGGGCCAGGCCAGCCTTGGGGAGGGAGGGAATAATCCGGTCAGTCTTGTTGGGTAACTTTTTTTTTCTCCTTCTTTGGTGGTGTCAGATTGGCTTCATAACGGAAAGAGGAGGATTTGATGGGGAACCATGAGCGTCATGCATTGCGTTGCGAGAAAGAAGAGGGAAAAGAAGACAGACAGAAAAGACAGAGGAAGAAAGAAAGTTCGGCAGCGGGAAGATGGAAGATGAAAGATGGAAGAGGGACAGGAAGCAAATTGAGGCCTCTGACAGTGGAATGGGAACATGAAAGCAACTGGGGAGAGAGATGAAGGAAAACATGGACCGTACATAGAGGAGGACAGCGACGGATATCAGCAGCCTGGAATCGGCGCGAATGGGATGAGGGGTCGATGGAGGACGAGGGGATACAACGAGGGAAGACTTGAAGAGGCCAAACAACGCGAAGAGAGAGAAAGCGAAAAAAGAAGAGAGAAAAAAAAAACAAACAGTGACAAGCAGCACTCACACGCTCAACCATCCACCACCAACACCGCCTTCAGACGATGACCACGCTTCCTGGATGTCCTCCATCCCTCCGGTGTCCTCCAATTCCTCTTGAACTCCCTCCCCCTCCTCATCCACATCCGGCGGATGCACAAACACGGATGGCAGACTCGGCGCCTCTGGGATCCCAGTGATCACGCTGTACGCTGCGCCCGGGACCCTCGCAAGCCTCAGATCCGCCGAGAGCGATTCATCGTTCACCTCCCCCTCTTCCTGTGCTTCTAAGAAGGCGTCGTACTGGTGATGGTGAAAATGGAGCGATGCAGGTGGAGGTGGAGGGGAGAAGGGGTCGAACCTGGCGAAGTTCTCATCGTCCTCTTCTCCTTCGCTGCTGGTGGGGCTACTGCTTGAGCCGTTTCCGTTACTACCCTCCTCATCGGAAGAAGAGGAGAAGGATGAAGAAGCAAGGAAGGGAGAGTCGAGGATCCCAGAGGGGGAAGGCATGTCGGCGTGGATGTCGACAACGGTGTGGACTGCGGCTGTCGGGGAGAAGTGGGTGTCGAGAGGGTCGACGGAGGAGGAGTAGGACGAGGAATAGGAGCAGCCCGGGGGGGATGAAGAGGAGGTCGGATACTGAAAGTCCGAGGAAGGGTACGTGAAGCCGCCGCCATCGATGCGCGCCATCTTGGGCTGTGTGAACGGGAAGGTGACATCGTCAATGAGAGCAATGTAAAGCCCATCTTCAAACGTCACTCACGCCGGGCTGTCCGACATCGTTGTCCTGCCAGTCGGCCTTGCGCTTCCCGACTCCTCCGGAGTACGAAGAAGAAGGAGGCGTGTAGTGAAGGGGAAGCGCGTCTAGGTACGCGAGGGCCGACGCGAAATCAAAGTCCAGCGGGGCCGGCTCCATCATTGTAGAGGATGACTGGGGAAGGAAGGGAGGCGAGGGATGGATCGGTCGAAGTGGGGTCAGAGAGACGCGCGCGAACTGGCTTCGATTCCTCGCGGAGCCACTCACGTTGATCGAGACAGAGCCGTCTGCGTAGCTTCCTCCTTCCCAGGGAACGTCGCCCACTACATTGTAGTATAAGTCCGGGCAGTTGAAGGAAGAGGCGAAGCCAGCAGCGGGGATCGCTGAGGTCGGCAAAGACCGGCCGAACCCCGCCGCGGTCGTAGCGGCTGCCATGGAGGAGGGAGGGCCAGGCGCGCACAAGGGCAAAGACAAGGGGCCAGCGGCCGCAAAATACCCAGACTGGTCAGCGAAGCGGGGATGCTTATGGGATGACGATACCGGGAGCGAAGGGGAGGACAGTTGGTCAGCGCGGAGCAAGGCAATGGAGAGGGGAGGGTGACACGGCGCGAGCGAAGAGGGACGAAGATAGCGGCAACGGACGAGGGCCGGGAAATGGACCGACCTCGCTGTTGCCCGACGGCGGAGATGCGCTGGGGTGACGCCGTCTGTTGGGCATGGAGGCGAGGAGATCGGCCGTCTGACAGGACACGGATCGAAAGCGTCAGAACGACAGTCAAGGAAGAGAAGACAGAGACGCGTTGTGGAGGGCGACGGGCGAACCGATGAGACGAGCCTTGAGCCAGCCGGCATAGACTGACGGTGGCTCTCGCTTTCCCACTCCCGCCTGCGGCTGTCGATGGCGAGTGCAGAGGGCGAAGAGGCAAGACTCACAAACAGGTGTTCTCGCATGCGCGGGTCGCCTTCGGTAGCGAGGAAGGAGAGGTAGGCGAGCTCCGACGGGAGCAGCGCTGGTATCGGCCCACCAGCCGATGCGAGCCGTTCCGGGTAGAGAAGGGACTCCATGTTCAAGGCTGGAGGAAATAAGTTGCCGGTCGAGTGTGTTCGAGGGGCTGGATCTCGAATGACCCGGGAAGGGCGTCGGAAACGGGGATATGAGATGGACAGACGGGTCCAATGAGGCCAGGGATGGTGGTTCGAGGAGAAGCAGCGGCGGGCCGGCTAGCCGCGACATCGTCTCCTCTCCCCTGTCATGGTCGTCATCTCTCTTGCATTCCCATCTCTGCTCTCGCTGCACATTGGCCCCTAGCAGAGGACGATCAGCTTACACCTCAATCACTCCTCTGCGGCCGACAGCGATCCGCTCTCGCTCAGCCCTGGCACTCGCGACGCACGGCCGCAACCACTGCGGCCCTCCTTCCAACCCGATCCGGTTCTGCCTACCTTCTCGAGACGTGGACGCATGGAGCCGACAGCCTGGGGGGCCTGGGCAGCCTGGCAGCCGGTCGTCAAGGGCCATCGAGACGCGCGGGATCTTGTCCCGCGCCGTCTTGCGGCCGCGCTCAACAGCGTCCAACCACTACCCTCCCGTTCTCCCTCCGGCCGTCCAACATGATGGAAGAGCAGCAGTTCGTGCAGTCTCCCGCTCTCTCACTCCTGTGGCCGTCGTACTGATCCTCCATTCGGCTCTTCTTCGCCCCCCAGGAAGAATGTTCGCCCAAGCTTCTGTTCGCGCTGACACGCGCCTTCGCCCCGTCACTGACCATCGTCGCTCTCGCATCAGGCTACGCCCGAGCAGCGGGCGACCGTCAACTTCCTCCGGGGCAAGCAGGGTCCCAAGATCCGCTCCGGTCTTCTTGGCGGAAAACGGGTCGACTACTTCAAGGGTAATTCACCCTCGCTTGCTGAGGGGTCGTGCGTGCGCTGGCGGGCGACGCCTGCTTATTCCCTTTGTCCTGACTCGTCGATCGGCGCTCTTTGTCTCCCTTACTCTCGTTCCTGTCCTGCTGCATGCATCAACAGGCAAGGGCGCGATCAAGGCTATGCTGAGCCCAGAGTACGCTAAACAGAAGAAGGTCATCAAGGTCACGTCGGAGCTCGAGGCGGCCGAGGTCCTCCACCAGCTCATTCCCTGGTAAATTAGTTGTTCTTCTCCCTCCTTCTTGCTACAGGCTGGAGGCTTGACGAGACGTGGTTGCGGTCGAGTCGAGGGTGCAGGAGGTAGCGGTTGTGGCGGACCTGTACGCGTCGCCAGTGCGAAAGACGACCCGATGCCAACCGAGCCCTCGATGGACTAGATGTCAAGCGGGGGGCTAGGCAACTGTTTCTCTTCTCATCTTGAGAGAAACCCAGCGTTTCTTGGTTCTCCCGGCGATCTGGGCACACGAGCACGCTTTCACCCTGGCGCGGCCTGCTCGCTGTTTCCCGTCGACACCTGTCTATGTGCTACCTGTATGCGCTCTGGCTAACACTCTCCCCCCTCTTCCCTCCAGCGCCTTCTTCCTCCGCGTCACCCGCTCCGAGACGGGCTCGCCCAAGAACCTCACCATCACTCCGCAGCAGCAGTTCCCGCCGGAGGGTCTCGATTACTACGTCTGGTTCTACGAGGGCTCTCAGTTCTACACCATGCTTGGAGCTGCTGGCCTCGTTCGTCGCTTCCCCCTCTCTTTCTCTTTGTCCCCACGTTCAAGCTGACCTTGCCCTCCGTACGTACGCATAGGTCCTCCTCATGCTCGCCGGCGTCATGTTCCCCCTCTGGCCCTACACGCTCCGCCTAGGAGTCTGGTACCTTTCTATGGGCGTTCTCGGTCTCCTCGCGGCGTTCTTCGCCATGTCGATCCTGAGACTCATCTTTTACGTGGTCACGCTCGTCGTGGCCAAGCCTGGGATCTGGGTGTTCCCGAGGCTATTTGAGGACGTTAGCTTTGTGAGTGGAGGCGTTGTCACTAGCTTTGGTCGAGTCCGGGCCGCTGATTATCGCTACTCGCGCCAGATGGACTCATGGACCCCGCTCTGGGCATGGGACCTCCCGCCCAAGAAGAAGAAGTCCAAGGACAGCAGCAAATCGTCTTCATCGTCAGGGGAGAAAAAGAAGAAGAGCAGCAAGGGCGGCAGCACGAAGAGCAGCGGGTCGACGACGCCCGTTCCGGTCCCTGTGGCGCAGGAATCCTCGCGAATTGAGGAGATACCTGATGAGGGGAACTAGAGGACGAAACCAGGAGGGGAGGAGGAGCGGGAGAGGGGTTCTGGATGGGGAATAGAAAAATGCGACTTTGAATTCTCATCATGCGCAGCCTCGTGGGACGAGCGGAGCAGAAAAGGGAGAGTTCAACATATATGCGCATGCATGCGTTGAAAGAGAAAACAAAAACGATCAACCCCATAGGAACGACGGTCGAATTGCAAAACCAAATACACGTCGTCACTGCGATGCGACTGGAAGGATGGGCCGGAGAACAGCAACGGCATGTGGACGTCTCATTCTCAAACTGTCGCCGGGCTCTGTTCAGTTCTTTTGCTTCCTCGCGATGGATGCAGCTCTAGCCTCACGGTCGTTGTCCTCATCTCCGACAGTCCGCGCGCGGCCTCATGGACAAGGATTTGAGGGGTTGATTGTCAGTCGCCGCCAGCTCGTGACGCTGCTCTTACTTCCTTGTATTGCATACAGGTTGATGATGCCTTTCTTCTCTCCATCCTGTCCTGATAGGTTTGTGACTTTGACCTCTGAAGGGAAGTTTAGGAGTCCTGCGCCAGCCGCCAAGCAAACGACCTGCCCCTCGATTTCCCCCACTTCTCCCCAACCTCCCCTCTTCTCTCACTCAACCACTTTCCCACGTCCGCCTTCAACCAGCCCCTTACTCTGTTCTCTGACGTCCTCCCCCTCTCTGGCCCTTCCTTGGCTGCCATACTCCTCGAACCACCATCACACACCCAACGCCAAAGATCAACGACAAGCTGAGAGCAATTGACCACGCGATCTTCTCCTGCACCCCGCTTCTTTTCCATTCATGGACGGCTCTCTCAAGAACAAGCGGTCGTTGAAGAACCTCGCCGCCAGGGCGAGGAAGTTGTCCTCGGCCCCGGCTCCGCCTCCGGAGCTCGCCAAGGTTGGTCTTTTGTCGTCGCTCTTGGGCAGCTGCACACCAGCCATGCACGCCGTTGCTCCTTCCCCGCTCTCCTCGACGCACGCGACTGACGGACGCGTCCCGGCTGCCCTCCCCCAATCCCCTTCCTTCCTTCGTTTCTCCCCCTCGAAGGCCGCCCACGATGCTCCCTCGGTCCCGTTGCTGCCGACGATGGTCCACGACGACCTCAACCCGAACCTCTTGTTAGCCGTGTCCTCGCACCCGTCGTCGTCCTTCTCGTCGGCTGTCTCGTCGTCGTCGTCGGCGTCCCTCCCGCTCACTCCCGACACGGCACCATCCCTCTCGTTGTCCCCCTCCTCGGACCGCCTGCCCTTGGCCACCAGCACCAAGCCACGGCCACCGCCTCTAACGCCAGGCTCCGCCCCCCAGCTACCCCGTGGTCGACCGAGACTCGCTTCGGCGTCGTTCTTCCGACCGCGGAGCAACTCATTCAATGCGCTCTCGCCGTCGGCCTCCTCCCGGACCATCAGCGCTGCTTCTCCGCCTACGGCGCCCTGGGCGATGCCCGAAAGGCCGACGTCACCTTCACCTCTGAGTACGGTGACTGCTGTTGGGGATCGAGCACCTCCCGCTCCTCCTCCTCCAGGGATCGACTCGGCCCCGTCCCTCTTTGGCCGGCTCTCACGCTCGCTTCGAGGTGGCCTCAGATCGCGGAAGTCGACGCCGGACCTGCGCGCCGCAGGAGCGATGGTGGATGAATTCAGCGGCGTTGGTGCTGCCTCGACTCCGCCGCCTCTTCCTCAGCCACCAGGTCCTTTGCCGGCAATGATGATGCCCCGACGACCGAGCGATCCAGCCGGAAAGGGCATGGGCATGAGTGGCAGCCTTGGTCGTCGGAACGCGACTCCCCCTGCACCCATCACGATCCCCACCGTCTCCTCCTTCCAAGGACGAGGCACCGACGCGTCGACGGGTTCATTCTCCCCTTCGTCCCTTCCTCGCTCTCACCAACGCGCCGCTGCAGCGCCAGCCTCAGCACTCATGCAGTACCCAGACCCCTTCGCCTCCCCACGCACTTCGCCAGCGATTGATGGCTCGTACTTCCCCTTGATAGCCGCTCGTCAAGCCGCTCAGCCGGCGTCCCCTAGCCTCGCGCATGCCGTGGTCTCCATGTACAGGGCCCCATCTCCTGGAGGAGGGGGAGAGATGCCGAGGAGGAAGCTGCCGACGCAGTTGGATAGCGAGCTCGCGGCGCGGAAGGCGGAGACTGAGATGAAGGTGGAGAAGGAGAAGGAGAAGAAGAAGGAAGAGGAGGTCTTCCCTTTTGTTCAGGAGCAGCTGACAACGACAGCATCCGTGGCTACTCCTCCCCAGTCGTCGGTCACAACCGAGTGGACCCCACCTCTCTCGCTCTTGGCGTCCACGGCTTCGTCTATGACCGTCGTCAGCACGACCGCGGATAGTGCTATGCCACTGGCAGCGGCGGCCACATCTTCCCAGGCCATCTCTGCCTCCCAGCTGGAGGAGGTAGGGCCGAAGGAGGTGGAAGATCTAGCGGCCGTCTCCCCCTCAGCTTCTTACTCGGAGTTGTATATCCGTGACTCGGTATTTAGCAGTAGTTCTGGTTCGCACGAACATGGGCACGGCTGCAGCAGTACCAGTGGGCTCACAGGTCTCGGCTTTACGATGGCTCCTTCAGCTGTTCCTACCGCTTCTGCTGCTGAAATCGACGGAGAGGGTGGCAACGGTGATGGCGACCGCGGCCGTGGACGTGGGAGGAGCCCCCGGTGGGACGGCAGCGGCGGTGGAGAGAGAGGCGGGGGACCCAATAACTTGCCGCCTCTTCCACCGGGACCGAATCAGCCTAGACGGCCGTCGGGGGATGGTTCAGCTGCGGGTGGTGGTGGTGGTGGTGGTGGTGGTGGTGTGGGAGGAGATACAGGTGGAGGGGGTGGTGGCGGCGGAGGTGGTGAGCGAGGCCGACCAGGCCGTGGTCGCCGCGCAGATGACGACACGGACACCAGCGAGGGCTCATCCTCCACCTCCTCGTCTGGGACCGAATCCTCCGAATCGGAGGAGGACGATGAGGACAACGAGGAGGTCCTCAAGACCGTTGCGCCCGCTGGTTCGGACTCGGATGACGACGTTCCGCTGGCGGTCGCTCATCCCTCGGCGCTTAAGGTGCAGAAGTCTCTTCGGGCGGTTCGGCGGCAGGACCACCACCGGCGGCGCAAGAGGGACAAGGCCGCAACCGCTGCTGCTGCGGGTGCTTCCTCCAGCTCCAATGCCCAGGGTCACTCCTCATTATCAGTGACGGCTGGCGCCTCTGCCCGCCCGAAAAGCCCGCCGTCGGCGAGAAGGCGTAACCCGGAGAAGGAGAGCGCAAGCCGGGAGCCTCGTCCTCCCAGGACTGAGCCGCCAAGCGCTCCCGGAGGAGTCTTCCTCTCGGACGGTGGAGGCGCGGCTTTCCACCCCGAGCAGCTCGAGAAGAAGCTCTTGGATCATCTCACGCTTGCCGAGGCCAAGGTGAAGAATGAGTCTACTACCTTAAGTAGCCTGGCTCCCCCGCCGGGGATCTCAACGCCTGGGTCGGCCTCATCGGCGGCCATATCTCGGGGAGAGTCGAGGAGCCGGGGGGAAACGGTCCCAGGCGACTCGAGTGGGCCATACTCGCGCATCGATGAGGAACGTCCCCAGGGCCTCCCGAGGTCGCCTAGGCCGCCGCCTATCGAAAAGAGCCAGACTCTTCTGGGGGTCCCGCTACCAGAAGGACGAGGTTCCCAGCAGCAGGTCTCGTCGTTCTCGTCCGCCTCTAAGCTCCATCATTCGCGATCTCTTCGTCGACCTTCCGACCAGCAGGCTACGGCTGCTGCCTCCTTAGCCAACAATCCTATCCTACCCGTGATACGTCGTCGGCCATCTGAGCCCCATCTTCCCCAACATCGGCAGGCCAGTGGCCCATCTTCCCGCCGACCATCCAATACATCCTCTCCTGCCCTTCAACCTTCCTCTACCGTCGCCTCATCTGCTCCTCCCATTCCGCCCGTCCCTGCTCTTCCAGGCGTCTCGACGAACTTTCCTGTGCCGGCAGTGTCCACTTCCGCTTCATTGTCTTCTCGTTCGCGTCCTGCCAACGAGCGTCGACCGATACTGCCACAGCTTCTCCCGACCCCATCCTACTCATCTACTTCTGGTGCTGACTCAGGAGTAAGCCCCGTCGGTGCTCGCTCCTCTTCTCCCATGAGTCCTCGCCCGACGTTCGCTGTCCGGATTTTTGTCGACGATGCTACCACGGGCGGGAAGCGGTGTCTCTTAGTCGAGTGTGGGTCAACGACAAGCGCCAAGCACGTCCTGGAGCTTGTCCGAAGGAGCGACGGGTGGAAGGAGGGCGGCAGCGGGGAGGAGATGCTCCATGGAGCTTGGGCGATTTGGGAGAATGGCAAGGAGTGGGGTCTCGGTGCGCGCCTTTTCCTCCTATTTCTCCCAAGGAAGCAAATCCACTGATGAGCTTGTCTTCGACAGAACGCCCGCTAAGGGACTATGAGGTTCTGCACGAGGTCCAGCAAGGCTGGAACCGCGACTCGCTCGTCAACTACTTCTTTGTCCGGCGCTGCAAGTTCTCGGCGCTCCTTCAGATCGGGGTATGTTCTTCTCCTTCTCCTTCCCACCTCCCTGAGCTGATCGAACCGATATCAATCTCAGGCCGTTGCGAACAGTGCCCCGAACGTGCTCGGGCAGGTCTGGCACCGGACCAGGAAGGGCAAGTGGAGCAAGCGCTTCCTCGAGGTCCGTGAGGGTGGCGTGTGGCTCTCTAAGAACGACCGGGTGGGTAGTGCAGACTCTCAACCTCTCTTCGGCTGGACTTCGACTGATGATGACTTCTCCCGCAGGGCAAGGACGAGGAGTTCCTTTGCTCGATGTCCGCCTACGACGTTTATGCCTTTACCATCAAGATTAAGTCGGAGAAGCCGCGGGCTTGGGCACTGAAGTCGCGTTCGTGTCGTCCGTCGCTCCCTCTCTCACAAGCACCTTTTACTGACATGCCTAGTTGAAAATCTATCAGAGGAGAACTCGACCCTCTTTGAGGACCCGAACGACTACCTTCATGTCTTTTCGACGGACGACCGGACATTCGAGACGCTTCGTCGTGGACTGACATCTTGTCGGGTGTGTCATTCTTGTCCACTGTAATTCTCTGGCATCCCATCCTGACATATTCCTCTCACATCGGCAGTCTCACGCCCTTACCCTCTCCAACCCAGCCCTCTTCCGGCCTTTCAACCTCTCCTCCTCTGCCGTCCCAGGTGCAGCTCTCGCCTCCCCTGTCTTTGGCTCCAATTCGCCCGGTAACTCCTTCGCCGCTGCCCAACAGCCGCTGTTAACTACCTCGCCACTTGCCAATGGCTCCCAGTTCGGGCTCCTCCCCTTGCGAAGCGGGGGCGGACTCGTCGCTGTTGCCGCTGCTGGGGCCACCGGTGCTAGTGGGGAGAAGCCCGCGGACCGGGGTCTCTGGGAGAAAGGGAGTTTGCTGAGCAAGATGGGAAGCCGTCGGTGAGGGAGCGCCTGCGCTTGTTGTTCCGTTGTGTCGTCCTCCGCCGAGGAGGCAGTTCCTCGTGTGTGTTTTGTGTCTGGTTCTCTCCCTGTCTGTTTCCGAGTTGTCTTCTTTCTCTTCATTTCTCTGCTGTCTCGTTCTTGTGCTCCGCTCAGTGTGCTGTGTTCTCGTCTCTTTCTCTTATCCTCCGCTTTCTCTTCGCTTCGCACTAGCTAGCTGGTCTCTACTTCCGTTCGCTATGTCGACTTTGTCGTTCTGTCCTATCTAGGTATCTCTCTCGCTATGTATGCTGGCCTTCTTCTTTTCTTCCTTTTTGGTTTTCCTAAGGAAGCCTCATCTCGACGGGAACTGGGGTCGACGTTGGTCTGGCCCCCGTCCAGCTCTAAGAGGCTTGTTGTCCGAGGCGCACGATTCGGAGCTTGCAGAACGAGTTGTCAATGTTTTTCAAGACCCTTTCACCTGAACGTCCGAGCTCAGATCTCCTTCTATGCCCTGATCCGATCGCTCTTGCTGACAATGACGAGGGTTCTCATCGACTCCAACAACTCGCTCATCACAGCTCCGCCTCCCGGTCTGCGTCCTTAGCTTCCTCGCCTTTCTTCCCCATCCTTTACTCTCTCTCCACATCACTTGCCATGGTGCAGTCATGGAACCCATGCTTCTTCTGCTGCAAGCTCGGGTCCTGTGTCTGCGGACGCTGCAAGGAGGTTGAGGTTCCTGCGCGCTCGTCAGCTTGAGTTGAAAGGGACCCTGCCCCGTTCACGGCCGGTCGGACAGTCCTCAGCCTGGTGGTGCACGCACAGGTGCCAGCCATACCACTGATATCCAAGGCCGCAACAAGGAGTGCATTCCTCTCGTGAGTCTGGGTTGGCGAGTCTCAATTTTCCTTC
Organism: Tausonia pullulans; assembly: GCA_951802195.1. Taxonomy (NCBI): domain Eukaryota; kingdom Fungi; phylum Basidiomycota; class Tremellomycetes; order Cystofilobasidiales; family Mrakiaceae; genus Tausonia; species Tausonia pullulans. Next base: position 212,791 of record OX637623.1, on the reverse strand, counting down.
GGCTTTCTAGCTCTGAACAGGTCGTCGACCTCGCGAAGGAGGACCCCGGCTTTGGCGGACCGACCGATCCGCCACCCTGGGTCGCAAGTCAGGGACATGTCCCGCTGCGCTGGTTTTTCAAGTGATACTAGCGGCTCCTTTCTGTAGATGCATTGGTGAGTTTCAAGGGAGATCGGCGAGATTGAGACAGCGACGCCTGAGCGAGCGGTCGCTGCAAGCCGAGTCAGTGTCAGAAGACGAAGACCTCTAGCCTGCTTGGCCTCATGAACAAAGACCCCGCCCTCACTATCCCCAGATGATTATTATTTTTCTTCTCTTCTCGATCGGTTGGATGAGCTTTCTCCCCTATGGTGGCACGCCTCTATCGCGCCAAAGCGAGATGCCAAGTGTCCAACAATCCCAGGTGCCCAACCTGCCCAAAATGCGGACTGGCCTTCTCCTCCTCCGCGACAAGACAACCCATCCCGCAAGGTCGAAGATTGAAGAAAAAGATCGATACACGAGGATCAATGTGCCGTACAGACAGGCAGGTCCTGAACCTCTCCGAGGAACGGGCGCATCCTCGTAGCTGGATGACGCTGGAAAGCCTCGCTTGCTCACGCTCACGCTATCCAGAAGGCTCTCTCAATCCGGGTTGAGGGTGAGCAGAAGGAAGAAGACGAGATATAGGGCTAACTCCAGACTGTCGCCATTCATGAGTGGGTGGGTAAAGGCGGAGAGAGATTGATAAGAAGGACACGTTTTCGGCGCGCTCACTTGTCTCCTCGATTCGCCCTTGATCCGCTTCGGAAAGGCCAAACCTTTTCAATTCTTCCTCATCCAAGCAATTCGTAACGTACACTAGAAATGTTTACCTCGCTGCATCATATGCAACAGGCAAGGATAATGCAGTCAACCTCAGTCTGTTTCCTTGCGTTCAACTGTCCTCTCAGAAGTCCTCAAGCCAGAGGTAGTAGGCAATTATGAAATATTGAAATCACGTGATACAGAGAGGTGGTGGGACACGACTAGTCTAAAAAGGATTCGAGAAAGAATATGAAGAGGGGGAACGATTGTCTAAGCGGTAGCATATTTGGACCGGGCACGGAGGTTGGCACCGTTGCGCTGAAGATCGAATGAACTCAGGTCAGTTACTGAGCGCTCAACTCAAGGCAGGACTGGGGAGAGCGACGCACCTTGATGTACCAGAAGATTGGGATCATGAGGGCGCTGAGGCCGGCGAGGAGGGACGAGCCGGGGCCGAGGCCTGCCGGTGGAACAGAAGAGACCGAGTGCGTCAGCGATGCCGGTATCATGGCGGAGAGACCGGATCATAAGTGATGTGACAAGTACGCACCAAGAGTCCTGTAGAAAGTGTGACCAAAGAGCGGGAAGCAGCCGGCCATCGTGCTTCGAAGGAAGCAGTTGGCTGCCATCACCGCGGCGGCGTGGGTCGGGTAGGCAGTTGGAAGATAGACTCTGCGCAACGGAGGAAGATTGGATCAGAACTGAGGGCAAGATAAACAGAGACAGGTGCTTGTCCAACCCGACACTCACAGGACCGACTGGAAGGTCAAGAATACACCGGGCAGGTAGAGCGCACCGGCGATGACGGGGACAATCCAGTGGACCGACTCGCGAGCCGTCCAACCATAGAGGAGAGTCACGAGCGGGATGCTGAAGCTGGTGAGAAAGCCGATCTCGAGGCGATGCTCGGGGACTTCGGGATGGGTGGGGGGAAGGGGGATGAGAGTCCGCGTCAGCGAGGAGAGGCTGAGAGCGAGGAAGGCATGCGCGAGAGCCACTCACCGAATTTGCCCGTCATGTAGAGCTTCATGATGCGTGTCTTCTGGTAGTATATGTAGGCCGTTGTCGTGATAACGCCGGTGACCTAGAAAGGAAGGGCGAAAAAATATCAGTCATTATCCAGAGCTGCGAGCCATAAGAGCAGGGACCCACCGTGAAGGCCAGGAACGGGAGCTGCGAGACGCCGAGGTTCCAGCCGTAAACGCCGCCCTCAGAATAGATGAGCGGGAATGACTCGAAGAACTGTCGAAGGAGAGGCGTCAGACGAAAAGTCTACCGAACTGGGAGATTGACGCGACTGACGAGGTAGAAGATGGCGTAAACGAGGCCAACGTAGAGGGAGAAGACAAAAATAACGGGCTCAAAGAGAACTGCGGACAGAAAGGTAAGCGTCAGAGAGCTCACTATCAATCACATGAGCCCATGAGGCCCGTTGACTCACTTCTGAAAGGCTGAATGAAGGCCTCCGAAAAGACAGCCGACATCTTGAGGTTCTCCTGGTCGATCTCGCTTTGGGACCGGAGGTTCGGGTTGCCCGTGAGCTTGCGGAGCCGCTGGGCCTTGCGGAGGAGGATCGTCGAAGGGAGAGTCCTGAAAGTATGGGCTAGATCAGCTGCAGCAATTTAGATTCGCCAATCGAGATTCGAGCACTCACTCGGGGAGCAAGAAGAACAGCAAGAGGAAGGAGACCGCGCTGATCCACGAGAGGATCATTATCGGCCAGCGCCATCCATCGGCCCCCATGTTCATCGCCGGGAAGCCGCCCAGTACAGGTCCGAGGACCTGGGAGGAAAGAGGAAGGAGTTAGTATCAAAGCACTCCACTTGCATCCCGATGCTCGATTGGACTCACAGGACCAAGGACTGCGCCGACGGCCCAGATGGCAATGGCGTAGGGGACGTTTTGAGGCATCCACTGCAGAGAAATGGACGAAGGCGAGTCAGTCGAGCAGACCAAAAAGAGTCAAGCCAAAGAGTGATCACCAACAATATCCTGAATCGTTGCACCACCCGTTGAGAGCGCCGGGCTACCAACGAAGCCGGCGAGGAAGCGGAAGAAGAGGAGGGTGCCCATGTTGGGCGCAAATATGACGGGGATCTGAGAAATGGTAAAGATGAAGACGCCAACGACGTAGCCCGGAGTCCGGCCGGCGATGGGGAGCGATTGGAGGCTACAGGAGGAAGGGCAGGTGATCAGCGAAGAGGGCTGGGGTTTGACATTGAGCAGGACGGCGCAACTCACGGAGCGAGGATGAGAGGGCCGATGCCATAGCCTTCAGGCAAGGGAGAGGAGAAAGAGACTATCAGTCTAGGAGCCTACAGCAAGATGCAAGCCCGAACTCTTGCTCACCGATGACGAAGAGCGTGAGACCTAGCGTGGCCATCGTGAGGCTCGTGTCAAAGTGAACCATGATGCCAGGGATTCCCGGCGTGTAGATGGCAGATCCGGAATAGACGCCGAAGGTCATGATACATATCAGAAGAGTCACGAAGGATTTCTTGGATGTCGGCCAGTTCTGAAATAGGAGGCAGAGGGCGGGAGTCAGGGACAGGCGCCACGTCAACGATTCAGGGAGGCGCGCGATCTTGCACTCGACATACCTGAGGGTTCTCCGGGTCATCGTCGCCGTCCCAGTCGACGAGGTCGACGTCCCTTGTCGACTCAGCGAGGGTGGCAACAGCAGATGCCTCGATGTCGGCCTTCTCCCGCCTGCGAGATAAGGTGGTCAGCGAAGACAGGCGATGGATGACCAAGCACCCGCGTCGTTGCTGAAAGCTCACCTCTGGACCTCGCTTTCGACATCAGCCGCTGCCGGAAGGGAGATGTCGGGCAGGGACTTGAGCGGCGCCAAAGGAGATGCCTTCTCTCCCTCAACAGCGCCAGAAGGAGGAACGAGCGTCCGGACAGACTGACTACTGGAGAAGGTGGTGGCGGGCGGCTGCTGTTGTTGCCGGAGATACCGCGCAGGGACGGTGTAGCCCGGCCGCTGCTCAGGAAATGGGAAGATGCGGCCGTTAGAGGCCCAGTTGAGAAGAAGTCCAGCGGTGCTGTCGCGAACGACGTCGGCGACCATGGTTGGGGGTTGGGGGGGGGGGATTTGTTAGAGGGGAGAGAAGGGGAGGAAGGTGGTGTGGGGAGAGGGTGGGGAGAGTGCTGAAAACGAGCGCGAAAGGAAGCTGGAGTGGTGGATGAGGGATAACAAACAACTCCAAACCTCTGCCCTTTAACGTAAAGAGAGAGATATCGACTTGGATAGCTAACGACTTCGGGGCTGACACAGCGCGACGGCCATGGCGTAATGCTTGAAGGAGTGAAGAGCGAGCAAGCGAGGCGCATCTGCAGCAGCAAGGAGAGTATTTCTCAGCGATCTGTCAGCGCACGCGGGGCTCGCTTCGGCCTCACCGGTCATGCAGAAGACACCTCGGTCTCGAGACCGAGGGCCAATAACTGTCCCAAACCTACAAATTTCCTTGTAGGCATGACGGCCGACACCCCCTCCACTCCTGACCCCAGCGAGAGGAGGTGGAGCTGTAGTGGAGTGTGGTGGAGGGCAAAGTGGAGGGAAGAGTGGAGGGCGGTAGGAAGAAGTGGACGGGAGAGGGAGGGAAGGACCACGCGCGGGCGTGGTCCAAAGGCTGGCCTCGTTATCCTCTTCCCTCGACAAAAACGCAAGGAGGCAAGGAGAGACATTGATTTGGATGACAAGCGGGGTAAAGGGCAGACACGAAGCCCGATGCTGACAACTAGAGGCGCGCACTCTGCATAAGCCTATCAGAGCTCGCTTACTCGCCATCGAGATGTTTATCTGTAAGCGAATGATGACGAAACGGGTCGGAGTCTCGTCGCCTTGTATCCTGTCATCTCATCCTCTTAGCTGGCCATCCCGGGACTCCCGCGCACCTGTGACTTGAGGCAGGCGCGCTACCAGCTGCCCTGTCTATCTGACTTTCCCTCCCCCAACTCGACGCTGTGTGAAAACACCGAGGACCGGCTGCCAGACGATAGTGGATTTTAGCGTTTGAGGTACCCCGCATCTCGCCTGCCACTTCACTCTCTTTTCTACCCTTCCGAGTCATTCGTTGCGAGAGCCAAGGTTTAGCGTTCTCTCTCCCTCCCAGTGCACACTCATTTGCAGAGCAAAGGGGTAGATGAGAGAGTCAATCGCCGAGGGACACGCCTCAGACGCTGAAATCCGCTATCGTCTGGCAGCCGGTCCTAGGTGTTTTCACACAACGTCGACTTGGGCGAAGGAGAGTCAGATAGACAGTCAAATCTTACATTGCAGGCCAAGCTGGTCTCCCAACGTTCGCGTTGGACCAGTACAGCAGCCTCTCTGATCTCTCGCTCGGTTTCTTCCACTCCCTTACCCCTCGCTTCGACATATCTTGAAATTTTACTCTCTTCTTCAACGTCTCATGCTGCCAGGAGGTTGTACCGACTTGTCTCCGACAAATTCAGTCCTGCGCGTTCGTTGCCTGTGGCGACAAGCTAGTCAGTCAACCCATTCTGCCTCCCAACGACCACAACATCTTTCGTCAGGACGTCACTCCTGCAGTTCCAGAATCTCTCGTTCTTTCGACAGTCTTGACTGACTGCTCCCTTACGCCCACAATGGCGCAGGTCGCCTCCAAGGATGTCATCCTGCTGATAACCGCCAACCGGCAAAAACTATTCTCGAGGGCCACTGTCTCACCAGTTTTCAGCACCAAATAAGCCTTGTCGTCTGGGATCTGGACCATACAGAAGAGGCTGATGGCTTGTCCTGCAGACCTGAGCGCATGCCGTGAGAAGTCCTGATGGCTGTCTCCCACAGATGCACACCTTCTCCGCCTCAAGGCATCGCCACAGTCATCATCTTTACCAAAGTTCTTACAAAGAACCGGTCAGGCCCAGTTATTTGACATTGTTGCTTTAGTGCTTTAGTGCTGAATGCCATGGACGGTCACCCGGTAAGTCTGGACTGTCGAGAAACTCAAGAGCGCACGCTTGCTCACGGAAACTTCTCTCTTTTTTAAATTTGCCGCCTTCGTCCTCACCGGCATCTGAATCAGTCGCCTGGTTTCTCATACTCCTGGCTCCATGCCAGCGGAGGTGAGACCCAGGCAGCAAGCTCAGTTTCTTAATGAGCAGCGATCCGACCAAGCGTCTACAGACTGGCACGACGCCCCTATCCGAATCTGCTTCGCCGCGCTCCTCCTCGCCATTCAATAATGCTGAGACTAATTCATAAACAGCCGCAGCTTTCTCAACCAAACAATCGTCCCATGGCGCCTGTGAGATCATCGCCATGCACGGAGTTGCTCTGCTCGTTCCAGAATGACGTCTACGTCTTCTGTGACGAGTATATTGATCATCTGCACTTAAGTTAAAAAAACGATAACATCTACGACCATCTCGCCCAGCCGCAGACGGTTCGCCTGCGCCCATCCGTTTTCTGGGATGACAAGGAACGAGGCGGACTGACGACGAAGGAGTTAGAACAAATCTTATTATTTGTTTTCAAAGAGCCTTTCATCGCTCTCCGCCTCCCTCCTAGTCTCTCGATTCATATTATATCTATCCCAACGCCTAGGCACGGTCCTTTTTGAAATCATTTCTCTCTCTCTTTTCCTAGCATCCTTCGCACAAGTATATTCTCTAGATCACCAACGCTCCCACTCTTCCTTTCTTCTTCTCTCTCTTCTCAGTGAGATAGATGATCCTCTACTCAGCCACTTACGACGATGATCATGGCCATCCTTTATCATTCCCGCGCACTCCGCTCGTCCGCATCCACCTCCATCCCAGTCTCCCCTCCACTCCCACTGCTTCCTGCCTGAAGCTGCTTCTTAGCCCCAGCACCGCCAGCGCCCCCTTTACTAGGCGTATTGACGGTCTCATCTTCGCTTCCCGAGGAAGAGAATGACTGGGCGAGCTGGTGCTGGCCACGCTTCGATGGCTGCTGCTGCTGGGTGGCATCACGGCTAGAAGAGGACGATGACGCCAACGACGAACGCTCTCCCTCTCCTCCTCCTCCAGAGGGAGGGCCAGCTCCTCCTCCTCCGGCCCGACGCGAGTTGGGTGAAGGGTTGAAGTGTTGGCACTTGGGGCAGACGTATTCTGCAGAAGCCGGCGTCAGTCTTCTTCCTCCCTCAATCGCGAACCAGCAATGCCACTCACGCATGTCCGCCCAAGCCCTCTCCTCGACAAGCCCATTCCAACTAAAGCACTTCTCGCACACCAGCGCAAACTTGGACATGTCCGTCGGTCGGGACGCTGAGGGGTCTTCGCCGAGGACGGCGTCCGCGAGGCGGTCGTACCACTGCTTGACGGGGGGTGTGGGCGGGGCAATGGGCTGGGGGATGCCGCCGGTGGCTATGGCGGCCATGGGAGATCCCGGGGGAAAGGCGTTGGATCCAACTTTCGCACGCGTCAAGAGATGGGTCAGACGAGAGAGGACGAGCAAGCGTGTGGGCTTTCAAGAAACTACTCACGCGAGCCAGGAGGGTGAGGCGTTCCACCCAACTGAACCGAGGTCGGAGGGAAAGGGCTCCGTCCAGCAGGCGAAGGGGTGCCAGGAGCGATGGGGCTGCCACCGGCAGCAGCGGGTGAGCCAGGGATCTGGCGGGAGTCAGGTGGAGGCTGGAACGCGCGACGACGGAGGTTTGAAGACGGGTTTAGACCGTGTTGTTGTTGCTGAATTGGAACGGGGCCTGCCTAGAAATCGAAAGCGTGTTTGCACGGGAGCGTGCTATCAGGACGACGCGGCCGCTCACCTTGACTCCCTCGTCGTAACGCTCGAGCAGGTTGCGGGTCGTGTAGTAGTTGGTCTTCTTCTTGATGTCCTCGATCGTCGATCGCTGCTTGATGCGAAGTTCACGTAGCTGCTTTTCTGCAAGGGGCAACGGGCCAGGGTCTTGTCAGCATTCGGCCTGAATTCTGTTCATCGCGTGAAGACAACGAGCGGCCTCGGCGCGTCCTAAAGTGATCTGTGCGCTCCCACCGTCGTTCGACCGTTCAATGCGCACAAGCGACGCTCCCGAAACCTAGGCAGAGACACGAGTAGGGACAAAGACTCACCCTCGGCGGTTTCCTTGCGCTTGTACCACATCTTGACGATCCGGCGGATGAAGATGATCCTGAGAGGGACGATGCGCAACGATGACGCGCTCCTTGTCAGCTCCACCCGAGACCAAGACTAACCACTCTCACTCCCAGCTTTCAATTCCTTCCCACAGAGAGATGGAACAGCCTTGGACTCACGCGAACGGTCCGACAACAGCAGGAGAGGCGATTAAAACGACGCCCGTCCAATCATTGAGCCACCTGCTGTCTTCCCCGGACCAGAGGAGTCCAAGCGGGAGAGCGTCGAGCCACCAGAGCGCCGCATACGCAACCCACAAGGAGGAGAGGTAAAGCGTGAATAGGAGAGAGGCCCGTCGTTCGCGGAGTTTGATCTCGGAGAGACGCTGCTGGGCGTCTTGGATGGAGGTCGAAAGGGAGAGAAGGAGAGCCTCGTAGTCCTGCTCGGGTTTCTGCTAAGCCAGCCGAGGCAGAAAGAATTGCGGTCAAGTTCAGGAGGGAAGTTCGGATGTGGTGTGTGTGTGTGGGGGGGGGGAGATGACTATGCTGACCTTTTGGAACCACGAGAGGAGGCCCATGTTGTGAGGTGTCGAGGTGTTTGTTGGCGTTCGGTGGAGACGAAGGGCCAGCGCGTCTCGAAGCGGCTCACTCGCGTGAGCGCGCCGTCGTCGATAATGTCGCCCTGTCGACACATCGCATCGGGCCTCTTGAAGGGATGACTCTCATCTTGAGTTGTGGGTCGCAGAAGAGCTGAAATAGATGCATGCTGGCCTCTCGGATGTTATGAAAGCTCATAGCGCTTGGACCTCATCTCCTTTTTCTTTTTTTAATAGCCGCGCGCTGTTGTGAGCTTTCGCCTGCCATCTTAATTAGAGATACCTCCAGTTGAGTTTGTCAAGTCTCTCAGGGGTCGAGCTAGAGAACCAGTTCGATGAGAAAAGCGACGGCGCGGTCTTGTTTCCCGAACAACGGTGGCAGCGGCGCGTCGGCAAGCTTGCCGCGCTCACCCTCGTTCAATGACGGCGAGCCTTCCCTTCGGCTTATCGGCACTTCCTCAACCACTGCCACCACAACACCCTCACACCTTCTCGTTAACCCCCAAGCATGTCTCTTCCCCCTTCCCTCTCTGCCAGCTGGCGCACCAACGCCACTGACGGCCGCCACCCTCAACCAGCGGCGTCGGCCGCCCAGACGGACAGTGGCACTACGGCCGGCGGCTCCTTTCAGCAGCCATCGACGCCTTCGGAGTCTTCCCTTCGCCTATCGACAAGCTCAGAGGCTTCCTCTCGATTGCAGACTGATGTCGTAACTGCCGCAGAGGAGGCTGCCCGGGCTCGCGGTTGGGGTGCCGCGGTCGTTCCCCCTCTGGCGCCATCTGCCCACCCTCTCGCATCGCTCTACTCTATCGTGAACGCTCCCTCACCAGCTCCACCAACACATCCCCCGGCCTCGGAGATTCCTGCTCTTGGGAGGCCACTTACAACCTCGACTGGAGCAGTCCCGCAAATGAATGCCGGCTCGTCCTTGCTCGCCCCGTCGTCGTCGTCGTCCTCCTCCTCCTCCTCCACCGTCAACTCGCTGCAGGCTCGCAGGCTCCCGACACCCACCAACTTTCAGTTCATTGATCGCCCTCCTCGACCAACCCCACTCATGGCTCGTCGGGAAATGCCGTCCGGCGGAGAGATGCCGGCGTTCCCGCCAGCGTCGTCCTTCCCCGCTCATCCGGCCACCATGGTTCAGTCCGCGGTCGGCCTTGCCCGCCGGTCCTCGCTGGCGACGCCGCCTACCATCAACATTTCAACGACAACCCTCGGCGAGCAGTCATCGTCGTTGTCCCTCTCCTCTGAGTTTTCCTTCGAGGAGCGCAGGCTCAACAGGCTCAACGCAACGGAGCCTACCTCTCGAGCTCCTGGTCGTCCGATCTCGTACCGCTCTCACGCGAGTACAGCCGCTACGGACCGTGGTTCTCCGGTCGAGGACGGCAGCCGGCTCAGGATCAACGCCCCACCAGCCGGGACCACCGCTCCCACCTCCAACGACGAAGACGAGGCGTTCGCTGCCTTCGCCTCTGCTCGACGTGCCCCGACGCCAGTGGCAGCAGCCCAGCGGAGGACGACTGGCCCAGATGACAGCCGGACGACGCGCCAATCAACATTGGACTCGTTGCGGATGTCTTCAATGAGGCAAGATGCGCTGCTGGTTCAGCTGTCCGAGGGTCTGCCGGACGACTGGTCCGTCGAGACAATCGAGTCGGAGCCGCCGACCCAGGGTCGACGACCAGCGCTACATGCGACATCATTCGTCCGGCGCCATCTCTGGGAGCAGCCGGCCATGGACGAGCTTTTTGCTTCGCTTGGCGCTCCCATTGGAGGCAGCACCACCACGGATCGCGGCGAGACAGCTGCGGCTGCCGCTGAGAATGAGGTGAGCGAGGCCGACTTGATCTGCACGCCCTCCTCGTCGGTCTTCCCGTTACAGCACGGTCGTGCGTCAGCCGCCGCTGGAGGCTGGCCCTCCAAACCTCCCGTCCGACAGGGCTCCATCTATTGTGGCGGTCAGCGGGTTGTCTCACCGTGTCCACCCTCCCCACCCTCCTCCTCGTCCGTCTCGCGCAAGCGCGCGCGCCCACTCCTCCTCCCAAACCTCGATTTTCCGCCGCCTGCTTCTCCTGCCATCTCACCACCCCCCTCCCCAGTCGCCTCCTCTAACGCCACCCCAGGGTGCGGCACCCTCCTCGCCATCATCTCCGCCCCACCTGCCCTCCTCACAGGCGATGCAACCCTCACCAACCTCTCCGGTCGGTCCTATTGTTCGTCTCGCAGGGAATGGGGCCCTCAGCCGCCAATGCACGCCGTCTTTGGCGAGGTCAATGGACCGGTCTTTGCACTTGCGCTCGACGAGACGCCCGTTAAGCAGAGGGGAGGCGCGATCGCGGGTTACAACGGTGATGGCAATGGGAGATTGGCGTGCTCATCGACCAAGCACGCGAGGGTGGATATGGCGTGCGGTTGCGAGGGTTGCGCCGTGAGGTGTCTCGGGTGGTGCGTCGTGCTCTCTTTCTTTGCCTTCCTTCTGTTGGGGCTAACCCTTTTGTCGTTGCTCGATCTCCAGCGGTCTTCCGGCTGGTTTCTCCATCCGCTATCCCTGCCGCGTTCACTTCCCCATCCTCGGTGAAAGCGAGTCCAACTCTCCTCGCTTCTCCCCCCAATCCCCCACCTTCTCGCCTGATCTTCCCTTCGACGAAGACAACGATGCCGAGGAAGCCGAGGAGCAGCAAACCGAGCCTCAGCCTCGCGCCCAGACGTCTACGGGCTCTGGCCTTCGCCCTCACTCTCAACCCCATCAGTCCTTCGAGAATGGGGAGGATAACGATTGGAGGTCCCAACAATCTATTCGGTATGCCCCTACCCCGCGCAGTCGGAGAACCGACCCTGCGGAGTTGGTGGGCGAGGGCGCATGGTTAGCGTTGAGCACGGCGGCGGTGTCGGTGCGGTTGGAGGAGGTCGAACCGGGTACGGGTGAGAACGGCGTGCTTGTGGGCAGCTGCAGTGGGGGTGAAGGTGAGCCGAGTAAGAAGCGGACGTCGCTAGGGGAGGAGCACAGTTGGGGAAGGGCGTCGATGAGTGCCTTCATTGTTGGGCGATAAGGAACAGATGGATTGGACGGAGTAGGACCACGACAGGTGGCATCGATAACGGTACTGTATGGTCTCTTGCATCTTATGTGATCATCCCTAGCTTCCCAACTGAAGTACATTTAGGCGAAAAGGGGCACGCTTGAAATGGAGACACATACACAGAACATTAATATGGAGGAAAACATACTAGAGCTGATCGCATTGTCTTGACTAGCTGTGTCTGTGTCTGAAAGCTGCAAAAAGGTCCGAACCCGGGATTGAACCGAGGACCTCCATGAAGTGATAGAACACCCTAACATGGCGTGATACCGCTACACCATCCAGACAGTCAGAAAGAAACACTTCCTTGTTGAGAAATACACGTCTCTCATGTACCTATCAATCCCAACATAATTCAACACAGCCGTTTCGCAACCACCACCAGGTCAATCCAGGTCACCCTACCTTATGCCTAGTGAATCAACCCCCAAGCGACTCCAAGAAGCCCTCAAGGCTCCCAAGGATCCCCCAGACCCTCCCTCTCCAGCAAAGAGAAAGAGTGGATCCGATGAAACCCCCAGCGTCCAAGACGCGACCAATACGCCCTCTCGCGTCGACGAACGTCCTCAAACGCCCGTCAGCAAACCCACTCTCAGCCCACCTGCCCATCCGACCAGTCCTAGCAGCCCTAGCACTCCTACCAATCCTACCGACCCCAGCACTCCTACCAATCGTACCAATCGTACCAACCCTACCAACCCCACCACGCCCCATATCCATATCAGCCCCACGGCCCTCCTCTCTTCTCCCTCCCCCCTCCGCAGAACTCCTGCAACTCCCCCAGCTCGCCGTATCACGCGGTCGAGCTCAGCCATCAGCGACCTCAATGCCGCTCTATCCTCCACGTCCGAAGTGACGCGTCTCACTCCGTCTCGCTCTACAGGCGAGACTCTCCCTCAACAACCTCTCTTCGTCCCCGGCACCGCGTCGCCCGTGCCGGCGAACTCCGCCGGCACTCGCACTCGCACTCGCGCCGCCGCGAAATCCCAGCCGAACGCCATCGGCCGCTCATATGCGAACGCCGCCAAACAGGCTCATCCTACAACCTCAGCTGCGAGACAACGTGACTCGTCTGGCACCCAGCCCCAGTTCCCTTTCGTCTTCGGAACCGCTCAACAACCTCCGCAGGACAATACCCCAATCGCCCCAGCCTTGGCTACCGACCGCGGGAACTGTCTAGCCATCTCAGTCCCTCGAGATACCACTCCTTTCGAGATCTCTCTCGCAATCTCAAAGTGCGACGAACGACTGTCTTTCATGATCCGTCCTGTCAAGGACCCAAAAGACAGAATGCTCCTTATAGTCAACTCCCGAGGAAATGCTCAAGACATCTTGACTCAACTACAGGCCCTCCCGCTGAATGTGAGAGGCGTCAAACCCCAGATCCACGCGTGCTACAATTCCCAAAACAAGCTCCTGCAAGAAGGTCTGCTGGTGAACTTCGAAGACGAAGACGGAGTGGAGGAAGCTTTTCGCAAACAAGTAGAAGCTTCTGGAGACAGAGTCATCATATTCCAGCGTCAGTATTACGCCCGCCTACCCGGCGTCCCAACTGGCCGGGTTAGAGTCCTGCTCGACCTTTCTGGCTCCAAGACGATGCCAAGGGCGAATGCATTCCCTCAACAGCTACCCGGCTGGGTCAACCAACATGTCATCTTCAAACCTGTCCAACCTGGCACTGGGACGAACTCTCCAGCTCGACCAGCCTCGTCATACTGCTATTACTGCCACTCATTTGAGCACGCTCGTGCCAAGTGTCCTACCGCTCCAGAGTGTGGCGGATGCGGATCGCACGCTCACCCATCGGCCCGATGCCCAGGTCGTCCGAAGGCAAACCTTCCAGCGAATGCGCGAGCACCAACCGAAGGACCCCCCCAGAGACCTGTCGAACCGGGAACAGACCTGGATGGATACCAGCTCGTACAAAAATCCAAAAGGAGGTCACTGAACAGGCCGACGGAAGCCACGACGGAGGAGGTGACACCTCCTGCCTACGCCGACTCCTCCCACTCCCACTCAGAGCAAGCACCGCGCAATGCGGGCTCGCAACCCATTCGCACGCTGAGCGCCCTAGAGGAAGACAACGAGGGGGGTCTGGAGAGGACAGAAGACGGGATGCAGGTCGAAGACGAGAATCCTCCTCCCACACCACCTCCCCTGTCACCATCGTCTCCCCTTCCCCTATCCCCATCCCCCCCATCTTCAATCCCCCTGAACCCACCCTCCACTCCTTCTCTCATCTCCTCCACGCCATCCTCCCAGGCATCCATCGAGCGCACCCTCGTGACCTTGGCTGAAGCCGAGGACATGGAAGAATAATGGTGTACAATGATGTACAGATCGTCGCGGCGAACATCCAGAGGGTGTTCACGCGAGATCGCGCCCGCAGTCTCCTCCTCTCTCTATATTCACGATCCAAGGCTGACATATACCTTCTCTCAGAAATAGCATGCACAACACCAGGTCAGGTGGCGACCTGGACAGCTGAGTGTGAAGATATGGGCTTCGGCTCGATCTTTACGGTCGGATGCCAGACTGCCATCCTCTGGCGGCAGGCCTCTCGATTCCTTCCTCCTGATACCCCTCCAACTAGGATCAGATCCATCTCCCGCTCCTCCCCCATCTTACAAACCAACCTGACGGATGCTGTCTTCACCATAGCCGGCGAAGCCGTCAGGGTGGCCGCAGTCTATGTCCCCTGCCGAGACAGCCAAACGAACGGCCGCTCGACAAAGGAGTTCCTCTCTACTCTATCTCGCAAGATACCTGCCCACTCTGACATTCCTCTCCTCCTGGGAGGGGACTGGAACTGTGTGGAGGACAGCTACCTCGACGGGATGAGCCAATTTACCCAGAACGCGGGAAAGGAGGAAATGTGCCGGCTGGCCCGGGACTATGCCCTCTCCGACCCATACCGATCCCTATACCCGCTCCAGCGCGAATACACTAACTATACTGGCATCACGCGAGCAGATCGCCGCATCGATCGCTTCTACCTGTCCGCTCTACTCGCTAGCCGAGCCGTGCGACAGCGCTTCCTGCCACGCCCGACCGGCCATCTCTACTCTAGCCACAAGCCGATCGCACTCAGCCTCACCTTCCCCGGTGCAATAGAGCACGGTCCCGGATCGTACAAGATCGGAACACACCTTCTGAAGATTACCGGTTTTGTTGAGTACTTCCTCTACCACGTTCCCAAGTGGTACCAAGATGCGCTCACCGAGATCAGGGACCCCTTCGAGGCCTGGGACGAGACCAAGCTTCAGATAGCGGATCACGCGTCTGACATCTCAAGACACCTCGCCCGAATGAGCAGAGTGTCAGGCGGGGATCCACACAGGTCGATCCTCCATGGCCACGCTCTTCGAGCCCACCTCGAACCAGCCAACACAAGCGAGTATGCCGTCAAGCAGCGACTCAAGATCGTCCGCCAGGCCGACACTATCGCAGCCCTGCGGCCACTCAACAACCCAGCGGCCGCAGCCATCGCAAACAACGAGAACATTCTAGCTACAGCACACGCCTTCTACACAACTCTCTATGAGACCAAGACGACGCCAGCTTCCGAGCACGCCAACGCCCTCCGATATGTCACCAACACACTCGACAACTCCCAGAGTCGGACCCTCGAGAAACCCTTCGAACTGGACGAGCTCAGGCGGGCCACGTTCCGATCGAACCGTAACAAGACACCAGGAAGTGACGGGATCCCCGTCGAGTTCTACCAGGCCACATGGGCTGCCGTCGGCCCGATCCTCCTCAGTCTGCTGAACCTCGTCCCGGAGACTGGCCTCCGATCCACCTCACAGCGCGAGGCCCATATCCATCTGATCTTCAAGAAGAAGGGAGATCGCGATCAGATTGCCAACTATCGTCCGATCTCGCTCATCAACGTTGACGCTCGCATCTTCTCCCTTGCCATCAACAGCCGCCTGCTCACCGTCGTGGACACTCTCATCGACGGGGACCAGACAGGCTTCCTCCCTGGCCGCGACTCGGGTCGCAACATCTCCTCTCTCCAGCTCGCCATTGACGACGAAGACCTTTTACCTGGCGTCCTCGCCCAAGTCGACTTTGAGAAGGCATACGACAGAGTATCGCACGACTTTGTTGGCCCCTGCCTCCGCCACATGGGGTTCGGTCCGCGCGCCGCCGCGTGGATCACCTCAACGATGACCTCCCAGACAGCTCGCCTCATGATCAACGGATGGATGGGCCAAGCCATCGACATCCGGTCTGGTGTCCGACAGGGCGATCCCGCAGCACCGACGATCTTCGCCCTCCTCCTGGAGCCGCTGGCATGTATGCTCCGCCATCGCCTCCCACCGGCCAATCCACCCCCTCTACATGAGCGGAAGGTCCTTCTCTTTGCAGACGATCTAAGTATCCGGTGTCGGACCTGGTCGGAGGTCGATGAGGCGACGGTCTGCCTCCGAGAGTACGAGAAAGCCGCAGCAAGCAAGCTGAACTACCAGAAATCACTCCTTTATCCTCTAGGGTCATGCCGGACGGATGCACCAACGATGTACCACGAATGGCGCGTCCAAACGCTGTCATTCGACTTCCTCGGCGTTCCATGTGGTCGCACGGTCAACGGTCCTGCTTGCTGGCGAGATGTCATCGGCAAGCTGAAGGCTCGTCTTGCTCGCATCCCGCTGCACGACCTCCCTCTCCTTGCGCGATGCAACGTCATCAACCAGTACATCTACTCGAAGATCATCTACCTGGACCGCTTCCTGCCGTGCCCAGACGATATCCTGGAAGACCTCGAGGCAACGGCCTACAAGTCCCTCTACCGATCGAAACACCACGACGTCAGCAGAGAACGTCTAGAAACCCCTCGAGACCTCGGCGGCTTCGGCTTCACGCCACTCCGCTTCCGGCTCATCAAAGCGCGCGCCCAGTGGGCTGGCGATGTGCTCTTCCGACCGGAGCTTCCCGCATCGATCCGTATTCGCAAGCGGATCATCCATACCATGAGCCTCGACCCAGGGGCTTATAGAATGCTGACTCGCACCATCTTCAGGGATGGAGAGTTCATCAGTGGACCTCGGCCCGCCAATTTCAGCTGGCTAGGCGTATTCCTTTCCCCAGTGGAAGGTCAATGGTTCTTCCCAGCCGTCTGGTGGAATGCCATCCCAATGCTCCGAAGAGCTCTCCCTGCACGATGGCAGGCTTACCTCCGGGCATGGTTCGAAGAAATCAGCTTTGACACGAGCTACTGGAATCAAAACCGCTGGAGGAACACTGTCCACTGGATGTCTACGTTCGGTACCGATAGCCAGTTGCGGCTGGGTCTCCTCCCTAGCCACACAAACCTCGGCCGGCTGAACGCCCCTCGTGAACCCCACGGCGCACACAGTCGTACTCTAGCCAACCGCGGCCTCATCATCCCAAAGGGGTGGCGAGACCACTTTCCGGCGCTTACCAAGATCGATTGGAAGCGTCAGTGGTGCTTGCTCAAGGCCGTGTCCCGAGCGTCGCCCGAAGACGTCGACTTGGCCCACCGCTTCTCGCTGTACAGTCTCCACCCAGGGAAGCATACTGCTGCGCCATTCCTCGCCGACGGCACCGCTACACCGCACAACAGGTCCAAGCGATGTGCGCTGTGCCTGACGGCCCCCGTCGAGTCCTTCTTCCACCTCTTCGACGAGCCGTGTCCCGTCGTGGGCGCTATCTGGTCGGCTGCGGCAGCGCATGCCTCTCCTTCACTCCCCTCCCATCCTCCCTCCCTCCAGACGCTTGTCTGCCCGACACCGTCGCCGCCGAGGGGGGTCTTCCTCTTCCACTGCATCTTTGTTGCCCGGACATGGCGATCCGTCCGGAGGCGGAGGTACAGCAAGATCGCAGCCCTCGATCCTGTCACGGACGAGGAGATCCGCAAGATCGCGTCTACGATCCGGCAGACACACTGGCAGTCGAGCATGAGGTGGATGGCTGGCAGTGGCCAGATGGATGGAACTGCGGTCGGTGCCGCCATCGATCCCGGGTGAAAAGCAGGTCAGGGGTGGGGAAGTATGGCTGGTGTTACATCGCCAATGCTTGGTGTATCTGGTCATCTTAATATCTTACCTTTTTCTAATGGGCCTATGTCCATAACCCATCTTTTGTTTTCCTTCCATCCCTACTTTCATTTTCGCTTTCCTTCTATCTAGCTACGAATCATCATCTCTCATAGGGTTACCTCGTTCTCTACGTATAACTCATGACTTAAATACAAAAAAAAGTTTCGCACCATCCCGGTGGTTCGACCAACCCCCCTCTCACGGCGCCCATCACGCCGTCCGGCCAACCATCCCCAGTGGTTCGACCAACCCTCTTCCTACGGCGCCTCGCCCGACGTTCTCGCGCTCGGTCATGTCCGCTCTCCCTCTATCTAGCTACAACTCGCTATCTCTCATAGGGTCACCTCGTTCTCCACGTATAACTCATGACTTACATACAAAAAAACGCTTTTAAAACAAAGTTTCTTTTATTTCCTCGCCGTCTCTCACATGGTACTACAATTCTCCTCTACGCTTGATCCATGGCTCAAATACAGAATAACCGAATAGAAATATCGGATCACGCGTGTCTTTTCGATTTTTCTCGACTTAAGCGTCAAACTAGCTTTCCTGGCTTTCATACGATGCTCTGCTTGGCGGAATGCGGAAGTGTTTGCCTCGTGTTCTGCTTGTCTCCCTCTTCCCTCCTTGCAACTCTTTCACTCTGTCAGCGAGCACATTCCGAGGCCACCGTAATTCGTCGCTTGAACGCAGTATTTCTCAACCCGCTGTCCGTCGAAATTACTCCAAGTCGATAAGGGCCTCGCACTCTTGCGACGCAGTCGTGCCGAACGAGAGTAGTGTACACAGTCGAAACATGCGGAGCTCGCTCGCTGTGCTGAACCCGTGTCATCCTCGCCTATCGGCTCGGCGCGCAAATCCGATCAGCGACCGGCGGCTCCTCCCTCCTCGCCCATTGCCTCCCCCCCCACCACCACTTCCTACTTTCCCGCCTCTCTCCCCACCCGCCTCAGCTACATTACCATGCGCGTCCTCTCTCTCGGCTCCCCGACCTCCCCTGCCGCTCAGAAGGAGCTCACCGCTCTCTTCTCGGCCGGCTTCAGTCCGTCCCCAGCTCGCTCTTGCTTCCCTCCCCTGCGGCAGAGCTGACCCTGCGTCGTTCGAAGCTGGCAGAGCTGTCATCCCCCCCTGATGAGCAATCGGAGTCTAGAAATTCTATCCTCGAGTGGGTCCGCCAGAACAATGGCTCGTCCGAGGAAGGACCCTTCGAGGCTGCCGGTTCGTCGTTTTCGTTTTAAGTCCACCTCTCATGGAGGAATTGGCTTGACCCTCTCTTCCTATCTCATCAAGTTCTCTGGGCCAATAGCCTCGGCAAGATTGTCCCATTCGATGCTTCCTTCATATCCGTCTTTCTTCCGCCCTATGCGCCCAAGGCTGCTTTCAAGGTGGTGAGTTGTGACGCTTCCCCGCGTCTTCCTGAAGGCCAGACTGACCCTCCTCTTTTGCTGCCACTCGCTGCCCCCAGATCATTGGTCCCGGAGCCGGCTACGACAAGGTGCCCATCTCGCTTCTGAACGAGCAAAAGATATTTTACTCAAACACGCCAGAGGTCTGTCTGCTCTTCTCTTTTTGGTCATCACATCCTGACTGTCGCCACATGTGCTCGCTCCCCTCGGCAGTCGGTTGCCGAACCCACCGCCGCCCACGCAGTGAGTTCTCTTGCCTCTTTTCCCCTGCCGTATGTTCGCTTACGATCCTCCCTACCGCCAGGTTATCCTCGTCCTCACAGCCCTCCGAGGCACGACCGCCGCTGAGCGCTCTCTTCGTCGAGGCGAGTGGGTCCCCGGAGGCTCGTCCATCGCTAACAAGACTATGGGCCGCACCCAAGTCGGCCTTCGACTCGGCATTATTGGCATGGGTAGCATCGGCCGGGTGCGTTCGGTCGTAGCACATTACCACCTCCAGTTATTCACAGACTGACCTACCCACAGAAAGTCGCCACGTATCTTGCTGCGATGGGCATGTCGGTCTCGTACCACAACCGTAAGCAGCTCGCCTCGGAGGACGAGGCAGGAGCGACCTACGTCTCTTCGCTCGAGGAGGTGGGTCTACTTATTGTCGGTTTTCTTTTTCTTGCATACATTCTGACATTTTCACTGTACAGCTCCTGTGCAATACCGACGTTCTCTCGGTCCATGTTCCTCTTACCGAGTCAACCCGCGGTCTCATTGGAGCCAAAGAGCTCGCCATGATGCCCCGAGATTCAGTCATTATCAACACCTCACGCGGTCCTGGTGAGTCGCTCCCTTCCCTCCCTATCCACCTCCTGTGCTCACCCTGACGCCCCATTGACAGTTATCGACGAGTCTGCCCTCGTCGACGCCCTCAAGTCCGGTCACATCGCCTCGGCCGGGCTCGATGTCTTCGACGTCGAGACGAGCGAGGGCGTCCATCCCTGGCTGAGAGAAAGCGATCAGGTGACGCTCACGCCGCACTTTGCGTGCAGCATCAAGGAGCGGGACCCGACCGTCGAGCTCGAGCAGCTGATGAATCTCAAGGCGTGGGCCAAGGAGGGCAAGCCGCTGAATGCTGTCAACGGGGGTTGGTGATGGGTGTGCTCGATGAAATTGATCAGATGGCTGGCTGCGCGCTGTTTCACTTTCAACTCTGCCGTCGTCTCATCTTCGCTGACGAAATGGACGCGGGCGGGCTAGCGGCCTCCCCCGCATTTGACGCGCGTCGTCACGCGCCTGGCTTTTGTCCTCCCGTGTGATCGAACTTTCCCGGCGAACAGCTCGTTGCCGCCTACTTGCTCATATTCAGCTGCGGTTTGCTGGCGGCATCGCTGATCCCATATGCGGCAAGCTAGCTTGAAAAACACGAGCAGGTTTAAGTGCTACTGCCAAGGTTTTGAATCAGCATTTTAAAAGATGAAGGGCGTCACGTCTCCCCCCCCCCGAAGAAGGCCCGGCACGGGCACACGAGACAGCGTCACCCTTTCCTCGTTCTCGACCTCCAGACGTCGAATTGCTCACTCGCTGCCTCACCCAACCCCTCTCCACAGGCCCTCTCCCCCCCCCTCCCCTCCGCCCTCCCTCCCCCTCAAGACCGGCTCAGCCCTCTCGGGTGAGACACTCATCGGCGCTTTCGACTCAAGACCGTCCATCCTCCGTTGCCTCATCGGAGCTGCACCCCTTCCTCTCGCCCTCTTTCTTGAACGTACAACGCAACGACGACCCTGGTCTCCCCAGCCTTGCTATCTTTCTTACACATATATCTTGCGACGTCATGACTTCTGCCGTGAGTTTCTGGGCCAGCCTCGCTCGCTGGAATGTCGACCTCGCTCAAAGCCTGTTTTGATTGACGCCCTCTGTTGTTCCTTGCCATCCACTCGCCCCCTCTTCTCCCCCCCTCCCCATCCAATCGCCACCCTCCAGTCCCGCCGATACGCTCTCTTCCCCGTCTACATCGATCCTGTTCCATCCTCTGCCTCGTGCTCGTCGACGTCCAACCTTGCTGGGTCCAACGCGCTTGCCTCCGCCCTCGGCTCCCTCGCGCTCTCCTCCCCACCGACTACGGCTCAGTCTTCCACCATCGTTGACCCCTCAAAGACGACAACGACGCGTCGCAAAGTACCTCCGTCCTCGTCCATCGGCCTCGGCAAGCCCTCCGCCTGCTCGAGTCAAGTCGCCAGCACCGATTCGAAGCAGCGGCGGCTCGTCCTGCGGGATGTCTCGCAGGAGTACGGCGCTGTCGGGGTTGCTCCGAAGGGCTTCTCGAGCTGCGTCAGTCCCCGCCCTTCCCCCCCCCCCTCCCTCACTCTCGACGTTTACCTTGATATCGCTTTTTGGCCCCCTGTTTCAATCGACTAATATCATCTTCTCTTTGCATCGTTTTGCTGGATGAATCGCCTCTAGCCGAAGAAGCGAGCCTCCCCGCCGCCGGCAATCTTTGTCGACCCCGCGACGCCCGTTGTTGCTCCTCCTGCTGTTCTTGGTCCCATGAAGCAACAACCACTACCTCCAACTACCAAGGGTACCCGCACCAAGTCGAAGCTCACCATCTACTCTTCCCCTCCGCGGGCGCTCGCCGCCCTTCCGTCAGAGCAGCCGGCGAGCGAGAACCAGTCGTCGTCGCCGCCCTCGGCGAGGCTGACGGTTCGGCCAGTCCTCGGCCCAAAGCGGTCGATGTCCTCTTTGTCGTCTTCGTCTACGAGGAGCGTCAGCGGAGGAGGCAAGGGAATCCGTAGCTGAGCTGAGCGTTCTCGCTAGCTTGGGCAGACTTCCTTCAAGACGGAACAGCGGACAGGCAAGAGATATACTTTCCTAGGCGTCATCGTCTGCCCGCCCTCTCTCATCTCGCGACTCAATCCCAGCCTGCACCCATCCATCGCATACACGCCCCCCACCCCGCTCTCAAAGCCCTTAACGACCAATGACCGACGGATAACGCACGAGAAGCTATTCCAACTCACGATGACTCTGCCGGATCACGCCCCCTCTTATACCTCACGACGCCGAGTGGTCAAGGATCACAGACAGGGGAGGCCCCGAAGACCGACCGCCTTTAGCATAGACGCACCGAATCTCTCTCCCCGGTCGATTAGATTCCTTCGCTTCTCTCTGTGTCGTTTGCACTTGGTTCCGCCCATTCTGGCTTCTCTTCAAAATCACGGTCATGATTCCCCTCTCTCGTTCCTCTACAACTGCGCCCATCTCCTCTCACGACGACGATATCTTGCTTTCTCTTCTTCTCCCTCTCCATCTCCAGTCCTTTGTCGTTTCCTGTCACCGTTTCTTCCCCCTCCCCCCCCCCCTTTACCTCCAACCTTCCCACTCTCTCTGGATCGTAATGATGTGGAATGCTACTGCTGTCCATTCTCTTCCCAATAAAACCATGAGACCATACAATGCCTACTTGTGCCCACAAGGCGGCGGGCTCGCCCAACTGGCGTCCTCCCAACCCGACCTCACGAACACCTCCCTCACCTTGCGTTCCATCTCTTTCCTTTTCTCCACCTTCCTCTCCTCGCCCTCAGCGAGGTTGACCTCCCTCCAAACCCTCACGGCCTCATGCAGCTCCCGAACATTCTTCACCCCGGCAACGACCGTCACCTTCCTCCCCCCATCGATCACCAAGTTCCTCAGTCCAAATCCAAACGCGACGTCCACCAACCCCCCGTCCCATCCCTCGGAGGCGACGACCTGACCAGCCTCTCTCGCGGCATCGACGAGCCCCGGGGACGCGTGCGCGGGGTGCCAGTCCGGCGGGCCCGATGGGGCAAGGAGACCCATGTTCAGGGGCGAAGCCGTGAGGAGGTGGAGCGGCTTCGCACCTGCGCTTGGGGAGGCGGCGGCGCGGATGAGGAGGGGGGCAAAGGTGGAGAAGGAGGAGTTGGCGAGGTTGGAGTGCGAGTAGGAGATAAGGGAGCCAATGGGAGTCGCGGGGTAGCGGGCCGTGATGAGGCGGGTGAGACGGAGAAGGACGGGGAGGGGGTAGCCTGGGTGGTGGGAGGATTGGCTGCTGTGTTCAGAAAGAGGACGAGGGAGAGAAGGGGGAGAGAGGGCAGGGGACGCACCGCTCAGACCGATCTCACGGATCAGCCCCTCTGCGCGAAGCTTGACGAGCACGCCGTAAGCAGCGAGAACCTCCTCGTCACCCTGCCCAAGGCTCTTGGCTTCTTCGTCCTCCGAGGTGGGGAGTGCCTCGAGTGGCTTGTTGATCTGCCTGAAGGGCTCCGTCCCGGCCGCGATGAATTCCACGTCGTGCAGGTCTGAGGGTGTTCAACGCGCGTCAACAGAACGAACGCGTGCCAGAGCGAGAGAAAATGAAAGCACCACCCACAAACGACATCCAAGTACTCCGTTCCAAGCCTCACTAAGCTCCTCCTCACGCTCCGCTCGACCGTCTCGGGCGAGTAGTCGAACCCATCTGCGGAGAACTGGCCGCACTTTGACGTGATCTTGTACGATGTGCGCGGGTGAGTCGAGCGAAGAGCGCGGAGGCAATTGCCAAGGACAATCTCGGAGGGATGGTAGCTGAACGAATAAGGGGGTTGGCGAAGTCAGCGAGCGGCAAGAGAAGAAGAAAGACGAAGGACAGGGGACGGAACTGAGGTGACGTGTCAAACACGTTGACGCCGTACTCGAGCGCGAGACGGACAGTCCGAAGGGGCATGGCGAGCTCCTCGGGGGTCGAGGGAGTTGGGGCGTAGATGCCTGCACAAGATGGGGGTGGTCGCAGGAGTGCCAAATAAAGAGGGGAGAGAGTGAAAGTAACACCTCAGGCGAAGTCCAGCGAGAGGAAAATGCTGTTGGAACAGACCGTATCCCAATGTGGCACAGCCCATAGCAAGTGGCGCCCAGCCATCGGCATCCTAACAGTGTCCAAGAGTCAGCCTCAACCTTTGAGATCTGTTGATGAGAGGGCAGAGGCGGCGAGACGCACAGGCTCGAGCTTGGGGAATCGCGGCTCGTCCTCGTCCACGGAGAGCGTGAGCGCGTCGAGCTCGATCTGCGGGATCGAGGGCTCGGGCGCGGAAGGATGAGCGATAAGAGGCATGGAGGCGAGGGCAAGCGGGAGGTGATGGTTGGGGAGAGAGAGCGACGCGATGGTTGCTTCGACGCTTGTTTCCTCCGACTGGTTTACGCGGGGATTAACGAGGAGTGAGCCCGGGATAGCGGACCGGGCTTCTGACCCCTCTTAGCGAGGGGTTCAAAATTGGTTGCGAGAAAGACCGGGAAAGGACGACCATCTCGCCTTGTTCACAAGAAAAGCCCGCTCACTCGCTCAACATGAAATCATACATCGCGCAACTCATAATCCCTAGTCATCGTCGCTGCTCTGGTCCGAGTCATCCTCGTCCTCATCCTCCTCCTCCGCCGCGCGACCTGTCATCGAGAACAACATGTCAGCACCTGAGCAGGCGAAAATGGAACTGGGAAGGACTCACCCATCATCATGGCCGATAGGCTCACTGGTCTCTTACCACCCGTCTGCCCAGGCCCAGGACCCGCCGACCCATTCGCGCCTCCTGCTCCAGGCTTGCCATTCACATCTGAGGGCCCACCACCACCAGCGCCCACTGGCTCATTCGCCGCCAGCTCTTTCTGAAGCAGCGCCGCGAAGTCTTCCTCGTCGTCGTCGTCATCGTCATCCGACGAGAAGACCGCGTCGGGCGTCTCGAGACCACTCCGGCTCCCAGGCAAGGGGCCGGGTGCGCCCACCGCCCCGCCACCGACGATCGCGATGGGCGTCGGGAGCATGATCGTCTTGCCTCCGTGGGTTGCCCGTGGCGCGGTGGGCCTGCCTCTGGGAGAGTCGTCGTCGGAGGAAGGGACCGTCACTGGTGCTGATGCGCTCCCCATCGCCTCGGCTGGTGATGGCGAGGGCAGCCGGGGTCGCTTGCCTGCGCGCTGAGGCAGAGCGAGGGTGTGTCGATCTTGCGGGAAAGTGAACTCGATTTCGGGCGAGTTGGCCCGCGATGAAACGACGGAGGATGGCTCGGACGGAGGGAAGGCGTGGTGGTATAGTCGGGGGTGGCCCGTCAGGGAGGAGGACGGCACAACCGCCGGGAGCGAAGTCCGAGATAGCGTCTTGTCATGCTCGAGACGGTAAGTTCGGGCGAGCGGGGTAAGAGTAAAGCACTGATCGAAGATGGGTATGAGCTCCAAACTACAAGAGAGGAAAAGGGCGAGTGACGTACGAGCCGGTCAGGATCCCAAACGAGCAAGACGTCGCGCCCTCCGCCTGGAATGGTATCGTCGAGCTTTGCGCTGAACCCATGGACGTCCTCTTTAGATGATCCCTCGAGATGCACGACGGCCCCTGAAGAAGGCTCCGGGGTGAAAGTTCCCAGGCGGGAGCGAGCTGTCGACGAGGGTTTGAACTTGTCTGTGGGTGCGTGCGTGCGTTGGGGAGCGCGCGTGCAACGCGGAGTGAAGAACATAAGCAAACATCTAACAAAGAAGAGGCGAGCTCTCTCCGGGGCCTTCCAAGAAAGAGAGAGGCCAACTCACACTTGAGACCGACCCACTCCTCCTCGTCGCCGTCGTCATCCTCTGTCCCGCCCTCGAGCAAGCTGATCATCACCTCGTCAAACATAACGGCGTGTCGGCCTTTGGTTGGCATCTCCGCCGGTGGCGGTCTCGGAGGCGCATGCAGGTTCTTGCCGGACGTCGCTGGTCGAGGAGGAGCAGCAGCAGAGGAAGGGCTCGGAACGGCGGCTCCTGAGGATGAGGATGAGTCGCGTCGGGGCGGGGCGGGGCCGCCCTTGTGGGTGCGGGCCATGGAAGCGGGCGCGTGAGCGTGGTTCAAGAGTAAGGTGGTTTGTTGCTGACGACGTCGGTGAGAGTAGTGAGCGTCGAGGGTAAAAGTGGAGGGGCGGCGGTCGTTGATGCAAGGATGAGAGGCGAGGTGGTTGGTAGTCGGGCGCCTCCAGCCGGCCCACCAAGAGGGGGGAGCATGCTCGTCGGACTCAGCCGGGTTCGTGCGCCTTTTGGGTCCGTCTCATGTCGAGAACTAAGGTTTTCTTAAAGTCCGGGCTCGAGAGGAAAAAAACATCTCTGTCATGGATGACAAGTCTTCCTACTCTCGAGAGAGCGATGCGCGATTCCGATATCGTCTCATTTGCTCGTCATCTCCACTCTCTCAAGCATTTCCTCGCCTACTCTCCCCCTTCTCTCCTTCTACGAGCAAGAGTATCAATATGACAGTACATGCAAGCTTTATCATCGACGCTCCTGGGAGCCAGCGATGTCCGTAATGCCCATCCGGCGGAGCGCAAAGCCTTCGAGGACGCTCTCCCGCATCTGGTGGAAACGGGAGAAAGAAAGGGCAAACGTAGGATCTCAGTCAGTCTAATGTTTCAATCCTAACAACCCGACTCGAACCCACCTTCTCACTGTTCGCCCCCTTCTCCAAGAAGTACGCCATGAACAGCTCCCTCGCAACAAGCGGGTCCTCGACCTTACCAAGGACCTCGCCCTCAAACTCGACGGCAACTCCACCGGAAGGGAGCTTGACGAGGAGGAGCTCCTCGCCCTTGTTAGCTGTCCGGGTTGCGAACAGGCTCTTGAACGTGACGAGCGAGGCGTCGACGCGGTCCAGCTCTGCATCGCCAACGTCCCCCCGCTTGGCGAGGACCTTCATACGGCCCTGGATGGCACGAACGAAGCCATCCCGAAGGTGGTCGAACCCGGTGTTGCGGGTAGGGATGATGCGGATCGCACAGGGCGTCTTTGAGCTCAGGAACGTTTGCATTGTCTCTTCACTCTGGAAGCAAGTAGAGATGGTCAGATCTTTCTATGTCTGAGGACAGGGAGAGCAAACATACACCCATGCCCTCAGCGGACCACCAATGGCCTTCAGGCACATAGAAGCCAGCGCAATAGACCTATGAAAGCGCGCGCATTCCAGGCGAGACGTGTCATTAGCATTGACGGCACTCCTCGCCAATGGGTTTGCTGGATCACACACCTTGACTTTTAGGAAAGAGACTGTCCGGACGCCAAGGCCGACGAGCGAGAGAACCTCGTCCGTCGAGCGGAGCGACGTAGGTGTCAGACGTGTCGGGAACGCGATGCTCGTCGAGGGGTCGACTAATATTCGGTGTGAGCCGAACGACTCCCATAGTCTGGATGTGCAGCCGGGTAAACTTACTCTTTGTGGGTCCTGCCCGCTTGAGGGGTGCGGCATCCAGCTGGAGGAGTGGAAGGAACGACGGACGCGCCGACCAGTCCAGGGAGTCTGAGGGAAAGCGGCGAGCGCCATTGAGCATCCTCGCACGCTCGGATGGATCCTTTCTCTGACTCACCTTTATTGTAGAGAGCCACCCCAGCGAGCAAGCCCGTTGTGGCACCGGCGAAAACGAGGAGCGCGGACCGGCGCGCCGTCGAGCCGGCTGCACCGATGGCGGGTTGGGAGGCTGCAGCAGCACGAGCGCTGGCAAGGCGAGCTGCGGCTCGGGACGATACGGCAAAGACCATAATGTGTAGACGTAGAAAGGAGTAGAGAGTGGTGGTGATGGAGATGGTCGTTGAACGAGAGGAGAGAGGGAAGTGGAGGCAACGTGGTCGTGCGCTTGGATCAGTCCATGCCTGACATACAAGCAACCTGTCTGCTTTCTGCCGTATGTCAGACTTTCCTTCGCGCTCAAGACAGCTCCGTGCATTGAAAATAAAGACTGAACCATCATTTCTAGCATGGTGAGAGACGAAGATGCGAAAGGATCTGCCGATAATGTGCATAAGGAGAAACACATGAATTTCGGTTCTTATCCTCTACCGCGACCGACTGTTGATCTTGAAAGCACGGGCGAGACAGGTCAGCAATTGCGCGAGAAACACGATGAAGGAAGCAAGATCTCCTCTCACCGCACCTCACTGCTCGTCTTCCTAGGGCTCGACTTCCGTCTTGTAGTCCTCGTCCAAGCTCCACGGTTCGTGGGCCGTGCTCCTCGACATGTAAGTGGTGAAGCGAGTGGACAATTGATACGCGTTGCAGACGATCATACTTGCTGAGGAACCATCTGTGTTCGCTTTGGGAGAGGTAGGTTTGACCTTTTCTGTTTTTGGAAAAGTCTTAACGGGTAAGTGTCGGACTTCAAATCTTCCGTCCGTCGAACATCAACTGCGAGTAGGTGATGTCGTGGTACGGGTGCTGGAAAGTTCAGCTTCGCCTGCCTTTGAGACTTGTCTTCCACTGAACCAAGGTGCCCTTGGACGTTAGGTTGACCTCACTTTTGTCTAGGTCCCTCTCGGCCTGATCTTCCCTCCTCCACGTCCGTCCTCCTCGCTCTCCCGCTGGATCTGGCTCTCGTTATCGTCACCACCCTCCCACAAGCTCTAACTTTCTCCGCACACCACTTTGAGATATCGTTGCCATAAGTCCCCAAATGGTACCTGCCAAAGATTCAGATGGAGGGATCAGTTCATTCCGACGCAGTGTCTTCGAGCGATCCACGGAGAGCTGGCAGACTCGTCCGTGATGGCATCCCATAGATCCCAATTCAAGTCCACGAACATAAGTCCCCTCTCTGGGAGAGTAGACCACTCTACATCATTAAAGCAGGAGACATCGCTGTTGCAGCGTCTGGATTCACCGACACAGGCGGCCAGACAAAAGCGAACTATAAGCAAGCTTCTGCCAGCGGGTCTGCAGCTCGTCGATAATAATCTTCGATCAGAAGTAGCGCCTCTGGGTGGAATCCCTCGCAGTTGTATATGCTGGACCAGCCACACAGAAGACTGATGTCCTCCGGGTTGAACCGAAAACTTGCGGCCCATCACGTCGGGGATGCGAAGCGTCGAGAGCGTAAGATTGATGCGAAGCCTGGCTTGCTCTTTCCGGACCCCATGCTGCCCGAGGACTTGGAATAAGGCCAGTTACCGGTAGAGCATACCAGAACAAGGTCCAGGAATCAAGCACCAGACGGGAAAACAGAGACAGCACCAATGACCCACTTGGCCACGAGAACCAGCGAGGGTTGTCCAGGGTTCGCTCTGATCGCACTGAATCCGATTGTTAAGACACATTTCATCCCGGGAGGTTCCCTGCCAAGTGTTGCTCCTCCGGTTATACCAGCTGTGGACCTGGCTGTAGCTGGCCGAGGGCCACATGCGCGCCACCCAGCCTCGTTCACCTGCTCGTCCTCACCGAATCAGTGGACTAGTAAGCCGTCAAGGACCTCCAATAGAAAGACGTGCAGAGGAAAAGAGGATCCCACCAAGGCGCGGATGAGATCAATGAGCTCGAGAGGCAAGCAAGTGCAGGGAACAGGGGTCGACTGCGTGCGTAGTCACCGACGAGAGGAAACGACGGAGGCGCGCGAGTCGATCAGCGTTTTGAGCAAGCTCAGGCGCTCGCAGGCTCCACGAAGAGTCACATGCGAAATAGGTCTACATGCACCCCACATTTTATTTTTGCGTTGGTCTGACGTGCGTCGCTTCTCTGAACATAGCTAGAGCCGGCTCGAGAGGGGGGGGGGCCTCTCGTACGCGTTACTCACGCGTGCTCACAAGGGCGCGAACGCCGATCAAGGATGAAGAGGAGGGTTGTTTCGAGTTCACTGGCCGGCGTACTGAGAAGCTCAAGCTGGTTGCGAGAAGTGGCGTTCGAGTTCCTGGTTTTGGTTCCATATCTTCCAAGTGGCGAGGTGTCATTGGGCATCACGTCGAGCAACGCCGAGGCACTCAGAGAGAGCAAGCTGGATTCACGCTGTCGCTTGACTAGCCTGTTGAGAATCGCGGGAAGCTGGATGGCTCATGTGAGTAGCGGCGAAGGAAGGGCGTGCTGGTGGTCTACTGGAAGGAGGCCGGGGGAGGCCCCTGACACGCGAGCTAGTTTTGAATTGCTGCTTTCCGTTGTCTGTTTGGGCGATTAGGCGCCGCCATTTTTTATACACTCGCCTTGTCCAAAGCCTTTGTCCATCTCCATCTAGGACGACAGAGGATCCATTCAAGCAAGTCTTCGATTCCTTGGAGCTTCACCTTCGTAGAACCCATTGTTGCCCGGCAGTTCAGTTACCACTCGTCACCGCTATGTGTAAGCGGCGTAGAATCTCCTTGAGTCAACGAAGGGGTTTCGGATGGTAGGCATGTGAAGCGGTCAGAGATCCGACGGCGGTTGAGATGAGGAACGCGTACGTTCCGCACCACCACCACCAACACAGGACGATAGAGATGCGCGCGGAGCGCAAATTCGTCCTTCTTACATTCCTGCCGAGCCCACTCATCCACCGTCGCCCATTCCTCCCAGGCCCGTCAACAGCTGCGGGGCGGTGACTAAAAGGCAAGAACGGGAGGCTGCGCGGGTCCCATCGACGGTCTGGATCCTTCCGACACGCCTACGACGGCGTCTTCGCAGCCATTTCGCTCGCTCGTCCACCGGCGCGGAAGCAGGCGGCCGGCCTCGGGACCGAAGGCCCCTCGCGGGCATTCTGTGTTGCGCGGCCTGGCCTGCAGGCTGGACCGCTCGGGGCGGCTGCTGGAGATTGCCAGCGGCTGCGAGCTTAGGGGCCTGTCTGAGGACGAGAAAGAGGGGGCTGGCTGCGAGTGTGCCGGGAAGGAGGGCCCGGCCGACCAACTCTGACTAGATCATGCTGCGCCTCTCACGCGCCGAAGCAAGCTCTGAGCCGTGGGCGAACTGAGACCTCCGTCGCGGCTGCCTCCCCGCGTCTCTCCCCAACCCGCATTCGACCGTTCTCTTTCTTTCTCTTTCCTCCCTCTCTCCACTCGCCGGCCGCCTACTTCCGCCCCCCATCCCGTCTCCACTCCGTCTCCTCTCCATCCATCGCCATGGCCACCCGCAACTCGCGCGACCTTGAGAAGCACGATCTCGAGTCGCTCGCCTCTCAGGACAACATCGCCAGCGGCAGCCTGCCCTCCCCGGGCGGTGGGCCCGTCGAGCCCAAGAAGCCCGCCTACAGTGCGACGACCATCAGTGAGTCGTCTGCTCTCCTCGGCGTCTGACGAGGATGCCTCGCTTGGCCTGGAGGGAGCGCAGGGGACAGCCCACGTGCAGAGGACGGCGGGGGGTCGACGCGAAGCGGCGGGAGAAAGGGAGGGAGTGCAACACGCACACCGTCGGCGCGCGTGGCTTTCCTGCGTTTGCCTGGCCTTAGCCCTCCACCCTCCCCCCCCCCCGCATACCGTTCTTAGGCAGTCATGATGGGCTGGTCCGTCCTGTTGCCTCGCCCGGACGGTTGTTTTGTGCAAGGGACGCCAGGGCGGAGAATGAGAGAGCGAGAGAGAGGGATCCTAGCGCTGACCCGACCCTCCGCCCTCCTCCCGCGTCTCGTTTCACGCGCCTCATCGGCCTTCTCGATCGCTTTGACTCGCCTTGATCAGTTCCGATATGGGTGAGTTTTCCTCTTTCGTTCGTTTCCGAACTGGCCCGAGAGACCTGGTCGAGCTCCTTATCGCTCTGGGTCACTGGCTGGTTTGCGAACAAGCTCCCTCACGCGTCCGCTCCTGTTGCTGACCTCGACTGCTGCGTGCCTGCCTCAGATTGCGCTCTCTTCGTCGGTCATCCTCTTCAACAAGTACCTCTTCACCACGCTCGAGTTCAAATACGTCAGCCCTATCGTCTTCTGGGACTCTCTGGCTCGTTTGTGCCCCCAGCTGACGCGATTGTACTTGCTCAACAGCCGATCTTCCTCACCACGTTCCACATGATTGTTGCCGTAGGTAGACGCGAGAGAGCGTCTTTCGCGTCCTGCGCGGACGGTACCAGCTCACATCTTGCTCCTCTGTCTCTCGCCTTAGGCCATTGGAACGCGCGTCCTTCGCCAGACCACCCATCTCCTTGACGGCCTCGACAACGTCAAGATGACCGTGAGTGCGGCTGAGTCGCGAGGGGAGAAGCGAACGAGGGCCCTGGAACTGACGGTACGACGACGCGGATGTCCGCTGCGCTTCAGAGGGAGACCTACGTCCGCTCGATCGTTCCCATCGGCGCCCTCTTCTCCGGCTCGCTCATTCTTAGCAACATGGCCTACCTCACCCTCACGGTTTCGTTCATCCAGATGCTCAAGGTTAGACGCGCCGTGCCGCTTACATCTCATGAACCAGGCTGACAGCGATGTCTGCCTAGGCCTTCACCCCCGTAGCCATCCTTCTCATCTCATTCATCTTCCGGCTTCAGGAGCCGAGCCAGCGGCTCTGCGGCATCATTGCGATGATTTCTCTCGGCTGCTGCTTGGCCGCGTACGGAGAGGTTTCCTTCGAGCCCTTCGGCTTCGTCTGCCAGGTTCTTGCCGTCGGAGTAAGTAGGGTCTGGCCTCCTGAGCCGACCGCGTCGTTGGATTGTGACTGACTCAGCTCCGCCTCGCCTCTCCCGCTGCGTTCTTTCACCCCAGTTCGAGTCTTCGCGCCTTGTCATGATTGAAATCCTCCTCCACGGCATGAAGATGGACCCGCTCGTCTCGGTCTACTTCTTCTCGCCCGTCTGCGCCATCATCAACGCGTGCCTCATTCCCTTCACCGAGGGCCTTGCTCCCTTTTACGACGTCCTCCGCATCGGCCCGCTTACGTTCCTTGCCAATGGAGCCGTTGCCTTCTCGCTCAACGTTGCCGCCGTCTTCCTCATCTCGGCCTCTTCGGGACTCGTCCTCACCCTCGCGGGTGTCTTTAAGGACATCCTCCTCATCACGACCTCGACCGTCCTCTTTGCGGCGACCGTCACCCCGCTCCAAGTCTTTGGTTACTCGATCGCCCTCGGCGGTCTTGTCCTCTTTAAGACGTCGGGCAAGAAGTAGACGGAGGCCGACAACGCAGACAATATGTCCCTCTCTCTCTCGTTTCTCCACTCGCCTTGCCTGCTAGACATTCATTTATTTGCCTCATCCCTCTCTTTTCCTTCTCTCTAGAAGTTCTTGAAACACCACCTCCACACCTCCAAACCCATCCAAAGACACTCCTTCGTTGTTTTCTCTGTCGTCTCTTAGCTGTGAACTTTCCTATGGGTCTTTTGTCCTTTCGTCCTCGCGATGAGTGGGAAGTGAGACGAGTTGAAAAGATCAAACGCACAACCCTCAATGTGTCGCTGATCCGACAGCGCGTCATCGTTGGCGGTGCCCTCCACCTTCCCGATTCCCAACCATCACTGCCATCGGCTCAAATGCTCGTTCGCCCCGTCCCGTCGCCATACAATGAAGCTCAAGTTCGAGCCTATCTCGTCCGGATCCGTTTTCCGGGCTTTATCGACAATCAGGTAGCTGCATCGTCGTCTGGCGAGGAGCGCGAAGAGACCAGGCCGGAGCAGTTGCTGCCGCCGCTGCCCCCGCCCACGCTGGAGACGCTCGCGAGGGTCCAGAGGAGGCATCTATGCGAGGTACCGTTTGAGAACACTTTGTTAGTCCGGGAGATCAGGGCAGGCTGGGCCTTGTGAGGGGCTGCTGACGGATCGTCGAGGCGCGCGCCTTCATCATAGCATTCACTGTCCGTTTCTTCTCAGGACATCTCGCTCTTAGACGGCGCGCGAAGAGAGTCTCTTCTGACTGACGCTCTCTTCCGGAGCCAAACCAGACCATCCATCGGCGATCGCCTCCGGGCCGTCCCTCACGCCCGAAGCTCTGTACCAGCGGATCGTCGTCGACAGGAAGGGTTGTTTCTGCTTTGGACAGGGAAGTCTTCTGAGGGACATGCTTCGTGGCCTGGGCTTCCGGCGAGTCTTTCGGATGCCTTCTGCTGTGATCATCTATGCAGAGCCAAGGGGCTGATACATTCGCGCTCTGCTTGGCCTGACCCAAGATGCTACTCCGGCGGAGCTCGCGTCAACGACCGCAAGGAACCCATTAGCAGCTCGCCCAACGACGACGACGACGACCCAAACGCCATCCCCGTCCCGTCGTTCAACGCCCACACGTCTCTCACGCACGTGACAGTGTTCGTCGCTCTCCCCACCGACGATGAGGAGGCCGAGCAGCTCTACCTCGTCGACGTCCACTTCGGGAAGGACACCCCGACGAGACCTATCCCCCTCCGACACGGCGCGACGGTTTCAGGCGCAGCAGGTCCTCGAAGCCAGGAGGGTCATCGGCTTGTCCGCGTGCAGACCGGGCAGGCGGAGAAGACGTCCAACGTGATGGAGGGGACCAGCACGATCGCGGGAAGGGTGGCAGGCGGTGAGGCCGCGAAGGTGTGGTGTCTGGTCCATCGCTCGGCTGGAGAGGACGGTACATGGAGGGCGCTGTACTCGTTCAACGAGGAGGAGATGTTTGCAGAGGTGCACGATCCCTCGTTCACTCACATCGGCCGACGACTGATGATGGTCTCGGTGTTTGTCTTCTTGGCCAGGACTACCGCTTCCTCTGTTTTGCTGTCTCACACATCCCCGGTGGCTATTTCGTTGAGCACCTCATGGTCTCGCGGTTCTTTCCCCTCTCAGAAGTGGCGGCGGGCGAAAACATTGAGGAGGAGGACGAGGAGGAAGCGGTCCTTGGCAGGTGGACGCTCCTCGATTGGAAACTCGGAATCGCCGTCGAGTGGTCGTCGTCGTCCGTGCCTGGAAGCGACTTGGTCTTGAAGGAAGGGGACCATGAGGGGAGGAAGAAGGTACTGTTGGAGAGGTTTGGGCTTGATGTGAACTTTCCGTAGATATCCCTCGAGGAGGGCTCATCGTTCAATCATTTAGCAGGTCGTCGACGAGGAGGTTGGGGGTCGGTGACGACCATGGCGCACTTGCACTTATGCTACTCGGACTCCTACTCATCAATACCATTTTCCTTGGTGTCTGGGATGAGAAGAAGACATCTGAGCGGCCAGCAAATCCAAAGGCGAAAGAGCCTCATTAAAGAAGGGAGAAATGTTGAAGCCGCCGGGCGCGGGCGAGGACCGCGAGCGCCGGAGTCGGGACAGCAGTTGAGACGGCGGTCTTCCGGTCCGATCTCCGAGGCACCACCCGCTTGCCCGCTCGAAACTATGTATCCTAAGTATTCACCGAAGAGCGGCCAGGGAATGGGGATCCCTTTCCTCCCCGCTGCTCTCAGAGCCAGGTTTCCTCCATTCTCGACTTATGTTGGGGCAGGACAGATGAAGATGAATATCAGCTCCAAAAAGCGGCAGTCGTTCCATCGCGATGGCTCCGATGGTGATGAGATAGATCCGCGCTGCATAGCTGGGTGTGACTTGCGCTTCAAGTGAAAAATAAGCTTTACCCCTTATTATGCCTCACCAGTTGTTATATATCTTTGATTACAAGTGGGTCGGCCGAAGCAGCGTGCTCGGCCGATCTAAAGAAAGATGAACCGTCGCTCAATCCATCAGCCCTGCTACTTCGAGAGGAACTTTGCTCTATCTCAACGAGCTCGGTGCTGACGACCACATAGACGACGACCAAGTCATTCTCCCGTCTTCACGCGACCTTCCTTTCTCCTGCGCCTTCATGCGCCATGCAGGCCGCGCTCCTTCTTCATCAGGACGCCTTTCTGCGCGATGGGCGACAAAGCCGGCGCCCTGCCCGGGGCTCTTCGGTGGGCATCTCGACGCTCGGTCAGCGAGAGCAGGCGAAGCAAGTGTTTGCCTCGAAGGCTGTGCCTTTGCTCTATAGGGTTTCAACCACTGTGTCTTTTCGCTATGACCGGAGACGCCTCCTCTTCGTTTCTGGTAGTCGTCGGCGAGGCGGCCTCGCCACCCCTCACGTGCCATAACGCACCGTCGACGTCCTCATGCGACGTTCATGCGTCCTGCGCAATGCATTCACTCGATGACTGGACCCAGTCGTTTCTATTCTGGTCCGACAATGCCCGCTGGGCGTCGAGTGAGGGCCATAAAGCGATGCAGCACAACACAGCCACAGACGAGGAAAGACGAAGGATGAAGGAAAGAGGCAAATGGCTCCGGCGCCTTCCAGCCTGTCGGCCCCTTCTCCTGGCCTGTCATGGGTGCCCGCGGCCTTCGGACCGGAGGCTTAATGGGCTTGGCGCCGTCGGATTAAGAAGCCTAAACGACTGGAACCTGGTTCGCTACTTTGCTCCCTGACAGGCCTCTTTCAGTCCCTCTTCGGGATCTCGGGCTTGTCTCTCTCGCCTGCTCGCCCTCACCTGCCTCAGCATCGGTTTTAGAGCAATTTTCCGGCCTCCTATTCTGGGTCCCCACCAACAGCTTCCCCTTCTCCACACCACCCCATCCCTCCTCACCAGTACCCTCCCGTGTTCACTCGCCCAGACTCTCTCGGCGGTCTTACACCCTTTATTAAGCGTCGCTAGTCCTCCACAGCATCATCATGGCCGCCCCCCTCCGCCGTCTTGAGACGGACGTGTCCTCGATCGGATACTCCAAGGAGGCCCCGTTCGCCGGGTCCCAGAAGCGAACGTGGACCAAGTCCAACATCGCCGACGCTCATGCCCGAGTCACCGCCGAGGTGGCCGGCAACGCTCCTCCTCGTCCCAAGGAGATCGACAACATCCAGACCTGTAGGTATTCGCTACGACAAGGTTGGCGGGTGGGCGGAGGAAAGGGCAAGATGATAGCATGCGCTACTTACGGGCCCCGTGTCACTCGTCTGCTCTTGCCCTGCTACCATCCTCTTCGCCCTTGTTTCTTCTTCAGAACGTATCTGACTGGTCAACTGACTTATCCCTTCATAGACCTCATTGCGATCTTCCTCTGCTTTGGTGCTGTCGCTTATGGATGTGAGTCACCCTCACGATTATACCAGGGTGATGGCTTCCTCTCATACTAACTTCTCTTTCTTTCCCTTCCCCTCTCCAGACGATACTGGCTTCTTTGGTGGAACCATTGCCCTGCCCTCTTTCAAGGCCGCCTTCGGCACCAAGGGTATGTTGTTTCCTCTCGGCCTGACTCCGGGTGCAAAAATCTGACCTCCCTTCTCTCTCCCACAGGCAACGCCTCGATCTCGGCCGACTTCGTCTCCCTCTTCCAGGCCGGCTCCTTCTTCGGAGCAGGTTTACAGCTCCCTATCACCGAGAAGTTCGGTCGCAAGTGGTCCATTATCATCTCCAACATCCTGTGAGCGCCGGTTCACCGCCCTTTGATCTCGACGCTCATCTCGGCGTTTAGTGTTTGTCCCTCCTCTTTCAATGACTTACTCCAAAACTTTGCGCCGGCGTCGCCTCCGCTCAAACCCACGCAGCTTCATCGGTTCGGCTTTCATGCAGACCTTTGCCGACGGCTCCAAGGGCCTCATGATGGGCGGCCGCTTCCTCGGCGGCTTCGCTATCGGAATCTCCTCCCTCGTCATCCCTGTTTACCTCTCCGAGTTCTCGCCCCCGCACATCCGTGGTCGTCTTGTCGGCATGTACGACATGGGAATCCAAGCCGGCACCCTCTGTGGCTTCTGGATCAACTTCGGCCTCGTCAAGAACGTCGCCCCAAGCAAAGTTCGTCATTACAGTCTTGCCTCTCTGTGTTCTCTAAGCTCTCTCTGACAGCAGCTCCCCCGCCATTCCCCCAGTTCCAGTGGCAGTTCCCCATCGCCGTCCAGCTTTTCCCCGCCGCCATTCTCGGAGTTGCCATGTTCTTCATCCCCGAAACTCCGCGATTCCTCATGTCGAAGGGCCGCTACGTGGAGGCCGCCACCAACCTCTGCCGCATTCGAAAGCTCCCCGCCGAGTACGTTGGATCCTTTTTCTTGCCCTAGGTCTGCGCCGACAAGACTTCCCCTTTTCCAGCCACGAGTACATCCAGTGGGAGCTTGCTCAGACTCGCGAGCAGGTCGAGACCGAAAATCTCATCCGCGGCAACGATACCCCGATAATGCTCGTCAAGCAGCTCTTTGTTTCCAAGGGGCACCGCACTCGTCTATTCCTCGGCATGGGTCTCCTCTTCTTCAAGACCTTCTCCGGAGTCCAAGCCGTCAACTACTACTCACCCATCATCTTTGAGCAGCTTGGCTTCAGGGGCACCCAGAACTCGCTTTTCGCCACCGGCATCTACGGAACTGTCAAGGCCGTCTGTACCGTCATCTTCGGTCTCTTCGTCGTTGACCGCATTGGTCGTCGCCGTCCTCTAATGTTCGGCTCCATAGTCGGCTCGCTCTGCCTCATCTTCCTCGGTGGCTACCTCACCGGCATGGGCGACCGCGGCACCGACCCCGTCCGCACAGCTGGCGACTACGTTGCCATTGCTTCAAGTCAGTATTCTTCTTAACAGGCACGGATCTTCCCATCTCCTCTCGCTAATTTATGCTCTTCCAATAGTTTTCCTCTACGCCGCGATCTACTGCTTCGGATACAACTCGGTACCTCTCACTCTCATCTCGGAGATCTTCACTGCCCGCTTCCGCACGCTTTCGATGACTTTCTGGTGGGTCCTCCCTTTCTCTCTCCTTGATCCAGTACTTGCGCTGACAACTTGCTTCTCACTTTTTGTTTCATTCTAGCCTCATGTGGCAGTGGCTCTGCACATTCGCCGTCGTCCGCATCATGCCTATCGCCCTCAAGAACATCACCACCAAGACCTATTTCATTTTCGGTGTCATCTTCTTCTCGGCCACCTTCTTCGTCTACTTCCTCATTCCCGAGACTAAGGGTCTTCCTCTGTGCGTTTCACTCTTTCTGCCCACTCTCCCTTTTCGCATTCATTGCTGACCTGCTCTTTCCCCCCCTCTCCCCTCCCATATTCTAGCGAGGCCATGGACTCCCTCTTCGGCGGCGTTGAGCGCACCCCCGTCGAGTCTGCCGTTCTCGACTATAACGACAAGCACGAGAACGACGGCTTCCACGAGCACCTCGAGCATGCCGGCACCAAGACCCACGCCGCTGTCGTCGTTCGGGGTGTCAACCCGCTCGCGCCCGTCCAGGAAAAGACGGTCTAGATGCGTGGACCACCTTTTTTTCTCTTGCCCTTTTTTTTTTTTGAAGAGGAGGGGGAGGGAGGACCGGGGGGGGGGGGGACCGGCGCCGGCTTCTTTCTGTGCTCGCTCGATGCTTCCCTGTCCATCTTTCCCCCTTTCCCACCTCTCTCCCTCTCTCTCTTTGTAACAACTTGGTTTCCTTCAACTTGAGTTTTTCTATTTTATTCTGTTTCTTTTTCGGGGCTTCCTGTCTTCTTCTTCTTCTTCCCTCTTTCCCCACTACCCGGGCTTCTGTACAGCTAGCTTGCTCTCCTCCCCAATAGTCTCTTAGTCATGCATGACCTTTACGATCTGCTCTCCATCAAATTCCTCCTGGCCGCCGAACCAAAGAGAACCTAGGTCTGTTAAAAGAGGCTAAGCAAGTCCAGTCTGGCGGAAAGCGGGAAGACGAAGATGGGGAAACCCGGAGAGGAAAAGGACCCCAACGAGAGCAGCGAGAGAGGAGTGGGACGTGAACAGCGGCCAACCAAGACCAGAGAGAAAGAACGGGGACGACCAACGGGAGGTGTCCGTGTTCAGCCACCCATGGGCTCTCTCTCCCTCAGGAAGCTCGGAAAGGTGTGGATCTGACCCCTTCAGGAAAGTGTGCATCGAATCATATCCAGGCATTCAGCGCTCATTCGCAGGGGACAGGTTGAGAGGGCGGCGCGCCGAGCACCTGAGCAACATCGTCGAACTTGCAAGCGGAGATGACGAACGTGTGGTCCGAACGGGAGAAGTACCTGGCGAGATAAACAACAAGAGCATCAACCATGACTCGTGGGGGATAAAGAGAAGTCGTCGGGAAGAGGGAGGAAGTGAAAGTGCGGAGAGCTCACAGGACCGCCCCTATAGTTGAGATGCTGATCGATGGCCGGGAGGCGCATGCGGCCTGGAGGGGACGATAAACGAATCAAATACTGGGCTGGATAGGCAAGAAAGGGGGATAAAGAGCCCACCGTATCCGTTGTCTGAAGATAACATACAGGTAGGGAATCGTCAGGAAGTGGAAACAAGGAGTCAAAGAGGAGGGCCAGATCAACGTACACGTCCACTGCCGCTGTGTGATAGCCCCTTGTAGCACTGCCAGATCCTGAGGAAGGAGCCCCCCCAGGGTCTAGGAGTTCAGAGGAAGTCATCAGTCTCAATAACCAACAGCGGCAGAGAAAGAAAGAACAGCGGGCACTTGAACCCGCGTCCAGGCGGATGTTGATTTCCTTGGAACATCATGGGGTTGATGCCACGCTGGAGCAACAAAAAAAATGAGTAGGAGCCGCTGAATGGGCTATAGAAAAGTGCTCGCCTTGAGCTCCTACTGTTGGGGGTTGAAAAGCGGCGAGCGAGGGCCGAGGGAGTCCGTTCTGTAGGACATGCATAGGGTGCATCAACCCCAAAGCGTAGTTGGTCGGAATAGGGGGTTCGGTTATGTTCGGTCTTACATATGGACTATGACACCGTTCTTGGACAGTCTGTCAAGGCCTATAGGACGGAGAGATGAGGGGAGATGGATAAGCATCGTCGGATTCCAGCGTGACCTGCATAAAGCTCATCAACACCTCACTCACCAACTGCCGAGATGAACTTGGACCTGTCTTCCTCCGCTACTGTGGCCAAAGTTTGGTCAAATTCCCTTTTACACCTTTGAGTGACGACCGATGGACGCACAAGGGATTATCGAGGTCTGCGTCGGCTCCCCGTGCCATCCGTCGCTTCCTGGTCTCCACACCTGAATATGGTTCCCACTCAATTAAAATGCTCCAAGTCTGAGGGAGGCTAGTTCAACTGGAATTGCCGAGGTATTGGTCTGAGGGAGGTGGCCTAAACGTATTGGGCAATTGAGGAGAAGGGAGGCGAGGACGTACCATCGCCCATGATGGCAAACCCTGTTGTCGTCGGTGTAGTTTTCCCTTTGTTGAGAGACATCGATGCAGGCCCAAGTCCGCACTCAAACGACCCCTCTCATTTAGACGCGTGAACGAGTAAAGGGGTCGTGGGAGAGACAGGATAGGTGGACCGACCCGGTCGATGATCCGGTGCTGGCTGGGCCGTCCGTTCCGTGCAGATCTCGCTGCAATTCACATCGTCAGCACAGCACTCGAGAACCCAAGAACGAGCGAGCAGGAAGCTAACATGGTTAGTAAGTGTCTGTTCTGATAGTAGAAGCTCCTTCCTCCCAGAAGGATGAGGTAAAGCGAGTCGTCGAAGTTTGGATGGATGAGGCTGTAGGAGGTCAAGGTTTGTTTGGCGCGCGGCGAGCGTATCCAGGTCGATGTCGATGGGGCTCGCAGTGACTTGCGAGAGGAGGAAGACAAAGAGGAGAAGGTAGGATAGGGTGGCTGCCTTTGATAAGTTCGCGGTGCTGAAATGGGGGTGAAGATGACATCCAGCAGAGGAGTGGGATGACATGATAGATAGATACATTTCAATTGGCGAGCGAAGTTGCCTTGAATGAGAGACAGGTTGACAGGTGACTGTCTCATCGTCATCTCGTAGCCACGACTATTCTATCCAGCTCGGAGTACCAGTACCAGACCCTTTTCCCTTTGATTTCATCCTGTCAGGTGCACTTTTATAGACACGCGAGAGAAGTGTAGGGAACGAACTGGACGGTCCACCCAGTCACCGGGCATTTGGCACCCGCGCAGGATGAACTGGTAGGTATAAAGCATCTAAACGACAGCACGAGCGACAAAGCAGGATGTCAAACAAACCAAGGAGGAAGAACTATTCAATGTAGAGTGAAATGGAGAACTGATGGATGGATGAATTCAGAGCTTAGATGACACGCTCGTCGGCGGGAGACCTTCCCATGCGATCTGGTGGACCGTGTGGAAGAGAGGGTAGGCGTCGACGCGGCCGCGGGCGGTGAGGAACACGTTGATCTCCTTGGCTGTATAGATGCCCTGGAGCTCTGGCAAGGCGAAGGGATGAAAGTGTGAGCTTGAGGGTGAAAAAGGGAGGAAGAACAGAGCGACTGACTCTGGCCGCCCAGCATCTCCTTCTCGAGGACCTCAAAAGTCTGAAGATTGGGAAAAAAGAGGTCAGAAAAGTAAGAGAGATGAAGCGAGGGTCAGGGCAAGACCGCAAGACCCACCTTGCCGGTCGTGACAAAGGCCTCCGCGCATTTCCGGTTCCGGCCTCCCTGCAGTCGGC
This sequence comes from Tausonia pullulans, assembly GCA_951802195.1. Taxonomy (NCBI): domain Eukaryota; kingdom Fungi; phylum Basidiomycota; class Tremellomycetes; order Cystofilobasidiales; family Mrakiaceae; genus Tausonia; species Tausonia pullulans. The sequence goes on along the minus strand of OX637623.1, from coordinate 170,815 downwards.
ACAAGAGTCAGTTCCCCACCGTATCCCGGGATAAGTACCACATACAGAAACAAGAACTCACCAAGCACGTCGTAATCAAGTCCGCGACACCCGCGCTCTCTTCCAGGAACGTCACGTCTTTGACACCCGGGAAGAACTCATGGCAGAACGCCTTCATCTCAAGCAGACCCAGTCGCATGATGGCGGCCTTCGAGTTGTCCCCCCACTGAAGGCCATCAATAAAGCCCGCGGCGACGGCGACGATGTTCTTGAGAGCGCCGCAGAGGGAGACGCCCGCGACGTCATCGACGACTTGAACCCTGAAGTGATCGGTCGCAAAGGTGCGCTGCCAGAGAGCACCGTCGATGGGGTTCGGGGCACCGACAGTCGTCTCGGAGAAGCAATCCCGGGCGACTGGAGGGCAGACGGGTCAGTGGATGAGCTGAGGCGTGAAGCAGAGACAGTGTAACGAGCGCGCGCACCCTCAGCGGCAATGTTGGCTCCACTGCAAGGACAACAATCAGTCAACAGAGATCAAGCTCATCGAGCCTGTTTCCCCTCACCTGAGCGCTGAGCAGCTCATGCCGAGCTCCTGCTCAATGACCCTCGCAAAGATGTCGATCCGGTCCTCATGGACCTCGACGCCCTTAATGCACGAGATGGCACGCGTCGCCGTGGGGACATGTCCCTTGAGTTGCGAGATGATACGGGGGAGAAACTGAACGGGGACAAATGCATGTGAGCTGTCAAAGTGTGAGCGAGTGGAGGGATTGGCGGGTGGACCAACCTGGTGGGGAAGGACAAAAACGAGCGCCGTCGCGCCCTCGACGGTCTTCAGGAGGTCGGGCAGAGCGAGAATGTTGTCTCCGAGGTTGATGTCGGGACTGGGGGGAGGGGAAGCAGGGAAGGACAAGGGTGTCAGCATGGGGTTATCTCGAACAAGTGACAGGTCGACAACGGCGCGCGCTCTTCACTGACAGGTATTTGGCGTTGATGTGCGTCTCGTTGATCGTCTCTGTGAGCTTCTTGCCCTCGAACTAGTTTCAATTCCAAACGGTTAGCACGAATGACAAAGTTGGATGCCAAAGAGAGCAGGCGGGAACAGAGGGAGAGACAGACAGGGAACTGACCTCCTCCTCGAAGACATACATCTTGACCGTCCGCTCATACTGCTCCGGGTACTGCCGGGCGTTGATGGCTGCGAGACGAGCAATGGCAGAGCCCCTGCATCGAAAGCGAGGGACCAAAGTCAGAGGAGAGCATTCGCGAAAGCGTAAGAAGGCAGTAGCAACAGCAAGCAGGAGCTGCCGGGTGTCTTCGGCCTTGGGCGAGGTCCGAGTTCACGTGCTGTCATCGCTTCCTTCGTTCCAGAACACACCAGTTTCCCGATCCAATGATCGCAATCGTCTCCTTGGTGCCCGTCAAGGTGTCTGCCGAGGGATCAGGCGCCGTCATGACCGACGAAGAGGTTGACGAGGGCGGGCTGCTGTCGTCGGCCGAGAGCGTCGTCGACGTCGGCTCTTGCGTTGAGCCCGCGGCAGAAGAGAGGCGGCGGGAAGAAAGCTTGTTCGCTGTCGGACGGCGGGCGAGCAGCGAGGCAAGAAGCGAACGGGCTGGGGCGGACAGGATGGGCTAGGATCTAGGGAGGGGTACAGCAGAAGTGGATGGGATTTGGTGGTTGTTGGGGATGAGAACAGAGGTCGAGCGAGTAATCTCTTGGGGGACTGGGCTTACTTCCCCCGCACGACCGGTACGCGAAATGCCATGAGCTCGGTTTTCGCGGGGCCGAGCGGGCACTCAGCTCCCCCCCAAGGGCTCGGCGCCCGCAGTGTTTCGAGGAATAAACAATGAGGATCAGCCTCCGGCACGTGATCTCGGCAATGTGTGCGAGCATCCGACGCTCGCCCGGTGAGCGAGGAAGAAACAGCCTGGACATCATGAAGAAGGGAGCAGAAGAAGTGTCGTAAAGTATAAAAAAGAAAAATAAATCAAAGCACGCGGGCCACTTCACTTCTCTTCCCCCCGTCCGTCAACCAGCCCATTACCACCATAGTCGATCCGCGCCTTCTTCATAGCCGGCCCTCCTCCAGCAAGCAGCACCCCACCTCTCACGAACCCTCCACTGCCCGTGAGACCGACCGCCTCGAGAGGTTCGATTCCAAGCTCCGCCAGCGGGGCCCTTGTCGTCGGGCTGCTGACCGTCGAGTTGCTGTGGTTATTCAGGCATGCAAGCGACGCAGCCCGGCGGGCGGCTCCGGGGTTGAGATGCCGAACGAGGGCGGGGCCAGGGCCGAGGCAGTTGCCAATGCTGTCGCTGGCCGTCGGAGACGGAATGCTCGTGCTTGGTGCAGCGCTGGCGGCAGTGTGAGATCGCTTGAGATCGGCCGTCGAGGTCTGCGGCGAAACGGAAGTTGTCAGGAAGACGTCGACAAAGCTAGGGCAAAGGGCAAAGGCTTAAACTTACGGTGCTAAACGCACCCGTTTGATTGGAAGGGTCCGAGTGTTGCTGCTGCTGCTGCTGAGGATGAGGGGGACGATTCAACGAGGTGGTGGTGGTGGTGGCAGCCGACAGGTCAGGAAGCTGGGAAGGACCGGACGCCGGCGAGGATGAAGACGACAAAATGGCCGCCGAGCTGAATTTTGGCTCGGAGGTCGTCCTGGGGACAGGATCGCTGACGCAATGAGGTCTTGTTCAGCCTGGGCTATCGATGGGCCAGAGAAAGCGGCTCACGGGGAAGTCGACCTTGGTGGCAGCGACTCGGTCAGGTACATGCTCGCATCTAGCTCAACACCCGAAAGGTCCATGTCGTCGAAATCGTCCGACTGTGAAGCAGAAGGAATTTGCATTGGTTTGTTGCTTTTGCTGTTGTTGTTGTTGAGGGCAGCAGCACGGGCGGCAGCGCCAGGCAGGGATGGAGCCTGTGGCACAGGACGAGGCATCGAGAGAGGCGTAGGAGGCACGCCACCGCGATGTTGTTGCTTCTCCGGGAGGACGGATCGGGGAGTGCTCATAGGGATGGGCTTGTTGGTCGAAGGCGATGACGATGTGGAGGCATGGGCGTTGGCGGCGTGATGATTGTTCTCTGTCGTGGACCGGGCGAGGCTCACGTTCAATCGCGGCTGCTGCTGGTTATGTGGCTGTGAGACGGATGGCGGCTGGTGGTGGACCACGTCAGCACCCGTCGAAGGTTGGGGGTCCGTCATGATGCCTGCGCGCGAGTTGAACTCGTCATACTCCGGCCGGCGGTAGAGCGACTTGGGGTCCCACTTGGGCTGAAGGTTGTGGCGGTTTAGTGATTGCCAGCTAGTGGCGAGGAAGGAAGGACAGTACTCGCAGCGGGGACCTTCATCTTGTTGACCTCCTTATTGTACTCCTTGTCGTACAGACAGTTGCCGAGGACGTTGCCAAACAAGCGTAGAGTTCGCTTGATCGCATCCGTAATCGCCTCCTTCTTACACTGCGGGAGGAGTAAACAGTGATCAGTGAGACGGATCGATGGTGGTCGAGCAGCTGGAACAGGAAACCCACCTTGTCGAGGGCGGCACCCTTCTCCTTGACATTCATCGCCTCACCGTAACCGACATCCTCGTGCCATGTGCCATCGCGGAGGGTGATGCGCATGATGGCGCTGACGCCGACCGTATATCTGTTCGTGGAGGGATTCAAGTCAATCTGGGTAATTGGGCGATCTCATGTCAGTTTTCGTCTCAGGGTGAAAGTAGAGGAACACGACGGACAAAATCAGTGTCCAGGCGGACGATCGAGCTCGACCAGCCATTGAAGCCAAAGACTTCGTTCGCGATGTTGATGACTGAGGGGCATAGAGGCAGACAGGCGCTCAGCACCGAGCTCGACGTCGTCGGCTGCACATCCCGGACGACGCACCCTTCCAGCCCTCAATGTACGTGAGCTTGCCGGCTAGTGTGAAGCGCAAAGAACAGGGGAGGAGGTACTCATCGGTCAGTGAGCAGGCGAGCGAACGACCTGTACTCCGTTCTAGCCCTCCTTCCGCGGTGACCCGTGGAGGTCTGACACGCGGACGGCGCGACGCGACGCGACTTACCTCCTCCTGGCCCAGCCCTCGTGGATATGTACTCGGGGCCGAGCTTCCTGTCGAGTCTCTGTTGAAGCGTCGCGATCTGGACGGCCGTCTCGAGGCCCGGTGGCGGACAAACGCCTTCACCGTAGTAGAGGCCTGGACCCTGCCCGTCCCAGCCGCCGCCGAACATGCCCGGCATCGGCGCAACCGGCGGGTACGGCATTGGCGCAAGATACGCCCCCGGGAGGTTCGGCAGGTGGTTAGTCGGCGCTTGGGAGAGCTGGGAGATGGGCGGGGACGGGCGAAAGGCTGCTGGCGTCTGAGGAGGGGGCGGGTTGCTGATCGGTGGAGGGGGCATTAGACCGCGACCCGCGAGGGCTGGACTAGGGTGTGCCGAAAGGAAAGCTGGTCTGAGAGTACTGGTGCTGATCGACCTCTGCTGTCAAAATGTTTGGACGGCGAGTATGAGACGAGAGCGGTCTGTTGGTGGTGGTCGGCCAACTGATGGAAGGGTTCTTGGTCTGGTCGCGTCGAGACACGCCAGGCAGCCAGCCATGTCGCGTTGTCGCATCTCCACCCTTTGACGAAGTCAGTTGCATGCATGTTCAACGCCGACATCGTCTCCTTCTGTCTTTCTCCCTTATCCGATCCCGCTCGCAAGCTAGGTAGTCTTCGATCATACGTCGGCCTCCTGCTGTCAAAGGAGCGAGGGAGGACAGCCCCCTGGTGTCTTGACTCACCTCCCGCTCTTCGTCGCGTGCGCCCCCGTAAGCAGCCACCACCAGAACTACCACGATCGCCGCCATCCCTTTGCTCTGATCGTCAAGATAGCCTTCCTGACCATGAGATTTCCCTCCTCATGGCTCGTGAAACCTCTTTCCCTCCTTCCCGCCCGCTGTCCCGCTAATACAAGAGCGAGTCACTTCCCGGACCGTCTGTGTTCTGCGTTATGAGTTTCCAGTCGAGAAAGATTGCTCTGCCATCTCAAGCAGATCCTCGAAGTTCAGGCTTCTGATCCTCGATCCCAAATACTGGAAGAGCAGGGGTGGCCTGACTGTGGGCGCTCCTCCGTTTTTGAGGAAGGTACTGGACTAAGTCACCTATATGGCAGGAAGGGGGCGTATGTACCAGACACCCCCGCTCGTCACTTCGCGCCGAGGCAGGACAGCCTTTTCCCGCTCGCGCCACAGCAACGCAGCATCTGCGATTGCTTGTTCGACCTCACTGCTATCCTCCGTCGCCCCATACTACTCTAGCTCGCTCTATTTCCTTCCAACTCCCACCAACTCTTTTGAAACATCGAGATTTTCGTCCACCATGTCCGACCTGCCTTCACCTGTTACACCTCCTGTCGGCACCCCATCCATAGTCCCCCCTCCCGTCACTCCTTCCATGGTCCCCCCTCCCGTCACTCCTTCCATGGTCACCCCTCCAGTCGATACTCCAGTCGTCACCCCCTCGACTCCTGTAGTTTCTTCACCGACTGCTGTCACCACCAGTCCAACTACCATGGGCCCACCATCGACCATTGTGGCGCCGCCATCAAGTGTTCCGGTACCTTTGCCGAGCTCGTCTGCCGGCATCAGCGTTCCGCCTGTTTCTAGTTTACCTATCGTCAGCTCGACCAATGCGGAGGTTTCCAGCAACCGTCCGTCCGCTAGCTTTCGAAATGAGGAGGTTTCTCATTCCGCCTGACAGACAATGCTGACGTTTGCTTCGCCCTTCGAACGTCACCGCCGCACTGTGAGTCTCTTCTCCCTCTGTTCATTCAAACTTCTATGAATCCTGACTTCGACTCCCGCCCTAGTGCATTTGTCGATCAGCTCCATCTTCAGTCCCCCCCAGTTCGAGCGCAGCCCCTTCCTCGAGCGGACCTCCTGCCTCAAGTGAAGGGCCGACCTCAAGTGAGACACATTTCGCCAGCTCTGTCCAGATCTCAAGGTACTATCTATCCTCTCTTGCTTCTCGATCGCCATGGAACAAACTCCATTGCTGACCCTGATGCATTGCCTCCAGCCGCTCTACATCATTGCTGCCTTCCTCGCAAGGGACTTCGTCTGATACGACGACGACTGCAACCAGCTCGTCAATTCTGCCTCAGACGCCCTCGACGTCGAGCATGAGAAGTTCCACGGCCGCAGCAACTCCCAGTAACTCCGCTTCCCAGGCATCCGCCACACCAACGTCCAAACCCGTATCGACCACGATAACGGTAACCAGACTTGTAACCACAAGTTACCCGGTGTCAACGATCACCGTAATGCCGCAGACGACCGTGATGGCCTATGTGCGTGATCAGTTTTCCCCATAATGATTGTCACAGCGCCTTGGCTGACCCTTTTCCTTGCTTGGGTTGATTTCCATTAGAGTGTTGCAACTTACACTACGATCGAAACGCAGATCCTCGCGATTCGAGCGAGTTCGAACAACATTGCGTGCGTACATCTCAAGAAATACTGACTCCAAGATCGTGAGGAGCTGACACTGCAAACCGATTTTTTCTCAGTCCTATTGCCGGAGGCGTTGTCGCGGGAGCCTCAGTCCTCGCCTGCCTATTCATCTTTTTCTGCATGTACCGCCGCAGGAAGAAGCGCGACCGCCTAGAATGGGAGGATGCCTACGATGCCGGCCGAAACGCTGCGGCCGAAGAGACTAATTTCGCAGCGTGGGTCCCCCGATTGATTCTTCTGCGATTTTTCTACCCTAATTCTGGTCCCTGTTATCGTTCCATAGCGTTGAAAAGAAGCCTGTTGACCCCAATGACGGAAACGGTGGCTCCATGGTTCCATACACAGTACGTGGTCGTTGGTCTGGGAGTCCAGTTGAGGGCTTGCGTCTCTCGATTTAATCGAGTACTCTTCCACCTACAGTACTCGCCCGAAACATCCCAGTATGGTACCATGCCAGACAGTATTAACAGCCAACCTTGCGACCTCGACGGCCCTGGTTCGACCTACGGCTTTTCGCTCACAGAGGAGCCGACGACCCCGGCTCGCCAGCGGCATCAGTCTATGATGGCCGGCAATGGCGTCGCCCCGACCAGCATATACGCGAGCTCTACGCTCTCTGGTGGGTCCTCCGAGTACAGTTCCTCCTCTGGAGGAGGAGTAGGTCTGGTCGCCGGCCTCGCTCCTGGCTTGAGGTACTCGAAGGCACAGGAGGCTGCTGCCGATGGCAGAGCGGGCAGGGGTGCGCTCTCGCCCATCATGCAGCATCAAGACGCTGGACCCGTGGAGGAAGTACCGCCGACATATGGAGGGGTGCTCTGATTCGTAGTGTAATCTTTTTTATTATTTTTTGCCCTGTTATCTGCCCCTCCAACGCGAGTTTAGCCGTACCCGCTCGATCTGATGGTCGTCTGTGCATCGTCCGCGAGCTGGGGCTTTCGCCCATGTCAGCGCCCATCCTCGCCACCCTGCGAATACACTTCTTTCTTATCTGACAGAGACCACTGGAGGTCTTTAAGCTCTCAATCGAGGGAAGGCGAGGCGCTCTGCGGCGCCCAGACTGTCACGAATGGTGACAGGCGCCTCCGACCGCTCCACATGGAGGCGTTGTGTTTCGCTTCTTCCCGCCCTTGCTCGTGGTTGGTTACCTTCTGTCCCTCAACCCTTCAAAGACCCGTACTCCTACGCTGCTCTAATGCCGTTCTAACCATCCGCAAACACTGAATCAATATGGCCCCCGCTGATAACCCGACGTCTCCGTGAGTTGGAATGACCGCCTTGGCCACTCTGAACAACAAGAGACAAACAGGTAGACAGATGGGCGATCGAACTCGTCTGAACGTTCTCGCTACCCTTTCCTTGCCCACCCATTAGCTCTGAGGTCAAGCCAAACTCTCTGGCCAATCTATGGATAACTCTCACCCCAGACATCACCACCACCGATAGGAGAGGAGCCGTGGCGACCCTAACAGTGCGTGAACGACCTGGCGCTGGGAAGACGGAGGTTGATCATTCCTAGAGCACCCTTTAAGCCGGGCATCCAGATAGTGACGATTCCTGCAACATCTACCAACGATGCGCAAGTCTACTCCGATGGGATCTCTGGAAAGACGGCGTTCGTCCCCTGCACCATTATCTCACCGAGTGCGTTCTGACTCTGGACCCTTGACCCCCCCCCCCCCTCCGCTCTTCTCCATCTGTCTCCCCAGCGCCCTCATCGGCTCCTCCGTCGGTGCCTTCGTCCTCCTCCTCGCCCTAGGGCTCAGCGTCTTTTACGTCCGCAGGCGCAAGAGGCGCAATATCGCCGCGTACCAGAAGGTCCAGGAAAGTGAGAGGCTGAGAACGTATTACGAGGAGGCCGCGGCGAGGCAGATGGTGGAGGAGAGGCGGGAGCTGTACGAGACCAAGGAGAAGGGCTGGGAGGGCGTCAAAGAGAAGGATTGAGCGGTAAGTGGGAGTATCATAGGAGGGGCTTCGGTATCATGAACTTTGTCACGCCTTCGATAAACGAAGCAGAATACGCGCGCCCATCTTGTTCTCCTCTCCCCTCGCCACCCTCTCATCATCGTTCATCGCGGTGGGTCCTACAGCCTCAGAGGACCCTAAATCATAGGCAGGCACGTGGAAATGAAGGGAACTGCTTCTCTTTGGGAGGGTGTTGAACACAGGTCACCCACGGACAGTTGAAAGCCTTGTGATCCATCTCTGCCTCCACTCTTGCTTGAGATCCCCAAGAGAAGGACCACGATGAACACATCACTGGGTACTGTCAGACGCTGAAAACTCTCGCCGTCGTACCATCAAAGACTGTAGATTTCAGACAGGCCGATGGAAATTAGATGTGCACCGGAGAGCCACGGAAGGACAGGCGCTTCCTCGCCGGCGAAATTTTCCTTGCGGACTGCGGAGACCATAGAGCACAGAACCTGTTTCCAAGAAAATTCTCGGCCTCATGATCCGGAGGATGTTGGTCAGCCGCTTGGACGCGGTGAGGTATGGGAGCCTCAATCGGACGGGCGAACCCTCGTAAGACAAGCTGGAGCGCCGGCGCCCTGCTCGTCTCTTCTCTCTCCGAATCCTGCTCAATCCACCCGCTGACTCCACTGGCCCATCACGGCATCGAGCGATCCCATTTGCAATGCATCTGACGTCCCTTCGTCGCTGCAAAGCAAGGCAAGCGGCGAGTTCCAGTTCCTCTGACCTCCTGTCCTTATAGAACTCAGCACTCTACGCGCAAGAAGAGACAGAGCTTGTTTCAATCTGGCCATATAGTAAAAGATCCGAGTTGGCCAGAAAGGTAGACAAATCAACACTACGGGAGGAAACAGGTCATCGTCAGTTGACCGTTTTTGGAAGAGCGAGAGGGAGAGCAAGAAGAAAACCGGGGGACAGACCACAACTTGTCCAGGCCCGGCAGTGTTGAGGATGAGGGCGACAATGAGACCGTAAAGACCGAGAACCTCGCTGTTGGAACGAGAGTGCGAGAGGCGTCAGACGGTTTTGTAGGTCGCGACTGTTGTCTCGCGCGGGGCGTTAGCGACGAGCGGCTGAACTCACGCGAAAATGAGAATGAGAACCATGGTGACAAAGACCTTGCCCTCGTAGACGTATGATCGAACGCACTGAGCGGCGGAAAGGGGATAGGTGGTGATCAGCTTGAATTCAGTTGAGGCTCAAGCGCGTCGAATCGTGACGCGTTCGCCAGGTGCATGCAGGCCAGAGCGCGCATGCCCTCCTTCCAAGCAGCAGCCTTTCTCAAGAAGGCCAGGTCATGACGGTGGGCTTGTTCATCGCTCAAGGCGACCTCTACCATCGCCGTTGGCTTGCATGAAGCACGACGAGGCATGAAGCGAGACCGCTCTCCTCGCCCCACGGACCCTCTCCCTCTCCTCTCGCTCCTCTCCGATCGCCGCTCCAAACGCGAAGGACGACTCACCGCATCTCCAACGATTCCAATAGCCCAGCCAGAGGCGAGACCCGTCAGTCCACAGCAAAGTCCTGCGCCGAGGTGAACGAAGCCCTTGAAGAGCGAGTACGGCTGGGCGGGATCGAGCGATCCGGCGATGAGGACCGAGACAACGAGGCCGTAGACTGAAGGAGGGTTGTAAGGTCAGCTTGAGGAGGTCTCGAGAGCAGCTGACGACATAAAGGTACGGACCTGCGATGATACCGGACTGTAGGGGGCGAAGATGGATTCAATCAGCAGTCCGCTGAGGGGGGCGGGCTGGACGTCTGCAAGCTCGACTCGGCTTGCTTCACCGACGACGCACCATGACGACCGGGATAAGGGACTTCATGATGAGATCTGGCCGGAAGGTACCGAGACCTGAGATTCCAATGCCGGACTTGGACGTGCCGAATGCGGCTCCGACAGCTACGATGAGGCGGCGACGGCGACGGCCAGAGCGGAGAGGGGAGAAGGAGGAGGGGCAAGCAGGAGCAGGAGTGGGGCAAGAGGTCAGCGGGAAACACTGTGAGCAGAGGCTGAGAGGAGAGACCGGAGCGTACTGGAGAGGACCATCTATGGATGGATTGCGTTCCAACTCAGTTTAGTAGGAGACGACGGGGCGAACGCGAGTGGAGCGACAAGAGCATAAGGTGAGATACGCACGGCGGCAGCGACTCCTCCAAAGCCAAGGAACGGAGCGTATGGCGGGCAGAGACTGCAGGGCCTCCTCGATCAGCTTGGTGCCTCGTGAGAAACTAGGGGCGAAGGCGGGACGGACGACATGGTGAGAAGAGGGAGAACGAGCTGGTGGTTGAGAGGCAACGAGCCAGCCGCCCTTAACGCGTACCTCGGCTCGCTCGACCTTCTCCTCAACCACCACCACCACCTCGACTACCTTTCTTCTCGAAGGAATAGCCCGACATGTGGCCCGGAGCACGTAACACCAAGGCCTCTGCCTCGCAGGTCTGCCAAGTCAGTTCTCCCGACCCACCCTCAGCAGCTCTTCCGCTTCCTTCTCTTGCACCCTCGACTGACGCACTTCGCCGAATGCCGTCTGCCGTCTCCAGAAATGCCTTCACAAGGGTCACTACAGTCCGTATGCTGAGCAGTTATATCATTCTGTGTATCCATTGTTCACCATCCTTCTTCCTACGATTCCTTCCCCCTCGAACAGCGTACGAATGCAAGAACGACGTCCCCTACAAGGCCCGCCCGACCCGAACGCAGCTCATGACCAAGCCCAAGCGGGACAAGCCCTCAGTCGAGGTGCCCGAGGAGTTCCTTCCGTGCGTATCTGCGGATCTCCGCTTGCCGGATCGCCGGTCGTCGTGTGCTTCTTCTAACGCGCTTCCCCGCTTATCTCTCACGCGCTACCCCTCGTCACGATGGATGGACCGATTCCAGGCGGAAGGGTCTCGCGGACAAGATTCTGAAGGAGAAGGACGCTGAGCGCAAGGCTGACGAGGAGGCAAAGAAAAAGTCGGCGAGGGCTCGCGGTCGGTAAGTGGCAGTCGTCCTTCGACGCGTCTGACCGTCGAATCTCCGATGTCCAGGCCCACCACTGACACTTGCTTCTTTCCCCATTCCTCAGTGGGAGCACCTCCTCGGACTCCGACTCAGATTCGGCGTCCGACAGCGACTCGTCGTCGGACTCGAACTCGGACTCGGACTCGTCGTCTGGCTCCTCCCGCTCCCGATCCCGCTCTCCTCCTCGCAAGTTGAAGCGTCGGTCGTCTCGGAGCGCGAGCCCCCCTAGACGGAGGAGGCGGAGCCCGAGCGACAGTGAGAGCGATGATGGTGGGGAGGGGAAGGGGAAGGGCCGGGCGAGGAGGCGGAGCCCGAGCCCGACGAAGGACAGGGATTGAAGGATGGGCGCGGGCTGCCGGAGAAGGCTTGTATGATGAATGTGTCTGTACTGCCCTCTTATGTTGTCAGGAGCGGGGAGGGTGAGCGCTCTCGAGACGCAAGCGTCGTTCCGCCACACATCAGCCAACGGACGGCGCGTTTACTCTCTCCTTTCGCTCGTCTGTTCTTCTTTGCCGGTTAGTGGGCACCGTCAGGAGAAGAGATAAACTAATAGAACATATGAACAGTTGTCGGCCATCGGCACGGCATTGTCCAAGATGCGAATGAAGGATCGCAAGCGCACGGCTGGTCAAAGCCATGCGAGTGTCTGAACTGATGTATGATGCGTTGTGTTGGGGTCGAACCAAAGCAAGCACGGCATGAAACATACCAAGGCGACATTGAAGAGAGCAGCATGAGGAGATGGAGCGGGGGAGATCTCGTCGCCACCGAGGTGCATCGTCGATGTAAACAGTTCGGCGACGCGGCCATATGCCTGATCTGTTCCATTGAGAACCAGCCTCAATACAGAAGATGAGCTCGTTGGGTTGCTCAATAAAGACAAGAAGGGGTGAAGACAGTCGCCCGAGAGGGAACGCGATGGCAAGTCTGACCAAAAGAGAGGGACCCCACTCCTCTAACGTCATCAATTCCACCACCACCTTCCTTGACGAGCGTGCTGCATGAAGCTGGACGGGGTTGAGGAAAGCCTGTCAGTTAAGCAGGGTAGCCAGCCTGCGTTGCCAAAGGTATCTATCGACCTTCTCGTCCGTCCAGCAAGAGTCAAGATCGAAGAAGCAAAAGTCTCATCTTTGTGGAGAGGAAGGAAAACAGTAGAAAGCGACGGTCAGCAATGAGTTTGCATGAGCTACTGGACCAAGGTAGCACCACACTCTCGTCGCTTGAACCATGATGGGTAGATGGGCATAGTCGTTACCGTAGATGATATTATGTCATCGCGGAGGCTGCGACGGAATTTCATAAGGCTTTGAACGACCGACAGAAGAAAAGCTGAGCGAGGCAAGCGTTCGCTTGCTTCATCCTCTTTTTCAATGAATGAACCAGAATTTCCTCCGAATTCTTTTCCATCAATCGACGATTGAGAGGAAAGAATATGGAAAAATAAGAGGTAAAGCATAGGCGGGCGGATCGAGGAAGACGGAGGGGGGCAGGGGGGGGCAAGGAACCGGAAAAGGCGAGAACGGATGGAGAAGCTCTGTTGAAAGAGCTTCATGAGGGAAAGGATGACGCCGTTGAGGATCGTCGATAGGAGAGAGGGTGGATGGGAGCGGACTCTCTCGAGTGATGTGGGGGGTGGAGCAAGGAGGAAGAGGAAAAAGGCAAGGGGGGAGGGGGGGGGGGGGGGGGTGTGTGTGAGGAAGGCAAACTAATGAGCAAAAGAAGGAAAAAGAAAAAGAAGAGAGCGGAGAAAAAGGAGGATAGAACTGTTCAAAAAGGAAGAGAAGAAGAAGGATAAGGAAAATGACACACATAACGACTAAACGAAACAAACGACAACACAACAACCTCGAGGTGACTGCACTACTGCCCACTCGCTCCCGCCTCCCAACGGCTGCCCGCTTACTTCATTCTCCCTCCCTCCTCGCGCCGTAAATGATGGCGGTCTTGGTGTTGTACAACCCCGACGTATTGAATGGGGAAAGTAGCAGGAGCGAGGAGGGGAGAGAGAAAAAGAAAGAGAGATCGTTCAAAGATCCCCTCGTTTCTCCTTCCATCTCACGCTCCACTCAGTCGGTCGATCTCTATAGTAGAGCGAGGAGGATATCTGAAAGAACAATCGATCGACTGAGTGACTGGTGTGTGTGTGAAGAAGAGGCGAGATCCATGTCAGCGAACCAAACGAGGACAGAAGGGAGGAAAAGATACACGAAGTACGGACCCGATTGAGAGCGAGATAGTACAACTCGTGACGAGAGAGAGGGAGAGAGGAAGAAAAAAGAGCCCGTTCTTGGAGGAAAGATCCAAGAAAGCCGAGAGGAGGGGAGAGAGTGAAACGACTGGACCGTGAGAGGTGGAGAGGCGAGTAGTACTAGCGCCCCGATGATCGATCGGTATGCCGTTGAGCGACTGAGTAGGTGGATGAGGGACGAAGAGGAAGAGAAAACAAGTCGTGAAACACGAAAGCCGATCGTTACGGGGGTGGGAGCGTTGCATAGCGTTGCGTTGCGTGCGAGAGAGACCGAGTAGGAAATCGAATGAGAGGGGGCGAATGAGGGGGAGAGAGATCAAGAGACTGTGCTGATGTGTGCTGGGATGGTGGGCGTCTACATCCTGCCCCCAAACCTCGGCCTCGGGATCTCACCGCCCATCGGTGAGTTATGGAACGTCGGTCCGGCGTACCGAGGGCCACCGCTACCGCCTACCGAGGCGGGTGCGACGAGTCCGGGCTGGGTGTGGCCCGTGAAGGGCGCGATGGCCTTGACGGGGGTGCGCTGGACGGCCGCCGGGGCAGCGGAAGCAGGTGCAGGCGGAGCGGGAGTCTGGTGAGACGACGACGAAGGCCGGTGCTGGTGCGCCCCGCCAGGGAGCGAATTGCGTCGACGGGTGATGCCGCCGCTGCCGCCGCCCGAAGGAGGCGTCGGGTTCAGTGACGAAGCCGCGAGGAGCGATTGCTGCCAGGTGAGGGCCGGATTAGATGCCGTCGCCGACGGAGCAGGGGAGGGCGCCGGCTGGCGGAGAGGAACGGGGCGGCCCGAGGAGGCCAAGGAGGAGCGCTTGTTGTTGCTGTTGGACGAGGAGCTAGGAAGGCGGGGAGGCGAGAGGATGCTCTGCTGCCACTGATAGAAAAAGTGTGCAATGTAGGTGTCAGTGGACGTCCTGAGTGAGCTAATACGGGCTGAAACTGCGACTGACAGTGAGCTGATCGGTCCCTCTGGGGGCCTGCGAGTCCGGCAACTCCCAAACGTCGTCCTCCTCACCGCTTCCTCCACTGGCGTTACCGCTCAAGATGCCTCCCTGGAAGAAGCCGTTGGCGCCGCCGTCCTCCTTGCCACTGCTAGCGCCGCGACGCTGAGAGCGTCCAGCGCCGCCACGCTTCCGCCTTCCTCCGCCGCTGCCGTTGTTTTGCTGCTGTTGCTGACGAGGCTGCTCACGCTGCTCCTCGGACCGCCGAGCCTCGACGATAAACTCGCGCTCACTCGGGGCGGAGTGCGAATAGAGCTCCTCATTGACATCCTCTTCGTCGCTGCGGGAATGCTTATGATGGTCCGTCGCGCGACCGGTCCGCTTGATCGGGGTGGGTTCGGCAACAGAAGCTTTGGAAGGTATCTTGCCGCCGCGGCCCCGTCGCGAGGAGCGAGACGCAGGCGTCGGGCTCGAGACACTGGGGAAGGAGGACTCGCCTCCTCCGCCCTCAAGGGTGAGGTCTCCGAGCGGAGGAGAAGAGCGAAGAGGCGTGGCGGCAGCGGCGGAGGCAAGGTCCTCCGGAGGCGCTGAAGTATCGGACTTGGTGCCCTTGGTGCGGGCGCGACGGGCACGAGGGGGCGTCATCGTGTGGAGAAGGTTGGCATTGGCATTGTTGTTGGTGTTCAAGGATGAAGAGGCGTCCGCATCCGTCGACGGAGGGGCGGCGGCACCGGTGCGGGGGAGAGGTAAGGCAGAGGACAAGGGTGTGGCCATGGCCAAAGAAGACTTGGTGGTGGAGGTAGACCCAGAAGACTTGGACTGAAAGGGAGAGAGAAGAGAAGGTGTCAGGTGTAAGTTAACAGAGTTAAAGAAGGAAGTGCGCGCTGGCTGAGGCAGTGGAGGGTGGAGAAAGCCGGCCGCTGGCTGGCCTGACAGGGTAGTGGGGTGGTATAAAGGACGAATCCAGGCTAAACCACGCCAGCCATCTTGGAAGCTCTTCTTCTAGACACGCCCATTCACTGCTTGCACCGTTTGAAGACTGGGAGGAGCATGGGCGAGAGAAAGAGCCGAGGGACGGCGAAGAGGCGGCGGCGGCGTCGGTCTCACTTCACCCTCACTCCACCCACTCACAAGACCCTTTCCTCGCCCTCGCCCTCTCCCTCTCCCACCTGAGCCCTCCCTTCACACATCACCACCGCATGCACTCCGTCGCTCGCAAGAGACAGCAAGAGCCCCGGGCTGACCTTGTTCAGAGGAGGGGCAGAGGAAAGGGATGAGGAAGACGAGTGGTTCCTCTTGGCCGAGGAGACAGCCGCGGACGGGCGGGAGAGGGAGAGGCCTGGGATCGTCGTGCCCTGGACGTGTTTGTGGGAGAGTGTCGTGGAAGGCACCGAGGCCGACATCGAGGCCTGGTGGGCTCGCGGTCTGGACCGGCGTTGCGGTGACGGCGAGGGCGGGTGAGAGGCGAGGGAGAGGACCATGGTGGACATGGGATCGGTTCCGGCAACCGGAGGTGCGGGTGAAGAGTTAAGAGCGCTGAGGGAGGGTGAGGATTGGCTTGAAGCGTCGGGAAGAGAGACGGAGGTCGGCAGAGGTACGTGGGCAGTTGGATGGGGGAGAGGCGGAGCGGGGGAGGGGGTGGAGGGAAGGGGAGAGGGGGGTGGAGAAGAAGAGACAAGACTGGATAAATGGGTGGTGGATGGTTGCAGCTGAGCGAGCACGAGCGAGGTGAGAACTCTCCCAAGGCTTGAGCGGGCGACGCCGTTGGTTCCGCAGCAACCAACCGTCACCAAGCTACCAGCGACTTTACTCTCCCACTCCGACAGATCGCTCCCATCGGGTGTGGGCAGACGAGCTGTGCTTCTTTCCTCGCTCAGTATTCACCAGCACTTTGGAGCCTCGTCCGACGCCTGTCTTACGAGCGGAGCCCGTCTGGAAGACCCTGGAAGATCGAGATACGGAGTCACGCCGTCGAGAAAAGAACGGGGGTCCTCCGGGTTCTCAATGGCCCTGTACCAGGTCTTCTCTCCCTGCACTGACTGGCCCTCCCTGTCTCATTCCCAGCAGCAGTCTTCCGATCGGGAGATTGGAACGAGCTCCCGCGCGCGACCTGTGTCTCCAGCTGGCTCGGCCTCCCGTGCCCGTCCATCGTGATCCTTTTTTTTTTGTCGAGGTTCCATTGTATATCCTAACCCCTCAGCTATTGTATCCTTGAAGGCCGCTTCCCAACTTCCGTCTCTGGCGTAGGATACCGGTCCTTGAACGCCTCGGCCGTCGCCGCGCCGACGGTCCCTCCGCTCGCGCGCATTTGGACGCCAGCCCCGGAAGGCTGCGGCTGCTCGTTCATCTGGTCGAGGGCGATACGTTCCTCCCCTAAGCCGCACGCACGAGCAAGTCAGCAGGGTGGGCGTAGGGCTGCGAGAGCGCCGCGACGGGGACGAACAAGTAAGGATCCTCGTGTCCTTGCGACCCGTCCGAGCCTGCTCGAGCCGGCGGGAGTCAATCTCCTGGCGGGCATAGATGTAGGCTCCTCCAGCGGCTGAAGAGATGAGAGGCAAGGTGAGTGGAGATGGGTGAGCGCGGCCAAGGCGCAAGGAAAGGTGGCATGAGACAGCGTCCAGACGGACCGATGCAGAGGGCACCCCATCCGACGGCCTGTCGGAGGAGCATGAGGGGGGAAGGTCAACGGAGGGACCAAGAGGGCACAAGCGGAACGCGAGGGAAGTCAAGACAGACGATGCTCTTGGGCGTGTTCATGGTGGAGGCTTGGATCGTGGTTTGGGTGCGACAAGTTGCGCGGAAGCCGACGGCAACGGGCCACGGCGAAAGGCGACGACTGGCTCTGCCGCCCTGGTCGGGGTTCACAGGGGTCGGCTCTGCCGCCTCGTCACTTTCGCCCGCTTGTTTCCCAGGGTGGGGCTGAGGATGCCAGTCACCTTGAGGGACGAGGAAATTCTTAGGAAAGAGGAGAGATGGTGCATAGGACCGGACTCTGCTAGGTCGGTTTACGACGGCAGATGAAACGAGCAAAGGTGGCGGTCCGCCGGGCAGGTAGCACCCATCGACGTTGCCTCTTTGCCTGAGGACCAGGCCCTCCAGCCACGAAAGAAGCCAGCGTGAGCGGAAGAGCAGAGCAGACCATTCAGGCGGACCGGGCCGGCCGATGGTCTTCCGTGGGGCCGAGGGGGATTGAGTACTAGAGTGGATAGTGTTGCGGGGGAGCGTGCGAGGCTGTTTCCCTCTTCTCCTCCTCGCCCCTCCTCTTTCTCCCCGTCCTCTCCTTTCTCCTCTCTCGCTGGCTCGACTTGTCCCCAACCCCTGACCCATTTCGACGGACGACCGACCCTCGACGTTAGTCCCTCCTTGGACCGACCCTCACCTATCCCCCGCGCCACTCGCATCAACAACAGACAGGCCCTCCCCTCGCCAGTCTCGAGAGACAGGCGCCCTCACCCTCGTTCGCGTCTCGCCCGTCCTTGAAACACAAACCGCCCCCTCCTCTCGCCGCCATCCCTTTGTCCCTCTCTCCGATCCGCTCTCTCGCTTTCTTGCCGAGGCTAGCGTTCTCCCGATGGCTTCTCCTTCGCCCCCCTCCCCGCGACCATGCCCGCGCTCGTCGCGCGTCTCGTGGTCGTCGGTCACCGGCACCGCCGTCCTTGTCGTCGCGCTGCTCAGCCTCCCCGGCGCGTCGGCCTTCACCTTTGCGTTCAACAACACGATTCCGACGACCTGCTCCGACGTCCTCGTCACGTGGCAGGGAGGGAAACCTCGTACGTCCGCTTGCGGTCTCTCGTGTGCCAACAGTCGCGTGCGAGAGCAGACGAGCTTCCCTCAACGGCAAGCGTGCGCTGACGACGACGCGTCTCTGCCTTCAATCCCGACCTCTCTTCTCGGTGCTCGCTCGCTTGCTCGCTGCCGCTTTCTTTCTGTCGCATACGCAGCTTTCCGTCTCCTTGTAATCGTTCGTCCGCTTTGCCGTCATCGCATCTCCTCGCCGCACGCTGTGACTGGCCGTTTCCTGTGACTGACCAACCCCCTCGTCACCTTTCCCCAGCCTGCGTTTGACTATCCTTCCGACATCGCCCTCGACAACTCGACTTGGGACAGCTCGTCCAGCACGGGCGAGTACGTTTGGTCGGCCAACTACCCCGTGCGTTCGCTGTTGTCGTCTTTCCGCCCGCGCGCGTCTGCATCGTCGACTGGTCGTTGCTGATGGCGCCGACCCGCTGGCATCGTGTTCCCAGAGCAACACCCAGTACGTCGCCGTCATGAGCGACGCCGATGGCCTCGCTACGGGCGGTGTCTCGGATGTCATGTCGTTCCGAACAGGTCTGTCGCCGCCGGATCTCTTCCCCGCTGTCTTCTCTCGCTTGGGACTGACGACCCCCCCCCCCCCCTTGCTGCGACCTTTCGCCAGGAGGCGACGAGAAAGCCTGCAAGATGCGCTCCAGCGCCGCCGACTTCTATTTCTACCTTGATCCCCAGAGCGGGCAGGTCCCACAGTGCTCGACGCTCAAGATCGGGTGGTCAAATAATGCGACTGACCCGACGCAGGTTGTGGGTGAGTCGAGTGGTGACAGCCTGCCTGGACTTTGATCTCTCGCAAAGACTGACATGGTCCAATCTGTCACTAGGGGTCATTCCCAAGGGGTTGGTTCTCTCCCTCTCTATTCTCTTACATGTCGCTCTAGCAGAAGACTGACACTACCTTCCACCAGCAATGCGTTCATACTTCCTGCCAAGGACAACCTTTGGGACTGGACTGTCAACATCGCCTCGGGAACGAAGTACATTCTGACCATGGTGCGCATTCTTCGCTGCCCAATAAAACGAAACAAAAAGCACATACGGCTCTCCCTGACGGACCTTTAACGCACAGCTTGACAAAGGTCCCGTCGGCAACGGAGGGTCATCGGACTTCATCACCGTTGGCGCTTCCACGGACTCTAGTTGCATCGACGCTGCCTCGTGCGTTCATCTTCCGCTTCCTTTACTTGCTCGCTGGGCTGACTTGGATCATTCTCCAGCCCGAGCCAGACGCCTGGTAGCACCTGGGGTACTCCGGACGGCAAGGCCGCAACGACCGCGCAGTGCGTCGCTCGTCCACTCTAACTTTCTTTCGGCCGCTCCTCGCTGACCGTTATTGTCCCTCTCTCTCACACAACGTGTAGCGGAGCGAGTTCCGCCATTGCCACTGCCAGTCACTCCCACTCGCCGTCTAATTCGGCCGTCGCCGGCAATGGCGAGACGGCCCTTCTCTCAACGGCCGCAATCGTCGGGATTGTCATTGGCGGCATCATTGCGCTGGTGGCGATGCAAATTGTCATCGTGTGTGGCTTCTCTTATTTCCTTCCACTGTCACCGATGGGGTCTGACCTGGATTGCGCGTTCTTTTTAGTTCTGGTTCTGCTGCGTGCGTCTCACCAGGTCCCTCCTCGTCCATCACTCATTGCTGACATCCAACCCCTTTCTTCCCCAGCGAACTCGTTTCCGCCGAACCCTCGCCAGTTCCCCCGTCGATCTCTTCTCACAGAAACACGAAGGTGACGTCGTCGGCGCCCCCGTCATCTCTCACTCGGAATCATCCTCCGGCGGCCGCAACGTCTTCGGCCGCCGAACGCGCGATCTGTCGCGGTATGACGCGGACCCGTATATCTTGGCTCCTGCGGGAGGAGGGCCACACCATGATGGCTCGTCGGGGACCTTGCTCTCTGGCGAGGAAGGGGGACGATCCCCGGGGTTGGACCCATTCAGAGATGAGGCGGAGACAGCGTCGTCGTCCTACCTGAGTGCCAATGGAGGAGGAAGCCGACGTGGATCCTCCGCGGGGATGCTTCTCGCTAGCCCGGGGAGCACATCGCCAGGAGGGTACGATGACTCGTCCCCGACGTACGAAGGTATATCTCTCAGGCCGTTGACGGGATCATCGTACCCTGCCTTGTACGCCTCCGAAGGAGGGGAAGGGGGCTTGGATTCGCGACGAGCCTCCGCCATCGCCGCGAGTGAGTATGGACTTCCGCACTTTCCGACAAGACATCAACATACGGACTCGGGATCGGCGTCGTTCCTCGGAAGCGTTCTCTCAGGTGGAGGAGCGACGATCGGTCACTCTGAGCAGAGAGACAGTCTCCCCGGTGGAGGTGCTGGCGCTTTGGGCACCCTCGGACTGCATCGTCCCAGTCCGCCACCATCCATCGGCGGCCACTCGGCAGGAGGAGCGTCCTCCACGGCACCTTCCGTCATCCGCCAGACAAAAGCCATGCTTGCCGTCCAGAACCAGGCGAACGATGAGCGTTCCGAGCCGAGCTATGTCAGACATCAGGATGCCGGCCCTATGGAGGAGGAGGGCCCGTCGGAGCCGCAGGGAGGGGTGGTGGACCTGCCGCCACTTTACGACGATGTGCAGAGGCGATGAGAGGTCAAACAGGCGCTTTTCTTTTCATTTCTCTCTCTCCTTCTTGGACACTTTACTACTCGACTGTATGCTTTCAACTACAACCACGCGCTTCCCTCTTTTTCTAGCTATCTACCCCTCCCTCCCAACTTTCTCTTCTCCCTTCCTTTCCTCTGCCCTCACCTTCTGTTTTGTCACAACCTTATCTCCCACCTCTTCTCCCGTCTCTTTGTTTCTTCCCCCATGGACGCTCCCCTAACTTTTCCCCCAACCTCAGCTCACCGCCGGTCGGTCTGTTCGCTCGCGCGCAAAGAGTGTCAAAAGGGTCCCGCGCTTACTTCCTCCCTCGGGTCCTCCCTCCGTCGTTCACTCCCTCCCACCCCACCCCGTTTCCCTGCTCTGATTTTTTTCTCTCTCTTTCCTTTCGTTTGACCTCGGTTCCCCTTTTTACCTACCGACCGACCCATCTCCGTACTCTCCTTCTTTCCCTCCCTCCCCCCACCCATCTTGCATATCGTATGCCCCTGCCAGCCCCTAAGGATCAGGCTCAAACCCCGTGCGGGGGACACACCCACCCCCATCGGGCGTGGTAAAGAGATACATGCCCACAAATCCTGCAAGGGCTCGAGAGCGCAGGAAACCAAAAACACGGGATGAAACAGATGGTCCTACAAAGCACGGGGAGAAGAGGGGCAGAGGGCGGGGGAAGGTGGTGATGGGTGGTGGGGAGGGGGGAAGGGGAGGGGGGGGGGATGGCCTTCGGTGGTGAGGATCACGGGCAACCTTGTGACGGTGGCGTGGCCGGGCCAGGGGGTGGCAGTCGAGATGAAGATGACAGTGACGGCACAAGGTGTCGAGATCACGGTGACGGTCGCGGTTGAGTAGATGGTGGAGATTGTGCTGCATGGCCATCACTTGGGGGTCAGGATGACTATATAGGAGGCAAGGTCGCGTCGTTGACGGTGGCGCGAAGGTTATACAGGAGTAGACATCTAGCTTGGCGGCGGGCAGGCGTCGTCGTGCGCCACCACGTTGAAGGTGCAGCCTGTCATCGATGAGGCTATTCTGGTTCTCGAGGGGATAATCTTGAGACGGGAAGATGTGCAAACTCAACGCTGTCTTCGTCGATATCGTTTTGCTGGCTCAAACCCTTTCCGTGAGTTTGATCGAGTTTCAGATCGTCGGCGTGCTCTGTCCTGTTTCGCCACTAAGATCTTCTGCCTTAGTGCAACGTCTTCAACATATATTTTGACTCAATATGTATGAAGGGCTTTGAATGGATTAGCCCAACCCATGGTGACTAGACCAAGGCAGGGAGCAAATGGTCCAGCAAGATACGAAAGCTCGAGGCATGAGAGTGCTTCGACAACCTTGCACAAAATCATACTTTTAACATTGAAATCCAGTCATGTTATTGCGGAAGGGTTTAATTGCATGTCCAGAGCGTCCATTGAAGAAAAAACTAAACAACCCAAGTCCAGTCCAGCTTCAGGGGCGAGAGGGAGGGCAGAAATCCTTCCCTAGTGAGTTTCCTCCTCCTTGTGCTTGTGGCACGGGTGGTCGCACTTATCCTTGTGCTCGCACTTGTGATCGTAGCATTTGTCGTTGTCGTTATCCTGGTCCTTGTCGCAGGGCTTCTCTTTGGGCTTGTCGCAGGACTCCTCCTTAGGCTTCTTCCAGGGCTCCTCCTTGGGCTTCTTCCAGGGCTCCTCCTTGGGCTTGTCGACGATGCAGCCCTCCTTCTTGGGGCACTCTGTTCATAGGATTGGTTATCAGCGACATCGGTCTGGCGAGGAGTGGGGGGAATGAACGCACCCGGCTTGCACTCGTCCTTCTTGCACTCGACCTTCCACTCCTGAGTCGAAAGGTTGCAGCACTTGTCGACCTTGGCTTTGTCGTAGTCGCGCGTGAGGCAGAGGTCTGAGGAAGTAAGGCTTCAGTACAAACCATGGGTGGGGGACATGGAAACCGGTGGAGGACAATGAACCATAGTTGCCTGAGAGGGCGATCTTGTGGTCCTTGCCCAAGTACCACTTCTGACTGAACAGATCGGCGCACGTCCAGATCTGAGGGAAACGAGGGGCATCAGAAGAAGCACAAGGCTCCAGGGAGTGAAGCATTGTTGTGACCATAGCGGGAAGACCAGGCTTGGGACCGTCGCTGGCGTCGAGACAAAAACCTTTGTCGCCCTTGTCGTCGAGGCAAGGATCGTAAAGCTTGATTTCATACTGAAGAAGTAATACCATGAGCTGAGATCATTCAAGAGAAAAGGACCCGCTCGGACTCACGTCGTCGATGATCCATTTCTGGCCAAAGGTGCTGTTGCGGCACTTTTCGCTAGAGAGCAGGCCAAGCAAGAGGAGGTCAGTAA
Source organism: Tausonia pullulans (assembly GCA_951802195.1). Lineage (NCBI taxonomy): Eukaryota > Fungi > Basidiomycota > Tremellomycetes > Cystofilobasidiales > Mrakiaceae > Tausonia > Tausonia pullulans. The sequence continues at coordinate 147,426 of OX637623.1, read as the reverse complement.
GATACCGAGAAAAGGAGGGCGTTGTACGCACATAGTGAGGTGGAGGCCGTTGTAAGCATCGTAAGGAGCCGTCAGGCAGAGCGAGTTATTGTTGTAGGGGTGGATGAGGGAGTAGTCCGTATCACAACAGTTGTCGGGGAGGTAGGAAGTCCGAACATCGAGAGGGGCAGCCGATGCCATGCCGAAGAAGGCGGCAGGGCCTCCGACGAGAGCAAGCGTGGAGATGAACATTTCAGGAGGAAATAGTGGAGTTCTGGATGAAGAAGGAAGTGGTTGATGGCAGGAGGAGAACTGCAGATCGAGATGGCTTTATATCCCTTGACAGAGAAGCATCGCCTCAACGCTTCGTGACATCCCTCCTGGCTGAGATGGAGCGAAGCGCCACAGATCCAGTGCCTTGTGGTGTTGGTAGTATGAAGTGGTGATGAACTGGTTTTGAACGTCAGGCTGGTAAAGGCAGATACGGAAAGCTAGTGGCGCGAGCAAAGCCTTGGCGAGATGCGGTGGCGCAGTGACGCCGCCCATAACAAACGAACGGCCCGCCCTTTTACTCACATCGGAAATAAACTAGTGGCAGAGAAAACTTAGGTTATCATCTGATCAATATCAAGTCTTTTCGGGCTCTCATGAGGGCGAAGGAGAGGGCAAAGATGGGGAAGGAAGACTCACGAGGGTAGTTGATGCTAGACTCAGCTCTTGCCGCCTCTCTTCTCTCTCAAATCAAGGAAAATAGGGAAAAAGGATCTTCGATGAGAAGATCCATGCTGATTGAATAGGAAAGGAAGAATAGGCAAGGACGAAAGCGCAAGCGAAGACGAAGAGTCGAAAGGAGCAAAACAAGGGCAGAGGAGCGGAGAAGGAGCATCCGCATAAACGAAGGAGGAAAGGCTTGGGTATCAGAAAACAACAGCGAAGAAATACGGAGATTTAGAGCGGCGCATCAACGAAATGATAATGGGGAAGGAGTTAGAGAGGGTTCTTGGGCTTCTAGGCAGAAGACATCGCCCTCAAGCGCATCAGAACATCGGCGACGAGCCCTGGGACATCATTGGCAGTGACAGCCTTGCCAACAGCTTCGGTGATGTTGAGGTTTGAGCCCGTGAGCTGGAGGATCAAGAAGCAACGGCGTCAGTCACTCAGCAGAGAAATGGCCACGAGGACAGCTCGAGAGACAGACCGTCGCGTCCACCAGGATCCCTCCACTGTGGCCCAGAGGTGAGTCATCGAAAGCCATCACGAGCGAGAAGGGCTTAGCCGTTGAGGAGGTCGTTGCCGCCGAATTGTAGGTGAGTCGGAGCTCGTGGAGGCTCGTTGGGACAATGGATTCAATCGAGAGGAACGACTTGTGTAGCGCAAGGGTCGCGTTGTACCTAGGGGAACAGTTCATAGTCAGCTAAGGCTTGAATAAGAGAGCAAGAGGGTAGCAGACGCACCACTTGCAGATGCTCTCTATTCGCTTGAGGTCGCCGGACTCGTTCGCCTGCGAGAGCAAAGCGTTCTTCACCCGAAGCTCCTCTTTGACTCTCTCCGGACCCAGTCGGTCCACCTGGAAAGATCCAGGGCGTGAGTAAAGGAAATTGAAGCGCGCTGCTGGGAGGAACTAAGATTACGGACCTCCTTCGCAAGCTTGGCGAGCTCGCGCTTGGTCTCGTCGACGCGTGTCGACTGGGCCTGGACTTCGTCCGAGAGAGTCTGAATCTCGACGATCTGGGCATCGAGGAGGTCGTTAGCCTCGTCGGTAGTGAGTCTCTGGAATGAGGTAAGGAAGCGAGTTAGCATTGCCTCGGAGGGAAGGCTGCTAAACGTATAACTTGCCTCGTTCACCGGGACCGTCGTCCTCAATCGAGCAAGCTCCAACTCCATTTCAGCAATCTCCCTCGTTAGCAGCTCAGCCTCCTGGATGTCGTTCGATAGCTGCGTGTGGCCTGTGGCTCCAAGAAACAAGTCAGCAGTGTTGCCCACGAAGGGGAGGGGAGTAACGTACCCGTTGCGACCTCCTCGGCGACGCGCATGACCTCGTTCTTGAGGGTGTCAAGTTCAGATTTTGCTTGTCTGAGAGCCGCCTTAGATTGCTTGTTCTCCTCCTCTGTGTCGATTCAGAATAACATCAGCCATTTGAGAGAACTCCCTACAGCCAAAGGGCGTGTGGCGAGACGAACCGAGTCGGTTGTTATCCTCGCGGTCAATCTGGACCGGATCCTCGGCAAGGATCAGTTTGAGGAAGGTTTCTTTGGCCTCCTGCTCGAGGTATTTGAACTTGATTTTCTTGAAGAACTCCTGTGCTTGCACGAGCGAAGAATGGATGGATCGAGGCCGGTGAGCATCTGCGGCGGAGGGGGGGGGGAGACGCGACGCGCGTTTTGACGCACGATCTGGGCATCAATTTCGGCCTGGACTAGAGCCGGGTTCGTTGGGTCTTGGGCCATAGCCGAGTCCGAGTAGGTCTGGGTGAGATCCGAGCCGGCCTGGGCGAGAAACTTGTCCTTCATCGTCGAGATGACGAAGGGGTGGGCCCGGAATGCCGAGGGGACGCTGCAAGGGGCGCGCGCAAGAGTGGGCGAAGGGGAAAGGCAGGAGAGATAAGCCAGTTGCCGACTTCAAAGAGCTGGAACAGAAACAATCTCACTTTTCCACGGGCGGGGAGTCGACTTGCATGGTGGACTGATAGACAGAGGAGGAGAGGTGGGCGTTGGTTGAGCAATAGAGCTGGAAAGTCGGGCGCGTCCACCCTCGCCTGGGCCGCTGTCGGCCGCCGCGCGGACCGGTGGAGACCGACGCCCGCAGACCCGCTCGCTCAACATCCAAACACCACCTTGCAACCTCCTTCAGTCCAAATGCACGCCATTCGTCTAGCTTTTCCTCCAGGAGAGAGCTATCGGCACCATCCCACCGGCAGCTATGTTGGGGCAGAGAGAATTTCTCGAGACGGGAGGAGGGAAAGAAGTCAGTGGCTTTCGATGCCCACCTCGTCCATTGTCTTACTGGCAGGCACCGTTGCTGACTCGACAGACACTTCCAGGCCCGCCTCAGTGGCTTCTTCATGTGACCATCTCCACGCGTAGTGCGGCCATCCGGTCACTCGTCACTCGCTTTTGTCAGAGTCGCTTCCCCTTCCCTGGACAAGCCCTAGCTCCGACGTATGGGATGAGACGAGGCCATCTTCAACGTGCGCAACGTTCACCTCGAGGGTGAGGTCGGCTTTGTGCTACCAGAGGGCCTCACTATGTGAGCACTCAACCTATGAGTACCTCAGATGGCTAGCTGGCCGTCCTTCTAGCTTTAATTTTGTTTGCCTTCGACATCCCGTCAGACCCGGCCAGTGGTCGCCTGTGTATCTAACTCCAATATCTATTCAGTCAATAGCCAAGTGCCTGGTACGTTTTATCGCTTATTATCTATCCAGATATATTCATTTTTTTATTCCTCTCTACCTCTTTGCAGTGCATCGAGCCATGGGGAGTCTTTCTGAGCGCGAGATATCCGCCATCGCTCGTCTAAGCGCGGTCAGCTGAAGTGAGGTTAAGCACATTCATGTTAAGGGGAGAAGATTGGGTGACGGCTCTCACAAGGCAAAAGACACGTACAACGTTGGACTACCGGGAATCAGCCAGCGATCGCATGATCTGCGGGAAGAGCCGGGTTGACTGCCGGATAGTCCTTGTACGTTCGCTATCGGTTGAGTCTCCTTTGAGCGTGTCGATAAAAAACTCGAAGATGGGGATCCTTCAATGAGCTTATCGGGCCATAGAATGGCGTGCTCGACGCAGCAACATCAGCACAGACATCGCACTTGACTGCGAGCAGCCGTCTGGAGGCGTTCCATCCAAGCGGCTTGATCGTAGCCTTTGCAAGATCAAGCCCTGACGCCCATCTGCTCTCCGTCTTTAAACTTACACCATTTGCGACCTTTCGACGACTTCGACAGAGAGATCAGGCGAGACCAGCCCAGACGACGAAGTGACGACCCAAGCTCCCCGCTTCTACTGGTCGGCTGGCCGACCGCGTTTCGGCCTTGCGACTGACCTGCTCCTGGCTTGCGACATTTACTGCTTGAGATGCAACAAGAATGGAGGAGACCGGCTGACCCTTGGCACTGTCCTCCTTGGAATTGCTACTGTTGCCAGTAGAGAGTTGCCAACCCGCTCGAACTCACGGTACCTACCAGAACTCACATCGGCCGCTCGTCTCAAGCTGTCTCACTCCCTCCCTCACATAACCAAAGTCTTACCATCTATCAATGGCACGGGACCTCTCTGCCTCAATAGGTCACCAGCTCACCGTATACAGCCTTCGTACGAAGGGGTGGAGGCGTCGAGCGTGAGCCGAAGGGAGGAGGTCGTTCATTGTGGAGCGGACCCGCTTGAGTGGAGGCGCGCGACTTCCACGAGCGCGACGGAGCCGGCGGGCTGCCAGCCACCTCCTCCGAGCCATCTCCTTCTCGTGCCTCTCTCCTTCATCTTCAAGGATCCGAACTACTTCAGTGGCACCTGTATCTCGCCACCATGCTCTTCCTGCCTGCGCCAGGATTGGTCGCACAACTGTCATCGTCGCGTCCGAGCTCTCGTTGGGGCGCTACCGAGACCCGGGGGGCCTGACCATCAACGAAGCATTACCGCTATGCATCTCCCGTCTTGCCGCCTTGGCTCAATGTTTCTGCGAGAAATTAATTCGAGTCGGCTCTCCTGACCGTACGCCTCGCCGATTGCGAGCCGTGGAGACGCCGCTGCCCCCCCGGTCGATTATCTCTGCTTTAAAATGTAGCCTTGGACTCTCGACATCTCTTCTCCAGCAACCTTCACATCGACAACTTCCAACTCCCCACTCCCCTCACACACACACACACACTTTGCTGCTGCACACGAAATCGCGATGATCTACTCCTCGATCCTCTTCGTCGCACTCCCGGCCATTCTCAGCGCTCGGGCTGCCCCTCTCTCCCTTCGCACATACGATGTTGAGGAATGCCACTCAGACTACCGCTTCATCCACCCTTACGACGACAAATCGCTCTGCCTCACCGCACCCGAGCCCAGCTGCGAGGGCGACAAACTCACGGTGTACGTGCTCTCTCGTGTGCTCATTGCCTTGCCCAGATCTCCATAACTGATCTCTTTCATCTTGGCTCCACCCATCTCTCCCACCTCTCCCACCTTCTCAGTGAGAAGTGCTGCGAGTCTGAGTCCCAGAAGTGGGTCATCGACAAGGTGCGACGACGTCTTCCAACCCGGCATGCCCTGCCTGCACTAGCTCACCAGCTCACCTGCCTGCCTGCTTGCCTACTCTTTCTTCACCCACCACCAGTACGACGGATCCATCAGCCTCTTCTGCTCCGACCCTGAGCTCTGCATTGATGCCGGCAAATGGCCCGCCAACAACTACCTTGTCACAGTCGGTCCCACTTCCCTCTGACGGCTGCTCCTTATTCCTCTGCGGCTGACCGACCCACTCAACTCCCCCTCGTCCTTCTCTCATCAGCTCGAGAAGTGCTACTCTGGCCAGTTCAGCCAGTCCTGGAAGTTCACCAAGGACGGTCTCATCTCTCTCTTTGACCACAGTGAGTTTCCGTCAAGGGCAGCTGTTTCAGGCACCACTGATGCTGACGCCCCCCTGCTCGCCATCCCTCACTCCCACGCCCAGGCCAGTGCCTGAACAACAACTGCGGCAAGGTTGAGACGTACGAGTGCTGCGCGGACTTCCCGACCCAGCACTGGACGGTGGAATGCCCCAAGGATGACTGCAAGGACGACTTCAAGGATGGCTACAAGAAGGACCCCAAGGATGGCTACAAGGAGGACCCCAAGGATGGCTACAAGAAGGACTCCAAGGACGGCTACAAGGACGACCACAAGAGTAAGCGAGCTGGCTCAAGAGGATTGATCAATAAGACACTGACGAATAGGGTCCATTACCTTCCCCTGTACCAGAGTACGACCCCCCTTGCCGCAATGTCACCGTTACTATCACCAAGACCCCCTGCCCAACCGTAGGTTCCTCTTTGCATCCTTTGTCGAGCATCAACAGTCTTTTGGCTTACAGCATTCTCCCCTCCATCCCCCCTCCCTTTCAAGACTGTCACAAAGACCATCACCGTTACCGCGGTTTGTCCTCTTCCATCTCTCTGGCTCTGTCCAGCCATCTCTGATGTGCCTCTCTCCCTGCTCTTCAGACCCCTCACTGCCCGACCCCCAAGCCCAAGTGCCACGAGGACAAGTGCAAGGACAACTACGACTTCTACCACCACGACGACGACCACTGGAAGAACTGCGACAACAACTGCGACCTCCCCGAGCATGACAAGGTGACCACTTACTCTCGTCCTCCTCTCCCGTCACTCCTCTCTCGCTCTGCAGCCACTGACCTGCTTCGCGCTCACCGCCTCCATACTCTCTCCCCCTTAAGCCCTCCCACTCGATCGTCTACCCTATCGTCGCCGAGACTGCTCTCCCCTCTGTCTCGCCTATCGTCAAGGCACCCTACGCCGCCTAAGGCAAACGCCTGGAAGCCCATCTTCCCAGCTCGCCCACCATAACAATTACCCCTCTTTTCCTCCCGCCTTCTGCCTTTTTCTCCTTTCTCTGGGCGTACATACTCTTATGGACTTGTATTGGTTCAGATACTCTTGAATACCGAGTACTCTTTGTGCAATACAAAGATTATGTACGATCGATCCCCTTCATCCTATTCATGGCCATGAATGTAATCTGCCTGGTTTCTTCAGCTCTTCTCTTATTATTATTTTCTCTCTCTGCCTGTCTATGCGCCTAGTTGGGAGTGCAAACGATTCGTTTTTATCTAGGGTCACAAGTCGCCAAGGCGACTACGCCGGTCACTGCCGAGCCGAGCACCGGGATCTCCTCGACTCTCCCTCGCTCGTCCTCATATCTCTCTTTAACGATCAACTTTATCATGCCCCCTCCTTCCTCCGAAAGCCCGACAGCGGAGCTCTCCTCCTTGCTTAGCCACATCAAGCTCCCGAACGGTTCGGATTATGCCTTCCTTGACCAGCCGCCTGCTTGGTCTTCAGACCACACTCCAGGCGACGCCCCGACCCTCCTGCTCCTGCATGGCTTCCCCGATGCCTGGTAAGCTCTTTCACCACATCAGGCAAAACATGAGAACATGCTCTTATTCCAGTATGTTTTTCAGGTTCTCGTGGCAGAAGCTCGTCCTCCGGTTCGCGCTCGCCGGGTTCCGGGTCATCGTCCCGTCGATGCTCGGTTACTCTGGCAGCGTGCGTCCCGCAATTACTTAATTCTCGTCTAATTCTTAACTCCAAGCTGGACATTGAGATCTCTTCATTCTCCTTCAGGCCCAATCTTCGACCCCACCGCTGTCGTCCTTCACGCCGCGCTCCATCTCGACAGACCTCACGCTGCTCCTCGACTCGCTCGAAATCAAGTCGGTCTTCGTCATTGGTCATGATTTCGGCGCTGTCGTCGCCTGGCGCATGCTCTGCTGGCACCCGACCCGGGTTTTGGGACTCGTCTCCGTCTGCATGCCGTACACACCACCGGCGAGAAGCTTCCTTAGCCACGAGCTGATGGCTCAGCGGGCGCCGCAGCTGGGTTACATGCTCTTCTTCGACATGCCCGAGAGCACGCCTGAGATTGAGTCGAGGGTGAGTCTATCACCATGAGAGAGCGAGAAAGGGAGCTGAGTTGATTTGGGATATGGCCTAGATGCCGCGCTTTGTCGACACGCTCTTCACCTCCGGCAAAGCCGCCTCGAAGCACGCGGGCTGGACGCACCCAGGCCAGTTGCGGAAGCACCTCCTCGAGAACACGCCTGTCGCGCCAAGCGATATCCTCAGCAAGAGGGTGGGTGATGATCTCACTCTTTCTTTCGCTTCCTTTACTCTCTTCTAACCGAGGGCTACTCTCTCCCCGCAGGAGCGCGAGATGTACATCGCCCACCTCCAGGAGGCCAGCATGGACGGGCCGCTCAATTACTACCGCTCTCACCCCCAGCGGCACGAGGAGGAGCAGGGTGGGGCTAAATACCCACTGATTCTGGTTTGTGGCCCTCATTACTGACGGACGATGCCCCTCCAGAAATGCCCCCTCCTCCCCCGCACATTCCCACCCTCCTCATCACGCCCACCCTCGACCCGACGAACACCCCTTCCTCGCTCGAGCGGTCGAAGAAGTGGGTCCCAGGGCTTGAGGTTGTCCCGCTCGAGGGCGTCGGCCATTGGGCATTGCTAGAGCGGCCGAAGGAGGTTGCCGATATCGTCGGTGGGTTTGTCGGGCGGTGCTTGCAGATGAGCAAGGCCAAGTTCTAGGGAGAGGCGAATTTAGTGACTTGAATAGTCGAGGAAGCAGCTGCCAAATGGCAATGTGTAGAGCTCATATGAACCGACAATAACACCTGACTAAACAAAGAGAGATAGACCCCCCAACAAACAGGGGGTCGCAAGAAACAGGAAAGAAAGGGCCAGCAAAGAGATTGGTGGGCTACCAACGACATCTGCTCGAGGGAGAAGAGGATCACAGCGGGAAAGCGGAACATTCGGTTCACTAGGCTATGCTGACGACGTACTTGGCGGCAGCCCTGCTGTACCTGGTGACATAGCCGTGACTAATGGTCGAGACTTGCGGCTGTGCGCAAAAGAGGTCGCCGAGGTCACAATACGTCTGCACGGTTTAGTTCCTGAAGTCTATGGTGTCAAGGTGGGGGAAGATCTGAAGTGGAAATATTGGAAAGTCAGACTAAGCTCAACGTTAGGACACCGAGCTCCCCATTTAAGCCTCAGAGAGGTGTACGATACCGGTTTCTCAGCTCCTCGGGAGGCCAGGCTCGAAAAATGGGGCGGGTCGTCCATTTGGATGGCGGTCACCACGGAGGATAGCAGGTAAGCTTGGAGCGCATCAGATTCTTAAGCGTTCAGTCAGGTACTATCCTCCGCTCTGGTCAGGCATGGTGCCATCACAGCTGGATAGGATGTCTTCGACGATCTGAACAGATTGGACTTGAGACGGGGTTCGCGAGGGATAAACGGAACTTAGGAGACGGACTCGTCTTGTGAAATTCGATTCAAATCGAAATTTGAGTCAGCTCAGCGTCTCGACCTCATTCGGACGAACAGAACCACCAACGAGTAACCATAAGGACTACCTATAATGGAGAGCAGAGATCAGCTTAGATATATGAATAAAAGGAGATTGTAAGCGTCCATCTCACCGGCGACAGAAGCCAGCCCGATGCACTGCAGTAGAGGATGAGCCTCTTTATCGCCGAAACTTTGGCGATCTTCGATGGCTCGTAAGGTGTAAGAAGGGTGGAACAGACTACAACAATAGAGTCTGAGCCAGTGAAGGTCAGTCCACGTTAGTATTGGACCAAGGTCGGAAAGCTGAGGGGGATGAGTGAAGAGGGGCTTTGGTGGAGGAGTAGACCTGAAGTGATGGAGGTGGCACAGACAGGCTTCGAGGTCTTGGGCAGGTTTGTCGAGTCTAGATGATAATCAGAATGTAGAGAAAAATTCGCAATGGACTTAACGTTCTATGGACGAAAGGTGAAAATAATGGGAGGGATGAGAAGGAGGGAAAGCGAGGAAGTTTGGCGTGGCATGATGGGGTATCGGGTGAAGGATAGAAAGTAAGGATTGTAAGGCAGGTGATGAATGAGAAGAGAAGGAAGGGTAACGAGTCAATGAGCCTGGGAAATGTGGCTAAATACGAAATGAAGAAGAAGGAATGCTGAGCAAGCCAGGAAGAGGCTGCGTAGGCGAACTGCGCAGACCATCTGAGGCGTGCCGGAAAAAGACCAAGTTGCAGGCGCAGAGCCGAGGTGGCGTCCGCGTGATCCAGATAGATCGTCAGCATCAGAGCACAAATAAGGCCGGATTTGCTTGACTGACCCCGCAGGGCTTCCTTGGAACGAGTAGCTGCGGCACCGAGAATGCTCTCTCTCTGAGGTTCGGCTGTTGGACAAGCAAGGGAAAGTTGGAAGTCAGCAACAAGCAGGCCAAAACCTCTACTTATAGGGCCAACGACCGTGATCGATGGAGATCGAACATATTGCTGACATGGGCAACGATGTTGTGAAAATACTGGATGTTACAGAGAAAATTAAAGGAAGACTGGTATCGGTATCAAATAATGACTCAAAGAATGAGAAGATAAGTCGACTGACCGAGGTGACGCAGCTGGGATGCCTCTTTGATCTCATGCTCAAGGACGGTCTCGTCAGTGGATGCGGCGGTACAGAACGAGGTGGCAATAGAGAGGATGAGACTGACAGAGATGGCGAGGAAGAAGAACATTCTATTAGGGTGGGTCGGGATTGGAGACGGTTTTCGATGCTAGAACGCACTGGTGGCTGGAGAGGCGAAATGAAGCACAGGCGAGTGGAGAATACCGAACTTCGCCCTCGTCGTATATTGGATGCCGAATGCTCGAGCGCCTAACTCAATGTTTTGACCGACATGAATCCATCGAGTAGCTTTCTCAGACTACTCCCCTCTGTATGTATCAATAGTGCGCTATTTTTTCGATAAGGCATCTTAGCATGAGACTAACATGCATGACTGTACTTCAGAAACCGAAGTGCGTAAGTCTTGACGCTGCGGGGCCATCGTCAGACGCATAGTGCGCTTCGCAACTGCGCCTTCACGATTCCGTCTTTACATTCAAGGGGGGGGGGGGGGGGGGGGGGGGATGGGGGCGTATCAAGCGTCCGCGATATTCTTGCCGCTTCTTTCGTAGATCGGCTACGTTCACGAGGAGGTGGATGCCCTCGATCTGAATCGTGACAGCCCCTCAGGCGATCTCTATTCTCACTTTACAAAGGAGGGCCGTTATCCAAGTACAGGCCAAGGGACACGGTGACATCTAATCAGGACAAGAAAACAAGAAACGAAGGAAAGCTCACAAATCACTAACGATCGCACCGACCAGGCGCGGGCCAACTCCCACACTTACTCCTCATTTTCGGTCGTCATCGTCTCCCTCCAGAATCCACGGGCCCTCCCCGCAAGGCCCATTGCATAGGTTCTTATGACCCGCCTTCCAGAAGAGCAGCTGACAGGAACGCGTGCAAAACCACACTGGGGGCGTATGCGTTGGGGACGTCAGATAAGGACCGTGCGGGCGGCGCTCCCTAGGAGACCAGGGAGGAGGGAGGGTCGGAAGAACGAGAGACGAGAGCAAGCGAGACTTACCACGTTCGCAGCCATCGCAACGGTATTTAGGGGCGTTGCCGCATATGAAGCATCCTCCGGACATGCCGAATGGAATGGGAAGGAGGCAGAGACGACAGAGAGGACAGATGGGCCCGCTGCTGGATTCCGGAGACAAGGACAAGGCAAGGACGACGAACAGCAGGACTGCGCAAGCCAGGTTAGCGACGAGCGCCCTTGCAGCATGTCCGCCTGGACGTACCGGGAGAGGTAAAAAGGGAGGGGATGGTCGTTAGAGTAATGACTATGTGAAAAAATCAAGCGAGGGATGGAAACCAACAACAACATCGTAAAAGTGCACTCATTCAATCTCGACCTTGCTCCTTCATCCTTTCCAGCCGGTCGGCTCACGAAGCTCCGACGTAGCAAGCCGTCCTTTTTGACCCCTGTTTTGCAAGCCTCCGCCTCCGACTTACTGTAAACCCCTTGCTGGGATGATGATTGGATAGAAAGTCCTGGTCTATATTCGACATGACAACGTAGGTAAAGGAAGAAAGGACGAGCTGATGGTGTTCGGCTGCCCCGTCGGAGATTGAATCGAAATGGTGGAAGACATTCCATCGTGTAGGTCGTTACAAAGAGAGGCAGAATGACAAAGAAGGAAGTCAGTAAGAAGAAGATAGTACAAGGAGAACAAGGCCTGAGACAGACCCATTCAGATTCAACGACACATTCAGGTGCTCAGGCCTGCTGAACACTGTGTTCGCTTCAAGCCTCGAGCCCCCATGGATATTGAACCTTGCAGATGAGATGATGGGTCTGTCTCCAATACAGTAGTTGACACGCTCTTGAGCAGAACCAAGCTGTTGTCGCAGGGTTATCCAAAGTCAGCGAGCGACCTGTCAGCAGTGTCTGCCTGGTTTCTCCTATGATTCGATTCGAAGTCATCTACACACCTTTCTCACATCCCTCACAGAGGTGCCTCGATGGAGTTTGGCATAGGAAGCACGCCGGCTTCTCAATGTCGAGCATGTCGTTCGCTACGAGGAGGAGCGAGCGTGGCCAGAGGGAGGGAGAGGTGGATGTGGATCCGCGCCGACTCCCATCGACGGATCAGAAGAAGGTGTCTGCTTGCGAACTGAGTAACGAAGAAGAGATCAGGGCTCTTGCCTATGAAGAGGAAGCCGAGTCGATAAGGCTGACGATCTGAAGAAACAAGCACGGATGGAAGGCAGAGGATGGAGCGAGACAAGTGAACAAAACAACAGATCGAGGCCGGCCGGAGGATAAGAACGGCTCGGCTCCTCTGGTGGACTCTGCTATTTTGAGTTTGAACCCCCCCTGTTTTGCTCTCTCTTCCTCATCTTCGCCCCTTGCTTATTATGGTCTCGAACATCGGGCAATATCACGAGGAGAGCGAGCGGAGGAAACAAGGACAAAATGCAGTTGACGATGCGATTTGAGGCGACAGACCACGCGTGGATGAGCAGCTTCCGAAAAGTCTACCAGCCCCTCACCATGGTCGTATGTAGGAGACCCAGACAGCTCAGAAGCTCATACAAGAGCATGGTCCTCGGGAGGGAAAAGCTTCAGTCCCACGTTGTCTACTGACAGCCGTGTTGCGAGTCGATATGTCTTCCTCTGCTGCCTGACCCATTTCTTAACTCAAGATCATCCCTTTCGCTCTCTCCAAAGAAACAAACTTAAAGCAGCGCATCAATCTTCTTCCAAAGCGACGCGGCCGCCATATCCCAAGAGTACTCATGCAACCGACCGACCTCAGGCATTCGCTGGACGCGAATGACCCGTTTAGGCGCGGAGCTGAGTCTTGAGGTTCTCAATGAGGTTGCCGTGGGGGCGGATGAACTGGACGTAAGCACCGTCGTTGATGACCTTCTTCTCGGCCTTGAGGACCTCGTAGTCGGGGCGGTCGACGGAGGTGAATCCCCACTTCTTGGAGACGATGATCTTCTGGCGTCCGGGGAACTAGAGGGAGAAGCGATGAATTCAAGTCAGTAAGGAAGATGAGATAGGTAATCAATCACAGCTCAATTGGGGTGACCCACCTTGTAGCGAGCGCGGCGAAGAGCCTCCATGATGACGGCCTTGTTGTTGTCCTTGCAGCGGATGGAGAGGATGGGCTGTCCGATGTTGACGCGAGCGACGACACCGTAGGGCTTTCCCCAAGCACCACGCATACCCTGCGAAAGCCTGAGTAGGAGGGGAAGAGACGTGAGTCAGCGTCATGAGTGAGGACTGGAGGGTCGAAGGCCACAAGCCACATGACCAAAAAGCGAGCACCCACCTATCGGCACCAGCGCACGAGAGGGTCTTGTTGCAACGGACGACGTGGAAGGGGTGGACACGGATCCTCATGTGGAACGAGTCCTTGCCGGACGTCTTGACGATGTACTTGTTGGCGCAAATACGGGCGGCCTCAAGAGCCTCCGAAGAGACCTGCTCGTACTCGTCGGAGACGAGGTGGCAGCAGAAGGGGAAGTCGTCGACCGAGGCCTTCTTGCGACCGAGGTCGAAGATACGGATCTTAGGAAAGGGGAAGAGCGGGGTGGAACATATCAGCATGCGAAGCCGAGGATTTGAAAGCGAGATGTCGTGCTTGGAAGGGCATGGCTGCTCAGAAGTGAAAGCGCACCTTGGGATCCGGAACACCACGGTTGTACCTGAAGGGCGGGAAGACAAGCAAGAGAGGGAAGCATGAGCGAAAGCCCTAAGAGCGGCGAGGGAAAAGCTCGCGCGAGGCAGGCGGGCCCAAGCTCTACGTACCTCGACTTGGGGAAGGGCTTGTTCTTGCAGTAGCGGTAGCACTTAGCCGGTCGTCGTCCCATTGTGAATCTGAGTGTTTGGGGTAGTGAAAAGGTGAGGTGGTGGTACAGGGGAAGGTGGTTGGTGGGCGAGAGACAGTGAGAAGAGAGCCAAGAATCGAGGGGTGGGCAAGTGAGGGGGAGAAGGGGAGTACTTTGTCAGCGTGGGTTGGCCTCCTCCTGCTTGCTCAGCGGCCCTCTGTCGTGCTATTTCGCTCGCCCATCCTCCTCCCCTGACCAAGCGGCCACCTCCACACCTCGCGGGCCTCGCCGTAGCGAGAGCGAGCCCTAAGAAAGGAGGACGTAGAGGAGCCACGAGTGCTACTACGACAGCCAGTCTTCGAAGCGCAACCGCTGTTCCTTCCTTCCCTGCCTGGCTTCCCTCTATCCTTCTCCTTCAAACGCATGCCGTACGCTCTGGGCGAGAGCATCCGTAGCCGTATAGTCGATTGTGCGAGCCGAGCGAGCCACGAGGGAGGAAGGGACGCAACGCACACTTCTTGGGGGGTTGGGTGTTGAGGGCACTCGAGGGCCAGCAGTTTTGAGCAGGCTGAGGCGCGACGGCTGAGGGAAATCCGAAGACAGGTCGGTCGCGTTCTCCTTGACGACGGACGGCCTCTCGTACTTTTTCTCTCTCGGCCATGACTACGAGAACGTGGAACAGCCGTTTTTCCGTCTGAGATGATGTGTCGAACCTTTGCACCGGTGCCGAGGCGAAAAAAGTGCACAGGTTCATCCGCAGTTCTGACCAGCATGGGCCGCCCGCCGCCACTTTCGCATTACCGAGACTTCTTGCGATGAAAGCCAGATCTAAAGATCAAGAGGGAATGCATATTTAGAAGAAACAACCAAAAGAAGAAGACTACGTGCAATTTGACAGCCACTCCTGCCCACCATCACCGTTGATGTCCATCTTCGCCAGCGACTCAAGCATTTCGGCCTGCATGAACCTGTTGTCGTCACCACCACACATGTCAGCTCAGTATTTTCTCCCAGTGCGACACGTCAGTACTTACCCAATATCAAACACCTCCCCAATTCGCTTGAGCGCGAGAACCAGAACCTCCGCCTCTGTCTCCGTTGCGCTTGCGGCCACATCATCACCCTCTCTTCGTAGTCGCTTGGCCTCGCGGATCAGGATCGGGGCAGTGAGCCTCCAGGCGACCTGAAGAGTTGGTCTTCAGCCGTCAGGGGTAGCCAAATGCCACG
The DNA here is from genome assembly GCA_951802195.1 of Tausonia pullulans. NCBI lineage: Eukaryota > Fungi > Basidiomycota > Tremellomycetes > Cystofilobasidiales > Mrakiaceae > Tausonia > Tausonia pullulans. The sequence goes on along the minus strand of OX637623.1, from coordinate 132,276 downwards.
GAGAAGATAGACGACCCACCGAGATGAACGTGTCGAGCTGGCCAAAATCAATGTCGACGACACAGCGGATCAGGTCGACGACGGACTTGGCAGCTTCGATAGCGAGCGGCCAGCGGGAGGCGTCGAACCGGGCTTCTTCTTCGTAGAGGAGGGCGAAGGCACTGATGTGGAATAGTGGGCGGAGAGAATCAGGAGGGAAAGTAGGAGGGTATCAGACGAGGAGACTCACGCAAAGACGAGCGAGTGGACGGAAAAGACGACCTTAGCAATCAATGGAGTCAGCTCAAGCCCCCATTCACGCAGCTACTAACTCACTGGGTTGATTCCGACTCTCATGTTCGGGTTCCCATCGAAGTTGCCCTGATCGCCCGGCAGATCCTTGTCGGCATGCCAAGGCGGAATGCCGCCGACGACTTGCCTTGACGCGTCCCTATACTGCGCCGGGAGCGCCGCAATGAACCGAAGGAGCGCCCGGTGAAGCGATTTGCACTCAGGGGGGATCTCGAGCACCGGCTGTGGGGGTGCGGCGGAGAAGGAGGCGTCGCCGACGGTGGAAGAGAAGGAGGCGGTGGTCGCGGCGGTGGTGGTGGTGGTGAAGGCATTCAAGGTCGGTGCGGAGATGGCGGGCGAGTCGGGGCTGCTGTGATGGGAGTTCTGCCGGGAGCGGGTCGTTGCCGTTCCGAATGTGGAAACTTCGGAAGGAGAGGAGGACCGAGCCGCTCCCTGGGGTATGTAGGCGTAAGGCGCTGGGGCGCCTTCCCTTGACATTTGGCTAGCGGCGTTCCTCAGTGACGGCTGGGAAACATGGTCGAAGAGGCGGGAAGCGTGGCAGAATAGGCTACACAGAGGACGACAGTGGACGACATAGATGTTCGTTAGCGACCAGAATTTGAGGTCACAGGCGCCAATGATATAGCACGCACCAGAGAGCCTTGAGAACCAGCGAGCCCAGACTGTCTGGGGCGCGTTCGGGAGGGATAGGATCCATGGAGAAGAGGTCGGAGATGGAATGTGAGTCGTACGCGCTGTTGAGGTCCTGCAGGCAGATATGGGGGGTCTCTCAAATCAGAAGCCCAACGTATAGGCTGCGGCATGTCGAAAAGCACGGACCGTTCCAGCCTCGAGCGGGCGATTTGGCCACGGCGTTATGATCTCACTGTCGGTAAGCGCCACAGGCGAGCCTATGACATAGAGTGGGCCCCGGCATCAGTCGCTTCCATCTGACGGGCGAGCCGAGGAAGAACATACCTGTGCTAGCTGAGCTAATTCTGTCCATGAGGAAGATGGACCAGAATGCCCAGATCCGGTCCCGGAGGTCGACCCGATCCTTGGGCGGGGGGAGCCAAACAGGTGTTCGGCCATGGGCAGAGAGGGGCTGCAACGGGGGGCGGTACGTCGGCGGGTATGAGAATGTGTCAAAGTCCGAGGTGTGGATTCGGTGAAGTTGGCATGCTACGGCTATGCGCATTCCAAGCTGGGAAAGAGAGAAGGGAATTTCGTCAGAGTCACATTCGGCTATAGGCAGAAGACGCCATAGACGAACCCCAGAGATGGCCCAGCCTCTGCGAGAAGAAACACATGAAAATCAGTCAGATCTAGTCAGGAAGTCAGGATATGCTTCCAAGAGCAATTCTCACTCTGCTAGCCGACTCCGGGAATCTGCAAGGCCAGACGAAATGGCAGGGAATCAGTAGCCGTTGCATCCCCACCCACAGAGAAGGCTGGCCGCACAGAGGTACACCGTCATCATCACGCATGCCTGGACGACCTGCACCATGCGGTCCGCCATCGGGATCGATTGGTCAATGTGCAGCTTGGCGAGCGCGTTGAATGTCGGCTCAAGGCTGCGAATGTTTGCGTCGGGCGAGAAGCGACAGCAGCAGCAATACTGAAAGTGCGAAGCCGTCAGTACATTTCCATTGAAAGAGAGCGATTCAACGGACCATTGAGAACAGAAGTGCAGGATGCGGCCGTTCTTTTGGTGGTCCATCAAATGAACTGCGGGTACCCAAAGACAGAGTCAGTTAAGTCTGTATTGGCATCAAAGTTCCAGATCCCCACTGCTGTACTGACCTCAGAAACCGCTCGACCGAGAGGACGATGCCGAATTGCCTTCTGCGCAGAAAGAACTGCTTGAGCAGGTGTTCCCGCAGCCCGTGCGGAAGCTGCGTGCCGTCGCCCCAGGCCTCGGGGGTCTGCGGGATATAGTCGTACTCTTTTGGCTGCTGCTGAGGGGCCGGCAGGCGGTCGTTGGAGAGCGGCGGCGGCAGGTAGGAGGCCTGCCTGCTGAAGTACGGGTCCGGGAGGCCGCCGGCGGCAACCGAGGCAGGTCCGTTCGATGTTGGCGATAAGGTCGAAGAGACAGCCCAGATTGAATATGGCTTATCGCTGCTGCCCCGGGTGCCACCCGAGAGAGCGTCCTCCGCCTCGGTCGAGAGCTGACCGATCAACGAGAGCTCGTCCGGAGGAAGAAAGAAGTAGGGATCGCCGCTCGGAGCTCCTCCGGCAGCGGTGATTGCTTCGGCCGCAGAGATTGGTGCTGTTGTGTCCATCCCGAAGGCCGAGGGTGAGAAGACCAAAGGAGGAGGGCCAACGGTGGTAGTGGTAGGCTCTTGATTCGAACTGGGGGCGGAGGAGGACGCTGAAGACGACGCCAACGAGGGCATGAACCCAGGGATGCCTTGCGTGAGAAGAGGCGCACCGAAGAAGGACCGCTCGCGTGGAGGACTCGTTCCAAACCCCGCGAGACCTGGCACATTGAGGAGGCCACCAAGGCCGGACGTCCTGCCGCCATTCTCTGGCCCGGCGCCGTACTCCCCGAAGAGATCCCAAAGCGCCGAAGAGAAGGCTTCTTGATCTCCCTGCCGGTGGCTCTGAGCATCAACGTGGTGACCGCCGGTTCCAGCGCCGCTGTGACTGCTGCTTGTCGAGGCTGCGGCTGACGGGTACGGGAAGGACCCATTGGAGCGCTGCCGGCCGCTCTGGGCGAGGAAGGTCACAGAATGTCCCGTTGGGAGCGATCCGCTCGCGAGGTAGCCCTCAAGCTCAGCTGTCAAGGGGAACGAGGCAGGTTTAAGTGGAGAACAATTTGAAGGACGTCCTCTCTAACGACTGGAGTGGTCCGGAGACAGCCGGAGCCGTCCACCGAGATACGTGTCTGGTGCTGGCTTCTCCTTCGTACGCACCGATCTTGCTCTCCAATGACGCAACCCGGCTCTTAGGTTTCCCCGGAACATCATACACGCAGTCCAATGCGTTCTGATCCATCCGGCGAGACGGGCAAGATAGCCGAACGACAAGGCCAACGTGGAAGGCGGCGTCAGCATCGTGACTAGCCCAAGCCAAACGCGTGACGCGAGCCATGCAAGCCCCACCCGCCCTTTCGACGCACCTTGGAGCAGTGGGAGCAGACGGGTCGGTCGCCAGAGCATCTCAGCTTGCGCTTCCTACAGATCTGGCACGCGGATCCTCGCTTGAGCGGCTTGTTGGGGGGTGGAGGAGCACCAGCATTGCTGTTCCCGGCGGTTCCCGCTCCTCCTCCCCCGGCGTTTGCGTACCCCATCGAAGAGAAGGACGAGGAAAGGGCTGGAGGGGCCGAGGGCGAGGGCGTGAACTCGTCTGGGGAGCGGCTGCTGGTGGATGCAGCAGCGAAGGAGGTTGATTGGCTCGTCATGAGAGCGGGATGCGGTGCGGTGGTTGGGAGTAAAATACACAAGAACGAGCCGTAGTGGCCCGGCCATGACAGCGGAGTCGACCGCGCGCTCTTCCAGTGCATGCGCAAGAGATGCACCAGTCACGCACGTCTCACCGGTCAGCCCGGGCATCACCCTCAGACAGGGTCGATGTCGGAAGCCGAATACGCAACGCTGTCGAATTGCCCCTGCTCCTTTGGAGGTCAGAGGGACGCAAGCAGATTTTTTCCATATTAGCACGACGAGACTCGCGCAAGATTTAATTTCGTCACTTCACAACAAGATTTCGAGGCGTCAAAATGTCGTAAGATCGTAGCAGGTCGACTCCCCCCCTGGTCTCCCCTCATTCACCTCCTCCGTTCTTCCCTGAGCGATGCTCTCCAGCATCGTACGTCTTTGGTGGAGACGCTTCGCTCGCCCTCCTCTTCTCCCTGTCTGTGTGGCTTATCTCAGGAGGGCGAGAGGCCCCCGTCCACAAGCACAGCCAGGGTTCAGGCGCTCCCCCAACCCTGGAACCCATCGTCGCCGTGGATCGTCAGGTCGTCATCCTCATCAGCCCGCGACTTCTGCTCTTCGTAGTGTTCCTGCGCGGTGGCAATGTCGTTCTCGGCCTCGACGATGGTGGCCCAGACACTTGCCTTGTACTATCGGTGCAAGCACCAGAAGCAGAAGAGGTTTAAGCTGTCGGACACGCCGAACAACAAAACAGGGAAGCGCGCAACAACGATGACGAACGAGAGTGAGGACGAGGCCCATCTTCTTCTCGAGCGAGCGAAGGGTCGCGAGGAGCCGCTCATGCGGTTGGTTCTGCTGTTTTTTGAAGTCCTTGAGCTGAAGGATGGACGGACGGACGGACGGACAGATATCAACGACGGACGCGGCTTTCGTCTGAACGCGCGACGGACTGACCCGCTTGAGTTGTTGAGACAGCCGGAGATATTCGAAGAGCACTTGGGCCTCGAGGGGCGAGTAGGCCGGATCGGCCGCGCTGGTTGTGGTTGGCCGTCAGCGAGCATGAGGCGTCCGGCGATACGAACAAGAACGGACTAGGGGTTGGTAGCTTCGTTCATGGTTGGAGGGGAAGCAGGCACGTCCACGACCGACGCGTCTCTCGATCACACGCTGGTCCATTTGCCCGACTGCGCTGGTCCATGTCGTCTACCTAAATTGTTATCGTATATTGCATGGTCGAGCCCCGAGCTGTTAAGCTGGAAAGACAAGGAGGAAATATTGTTATTTTGCTCGCGCCAGAGCGAGAGCTTGACAATTGGAACGTTCTGCCCACTTCCATAAACACTGACCACCTCCCTCCATTCCTGTCTCTCGCTCCCGCTGCCCGGCTTCTCCACCCTTTCACTCTTTCATTTACCGTACTGGGTTCCTCGAGCAATACCTTAGGCCCAAAATGTCTCGCTCTCAATCGTCATTCCGAGGCCACTGACGTTAACATTCACTCATCCTGGTACTCAGCTTTCACATGCTTCTTCACTCTCCTCTCCATCTATCGACTCGCATTACCAGAGCGGCAGACCACCTGTTTGTCGCTGTCCTCGATTATTCTTATGGCTCGTTGTCCCGTCGCTTAGACCCACACTCCAACGTTGCTGCGGGGCGGCTGAATTCGACATTGAGAGCCCTGCCTTTGTTAAAACAGTCTGCTTATTCTTCACGCAAGAGCTCAAAGATAATGGCAGCGTTGGAAATCTTCCAGGTAGCACTAGAATCAAATGAAGAGGTTGGGAGACGACGCCGCCTTGAAGCGGGAAGATCAAGCGCCACCGAGTTTATCCCCGCGGGATACCAGCAAGCTGCCCGTGTGCATTGAAGAGCCTTCGTATCACGGCGTTGCGACGGAGTCTCGAGGAAGATGAGCCTGGATGTGCTAGATCCTCTTTCCCTCCTGGTGCTGCCATCAGCTTCGTCCTCCGACATCCACAATCTACTCTTCGACGACCCTGAGGGTGAGGCCGATGGTCACTAGGCGGATTGAGGGTCGGTCTGCATTTGCCGCTGCCGTTTAGTTCTGAGTTTTTAATGCTCACCTTGCTCGTCTTCTAGCAGCGCAATGGGAAGTGGGACGTCGGCAAACAATTTCGTCTTCCTCGTACCAGGCGGGTTCAGAAAGACTCTCTGAGATCTGAGCCACGGTCGGCCTCTGTTTCAACGTGGTAGAATAGTCGGCTCGCTCCTTAAGATCGTTTCGTCAGCGATTGGAATGATTTTTTTCTCTATCCCTTGTTAGGCCTCTGTCACTGGCTCCTTCCGACAAGCTCCTTCTGGTACTGTCGCCCAGAATATGGCTACGCTGAATAGGCTTGCAGTCAGGGACAACGAAGGGTCATTAGAACTGCACGGTTGAACAGGCCATGTTTATTTGAGAACAGAAAGAGGCACAGGCAGAACGTCTATCAAAGGAGAGGCGCGAGTTCCTGTGTGGCGACTACTCTCCGTCTCCCTCGCAGTTTTCGGTCAAGGCCAAAGTCACGACACGATTTTAAGGTAGAGGACCGCCACTCATGAACGGACTCAGATCCGAATCAAAGGCCGCTTCCGGGCCGCGGGACCATGCGCGCCTTCTCGTCGTTATCACTTTTTGGTACATCTTCTGCCGAGGGATTGATCGGGGGGGGGGGGGGGGGGGGGGGGTGGGCAAGGTCACGGTCGAGTGAGACGCTGGGAGGGCAAGGCTGCCCTAAAACTCCCATTGATTCTGGGCAGGACGGACATCAAGTTGGTCGCGGTGCCCCTTCTTCCCCCACACTGGTCTAGGTCCTCGCGCTTGCAAACGCGCAGAGCGGTAGAGCGGTGACGTGCCGGTCTAGAATACAAAGGGGAATGGCGAGAGAGGCGTGAGCGTGTCGCGGAAGGGAAGAGTGCAAGAAGGGTGTAGAGGAAGAAAAAACGCCAAGCGGGAGGATGTCTAGAGCATATCGTCCAAACCACGCCGAAAGTCGTCGGGGCGAGAGGACAAGCCGGCGGGCGGCGATGACGCGAGGGATTTTTCTCACTCGTTCCAGGCTAACCGAGGCAGAAGGGCCGACCCCTGAAAGGCCCGGCTCAATCTCTTTCTCACTCGCAGTCACACACCTATTGTTCTATTATTATCTCCCGCGCACCTCCTGGGGAGGCGACACAGGCCGCCTGCATACACCATTCCCTCGAAACGACACTCCTCGCCCTTCACCGACAACCCTCTTCCTCCTCCTGCAAAGCCTTGTCCTCCCCTCTTTCGCCGCCCGAATAGAGAAACCGAGTGCGAAGAGCATGCCACCTGGCCAGCCTTATTCTTTCAGCAACCCCCGCACCGCTCAGATGTCATCTGCAACCTCGCCCTTCCTAGATCCCCCTTCCTCGTCCGCTCAGCAGCCCTACCGAGACTCATTCGATACGACTGCCTCCAGACCCGACCCGGGCGTACCTGGAGGCCGGGACCTCTTCTTCCCGAACTCGTCCGGTGGACCGCCCTCGATGTCAAGGGAGGGCTCCCACGACTCGGTCCTCTCTTCCTCCAACGGGCTCGTCGCCGGCGGCGTCTCAGCCTCGCGGGGCTCAAGGACCTCGCTCACAAGTGCTGCTTACTCTGACGATGTACGCCACCTCCATTCACACTTGGCTTGGAGAGGACACGCACCGCACTATAACACTGCTTCACAAGACTGATATGGAGATTGCCTTCCTTCAGCCGTACGGATCCCTTCGACGCTTCTCGCCGTCTGCAGGCGGTGGCGGAAGCCGCGCGGGGTCGCTGGCTCCCACCGTTTCAGAGAAGGTCAGTAGTTTTGGTCGTCGCCGGTGCTTGCCCACAGGTTCGTTCGTTAATCCTCCTTCTCCTGTCAGTACGCGCTCTCGGCCGACACTGCCTCGTGGGAGAATGACCTGAGCCCGGAACCCGATGGTGCGTGAGGCAGTCCAGCAGAAACAGGCCAATGAGGTTCCACACCCCTGAACGAGACTTCGGTCATCGTTCGTGCCCCTCGCCCTCTGACACCCTCTCCATTCCCCCTGCTTCTACAGATGAGCTTCACAATCCGGATCCCAAGCGGGATCACCGTGTTGACAAGGGAGGATCCATCTTCACCTGGCGTGGACTGATGAATCTCGGCTTCATTGCCCTGCTCGTGCGTCTCACACGCTCCCTCCACCACTTGACCCCTCTCTGCTCTCCTCTGTCTCTCCCTGACGCTCGATACGGAACTCCAGGCTATGTGTCTGCTCATGCTCTTTGCTGGCTATCCGATCTACTCAGCTTTTGCCACGACGGTCTCGGCCGCGTCTGGCTTCAAGTACGTTTGTTGGGCCGCACGGCTTTCTTGGCTCCGAGAGCGCACGCGCGCGGCATCTCCCCTTTTTCACACGATACCGACGCCCTGTCCCACTTAATCTGCAGTCTTGGAGGTGTCAACGGCTCTGGACAGGTTCCAGAGCTTATCGGCAGTGAGTTCTGAATCATCTTCCCTCGTGCCCGGAGATCACCTCTGACGCGCCCTTTTCCTATTCTCCGCTTGGTTTGTATCTGGTAGACTTCGGTCTCATCGACGCTGACACTCCTTCGGACAAGTACTCTATCATTTCTAATTCCGGCGCCAAGTGGGAGCTCGTCTTCAGTGACGAGTTCGAACAGGACGGCCGCACGTTCTACCCCGGTGACGATCCCTACTGGGAGGCCGCTGATTTCCACGCTTGGGCGACGAATGACATGGAGTACTACGACCCGCGGCAGCTCACGACCAAGGATGGCAAGCTGTGCGTGTCAGGGTCGAGCGTGACGCGCGGTGATAAGGGCCTGGGGCTGACCGGTCGTCCTCCCAGTATCATTGAGCTGAGCAACAAGCCGAGCCATGACCTCAACTACACGGGAGGCTCGATGCAAACGTGGAATAAGTTCTGCTTCACTGGAGGAAGGCTTGAAGGTGCATCGATTGCCTCGTGGTTGCTGGTATGTGCGCCGGTCCTGTACGCTAACGGTTCGCCACCTCGACTCCATGCAGCCTCCGTTCGTCTGCCTGCTACCTCCGAGGTTTATGGTCTTTGGCCAGCATTCTGGACAATGGGAAATCTTGGACGTGTAGGATACGGAGGCACCCTCGAAGGCTTGTGGGTGCGTACTGACTGGGACGCGCTCAGGCGCGCATTTAAACTTCCAAGCTCACTTCAAGTTGTCAGTGACTGACGGGGCATCCTGAATTGACCTAACAGCCCTACTCATACGATTCTTGCGACACTGGAAGTTAGTACTTGCCTCTGCCCGTGTCTGCCATATGTTCGTGAAGACCGACTGACCTTCCAATCCACTTTCGCAGCTCTCCCGAACCAGACGCTTCACGGGAAACCCGATATCGCCCTCACCAGTGGAACTTTGATTTCCGAGGACCTCGAGTATCCCTACGCACTTTCGTACCTCCCCGGTCAGCGTCTTTCCCGCTGCACGTGCCCCGACGACAAGACACATCCTGGACCGAAGCACTCGAACGGGGAGTGGGTTGGAAGGAGTGCCCCGGAGGTAATTTGTTCGCTAGATAGTCCTTCAAAATGCGCTGACTCTGGTCAAACCCACAGATTGACGTCTTCGAGGCTCAAGTCGACAACTCGAAACTCATCGGACAGGTCTCGCAGTCGGGACAGTGGGCACCCTTTAACCCGGTGAGCTCGCTGACTCCCACTCGCAGTCCAATGCATACCCTCATGTACTGATGAAACATATCTGCTTTGACAGCACTACGAATGGGAGAAGTGAGCATATTATCTTGTTGTGTCCATCTTGGCCGATATTGTGAAGCTGACTCCCGAGGAATTCACAGCAAGACGCATATGCACATCGGTCAGCCGGCGGAAGCTTTCTCGAGTCGTTCAGGGTTGTCAGCTAACGTTTGCCCTATGTCGACTATGTTATATTCCAGTGGATCCAACGATTAGCGAGCTGAACACCTACCAGGGTGGTAACATGCAGGTGGGTCTCGCGTGCGTTCGCCCTCTGGATGGTCTCTCCTGATATACAACCTCTCTTTACAGCAAACCTCGTCCGTCGTCTCGAACACCAACCAGGGTTTGTCAAAACATGAAACCTTATCCCGCTGAAGGGTTTGTGCTGATGTCGGCTGGGCGCAATACAGACTGTTACGAGTATGACCGCCAAGGCAAACCCGGTTGCTACTCCGTCTATGCGATCGAATATGACACGTCCGACAACGGCTACATCAGTGTAAAGACCCTACTGCGTCGAATGGCGAGATGGTTGAAACTGACCACATTCCATACCCCTTCCTTCGGTCCGGTCCGCGTGCCTCCCCTCTCCCACTCAAACCTCTTTAGTGGTTCGTCGATGACAAGCTGTAAGTAGACGTATTCCATCTGCTAGTCTTGTTGGAAGAAAGCTGACCCATTCCACAATCAACGCAGCGTCTGGACCTACAAACAGGGTGGTTTCCCGGCGGTCTCCGCAACAGATGTTAGCGCTCGCTTCATTCCCAAGGAGCCCATGTATATCTTGCTTAATTTGGCGCTTTCCACCAACTTCGGTGAGTTTGGGCCTCTGATGTATTCGAGGAGCTCCGAGCTGACCATCGACGTCTTCCGCAGGCGCCATTGACTTGGAGAATCTGGCGGAACTCTGGCCCGTCCACATGCATGTCGATTACGTTCGCGTCTACCAGGATCCAGCTCTCAAGAACATTGGTTGCGACCCAGACGAGGTGAATGATTATGACAGTGCCCTCTCTGACTGCAACAGGCGCTGATGACCATACTTTATTTATTTTGTTTTGTTTTGTGCTCCAGTTCCCAACGGCCTCTTACATCGTGAGTCGACGTCTATCGAAAGGGTTCCGGACACTCATTGATATAAGCCTATATCTCTCCTTTAGGCCCAATTCCCGGAGGGATACACCAATCCTAAGTGAGTCATAACTCATGCAAGCTTCCCTTGCCTGGGTCAATTGGTTGACCTTGTTTTCTTCCCCTCAGCATTACGACCGTCCGTATCTCTTCCTGTGGATCAGGCTTTGAGGCTGAGCTCTTCTCGCTGACCCATTTTTGTCCCGACAACCACAGTGGGCGCAGATGTCGAGTGCATCCACGCCAGGCAACAAGCTTCTCGGCCAGTGCTAGATCACACAGGCTTGTTCCTGAACGACGAATGCTGCGCGTTCTAGTCGCCCTTCACAAGAATCCTCTTCATCCTTTGCTTACTTTACTTCTATTCAATACTTTCTTCTCCCCGTCCTTCGATCCATCTTCTCTCCATCTCTCCCCCTCCTTACATTTGGATCCGCCCTCTTGCTGCATCTTCGCATTCTTCTACACACTTCGCATACTCCCTCCTGCACAGATATTGCTGCTCACGATTACAAACTTCTCTTCCGGGATGGCGACTGGAGAACCGAGAACCCAACAGACCTCGACGTCGTCGAGGGCTTCGAGCTAAACGAAAGTTGGCTTACAGATGTTGGCAGATTCCTCGGGGAAGGCCGCACACGCCGTCTCCCAAGTACCCAAGTACAACGCATCTGGCTCCTTCACCTTACCTCAATCCACACCCCGATCAACCTCGACTTCTTCCTCTCCGACCTTCTCAACGACGGCAGAGCAGACGGCCACAGTCTGACAGCTCCGTCGCCCCGTCCCACGTCCTCCCTGTCGGCCTCGTCCGGCTGCTCTGCTTTGTCCTCTTTCGCCAGCTCCCTCCCTTCCGCCCCGTTGGTTATCTCACACGGAGATTTGGGCAAACGCAGCATCCATTTTGACTCTGCACGGCTTTTGCGGTCGTCCGTCTGATATCTGGCTCACCTCGTCGCCGTGTCCAGGAATCTAATCTTAACCCAACCAAAGCCTCGATCCAAATCGTTGCGGCAGAGCGTGGAATCAGGCTGGTCCCGCACGAACGTCGCGGCCCCACATCCTGTCAACGCGTTAGTACGGTCGACTGTCATCGATCTCTGAGACGAATCAGCGACCGACGCTTGACGAGGACATTATCATCCTCGAAAGTATCGCTGCGCTCGGTGAAGAGACCGGAGAATCATGTCTGACCAGGGGAACCAATGTGTATGTCCAAGCGGTGCGAGTTTGCGTGACGCATTAAAGTCTTCGTCCTCAGCTTCAAATTCAACTTCAACCAGTGGAGAAATCCCTAGTGAGAACGCAGCCCCACCTCTGTCTGAGACTCATCTCTGACCAAACCACGCTAATCCTTATACGCCGCCCTTGATTGCTGTACGTCTAGTGAAGTCAGCTGGTCCGTCCGAGTTTAAGTCAAAGTCGAAGCGCGCGACCTCTTCAAGTCCTCATCGACATCGAGCGACGAGTCCCCAGCCTCTGGATTTTCTCCAGCCCCCCTTTCAAGGATGACATTCGTAAGTCGAGCTGCTCCACGCTCGAGCTTGACACTGTTGACTCGGCGATTTCAACCAGTACAACTCTCGTATCACTACGAGACTGTCCTCTCAGACTTGGAGCCAGTCTCTCTCAGACTAAAGTCCGATCAATTCGGCGTTGCATCGGCGCTATTCATCTCGAACAAGGCACTGAACCTCCTCTATCCTCCAGATTCTCGCTTTGAACACCCTTGTCCGGCAGACCGTTTCGAAGGAGTTTCCAAAGCCCTCTGCATGATGCATGGAACTCGTCGAGCGGAAGTTGCCTGTTGTCTGGGAGGGTCCAGTGGCCCATATGCTACATGTGAGTTTTCTCAGCACTCGAGAGGACGCGGTCTGTTCATCCTCGGAATTGTTGAACGCACGAGTGTGGAGGAAGACGGGTGCGGTTGAAAGTTCGAAGTCGATTTGGGAGAATCACGAGCCACCTCTCGAGATAACGATTTATGCGCTGGGCTGTTTCTCAATCCCGATGGTTCTTGTAGCGAAATGGATATTCTATTAGTCCTAGGAGATACTCTTCGGCGCAATCTCCCCTCCGATTCGCACCCTCGCTCCAGATCGACGTCGTCTTCTTTCATCAGGGACTCCCGAAGCTAGAGAACGACGTTGTCCAGATTGCAACACTCCACGCTTCTATCGTTGACCTCGCCTCGTAGGCTCCTGGTCCGGGTCTCCATTTTGTCGGGTGCTCACTAGACAGCGGGCTGACTGTCCTTCTAGCTTTAAGTTTGTTTGCCTTCGCCATCCCGTCAGACCCGGCGAGTGCGTGTTCAAGTCTTGCTACCTTGGGTGTCTCGTGACCAGATCTCTATCGGATTTCTAGGGCCAGCTTCTGATCTCTCTGACCACAGGAAGGTCGATAGGTTCGTGTCGTGCATGGGACGGTGGAGGGTTCGGGAGGGAAATGGTTTCGCAAGGCGTTTCCAAGAAGCGCGTATCTCTCGAGTGACGCCGTGACCCAGGGGAGAAGACGACATTCGTGAGCTTCTCATCGTTCTTTCTCCCCATAGCATACGCCCCATAGCATACACAGAAATCGAATGGCCTGACAACCCTCGGTTGAGCTCGCCATTCACATGAAGCAGTCCGCTTGTATTTCGGACGACACTCTCTCGATCTTTTCTCCAGCCAGTGGCTGGCTTGTTGGCTCGACGCTCTGCGTGGCAATCAGCATGCCTCACACCACCACCAGGACCATTCTCGCCGTCAACGACACTCTCGCGCCGCTCTCTCGCAGCAGGCGGTTTCGATGGAATCGCAACGCGAGCCGGACAAGCAAGATGTCCGTCATCGTGGGCCGGTGCTTTGATTGTGCATGAAGGAGGGGAGACAGGCGTCGACTACGGACTCCGAAGTTTCGCATGGCTTGCCAGGGAGAAGGGCAACAACCTCTTGTCCTCGCAGGAAACACCTGCAAGGACTGAGCCCCAGGGGTGGATGTTCAAGTCCTTCGGTCGAATCGTCCATGGGTGAGTTTGTGGGGGTCTTGCATTTGGTAAGCCGGGTCATCTTTGGTGGATCTAGAGAGAGGCTAGACTGAGATTCTTCTGACAGGTTGAGGTGTGTTCACACTCGCCTTGCCTATCCTTACCCCGATTCCTAGGCCCTGCTCGTCCTTGGACGGATCATTTCCTGTACTTGTTCTTCTCGTCCTCTGTTTCTCTGATAGGCTGCTTTCCCTTCGCTGCAATGAAAGGAACGTCTGCGTCGTTTGCAGTTGGAGCTAGAGCATTGGGAATGTCGCAACTGTGCTTTTTTTTTGAACAGGACTTAGAGGATTCCTGATGTCCATCTATACATCCGGGCCTTGGCGGCTTGTACTCTATACTCTACAATTGAGCTGGCCCAGCAAAGTTGACGCTGGTCATGGCTCTCCATCTCCTGAGGACCGGGTCTGACCAAAATAGAAGTCATCCGAGAGTGTCTCTTGTCAATTGATGGGTTCTCGTCTGTTGTCCATCCTCCTTCGAGACCTGGGGGCGCGCTGCTTGTCCAGCGGATCTCGGTCATTGATCGCCCAATCTGCGCAACCTGGGCCGGGCTGCGGATTGCTGTGGAGAGGCATTGTTGTTATGAGCCATTAAAACGGTGGGGCTCGGGCGACTGCGTTTTGCAGAACGCGCGCGGGCACTGCGGTTTGCTGAACCTTATAATGCAAGCGTTTCTTCGCACAAGCACCGCACTCAACAGAGATCTCATGCCCCCCCCCCCACCCCCTCTCTCATTGGTTTCTGGCGGACGACTGGTGAGCGGTGTCATTTCGTGCTGTTCATACGGACGCAAACGGACACCGCTTCTACTGCCTGGGTTGGGCTTCCTCGATCTGGCTACCGCGCAGCGTTTTAGCACACTCTCACGCATGTGCGTAAGTGAATGCGTAATGCGATCGGCCTATTCTTTGCTAGATCGTCATCTATTTGTGCCTGCGCCGCTGCCTGCTCCGGGGTCGAAGTCGTCTGCGGAAAGCTAATCGACGTGCTCTTTCATGGTGCTCCACCATGTTGAGAGAGTTCTGGCGAAGACGCGCCTGCTCTTGCTATTTCCTGCCATTGGGTTAATTTCTCGCCCGGAAGAGATCAATCAACCTTCATCCATCACCCCTTCCTTTCTCCTATCCTCATCCCCGTCCCTCTCCCTTCCTCCCTTCGCCTCGCCAGGACTGCGTCCAGCGCTTTCTCTTCCACACCCCTGCCCTTTCGACAAGAGCAACAAGCTTTGACAGCCCTTCCAAAGACACCACCTCCCAGTCCCCACCCACCTTCCACTTCCGCTCTTCAGCACTCACTCTAGCAATGGTCATCATCCCCTCCCTCCTCACGCTCGCGCTTGCGCTCTCTTCGGTTTCGAGTTCGGCTCTTGCTAGCGTCCACTCGCACGGTTCTCGGCGCTCCCACCGGGCTCTTTCCCTCAAGCGGTCGTCGTCATCCGTCGAGCTCAGTCCCAGGGATCTCTACCAGCAGGCCGCCGAGCGCGCTCATCGTGGCCAGACTTCTCCGAGGAAGCGCTCGTCATGCTCTATCAAGGCCAGCACTGCGGCCACAGTCAACAACTCCTCCAGCGTCTTCATTTCTGCCATCGCTTCTCCTACCACCTCTTACACCGCTTCCGCTGCTTCCGCCGCGTCTCCTGTGACATCGTCTGCGTGGGTATCTGCCTCCTCGCCTGTCGCTGTCACCAACATCGTCCTCGGAGGAGTGGCCTCCTCTAACTCCGCGGCGCCGTCCTCAACGAACTCGTCGTCGTATGCTTCCGCTCCGGCGGCCACTTCGTCCTCGACTACCCAGCAGTACAACTCTCCCTGGAAGCTGGACCTTGTCGCCGTAAGTCACTCTAGAGATAAGATGCGTGCGGGAATTTAAAGAGACTCCGCGCGTCTGTTCCTGGATCCTGCTGGACTGCTGGTTCATTTTTAGTTTTGACTCTCTCCTCCTTCTGACGACAGAACGGCACCTCATTCTTCGATTCATGGACCTTTTGGGACTACGCCGATCCTACGCACGGTACCGTCGACTATGTTTCGTCCTCGGACGCCGTGCGTCGTAACTCTTGGTCTTCGAGTCTCGGTTGACTGCCATTGACTCTCTCTTCTGTCGTTCTAACAGTGGAGCCAGGGCCTTGTTTCAATTAACACGGCCGGTAATGCCATCATGAAAGTTGACACGACCGACAAAGTCTCTGTCGGTCGCAAGTCCGTCCGGATCCACTCCACCTACATCTTCAATGGCGGCCTCATCCTCATTGACGCGAAGCACATGCCAACTGGATGTGGAACTTGGGGTGCCGCGTGGGCGAACGGCCCGGACTGGCCTAATGGTGGAGAGGTGAGAGAGCTTGGGAATATTGATGAGCGCGTCCCTGGCCAATCGACATATCGATTCTGATATTCCTCGCTCCAGATCGACATCATCGAGGGCGTGAACGGTTTTGCCTATAACCAAGTCTCTCTTCACACGAGCGATGGTGAGTGGTTCTCAGAAGGTGAGCGAGTAGGCGATCTGATTTGATCTGTTTCCGCCAGGTTGCACCATCCCTGCGTCCTTCGGCGCTCAGGACACCACTGCGCTCACCACTGGCAATTTCGACAACACGAACTGCGCCTCCTATGCAACCTCGAACCAGGGCTGTGGTGAGAGGTCCAAACTCACAAACTCTTATGGCACGGCGTTCAACGAGAACGGTGGAGGAGTGGTCCGTATCTTTCGCACGCTGGTTGAGATCGATACTCACTGTATTGTCCCTTCATAGTACGCCATGAAGTGGGACACTACCGGTATCTCCGTCTTCTTCTTCCCGAGGGACGCCATCCCCGCCGACGTTACTCAGGACACGCCCGTACCCTCAACCTGGGGTCTCCCGATGGCCAACTTCCCGTCGACGACTTGTGACCCCTTTACGTTTTTCAAGGACAACTTCGCTATCTTTGATACCACCTTCTGCGGTGACTGGGCCGGTGAATCCCTTCGTCCATCTCTCCTTTTGAACCATGGCACTGATATGGCCTTCATACAGGCAACATCTGGAACGACGACTCTGCCTACGCCGGCCAGTCCCAATCGTGCGCGGCCTCGACGGGCTACTCGACGTGCGCCGACTATGTTCTGAACGAGGGCAGCAAGTTTACCGAGGCCTACTGGGAGGTGCGTCGACCCCCTTTCTCTTTATTGGGACGAGCTGACCGCGACTCCTACTGCCAGGTTAAGTCGGTCAAGTACTACCAGCCCGCCTAAGGCCATCGGCGCGCTGTGGGCTGCCTTTATTCTCATCTCTCTAGGATTTACTTGAGCTGGCTCAAGTGGACATCTCTATTATTTCTCTGGCTGTATATCTGTCTTGCGTACCTGACGCTAGCCGTCACGTGTCTCTGTCCATGTCGAATCCCCTCCCCCCCCCCCTCCCCCTCCTCTCCTTGCTTGTTGGCTAACGTACCGCCGGCCGGTCGTTCGAGACTCCCAAGGACCAACCGTCACCTGTGCTACCCCTCTGTCGTTCTATCTTCATATTTCATGCGAACCATGATTTTCAAGCGCCTCCAGCTCAGATGGGAGCATGACTTCTCTGTCCCGCGAACCCACCATCCTCCAAGATCACGCGAGTGACAGCCGAACGAGACGGGTGTAAAGTCGCATGTTTCTGGTTTTCCATTGTCACCCGGATCAAAATTGTTTCCCAAAACAGATTCAGTTTATAAACCTGCTTGATTGAATGATAGGCTTCAGGTTCTCATGTACCGATTGAAGGGGGTTTAAGGCTTCAGTCAGCCGCGAAAGGCAGGCTGGCGATGCACAGCTCGAAGAGACATACTCGGATATTCGTACCTTGCTGGAACTTCCGCCAATCTCTCTTCACCCTTACTAAGAAGGCCGCCTCTGAGCGTTTGAGCCCCCAATTTCAAACGAAAGTCTCTCGGCAGACTCGTGTGTGAGTCTTGGAGAGGAGAGAGAAGGTCCTTAGCAAAATGCAGTTTGTTCCAAGGGAGTCAAGCATTGAGCGCCGACTCATTGACTTTTTTTTGTATTTAAGTCATGAGTTATACGTAGAGAACGAGGTAACCCTATGAGAGATGATGATTCGTAGCTAGATAGAAGGAAAGCGAAAATGAAAGTAGGGATGGAAGGAAAACAAAAGATGGGTTATGGACATAGGCCCATTAGAAAAGGTAAGATATTAAGATGACCAGATACACCAAGCATTGGCGATGTAACACCAGCCATACTTCCCCACCCCTGACCTGCTTTTCACCCGGGATCGATGGCGGCACCGACAGCAGTACCAGCCATCTGGCCACTGCTAGCCATCCACCTCATGCTCGACTGCCAGTGTGTCTGCCGGATCGTAGACGCGATCTTGCGGATCTCCTCGTCCGTGACAGGGTCGAGGGCTGCGATCTTGCTGTATCTCCGCCTCCGGACGAATCGCCATGTCCGGGCTACAAAGATGCAGTGGAAGAGGAAGGCCGCCCTCGGCGGCGACGGTGTCGGGCAGACAAGCGTCTGGAGGGAGGGGGGATGGGAGGGGAGTGAAGGAGAGGCACGCGCTGCCGCAGCCGACCAGATAGCGCGAACGACGGGACACGGCTCGTCGAAAAGGTGGAAGAAGGACTCGACGGGGGCCGTCAGGCACAGCGCACATCGCTTGGACCTGTTGTGCGGCGTAGCGGTTCCGTCGGCGAGGAATGGCGCAGCAGTATGCTTCCCTGGGTGGAGACTGTACAGCGAGAAGCGATGGGCCAAGTCGACGTCTTCGGGCGACGCTCGGGACACGGCCTTGAGCAAGCACCACTGACGCTTCCAATCGATCTTGGTAAGCGCCGGAAAGTGGTCTCGCCACCCCTTTGGGATGATGAGGCCGCGGTTGGCTAGAGTACGACTGTGTGCGCCGTGGGGCTCACGAGGAACGTTCAGCCGGCCCAGGTTTGTGTGGCCAGGGTGGAGAGCTATCCGCAACTGGCCATCTGTACCGAACGTAGACATCCAGTGGACAGCGTTCCTCCAGCGGTCTTGATTCCAGTAACTCATGTCAAAGCTGACTTCTTCGAACCATGCCCGGAGGTAAGCCTGCCATCGTGCAGGGAGAGCTCCTTGGAGCTTTGTGATGGCATTCCACCAGACGGCTGGGAAGAACCATTGACCTTCCACTGGGGAAAGGAATACGCCTAACCAGCTGAAATTGGCGGGCCGGGGTCCACTGATGAACTCTCCATCCCTGAAGATGGTGCGAGTCAGCATTCTATAAGCCCCTGGGTCGAGGCTCATGGTATGGATGATCCGCTTGCGAATACGGATCGATGCGGGAAGCTCCGGTCGGAAGAGCACATCGCCAGCCCACTGGGCGCGCGCTTTGATGAGCCGGAATCGGAGTGGCGTGAAGCCGAAGCCGCCGAGGTCTCGAGGGGTTTCCAGACGCTCCCTGCTGACGTCGTGGTGTTTCGATCGGTAGAGGGACTTGTAGGCCGTTGCCTCGAGGTCTTCCAGGATATCGTCTGGGCACGGTAGAAAGCGGTCCAGGTAGATGATCTTCGAGTAGATGTACTGGTTGATGACGTTGCATCGCGCAAGGAGAGGGAGGTCGTGCAGCGGGATGCGAGCAAGACGAGCCTTCAGCTTGCCGATGACATCTCGCCAGCAAGCAGGACCGTTGACCGTGCGACCGCATGGAACGCCGAGGAAGTCGAATGACAGCGTTTGGACGCGCCATTCGTGGTACATCGTTGGTGCATCCGTCCGGCATGACCCTAGAGGATAAAGGAGTGATTTCTGGTAGTTCAGCTTGCTTGCTGCGGCTTTCTCGTACTCTCGGAGGCAGACCGTCGCCTTATCGACCTCCGACCAGGTCCGACACCGGATACTTAGATCGTCTGCAAAGAGAAGGACCTTCCGCTCATGTAGAGGGGGTGGATTGGCCGGTGGGAGGCGATGGCGGAGCATACATGCCAGCGGCTCCAGGAGGAGGGCGAAGATCGTCGGTGCTGCGGGATCGCCCTGTCGGACACCAGACCGGATGTCGATGGCTTGGCCCATCCATCCGTTGATCATGAGCCGAGCTGTCTGAGAGGTCATCGTTGAGGTGATCCACGCGGCGGCGCGCGGACCGAACCCCATGTGGCGGAGGCAGGGGCCAACAAAGTCGTGCGATACTCTGTCGTATGCCTTCTCAAAGTCGACTTGGGCGAGGACGCCAGGTAAAAGGTCTTCGTCGTCAATGGCGAGCTGGAGAGAGGAGATGTTGCGACCCGAGTCGCGGCCAGGGAGGAAGCCTGTCTGGTCCCCGTCGATGAGAGTGTCCACGACGGTGAGCAGGCGGCTGTTGATGGCAAGGGAGAAGATGCGAGCGTCAACGTTGATGAGCGAGATCGGACGATAGTTGGCAATCTGATCGCGATCTCCCTTCTTCTTGAAGATCAGATGGATATGGGCCTCGCGCTGTGAGGTGGATCGGAGGCCAGTCTCCGGGACGAGGTTCAGCAGACTGAGGAGGATCGGGCCGACGGCAGCCCATGTGGCCTGGTAGAACTCGACGGGGATCCCGTCACTTCCTGGTGTCTTGTTACGGTTCGATCGGAACGTGGCCCGCCTGAGCTCGTCCAGTTCGAAGGGTTTCTCGAGGGTCCGACTCTGGGAGTTGTCGAGTGTGTTGGTGACATATCGGAGGGCGTTGGCGTGCTCGGAAGCTGGCGTCGTCTTGGTCTCATAGAGAGTTGTGTAGAAGGCGTGTGCTGTAGCTAGAATGTTCTCGTTGTTTGCGATGGCTGCGGCCGCTGGGTTGTTGAGTGGCCGCAGGGCTGCGATAGTGTCGGCCTGGCGGACGATCTTGAGTCGCTGCTTGACGGCATACTCGCTTGTGTTGGCTGGTTCGAGGTGGGCTCGAAGAGCGTGGCCATGGAGGATCGACCTGTGTGGATCCCCGCCTGACACTCTGCTCATTCGGGCGAGGTGTCTTGAGATGTCAGACGCGTGATCCGCTATCTGAAGCTTGGTCTCGTCCCAGGCCTCGAAGGGGTCCCTGATCTCGGTGAGCGCATCTTGGTACCACTTGGGAACGTGGTAGAGGAAGTACTCAACAAAACCGGTAATCTTCAGAAGGTGTGTTCCGATCTTGTACGATCCGGGACCGTGCTCTATTGCACCGGGGAAGGTGAGGCTGAGTGCGATCGGCTTGTGGCTAGAGTAGAGATGGCCGGTCGGGCGTGGCAGGAAGCGCTGTCGCACGGCTCGGCTAGCGAGTAGAGGGGACAGGTAGAGGCGATCGATGCGGCGATCTGCTCGCGTGATGCCAGTATAGTTAGTGTACTCGCGCTGGAGCGGGTATAAGGATCGGTATGGGTCGGAGAGGGCAAAGTCCCGGACCAGCCGGCACATTTCCTCCTTCCCCACGTTCTGGGTAAATGGGCTCATCCCGTCGAGGTAGCTGTCCTCCACACAGTTCCAGTCCCCGCCCAGGAGGAGAGGAATGTCAGAGTGGGCAGGTATCTTGCGAGATAGAGTAGAGAGGAACTCCTTTGTCGAGCGGCCATTCGATTGGCTGTCTCGGCAGGGGGCGTAGACTGCAGCCACCCTGACGGCTTCGCCGGCGATAACAAAAACGGCATCCGTCAGGTTGGTTCGTAGGATGGGGGAGGAGCGGGAGATGGATCTGATCCTAGTCGGAGGGGTATTGGGAGGGAGGAATCGAGAGGCATGCCGCCAGAGGATGGCAGTCTGGCAGCCGACCGTAAAGATCGAGCCGAAGCCCATATCTTCACACTCGGCTGTCCAGGTCGCTACCTGATCTGGTGTTGTGCATGCCACTTCTGAGAGAAGGTATATGTCAGCCTTGGATCGTGAATAGAGGGAGAGGAGGAAACTGCGGGCGCGATCTCGCGTGAACACCCTCTGGATGTTCGCCGCGACGATCTGTACATCGTTGTACACCATTATTCTTCCATGTCCTCGGCTTCAGCCAAGGTCACGAGGGTGCGCTCGATGGATGCCTGGGAGGACGGCGTGGAGGGGATGAGAGAAGGAGTGGAGGGTGGGTTCAGGGGGAGCGAAGATGGCGGGGATGGGGATGGGGGTGGGGGGGACGATGGTGACAGGGGAGGTGGAGTGGGGGGTGGATGCTCGTCTTCGATCTGCATCCCGTCTTCTGTCCTCTCCAGACCCCCCTCGTTGTCCTCCTCTAGGGCGCTCAGCGTGCGAATGGGTTGCGAGCCCGCATTGCGCGGTGCTTGCTCTGAGTGGGAGTGGGAGGGGCTGGCGTGGGCAGGGGGTGTGGTCACCTCCGTCATGGCTTCAGTCGGCCTGTTCCATTGACGCACCGACATCCGGCGAGGAAGGTGCGGCTGAATGACGAAGGACAACGCGCCGCGATTTCTCGGGGTTTTCTTTACTTTTTTTTTTCTCCTTCCCCGCAAATATCTTTTGTGAACTGGATCGTGGACGGCGTCGAATTTTCCAACGATGGTCAAAGCTCTTCCGAGTGCAACTTTCTCAAGAGAACCACTTCTTATAAAATGGGAGAGGCCACGCCTTGCAGCTCCGAGAGCTTATGAGGGTTCCGTTGGTCTGTCCTCCCTGCCTTATTGAGGCATGTTGACGAAGACCCGCCGGCAGGTCATCTCGGCGAGGCAGGTTCATCAACGAGAGGGCACCGTGAAGTTGCAGATGTGACGGACCCGCGACGCCACGCGCATACTCCTCTCGGACATTTCGGATACCCACCCGGAGCATTGAACTGAACTGACAACATCAACATGGGGCCGCTAAATATCAAGGATGCAAGAGAGAACCGCGATTTCGGAGGGTTCGGAGGGCTTTCTCAATAAATGACAGCCGAAAGCCACATTGCATCCGAGCCCACAGGGTCTGAAGCGCTTGGCCGGAAACCTCGCTTCCGACGCTCCCTCCCCTGACACTGCTTGCCTCCAAGCTTTCGAGCAAGTCCTACGCAATCCCTAGGACTGCCGAGGTACCAACGTCTGAACCTGGTTGCGGTGCCCTGAAGTCATTGTTAACTTGCTCATCTTTGTGACAGTTCCATTCTGGTGGTTTGCGTGGACTACTAAGCGGCCCCATGAGTAACAGAAAGGCTGTCATCGGCTGGACCGTCGAGGAGGCTCCCGGCGGCGTCCGAACAGTTGAAGGCGGTGCATGGTGCTTGCTCCGCCGAAGCAGCGGCAAGGCCTGTCAACGATTCTGAGTCAGGACAGCTGAACCTTCCCACAATTACCTTCTTCATCCGTCAGCTGACTGCCTCTGGCCTCGGCTTAAAATGAATAACCCTCATTGATGACGGTCGAGACGGAGAGACGTCCGGAGAACCGAGTCGATGATCGACACATTTATGATGTGAGAGCGTTCTGCAGCTGCTCTCATTCAGCTCCACTTTTGCGCCAAAGTCTGTCTACGCAGCTCACAACTCTCCTCCTGCTTGCTTGCTTCGGACAAAAGCCGACCGAAATGAAGAGTTCTCTCCCTGAACGACCACCCTCTGGCCCTGCTGCCTCCTCATTCCTCAACAACTCATCCTCCTGTTATATCTGTCTCCATGTCCCCTTACACGGAGAACAACCAATCAGTCACCCCCGGCCTTGCGAATTCAGAGGCTGGTGGATCCTATGAACATGGGGGAGCTGATCGTTGGAACCAGGTGGGTGCCTTGACCTGCCTTGCCTTGTTTTTCTCTCCTCAAATATGCTTCAAGCTGAAGCTATTTGACTACTAGAATTCCCGCGCCTACTTGCTGGCCTTGACTGCAGTGAGTCGAGTCGAATCGAGTCTCGTATAGGGACTTTCTCGGTGCATGAAGCTGATCCATCGAACCCTCCTCTGACCATATCTTCTTTCGCTCTGCCAGTACCTGGTGCGCTTCAACACTCCCGATATAGGTTGTCGATGCCATCTACCCTGCTGACTGCGCCTTCCTACCGCTCAGGGCATTTTTATCTTCGGATACGACGCTGGAGTCGCTGGTGGCGTCGTCTCGCTCCCCGTCTTCGAAGGTAGGTCGAAAAGCTACATGTTTCCTTCGAAGTTTGTACTGACGTGGAGCTCGCATCAGACGACTTTAAGTTCGGCCCTCGCTACGGCGACAGCACCACCCAAACCGCATCTTACACTTCCAATGTGGTTTCTCTGCTTATGGCCGGAGGTGAGTAGAGGGGGCAGTAAAAATACAAAGCATTGGCCAGAGCTGATTGCTTCACCATCCTTGCTCTTTAGCCTTCTTCGGTGCCCTTGGAGGTTAGTCGCTCGAAGAGCAGCTCACCGATTGCTAACGAGCCACAGCTGACCTGGGCCTCGTCTCTTCTCAATTGCAGCTGCCCCTGTGAGTGCTAGGCTTCGTGCCTTAGGAGTTTTTCTTGAACCGTCTTACTGACGTTCAGATACAGATCTGCTCTTGGCTCGGTCGAAAGTGGGCTCTCATGGTCGGAACAATCATTTTCTCGATCGGAGCTGCCGCCCAAGTGAGTCCGGGGTCGAGTAGATTGACCTCTTACTCTCTCTAGAGCTGACAATACTAATTAATTCGCCATAGACCGCTGCCATGACCAAGCTCGACGCCATGTACGCTGGTCGTGTCATATCTGGCTTCGGTGTCGGTCGTGGGTCTCGGCCGTCTTCGTTTTCTTCGCGATCCCAGCTTACAGACTACTCTTTCGCCGCACGGCAGTTATGTCCACTGTATGCCCTACCTATGTATCCGAGATGACTCCCAGGAATGTACGCGGTCGCATCACCGGCATGTTTCAGGTCGTGAGTCTATGCGATCTTAGAGCCTAGGCATCTCGCTCAACCTGACAGTATATCCACTCATTGTTAGATCGTTGTCATTGGTGTCGCTGCTTCCTACTGGATAGAGTACGGCATCAGCGTTGGAATGTCGCATCAGACCAACCAGTGGCGTGTCCCTATTGGTGCGCTGCCTTTCTGAGGCCATCTTAAAATGAGCAGAGCTGACCTGATGGCACGGACTGTTTCAGCCTTGCAGCTCGTTCCCGCCGGTATCATGATTGTCCTGCTGCCCTTCATCAAGGAGAGGTGAGACACTGGAGCGAGTCACTCCAATAAATCATAGAGCTGACCTTCCTTCTTTCCTGCAGCCCTCGTTGGCTCGTCTCGAAGGGACAAAACGAGCTTGCTCTTGCCAACCTCGCTTGGGGTAAGAGCGCTTCCTCTTCTATTTTCTCAACAGTGAGCTGTAATGACTGAAGGTCTAACCAACCCTACACAGTCCGAAAGCGCGCTCCTCACGACCAAGTGGTCATGGAGGAATTCAACGAGATCCTCGCCGCCCACCAGGAGGAGGTGTTAGTCGGGCTTCTCTGGTCTTTATTCTCAGCTGCGCCCCTCAGGTTAACATATTTTCTGCGACTCCTGTCCCATTAGTGACACCGTCTCTGGCGCCTCCATCTCTGAGCTCTTCAAGCCTGGCATGCGAATCAGGACGTTCAGTAAGACCAACTTATCCCTTGTGTCTTCCAGAAGCAAATATTGAATTAGACGCTCCATAGTCGCTTTCACCATGTTCTTCCTCCAACAATGGGGTGGCCAGAACTCGATCTCCTACTACGCCCCCCAGATCTTCAAGAGCATAGGTCTCACTGGCACCTCGGTCGGTCTTCTCGCTTCGGGCATATATGGTATCGTTAAGATCTTTGCAACGGGAGCCTTGTGAGTGCGTGATTCTCTGTTCAGATGATATATCAGCTCACAATTAAAAAAACTCTCAGCATCGCCTTTGGTATCGAGCGCACCGGTCGCAGCAAGGCTCTTGGCTACGGAGCGCTCGGCATGTCGCTCTTCCTCTGGATCGTCGGCGCCATCTTTGTGGGTCGTCTTGCCAATACTTTCTGTGTCTCCAACTGACCCCTTTCTTCTCAGAACACCAACCCTCCCGACCCCTCCGCCTCCTCGCCCTCTGGTGCCTCGATCGGCATGGCCGTTTGCATCTACCTCTTCGTCATTCCTTACTGCTTCGGATGGGGACCCGTGCCCTGGGTTGTAAGTTCGAACTTCCCTACCTGATAGACTTCTAGTCCTTCGCCTTGGCTGACGGCCACCGTTTGCAGTACTCGTCCGAGATCTTCCCCATGCGCACTCGTGCCTACGGCATGGCCGTCGCTGCCGGCAGCCAATGGGCCTTCAACTTTACCATGTCCAAGGTCAGTATACAAATGAGAGAGTAAAAACGAAGGACGAGAGGGTGAGAAGGCGGCTTACAAGGAGATCGCTTGACTGACACGCCATTTCATGTTCCATCGGCAAAGATTACTCCTTATCTCATCGCGGACCTCCCTAAAGGAGGTGTATTCTTCCTTTTTGCGGCCATCAAGTCAGGCCTAATTATAAAAAGTTGTCATGAATGTTGAGCATGTCCTGACGGCGTCCTCCCTTTCGCTACCAATAGCTTGATTGCCGCCGCCTTCGGTTTCTGGCTTCCCGAGACCCAAGGCCTCTCCATTGAACAGTGAGTTGTGCTCTCTAGAGACTTTCCTCATTTCGAATTGAATCTGACCTCGTTCTGTTCTTTTTCCCAGGATGGACATTCTCTTCGGTACGATCACTCAGGAGCAACGCGATCTCAACGTTAGTATTACGATGCGCGGTCTACAGTATTCCCGGCCTTGCTGATAGTCTCATTTTTTACTCTAGATCGTTGCGGCCCAAAAGGCCCGCGAAAACAAGGGCGACGAACTCTACGGTCTCAGTGAGAAGAAGGACCCGGAGGTCGAGCACGTTAGTTCATCATTAGCTTGACCTGCACACTTGTTTCTTCTGATACTTATTCCCTCCTTTTTCACACAGAGGGAGATGTCTTGATTAATCTCTTCGACCTAGCTTATACCCTTCGCCATGTCTCGCAATTTACTCTTTTGGCCTTGCGCTCTATCCCGGTCATTTTTTCGCACTCTCTGGGTCCCATTATCGTTTCCCCACCTTTGACATCGTTTTCATATTTTTAACACCTTCATACTTTTTGATATATAACGTCTGATTTTCAGCAACATTGTGTGTCACACATATACACTATACTCTCGACGCCTCAAGCAGCCCATGAGCTGCATCCGTTCTCCTGCGAGGCCGCCATTATCCCGCCTTCAAGTTCTCCAGCTCGCCCGATACGGGTCGCGCCTGTACCAAAAGCGCAGACGGACTTAGTGTCAAGCGCTGCGGGGACGTCAAGCGCCGGGTTCTGAAGAGAGAAGAAGTCAGCGACAGAGACTTCGACGAGGCAACGGTGGAGGAGTCGCGTTCACGTGGGCAAAGAAGGACACAGGTTTGAGTCCAACCCTGAGATGCTCGACGGGCATGACTAAGAAAGAGCAGATTTAGTCAGTTTCGGTCTCTCATATGGGTTGTACGCCAGATCAATGCCCACTCGGGAAGTCCTCCGGTCGAGGGATGTGCGTCGCGCCGTACGTCAAGTAGAGGACGATATCCGTCTTGTCAAGGTTCTTGTCACCCTCCATCCAGGAGAGGATGCTGTCTTTAGGTGTGTCACGCCTGGAGTGGAGAGAAAGGGTCAGATAAATCCTGGACAGATCAGATTGAGCGCGCTCGAAACGAACGTCTGGGGCACATATTGACCAGCGGGATAAATCTGAGTAGACGTTGCAAACGAGCTCAGATACTGTTGCAGGTTTCCACCGAAAGGGGCACACCTGTTCCTCCTTGAATGGGGTGACCCAAAGGGTCGAAGCTGTGAAGGGTGCGCGCTTGGCAACAATGGAATCCGGTTGAAGGTGGAGCGGGATAGTCGTGCCGTTGGTGACGATCTTGTATCCGCCTTGCTGCCCAGACCTAGGGAGGAATAGATGTATGAGTACAGGCACCAGCATCCATGTATGAGACCAGCAGCTCACGCATAGTGTTTCCTCCCTCCAATGATCGACCAGCTTCGCTCCTTCGCTGGGTCGGCCTGCCTCCTTCCCTCTTTTGTCGAACTAACCACCTTCTTCTCGACATAGAAGCCGTTTCCAGCCCAGTTCTCCGCGCTGCCCGTCGGATGGGGCGAGACGACAATGTCGCTCTCAACGACCGAGTTGGCGAGCCCGTCGATCATGGGGTCAATCCGGAGAGAGAAGATGTGTTGGTGATATTCTACGCCTAGAAGTCAGCACTTGATCTGAAAGGAAACCAAGGAGAGGGGGCACACGACCTACGGGCGTTTATCTGCGGGGCGACCTGCGTGCCGTAAGGAGCTGGATCCTCCCCCTGGGCGAGGATGTGAAGGTTGAGCATGCCGGAAAGGCGGGTCTCCAGCTCGATGTAGCCATCCTGGAGTTTTGTGGATTTATATTAAGGCTACGTATACACGGGTGAAAATCGTTTGCTCGTGAGACGGACCTGATGAAGCGACCAGGCGAACTGTCAACGACAGAAAGCGAGATCAGCAGGGCTTCATTTGAACCTTGCAAGACAAGCAGGTCGCTCACGAGATACTCGTAGTTGGCCACGGTGCAGATCTGGTGAAAAGGGGTAGTTAATCGACTTGGCAATTGGTGGGGGATAGCTTTTGCGATCGCCCGGGCTGACCATCTGAATGACGAGCTTGCGGCCGCGGACGACATGTGCCCGCCCGCCCTTTCGGTAGTCGGTATGCTTGAAGAGTATGCCGGTGTCCTCCTCGTGGATGCAGATAGCTGCAAGAGGAGGTTCACATCAGTCCTAGAAATACCCTCCACCTCGAGTCAACGAGGCACCACACCAGAAGGAATGAGAGTCGGGCTGCCGTCGTTGCCGACGAAGCATCCGGGTAGGTACTGGATGGCACCGAGACAGTCGCAACCAAGCTGGAGGTCATTCTGTTGGGCATATAAGGGAAATTCATCCCGAATTTCAGGAGGTTTAGTTCAGATCTCTGGAGGCTGCGTGAAGGAAGGACAAACACACCGCAAGCGTGCCCATACCGTATTCTCCACTAAAATCTCAAAAACGAGGTCATGTAAGATCCCTAATCACTTTGGCAGGTCAAAAGACTTACACGTCAAAGGCAAGCTTCCGCTGGTGGGGATGCCTCGTCTCAGCGTAGGGAACGACTGGTCGAAGTAGGGGGTCGTCAGCGGAACAGCGACGGCCCCTTAAGAGTGAGGGTTTAGGTCTCACCCATCTCCGCGATCGAGAGCCGGTAGAAGAGCGGCCGTTTCTCTAAGCCATCCGTGTAAGTTACAGTGTTGAGGACGAGACCCTCTCGGTGGTCGAAGGCGACGTGGCAGGCCCACTTCTCCCACTGTACGACACAGGGCAGATGTAAGCGCCCATCACTCAAGCGACATCTAACACACCTTGAGCTGCGATCCATCCAGGGAGAAGCTGACTCCCTCGGGTTGTACCACATGGAGCGGCTTGAGCGTGTCCCGGTACTTGTAATCCTTCGGCATCTCGTCCGGAAGGTATTCGAATCGCCTAAGTGGAGGCGGGATGCGGTCGTCCGGAGCTGCAGCGGTGATGTCGGCCAGGGCTGGCGGCTTGGTTTGAGAACGTCCTGGGGTAAAGTCAATGTGGATGACAACGCCACGGTTGCAGTCGATAACTGGATAGAAGTCGACTGGTAGGGAATGGCGATAGTGTTCGTATGGTCAAGGACCGAGCAGGGCTGGGAAAGCGAGCGGTATCACATACGAGGGTGGGCATAGAGGTTGTCGTGCTTATTAAACCTAGCGTAGAGTAGGCATTGTTGGGGGCGCAGTTTTCTGTCAAAGCGATCGTCGTAGCCGATGCTCCAACCCTGATGCAAGTCCGGTCAACGTCAGCGGTTGACCGGTCGAGGTATGAGATCGAAAAAGAATTACATCGGCAAAAACCTGGGATGGTTTGAGGCCTGAATAACGTATTGCACAGTTTAGCGAGGCCACCAATAATACAAATAGAAGGCTGCGCTACTCGCCCACTTCAGCTGCAAGTTTGGCGACTTGCGGATCCTTCCTCACGATCTCTTCCGCTCCGTCCAATTCGTCCGGGGTAATCTGAGCCTGGAGGTCTTCTTTGAGAATTTTGTCTCCCTCGACCTGCCACGATTCGCCCTTCGCGCCGCCGTGCGAAAGCTGGAGGCAGTGTGTGATGCCCTTCTGGATGTCCAGGACCACCGACCTCGCCCGCCGACGGAGCTGCTCACGAGTAGGCTTGTCGGCGGGGGCTATGTCCGTCGACGTCGGAATGCCCAGATAGCTGATAAGACCTCCAATCAGTCAGTTAATTAAAGTGCTCCTTGTAACGTATCTGCGAGCAGTCTGTCAAGGATCAGTGTTGAGTGACTCACGCGAGGACAAGAGCCTTGGGCGGGGGTACAAGGGCAATCGTGAGATGCTTGATGACCCGTGCGCCCGACTGCTCGAGTACATGGGCGCGGGAGGATCGGGCGATGGCTGAGATCTGGGTAGGCAAAGAAAGATAGGGGGAGATGAGTTGGTGAACCGTAGCGAAGGACGAGGAGCGAGTCTGTTGGGCTCTCTCGGCTGAGGCCGAGCGCACGAAAGCCGCGCAGGAAGAGTGAGAACGCACTTCGCGCTCTTGAGCGAGTCGAGAGGGTGGAAGGAAGTGTCGGTGTTCATGGCTTTGGTGGAGGTGATGGTTGAGAGAAAGAGATCGGAGAGTGGGAGAGAACGACCTCATAGAGGCGCTTGCCGGCGGCATGCAAGCAACGCACGGCGCTTCTACGTCTCAACGCCGACCAGCTGCATCGGCCGCGGCCGGTGGGCAGGCTTATCATCGCAAGAGCTAGTTTGTCAGCCGCCGCCTTCGAAGAAGTAACGACAGAAAGCTAAAAAGCGTGAGGGGTGGATGGATGCCTGCCTCGCCCTGTTGAGACAGCGAGCGAGACAGCCCAGCGGGAACTGCCACATACGCGCGCGACTATCGAGCTAACTCTGTACGGCTCACTGAGTCGCAGTGCCAAGAGAAGAGAACTTGTACATGCGAACATACGTGCTGAGACACTCGGGTTGAGGGTTCCCATCACATGCCAATGTACCCAAATCACAAGCAAGAGCCTGGGTGGAGGAGGCCGTGTTCTTGGTCGATTAGATCTTTGCACATCCCCCACTGGGACTTGACGCCCCTCGACTTCACGGACGGCCACCAACCAACCTCGCCTCCACTCTTCCGTGCCTCGACCTCCCAGCCTGGAGCTTGGAGTTTCATCTTCTCGTATAGACCGCCCCGCTCTCACCACCGTCTTCGCCTCAAGCAAGGCTGGACCCCGGTCCTCGTCGACTCGCTCGCTTTCTTTCTTCGCGTCCAGCCGCCTCCGTCGGCTCTCTGGCGCAGATCATCTACCCTAACGACTCACCCCATCTTGTCTATCATCGCTGAGGCCCAACAAAGATGGTCGTGAGTGCCATCCTTCGTGCAGGCCTCGTCCCTTGCCCGATTCCCTCAGCTCAAGTGCCGCTGGCCTCCCTTGTCTCTGTCCACCTCAGCTCATCAACGAGGTGCGCTTGATCTTGTGTCTTCTGTGGCTTCGTGTCAGCAGCTGATCACTATCGAATCTCATGATGTCCTCGTAGACGAAATACGCTTGGTGAGGGACTCTGGCCTCCTATGGAGTGCCTCTCCTCTCGCTCTCGGCTGACTCTGCCCGGCTGACGAACGCCCCGACCTTCTTCCCGACGCGCCTCCTACAGCCAGTCTTGCATCAAGGGTCGGTCGTGTTTCTTGAGAGACTACTTTAAGTTGTATAGCTGATCCTCTCATTTTAACATCTTGATTAGGCCACCGCTCTTCAGGCTGCACGCACACCGAGTGAGTCTGCGCTCCTCTATTCGGCTCACCAGCTCCTCGTCCTCCGCTCTCCGTCCCTTCAACGGCCTTCGAGGCTGCCGAAATTCCCCGTCTCCTCCAAGTAGTTCCTCGAAAAGCCTTTGGTGTGCTTGGAGGACGATTCACGGTGAACCGTGCTACGTCCGTGGACAACCCAATCCTCTCGCTCGTGACTTCGACAGAGAAGAGGTTCTGCGTGCGATGCGACCTACGCAACGAGGCATCACCGGACGCTTGGAGCGCCGACATCGGAGTCTTTTTTTCAGTGTGTCTTACTGAGCCCTAAATTAATCATTTCCTCCTTGCAGTCGTCCCTTGTTCGAGATCAAGAAGAAAGGTCGCCCTGCCTCCCAGTGCACGAACTGTCGAGAGCTCCGCAAGACGAAGCAGATACACCTCAAATGCGAGTGTCTTTCGACGATACCCGCTAACTCGGAGGGAAATAACGACCAGGACCCAGCTGCCTTTGCCGCTAGTGAGACGAACTCATCTCTACTCAACATCTTGAGTGGGGCTGCTGGCCTGACTGCACTTTTTTTTTGCAGAGCCGAAAAAGAAAACCAAGATGAAGCGTAAAGATGTTACCAAGGCGCCACCGACATTTCCCAACGGCCTCAAGGACTTTCATGAAATGAACTCGGCCGCGGAAACCCTCAACGGTCTCGGCAGTGGGATGCAAGAGGACTCAGCATTTACACTCAAAAGCGAGAAGACCCTTCGTGAGTCTGCTCTTACCAGGACCCGACTTCTCAGACTTGGCCTGACCTCAGTCGCTATCCGTATTAGTCCAATCTCTCTTGAACCCTTGCAAATGCAAAAGTACGGAGTATCGCGATCTCGCTCTTTTATCACGTTGTACACCGAGCTGATCGACTCTCCGTCACCCCGTAGCCGGCCAGGGGCGATGTTCCTGTGCGGGTCCGAGCCGCTGGCGCGACAATGGCGAGACAGCGCCCGGAGGAAGTGGTGGGGGCAGCTGCTGCTCATCCAAAAAGGTCGCATCCACCCAGAGTCCGCTGCCCACGGCGGCAGAACAAGGCCTCTCCGACGCCTTTACGTCTTCGGTCCAGATGAGCGATCCCTCTCCGAAATCTTCTCTCCCGGCCCCTCTCGTCCCTTCCACGGGCTCCACCCCGCCTCTCGTCCCGCTCCAACCCCTACATACCTCTCGTCATGTTGTTGGCCGATCTTCGGCGTTCTCTAAGCCTTACGCTAGCTCGACTGCGACGTCGTCGGCGTTCCGCCTTCCCCCGCTCTCCCTCAGCCGCAAGCAGTCGATCGCGTCGTTCAGCCCCTCGGACTCACCATCACATCTGGACCTGCGAGAGCTCGTCGCCAACTTTGTGCACATCCAAGAAAAGCGGGCCTTCGGAGGCGCCGCTGTCGGAGAGGCTAGCGAGGCGGTCGAGGGAGACGTATGCCCTCCTCTGCTGCCGCCCTTTGAGACGTTTCTCCGGGACCGCAAGGAGGGCGGAGACTCAATCATGGTATCGGGCTGTGGTTGTGGAGATGACTGCGCGTGTCCAAGTTGCGCCGAGCATGGCAACGTCGCTATGGATGAACAGGGACGGCCGATGGAGCACGTGGACTGCCCACCATCTTGCTCATCGTCAGTCACTCTTTCCTGGAGGCCTCATGGCTCTTTGACTGACCTCTCACGCTTCTGCCCTCTCCCCAGCTGTTTTAACTGTACTGCCGGCTTCACCGTCCCTTCCGGCCTCACGACGATTCACGATCTCATCTCCGCCTCCGCCGCTGCTCTCCCATCGCCCCTATCGGTCGCTCGCCAAAGTGCCTTCGTCCTCAACCCCGTTGACCTCTCCGTCCTTCCGTCGAGTGCCGTTTGGGGCCCGCGCGAGAGCAAAGAGGCTGTCGGCTTACTCGAAGTTCCCAAGCTAGAGTGCTGCAGCGGCAGGTGTCGATGCCCCGAAGGAGACTGCTCGTGCATGAAGGACTGCTGTGGCTGCGTACGTCTTCGCAGAGTACTCGTTCTTCTTGCTCGCATACAGCCTTCTGACCTGCTGCTCGGTGGTCCTTTCAGTGCGAAACCTGCGACTGTGATGAGGAGCCGATGCCTGTTCCGCGTCGTGCTCCCAGCCCGGAGTCCATTGAGATAACGGCGCCGTTCCCGATGCCGGAGTCGCTTACCGAACCTGAGTTTTCGGGTGGGAAAGCTCACCAGCACCCCGAGGAGGTCGCCTCTGCTGTTTCTTCCTGTTGCAGCACCAAGTCGGCCGCACCGATGCCCGTCCAGGTCGCACGGGTCATTGCCTCTCAGGCCCCTACCGCTCCCTCTTCCTGCTGCCCCAATCGAGTCTCAACCCCGACAACTGCGGCGGAGCCGGTCTCAACGCTGGTCCAAGAGAGACAGCTGTCGCTTCCCTTGAAGCAAGTCTCGTCGTCCTCGTTGTTCACAGGAAGCGGCCTTTTGATTGAGTCCATATTGACTCGTACCCCATCTCCCAGCCCACACATTGAGGCTTCAATCCAAGACGAGGCGGCCTCCACCACTAGTAGCATCAGTGCGGAGTCGGCCGCGTCATCTCGACGCATGTCACTTCGCTCGTCGACATGGCGCTCGCCTTGCAAGACGCCCCAGGAAACATCGCACCCACCTCCTTACTCGCTGCCCATGACGGAGAGCATCAATCTCCAGCCTCCTATCTTCCGGTCTTCCCCTGCCTTGACCTCCGATCCTGCTCCGCCTCCGGTTCCCTCTTCAGAGCCTCCTCCATCACCTCTACCCACTTTGAAGTCCCCACTACCGGCGCCCTTCGATCTCAGCATCCTCACGGGCCTTCAGCCGGATCTCTTTTCCCTCTATCAACCTCCTCAGGCCGACAGCGTAGCTTCAGCTGCCCTCGATGAGACCATTTCTCCCCAAATGGATCTCCTGGACCCTGCGGTGCAAGCTGCCCTCGCTGCCCTCCTCAATGGCTTCTCTACCGCTTTCCCGGCAGCATCGATCTCGCCTTCGACTGTCGCCCCTGCAGTCATCGCGAGTCGCTCGCCCAACCGGTTCGAGCGGGATCTTAACCCGATGGCCGGTCTCGATGAGCTCTTCGGTTCCGGCGCTGAGTTCAACTTCGATCTTGAAGCATTTGGCATCGGCGGAGAAGGACCGGACGACAGGATCGTTGCCGCGTCCGAGGCGGAACAGCCTCCGCCGTTTGACCCGCTCAGCTTCCTCAATGTCACCGCGTTCGACTTCTCTGCGCCCGAGGGGGGCTTCATCGACGGTGTCGGGGATGTCAGCGAGGCCGCTCTGCAGCAACAGGGTCTCGCGCCTTACCCACATGAGACGGAGGTCGTTCATCCGCCCGTCGACACACAGAGCTTTCTTAACGTCCTCACCGGGGCCGATGTGCAACCTCCTCCTCCTCCTCCGGCGTCGATGGAGCAGGTGACGACGTCGGATCTGGAGAATATGTTTGACTTTTCGGCGTTCCTGGCGATCAAGAAGCAGCAGCAGCAGTGGCAGGCGGCAGCGTAATGCCGGTGACGCGCGCGCATATATTTCACCAAGTCTTGCTTCTTTCTTTCTCTCGCTTTCGTTTCTTTTCTTCTTCTCGGATTATCCTTTCATATTTCTTGCGCTATTCCACACCTTCTTCCTCGTTAACGGTCTTGAGGTTTTAATCACTTTTCGAAACAACTCACCCACCCCCACTCTTGTGTTTTCGTGTCTCGACGCTCGCTTTCGATTCATGACATTCAGTAGATCGCCGCCCTTTTCCTCGTCATAGTTGCAAGCCTCCTTTCTTCCCTTTGTCGAACCTAGAACATGACTCACAGTCGTAAATCCCTTTCACCTTCCCTTGTCCGTTGATAGAGATATGCACGCTCTAGCTCGCTCTCTCGCAAGCTGTCGGTCTCACGAGCCAATGGTCCGCGCGCTCCGGGTTGGGTCGTGGTGAGGAGGAAGCAGCAGAAGCCGATCTGGGCGATATCAAGAGGGAATCTGTGAAGGAGTCAAAAAAGGGAAGTCAGTTCAAACGGAGAGAAAGATATAATAATTAACGCGTTTGCCGATCAAGTGTCGGTCCGAGCGAGGGCCTGGGATGGGCGTGGAAGACGAAGGGCGAGCAGAGGCAACATAGTCGGTTGAAAAGCAGTCGGTACATGCCCCGAGTGTCCTCAGAGAACATGTTGCTCTGGGAAACGAGTCAAGGAAAGGCGATGGAAGTCGCGGAGAAAGCCAACGCACTGTCCGTTGCTGATCCCCGAGCGGCCTCGTTCCGTCCGACTGAATCGGTTTCTAGATAATCTACCACTTCTTCGTCGGTTCACAACAAGGTGGTCCGAGTACGGTGAGCTATCGACTGCTGCAATATATGTGCCTTCTTCGCAAATTTCATGAACCACATTCTCATCGATAGCCCAGCAAATTTAAGCACCCTTCCGCTATGCAACCATTATAACCATCTCCTCCTCCATCCATCCCCATGTCAGGCCTGGACAACAAAGCCTCCCACCGCCGACGTGTTCTGCCTCGCCGCTTGCGCCTCCTCGTACATCTTGCGCTGCCACAGGCTCGCCGCATGGTGTTGCCCGCCAGACGATGGCCCGAACTTACTGAGTCTATACTCGGCGTAGCCGAACCCGCGAGAGGGCCGTCCCCCCCTCATGTGATTGTAACGCAACTGCCGGACCTCCTCGCCAACCTCCTCCCTTAGCTCTGAACCGACGTGAGGAAACGTCCTCTCCGCGGCCAGGATGGTTTCAGTATTAGCGAGGAGTAGGGGGGCAAGCGCCGCCGCCAATGTGTAGTGAATGGGGAACGATCCCGCAGGAGAGAGCGTAGAGGGGACGACGGTGATGGAGACGTTGCCGGAGTGAAGTTGGGCAGCCATATGCCCATCCCAGCGGTTCTTGTCGGACTCTTCCTTCTCACAACGGGGGAGATGGAAGGAAGACCACCGGGTATCCTCGGCAAGGTGAATCTCCTCGTTTTCCAACATGTCCTCACGACGACGAGGTGTCGGGGCGGTTTCGCAGCGTCTCTCCTTCTCCTCCTGCTCACAGAGGAAGTGCGTCTCAACGCCGAACTCGAGAGTTGACATGAACTGCTGGAAGGTGGTGTTGAATGAAGGGATTCTGTCCTCAGGGCTGAACATCAATAAGACCAATCGGCCTAGGATTCAGCGGGAATGGAGAGTGGAATGAACAACACAAAGTGCTCACACTTGGAATTCAACGGAGACAGACTGCGATTCATCCGAGATTCTCAGGAGAGGGACCCGAAGGGCGTCGTCGCTGTTCCAGAACCGGCTGGATCTGTAGTGCCTCGACCAATTGTCTTCGTAACTCTGGCGGCGGCGCTCCTCGTGAACTTCGAGAGGAGTGACGCGCAGCAGCTTATTGATTCCAGAATGGTGAGATCTGCGGAGGGAATTGGAAAGGCTTGCACCTTCCTCGACAGATTTGGCGAAGGATAGTGCCCAGGTAGGAGCTTTATCTAAGACTTGCTTGACCATCAGGAAGGCGGGGACCTCAGACCCGTTTCCAACCCGGCTGATGGTGACGTTCAGAGTTACGTTTTGGCCTGATGGCTCGACAGGAGGCGATACCCATCAGTCATTCTAGAATCGGGTCTTCGACAGTCCTCGAAAAAGCAAGCGCACCTTGAAGGAAGACATCACCATCAGGGAGGATCACGCTAAGGCTGAAGTTGGCGCGTGAGTCGGTGTCCTGGGAGACGGTGTGAAGGTTGAACATCAGAATCAATCGATTAGACCAGCATCGATGGTCAATAGGAATGCATGACAGAAACGCACGCATTTTGGCACATTGGATACCGATGGACCCCAGACCCAGTCGTCGCTTGACCGGTTTCGATCGCGAGGGTTGAAAAGAGAGATGGTAGTCTCCTCCCGCTTACCGGATGCCTTCACAGACGAGATATCGAGGTCGGATGTGGGGAGAAAACCAGCCCGGCCTGCAGGTCTCTCGATGATGGAGCCGTTCCTGAGAGTGAGAGCGAAGTAGTAATCCATATTGGTCTGAGCCGAGGCTATCTTTATTGTGGAATTCCTCTTTAGTCATAATCTTTGAGATGCGTCAAGGGTGCAAGGGACTCGCCGGCTTTTCGACATCTCTGGAGTTAATATGCTGGTGATCTCCCTGAGTGATGGGTGGAAACTAGGGAACAAAAGGGCCGAAGCATTGTAAATGTAAGCCAATCATACATGATCGAGAGTAAACAGCGAACTGCTAACCTGGGTGTTGGGAACATGCACAGAGAAGGCCCGGATTGCCTCAAGCGGGATAGATTCCGGGCCTAGAGAGCAATGGAAAAATCTTGTCTCAATACCCAAGGATGCAATCACGCTTTTCTTCGCCAATGATCAATCTAAAACTTACCATCGGCAGTAGCGAGTTCATGTTTCGCGTCAAAGACAACTCGCTCCGATGAGTGGATCTCCCAGAAGGTCTGGGCAAAGAGGCTCCGCAAGATCAGACTAGGACAGGAGCGGGATTAGGGCTGTGTTACCACAGACCTCATTGTTGAGCATGTCGTCTGGAAGTCGAGGAGAATTGGAGCCTCGTCACAAAGAGATCATAGCGGGAGCAGTCGAAATTGTGAAGTTGACCTACAATACTCATTCATCATTTCTGCAAAACCGCTGCGACTACTTCTATGGTACGGCGAGTTGAAGATCTTATGATGGGACTCTTGGTTTAACCGAGCTCTCGTGATGTTGCGGACCGGCTTGGAGGGAAACTCCACGCCAAGGGCGCTGGAAGGTGGACGGAGATCTCGTTCGAATTAGCTCTGTTCCATCGGTCCGTCAATCTGATGATCGCTCCTGCACTGAAAATACTCACTGGAAGCGAACGTATCCCCTCTCTTTAAGTCTGAGGCCGACCTCCCATTTGACGATGTCTGAGCAGTCCGATCCGTTGGCGGACAGCCTCGCCTCGGCTGGGAACACGGTCGCTGGCGAGAGGTCAGGCGCCCTGACCCAGGCGAGCAGGTCGCATTTCCAGTTGTCCTGACCCTCTTCCTCATCCGATGGAAGGGCGTTTCCTTGGAGGCGATGGGTGACGCTTGCAATGTGAGCGTCCGTCTCAGCGGAGGCAGTGGCGAGGGAAGGGGATGGTCTGGTGGACAGGACAGTCTCGGTGTAGATGTCGTAGCCAGCTTCGGCGGTCACCGCCGCAAGGAGGGCGCTCGCCAGGGCAAGGGCAATCTGCATATTGTAGTTAGATGAGAGGAGAAGCCCTGGGGTGAGGGATGGAAGATGACTCGAGGACGAGAACCGACCGCAAGGTGTATTTGTGTCGGCGGCTGGAGAGTGTGCCGAAGACGAGAACCAAGCCGATGGAGGGACGAAATTGAAAGGAGGGGAGAGAGTTTGACTAGCAGGAGGGCCCGCGTGGGGACAATGGCGGAGAGGAGGTGAACGAGAGGGGGCTGATTTCCTGCGCGTGGTCCGACAGAAGAGAAAGCAGCTGAGAGAGAAAGTGGCCACGAGATGTTGACACAGTTTGCGCAATATGGTAAGAGCTGTAGAACATGTCATCAAATACCCAGGAAAATCAACCGGGGCAAGAGAAAGATAAAGAGAGCTGGTGGAAGTTGTCCAGAGGCGAGAGCCAGTGAAAATACAGAGATTCAAGGGAAAGTAAGAGCTAGCCAGTGAATCCTTTGAGGGAGGGTGATGGTTGATTTCAGGGATCAGCATCGTCGAAAGATGTTCAATCGATCAGTACGTGGGCGTGGGCTTGTAAGACGGCTCGGGGTAGGGCTGGCGAGAGCGGTACGACAACATTAGCATTTGAACTTGACGGGCGGCGAAAAGAGAAGGCGGGTAAATGGCTCACCTTGCCATCCTTGTAACCGTCCTTGGGGTCCTCCTTGTAGTCGTCCTTAGGGTCCTCCTTGTAGTCGTCCTTGGGGTCCTCCTTGTAGTCGTCCTTGGAGTCCTCCTTGTAGTCGTCCTTGGAGTCCTCCTTGTAGTCATCCTTGGAGTCCTTCTTGTAGCCATCCTTGGGGTCCTCCTTGTAGTCATCCTTGGAGTCCTTCTTGTAGCCATCCTTGGGGTCCTCCTTGTAGTCGTCCTTGGAGTCCTTCTTGTAGCCATCCTTAGGGTCCTCCTTGTAGCCATCCTTAGGGTCCTCCTTGTAGTCGTCCTTGGAGTCCTTCTTGTAGCCATCCTTGGGGTCCTCCTTGTAGTCGTCCTTGGAGTCCTTCTTGTAGCCATCCTTGGGGTCCTCCTTGTAGTCGTCCTTGGAGTCCTTCTTGTAGCCATCCTTGGGGTCCTCCTTGTAGTCATCCTTGGAGTCCTTCTTGTAGCCATCCTTGGGGTCCTCCTTGTAGTCGTCCTTGGAGTCCTTCTTGTAGCCATCCTTGTGGCCATCCTTGGGGTCCTCCACCGTCCAGTGCTGGGTCGGGAAGTCCGCGCAGCACTCGTACGTCTCAACCTTGCCGCAGTTGTTGTTCAGGCACTGGCCTGGGCGTGGGAGTGAGGGATGGCGAGCAGGGGGGCGTCAGCATCAGTGGTGCCTGAAACAGCTGCCCTTGACGGAAACTCACTGTGGTCAAAGAGAGAGATGAGACCGTCCTTGGTGAACTTCCAGGACTGGCTGAACTGGCCAGAGTAGCACTTCTCGAGCTGATGAGAGAAGGACGAGGGGGAGTTGAGTGGGTCGGTCAGCCGCAGAGGAATAAGGAGCAGCCGTCAGAGGGAAGTGGGACCGACTGTGACAAGGTAGTTGTTGGCGGGCCATTTGCCGGCATCAATGCAGAGCTCAGGGTCGGAGCAGAAGAGGCTGATGGATCCGTCGTACTGGTGGTGGGTGAAGAAAGAGTAGGCAAGCAGGCAGGCAGGTGAGCTGGTGAGCTAGTGCAGGCAGGGCATGCCGGGTTGGAAGACGTCGTCGCACCTTGTCGATGACCCACTTCTGGAACTCAGACTTGTAGCACTTCTCACTGAGAAGGTGGGAGAGATGGGTGGAGCCAGGATGAAAGAGATCAGTTATGGAGATCTGGGAAAGGCAATGAGCACATGAGAGAGCACGCACACCGTGAGTTTGTCGCCCTCGCAGCTGGGCTTGGGCGCGGTGAGGCAGAGCGATTTGTCGTCGTAAGGGTGGATGAAGCGGTAGTCTGAGTGAATTTCCTTAACATCGTATGTGCGAAGGGAGAGAGGGGCAGCCCGAGCGCTGAGAACGGCCGGGAGTGCGACGAAGAGGATCGAGGAGTAGATCATCGAGATTTCGTATGGAGCAGCTAAGTGCGTGTGTGTGTGTGTGTGTGTGTGTGAGGGGAGTGGGGAGTTGGAAGTTGTCGATGTGAAGGTTGCTGGAGAAGAGAAGGTCGAGAAGCATAGAGCCCCCTTTTAACGGGGATGAGAAGGGGAAACCCGCAGCAGATGCCTTCTTTGTCTTTGTCTAGCTTCTTCACAATGCGATGAGAAGTGATTGATGTTAGTGGTGGTGAAGATGCGGTCGGTCCCGGCGACGGTGGCGCAGCAAAACCCTGGCTGGGAGCCGAGGCCAGGCGCGCGGGCGTCACGGCAGACTGCGCCGGGCCTTGGACAAGACGCCTCGCCCTCACTGACAGACTGGAAGGAGGCGAGGGCCGGGGCCGAAGACAACCATCAGGTGGTGGTGGCTTCAATCCTCCTATTTGACCTTGGATGCCAAGAACACGGTCGGGGGCTGAGAGTGCGTTGCACCTTACGAGACAGGACTGCACAGCTCTTTGCGTCAGCGTCGGTAACATTCAGCTTGTCCTCACCTCTCATTATCCGGCTCCGGTACACCCCCTTGTTACCCTGCCATTTTTCCCTCCTCCATCTCTAGGGACTAGTCCCAGACTTGAGATGATCGACGAGATGGAAACCCACCTAAACCGTACTCTCTGGAGGACAGGCAAACTATCAGATGTCTTGTTCTCGAGCTGAATGGGGACAGGGAAGAGCATGATGCGGCCATCGACTCACATGTTTCGTGGCTGCCGTCCAAGAGAGCAAACATGCAAACGAGAGCAAGAGGTGACAAGAGGTGATGCTAGGGATTGAAAGGGATCTCGCTCGGGCACTGGAAGGAGATGTTAAGCTGGAAGCATGCCGGATGTAGTAGACCGTTTGGTGTAGAGAAGGTCAAGACGAGGGAAAACGGCCCTTTTTCCGCGAGCTCATCGTCGTCGTCGTCACAATTCGCTTGCTCACCTTGCGCTCGCTCGCTCTCCTCGCCTGCTCCTCATGGCTCCCGGCGATTGCCGTCGACAATAGGACGGGGATGAGGCCGTCCCCTGATGGCAAGCTCAGGGCTGAGGCAAAGCGATGTCACCGTCAAGTCCTCTTTGTACAGCCGCAGAGTCTCCTTGTCCACAGAGGAGTCAGCATGCATTTCAGACCACCTGACAGCAGTGGAGCAAGTGGTCCGGCGAATCAGCACCTTTCGCAGCCCGCGCTGAGCCAGCTCGATCTTCGATCGTAGTCTGACTTATCACCCTTCCCCCTCTCTGGCGAAGTGTTACTCATCTTGCTGCATCCCTCGGCATGTCACATATTTGCGGAGATGAACCGCGGGCGGCGCAACCCGAGAGAGAAAGGGACCGTCACCGTTTCTCCAAGCTGGCCGTCGCCTCCTTCTCAGCCGTCCCTCCCTTCCCGCCCGACGCCGGCCGACCATCATCACCGCTCCCATAGCGCTCGTCTGTCTTTGACTCTTTCAGTCGTCTTTTCGCATGCTCTCCAGATAGGGACCACTTTCTTGTCAGTGCTAGGCTGGAAATGAATCGCTGTTGGAGCTGTCTTGACGGCCCTGTTCCTGCGGCCCCCGGACGGACCCCCTCGACCCTGTCCTTCGTGTACAGCCCCCAACTTGGACCTGACCACCTATTCATTCGCGGGATCCTCATACTACCTGAAGCCAGCCCAGCCCCAGCGCTTCTGTGCCATGTCTCACCAAGATCAGGGCTTCGCCTCCAGCTCGTCCTACCGGTCGCGCTCGCCGTCGCCTGTCCTCCCCGCTAGGCCGTCGTCGCTAAGTCACTCGCCTCACCCAGGCGTGTCCCCGAC
This sequence comes from Tausonia pullulans, assembly GCA_951802195.1. Classification (NCBI taxonomy): domain Eukaryota; kingdom Fungi; phylum Basidiomycota; class Tremellomycetes; order Cystofilobasidiales; family Mrakiaceae; genus Tausonia; species Tausonia pullulans. Next base: position 89,944 of record OX637623.1, on the reverse strand, counting down.
GTCGTCGTCGTCCTTCTTCACCCGTCGTCTCTCGTGGTCTCGCCGCTCGCCTGCTCCAGCCTCATCCTCTTCAGATGACGACGACGACCGCAACGACGACCGAGGGACGCGCAACTCGCTCAGCCTTAGCCCTAGCGCTTCTCACTTCGCGCGCGCGGAATCAGATTCCCCGCCTAGCTCAGACGCGGACGACGACGTTCAGACCCTTCATATCTCTCGCATGTCGGCCGACATCGGCGGGGAGCCAGGACCCTCCTCGAGATCTCCCTCAGCCCATTACTCATCGTTCTCCCAGCAGGACCTTCTCTCGCCGCGTGACCGCGGCGTCGCGTCGTTGTCTTCTTCCTTCCGGTCGAGCCCGCTCGGCTCCGACGACGATGAAGATGATGAGGAAGACGGTCGTCACCCTCTAAATACGCCCCATCATCCCTCATCGTCGTCATTCTCCCCTACCCGGACGCCTCCCCGCCCCTCGAGACCGTCCTCAGACCCCTCCGTTCACGGCCCACTCAACATCGTTCGCCAGAGCTGGCGGCGCCTCAGCGTCCGGGCTGCTGTCTCTACTTCTAGCGGGCCTAACGGGCGACTGGACGGAATGGTCCGGCTGCCAGACGAGGATGATCTCGATGAATCAGTGACGGCTCCTGCAGGAGCAACTTCTCCAAGTCATCGTCGCAGCGGGAGCTTGGCCGATACTGCTCAGGGGAGGTTCTACGGGAAAACTCTTTGCCTCTTCGGCTCACAGCATCCTGTCCGTCGAGCGTGTGCGGCGGCGCTGCGATATTCGTGAATCACTCGCATTCGACATACGCTGCCTGTCACCTGCTGATCTAGTCCGAATGTTTGCGCGCGCACAGATGGACGGAGCCCATCATCCTTTGCCTCATTGTCGCCAACGTCGTCGTACTCACTTTCCAAGGAGCACGATCACTCGACACGGCGCCAGATCTACGGGAGGACGGCTTCTTTAGGACGTGGGAGGACTATGCACTCTTTGTTCTCTTCATCCTCTTCACGTACGTGACGCCGCCTCTTTGCAGCTTTAGCCTAAACAGAGCCGAGCTGATCTGAACGGGGCATTCAGCCTGGAGATGTTCGCTCGCATCATCGTCTCGGGCTTCATATTTGAGCCTAGCCCTGTTGATCATCTCAACTATATCTCTTCTCCTGTCAATCCTTCCTTCTCCTCCGTCCCCACTGCTTCTTCACATTTTGGTCTACCGACCCCACCTTCAACGAATCCCAAGGACACGGTGACGGCGAGGTTTCGTCGCGCTCGCGTCCGGCTCCGAGCTGTCCTCGCTCTTCAATCCAGCGCCCACCGAGAGTCGGGCCCTGTGGATATGAAGGAGAACAGTGCTGTGAACGAGTTTTACGAGAGCAGCGACGACGAGGGCGGGCAGGAGGACATGTTTTCGATTGCACCCCTCATGGACAACTCCGAAGGCGCCGCGGCCAGTTCGAGGGGGTCGAAGGTGCGAGCCAGTGTCGCCAGGACACCACTCTCTTCACGTATGAATCCGCCAAATGTACGCGCGGGTAACTCGAAAGATGTCCTTGGCAGAGCAGCTTTGGTCTGACGCCCGTCTGCCTTTCAGTTACGCAAGTTCAAGCACGAGCTCCCCTTTCAGGTCTCAATAGACAAGCAGCGCGAGCTCCACGCTCTTGGCCGGCCGTACCTCCGTCATTCTTGGCATCGCGTTGACATGCTTGCTATCGTCTGTTTTTGGGTCTCGTTCGGTCTCGCTGCTGGAGGAGTCGAGATCACAAGCGACCTCCACCTCTTTATCTTCCGCGCCCTGAGTGTCCTTCGTGTCAGCCGACTCCTCGTCATTAGCAGTGGAACGGCGGTACGTCCTATGGCACGAGCGTTTGTGTCTGAAATAGCGGCTACCACTGATAGGACGGCTTGGTGTTCTCATAATCAGACGATCCTTCGGTCCCTCAAACGAGCCGCTCCGCTGCTCGCCAACGTTGCTTTCTTCGTTCTCTTTGCCTTTGTTTGCTTCAGTATCATTGGCGTCCAAAGTTTTGCCGGGAGCTACCGCCGGTAAGTCAACTCTCTGCCTCTGGGCAAGCAAAGTTGCTGATGAATGCCACCCGTCTTTCATTTAGCACATGTGTCTACATCGGTTAGTTTCCCTTCAACTCAGAACAAGCTTGTGTCTTCGACTCTCTGACGCTCTTCGTTCTGCCTCAGACCCCAGCAACTCGTCTAACCTTCCCTCGCTCGACCAGTCCTGCGGAGGGTGGTATGACAACGCGACCTACCAGAATCGCGGCTTCCTCCTCGTGTCAGATCTCGACGGACTGGAGCGAGAAGTTCCAAAAGGCTTCATATGTCCTCCGGGCCAAATGTGCGTCGAAGAATCCGACAACCTGACGCCTGGTATGAGCTTTGACAACGTCCTTTCGGGTGAGTATGGTTTACTCGGCTCAAACTGCCTCTCAGTTATTAGCTGACTTGCCGTTTTCTCAGCTGCGATGCAGGTTGTCATCATTGCGTCAGGTGAGAGCTCGGTGGTGAAACTGCGATGTTCAATACGAGCTTTCCAGCAAAGAACAACATTTTCTCATCCCTCTATTCTACAGCGAACACCTACGCGGACGCCATGGTGTGTAACTTCTTGAAGCGATCCCGTTTGAGATTTTGCACTAAGTATGTCGACTTCCCACTTAGTACTCAATGGCTCAAGCGGACCACTTTGCTGCCGTCTTCTGTGCGTCACCGTTAGCCCTCATTGTGTCCAGTCTGAACTTGGCTGACCCGCGTGCATCTACAGATTTTCTTGCCGGCATCATCGTCCTCAACTTCTGGTTTTCTCAGCTCTTTGTCGCCGTCGTCACCAACGTATTTGGCGACATCCGGTCTGAGACAAAGAAGAGCGCTTTCAGTGCTGCATCGTAAGTCTGGTCGTGTGCTTTGGCGGTCATCTGCCACGATTCTTAATTGAAAATTTCTTACCCCCGGTTGTTCAGGCGAGAACCTCTCATCGCCGACCTTGGCAGTGAGGGCTGGTCGACCAAGCAGACGGGCAGCAACAGAGCGTATAAGTGGGTTCACACGTGGTACGAGAGGACTCAGATCATTTGGCCCGTCCTGGCGCTGGCCAGCCTTACGGTGATGGCGACAAGGACAGTGGACAGTCCGGACGACCAACTTCGCCTTCTCAGTGAGCCCTCGCATCGTTGCCTGCTTGTACCTCAAGCTTTCCCTGAATTGACCCGCTCTGCAGACACTCTCGAGCTGGCGTTCTCGATCGCTTTCCTCTTCGAAATGATCATCCGCTTCGTGGGGAATCTCCCGGACGTCAAGGGTTTCTTCGTCAACCCTAGGAACGGGTTTGATCTAGTTCTCTCACTTGTCGCATGCATCATCATCATCCCCCCAATCGCCAACTCGGAGGCTCATGGCTGGTTAACTATCTTTCCGCTCGCGCGGTGGTACCGCGTCATCCTGTAAGAAGATGCCGACATTCCCTTGTGCTTACACGGAGACTAAGACTGACTGATGCCTGGTTCACGACAGCGTCATTCCCCGCATGCGACCCTTGCTTGTCAGTCGGATCGTTTTGCGTCCGTCTCGAGGAACTGGAGCTGACCACGGCCGCCTTGACTACCGATGTTCCAGCTCGCTATTTTTGGCTCCGTCACCGGACTCCTCAACATGACATTCTTTCTTTTCCTCATCATTTTCATCGCTGCCCTCGTCTCTCTCCAGCTCTTCCAAGTGCGTGGGGTTGGAGTTGTCACGCTCGGAGTGCATCACCTAAGGCTCGTCTTTCTTCTTTCGAACATTATAGGGTGTCCTCGTCCAAGATGGAAACACTCCCATCACCTTTGGAAACATCTACAATGCCTTCCTCGGTTCGTCCTCGATCTCTTTTTTCCTGATTCTGACCATCTGCTCATCGCTCACTTTTCTCGCAGGGATGTATCAGATGTCCGTCTTTGGCATCGTCGACGGAACAAACGGCAATAATTTTGCTGAAGATTACCTTTTTTTCTGGTCAGCTTCTCGAGCGAGAACTGGACGGATCCTACGTTCGACATCATCAAGGAGGAACTTCCCTTTGGCCAGGGCGTTATCGCAGGGATTTTCCTCGCTGGGTGGTTCCTCTTCTCCAACTTTATTATTCTCCAGAGCTAGTCCGAATTTCGCTCGTGCATGTCAGCCAAGTATTGTGCTGACCGCGCCTTTTCGCCCGAATATACAGTGTTCGTCGCTGTCATCTCAGGTCGGTCTCTGTTCACCTTATGACCGCCCGGCTTCACTCAAACGCATTCTTTCAAACTTCTTTTCATATAGAAAACTTTGACATCGCCGAAGAGGAAAAGCGCAAGCAACAAATCGAGGCTTTTGTCAAGCGATCTCAGCCCAAATCAACGCACTCGAGCTTTGTCGAGCGCTTTAACGCCTATCGGTTTTTTAAGGGGAAACCAAAAGCGATCTCGGTCAATTTACCGCCCCAACTGGTCCTTCCACTGAAGAAGTCGATCGTCCGGGACTTTTATGTCGCAGAAGAGGATGTCAGTCTTGTTGAGCTGTTCTGGATGGACCGTCTCCCTGACTTCGTTCGTCTCGTTTCTACGTCAGCGCTCCGGGCGCATCCGATCAGCGTTAGAAACGACCGGCACGGAGGGAGTGCTGTCTTATATTCGTCGCACGCTCAAAAGTGACTCACGGCCCGAGGTCGTGGCCATGCGAGATCTTAAGCGCCATTCTCCCTCCCTAGAGGCGAACGCTGTCGCGGGAGCCGATGACATCGATAGGCAGTTGTGAGCTGAAAAGGAAATATTGGACAGCTCTGGCAACGAGATACTCACACGACTCCCCACTCCGCTGTAGTGACTTCCTTGCCACCGCAGGCCAGCCTGTGACGGAGGAGCATGTAGATGCCGAACATGAGCGGAGAGCTGTCCAAGCGGACTTTATCGCCGCTCATCCGAGCTACGACCGGCCACTCTGGATCTTTGGACAGGATAACATCGTCCGGCAGTTTTGTCAGCGTGTGACGCCTTCGTCACACGGTATGTGCAACACTCATCTCCGCTGCTTCAGGGCTTCAGCTGACAGGTGGTCTCGCCAAGGGGAACGCATCTTCGGACGACGGGCATCCCCAACCTGGGCTTTCGCCTTCAAAATGGTTATATTCGCCGCTGTAATTGCATCCGTATGCATTGCAGCCTACGCGACGCCTCTGTATCGAAAGAACTATTACGCAATCCACAATAGGGTCCGCGGGACGTGGTTCAACTTGTCCGAGGTCTCGTCAGTCTCCTTTGATCCGCGATACCCGGGTAAACTAGTTCCCTTGTTGACTGGTTCTCTCGAAGCTTGGCCTTTGTTTTTGTTCTCGAGTTCATCATCAAGATCATCGCGGACGGGTGTGAGTGTAAGACCTCGTGTTGTTGTCTGCGCTGCCCGGCTGACAGACTACTGCCACTTCCTCCCTCAGTCATATGTAGGCTGGGTCAAGGGACTTTTCCAATCTTGACCATCCCCGCTGACGATCATCCACAGTCACACCGAATGCCTATCTCCTCAACATCTGGAACTGCCTTGAGTGTGTTGCCGCTCCTTTTCTCTCCCAGTGACTTGATTCAGAGCATCAGCTGGCTGAGCTCTCGATCCCCGTGCGTTAGCTTCCTGTTCCTGGCGGCAATGCTCGTCAACACGACGACGTGTGAGTACCGTCACTACCACCAGATCCTTCATCACTTAACGAACCACTCTGCAGCCCTCATGTTCATCGGCGGTCTCTCTCGCTTAACGCGCTCACTAAAAGCTGTGCGCCCGCTCCGCTTGATAACTCTCTCGGCAAGTCTACGAAGAACTCTCGAGATGCTTGCCTCGGGAGCTCCTCGTATTCTCGATGCCATCATCCTCGTCATCCTGTGAGCACGCGCGACGCAATTTCGCTGTTTCTTCAGCTCATCTACGCTTCCTACCCTCGCTGTCCCAGGTACATCATCCGTGAGTCTGGTGCAGAGATAGCCCTCCATGACGTCTTGGCCTCACTAACAACTATCAATCATCAGCGTACGCAGTTTGGGGCATTAATCTCTTCAGCGGGAAGCTGTTCTCGTGCAATAACGATGAGGCCACGGGCCGGCCCGACTGCACCGGCGAATACCTTCACCAACCGCTGGACGACATTAACTTGAGCTTTCCGGTTCCGCAAGTGTGGGCAAATCCGACTCTAGACGGTCAGTCCCTAGCTCGCTTGTGCCTGCTGTGACACGCGGCTGAATCCATCTCTTGGCCTTCTCCAGCGGCTTTGTGGAATTTCGACAGTTTCCGGTTTGTTCCACATCTACTTACGCCTCACGGGTTTCTCGCTGACACATATGGCCACACCACACAGACGAAGCATCCTCATTCTGTTTGAGATTATCTCTCTTGTGCGTGACTATCTCTCCTGGCCTTGCTTATTGCTGAGTATCAACCATCTCGCTCTCAACACACAGGAAGGATGGATAGACGTCATGGATTCTGGTCAGTCTCGAGGTCTTTCTCCGTCTCACACTCTACCGACAACCTTTACCACCCTCAGTTATGAACATCACCAAGGAAGACCTTCAACCGGCACAGAACGTCTCCTCGTGGAATGCTCTTTTCATGCTTTTCTTCAATCTGTTTGGAGCGGTCATTATCCTCACCCTTTTCATCTCGATCATCATCTCTCACTTCTCCTCGCGGTCTGGGAGCGCCCTTCTCACGACGGCAAGTTTTCCTGTCCTCCCAAGCCTGTGTGAGGGTTGGCCACGTTGTTGACGAAGCGTTTTTTTCCTCCACTGCAGGAACAACGGTGAGTGGTTAGCAACGTCCGTGTGAAGACATGTTTCTGGCCTGAGCCCTGCTCTCTATCAGTCAATGGCTCGACCTCAAGAAAACGATCTACCGCCAGACTCCCGTAAGTCATAGGCTATTTGTTAAAAAAGACACCCTACTCAGAGCTCTTGTATCCCCTTTCTGCTAGGCGAAACGTCCAAAGGTTTGTGATCCCCTACGCTATCCTCTTAGTATCTTGAACTGACGAAATGCCTCTCCTATCAGCGACGACCGAGCGCAGGTTTCCGCTCATGGTGTTTTGACCGCGCATCTCAGAAGCACGGATGGTGGTCGCGGTCAATGGTATGCAGAAGCCCTATCAGCGCAGCCAAGGCCTTGGTATTAACTTGTCTCCCTCTCATTCCATAGACTGCGACCTATGTCGCGCACATTATTGCCCTTATGACGCAGAGCTTCGCCAACAACCGGAGAGGAGGGCTCGGCGAGCGCATTCGTAGTCAGTGTCCAATTTATCATCGACGAACGGAGCAAGCGAGCCCTGACTGATTATCGCCCCCACAGACTACATATTCCTTGGTTTCATCACTATCTACACATTTGACCTCTCCATTCGCGCATGTGAGATTCCCTCTTTAAAACGCATGCCATTAGAATGAGCTGACTCGCATTCTTATCCCATATAGACGGCCTTGGATGGCGCAGCTTCCGCCAGAACGGCTGGTGAGGTGCTCCTGATCAGGCGAAGAGATATTATAAAACGCTGAAGATCGTCTGCTGTTCCTACTATCAGGAACCTCTTTGACCTCATCGTCATTTCTGGCTCCTTTGGGACGTCGATCCCAATTCTGCTCGGCGTTGAGAGGAGCTCTAGCATTATCCAGTTTCAGAAGCTCTTCCTCGTGTCGATCGTCTTCAAGCTCGTCCAGAAGCTCAACAGCCTCAATCAGCTCTTCAAAACGGCCGTCGCCAGTCTTCCAGCCATCTTGAACCTGTTTGGGCTCTGGGCCTGCTTCTTCATCTACTTTGGCCTCCTTGACCTCGAGATCTTTGGTCTCACGAAGTGGGGTAACAGCGGGGGCGTCTATGAGAATTTCCGGGACTTCGGAAACACGATTGTCATGCTCAGCTTTATGAGCACGGGTGAGGGATGGAACTCGTGGGTCCCTCTCTGTTCATCCCACGCCAACCCTGGCTAACGTACTTCTACGCCTTCTCATAGATTCATGCATGTACGTGTTACTCCGTCAATATTGTCTCAGTCGAAGCTGACTGATACCGGTGGCGGCGTTTTCCTCACCCAGGACTACACCCTCGATTATCCTCGTTGTACCAAGTCGTCCGACTTTTTTGAAAGCGATTGTGGAAGCGAAGCCTGGGCCATCGGTCTATTCTTCGCCTGGGTAAGTCTCTGGTGGCTCGAGGCAGGCCGGTGGCATATGGTAAAGCTGATACGCCCGCATTCCGAAAAAGAACGTCTTAAGCATGTACCTGTGAGTCGCGCCTCTTGTTGAAACCCGTCCCTTCTTCGAGCCGATGGACTGAGATCCTCCCGTGGGCGTATTGCGCAGCTTTGTCGTATGTCTTTAGATTGTTAACAGGTCAGATGGCGCTCCGCCCTACCCCGTCCGCTGACTTGGTGCCTTGTCACAGAACATGTTCACAGGAGTGGTTGGTAAGTGTGGATGACTTGTGATTTTGGTCTAAATTCTGGACTGACTAACCAAGCCTTTGAGTTACAGTCGAGGTTCGTTCTGTGGAGGTCTGCCCCTGCGTGACAATTGTCTGTGACTGACTCACCTGTGCCGACACCACAGAGCTTCAGCTATGTCTTCAGATTCCCCGGCAAGGCTTCTTTGACGAGGGAGGACATTCGTTCGTCCTTCTGACGTAATTTCGACACTCAACCCCGTCTGACGATCTCACTTTTCCCCAGGCGGCTTCAAGAAGACCTGGGCCGAGTTTGATCAGCTACGAACAGGCTACATCCGACGCGAGCAGTTTGAGCGCTTCTTCTCAGTACGCCCTCAATTTTTCGGCAACAATGACGATATTATTCGCTGACCCAAACGTACAATAGAAACTGGGTGGCGTCTTCGAGGGTGGGCGGCTGCGTTTGTCCCTCCTAGCCTTGCTATGCTGACCCTCGACTCGCTCTTCCAGTCCGCCCTTATCCACCTGATGCCTCAGTCAAGAACCTCCTGCGGCTCTCGGAGCCAGAACCAGCCGTCTCGGATGAGAAGTATGTCGTCCACGCGTCGGGACGGGCCGTCGACGTCCGCAAGCTCGCTTCGGTCATTAAGTCTCTCGACTCGGAGACGCTGAAACGGCGGCGTATGATCTGGAATCGACTCATCTCGGAGGCCGTGATCTCGGACGACAGCGGCAAAGGCATTAGCTTTAACGAGGCGTTGATCCTCGTCTCGCATTATGTCCGTCATGTCGCTGTCACCTCTTCATCGCAGATGTACTGACCATCCGGTTTCTCAACTCAAAGACACTCATCAACGACGATACCGCTCTTCAGTGCATAGCTTGACTCCACGATGTATATATGTCACTGACCCCTTCCCCCTTCCCCCTTCCCCCCGGCCCTCTCCACTCTCCTCCCTTTCACACAGGCTTGAGGACCTCCTCAAGCGTCGCGTCAAGACTGACTTTGTCACTGATCTCGTGAATCTCGATCGCGTCCACGGCCTGCTCCGGACCATCGTCTGCCGTCGGCGCTTCCTCCATCAGCGGCACGAGCAACGCATCAAGCAGCTGCAGGGCGACGCGGACGGTAAGCCGCACATGCTCATGCTTACCCTCGGTGGTGAACGAACCACTAAGGTCTTTTGGCTCGCCCCTTTCAGCACTTCCCTCGATTGTCGTCAACTCTAGCGGGCCGACGAGTCCCTCCGCGGCCATGAAGGTCGATACCTCGCGCTCGCTTGTCTCAGACGGCAAGAGCAACGAGCTCTCATCGTCGCAGCCGAGCACACCGACAATGCCGCCGCTGAGCCCAGGCAGCCTTTGGAGCGGTGTCGGTTTACCTGACTCACCCGGAGGTGAAAGTTCCGACGCGCGACGAGGGTCGGACGTGTCGTTCCTGAGTCTTGCGACTGGAGTTCCTAGCTCGAGGTACGGACAGAACCTTTTCCCTCTCGTTCTCTTTGAACGAGGCGACAACAACGTAGGAGGGCGTGACAACGGCTGACGCTTGGGGCGCTAGATCACGGCCGACATCGCCTGCGGCCGTGGAGGAGAGCAGCGAGGAGGTGCTCGCGAAGATGACCTCGAGCCCTTGGGGTGGTCAGTCCTCTCTCTCTCTCTTTCTCTCTCTCTTTCCCCATTCATCCGTGGTGGTACCACCCTTGCCCAGCTTCTCTGACTCCGCTCGTTTCTTCCCTCCACCAGCGATGATGACCTCTTCCGATGATGAGGACGACGACGACGACGACGACTAGTTGGTGTTCCTTCTGAAATTCCGATGCATAAAGATATAGAAAGGAAAGAGACCCCGGGGGGGGGGGGAGGGGGGTGGAGGTGGCGCGGGTATAAAAGAATATAGAGTGACAGGGATGGAGAGAGAGAGAGAGAGAGAGAGAGAGAGAGAGAGAGAGAGAGAGAGAGAGGGGAGGGGAGAATTCGAGACCAGTGTGTATATATATGTGTGCAAGTGTGCATGCGTGCGTTTCCTTCTGCTGCTCCAAGTCAGCCCTCTCTTCCCCCCTGCCTCCTTCGATCTCGCTCGTTCCGCCCAGTCCAGCCTGCCCCTTCCCCCCCTCACCCCTCCCTTCCCTTGCGATCCCGCCCTGCGAGCCTGTCTCCAGCTCGGAACAGCGGGTCTTTCTAAAAGAACGAGAGAGACAGAGAGGGAGAAAAAGAGAAAGAGGGAGGAAAGAGAGAGAGGAAGAGAGAGAGAGACAGGAAGAAATGAACAGTCTAAAAGAGGAGACCCAGACGTCCCCGAACCAGGGCGCGGCCTCAGCCGATGAACTTGCGACCCTCGTTGTGGATGATTTCGAGAAGGAGCTCTTTGATGAACGCGGCGCTGACCCTGAGCCAACCGGAAACAAAGAGACGCGCGTCAGTCTAGGAGACGTCGCGTGGAAAGAAGAAAGAGAGGGAAGGACGAGACGCACGGAATCTCGGTCCCCTGGAACTCGCTCGGGAAGTGATTCGTCCCGTCCGTGCGCCAGGCGGACTCGGTTTGGACGGTGTCGTTCCACTGGAGGGGTAGCGGGTGAGAGGTCAGCTGGAAGGATGAGGGGGGGAGGGAGGGAAGCTGAAGAGATACGAACGACGGCGTAGTGCTGGTGGCCGAGGGGCTCGGTGATGAGTTGACTGGGAAGGAGAGAGGAAAGAGAGCGAGAAGAAGTCAATACAAGCAGGCTCACAGGACGAGAGAAGAGAAATCGACCCACTAGTCCCTCGTGAACCCCTCCGGGTAGAAGATCTCAATGACGTGACTCCCACTCTTCATCCACATCAAATGGCTCAACCCATTTCCATGGACGCCCAGCAAGATGTTCGTCCTCGACGAGAGTGCAAACTGCTCCTTCTTGCCGATCGTCTCCATCCGGGCGTCGTAGACTTGGGCGAGACCCTCGGCCTCAAGCTCAGAGAGAGCTTCCATGAGGGCGTCGTGGTCCTCATCGCGGAGCTTGCGGCGGGACGTGGATTGGCGGTTGACGTAGGTGATGACGGCTGGCGAACGATGAGAACGATGAGAACGATGAGACAAGGTCAGGGTTGGGAAGGAGAACAGAGAGAGGGCAACCGACGCACGTTTGTCGGAAAGAGGCTCGTCCGGGATCTGGAGCGAGTACATGAGCGACTGGCGGAGAGGCTCCCACCAGTCCTTGGGGGCGGGAATCTCGTAGATACTGAAAAGGGGAGAGAGGGGGGGGGGGGGGGGGAGGAGAGGAGAGGCAAGGATCAGCAAAATTCCAACGAGTGGAAGAATGAGCGCGACAAACTCTGAGTTCATCTTGTTCCACTGGTTTGCCGTCGGATTGTGTCGGTGCGAGGCCCAACGCTGAGAGGGAAGAAAGAGGAACGAGTAAGTGCACATTCCCGTACTACAAGCGCGCAAAAGCGGCCAGGATGCACGTCGACAATGACAACTTAAGGAGAAGCGGGAGACTGTCAGCTCAGGGCTGACATCAGCGACGTTCTCGACCCCGAGACTCACTCCTCTCAAACTGATACACGTTCCCCGAGCTCGCCCGGTCATCCCAAGCGGCCATCTCTTCAATCGCTGCTGTCGGAATGACCGTGTTGAGGAACCACGCGTTGAGGCCAGGTCTTATAGTTGTGGCCGATCAGCGACCTTCACCCTCCACATGAATACAAACCCAAAAGAGAAAGACTCACCCGTCTCGCCACTTCACCTCCCGAGGGAAGATGACCCGTTCGGGAGGAGACATGCTCAGAGCCGAGCCCGAGCCGCTGTCCGTGGAGGACTTGACGGCGGTCGAGGTGAGAACGCGCCAGGCACCAGAGAAGACCTCGACGACAAAGTGGCTGGTAGCGGAATAGAGAGGGGGGGGAGGGGGGTTGAGATTAGGAGGGCGCGCACGTATGAAAAGGGAAGGAGCATCGAAGGGGCGGGCGCGCGCACTAGTAGTGGTCGAGGAAGCTGACGGGCGGGCCATCCCCGAAGAATATCTGGAGGTGAGGTAAGCGAGCAGGCGAAAACGAAGGAAGTTCAGCGCAACGCCCGTCGCCGACCGTACGAAAGCAGACGAGGAAGAGCGAACGAGGACTTACCGTGTCGCCCGTCAGGCGCGCTACGCGCTCTCCAAAGAGGTCCTTAGCCTCGCTCGGGCTGATGACTTTCCAGCTGCGGGTCAGGTGAAACCAAAGTCAGCAACGGGTGCCGCCTCGGCGCGGGACCGTCGACGGCGGTGGCGCTTGAACTGGCAGCAGGGGAACTCACAATGTTTCGTTGGCGACTTGCTCCCGGATGCTGACGATCTTGGACACGTCTGGCAGGCTCGACGGCTGCGAGGTGACGGCGTCTAGAGGAAGGCACGCGTCGTGAAGAGGGCAAGAAAGTCAGACGCGACGCGCCTCCAAAGACGAAGGGGAGCAGAGACGCACACAGGACGCCCTTGTGGGTGTCTGGTTCAACAGGGGGTCGTTCGAGCGGCGAGCGGGCGCGAGAGTTTGGGGGCGGAGAGGGACGGAGGGAGGCAAGCGTGGGGCCACCAACGAGGGCGGAGAGGGACGTTGATCCGGCGATAGACGTGTTCAAAGATCAGCCTTCGCCCCCACTCTCCAGCACGCGCTCGGGGGATGGACGGACAGAGGTTCTCAAAGAGATAGAAGCCCGGCATTCCGCCGACGAGCTTGGTCTCGGTGTTGGCCGGCTCGAGAGGGACAAAGGCGTCGTTGAACTGCGGGGAAAGAAGCATCGCGTGTTCGTCCACTCTCCTTCATCAGCCCCCGTCATGATCGATGCGATCGTTTCAAGGACCGTCCCCGCGGAGTTCGTACCTGCTTCTTCCTCAATACGGGCGGCGACAGCTGCAGCTGTTGGCGAGGGTCCGCTGGTTTCTCTTCCGTCCTGCCTTTCCGTCCCCGGTCGGGAAGCTGGATCCCAAAGATCGAGGGAGGGAGCTCGTCGGCCTTGGCCTTGAGAGCTGCTGCTCCTTGCTCCGGTGGAGGGCGGCGTCGCGCGGCGTCGGCGTACGAACTGGCGACGGCTGCAAAGTCCGTTCGGGAGGAGGAAGAGGAAAGGAGGTAGAAGAAGAAGAAGAGCGGCACTTTGGGGGTGAACGAGGGAAGTCAGCTCTCGGGCGCAAGAGAAATGTTGACTGCACGCAGGGGGCGTGGCTGCTGGGTTGATTGTATTGCGCTATGCGCCCTCAGGAGAGAGGCACAACACGAGTACGAGAGAAGCGAGCGGGCGGGCACTCACTGGAGAGGGCGACCCAGAGGTATCGTCTCGGCAGTCGAGGCACTCGAGACCGGAAGAGGAGGGCACCCGCCCTCGTGGGCGTCATGGAGGGCATCCCAGGCGACCGACGGACAGAGGAGGGGTAGCCACCGATCAACGGGCTGTTTGGCCGGCGCGAGAACGAGGGCATCGACGGTGAGGAGGGCATTGAGGCGAGGCCGGGTCGCGGTCGGGTGAGTGAGCAGGTGAAGGTTGGGAGGAGGTCCATTTGCCTCTTAGCAGCCTTAGCACGCTCGAATTGAGTGTGGGGGAAGTGGAGGAGGAGGAGCCATGGAGGGGTAGCGCAGGTAGGATCAAGCTCAAGGGTGTTGTCTTGGAACGCCGAGGCCCAGCCCGCGCGGCGCAAAAACCCACGACGCGGCGGCGGCACCGACGTGAGACGCGTTGTGCCTGAGACATCCCGCCGACGACGGGCAGGCATGAGCGATGGATGTATGGTGGTGCGAGCGAGAAGTCCAAGACCACCCCTTTCTCCCGCTTCATCCGAGCGATCGTTCAGCCCCAGTCCTATTTGTCCGACAAAGGCGAGGCTCAAAGGAGGCGGCGCTCTTGCTCTTCACACGTGCCAGACAAGAAAAAAAAAGCAGATCGGATCTATCCAAGAGAGGAAGGACGGACCATCACCGCGCCAGCCAGACATCATCACCACCACCCCCGCCATCCCTCTCTCGCTCTGCCACTCCTACACATTACCCCTTCCCACCCACGCTCAGTCGCCGAGGAAGAAGTAGTGGTTCTTCTGCTTTTGCTCCTTGTCCTTGAGCGAGTCGAGCTTGTTGATCCTCGGCCGGAAGTTGGTCGGATCCCGACGGAAGGTGACCTCGAGCGAGGCGAGGAACTTGTTCATTCCGGTGACGAGGGGCTCGGGCGTTCCGGCCGTGGCCTCGACGGAGGGCTTTCCCTCGTAGACGATGACACGGTCGGCGAGGTCTATAGGCCGGAGACGGGTCAGCTGAGGACAAGACAGCAGAGCAGAGAAAAGGAGACCCACAGGTTGACATGATGAAGTCGTGCTCGACAACAAACGCCGTCTTCTTCGAGTGGAGGATGAACCGCTTGATAACCTTGGAAGCGTTGATACGCTGCTCCGAATCAAGGTATGCCGACGGCTCATCGATGAGGTAAATGTCGGCGGGGACTCCCAGAGCAAGACAGATGGCGACACGCTGGAGCTCTCCACCGGAGAGCGTCTTGACGTCCTGGTCGATGATGTTGTCGAGCTGCATGGGCTTGATGACGTCCGACTGGAACTGGGGAAGGAGGAAGGCACCCTTGATCCGCTTGATGAGAAGCATGCGAACGGTTCCCTCGAACTTGCTGTTTTAAAGTGGACAAGCAAGAAAGTGTAAGCGGGGGAGTTGCGGCGAGAAAAAGAGCGGGACAGCGGCCCCTACTCACGGAGAAAGCATCTGCGGCTTCATCGAGACCTTGAACTTCTGCTCGTGCTCGGGGTTGTCCGGCTGTTCTCGACCAGCGAGCAGTTTGACGAGTGTTGTCTTGCCCGTTCCGTTCTCGCCGAGCATAACGATGATCTCCGAGTCGGTAAACTTGCCCGCAGTGACGTTAAGCTTAAAACCACCCATCGTCTTGGTCATCGACGGGTACGAGAACTTGCGCGACTTGGAGTAGTCCGTGTCGTCGCCGGTCTCCGTGATCTTGAACGTGAGCGACTCGTCGCGGAAACGAAGATTCTCCGTTGGGATAACTCCGTCCAGGAAGATGTTAATGCCTGCGGGAGCCGGGTGGTCAGTCAAGTGAAGTCCCTTCTGCGGGGACGCAGCCTTCTCTCACCTTCCCGCACCGAGAACGGCATGGTAACGACTCCGTAGGCCGAGGGCTTGCCGTAGAGACAGCAGATAAAGTCCGAAAGGTAGTCGAGGACCGAAAGATCGTGCTCGACGGCAATGACGTACGACGTCGGCGTCAACAGCGAGCGAATGATGCGCGCGGCGTTGAGACGCTGCTTAACGTCGAGGTACGACGACGGCTCGTCAAACATGTAGACGTCGGCCCTCTGGATTGCCGTGAGCGCAATGGCGAACCGCTGGAGCTCTCCTCCCGAAAGCTTGGTGACCGATCGGTCGAGGACCTCGAAGAGGTCGAGCTGGTCAACAAGGTAGTCCTTGTTGTCAAGCTCCTTCTTGCCGTCAAGCATATCCGTCACCGTCCGCTCGCCCTTGATGGCCCGAGGGATGTGGTCGACATATTGGGGCTTGATAAGCGCCTTGAGGTTGTCCTCGAGAACCTTGGTGAAGTAGTTCTGGAGCTCGGATCCACGGAAGTACTTGAGGATGTCGGCCCAGTCCGGGGGGTCCTGGTGGAGGTGGGAGCAAGCGAAGAGAACGAGCATGGGAAGGAGCGAGACAGGCGTGGGCGTCAGCTCCGGAAGACCAACCACCTAGCCACCGAGGCGCGACGCACATCGTACCGCCCAAGGTTGGGCTTCATCTTGCCCGCGAGAATCTTGAGAGCCGTCGACTTGCCGATACCGTTGGTACCGACGAGACCAAGGACCTGGCCGGGCCGCGGGGTCGGGAGACGGTGGAGCTTGAACGAGTTGGCCGTGTAGCGGTGGGTGACTTGCGACTCAAGGTTCGTCGGCAGGTTGATAATCTGGATAGCCTCGAACGGGCATCTGAAGGAGAGGGAATGGGGTGAGGTGTCAGCGGCGGCGTCGGCCGGGGAAGGACGAGAAGTGACAAGGGAAGAAGGCGGCCTCTCGAATTCTGCCTGCCTGAAGAGGGCGACAGGAGGAAGAAGGGACGACGCACTTGCGAGAGCAGATACCACAACCGATGCAAAGATCCTCCGAGATGAACGCTGTCTTGTCTGAGGAGAGAACCTCAATACACAGCTTGCCCATCTTGACGACAGGGCATGACCTGGAGGGGGGGGAAAGGAGGACAGGAGGGACAGTCCGCGTCAGGACAGAGGCCAGAGAGACGCGCGCGGTGCACGCGTGGAGCCGCCCATTCGCATGAACAGTCGTGGGAAGGGAGGCAGACTCACTTCTTGCACTCCTGGCGACACCTAGGCGAGACCAAGCAAGGATGCAGTCAGCCTCCCGTTTGACAGGAACTGCCGGGGAGAGGTGCACGAGACATGGCCAGTCGCGAGAGCGGAAGCGCCTGTGACGCACTTTTTCGGCTTGCAACGATCCGGGTTGACGAGCGCGATACGCGTGAGCTTGTCCGACATTGGAAGAGGAGGGGAGAGGAGATGGGGTAAAGAACGGGAAAGGAAGGAAGCCGAGTGTCGCCTCTAGGCTCGGAGAAGAAATCGGTGTGAGAAGGGGGCCCTGGCCTGGGAGAAAGAACGCAGGGAGCGGCGAGAACGAGTGCGCGTGCCGGGTGGGAGGGATGCGTGTCAGGCTCCGAGCTGCGTGAGACGGCGACGTGCCGTGGCTGTATGCGGACCTTTTGGCGGCTGAGAGGGAACGGGGGGCTGGCTGGCGGGGCAGAAGGGGGAGGGGCCGGCGAAGAGGCGGAGCAGAGGAGCAGGTGGTCGTCGAGCGTCTTCTCTGCCTGCCAGCGCGGGGACAAGAGCGAGGCGACGGACGCTCAGCAGCAGACTTCTCGCGCGTGGCCGGCCTTTCAAGCTGCTTTTGTTCTGCATCCCAAGCCATGCCATTGGCCCGCCACCGTCTTCTTCGGGTGCTCGACGGACCCCATCACCGTACGTCCTCTCGAGGCACGGCCATCTTGTGGCGAGCAACGATGCGTCCCGCTCGCTTGAAATTCTTTCATGCGTCTTCCTTCAGGCCCGCCGCCGCAGCACGAGGACAAACACAACATGGGTAGACATTACACACCACAAGACATGACCCTCCCCTTTCCTTATCCTCACGGGAACCACCGATTGCTGCTCATCTTCCCTCCTGCTGCTCCTCCTCCTCGCCGGCCGTTCTCTCAAAACTTCTTCCACCCTCCACCGCCACCGCCATTGCCACTCCACCCCTTCCCGCCAAACTTCAACGCATCCCGCTTCCGCTGCTGGTACATCCCCCTGACGGGATCATACGGCCTCCCACTCGCCTCCCACACTCGCTTGACATCAGCAAGATCCGTCCGACTCTGCGCAGCAACGAAAAATCGCTGCCACTTCTCGTGACCGGCTGACTGCGGCTTGAGTCGGGCAGGCTGCTTACGGTTGCGGAGGTGGAAGGAGGAAGGGAGCCGCGCGATGAGGTCCGCCACGGACGGGTGGGGTCGCGGAGGGGGAGACGACGACGGCTGGTCTCCCGGCTGCTCCTCCTTCCGGAGCGACGCGTTGCACTTGGCGAGGATTTCCCGGATCCCGATCGCTACGCCAGGTGGGATAGGCTCCGGGTTCGACGGTGTGACACAGGGCATGTCGACCTCCTTCCTTAGGACCTTGTCGATGTCGACGGCCGAGAAGAACGCTACGCCTTGCGGCAAATCGTCCATCCCCAGCCTGTACGCAAACAGACTCCGCGTCCAGAGGTTGGCGATCTGCAAGGCCAACGCGAGCCGGTACCGGTCCTCGTCGCGGACGAGGTAGCGGACCTCATCGTGGACCGAGAGGAGGTACCTCGCGTCGATGGCATGCGTTCGGCAGAGGTAGTCGACGGCGACGATGAGGAGGTGAAGGTAGTCAACCCCGGACGACTGGACGACCCAGTTGATGCGCGACGTCATGTGCGACAGCGCATCCTGGAGATAGGTCTCCTGCAGCGCCGTCGTGATGCCGCACGCAAGGGCCGGGGTCGACGGGCGTTGCGAGCGGGCGACGGCTTCGATGGCGTTGAAGAGATACGACTCAGAGCCGCCAAACCAGAACTGATGAAAGTGATCGTCCTTGTTGCTAATCTTGTTGCCCTTGGTCGAGATATAGAGCTCCTTGGCAGTCTTCTCCGCCAAGGCCGGGTCCGGAGGCTTCATACCCTCGAGGAGGAGCCTCGTTGCATGCCTGACCCCGGCACCGTAAATGCGAGAGTAGTTGAAGACCTTGGCCGCATCGCGCGAGACGCCGACGATGGCCGCCGTTTTAGAGTGCACGTCTGTCCCCGTCGACTTGGTCCCCTCGAGCGTCATCCAGCCGATCGCGCATGCGCCGTGGAACCCGAGCTGGGCGTCGCCCATGAGCGATGCGATCCAGAGCTCCTCTGAGTCGACATCAGCGCCGACGATCTTGTACCCCTCGGGAGCGCGCACCATTGCCTTGAGCTCTGACCCGACGCGGTTCTTCTTTGCGTTCGACGCCGTCAACCAAGTCTTCTCAATCGCCCGGCGCGTGACGGTCCCCATTGTGATGACGTGCGGGAGTATAAGGCCCGGATTATTCGAGCTGGAGCCGGAGCCGTTTTCGAAGCCCATCGGGTGTGCCGCCGACTGGTGAACGACCATCTGCTCCTTGACGCGATCTCGGACGGAGAGCCAATACGAGCACTGGGCGTTCATCTGGATCGCCTCCCGCGCAAGCTCGTACTCTGAGGTCAATGTGCCCTCCTCCGTGTGTTTGACCGACGTCTTGGCGATCATCTGACCCACGCGCTTCGTATCACCGTCCGGGTGGGGGACCTTGATGAAAGCAACATTGAGCTTGTCCACGAGCGCAATCAGCGCGATGTCCGGGTGCTTCTTCTTGTCCAGCGACAAAATGCCGTTCCCCTTGAGCTTGATGGATCCTTCCTCCCTCTCCTCTTCCTCTGCTTGCGCCAGATCTCCTCCCTCTCCTACGCTCTCAAGCGACGCCCTTAGCTCCTCCTCCGCCAACGTCGCCTCACGATCCTCGTACTCGAGCTCCAGCAGTTTCTCCGCCTCCCTGAACTCCACTGGCTTGACAGGCGCTCCCTCCCCCAACTTCTCCACCTCCTCCAACGGCACGCGGAACACCCACCCATGCTCACGCGACTTGTACAGCGGGTAGCCCAACCAGCTCAGACGGAGGAGGACGACGGCCGATGTGGTCCGGACCGTGAGGTTCATAGCGTCACGGGGTTGGTTGGGCTTGGGCGTGAAGAGGTCGTGGTACCATTGGGGCCACCAGCGGGCTTGGAGGGCAGCTGAAGTGGGGGGATAGTGGAGGACGTCGACGTCGACGTCATTCTCGTTGGCATCAACGTCCTCGTCGTTCTTTGCGGTAGGGGAGTGGGGAGGCGGGGAGGCAGCTATGATATGGAAGCGGATTTAGGAAGAAGTGTTTGCGACATAATGAGAGTGAGAGAGAGACGTACGCGGCGACACTTCATCGTTCGACGACGGCTCCTCTGGTGGGTTGCCATCGTCCGGCTCGAAAATATCTGAAAGGGAGGAGCAATCAGAATTCTTGCCCGTGAGTGGGAAAGAAAATGACACGAGATGTACCCTCTTGCTCCTGCTCCCCCAAATTAGCCGTCCCACCGCCTCCGCCAAGCACGCCCTTGCGCTCAAGCGCCTCCCGGATCTTATCCTCGAGACCCTCCCACTGGTCCTCACGGATGCAGTCAAGCAGCTCCGGAACAGCGCCGCATTCGAGCCCCTCCTTGCCGGCTTTGGTCTTGAGGAACGTCTTACCGAACACACGAGTGAGCTTTTTAAGCGGTCCTCCTGCTGCCTTCTTCGAGATGAGAGAAGAGTTTGACGAGGTCGAGGAGGGCAAGGAGGGTGCCAACGAGAACGGGTAGAAGGCGACGGTCTTGTCGTCGGAGACCGAGTCGAGATGCAACGACTGGTCCCGCGGATCGGTGAACTCGAGCGGCTCGACGAGCGCAAGGTCTTCAAAGTCCTCCGGGTCAGCCGTGTCAAAATCGTACCGACAGATCCAGCCGTGCTTGTACGACCAGATGACTGGATGTCCGTTCCATGTGACGTCGAGGAGACCCGGAAGGAGCTTTGAGTCCGTGAGCTCCTTCATGTCTGAGGGGACGAGGTCGCTTTCGTCCTCGCCGCCGCCCCCACCGCTTGCCTTGGCGACCTTCTTCTTCTTCTTACGCCCAGCCGCTCCACTTCCGAGATGAGCATCCTTGGCCCAGCGAATCCACTTGGCGGCCTTAGGCGTCCAGTCGAGCTGACTCAGCCATGGGTCGTCCCGAAAAGCCTCGGGGCATGCCAGCTCCTCGGCGAGCTCGGGTGTGAGGTCCCTCGGCCGAGGCTTGACCCAATCGTCTGCCGGGGGCTCCCATCTCACACGCGCCTGTTCGGCAAGGAGCGAGAGCCTCTCGCGAACGCTGGCGTTCATCTCGAGGAACTTGTACTCGGATCGCTCGACATAATCATGCCAGCTCTGATCAACGGGAAGGATCGGAGACCCCATCGCGAGCGCTCCCGCGAATGAGACGGGAGAGCGACACGTCCGTCGGAAGCGAGGCAGGACCTTCTTGTAGACGCGGTGCGTCGCTCGAACGTCCGACACGCAGTATCGGAGAAGGTTTTGTAAGTCCTGACGTACTCCGACGGGGTTCGTTGCCGCAAAGGCCTCGCGGGTCGACTTGTCGAGTTCCTCGCCTTGGAAGTGGAGCTTATAGACCTCGGCGAGCGAGTTGACGGCTGTGACGTCTTCCCACGTCTTGGATGCCCGCTTGGCGCCCTCCTCGGGCCTGCGGTCCTTGGAGCCGTCGATGGGCAGGTCGATCTCCTCCTCGGATCGGTCGTAGTCTGGCTCAGCGGCGTGCGGCTGGCCAAAAGCGTCGAGCTTGAGCGATCGCCTTCGCTTAAGCGTTGAGAGAGTCGCCTTCTTCGGTAGCCGGCTGAGCGCCTGTTTCGCTCGCTCGAGGACAACAGTGAGTGGTGTCCTCCGCTCAATCTGCCGCGGCTCCTCCCCAGGCAGAACAAAGTGTGGGCTGTCCGGGTCGTCGTAGGATGCTGCATCGTCGAACGTCTCAAGGACGACCTCCTCCGTCTCGCCTCTGGCAATTTTGTCCTCGAGATCGTCAATCGCCTCACGCAGCGTCGCCTCGTCTTGGTCTCGCTTCTTTTCCTCCATCCGCTTGTCCCTCCAGTAACCCTGCCAGTGGTTCCTCTGCGGGCCCGAGACGCCCTGAACGGCGGCATGGAAACTAAGCGTGTCGAGGAACCGGTTTTGGGTCGCCTGGAGCGAGTACTCCTCGAGGATCTTGGACCGATCGTACCCGATGTTGTGGCCAACGATGATCCTCGGCTGATCCGGTGGTCCCATGGGGACGAGGTGCTCGACCGAATCGGACTCGCCGACAAGCCAGGGCGAGAGCCATGTGTACCAGTGCGTCGGGGAGCAGGCCGCCGCCATGACCGGATAAGGATGGATCTTGTAAAGGACCTCGGTGTCGAACGTGAGCATTGACTCACCCTCGGGGTACCGAACCCGCGAGGCCTCGCCCGTTAACGGGTCGTATTTGACCCAGCCGGCAACGTGGGAGAAGCGGGCGGGGAGATTGGGCGTCGGAGCGAAGGCAAAGTCCTCAGCAAGCGTTAGATAGGGCTCGGCTTGCTATGAGAGGAGGAGTTTGGAGTAAAAGAGAGAAAAGGTCAAATCAGCGGAGTGTGCCTGTCGTTGAGCGGCCCGGCGCGACGTGCCGCCATACCGACCTCGACCCCGAGTTGAAAGAAATGGTCCTCAATGTTGTTCCCCTTGAGGCCTGGGAGGGTGAAGTCAATCTGCTCCTGGATCGGTGGCTGGTGAGTGAGCAGATTGTTATCCGCCAGATGCAGGCGCGAGACGTCGATGTCGTCCTCGTGCGGCGACGGGTGGACGGGGTTCGGAAATATCTGCCGATGGAGCGAGGCCGAGAGCAGCTGGATCGCGACGGGATTGATCCTGGGTGCCAAGGGATCTATTGAGAGAGCGGGTTGTATGAAATTTGAGCAGATGGGCAGCGAGAGAGGAAAACAGGACGCGTTGTCGACGCACCTTCGGTCACAATGGCCTGCCCCCGCAAGGGTATCGGACGCCGGTGTAGCCAGTCTGGGATTTTCTTCTTGTGGGGCTGTTCATCCAGGGGCTCTTCATCGTCCTTGCCCTCCTCCCGATGCTCTGAGCGAGCGGCGGCGCCCGAAGTCTGAGCCCGTCTCTGGGCGTAGAGGAACGACGGGTCGGCGGCGCAAGCGAGTCGGCGCGAGCGGAGCGAGGCAGTGTAGGGGTAGAGCCGCAGGTTTGCTCGGACGAGCATCCAACGAATTGGGCAAGTGACTCTCTGGGCGGAGTAAGGAACACGGGACCGAACGAAGGTGGAGGTTGAAGAAGAGGAGAGGGAAGACATGTCTTTCCCGTGGCGCGTCAGACCGAAGTCAACCCGATTGGCTTCGCTTCTTAAACACTAACCACCGCCTTCTCGATATCTACAATGAGCTTGCTCTTCAGGCAAAGTCGATAAAACCATGATCGCACACATACACATAAACAGCAAATGAAAAGCACCCGACTAAGCACTAAGAACGAAAGCAACAAGGAGGAGCTCTCAAACGACGATCAGAGACCATCCTCCCTCTACTGGTCAGCCTTGCCCGCCGAGCCGAGGAGCTTCATGAAACGCTCGACGACGCCCGCGTAAATGTTGGATGCCTCGTCGTAGATTTCGGGCATGCCCAGCTTGCCCTCGGCAAGGCTCTTCTGGATGAACGCGTTCGTCGGGTCCCTCGCCCACGAGTTAATGTTGAATTTCGTTGCTCCGCAAGCAACCTGCTCAAGCCAGATTGGGTCGAGGAGGTCGTCGGTGCCGTGCATGACGAGGTAGTGGCCAGCGGGACGGGTGATGTTGTCGAGCTTGCGGAGAAGGTCGAACCGGAGCTTGGGCTGCTGGAGGTACCGGCCGTGGAGGTTGCCGATGCAAGGCGCAAGGAGGGTCGCTCCCGTCTCGCGCATGAAGCGCTCGGCCTTAGTCGGGTCGGTGAGCTGGCCGTCGGCGATGACACGGAGTCCAGCCTCGCCTCCCTCTGTATGAAGGTGAGCGTCATGTCATGTCAGGGGGCAGAACGGCGCGCATGTGAAGCGAGATCAACGCACCCAGCCGTCCGAGCTCAACCTCGCAGGCAATACCGAGGCCAGTGGCACGGGTGATGTGTCCCTTGGACTAGTGAAGAGATAGAGGATACAGGATCAATCGCATGTCCTGTCTGTCAGAAGGCAGGCGAAACTTACGATCTGGATGTTCTCCTCATCGTCATCGGCGTGCGACGAATCGACCATGATCGAGTCGAACTTGACACCTGGACAATATGCAATGGGTCAGCTGACAGTCTGAGAGTGCTGAAAGCCAGGACATCGCGCACCTTCCTCGGCGAAAGTGAGTGCTCGGTCGATATCCTCGTCCGTCGTAGCGTGGTCGAGGTGGATCGCGACGGGAACAGTGGCCTCAGCAGCGAGGCTGAGGAGGGCCTCTGCATGCATACATGTAGACAGGGGAAGAGTGTCAGCAAAAGAATGATCCACAAGCCGGCATATTCTCGGCCAGTGAGCGAGCAAGGGCGAGAGCGACGCACGGAGGAAGGGCTTGCCGCCGTATTTGAGCGTAACGGGGAAGATCTCGATGATGGCCGGCGAACGAAGCTTCTCGGCGGCCCGGATAGTACCAATGACAGACTGAATGTCGTAGACCTGAAGAAGCAAAAGGTAAGAAGGGAGGGGGAAAGAGAGAGGGGGGAAGAAGTTCGTTCAGCAATGCCGCCCCTCCCGTCCGGCTGCCTGCGACACGCTAGCAACATCCTCCTTGGGCTGGGCAACTGACGTTCATAGCGACGACACCGTAGCCTCCATCGGACGCCTTCTTGAGGATCTCGAGGGTCTAGACGAGGGGTAGCAGGACAACGAGGTTAGACGCGGCATTCAGGTTGGCGATGATGACAACGACAAGCAATGCGCTTTGCTTGCCTTGTTGTTTTTGAGCTGCTCGGGGACCATTTTGAAAGAGAAGGAGAGGGAAAGGAGAAGAGAACGATGTGCAGGGGTGGGGATGGTTGTTGAAAGAGAGATGGGAGGTCGGGACAGGAAGAGAGGTAAGGCCGGCTCAATGAAGAGCCCTCTCGGTCCAACTCTGTCTTGCTGCTCGATTGTGGGCCGGAACCCGCGGCGGAGTCTCCCCGGCGGGGTTCAGGCAAATCAGACCGGCCCGAAATTCCGAGGGAAGACAGCCGTGTCCTGCCGCCCGGCTCAGACTTCCTCTTTCATCTCTCGAGGCTCTCTTTGCCTGTCGTGGCAATACGCCTTGGGGAAGCTCGCCGATCGACGAACAGAAAGGGGAGAAATCACATATCATTCAAGGCGGAGAAAGAGGTGGAAAGAAAACAAAAAAGAGACCACCGAGCTGCGCGCGTGTATATGGAGGAGTCGGGGTCCTTGGCAGGAGCAGTGTGAAAAGGAAGAGGGTACAGATACGCAAAGGGGAAGACAACCTAGGGACCAGAAAGAGATAGAGAGAAGGATTACAGATCTTGGACGATGGATGAAGCTGAGCGAGGGATATGCGCATGTGTGTCTTTATGTACACAGGCAAATCCAAGAAATACTGCACGCTCTGGAGAGAATAAAAAAGAGCTTAAAAGGAGAGAGAAGAGAGAGAGTGGAAAAAAATCAAAGAAAGGGGAGCTGGGTGTGCCCCGTCAGGGCTAAATCGCAACAACCTCGTGCGACTGCTTGGCGTCGACCTGGCCGTGCTGCGATGAGTGCTGCTGCTCCTGCTGCGGCCGTCGCTGTTGCTTCTCACCCTTCGGAGGATAATCGCTCAATGTAGACGAGTTAAGTTCTGTTGAGTAACAGGAGGCGGTATGAAGAGCGAGCAGGCCCGCGGCGGCCCCCTCCCACCCGACGACCTGCCGCTGCTGCTTCCTCTCCGCTGACAAGTGGGCCGGCATGACCGGAGGGATGGTAGGGGCATGAGAAGTGACAGAAGCAAGGGCAGTAGGGACCGAAATGGGGACCGTAGGCTTGGGCGGCGAATAAGCTTGAGAAATTGAGCCACAGATGATCTGCGAGTTCGAGCTCGGAGACGACATCGTCGGGAAGAGATCCAGATCGGTAGGGTGACAGAGAAACGTGAGAGACGACTTGGACGGCCGCGGGGGCAACGGGAGCTGGGTGGAAACGGCGACGGAGGGCCACGACAGAGGGAGCGACGGCGTCGTCTCCGAAGGGGAGGTTGCGAAGCACGGGGGAGGCGGATGACCGAGATGATGTTCTTCGAAGTAAGACTGAGGAGATAGCTCCAAGGAAAGATGGCTGACGGAGATAGGCGACACGGACGGAAAGGAAGCCGAGGAGGACGAGTGGCTGGATGGCGACCGAAGGGAGGACCCGCTCGGCGAACAGCTGTTCGAGACTGGCTCGAACGATATCGTGGTGGCAATGGTCGACCTTGAGTCGGATGACGCCCACGAAGTCGGAGCACTCCCAGATTGGGGAGGGAGAACGATGGCGGGCGGTGCCGCAACAGCACTGACCACAGACGCCGAACGACGTTGCCGAGCAGCAACACCACTGGCGGCTTTCGCTGTCGTGTTGTTGCTCCGAGAGGCCGAGAATGACAAGGGCGAGCGGGCCTTGCTGCTGGATCCGCTGCTCGCTGGGCTCACGGCATGAATGCTGCCCTCGATGGCGTCGTCGGCACCGTCGTCGCTTCGGATGCGCTTCGTCGTTGGAGAGGCATCCGTGACGTTGGTAGATCTCATGTGTCGCTTGGTCTTGCGCTGGCGGGTGAATATTTCCGAGGCCTGGTCAAACGGGGGAGCGAGAATATTGAAGGTCAGATTAATGAAGCGCCCGGGGCATAACGGTAAAGTCGTACATCTTCGGAAACAGTCCATTGACCTGAAGAATAAGAAGAAGACCGGCCCCCAGCTGTCAGTTTGATGTAGATACAAAAAGGTACGCCACACCCGATGATGTCTACTCAGTGGCTGGAAAACAGTGCCCGATTCGTGATGTAAATGGGAAAGAGCCAACGAACCTCCATGGCCGCTAAGACCGACGCCTACAGTCTCGAGGCGCTGAAGATGTTGCGATGCCGGGAAGAGAGACGATCGGGGGAGGGGGGAAGGGCGAATGGGATGAAGGTGGGAGACGACCGAGGCAAAAAGACCGTCGGATGCAGAAAGGACAGTATGATGGCGTTGATGGCGGGAATGTAGAGAAAAAGAATGTTTGAGGGGAGGATAGATAAGTGTGGGGGAGATGGGACAATGAAGACACAGGAAGAAGAAGGCTTTAGAATGCTTCCTGAGCCGCCTTTCGCGTCGCGCGGTGGAGGTGGAGTGATGGAGAGGGCGACTTGCGAGTCCCATCGAGCTCCACCACCGCTCGCTCACTTGACAATGTACATACCCGAAAACTTGGGTTGAGGCTCAACAGATTCCGAACGGAGTTCTGGAAGGAGACAGGGGGAGGAAGGAAATGCGTATGCGTGTAAGATGGAGGAGGGCGGCGTACGTAGAGTGAAAGGTGATGCGTCAAAGGAAGGGGCAAACAGGTGCGCGGGGAAGGAAGGCAAAAGAAAGGCGT
This sequence comes from Tausonia pullulans, assembly GCA_951802195.1. NCBI lineage: Eukaryota > Fungi > Basidiomycota > Tremellomycetes > Cystofilobasidiales > Mrakiaceae > Tausonia > Tausonia pullulans. The sequence goes on along the minus strand of OX637623.1, from coordinate 62,798 downwards.
GGTGTCAGCAATCGGCCATTCATTGGGGAGAGAAGAGGCTTTGAGTGGTCTTGAGACATGCACACGGATGCAACTCCCGGTGGAGGGGGGGCAGGGGGCTAGTCAGCCGGATCCGCAGGAGACCTCTCCCGCAGAAACCCGGAAGGAGAAAATGAGGCGGAATGAGTGGCGGAATGAATGCTATTTGAAGTTCGTTTAACAATGAAGCGGAAGTCATCCAGCCACCATCTCTTGGCGGGACCGCACGCGCGAAAGAGCTAATCATGTGCTTGTGCAAGCAAGAGCGAACAAGCCAGCGAGAGTGTCACGCACCTTCCAGCCCTTGCCTTTTGTGCTCAAAAAGTCAGTCGTCCGCTCAAGCTCGCCGTAGATCTGCAGATGATTGGAGCCAGATCGCATAGATGTTGATCGAGTGAGGAGATGGGGGTGAAGAAGAAGAGCGAGGAAAGAGAGCGTCAGATCTCATCGCGCGTGTGTGGTCATGCTGAGCCCGTCATCTGGCAGTGGACGTCTACTTCGTAAACGACGACCGTGGCCATAGACGAATGAGCGAGCTAAGACTCGGTTGGTTAGTGGACCGACCTCTTGGAGCGTCAACGCCTGGTTAGGGCTCGCGAGGATCGCCCGCTTGAGTTCGATAAGATACGTCGAAGGTTTAGAAGACGACACTGAAGGAAGGATGAAACGAAGGCATATTCTGTGTGAGTGGGCCGAGACGAAGAGTAATAAACAGTTGCGCACTCACTAGTCACTCGTGATGACAGGGATGGTGAGGAGGAAGGAGGGTGGGAGGCAAGCCAACAGGGGGATAAGGAAGTTGGTTGTTTGGTTCTGCCAACGGTCGAGGGCTAGCTTTGTGGTGGAGAGCTCGCTCTCAATACGGGTCGGATGCACAGGGAGAGGGAGAGAGTGATAGCTCTGGCGGCAGGAGAGGAGCGCTCCGAGCCGAGAGGGCAATGGAAGCAAGGGGCCCTGCAACGACGAGTTCGGCGGGTTGGCTGGCTGGTGGATGGTGGGCGGAAAGAGACACAATTGCTGCACTTCGTTCGGTCTCTCTCCCTCCCTCTGTTTGGCCTCGTCTTCCCTCGCCCCGAGGCCGAAGGGCCGAGCGACGTCAAGTGAGGCGAAACGGAGGGGAAACGAGAACGCGCTGGCGGGTGGCTCTTCCGACAGATGACACTCCTCTTTCGATTTGAACGCCGCGCCGCCCATCGCGGGGAAACAAACACACGGAGGGAGGAGCGTGACGAGTGTTACAAAGAAAGCGGTAAAGAGGAAGCGATATGCGAGAAATGATACCATGCCCGCGCTCAAGGGATGTTGACCCAGCGACCGAGCAGGAAAAAGACATCCAAACAAACAAACGCGCGCGCTTCCGGGAAGAAGGAGAAGCGGAGAACTCCACCTGGGTCCAGCCCAAGAACGAGCGGCAGCGAATTCCTCTCGGCTCCTTCTCTCTCCCGTACGGGGGTTGAAGCCTTGCCTGCGAAAAGTCGACTTCGGCATGGCCCGAGCGCCCGGCTTCCCTTCCAGCCGGCGTTTGTAAAGGCTACGATCTGCCCCATCCCGGGAGAAATTAGAGCTAGCTTTCCAAGTTTGAGCCCGCCTCGGAAGCTTGTTCCTCGGTCCGCCCTGTTATCTGGAAAGTGTTTCCGAGTGTCAAACAGAAGAGAGCCGCGGCCGCCGCCACCACCACCCCTAGGCCGGCTGGGCCGTTTGGCTTTGTCGCGCGCAAATGATGCCATCGCCATGTGTCAACGTGCTGTCGAAGGAGGAAAGGGACCATGAGCGCTCGCGTTGTCTTGAAGCTCTCGTGACAAAGAGCGAACGGCGACACGGTGTCTTCGAGAACACAAGTCGGTCACTTGGGCGGGCGGCCACATCGACCAAACAATCATCGAGACAAACATCTGATATGAACCCCGCCTTCGAAGGACCTTTCGACCGGCGTCTGGGTGAAGTTTCAGGGGGGTGGCGATTGATCATATGAAAAAGGTCAAGAGTGACAGATGCGAAACGAGACGATGAAAAAGATAGTCCAAGAGCAGGGCAGGGAGAGAGAGCGACTATCTATTAGGCGGAAAAATCAAGGATTGGTCGTCGATTCAGATTATAAATGAAAGAAGAGATGACGCGGGAAAGGAAAGGAGAGATGGACACAATGGACACAATTTGAACAGGTGAGAGAAGGAGACAAGACATGAGAAATTTGACGGAGAGGGGGAAAGTCAATACGCTCCACTCCACCCCCTTCTTCCCCCCCCCCCCTTCAAAACAAGCTCTCAGGGCCGAACGAGAACGACTTTGTTGGCCGGTGTCAGGATCTCCTGTTGCTGGATCTTGATTGGGTCGCTGTGCGAATGCGAATGAGACGGGATCGTCGCAGTCGCAAGTACCTCTTCCAGCTGGACAACGAGCTTGTCCGTCGTCCGGGGTCTGCTGGTGCGTTCACCACCGACGGACGAAGGAACACGCATGTGCGGCACGCCTACAGCCGTCGTCGATGGAGGGCGGACGTGCGGGAGCGTGGCGTCGTGCGTATGGTAGTGGCCGTGCTGTTCGTCTGTCGTGACGGGCGAGATCGTCCGCTCGAGGTCCGAGTCGACGTCGGCGTCGGAGTCGGTCGAATCGTACCTCGACCTCGCGGTAGTGCTTGGGGTCATACCGCCCTCGTCTGCAGAGACAAATCCCTCACTGTCCTCGCCGTTGGTGGCGCCGTCAGTGCTGCTCGGGACTGTCGGGACCATGGTCGTGGCGGACGAGTGGACGCTATCGTTGCCCGTCGAGCTCCGTGGGACTCGCCGCGGCGGGCGGGCGGGGGGAACGAGCATGTTGATGGCCACACCATCAGCCCAAGCGGTGGGAGGGGTGGAGACAAGAGGGACGGCCTTCTGCTGGTCCTGGTCTTGCTGCTTCTGCTTAGCCGAGTACGCAGCTAGTGCGGAGTGAAGCTTGCCGGTGCCGGTGCCAGTCTGACCCTGTACGTGGTCGGCGGCGGCCTCGTTCAAAAAATTACCACCCTGGTCGTGAGAAGCCGTCCGAGAGAGGGAGTGGTGATCTTGGGAGCCATCCTCCTCCCGTCCGTCCAGGGAGGGGCGGACAAGATCCATGGACTGTCGGTGGATACTCTTAAGAGCGAGGTCAAGCTAGAAAGAGGAGGGGTTCAGCCAATAATTCTTTATCGCGGGGATCGGCCAAGACCATCGCACTTTGAGCTGGATCGCCGCCACCTTGTCCGCAACGTCCGACGTCTGCGCCGAGATCTTGTCGTCAAGGCTCTCAAGCGGGTCGACCCTTCCGCTTGCCCTCGAGCCGGCGCTGTCGCCACCCATGGCGGAGAACCGCTTCTTCCTCATCGTTGCCTCTCCGCGAGAGGACCGCTCCTCTTCAACCTGGCGAAGCGCGGTCTTGTCGTAGTTGGCGCCTCCAGTCTCGGCAGGTACGGACGACGGAGCGCTGGAGGACACAACGCTAGAAGCATCGCCAGGGGTGGCACCAGCTGCCGCAGTTGCCTGCTGGCGACGGGAGGTGGTTGAGATCGTGCGACGGCGAACGGACGAGCTCCTGCTCGAGGAACGGGAGGAAGGCTCGGAACCACCGTTGTGGGCAGCCGAGCCGGCGCGGTAGAGCGTTGAGAGATGGGACTCGAGCTGGGAGTCGATCGAGGCGATCATGGCGTCGCGCTCGTACTCAATTTTCTGAGAAGAACACAGGAGGGGGCAGTCGGTCAGGTGTGATGGGCGATTAAGGCGGACGAGAGAAGATAGGACAAACGGCGAGGCTGCGCTGCATGTCGGCCATTTTCTCGAGGGCAATGGCGCGAGCGTCCTCGGTCTGGCGGAGCCTGGATCTGAGATTATCCTTCTCCTTCTCCGTCTGACCGACGACGCCAGAAAGCCGCTTCGACTCGCGCTTCTCCTTCTCGATTCGGATTCTGAGCTCATTCCTAGTAGCAAGTGGCAGGTCAGTCAAACACAACACGGAACTATAGTGCCCTTGAACTCACGCCTCCACACCGAGCCGATCCGTGAGCGTTTCAAATTGCTCGAATCGCTCCTTCCATACGTCGCTCTCATGGACGAGGAACGCAAGTCTCCTCGAGAGCCTCCCCAACTTGCCCTCCATATCGTCCCTTGCATCGACAAACTGACTCGCCCTCCTCCTCATCGCCGCCCTCGCGAGCCTCTCTCCGGGCGAGATGGGCTTCTGCGGGCCACCCTTGCCTGCGGAATCCGAACTCGACGACGTAATCCTCTTGATGAACGACGGCTTTTTGTTCTTGTCTGCGAGCATCCGGTCGAACGCCTGCATGACCTTCACCTCATCCCACCAAGGGGGCGGGGTAATCCTCTCCGCCGAGAGAGCATCGGGCATCCCTGTCCCCGTGCAAGTTTCGCAGAGCGGACGAAGCCTCCCACCAGGGTAGGCCTCCATGAACTCCGAGGGGACGACACCATGCTCCGTGTAATGACCTGAGCCATCGCCGAACGCGCGAACGAGCTTCCCGCGGATCTTGTCACGCGCTTGACGGGTCGAGACAGCTCCAGGAGGGGGGGCCGTGCAATTAACAAAGTTGATATCGAGGTCGACGACGCAGACGTCTGGGCCAGGCCGAGATATGTACTTGCACTCGGTGTCGAGGCCGAGGATGAAGGGTCCTCCGTCCTCGACGAGGAGAGAGACATCGCGGGCGTGGACGATCGGGTGGGCGATGCCTTCCCAGCCGCGGAGGTCGCAAATGTAGCGGAGGGTGGAGACGGCAATGCCAAGGAGTCTGGATGACATGCACCTTCAGCAGGAGCCAAGGAAGCGGGGACGTAGCGGAACTCACGCCGGATAGCGGGAAGTAAAGATGACTCGGCCGTGGGTCGAGCGAGCAATTTCGACGATGGTGATGATGTTCTGCCGTCATGTCCTGAGGTCAGTCTCGGCTGGCTTCTTGTATGCCAGCAAGATCACTCACATCAAGCGAGAGGACCTTGAAGAACACCCAAGCCTGCCAACCGACGCTCACAAGACCTGTGACGAGGTCCATGTGGCCCGGTAGCTCGCTGATAATCTCGAGCGCATCCGGATCGGCGTCCTCCGCGACTGCGGGGTCTGGGTTGTTGATTGCCGAGGGAGAGAGTATGCGGAGACGAATGCGCTCTCCCTGGCGAGGAGTCGGGGTTTGAATGATCTGAAGATAGCAATAAAATGAGAAACGAAAGTTGCGGAATGAGCGAGGGGACGGACCTTGGTCATCTGGCGAGAGTGGCTCGCAACGTCCTTGGAGAATTTGGCCCACGAGATCTGTAGGCAAGCAAACAGGTCAGCGGTAGCGTTCACATCAAAGAGGGGAGTGCAATGCCTCTCACCTTGAGATAGTCCGTCATGAGCGAATAGATCGGGAACTTGGAGACGAGTGTCAGCGCGTAGGGCAACCAAAAGTCGCCTGCCCTCGCTGCCGAGGACCCGCCGGCTTCGAGCGTACGCCGGATGGCGTCCGTCTTGGTCTTATCGGCATGCGAGTAGACGGTGAGGGTGACACCGTGGTACGTTGTGCTATGGAGAGGAATGAGCGAATTGCCCTCGGACAGGCGAAGGCAGTACAGGCCATCTCACTCACGATCCGTCCTTGCCCCCGACGAACTGAGAGTCTATATTCTCAGGCTGCTTCTGATTCGAAATGCTAGCAGTGTTGTTGGTAGGCGCGAGCGTGAAGGAAAACGAGTGGACAGTCGAAGGGGGCTGAAGAGTTGCAGAGATGATCTCAATCTCCCGGGCGAACGAGTACTGGCGGGAGCGCGAACCAACACACACACGAACCCACATGCTGTCAGTCAGGCATATCATCAAGCCGAGTGAGAGTGGGACGACAGCTTACCTTGAGAGCCTTCCCGCTCAACTTCTGGCTCCACTCCTCGCCCTCGGGCCCCTCCGTCTCGGCAGGTGCCGTCCTCGGACCAACGACATCACCCCCGCCCACTGCCGATGCAGCAGCCCCAGCGGTCGTCGTCGAGGCGTTCGACCCAAGGATCTCAGCGCGCCACCAGCCGCCGACTGCGCCCGCTCGGTGTTGGACGCCAGCGATGGAGCTCTTGTCGGCCGCGGTCCAGGTGTGGGTCTGCTTCGGGAGTCCGGCGACCTAGACAGGCGATCAAAGAGGGTAGCAGCGAGTCAGTTAATAGCATCTAAGCAAGCGTCATTCAAGACTTACTAGGTAAAGCGAAGCAAGCGGCGGGCCAGGCGCGCGAAGCGGCTGCGAGGTGTACTTCTGCGGCAGCGAGGCCGGGTTTGGGTGAGGCGGCGGGTCCAAGTGCGAAACGGGCGCGTGGTGGACGTAGGCAGGCGTCTGGGGCTGCTGCGGCTGAGACTGGATTGAAGAGGGCTGATAGTCAAGCAGGCGATGTTCATCAGGTACAGTAGCCCAGAGCGGAAGGGGAAAGGCAGGGCAGGCCGCACTTTCTTCCTCAGCTCCTTCCAAGAAGGTTTCTGCCGGACCTCGCCGCCGGACGAGCCAACCCTTTTGATGGAGGTCTTTCTGCGAAGCGAGGAGAACGGACTCGATCCAGGCCCGCCTCCCTCGATGGGTGTGCTCGCGGATAGGAAAGACGACACCGAGGCGTTGGGCTGCTGGCCCGGAACGACGCCGCCGACGACCGCAGAGGGATATGAGGAGGGTTGCTGCTGATAGGTGGAGGAGCCTTGACGGCGGCCGATGGAGGCCATGTTTGGCGACGAGGGGGAAAGATGAAGGAAAAAAGGAAGGTGGAGGCGACCAGGTGTGTGTTTCAAGTAGGAGCGTAGGAGAAGACGGCCAGCCGCGAGGCGAAGGGACAACGAGCAGGAAAGCGAGACTGATTGACGAAGAGGGAAGCCAAAGCTGGCTGAGGGAAGAAGAACCACTGGCTGATGGAGGAAGGACAGGGGAGAGAAGGGAGTGAGAGAGGGAGGCTACTGGAGGGAAAGCCAGAGACAGGAGAAGGAACGGGGAAGGGAAGAATGGGCAGACCACGCGTCTGTCGCGCGCTCTGGGAGTGAGACGAAAGAGAGGGCAAAGAGCAATCGAGCTCGTCTCTAGCCGCGTTGGGAAGGAAGGGGTCGAGCTAGGATGAGGGAGGCAGGGGTCGGTCGGGACAGGGCGGGCGGGGCGGGGGGCGGTGGCGGGAGGCTCGAGCTCGCAGTGTCCTCTCAGACGAGTCTCAGCTCGCTCTCAGCTCTCAGACCGCTGATTTTGTTTCGTGCAAAGAACTCCGCCCCGTCAACCGGGTTAAGTGGTGAATATGACATCGACCGCATTGAGATGAGTCTGAGGATCAACCTGGGTGGGAGGGAGTGGAGGTTGAGCGGGAGGGGAAGGAAACCAGCGGAGAAGGCCGAGCGAGCAAGAGAGGGGCCAGAAGACGAGTTGGCCGCAGGTGCCCCTTACGAGGCCAGACCAGTTTCTCTCATCTCTCATCTCAGCCATGGAAGTTGCAACGACGAACGTCAAACAGTTTGCACGCAGAACATTGCTCGCTCTAGGGAAGTTCTAAACTAAAAACTACATCTAGGTAACTAGCTATCTAAGCCTGGACCTTGACCTCAAACGCCGGGTAGTCAATATAGCCCTCGGCGCCGTTCGTGTAAAACGTGTTGCGGTCGTAGTCGGCAAGCGGTAGGCCCTTCTGGATGCGGCTTGGAAGGTCCGGGGTGGAGATAAAATGACGACCGAATGCGACGACGTCGCCAGTGCGCTCAGAATGCTTCAGCGCCGACTCCGGGTCGAAGCCACCGGCCGAGACAAAGACCGTCGGATGCTCCGCGGTCGGCTCAGGGAAGACGGTTGACTCGTCATCCTTGAGTGTGGCGGGGTTGATACCGCGGAGGATGGCGCGGAACTTGCAAAGTGGATGGGTATGTGTCAGTGGCGAAGGCGTCGGTGCGAGATCTCTAAGCGACTCACGTGGTCGTTCGAGGGCTTGACGCCCTCGGCGAGGTGGCCAATGTTAAAGGTGTAGCCCTTGCCTACTTCGTCCTTGCCGAACCACTCTCGGGGCTCGACGGCATGGACGTAGCTAAGCTTCGGGTGGGCCTTAGTGAGTTCCGTGAGGAGGTAACCAAACGTCTCGAACGGGTTGGCCTCGCCCATGTCCTGGAAGCTATTACCTCGGAAAAAATGTCGTCAGCTCACTGATGGTCCCCGTTCGAAGAAAGAAGACGACGGCCTCACGTTCCCCAGGGCGAGATGCGAAGCCCGACACGCTCAGCGCCAATGGCCTCGACAGCAGCAGCGACGACCTCGAGGCCGAAGCGAGCCCGCTTGGGGAGAGATCCTCCATAGTCGTCTGTACGCTTGTTGGAGTTGGATTGGAGGAACTGGTCAGGGACTGAAAGGAAGGAAAGTGTAGGGTATCAGCTGCTGGGCTGAGGCGCAGGAACAGAAGAATAATGTACGGTATCCGTTGGCAAGGTGGACCTCAACTCCGTCAAAGCCAGCTTTGTCAGCGTTGATGGCGGCTTGCTTGTAGTGGCCGATAAAGCCTAAGAAGGCACGCGGGCGGATAATGGAATGTCAGCGTTGCGTGCCCGCGAGGCTCTCTCCTGCGCGCAAACCACCACCCACGCCTGATGTCATCGAGTGTCATCTCTTTGGGAGGGTAACCGCGACCGGTGACTCCGACCGCAGATGGGCCGATTGTGGGCACATCGTCCATGTGTCCGTGAAGAGGAGGGTCATTGTGAGCGCGGCCGAGAGCCCAGAGCTGAGCGTAAATGAGGCCGCCCTTTTTTTAATTAGAAGCATCGATTTCAGTAAGGCAGTTGGTGAACTGAGTTGGAGCGTCTCCCAGGGACAGTGGGCGTGTAGGAGAACGATAGGGTAAAGGATGTAACAGGATGTAAGCAAGCGCGTACCTTGGTGTGAACGGCGTCGGTGACCTTCTTCCAAGCTGTCAGAGAGGCGTCAGCAGACTGCAAAGACGGGCAGTTTGGGCAAGAAGCCCTCACCAGCAATGTGCTCCTCAGTGTAGAGACCGGGGGCCTTCGGGTAGCCGGCCGCTGCAGAGAGCGGCGAGCCAGGGAAGAAGATAAAGAACCAGACAGGGAGTGGATGTCATCATCAGTCATCATGCTCTCTTTCGCACCCCCCCATTCTGCTATGTCTGCACTCACCCTCGCGGGCGATGAAGGTCGCCTCGGTGATCTCGAGCGTGCCGGCGGCAGCGCGTTGAGCGTAGTACTCGACAGCGAGCGGCGAGGGCACGTTGGTGCCCTCGCCGGCCCGGAGACGGGTTAGAGGCGCGAGAGCGAGTCGATGGATCTGATGGCGACCTCCGCCGAGGGGGATTGTCTTAAAGAGCCGGGCGGACTTGTCGGGAGCGGACATGGTGAAGCAAGGGGGAAGTAAGAAAGGGCAGGGAATGTGGATGGTTGTAGTGGCTGGAGGTAAGGGGGGTGAGGCCCAGAATGTCGACATTTTGAGTTGAGACGCTGCATCTGTCAGAGTCTCTCAACGATGCGTCAGCAGCGCGCAGCCGGCCGACGCTGGTCACCTTTGTGGCCCAGATGAAAAAAAAAACAAGGCAAGTTCGGCCGCGTGAACCCCGCCCGACGTCACGCAGAGATCGGTTGGCCGGTCAATCATGGTTAGTCAGCGAAGACCTGCTCGGACCGTATCACCAAAGTGGAGGAAAAGTGGAGATCAGTAAGGAGAACACAGGAGAACAGAGTAGAGGAAGAAGGCAGGAAAGCAGAAGTGAATGGAAGGCAAGAGACCGCATTATTAAGAAAAAATACAGGCTCCGACGGATCGCGTTGACAGCATTCAGAATGAGACATGTGCTTCCTTCCCTCATCCCTTCATTTCTCGTCTTCCTTCCTTCTTCCTTGACCAGCTGAGATAACTTGGTTCTATCTATACATGCAGCTTTTGATGTGAGATGGGCAAAATCCGACCATTCGGGGGGAGTAGGCCGTCCCCTGAAAGGCCGTCGAGCCCAAGAAAAATCAACGTGGCCGACTCATGAGATAATTATTGACAACAACGCCCCCTGTTATGCACCATGCGCAAGATGCTGATCCGGATCCATGTGAGTCCGTGGATTGTAGCACTAGTAGTATTTAGCGGTGAAGCCTCGGATGAAGTGATGCCCAGTGACACTGAACATTGAATTCTCAAAACAAGCGCGAGAATCTATCGACCACGAGCTCGTTGACGACCATCGCCCAAGCCCTGTGTCGATATGGATGTTCGGTTAACGCCTATCACCTCGGGACATGTATGGCTGACAACGAGAAAGTGAAGATCCGAGCAGGGGGTCCAGGCGGCATAGTACCGAGCGGTTCCCGGCGCGGACAGCCGAGCCCATTCGCGAGAGAGCGAGACAGGACAGGCTGGTCATCGCCCGACCACTCGCCTCATTCCGATCTTGACACGGCTTTCGCACATTGACCGAGATAGTCGTCTCATTCAACCCTTCTCAGCATGCTATCAAGCCCTCTCGCGGCTCTCTCTCGGGCGTCTAGACACTTGAGACCGTTGACTTCTTCGTCGTCGTTGTCCAGTCGACGCTCCTACATCACCACGACTACCCTCACCGCTTCCACACCTCAGGCCCTGTTCGAGGCCTTCCAGGCTCTTCCGGCCCCCTCTTCCCCTCCCAGCGCGACGTTCTTCGCGCTCTCTCTCCACTCGGCGTCCGCCTCGGCCTTGCCTGCTGCTCTCTTTCAGCGCTTTCCTTCAGCCTCGACAATCGGTTGCCTCTCCTCCCCTCCTGCGTCGTCGCCGCAGCAGCACTCTCTCTCCCTCGCCCACTTTCACGACGACGCCCATCACATGCACACCGTCCTCCGATCGGCGATGCGCGGCCGTGAGCGCGCTGCCGTCGGACGCTGGCGGCCTCTCGACGAGGTCCCTCGATCGGCGGATGAGGATTCGAGCGTGCTCGAGAAGGCGTTTGCGGACGGCGACTGGAGCGCCGTCTGGGGGCCCGAGGCGGCTGCTTTGGAGGGCAATACCGAGCAGAGAGGGAAAGGGGGCAGCCGCAGTATCGAGGGACTCGAGTCAGTTAGGTCAGTGGAGGCAACGACGCGTGCCCTTCCGTCTCCTGTGGTCGTCCCAGCACTGGCTGACAACCGATTGTGGGCAGGCATGACAAGATCGATACCTTTTTTGTCCTCTCGACGCCGCCACCGGCGTCCACTATTTGCCAGGAGCTGGCTGCTTTGGCTCCTCAGGCCACTATGGTACATCGTGGGTGGCTGCACACACGCAACCCGAGATCTGACGTCTTCCTTCTCAGGCCGGTCTCCTTGTCCCGCCAACACCCTTTGTCACTGGTCTCCCATTCACGCTCTTCCGCGATGGAGCTGCGTTGTCTGAAGGCGCGCTTGGGATCGCCGTGACTAGCCAAGCGTCGTTTTCGACTTCCCACTCCCGCCTCGACGTCGGCTGGGCCGGCTACGAGCGCCTGGGAGAGGTTTCTGAGGTCTCCGAGTTCGTTCGTGTCTATATCATTGCCTTTGGACAAGCGCTGACGCACCACTTCCCGCAGAGCGCAAGGAAACATGCTTCTCGCCCTCTCGCACCCCCCTACAGGCAAGACGCACTCCTCCAACCCAACCCAGCATCTCCTTGCCCTCCTTCGCGCGTCAGAGTCGCCGGACCTCTCCAGTGGCGCCGTTGGGAAGGCGTGGCTCGGAGGCAAGGAGAAGGACTTTTATCTAGGCTTTGTCGAGACCCTGAAGGGTGGCGAGAGATTGGATAGGGTGGTGAAGATTCTGAGTGGCGATCCGTCGCGGGGCGGAATGGCGCTCGACACGCAGGAGAGCGTGAGGGTCGGAGAGAGAGTCATGGTATGTCTGACCTGTCAACTTCAACCCACCCACCTGATTGCCCTTCCATTGACGTATACGCCTCCCGCGAGTAGTTCCTCCATCGACCAAGCGCTCCAGCGCCGCCTTCCTTCCAACCTCAACCCTCAACCTCCTCCAGCATTTTTTATTTCGAGTCACTCACCCCCTCGTCACCTCCTCCGCCTTTGATCTCGTCCGGAGAAGCTACCGTCGAGCAGTGTGTCTTCCGCGCGACGAGCGAGGAGGGCTTCCTGTTTGGTCGGCCGGGAGGCCCGGCGGTCGCGGACCGGGGCGTCCCAGGTGGTTGGGCGAGGTGGTCTTTCGATCCATGATTCAAGTAGGAAAGACTCTGAGTGCAAGATTCCAAACGAGAGAACAGATGAAGACGGAGACGGAGCCGAACTGTGCAGAATTCGGCAGTGGGCACGTGACGATCTGAGCGCTTCCTCGTCTTCCGGCTCATTCGCTCTTTACAACCTCCAACCTCCATCTCCTTTCCCTCCTCCCCCCCTCCTCGCCAATATGCCCGCCCCTGCTTTCTATCGTCCGCTTACTTGCCATGGACTACCACCATCTCGGCCCCCTTCGAGTGCTACCATCTGTTGCCTATGTCCGTCCTCTCCGCCCCCCGTCGCCTCGACCCCGATTGCTCGCTCACCGCCCCCCCCCCCTTCTTCCCCCGCTAGCGGCGCTTGCACCTCCACCATAAAGCTCTCGAACTGTGACCCTTTATCTTTGTCAGCCCGCATGGCATCCTAGCCGGACTTCCCTCAACGAGGGGGGTAAAAGTGTCAAGTGGGTACTGGGCTGAGTGGCGGAACGAGGACGAGTACGGGGGGGAGTCAGGGCTGCTGTCAATGCGCTTCTCTTTTCTTTCTTCTAGTCCTTCTCCCACTTTTTCTTTTCGCAGGCCAGGCTCCTCGTTTTGCCCAAGTAAATATCCTTCATGCGTTAGGCTGCTGAGCTTCAGGAGGGTGATGAGCGATTCGAGCGAGCTTCGACTTGGCCTGTGGCCGACTCGCCCTTGTCGTTCTATCCTCCAGTCTCAAGCACACCCGCTAGATGGACACCTCGCGCAAGGCATGCCCCTTTGCTATCGTTGCTAGTCTCAAGGATGTCCAGGCCAAACTTAGTGAAGAGCTCAGCCACGAGCATATACGCATGCAGCTCGCTGATCCACTTACTTCGTTCGGCCAATCTCCTTCTCTCCCTTTCCAGATTCCATCGTCGCCCTAGAGCGGAGTGAGTGTTTGCATCGAACCCACCACTCACTTACCCCTCTGACCGAAGCGTACTGCCTTCCCTCAAGAAGTACGTCTCGAACGAAATTTCCTCGTCCCCAATGGAACAGTTTGGCTTCGAGAGCGAGGATAAAACCGCCTTCTTTTCGACCTACCTCGTGCGTCCCGCTGTTGCTCTCACTCTCCAACTGGGTCTTATTTTATCTCAGCTTTTTTCCACGTCCACGGTCCAAAGAGGTTGAGTTATACCATCACGCGTCCAAGACGTTCTTGATTACGATTTTTTCCTTTATCATCAGCGTGTCAACGGAATAGGTATAGCCGTCTTCTTCTTCCCAACCTTTGGCTTGCTATCGCTGACACTCGTCTCTCATGCGTGTAGCACCCCTTCGTTGGCCTCTTTGGCTACCTAATCAAAGGCTTCGCCTCCATTATTCCCGCCCACAAGAAGCTTTCCTGGCGCACAGGCGCTTCCGACCGCTTGTTCGTCGATTCCCCCTGTCCCTGGCTTTTTCTCTTCTCTCTTCATCGCGAGCTGGCATGAGCGATCTGAAGGCTCTTCGCTCTCGCCAAGTTTATCGTCCGTACTTGAGGGTTTTGCCAGCTCGTCCTGGCACATGGAGGTGCTCTCGAGGAGCCTCGGGCGCGCGGGGTGTATATGAAGCATTTCGAGAAGAAAAAAGGCGCTCCGTTGGTGGCGGTGGTAGGTAGTACAGCGACAATGATCGCCCCATTGAGAACAGAGCGAGCATGCTTGCTTGCGCGATGAGCCGGGGAGGAAGAAATTCTCCTTGAGAGGTTTGGGCTGCTCGGCGAATTCCTCGATGCGTTGAGTCTCTTCCGCAGTCGCCGCCACGAGTGGCATCTGTGGCGCACGGCCGGTTGCAGGCAAGATCTGTCAGGCACAATGTAAGCGTCTTCCCCTCCTGGCCTCTTGGCCGGTGCGATCCCCCAGCGTCTCATACCGATGGATGAGCCTCCCGTTGGTCACTCTACAGTGTCGGCTCGACTCGGACGACGGGATGGCGAGGCGTCGTCGATGACGGCGAAGAGAGCGCTGCAGGCTAGGCGAGCTGGCAAGGGCGCGGCTCTCGCCCTGCCTTAACCTCAGCCTTGACTTCTGCCTTTTCTTTCGGCGCTCGACGACTCGACCACCAACCCATCCCTGCACTGGATTCCGGCTTCTTCTCTTCCCTCAACCCCCACTCCCTCTAGTCAGTCCCCTGCTCGTCCTCTCGCTCCTCCTCTCGGCTAGCTTGCGGCTTGAACTCCCCAATTGACCGCCCTACACGTTGTTTTCTGACTTTTCCCCTCCGCTCCTTCTACTCGTCTGCTCGTCCGCTCGTCCGGCCGTCCTTGACCACCCTCTCACCTCACCTTCTCACCCCTACTCCCTCGCCCTCTCCTTGCGTCTCCTCTCTGCCCACTTGGACTTTTCAACGCCCCCCCTCCCGCCTTCCAGAAAGTCGCTCAATCGCGCCCCTCCCCCCCCCTTCCTCCTCCTGCTCCCTTGCTTCTCTACCCCTTGTTCTCTCCTCCTTAATGTCGTCCGCCTCTACCACCACCACCCCTGCCTCGGCGTCCTCCTTCTCCAACAAGGCCGGCATCACCTCGACCGACGTCGGGTGGCAGTTTGTGCCGCAGTACTAGTGAGTCGCATGCGCTCTTGTGGGAAGAGGGTGTCCGACGGTCGTAGATGATGCTGGTCGGTGGCTTGACCGACGGGAGGGAGGGTGGCCCGCTCGGCGGCCGAGGGTGAAGCAGTGGAAGGGGAGATGGAAGAGCAGGCTTCTTCTCTCCATATGGGAGCCGGCCGTTCTGAGCAGCAGGGAAGGTTCCCGAGGAGGAGCTGGACGGGACGCGCACTTTGGGCACACGCGTCCAAGCGGACGACGAGCTTGCTGGCCTCTGGCCGCCCGCTCCCCTCTGTCTCAGCTCTGGCTGCCTTGCTCAGCGTGCTGTCGCCTTCTGCTACTGTGGCCTTGCCTGCCGCAAGTGAGCGGGAGAGAGAAAGATCTCCGCCGAGCGTCCTTTTGGTGACTGGCGTTCGAACACGAGGGCCGCCATCTCTTCCTATTCTCACTCACGCGAGCGACGGCGTAAGGTTACCGCAGGCACCTTCACACATGCTGACTATCGCTTTTCCCCTCCCCTTCAGTACTTTTGTCAACAAGCATCCCCAGCGGCTCCACTGCTTCTACACTAAGAACTCGACGTTCATCCACGGCACCGAGGGCGAGGACGGCGTTCCCTGCACCGGTCAGCAGGTGCGTCTTCGAAGCTCTCGCGCCACCTTGTAACGGAGCGGTTCATGTTGATCACGCTCTCTCGCCCATATCCCAGGAAATCCACCAGAAGATCCTTTCGATTGGCTTCCAGGACTGCAAGGTCTACATTCACTCTGTCGACTCCCAGGTGCGTCCATGTCTCCCCTTTCTCAGGGTCCTTTCTGATCATCACTCGCACCTTTAGCCTTCCGCTGGCGGAGGCATCATGATCCAAGTCATCGGTGAGATGTCCAACAACTCTGGCCCGTGGAAGAAGTTCGCACAGTCGTTCTTCCTCGCCGAGCAGCCCAACGGCTATTTCGTCCTCAACGACATCTTCCGCTTCCTCAAGGAGGACACCGCGGCCGACGAGGAGGAGTCCACTGTCGAGGAGCCTGCCGCTGCTGCTGCTGCTGCTGCTGCTGACTCCGCTGCCGCCGACGTCCCCGTCGCGGCGGCTGCTCCTGCTGTCGAGTCGGCTGAGGTCGTCTCGGTCGCCCCGCAGGCTGCTGTCCCTGAGACCCCCGCCGTCGCTCCCGTCGCTGCTGTCCCGGAGGACAAGAAGGACATCTCTGTCCCTGAGATTCACTCCAACGGCCAGATTGAGGTCAAGGACGAGGTTGCCACTCCTGCCGCCGCCCCCGCCGCCGCCGTGGAGGAGAAGGCCGCCCCCGTTGCTGAGGAGAAGAAGGCCGCCGTTGCTCCTGCCACTGAGGAGAAGGCTGCCACTCCTTCTCCTGCCGCACAGGGGAAGAAGGCCGCTGCTCCTGCTGCCGCTGCACCCGCCGCTGCCGAGAAGCCCAAGGCTGCCGCTCCTGCCGCTGCCCCCGCGAAGCCGGCCGCCCCTGCCGCTCCGAAGACTTGGGCTTCCCTCGCCAAGTCGTCCGCCGGAGGATGGGGCAAGAACCTTGCCGCTGGTGCCCAGGGCGTCTCTACATCGACCTCGGCTCCCGCCGCCGCCGCTGCCCCTGCTGCCGCTGCTGCTCCGGCCAAGGATGCATCGGCTGCCGCTCCCAAGGAGAAGGATGCCGCTGCTACTAACAACGGCAAGGCCTCGGGCAAGTCCCACCCCGCTTACGAGGCCGCCATGAACATCTCCCATGCCGCCTGCTTCGTCAAGGTAGATAGTCGTTGCTCGCTGCCGTGTGCTTCTACCATGCGTCCTGACTGACGATTGTCCCCTCCCACCCTCCAGCTCGCCAACTGGGCCGCTGATCGCGAGGCGACCGTTGACGCCGACGCCCTTCGATCGGTCCTCGAAACCCGATTCGGCCGTGTCAAGGAGCTCGAGATCGTCAAGCTTAAGGCATGCGCATTCCTTGAGTTTGAGCGCGTCGACTCGGCGAAGCGGGCGATCGCCGCGTCGCTCCCCGTCGCGCAGGGTGGCGAGGGAGGCGTCAAGGTTGGTGACCAAGGTGGACGGGTCATCATTGAGGTACGGAAGGAGAAGAGCGAGCGTGGACCTGGTGGAGGACGGGGTGCTGCTCGTGCGGGCGGAGGTGGTGGGCGTGGCGCTGCTGCCGGTGGCGACGGTGCTGAGGGAGGTGCCGCCCCTCGAGGCGGAGGACGTGGGCGAGGTGAGGGTCGTGGTGGACGTGGAGGCCGGGGTGGAGGAGGGCGAGGTGGTGCCGCTGCCGGGGGGGCTTCGTCCTCGTCGGCCGCTCCCGCTGCCAAGTAAGGGAGCTTTGTGATGATGACGGAGGAGGCCAGTAGGTGTGTCGTGGTGCTGGTGCTGGTGGACGTGTGCTACTAGGCGTGCTTTGAGCTTTCTTTGTTTTCCTGGAAGGGTGTGGTTGGGTTGGGCAGTCTCTTATAATATTCTCTCCCTCCCTTCCCCCTTTCCTCATCTTCACTCTTTCGCTCTTAATTTGTTGAATTTTACCTCTTTCGTCGCAAACTCGCTTTTTGGCTTGCTGTTCCCCATTGCCACCCCCAGCCTTCCCCTCTCCCTCCTTCGTAAAATCTCTTTCTCTCTCACTCCTCCATCTCTTTCTCTCCCATCACACTCGGCATCTCTCTCCCGCTCTCACCCCAAAACCAACTCTTTGGTTCCCTCCCTTTTTCCCACCTCCCAAGCATCCCCTCGCCACGACCCGATGACCATCGAATCCAGTTCCCCTTGCTCCATCATTCTCCGCTTTCTCCGCATCTGGCGCAAGCCTTGAGCCAGAAAATATCTCAACCTTTCCTCCATTGCCAAGTGTTTTTCGGAACTTCAAGCCGGCCACGCTCTAGGAGTCAAGCGGGTAGGCGGCCCCTCGCGTCGATCTGATTTCCCTCAGTCATCCTCGCTATCCCAACGCCAACCGCTTGCACTCACAGGCTTCTCACCAACACCTTCTTTCGACGACGGATTCCCTTTCGTGCCCTAGTAGTTATTCAACCCCCTGCGACGACCAGCAGCGAGTCTCCGGCTCAGCCTCCCCATGACAAACCCTATGTATTCGCCGCCCCCTGCGACGACCTCTTATGACGGCTCCGGCTCGTCCACGCCCTTTTGGTCGCCCAACGCCGTCGGCGCGTCACTCCATGAACCGCCCTTGCCTCCTCCACCAGACTACCTCGTCGCCTCTCGCTCGTCCTCCCGATCGAACTCTCCCGGGCCCTCATCGCCAGGGCGACGAGGCGAGAGATCCTCGTCCATGACTGCAGGTGGCAGCAGGTCGAGCTCCCGCGCGAGCTCTAGGTCACGTTCGAGGGTAAGGAAGACCAAGGCTCATTCGACCGGATCGATGGACGCCATGATTGTCAAATTGGATCCGGAAATTATTCCCCAGGGAGGGTATGCTCCAAATGTGAGTTGAATTGAGTTGCTTGATCGAAGGAGGTGGAGGTGGTGAGCAGATGCGACCAACCGACCGACAGACTGACGCTCCTGCGGACCAAGCTGGTTAACGCTACAAGAGGACTCGACACTTCGCTGAAGCCTGTCGCTCGGCTAGTAGTCTCTGAGTGGCTCTGCTTTATCACTCCGCCGAACGAGTGGTCCCTAGGACAAGGAGTGAGTGGGGTCGCATTCGCGAGACGGGAAGTAACACACCTCATTGTCTCTCGCCTCCACCTCCCAAGTCCTCCCAAGTCCCCCCACCCATTCTTACATAGGTTGATCTCTCATTTGTGCGCTCGCCCACTACCAGAAACGCGTCCAGGGATTTTTTGTCTATTTTTCACCGACGGAACGCCGGTGTGCGGCCGTACGCGTCTTCCTTACCGCAAGGGCCCGATTGACGTTTCCACCTGGAACGGACACCCCTCGTCACTGGGAGGAGAGCCTACCGTTCCAGCGGGAAGTGTCGCTCGAGGGTGGGGTCGGACTTGACAAGGGAATCAACGTGTGAGTAGTCCCTGAGAGTAATGTCTCTCTTTGGCCGCCTATCGCCGTCCCATCAGGAGGCTGATCGCCCTCTCGCCACAGCTTCGAGTTTAGCTTTCAGATCCCTTCAGACGCTCCCAGTATGTCCCCTCCTGTTTGTCTTCTAGACATGTAGATGTTACATACTGACTGTCCCCCAAGCTTCTGACCGCTGCAAGAGCGGCGAGCTTTCGTGGGTCGTCCGCGGTGTCGCCGAGAGCTCCGGCGGTCTCTTTGGCCGCTCCGATCTCTCCTGCGAGAGCATACTCTTTGTTATTCCTTGGCCCGACTCGGACAACGAGGACTTTGGTAGGGGCCTCAGTCGCTTCTCCGCCACTGTTCAGTCCGCTGACTCCCCCCTCTCCCCCTTCTCCTCCTTCTCACCAGCTCAACTCTCCATTCACAAGGAGTCCATCACCGATCATTTCGGCCCTCTCGCCCTCGACATATCTGCTCACGAGTTCGTCGTTGCCTCGGCGCTCTCCGTCCTTCTTCGACTCCCATGCCCACCACCAACGCTCGTCATTTACGCCGTCTCCGTCTTTATCGTGCAAACGACCACACTCGAGTCGAAGAAGTTCCCGGGGAAGCGCGCCGAGGTCAAGACGCCGAGGATGATGGTTCTGGAGGAGGGGGCGAAAGCGAGCTTGAAGAGGGGGGGATATGCAGCTTCGGACTTTGCGGATGCGGCGAGGACAAGCGGGTCGGTGCTCTTTGATGCGAGCAAGGACGGGGGGCCGGAGGGAGGCTTTGAACTGTCCAAGATCGTGCGATTAGTGAGTGATGGAAGAAGAGGGAGCGGATGGTTCCCTTACTTACGGCCTTGCCCCTCCATCAGCCCAACGGTGACTTCATCCGACCAACGACGAGACCAGGCACGTCGACACCCCTTCGGTTCTCACCTGTCCTTCGGTGCGACGTCGTCTTCAGTAACCGGCTCCACCCCGAAGACGAGGAGCACATCAAGACCGCGACGCTCTACGAAAGTAAAGTTGATCTCGGCTCTTGTGACTGCACTACGAGCCAGAACGTCCTCCCGACGTACGCGGACGAGGCCTCACAGTACCAGCCGCCGGTAAGCCTCGAGCACTCGTCACTCAAGCCGACGGGGTAAGTTACTTGTGTCTCGATGTTACTTGTGTCTCGATCTTGTGTTTTGAAGAAGGAAACTTTCAGCCTGACGCCCCACTCACTTTCTTCGGCTGTTTCGTTTCGCAGTCCGTACTCGGTTCCCTGCCAGGTCGGTTTCCTCCCTCTTTCACACAAAACACACACCCACACTGACGGCCCCTCTGCGCACAGTGCGAGACACCGTGGGAGACAATTCTACAACGGGAGAAGGCCGTCATGGCCAACGCCCGCCCAAACGATGCCTACGCCGCACGCCGCGGGGAGGGCAGTCTCGCCATCGTCGAGGCCAATCCGTCGCGGAGCTCGGCGGCGGCGGTGACGGGTGGTGGCCCTGTGCCCAAAGCCGGGGAGACATATACGCTTGGGTCGGGTCAGCGGCGGGGGAGGGGTGCCTGATGAAAAATCATGATTTTGAACTTTTACATGGCTAGATGAGCGCGCGCGCGTGTATGGGGTGGCGGTGGCGTGCTATGGGGCTCGCTCGCATAAGCAAACGTGTGAACCTGTTCTCTTTCGAGGAGCGCCATGTGCTGCCCTCTGTCTTCTTTGCCGGACGCGCCTCTTTACTTGGTCCGCCGGAGAAAGACTATCGGTCTTTTAGGGCCGACGATCCAACCTGTTTGACTCGCCCTCCCTCCTTTGCCAACGAACCGCGCTCGTCATCTTGCCATTCTCCCTTCTCCTCTAACCAGTCATAAACCCCCTTACAGCCCTTAGGCGCTTCTTCCTCCCTCCTCATCCCTCTCTGCATGACCTCGCCCACGCTCCCGCCAGACTACCTGACGGCCTCCCGCTCGCCATCGCCTTCGCCGTCGCCAGGGCCCAGCTGGCGACTCGACCGGTCCTGGTCTTCGGCTCCCTCGTCCCGCGCGTCCTCTCTCTCCCGATCAGCCGCTCCGTCCAGGAGCAGGAAAACGAACAAGGGCAACAAGGGCAAGGGGAAAGCGGCGGGGCCAGCCCTTCAGGGGGACGAGCTCGTGACAGTTGACCTTCAGCGAATCCCACACTCGGGCTACCCGCCGCACCTCATCGCTGCAACGCAAAATCTCGATCTGTCGAAACCGCTACTGAGACTCGTTGTCCAAGAATGGGGGAATGGTGTTGTGCCTCCTCGGCATGGAGACGATGGTCGGGGGGTGAGTGAGACGACAATGGCATGTGAACGAGAGAGATGACAGGAGGACAGGTCATACGCGCGACATGGCCTGCCCGTCTCGTTCGGACTGCGTCCTTCGTCGACCTTAAGCAACGAGCTGACAGTCTCCCTTCTGTTTCTGTAGAAACGCGTTGCGGGCATCTTTGTTTGCGTCTCACCTGTCGCCCGACGGACCAGGGCCGTGAGGGTTGTCCTTCGGGCTCGTCTCCGGCTCCGGCTGTCCGTTGACAATGCTCATTCGGACCGGCTCTGGGAAGACGCCGACATCTTCCGAAGGGAGGTCGTCCTCGATGGCGATACCGATGAGGAAGATGGCCTTGAATTGTCCGCGGGCGTCAATGTGTGCGTATACTGCCTTTCATTGACAGGGTCGGGTCACGACATGCGTGCGCCTTCTCGCGCACTGACAGACAAGTCGGCACGCGGCACGGCGGCCTCCTTTGAACCCCGCTTTCTCCAGCTTCGAGTTTGGATTTGACCTCCCCGCCGATGCGCCGAGTGAGTCAGAGAGAGAGTGACTTCCATTGCTCACCGCACGCTGAGCAGCCCCTGTCCCTCCTTGCGCTAGCATCCGACCGCTGCAAGACAGGCGAGGTCAGCTGGACACTCCGTGGCATTGTCGAGGGCACCGGCCCCCGCTTCTTTGGCAAGTCAGATCTCACCGTCGAGCGAAGTATCTGGGTTATTCCCTGGCCGGCGTACGAGGATGGAGCGAGCCTCCAATTCTCCCACCATTCCGAATCACTCACCGAACACTTTGGCCCACTCGCCCTCGATGCATCGGCGAACGAGTTTGCTGTCGCTTCGGCCATGTACTTCTCCATCAAGATGCCCGCTCCTCCGCCCAACCTCAAGATTTACAGCGTACGGATCTACGTCGTCCAGATGGTCTCGCACGAGAGTCAGAGGATGCCCGGCAAGGTCATCGATATTGCTGGCCCCAAGCTCTTCATCATTCAAGAGGGGGAGAACTCCGGGTGGGGTCTTTCGGGCTTCCCTCAGCTCGCTCGTGACAAGGGGACGATCCTCTATTCGGCGAGAGATGCACTTGACAAGGGCAATCCGAACGAGTGGGAGTTCACTCGCTTTGGTCGACTGGTGAGTTGGATCAAGCCCCCCGTCTTCATCTCACAATATTGAGCCCGCTTCTTTTTTCCTGACAGCCTGATGGATCCGAACTCCGACCGGCCACACAGCCCTTGACCAAGACGGCCCTCCGGTTCTCATCCAATCTCGTGGTCGAGATTATTTTCAGCAACCACGATCCTTCCGACCTGGCCGAGGAGGTTGTTCAGGTTGCGACAATATACGAGGCTCCCATGGAGGTCGCCTCGTGCGGGTGCATCATGCGACAATTTCACCTGCCGACGTACGCCGACGGCATGGCCACGCCGAGGGTGACTGTGGAAGACTTGACGCACAACAACCTTGGGTGCGCTGCAAAATTATCTCGTACTTGCTCTCCTTGTTCTGGCTTAACATCCCTCCGTTTTCGTAGCGAGCTTTGGGAGCCCTGTCAAGTATGCCTCCTTCCGCTTCCTTCGCATGAACCTCATCAACTGACGGCTCTCCTGTTCTTCCAGTGTGAAGCTACGTGGGAATCCCTCCTCGCCCGAGAGAAGGAGGCCATGGCTCGAGGCATCGCAGGACCCAATGTTCCCATGGTCTCATTATCAACAGAGGAGGACTGGCCACGCGGCCGCGAACAGCGGCCAAGGAAGGCAGGGGAGACGTATCCGGTGGGAGCTGGGAGCAGGGAATGGATCCGGTCTTGATAGAGCAGCGCGCGCTCAGCCTGTCCTTTGCCACGCTATGATTTGAGAAAAATAAATTAGAAAGACAATCTGCTTTGACTGATATACGTACTCAGAGGTCTCACCGGACATCCTCTCCAAAGCTGATCGTCGTCAAGTTGCGTCCAAGTGACGTAGTTCCAGAAAGAGTGCCCTGTCGCCGGTTTAGGTCGAAGCGCGTTTGCCTCTCCAACCGTATCACCACTCCCTCTCATCGACCCTGATTACTCACACAGGACCCGCCGCATGGCGACCTACACGTTCGAGAAGCTCGCATCCCTCGTCCGGTCGCTCGACTCGCTCGAGCACCGTGGCACCCCTCGCCGCCCATCTTTCCAGGCGCGCCGCTCGACCTTCGGCGATGGCTCTGTCCTCGCCCAGCAGATCCCTCCGCCTTCGGCAGCACCCCAGACACCCATACAGGAGGCCCTCCAGTTGCTTCCGGCCAAGCCGACCCATTTTCAGCTCGCGCTCGCGCTCGACGCGCTCCGGCAGAGCCGCAACAATGACCCGCGTATCGCTGCCAATGAGGAGGACGAGGACGAGGTTCTCCTCGAGTGGACGCTCGTCGGCAGGCTCGTGTTAGGTCTCTATGGCGCCCATGTCGAGGAGCTCATTCAGTGCACTGGTGCTTGGGAGGACGAGATTGGCTGGTGGAAGCGACTTGAGGGGCGTGGTCGATGGACATGGGGCGGCATCGCCGGGTATTTCTTCATGAGTGAGTCTTGCATTTCAGGCTTGGAAGATGATCTCTGCTTGGGAGCGGTTCTACTCTCAATCTTATTTTTTTTGGCCACGGGCGTGCGTCGTGGAGACCAATCGCTACATGATGGCCACCTGTCTCTAGCGCGCCCCCGGCCGTCATAAACGCAGACGTTTGGCTGCAGCTCCACACTCTCTGCCTGCAGTCCAGACTTTTCCAAGATCTACGCCCACCATCTCATTGGCCCTCACAGTAACTGATACATCGCGTGCATCCCTCAGCCCTACCGCAGCGCGTCACACACCTTTCTTTCTCTCTCTTGTCTCAACCCCCCTCACAGCAAATCTTCACCCCTACCTACCTCCTCTCGGCACTCTTTCCCCGTACTTCTGTCCCACGCTCCACGCCCAAGGTCATCGGGCCCAGGACGCTCCTCAAAATGACCCACCGCGAAGTCCACGGCCGGATAAAGGGCCTCGAACGGGATCGCAACCGGCTCGTCCGCTCTCTTGGCAAGCTCGCCGTCCAGGCGCCCGAATTCGGTGAAGGCCCCATTGACACCCAGTCTCTGGCGGTCGAAATGCAGCGCGTGCTCTCGCTTGTACGCGACACGGCCTTGGCCGCGGACGAGCAGACGGAAATTGCACCACTCTCGTTCGAGCAGACGTCGTCACCCCTCGCCTTCCTTCCTGCACTCGAGACGCTCCTTTCAAGACCGACGCTTTCTCCTCGTCCCCCTAGCCACCTCACCCGACCGACAGCTTTCACCCGGCTGTGGCCTCCGCTCCTACTCATCCCGCTGCTCATCCCGTTCCTTTCGCCCTACGTACCGGCCCTCAAGGACGCCGTCCGAGACGCACGCGAGACGGTGCTTGGTTTCTGGCGTGGTTGGGTTGTCGAGCCGGTGATGGGTATCATTGAGACCGTCCGACACGGCGGCGGGGAGGGCTCAGGCAACCTGACTGTGATGAGCAAGGAGGGCATGAAGAGCGACATGGAGGTGAGCCCACTCGACTTCCTCCTTTGCCCGGAAGCCTGACTCTGCTTCTTTCAGTCTCTTGAGCGGATGGTTCTCTCGCTTGCGAAGGATCGCAAGTCGTACACGGGACCTGAGCTCGAGCAACTCACTACTCGTATCCGGGAGGGAGACCTGACCGATGTCCTCAAACTCTACGAGGACGACATCAAGGTGGGTGTCCCCCGGACACACTCTTTGCGATACCAGCGCTAAGTGTATCTCGTCATAGTCACCTCTCAAGAGCGCCATCTCCGGCACTCTCGTCCGTTCGCTCCTCATCCAGATCCAAAAGACCAAGGTAAGAGATGCTCGCTCTTGACCTTTTTTGTGCTGCTTTTCTTCAGCTCATACTCAATTATACACTCTTGGCTAGGTCGATGTCGATCTCGCACTCTCTGGTATCGACAAGCTCCTTCGTTCTCAAGAGCTCACATTTGCCTTTGTTGGAGTCGCCCCCTCGTTCTTTGTCATCTACCTCCTTTCGGGCTACTTCCGTGCCTTCCTCTCCTCAGCCGGAGGGCTTTCGTTCTCGTCCGCAGGGAGCCGCAAGGAGCGGAGGAGGAAGAGCTGGGAGGGTATCCGGTGAGTTATTGTTTTACCTCGGCGAGTTCTCTCCCAGCAAATTGATCGAGATACTTCTTCCCCAGCCGCATCGAGCGCCTTCTCACTCTTCCGCCTCCGCCGGACGAGACTGACTCGGAGCAACCTACAAGCGATCTTCCGTACGAGATCCAGGGTCTTCTCCTTGTCTCAATTGCCAACCTTCGCGGCGTCGCCAAGAAGGAGTTCCGCCGGAGCGAGGCGGCCCAGAAGGCGGTGGGTCACTGAATCTCACTATTTCTTGTGACTTAAGACTCCTCATTCTGACCAAGCGGTCGTTCTAGGAATTCTTCTTCGACCTTCTTGACCTCGAGAACCCAGGCGTCAACCGGGAGGCCAAGCTTCGCGTCGTCGAACGCATGTGGCGCTGCTGGAGCACGCGGCTCGGTTGGAAGGGCAAGTCCTCGTGAGCGGAGGGGTATGTGTTTGTGTGTCTTCGCCTCAAGCATGTGTGTGCCGCTGTTTTTTTTTTTTTTTTTTTTTCTGCCGCAAATGGTCCATGGTTCTAAATACTGCATTGTGCTCGCTATAGATAATCGAAACAAGGGATAATGGCGGTCTTATGAGCAAGTGCCCTGTGGATGGAGGAAACTGGTTAGCTAACGTCGCCGATCGGGGCCTAGCCTCCTGTCGAACGAACCGTCAAGTTGTTGATCGGCTTCGCTAGGTCCGTCATCTACAAGATAGATAAGGATCAGCTGGGCCTCAAGAAGGGTTATTGAGACAGACCGAGGAACGTACTTGCGCCCACTGAGAGGGGCGAATGTTCCAACGAAACACGTCAGAAAAGCCAAATACACGATCTCCTTCTTCTTCAAGACAAACCGTGGTAATACTGGCAAGGAGAAAATATGGTCAGCAGGAGTGTCTTCTGATGTCTCGCGCTGGGCAGATCAATGGCGACCCACTTGGGATTCGAGTAGCCCTCCGGGAAGCGCGCCTGAATGGATGTTGGGCAAGATCAACGGTCTGGTCGATCAGATCGGAGTGAAACAAAGATGGACGCACAATGTACTCGGCCTGAGGAGACAGAGATTACAGAAAGTCAGTTCAGAGCTTGCGAGCTGGATAAATGGCGTACAGTCGGGAACTGCAAGGGAGGAGGAGTGTCAATTGACAGAAGGAGACATAGCAGGTGGACAGCCAGAGCTCACATCGTCGGGGTCGCAACCGATGTTCTTTCTTGATGGGTCCTCTGAGATTATAGGGTGTCAGCTTGAGTTTTCGAGGTTTCCTTGCGCTAGAGTGCCACGCACGGTAGACTCGGACCTGGGACAAGGGGGAACGTCAGTGCTACGCGCCGGGACCCTCCCACGTCTGTCTTCACACCTTCACAAACTCACATATTCGAAAGACATATGAACCGGCCAGAGCGAAGACAGTCCGTCGTAATCGATGGCGCCTACAGGGCAAATGGTCAGTAAAAAAAAAGAGATTATGCCTCTGGGCAGGAGCGGCGCACCGAAGTTGGTGGAGAGTGCCACTATGGGAGACAGGGGATGAGGTCAGACGAAAAAGAGAAGACAAATAAGCTGCTGGCAAGATAAGACGTACAGTTCATCAGAATATCTGAGTTGTGCAGACAGACGGTCAGCTTTTCAAGGCAGAACTGGATGGCTCCCGCTGTGGCTTGCTTGGCTTACACTGATGAGGAAAGGTCGTCGTCAACAGGGTTCACGGATATCGAAGTGGATGGGAAGACAAACCATAGGCTCCTTGGGGATATCTCGATAGCCGACCATGGCCTCGGCGTCGGCGGGGAAACCTCCAGCCTTGTAAGTCCACATGCTGAGATGCAACGAGGACGAATAAGAGCTGCAATGATTTCGAGATGAGGAAGCGACACTCACAGCTTGTCGTCATTGAACCACTGATTCCATGGCGGTAAGGAGTCAGACGCAATGTTAGGAAGGTGGAGAGCTTACTTCAACGCACCTTCATGTACCCATCGTCTCCCGGAAGGTACTCGATCGCATAAACGGAGTAGCAACCGCCAGCGTTACCATTTGAGTCATACTCATAGCAATCTGCGTCGGCTTCACATCAGGTTGACGTTTGTACGGCCGAGAAGAAGGCAAACTGACCCTGGTTGGTGTCTGAGACGACTGAGCTCGTTTGCTGCAAGGGGTCCCGTTCCATCAGGACCGGAGGATACAGCCCAGATAGGACAAGGTCGCTGCTCACCTGAAGGTTGCCTCCTTGGTATGAGTTGAGCTCGCTGATGGTATCGTTCACTGGAGAACGGTGTCAGCCAGCTGTTTGGTTCTCAGCGTGATAGCCGGGTTCACCGATGATGCCGTGCGTGGCGCTGCATGAGAGAGTGGCATTCAGTCAGCCCTCCAGACTGACGGCTGCAAGTCACTAGGAGACCACCTCACTTGTCCCAGACATAGTACTGAGGCATATTTGGTGAGCGTCAGACGCAAACATCGATGCTCCAGACAGAAATAGTCCATACCGGATTAAATCTTGCCGTCGAGAAGGTCATCCCTAGTCAGTCTGTGGTAGCTGGTGTCAGGCTCGCCAGAGATCAGGGGTGCTTACGGTGCCCACTGCCCCGACTGCGAAACCTTGCCAAGTTCGGCAGTGCTGTCAACCTGAGCCTCAAAGACATCAATCTGGGGGGAAGAAGCAAGTCAGCCTTACCGCTCTTGCTCACAGGTGAAAGTGAGCCATCACCTCCGGGGCGCTTCGTCCGACCCAAGTGCCATCTGAGTGCTTAGGCCCTGGGTGAGTCTCGTCATTTTGGCAAGTGCAACGAGATAATCGCTGGCCAGGCAAGTAGGACAGCGCGTAGGGGTACTCGAGGCCGTCGCCGATGTAGGTGCCGCTCGTAAGGGCGATATTGGGGAGAGCTGCCTCACGTTGCGTTAGTCAGCAGTGGCAAATGCTGCATGATCACGAAGCCTCACAGTCGAGAGTCTGATTGGGCAGAGCTGGAGGACACAATAGAGTCAGAACGAGCCCGGGCGCCAAAAGATGGATCGGGGGATTACAAACTTCCGTAGTCGCAAACGTCGTAAGAGTAGGGCTGTATATCCATTGATCAGATAATGGATCATTTGATACTTCTTTAGATGACAGTGACTCACCCACATGCCGTCGAGCGTGCCGCCGTATCCGACGCGACCTAAAGGAACAAACTCAGCTTTTGAAGATCATCTGAAGCTAATAAGGAAATCCTACCGAGGTTGCCCCTTAACCCAGATGGCCACCTCGAGAATCAGTGATGTGGTTACATAAGCTATGCCGAATGGAGAGACTCACATCGTCCTGAGGAAAGTTCGACGTCAGTCTCGACAGGGAATGATCAGGACAGGCTGAGACTCACCAAAATGCTGGCCAAAGACCAGCCACTTTTGCTGTACCAGGCAATTGTACCTTTGCTGGGGTGGGAAAAGCAAGAGGCAGGTCAGGGAAAAGCTCACGAGTGAGATCCACCATGCAAACCTTCCAAGCGACCGCCGGTGAAGCAGAACTTGTTCCAGCTCTGTAAACTTCCTCCCATCTGAGATTGAAGGGGTCAGCTAATCCTAGGGAGTGAAGTTCGACCCTCAGTTTGTCAATGGAGAGGGCGCACGTAATACTGTTGATTGCATACGGGTATTAGTGGAAGGTCAGGACCACAAGGGCGCCGGGAACAAGGTTCTCACCAGGTCATGGTTCGTGATATTGGCGAGCTCGATGACCCTGGGTCAATCCAGATCAGAAAGCGAGCTGAACGCCAAGGTGTCAATGATACTCACAAAGATCCGTTTTTGGTCGAGAGTTGGCGAGGATCGTAATACTCTAGATCGCCGGTTGCCCAAGCGTGGAAATCGGCGGCTTCCCAGTAGGGGTCGTCACCTTAACTCACAAAATAGAACATCGTCAGTGCACCGCGACGTGAGAAGCCACGAATTATGATGCATTGCCCCACCTGGGTAGAACGTCCGGCCCTCCTGCTCGAATTCGTCGCTGAAGACGAGGTCCCATGTCGGGCCCTCATCTGATACAATGCTGTACGCTGACTTCGGCGTGTCTTCATCGATGAGCCCAAAGTCTGGGAAAGAGGGGGACAAATGAGCGAGCTCGCCGATGCCACGAGTCGTCGAGAACTTACTGCCGACGGTCTGAGGAACTTGACCTATAGGAAAAAAGATAAAGTTAGAGCCAAGTAATTCTTAAATTGTCGATTTTTGGCACGCACCTGAGCCATTAACACCTCCAAGACTGAGCGGGCAGATCAGTTTGAGCAATTGGTCCAGATCAGCTGAAGGTGTCGCACCTGAAGCCTGCGGTTGTCGACGTCGTCTTTGTTGCTAGTGCTGAGTAGACTGGATATCCAGCACTGAAAACGATTCAGGCTCAAGGCAAGTGCCGACTCCAGGACGAGACTCACAATAGCATGACTAGAGCCAAGATGAGCAGGGTGAGACAGCCAAGGTTGGCGAGCCCACGGAACGTGAAGATCGAGCCCGTGCTATCGATCCGCTTCCCCCGCTTTGGAATTGGGTCGTGCAGGTAGTCTGGGATGAATTTTGTCGATCAGATTCGAAAAGTGTAACCACAGAAGAGAAGGGAAATGTACCGTCGGCTTCGGGGGAGTCGTCATAAGCCCAGAGCTTTGTGTCGGTCGGCAAGGCATACTTAAGAGTGCTTTAATTATCAGCGCACGGCAGTTGGACAAGTTAAGATCCACTTCCCCGCGCACCCGTTCAGACGCCGTTGGCGCAAGCGGGGTTGTCGGCCCAGGCTCGACATGCGGTAGGAATCGCCGCGAAGTGGAATCAATGGACGGCGCAGGCTGAGTGTTGGTCGGGAATTAGGTCAGTCCCGCTGAGCCTTCGCACGAAACAGGCAAGCCTCACTGAGAGGTCACTGTAGGCGCTGCCGTAGGAGACCCGCATCGCTGAGCTTCGTTGTCCGTATTCCGAGGCGTTGTGCGTGAGGTCGGCTGAGGACTCGATCGAGGATTGCCTTCGCATATCGTCTGCGAGACTCTCTATCTTGTGGGAGGGATATAAAGAAGATAGACAAGTGGCGGTGGCGGCGTGTTGTGGCGTTATGAAGACAGGGCGGCCGTAGGAGAGGGCGCTGTCTGCAGGTGTTGATGGTCGGAAGCCCGAGGAGAGAGATCAGACATCAAGTCTCTGGAAGGAGACAAAGGGAATCGGAGAGCAGGAAGAGAGAGAGCTGTGCCTTTTGCGTCCCTTTCGAAATGCTAAAAACCACTCGCCCGCTGGACCCGAAATATGGCTGCGCCGTCCGCGGACAGCCGGAAATATGCGTCGTGCCCTCTTGGGCTGCGGCAAAGAGGTGAGCGAGATCTGCGCGGACATGTCGCAGGGCAACACCAGTGCATAGAGGGTGTCACTCTGAACGCTATCTTGATCCAAGGCCGTGCCGGTGGGTGTGCCTCAAGGAATGCGCGCGCCGTCGTTGACGGGCCCTAAGCAAATCAGACCGCGCCGCTTGCTTGCTCACCAGAGATGGACAGAGAAATCATGCATCGGCGGGGGAAAGAGGGGTTCTAACCTCCTCCACCGTCTTCTCCACAGCCAACGCTTTCACCTCCTCTGCCGCCCGCTTCGGTGAACCCGAAGTATCTCCTCCCTGGGTCGATGCCACCGCGTTCTTGAATTCTCTTTTGCCAGGGAACAAGGTCCCACCCTTGACCTTGGGAGGTTTGCTGGCTTTGGTCGTTGTCGGCGTGGACGTCCCGCTCGCGTCGCTAGCGATGGCCGATGCCGAGGACGAACGAGACTTTGATTCCTTCGTGTCGAGGAGAATTGTGATAGGTCCCTGATGTCGTTACTGCCGTTCAGAAGGGAAGCGCAGACAGGTGGAGACAGAATCGGAACGTACATCGTTCGTCGAGGAGACCTGCATCATGGCACCAAAGAGACCGTCTGTGCTCATTTCGAGAAAAGTTAGGCATGTTCCGTCCCACACAGCAGGGGTGAACATACCTTTGATCTTGCTCGGATCATAAGCCGCTCCAAGCTGCGCCAGGCAGTCATCGTACATCGCTTTGGCGCTGGTCGGGTTCTGAACCGCAGGCACGAGGTCAACAGAAATATCAGACTGGCTTGCCTTTAAACGCGTACCATCGCAGCATGGAAGTCCGGCTTGGAGCCCTTTTTGACGGTCGCCAAAAGGGTGAACTGGGAAACTGGAGGGAGATGTCTCTCCTGTCAGACGACATTTTCAGACTGGTGCTCTCTCCGCCTGCTCACCACAGAGAAGTTCCCCCCCAATGTCCTTCACAGACGCCTTCCAATTGCCATTCGCTCCTCCTTCAGGAGGCCAAAGACGGAGGGAGAGAAGCTTCGAGGTAAGAGCAGCAACGTCCGAGGGGGTATCGTCTGCCTCCGGGGCAGACCGTCAGCCAAATAAACGA
This sequence comes from Tausonia pullulans, assembly GCA_951802195.1. Lineage (NCBI taxonomy): Eukaryota > Fungi > Basidiomycota > Tremellomycetes > Cystofilobasidiales > Mrakiaceae > Tausonia > Tausonia pullulans. The sequence goes on along the minus strand of OX637623.1, from coordinate 31,338 downwards.
CATCGTGGGCACCTGTTTCCTCTTTTGCACATACCTTGGGCAATGCCGATAAGCGCAAGAAGTCCATGGTCGATCTTGGAGATGATTGCGCCGTCGACTGTAAAGAGAACCCGTACGAGAAGTCGTGAGTCCGTCGGCCGAAGCGACGGCTTGACGTTTCTCGGTCGCGTCCGACTATGAACGAACCGACAGGGCGACGTACCAGAGACGGACGCATTCGTGACTCTCGTAACGACGGCCTTCATATATGAGGAGGCTGATACCTAAAGGGACAGAAGGAGTGCTGTCAGACTCGTGCTGTCTGTAGACATGACGCGTCGTGAGAGAGGGCAAGGGACACAATCTCTCTGGGGTACTACAAGCTTACAGGAAGAAGAGAGGGGTCAAGGACAAACGATTTCCCTCGGGTGAGAGCTGGAGACACCCGGCTAGTTCGGGGTGATCGTTGGTAGTCAGGGAACGGGAGCAGGACGATTACAGGTCGGGGATCAGCGAAGCAATTGAGCGAAGCCTCGACAACATCGGAGCAAGCGGACCTGTCCGTCGTCAGGGTGAGCCCTGAGTGGCATTTTTCACTTGCTTCCCTCCTCTCAATAAGACGTGTGGAGAACACAGAGAGACAATCTCATCAATCATCTTCCTCCCACCAGTTGTCTCCTCCGCCGTCTCCCCCTCCCCGTCCGCTGCCAACGAGCCCACCTCCGCCCCCCTTGGGCGCAGCGATCTCGCGGTCCCGCCCTCCCTTCTTGCCCTTGCCCCCGACTACGACGACGCTGAGACCCGAAGAAACGCCCTTACGACCTCCTCCGGGGAAGCCCTCCTTCTTGCCCTGGCCGGCCTTGACCCAACGGGCGAACGTCGGCTCCCATTCGTCCTTGTGAAGCCGGTAGAGCGCCATCGTCGCCCGGGCATCAATGACCTGTAGAGTGGGCGCCAAGCAAGCTGTCAGCTGTTGTTGAGACGGGGCCAGGGACATCGCTGATGATGGCGTTCACGCACCGACGAGTGTCGCCCTGACTGGATCTCGACGCCCAGCTCGATGAGCGCCAGCTTCTTGAGACCGGGCTGCTTAGTCCCGCCTGCAGCCTTGCGGAGCATTGGGCACGTCTGAGTGTCGCGAACGAGGGCGCGTGGGTGGGAAAGGAGGAGAGCCTGGCAGAACGTGTTTCCGGTCAGTCATCGGGATGATGATATCGCTGTGAGGACGAAGATATTGGCTCGGCGCACATCGAAATCGTTCTTGATGGCGTGACCGACGAGGATTTTTTCCTTGATGAGATCGGCGACCATCTTCTGGACAGCCTCGAGCGTTGAAGCTGGAGAGGAGCAGGTGTGGTGAGTTAGCCCCTCCCCTCAGACGAATCCTCCACGTCAACGGCTCTCTCTCACCTCCAGAGAGATCTTCCGGAGTGACACCAGAGACCCAAGTCCTATAGTCGACGACCTTCTCCTTCTGCTTGACGAACGTGTCTAGGACGACGGCGCCGTGGTAGTTGACGATTGAGACCCGGGCCAGCGACGACTCGAGCCCCTGAGGCCCGACACCGACCATCTCGCAATCGATGGCGAGATACTTGCCGGGTCTACGATGCCCAGAGGAGCCAGTATGGACGTTGTCAGTCTGAAGGTCCGCACGGAACGCTTCATCAAGGGGCGCGCCGTGAAGCAAGATGCGTACGCTGATTTCGTGCCGACAAAATCATGCGACTCAAGGACCATCTCCCGCAGCTGAAGCGCCAGCGGCGAGGTCGGGACCGACGTGGAGGACGAGACAGCAGGGATGAGGGCAGCGGCGGCGGCAAGCTCCGTTGCAGAAGGTCCGGCCGCGCGTCCCCTGGGGGTAGATTGTTGTGACAGAGACTGGTCAGCGCTGCGATATTAAGGCGAAGACATCCCGCCTAGAACAGATGACTCCGACCCGGCCGCACCTCTTGAAGCTCGTTTCGATATCAGCGGTAGTAGGCGTTGTCGCCTCGGACGCGGACGAGTCGACGTAACCCTTGAGACTGCCGGCCGACTCCTTCCACTTGCGCTTCTTCGACTCCTTTCCCGAGCCGCCAGATGCAGGGGCAATCTTAGCCTTGAGGAGGGCCCAGTTGCCGCCAGGCTGAACCTTCTTGGCCGCCGACTTGGATGGCTTGGACGCGGCGGGCAGCTTTGAGGAAGACGCGACGGGCGCTGATGGTGGGAGGGCGGACATGGTTGCGGGGGCAGGTCCCATGGAGTGAGAAATCAGATGAGCCGAGGAAGCGAGAGGTGATACCCAACGGGGATGCTGGTTGTTGAGAGCGAGCGAGGCCAGACACGGGGGACAGCGAGTGGAGGGTGAATCGGGAAGACCTGCCGCCCTGGCCCCCCCGAGCGAACGCGACTCACCCCGCTGCTCAGCCCACGACTCACCCCCTCGCCCTCCGCCCCAGCGGTACCAGATGGCCTGGGCTCTGGGCCGGCTTTGCGTATCCCATGCTGGCCATGTATGCCGCTAGATGGAGAGGAGAAGAGGAAAGAACGCCTGCGCATGGACCGCGGCACGCCCGCCGTCTTCCCTCGCTCTATGCTCCCTCGACGCGTCGTCACACTCTCTCTCCCTTGGCTCCAGCGGCTGCTACCACTCCCGATTGTACGCGTCCGTCAGCCACGTATAGAAGGGCACTGCATCCTCCACTCCTCTTTGCCTCATACGGCCAGACCTTCCTTCTCCTCTGCATCCACCTTCGCGACGCCACTAGATCGACTCTCGACACAGCGGCCGGCCTGGTCCGAACCTGTAGCCTGCCCTCCTCTTTCGTCCCTTTCTCTCCTGGTCTCCTCGCCATGGTGCCCCTCGCCTCCTTACGGCCACTCTTCACCTCCAAGCTCCTTCGTCTCTTCCTTCTCGCCTTTTTCCTTCTCGTCGTGCGTCTCCCACCGTTCGAAAGCGGCCGAGACCGGCACGTTCGGAGCCTCCACTGACTGCTCTCGCCCTCTTGTCCCCTCACCTAGATCCCCGCGGGACTCTACGCCCTCAGCTCGGCACCTTCTCCAGAAGAGTACGACCGCCTCTCGGGCTACTTCTGGTCCTCCGGCGGCGTCGACCGCGACTCGCACGCGCTCATCGGCGACGCCCAGGGGTCGGTGGCCGGCGAGGATGGAGGGGCGGGAGACAAACTCAGGGCGAGCACTTTGACAGGCGGAGTGGTCATGGGCCACCTGGGGAACGAGACCGCCAAGTGAGGTGACGGAGATCGGGGCGCATGTCAAAGCAAGAAAGAGGCTGATCGCTTCTTCCGTTCGTTCAGGGCCGAGCTAGGACGCGCCAGCTGGAAGCTCCTCCACCTCATGACGCTCCGGTTCCCTGAGGTGAGTGAGCCGCCTTCTCCTGCTTTCTTCAAAATGCACAGCTCACACGACGTCTTCGCAGGAACCGACTCCCGATGAGCGGACCGCCCTCAAGTCGTACTTCTACCTGTTCTCGTCCGTCCTGCCTGTCCCACTACGCTTGTATGCGCAGCTGACGCCCATCCACCTGCTTCTCAGTCGACTGTACCCATGCGGAGAGTGTGCGGCCCACTTCCAAGATCTGCTCAAGGAGTTCCCACCACAGGTGCGGGACAGGCGTCGGCTGTGCCACCTCCGACATTCACGTGCTGATCCTCTCCTTGCTTCTCCTCAGACGTCGTCCCGCAAGTCGGCGTCCCTCTGGCTCTGCCACCTCCACAACCTCGTCAACACCCGGTTGATGAAGCCGCAGTTCGACTGCTCGACGCTCGACGCGACGTACGACTGCGGGTGCGGGCCCAACCCGAGCGTCGGGGCGAGCGCCACCAGTCTCGAGGCTGGTCACGTTCGGGCGACGGGGACGGTTGTGGCGGGTGGGGAAGCAGCCTCTGGCGCTGGCGCCGAGACCGTTGTGGACGGGAAGGATGCGCTGACGGGGGTGGAGGTCATCAAGGGTGGTCGGAGATGAGAATGAAGCATGCTTCCTCGCACGCGGTTTCCTTGAGGGAGTTCCATCCCAGGCCGGCTAGGACGGAGGGGGGCGGGGAGGCGTTTGTCTGCTCTCTCTCCGTACGTCTCTACGGGCGTGCCTCCCATGAATGCATGCATGAATGGTTAGGCGTCGGAGGGCGAGGAGAGCCTCCTGCGCTGCGGGGCCCTCTGCCTTTGGCCGCGTCCCTTGCGCTGGCCCTCGTGTCGCTGGCCGCCGAGGCAGCCAGCGGGGAACGTTCCGAACCCCCACCCATCAACATCTCTGTCGCTCGCGCCTCGCCGGGCCTCCTCGTTCTCCCTCAGCCCCGCCCTCGGCCCTCTCTTCTCTCACGCACTCCGACGCGAATGGGCAAGAGCAAGAGCAAGAAGCCCGCCAGCAAATCTCAGTCTTCGACGAGGTCGCCCTCGCCCGTCCCGGGGGCGGGAGGCGTCGGCGGCCACGAGGGAGGAGCCGACACGCCGGCTGCCGCCACGGCCAACGGAGGGCCTGCTGCTGCTATCTCAGACGACCAGCTCGACTCGACGTCGGCTGAGGTGGAGGGAGAGGACCCTGCGGCATCGACGACGACGACAACGGTCGCGCCGCCGCCGACGTCGTTGTCCGAGATCGCGTCGCCCTCCTCGACATCTGAGCCACCGCCGCCCTCTGTAGTAGAAGAAGCTGCTGCCGCCGCGCCGGCGAACATCACGACGGCCACTTCTTCTCCCCCCGAGACGACAACTACGGCCCAAGACTCGGTCTCGTCGACGCTCGCCTCGCTCCCGACCCTCCCGCTCGCGCCTTCTCCCGCCCCTCCTCCTCCTCCGGCCGCTGCTCCTTCTTCCTCCTCCTCCGTCCCCTCGTCGTCGACTTTTAACGCGTCGTCGACTGGTTCTACTCCTTCGGTTCCGCTGACAGCGGCCGGGTTCCTCTCCCCCACCGACTCTCCCCGACCTTCCTTGGAGCTCCCCTCGCGCGCGTCCCTCGACGCGTCCTTCACGTCTGCCGCCTCGTCATCCTCCGGCGCGTACCTCCTCGACCCGCGCGTTCAGGAGCAGCTCGACCGGGTGACGAGGGAGAAGGAGTTGCTCGAGAAGCAGTACCGCGCATTGGTCGCGAAGGTTGGGACGATGCGGGACACGCTCGGGAAGAAGCTGAGAGAAGACGCGGTGAGTTCGAGTGCCTGCTGGCTCATACCTGTCTCTCTCTCTCTCTTTCTCTCTCTCTCTCTTTCTCTCTTTCTCTCTCTCTCTCTCTCTCTCTTTTCTGTTCCTTTCAGCTGGGAGTTTATTGAGGGTGCAGGTGGCAGGTGCAGGCTTCTGGGTTTTGTGGGCAAGGAGAGGGTTGGACTGAGTGAGGCGATTCCGAGAGACTCGACGCGAATCTCGTCTCCGTCGCGTGTCGTCGCGTGGGACGCCGAGGCCATGCTCTGGCCTTCGACGACTCACCGTCGGTGCTTTAGCAAGTGTCACGAAAACTTGTGCAAGATGGGGCAAATGAACAAACTCACTTGACCTAGTTTGGCTCGTACGGGCGGCGTGTCGGGTCAGACGCATCGGATGATCTCGCTTGGTTCCATCTCTCAGAACCCCTCTGCTGAACCGCTCCACCATATCTGCGTTCCCCCCTTGCTTGTCCCTCCTCCTTTTACAGGAGGAGCTCGACCGTCGCGAGGCGCAGATCACCGCCCTCACCACCGAGACCTCGACGCTCCAAACAACCCTCGCCACCGTCCAGACCGAGCTCGTCGCCCAATCGACCGAGGCCTCAGAGCTCGCCTCCGAGCTCTCACAACTCCGTCTTCAGGCCTCATCGTCTTCGGACTCGTCACTCGCCCGCGAGCGGGACTTCCGGGAGGAGCTCGAGCGCGTTCGCAGCGAGCGGGAGGACTGGGAGCTCGCGTGTGAGAAGGAGAGGGAGCGGGCCGACGAGGAGGAGCGGAGAGCGAGGGTGCTCGAGGCGGAGCAGAGAAGGCTCAGGGATGAGGGGATGAGAGAGAGGGAGGCGGCCAAGAGGGAGAGAGAGAGGGCGAGCAATCTGCAGGGCGTGCTTGAGGAGTTCCAGGGCGGTGAGTCTGGCTCCAACAGGAAGAAATCGGTACAACGCTGAACGGTCCTACTTCTCCTTGTCTCGCTCACAGCCAAGGACGTCGAGATCGAGGCTGCCGTGAACGAGCTGCAGACGCACCTCCGCAACTCGCTCACGTCGCTCGGCGAGTGGAAGCTCCGAGCTGTCACCGCAGAGGTGGGCGCCAGTGTGTCGCTTCTGTAGGACCCTTTCTGACCTCGATCTTTCTCTCAGAATCGTGTTGAGGATCTCCAAAACAACGCTGGCCGATCGCAAGCGCTCGAGAAGGAGGTCAAGGAGAAGAACCTGCTGATTGGCAAGCTCCGACACGAGAGTGAGTACTTGTTGGCTTGTTTCGCGCGAACACCAGAATTGACGCTTGACTCTCGCCAGCGGTTATCATGAACGAGCACCTCACTGAGGCTCTCCGCCGCCTGCGCCGCAACTCGTCCGACACCAACGTCGATCGTCGGCTTGTGACGAACATTTTGCTCTCCTTCCTTACCACTCCGCGGGCTGACCCGAAGCGGTTCGAGATGCTCTCTTTGCTCTCGTCGATCCTCTTGTGGACCGACCTCGAGCGCGAGCAGGCCGGCCTGCAGAGGGCCTCTGGCTCCAGCGGCGGAGGAGGAATGGTCCGTCGCGTGAGCGGAGTAACGACCAAGGCCACGCTCGCCCCGGAGGAGCCTCCAAGCGAGGTAAGCCAGCCGAGGATCTGCTTTGAAAAGTCAGCCACTGATGGCGCTTCCCCCCCCCCCCCCCTCCCCTTCCCCTTCCAGTCCTTCTCCCAGCTCTTCGTCGAATTCCTCCTCAAGGAGGCCTCCTCCGGCTCCACCCCAAACACAGCCAACTCGTCCACACCCTCGACGCCGACCGCAGGCTCGTCCTTCTTCTCCCCTGGCCCACCGACGGGCTCTTCCCGCATGTCGCTCACCTCACCCTCATCCCCTCACCGGCCGAGAACACTCTCGTTCACATCATCGTCTGGAGGAGGAGGAGCGGGCGCAGAAGGAGGCAGCGTGCCTGCGAGCCCGAACCCGGGCCATCGCGGTCTGCGAAGGATGGGGAGCAGCCAGGGGCTTGGGCTCATGCAGGTGCTCGGAAGGAACGGCGAGGATGGTGGGGGCTCCCCGGGGGAGATGGGGGCGGCGGTTCGGACCGTCTGATTGGGATGAACCATTCACTGAGGCTTGCGTTCACTACATTGAAGTTGCTCTGGGCTCTGCTCGTCGCTCCAGGCTCTAAAGGAGGCGCTAGCCGGCGAACACAACGATGACAACCTCGGGCAGGCGCCGATAAAGACAGCCTGCTACATCCCCAAGAGTAGATGCTCCCCCGAATCCGTTCGATGAACCGGCGAGAGAAATCGTATTGACGTCCCAGCCTCGGCTCATTTTTTGCTTTGTGGTTGAGGTCGTTTGCGTTGCAGCAGAGGCAAGAAGAGGACGTGGTTTGAGTCGCAGACGCTCGCTTCATCGATGCCGTTCAAGTGAACCCGAAATTCTCTCCGAAAAAGAAAATGTTGAATTTTCACCACACGTCGTGCAATGAAGTGGCACTGGAGGCGCACCTCAAGCGTTTCCTTTTCTTCTTTGAAATAGATTTTGGGCAGGAAGGATGGCGCAGATCATCTCTCATCCTGCGTTGGCTGGTGATGGGCTTTGGATTCGATGCTAAAAAGACTGGGCGGAGGATGATTCACTCCCGTTCGCTCCTTGACCCCATGCTCGACCGTTTCGCGCAGTGGCTCATCGACAGCAAGACGAAGGCCGCACAGGGTGAAGGACAGGCAGGGGCACCCATGCGACGACTGTTTGAGGCAGATCAAGCAGGACCCCCCCCCCCCCCCCCCCCCGGTCCTCCTCTCTTTTCTCCGCCTCCTCCCTGTGTAGCCTGCACATCCACCGTCAATCAGCCAGTTCCTTTCGACTCACGACGTGACAACCCTTTGAACGCTTTCCCAGCCTCGTCCCACGTCCGATTGTCCGCGGCCTCCTTGATCGTCTGCCGCTCTCTCTCCAGCACTTCAGCCCCATCGTCGGCCTTTCGCTCTTCGCCGGTTGGATTCCGAGCGCCTAGACCTTTCTTGGTCGTCGCCACCTCCCGGCTTCTCCTCCGTCTTTCCTCGTACACCCATTCTCGTGCCCGACGATGCCGAGCTCCGGCTACCGCCTCGTCGACGGTCCCCAGGGGCGAGTCCTTCCTTCACTCCTCCCCCGTCTGCCGCCTGCCTGTTTCTACCACGCGCACTGACATTGTTCCTGCGCTCGTCGTCGATTCGCGCTTTCTCTCCCATGCTCCCCTTTCTTGCTGCCTCCGTCTCAGCCTCAGCCTCGCCCAGTATACGTCAGCCTTTGTCCGTCGTAGACGGTGGCTCTGCTTCTCCCTCGCCGCCCTCGCCATTCTCTTCCTCTCCTCGACGAGGCACCCCTCCCACCCCTTGCACGAGCGCCTCCACCACCCACACGACGGCGACGACCTCGGCGCGTTCGCGCTTCCGGGGACGCTCACGTACAACAAAACGAACCCGTTCGAGACGGCATGGCAGCCCGCACACGGCGCGCCTGGCGCGGGAGGGGACCGGTTGATGGAGAAGCTCGTGCTGAAGTTTCGGGGCGGCGAGGAGGTCATCCGGGAGGCTGCAGCGCGGGCTGAAGCGAGGAGGGAAGGCAGCCAGCGGCCGTCGCAACGGAGGGGCGTCCCTGGCGACGACAGAGACGAGGAGAAGGGGGAGACGGCGAAAGAGGAGGACTTTGAGTGGCTCCGAGGCAGAACGGTTGTTCTCCTAGGAGATAGCATCGACCGATACCACTTGCGTGAGTGAACCACTCTTTCGATGTGCCGCCACGACGCAGTCTGGCTCACACACCCCCTGTCCTCCTCATCAGTCCACCTCTGCCAGTTTCTCGCGCCCGAGTCGCCCCTCGTCCCGCTCGATTCGCACCACTCCCGGCCCGAGGACTACATCTCGACGTACGAGCCTCACAAGACCCCCGAGGTTTACTCAGCTGCGCTCCTCGCGCGCGAAAAGGAGCTCGCCGATAAGTTCCGAGACGGCCGCCCGTACGGGAGCGTGCTCTCGCGGCCATGGGCTTGCAAGATCGACCCTAAGGGCCTCAACGCTTGGCTCATCTGGCAGGCACGTTGAGGACGCACCCTGCTCCATGAAGGATAAGCTGACCCGTTCCCGTTGCTTAGTTTTGGAACGGCCTCGATGACGGCCAGACGACTCCCGGGCTTGAGACCTACGAGGTCGACGAGAACGGCGTTGAGCACGTGGTGCTCTCGCCTGAGGGCCTTGTTGGCCTCGAGGGAACCTATGCCGTCAAGGCGCATGCCATGCCCTGGGGCGACCGGGCGTTCTACCCTGTGGAGTGAGCACGACAGTCATTCGCTCTTGTGCGTGCAGCTGCTTACAGCCTTGAGTTGCAGATCAGAGCACTTCAACCCTCCTCTCTCCCCCGAGGACCGGCTCAAGGGCGTCTTGCTCCCCTTGCTCGAGACGCTCGGCCGTGGTTCGCCCGACATGGTCGACATGGTCGAGGTCGGAATCGGCGCTTGGGATCTCGGCATGTTCAGGGTATGTGTATCGTCGCATCACTCTTTATCGGGTTAACCCCTCTGAAGTTTTCCCCCTTCCTCCCGCGGTAGACTCAAGATCAGCTCGCCATCAAGCGCGACACGCCGCGCAACGTCTCCGCCACCGACGCAGAGCACAACGACGGGCTCAAGAAGCTCGGCAAAGCCCGTTCCGCGAGCCCCATCTCGGCGCCTCGACTGGCATGGTTCGACAACCGGCTCTCAGCTGTCCTCCGTCGGTTGGAGGACGTCTTTCCGGTCCGTGCTCGGTCTTCATTTTCTTCGCCGCCACCGAGGGTGAGAGTGCGGACGATGCCCGTGCCCCCGCAGTGGTACTCGTACCCGTGGGTTATGAGCAAGACCCGGATCCTCCAGCTCGAGGACGTCGTCCGAAACGTCGTTAGCCGGGTCGCGTCGTCGCCGGCGACGGTCAGGACTGCTCTTCTGGGTGGAGGAGGGATGGTCGGCGATGAGTTGGGTGATCGGGGTAGCAGGAGGGAAAGAGAAGGAGGAGCTCGCCACCCGCATGGTGGGAGGCAGGAGAGGTCCGCCTTGAATCGCTCGTCGGTCGACCCACCCCCTCCACCACCCCCTCACGGCGAGGAGGTCCCCCCAGCTGGGGTTGCCTTCTCTAATTGGGCTGAGATGATCCGGTCGGCGGACCAGTTCCTCGACCACATCCACCCGGGGCCAATCCCAGGCAGCTGGCTCTGGGCGGATATGATGCTGCACGGTGAGGATGTGCTCGCTCATTTCTGAGGTGCGATAAGGGCTGATGTATCTTTCCTTTCGCGCATGCAGAGCTCAGGGCCATCGCCACAGCTTGACGGGAAGGATGGAAACAGGATGGAAACGAGGAGGTGGGAAATCATGAGACAATCTCGATCTTACATGCTGCGTCGACGTCCGCGAGATACAAGAAGCAAAATATTTTGAGTGAAGGGTGGGTTGGGGTCATAGCATTACTGATACATCTCGAATCGAGATTCAAACATCTACTGGTCGACGAACGACTTGACGCCCTCGAGCCAGGACATGTACTCCTTCTGCTCCTTGAACTTCTGGTACTCAAGAATGGCATCGGCAAGCTGCTCGTTGACGCCACGGGCCTCGAGGAACGCGACGAATTGCTGTGGTTGGAAGGGTTGAGTTTCAGTCAGGGGGAGCAGGCAAGCGACAAGGCGAAGAGTGAGAGAAGCCTCACGTCCTGAACGTTGGGGTCGAGGTGGTCGTACCCTGGAAAGCAAGCAAGCCAGCGCGTCAAATAAAAGTCAGCTTCATGAAGCCCTCTCGACTAGCAAAGACTTCGGGAACACTCACGGGGTCCAGCGTAGAGACCGCGCTTCTGGTACTCGGCCTCGGCGGTCTCCTCGGTCTGGAGCTTGGAGTCCTGGACGAGCGAGACGTTCTCGATCTCAAAGTCGCCCTCAGAGATGATGGTCTCGAAGACGAGGGCCTGCGAGTTGACCTTGGGCTAGAGGGGCAGCAAGTAGAAAGGAGTGAATTCTCGATTGCGCGGAGAAGGGAGATTGACAGGGAGGGCACACCTTGGTGATCGTGACGGTGGCGACGGTGACGGACTCCTCATCGTTCATCATGTCCTCCTCGTTCTCGATCTCCTCCTCGGGAACGGGGGAAGGAAGATCCGAGACCTGGAAGGTGACGGCGATGCTGGAAGGGATGACGACGCGTCAGTCGTGCTTGATTCGCTCGCGAGTCGCGTCAATCCGGAAGAGCGAGGGGACGTACACCTCGTTGTCAATGTTCTTGGTGAAGGTGACCTCGTCCTGTCCGGGCTTCTCGGTAGCCTGGGAGGAAATAGAGAGACGAGGGTCATTCGCAGAGGCTGTTAGCAAACAGCAAACGAGGGAAGGAAAGCAGGGCGAGAGCACTGACCGACCAGCCCTCAGACTTCATCCACTTGGCGACCTCGGCGAACTCCTCGGGCTCGGAACCCTCGTTCTCCTGCTCGTACTTGAGCTCTTGAGCGAGGGTGGAAGAGAGGGTCTCGTCACCTGGAAGACGAGAGAAGCCTGTCAGTGGCGAACGTAGCGGATGAGGTACATGACCTCTCGCTCGATCTCGTCGTCACCGCCATAGCTGGCATGAGGATTAAACCTCTTGGTCTACAGCGAGATCCCGAGCGAAACATCGAACCAAGAGGAACAGACCACTCACCCTCGAGGGCGGACGCCCGAATGGCGGACGAGGCGAAGGCCCGGGCCGAGGGAGCGGCGAGGACGGCGCGGGTGACGAGGGGCGCGCGGAGCGAAGTCGCCGAGGCGCGGGAGAGGAAGGAGCGAGCGACGGAGGTGGCAGAGCGGGACATGATTAACAGAGAATAGCTGAAAGGGTGGGTGTTGGTGGTGGTTGGAGACGGAGGAAGCGGCCCTCCGGCACTGGCTCCTCCTCCTCCTCCTCCTCGCCGCGCCCCGAAAAAGTCAAGCGGCCGCCACGGACCCCTTCCATCTCTCTCTCGCGACTTCCACAGAGATCTCTCGGCGTTGCAATCCTTCAGTCAACGAAATTCTTGGGAGAGACATATTATATCGAGGCTCATACACAAGTCTGGCGTCTGATCAGTGGCGCGGTCCCCCTCCAAATCCGCCCGGCCCACCAGGGCCTCCGCCGTGCCCGCCACCTGGCCCGCCCCCGTGGTGAGGCCCTCCACCTCCTCCACCAAACCCACCGTGGTCATTTCTTTGGGAAGAAAGATGTCCGTCAGCTCCTGGTCTCTCAGCTCGTGGAGGTTCGTTCGCTAGCTGGCTCACCCGTACTGCTGCTGGCCGCCGAAGCCTCCCGGTCCGCCTCCTCCTCCGCCTCTGAGAGATGAGCTGTGATCAGCCACCCTGAGCACAACAAGGGGCTCTCTGCTCGACTCACCCAGGCCCTCCAAAGTTCTGTTGCTGACCGCCGAACCCTCCCGGTCCGCCGCTGAGATGACGCGGACGCACGTGTCAGTCGAAGATGGAAGTTCAGCGGGCACGTTGAGTCAGTAGCATAGAGGCGCACTTGAACTGGCCCTGGCCTCCGAACTGCCCCTGCCCCTGCCCTTGGCCTCCGAACTGGCCCGGTCCTCCTCCGCCTTGGGGAGGAGGGGGAGGATGGCTGGCGGAAGAGAAAGAATGAGGGTCAAGACGACGGGCAAAGCCACCTGGGATCTCAAATAAGAGACGCACTTGTCCTTGTGGTCGCCGTGGTGAAGAACCTTGCTGATGAGTCCCATGGTGTCTGATGTAGTTATAGAGTAGCGAGACGATACTTGCGATGGCGTGCCTTTGTGAGGAGTGAGGACAGCTGACAGCGATCAAGCTCCTCATAAGGTGCGTGCTACTGCTGATCCGCGGCCGTCGCTGCGGCCTGTACTACGTCAGTAGACCGCGCCGCTGCCTCCGCATGACTGCGTCTCACCTCTGATCGACCGAGGGTGACGATGAGGTGGGATGCCGTAAGACGCCGTAGCATACTGGAGGCTGACCTTACGCAGCGCCGTACGACCGGGCACAGCCCCTGCACGAGACTCGCCAAGCCGAAAGCCGAGAGACAACGCCGGTATCTAAAGGAATCCCATCAACGAGCGCGTTTGCAGAGCGGAATCCATCCATACTGTCAGGGCTCTCTCTCAGCTGCAAATCTGCAGGGAAAATCGCTGAAGGCAGACAGAGGCGCACGGGCCAACCCAGACGACAAAACGCATTGACGGTCTGAGCCGTCTCCTTCCCCTCTTACTCTCTCGATCGGCAGGTCGGATCAAGAAACTCTACGCCAGATTTCCTCCAATGTCCTCCTCAGAGACCTTCCCGCTCATCAGCTCGGACCCTCGCCAGAAGTCGCCCCTCCCTTCCCTATACTACCATTTCTTTAGCAAAGTCGAGCCGTTGGGCTTGCTCGGCGGCGCCGCTTGGGCGATCTTCTTCCCGACGTCCTTCTTCAAGGCATATTTAGGCGAGAGCTACAACGACACGCTAGACAAGACGGGCGGCCACCGTGGCCAGCTCGTGGCCAGCGGGATGGGCAGCTGTGAGTTGGACAAGGTGGGCTGGCGAGCGCCAGTCGGATCGACCATGAGCATGCTGACTCTCGATCCGATCTCTTATCCACCTGTTCCTCCTTTCGCCAGGCATGCTCATCATCGGCATCACCTCGCTCGTCCTTGTTCCGACGCTGAATCGGGTCCTCAAGCCCTACCCGGCTTTGCTCGAGAAGTGCATTCGATCCCAGTTGTTCTGCCTTGCCATCGGCGATGTGCGTCATCCTCCTCGCTTGATATCGCGCGATGACGTCGCTCCTGCCTTGCTGATCCTCGCCTCCTCTCTCTCTGTCGCTGTCGCGGGTGTAGGTCGCCCACATCGCCGTCACGCTTTTTTATCTCCCGGGTGCGATCCGATGGAACCTCTCGGCATGGACGCTACTCGTATGGGGGAATGTCGCGGGGACGGCGATGCCCGCCGTTGTTAGGTGCGCGCATGCGTTGGCCTCTATCCAGTCGAATTCTCAGGCTGATATAGATTCGGTGGCTCAATGCAGGCTCCTCTGGTTCCTTGGAGCTGGCCGCGACTCGTACACAAATACCAAGACAGAAATTGAAGGGCTGACAAGGAATGACTGATGTCGGTTGCCGTAGGCTCGCGCACTTCCTCTTAGCGACCTATACATGTATCAACTTGCTCATGATGAACAATGCTTTCTTGAAAGCCTCTCTTGTTGCTAATAAGCCCAGTGCTCGTATCTTCGAGAGTTGTGTCGCTTTCCGCGACAACGTGAACGACAAGCCCGATCCGAGCGCTCCCTCGTCCTTCTCCCCCTCGAACATCCACTTCCAGACAGACGCGTCGTCCGCCGTCACTCAACCACCACCCCATCACCGCCGCCTATCTACTCATTGTCAACCATGGGACAAGGCGAAGGCACCCGAGGCGGCACTCGAGGAGGAGCCGGTGCGTCTTCCCCGTCCCCTATAGTCTCGTCTTCCCGCTTCCTTGGCTCCGCCCTGACCAGCGACCCGTCCTGGGGCTTGCTTCAGCCGAGTTCAAATGGACCGACGTCCAGAGCGTTAGTGGTTCGGACTTTCTTATCTGGCCAGATGAATGGCTGACATTCTGAATCTCTCAGGACAAAGACCGCGAGCACTATCTCGGCCATTCTGTTCTCGCGCCTGCCGGTGCGTCGCTGTCTCTTTCTCACGCTGGCTCGCTGCTGCTGACCTCGACTCCCCCCGCCTCCCCTCCTCTCTCAAGGTCGATGGCAAAAGGTTGGTCGCCGGAACGAACGAGCGACCCACTCTGCTGAGAGAAAGAACAGATCATCCTGACGCCCTCGCTTGCCCACACTCGCAGAACAAGGATATCCATTGGTACTCACGCGACGAGGACCCCAAGGGCGACGCTGCGGCTCTCGCAAAGGCCGAGGAGATCCGCAAGATCAAGGATGCTGAAGAAGACGCTCTAGCCGTTGCGCTGTGCGTTCTGGGCTGGCTGAAGCGTGCAGACAGACGATGCATCTGTTCGTCCACTGACATGTCGCTGCTCCTTCACCCATCCAGGGGTTTTGCGCCCAAGGACCGGTCGAACGCCAACCTGATTGAGATCAAGAAGAGTGACGAGGACATTGCGAAGGAGAAGGAGGAGAAAATCAAGCGCAAGGTGTGAGTCCCTTTCGAGGGAGACGCGTCTGTCTCTGGCACACTGCCGAGTCACGTGAAGCAGGGTCGGGATGCTGACTCGTCTTCCCAACCTCTGACAGCGAACGAGCCGCTGAGAAACTTGTCAAGGCAGAGATCAAGGCCCAGCTCAAGGCCGAGCGCAAGGCCATCAAGACCGAGGTGTCGACTTCGTCTCGCCACCACCGGGATCGCGACGACCGGTCGTCGACCCGTCACCGCGACGACGATCGTCACCACCACCACCGAGACCACCGCGACGACCGTCATCGCAATCGGGATCGAAGTCCTCCTCCGCGCTCTCGTTCGCCTTCTTCGCGATCTGGGGTGCGAGAGCGAGAGCGCAGCCCAGTGGTATGGAGGAGGGATGATCGCGTAAGGAGCCGGACTCCTCCATCAGGCGACCGGACTGCTGCGGGAGGACGAGAAGGAGGCCGGTTTGCACCGCCCTATGAAAAGGAGAAGGAGGGGAACGACGGCAGGCGGTCCGAGGACTACGGAAGCGCGCGGAGGGGTGAGGGTCGGAGCGACCGGGGCTCACATGGCGACAAGCTCGACAGGTGAGTCGCTGGATCTGCCCTTCCTCGCACGCACTCAACCCGGCCTGGTGTATCTGCTGCCAGATCCTGGAACCCCGAGGCTGAGCGAGAGTCGCAGCGGAAACGGTGGGAGAGGGAGCACGACAGGCGGGAGCAGCTCACTCGTGCAGGCGCCGGCTGGGGTGGTCAATGAGTGATGCTATGGACTTGCTGCCTTCTTTCCTGGATGAATAAGATGGCGTTGGAACTGGCGGCCTGTGACTGGCCGCCGCATGACTGGTTTGCGGGGCTGGGCGAGGAGTCAGACGGGTCCCCCGCGGGCGGTCTTCAGTCCGGCCTCTTCCTTCTCTCCGTCTCCACCAACCATATCCTCGCTCTCACCCTCTCGCGCGTCTCTCTCCTCCTCTGGCCCTCTCGTCCGCGACCATGCTTGCCCACCACGCTCACCACGCCCACCACATTGTCCGGCCGCTCCTCGTCTCCAGCGCCGCCCGTTCAGCCGTCGCCAGCGGCAGCTCATCGTCCGCCGCCTGCTCCTCGGTCGCCTCCTCCTTCCTCCGACGGGCCTTCTACTCGTCCCCGCCGGCCGACTCCCCCTCCCTTGCCTCGCACTCGCCCTCCTCCTCCTCCGCCGACGCCTACGCTTCGCTCTCCTTGACTCCGCTCGCGCTTCCGACGCTCGACGGTGGCAAGGGCAAGGACCGCCTCTTTGATCCGCCTGCCCATGCTTCTTCGTCCTCGCCCTCGCCCACGCCCACGCCCTCTCCTCTATCGACGGCTACACCCGTCATCACTAAGACGGCTGAGGGGAGCGACGTTGCCCGCAAGCCGGCTCGGAGGGCGCTTCCTCGGGCGAGGAAGGCCGCGATCACGATGGTGCGTCACTCGGCCTTCTCTCCCCTGTTGTGGAGGACTATTCGCTAACCCAACGACCCATCCACCGTTCTCTTCCTCCTCCAGACCCCCAAGGCGCTCGAGCGACTTCGTGAGCTAGCGGCCGAGGGCGACCTCCTTCGGATCGGGGTTCGGTCGAAGGGGTGTGCCGGCATGGCATATCACCTCGAGTACGTCGACAAACCGGCGCGATTCGACGACGTCGTCGAGCAGGACGGCGTCAAGGTCTGTCTCGAGGGCAAGGCACTCATGACAATCATCGGAAGCGAGATGGACTGGGTCGAGGACCGGCTGAGGTGGGTGGCCCTCTGCCGGGACGATAGCGCATGACGGAGACGACGAAGCTGACTGAGCCTTCCCCCAATGGCACCCCATCAGTGCCAAGTTTGTCTTCCACAACCCGAACATCGTAGTGCGTACAAACACTCGCTGGGCGGCCCTCATGGACCGACTGTGCTGACGCTGGCCCTCCTTCCCCTCCAATCAGGACGCGTGCGGCTGTGGAGGTTGGTCCCCCCCATCCCCTATCTCGCTCTCGGCTCGTCTTCGCCCGAAGCGCTCGGCTGACCGCGCCGACTCCTTCCTCCCTTGCAGAGTCCTTCAACGTCGCCGCTGTTCCGCCGACAAGCGCTTAGAGAGAGAGACCTTAGATTAGCCTTGGTGCATGGGTCGTGTGGGACACTGGGGGAGAGGACGCGCTTGTTGTATGCTCATGATGTGATGACGCCCGACTGCCCCGACGCGTCTTGCCCATGGCCGCGCGCGCGACGCTTGCCCGCTGCCGCCAGTGGATGGAGACGGCGCTGAGCTGAGGGCGAGGCCACGGCTGCAGGCCACCCCGACGGCGGACAGACTGAGAGCGGGCTCGCGAGGCCGAGGGCGACGTCGATGGGCCGTCTGCTGGCTCCCGCCAATCAGCGGCCAGAGGTTGGCTGGCGTCCGTCCTGCCGCGCATCCTCTCTGTCTCTCGCCCGACGACCACCGACCCGCCGATACTCTTCCCGCCTCCCTGTCCTCCCTCGCTCTCGCCATGCTTCCTCTCCGCACCGCCGTCCGCGCGTCCTCGCCCACCCTCCTTGCCCTCCGGCGGGGAGCCGCCCCGGCTTTCCACACGAGTCCGTCGCTCGCCCTCGCGCTTCTTTACTCCTCAGAGCGCTGACAGTGTGCTCTCTGAACTCTCCCCTCCCCCCCCCCTCTCCTCCGTCGCCCTCCAGGCGCCCGGCAGAACGCCGCTGTGGACATCAAGGACGCCCAGGCTTCCGGCATCAACACCTATGTTCCCGGAGGACGTGCGTCGCTTGTCTCTCCTGGCGCCCTTTCCGATCTGGCCCGCCGCCGTTCCCCCTTCGCGCGATTTAGCCCGCCGGCTCCATGCCATCGACGGGAGATCACCTCTCCGGCCGCCGGCCGAGCAGGGCCACCGTCCAGGCTGGAGACGGAGGGGCAAGACGAGACGACGCCATGGCGAGGCGGATGTCTTGTCGGTCGCGTCTGAGAGCAAAGGAGCACGGGACAGAGGTGTGGGCCGGCTGGCGACTGGCTCGCGCTGCCTGGCTCAGCTCGCCGCCTGTCGGCTCCTTCCAGCCGCCTCGAAAGCCGGACAGACGGACGGGGGTGGCGCTGCGTCCAAACGACTGCACACCAGCGCCTTCTCTCCATGCCCTATCAGACACGAGGACTGATGTTCGATCTCTTCTGCCTCAGCCGTCCTTCCCGGGACCGTCAACGACGCGACCTCGTTCCCCCCTCCGTCCAAGGCGCATGGCTCGCACCACTGGCAGTTCGAGCGTCTCCTCTCCGTCGCCCTCCTTCCCATCACGTGGGTCCTCTCGTCTCCGTAGCATAGAGTCACCCTTCAGCCAAGCTTATGACTCTCGCCTCTCACTTCTCCTTTCCTCCTCCCCCCTCCCCCTCCACAAAAAAACAACAGCGCCTCGTCTTACGCCCTCTCGGGAACCTCCCACCCGGCGCTTGACGGTCTCCTCTGTGCTTCGCTCATTGTCCACTCTCACATCGGGTTCGACTCGTGCCTCGTCGACTACCTTCACAAGCGCAAGTTCCCCGTCGCTGGACCCGCGGCCTCGTGGGCGCTCAAGGCCGCGACGGTGGCGGCTCTGTGGGGTTGCTACGAGTTCAACACCAACGACATCGGTGAGTGACGGCGTCGTATGGAGACCTGTGCCCTGGGTTGTTGCTGACGGTGGCTATGTTCTTTCCTCGTACCAGGACTGACGGAGCTTATTCGCAAGACCTGGAAGGCCTAAGCGAGAGGGCTCAGCGAGGGTGGCGCAAGGGCACGACGTCGGGGAGGGAAGGGGGGGGGGGGGGGATTGGGAGGGGGGATTGGGAGGCGGAGGGACAGAGCACATCTCCGTAGGATACGATCGGCTTCTTTTTTTTTTTTTCTCAGCAACTACGTGGAGCAGGTGGGGCGGGCAAGAGCGCTCGCTCTCACTCTCAATCTCGCACACCAGCCAGTAGGGGAGAATCGCGCGTCATGTGGTAGTATTGGTGCGAGAGAGGCAAAGCAAAAGGGGCTTGAGAAAGAGAGTCCATGCTGACTACAGATGCCGGAGGAAGTAAGATACAAATGAAGGAAGAGAGGAGTCTATACAAGGAGAGAGACGAAATGAGAGCTCGCTCAAGCGTATTTGCCGATGAGACCCATACATGCCGCGCCGGCGAGGAGACAGCCCAATCGCCAGGCGAGGACGCCGAGCGGCTCGCGCATGACGTCCTCCCGGAAGAAACCACGGGAAAGGAGGCCGACGACTCCAGTCCAGAGGAGAATACCGCCTGAGAAACCGAAGTGTGACATGGTGGTCAGCATAATCAAGTGCGGTAGACGCACGGGGCGAAACGCGCGCGACGCACCTGTGATGACGCCGACGAACGCCGTCGTGAGGACAACCTGGTGCGAGCCCGTAGCGTACGACGAGCGGAGACCGAGGCCGATGGCTTGCCCCAGGGGCGTGACGATGGAGAAAGATCCGGCGATAACCCATGGCGTCCAGGAGCCCTTGGGGAAAGGAATGAGCGAGAGACGGGCGCCGAGACCGAGACCCTCGAAGGCCTGCAGAAGAGTAGGCGTCAGTCGTTTGGAAAAGAGAAGGAGATGATGTGAATTCACCTGGTGGAAGACAATGACGACCAGGAACGTTGGGAAGCCGTGGGAGGCCATGACCGAGAGGTTGAGGCCGATCATGACACCTGAGAAGGGACCGCGTCAGAGAGAACCCGTACGAACTCAGTACTCTGGGCTCACTATGAGCAAGGACTGAGCCATCGAGCAGGATGACGTTGAGCGTCGCGGCAAGGATGTCGTCACGCTGATCCTTGGCGTCCTGCGCCGCAAGCTCGGCGTCCTCGGCGGGTGAGTTGCCGGGGAGGAGGTTGCTCAGGGCCTCCTTCTGTGCCTCGTGGAGCGTGTCAAAGAGACCCCTGCGCTTGTGGTCCTCCTCGGCTTCGAGCGCAGCCTTCTCCTTCAGCGCAGACGTCGCCCGGCGTTGGTGAGAAACGACCATGTGCTGAGGCGGGGTCTCGGTCCCGCTGGTTGTGGTTACGCCGTCGTCAAGGGTGCCACTTGCACGCGAGGAGGAAGGCAGGAAAATTGGCGGATGCGACGAGACTGGCCGGGCGATGACGGAGTCAAGGATCGTCGCCGTCTCAAGCTGGGGTGAGGGGGCGAGCGCATCGGTCGTCGCTCGCTCCCGTCGGGCTCGCCGACGGGAGTCGAGATAAAAGTATGCGTATCGCTGGGCAAAAAAGTCGATAAGGAACATGGCGAACCTTTGAAAGCAGGCATCAGCACATAGGACAAGACACGCGCAAGGGGGCTAGACTGACATGCTCGTCATGACGAGGGCGGAACCCCAGGCGTATTGCGTCCAGAAGGGGTCTGGCGGAGGGAATCAGCATAAGATTCGAGATGAGAGAGAGAAGCATGCACTCACCAACGCATTGCGAGCTCAGGGCGCCAAGGCCTTCCTCGATTAGGTGGATGAAGCTTGAGTGGGTACGCGTCGTCAGTCTCCACTATGGCTCGTTCATGTCCGCCCGTACGCCTCATCTCGACGACGTACCTCGTCGCAATGATAACACCCGTGCCTGCAACAAGTTCTCGACAGGGTCAGCTGCGGCGGACTTGGAAGGCCTTCAATGTAACAGACAAACCGAAATATTGAGCAAAGTCGTAGACAAAAGGGTGGAGCGAGTCCTTGATGCGCTCATTCCGCTTGAAGACGATGGGCATGCACGTCCCGATGGCAGAAGTGAACCCCGTGACAAAGATGGCGGCGCTGATGGGAGTGGGTCGGTCAGCAGAGGGACCGAAGGGAAGGAAGGAGGTACAGCGATTGACACCCTCAGTCCGAAATAGCCGTGATCTGTCGACGAATCGGGTGAGCAGGGCCGCCAATAGTGGGTCGTCGTGTCGATGAGGGACGGATCGATTCCATAGGAGGCAAACGAAGAGCCGTTGTAGTTGGCCATCGGGACTGGGGGAAGGATGGTGGTGGCCGTTGTGAGGAAGAACGAGGGGAGCGGGAGGGGAGGACAGTCGGTTGCTCGAACTCAATTCGTCGACGCCCGAGACCGCCGCAGACATGACCGATCGATCAAGCCCAACAGCTAGATACTTGCGTTGTTGTCTTTCCAGTACGTGTTTTCTTTACCTCTCAGCATTCATATAGTTGTCCTATGCCTTAAGATCGGAAAGCGATCTTGACGACCATGGATACTCTTCCTCGGAGTTGTCCGGGATCGTGGCTACACCAGGCTATCATCTGCTATGCGCACTTCTCATTCCGTTGTATCCTCAGCAACTATCAGTCCCTCAGAATTCAAGGTTGGAAGTTCCAAAAAGGTTGCCACAGGGGCAGCTGAATTGTGCAGTGTTGCCAAGCTATCATCTGCTAGAGTATCTATAGGATTGGGTCAAGGGTCGAGGGCTGAGGAGGATGAGTGAAGACATGCGTCGGCGGTGGAGGAGTGGGATTGTCGTGGATGTATGTGGCGCGGGTTCGCTTCGGAGTCTTGGACAGGTCTGCCGAATAATGAGAAGGATAAGATCTCAATGGGATATGTGGCATAATGGGACAAGAGAGCAAAAGATGAGAAGCAAAGACATGGGACAGATGACGAATGAGAAGGTGAGGGATTACGAAGCAAGGAGCATGCGACGATGTGTCGAAAGAAGGAACGAGGAAGAGCCAGTACTGAGCAAGAAAGTGGCTGCGTAGGCGAACCGCGCAGATCATCCGAAGCACGTGGAATAGTGAAACATGAGGCTGCGAGCACAGGAGCGCGCAGACGCGGAAGTGGCCAGGTGCTGAGCCGCGGCGGCGAGTCCGCAAGATCCTGCCTCACAGGAGGGGGGTGGTTTATAGATGGGGAAGGGGCGGGATGAGAGGGGAAAATGTCCGTGGCAGCAAGAGCGGAAAGAGGAAAAGGAGAGGGGAGTGGGAGAGTACAACAAGGAAAGAAGGGGAAGTGCGGAAGAATATGGTGGAGAGGAAAGATGAAGGAAAGAAGATACTCAAGTCACAAGCCGATCATTCGAACGACCGGCCGCCATCTCTTCCTGATGCTCTTTACCCTCAGCCATCGCCGCCATCGCCATCATTACCTCCGGCATCAGTACCGTCACCCCCTTCGCCACCACCGGCATTAATCCGAACAGCTCGTAAACGACCAATATACCTAACCTACACTTGTTTACTTGTAGCTCGCCTTGAAGGAGCTGGCATCGACCTGTCACAGGCGTACCCGCAGTATCCAGTCAAGCCAAAGAACTTGTCTGAAGCCAAGAGTGTTCGTAATACAGAGCAGAACCATGATGTGGGCCAACATCACTTTCGCCGCATTGGACTTGTTGTGACCACGTTGCCGTACTGTCCAGGACCGAGGAAAACACCCCGACCCCGGGAAGAAAGCTCTTTTTTCGCTGTTACCGAGGTTATCCAGATCAGTGCTCACCTCGGTATCGAGTAAGTAAATGCCCCGCTAGAACGATCAAAGGAAACTCCTACCTGACAGAAGCACTCCCCTCTAGGCTCGTCGGCGTCCGGCCCTCTCAACTAAGCGACCAACCACAGACAGGCTCTGTATTGAGCCTTTCTCTAACCCGTCTGCGGCGCACCATCACAGCTTGACTCTGCACCCAGATTCGGTGGCGACACCTTGTGGGCGTCTGGCTTCTCGGCCTACGACAAGTTAACTCCCATGTTCGGGTCGTTAATCGAGGGTTTGCAGGGAGTGTACGTTGCCCGCATCCCTTGGGGAAGAAGAAGCAAGTGGAAAGCTAAATGCTGCTCCTTTCTCCGCCTGTCCAGCTACCAACCTGCGCACAAGTACAAGTACCCGGAGAGCCCAAATGGATCTGAGGTTTACATCAGAGGAAGCATCCTCTGGTCCGAACTCACCCGTACGTGTGGTCAGCGAAGGAGTCAAACTCTTCGTTGACTAGCCAGACCTTGCTGGATGAGGCCTGGACGACTAAGGTTTCCCGCCTGCAAGGGTGTTTTTTATGGCCGTTCGTCGGTGAAAATCCTGTATCACCGAAAGTTGGAGGAGTGGGCCTTGTCTCGAAGAGATCTTGCTTCCTTAGAGGTCACAGATACCGTCCGATCCAATCCGCCCGTCATATATCTCTCTTCTCAGGTTACATCCTGAATATTTGGCAACATCCTTCACCCGTCATCTCGAAGCACTGCCAGACTCGCTTAGTTTCAAGCCTTGGCCTCGATGGGCCTACCCCCGAGGCCCACTTTCTGAGCGAGTACCCCGCCTTGAATGGCGACCTTGCGTTGAGCGCACGACATCTCGAGCCTGGGAGAGATCCGCACCAGTCAGACACAAGGCGCATAGGGGTAGAACGACCGGACGCTCACTGCTTAGCGTCACCATCGACCTTATCCTGGTCGTTGAGAGACCAGTTCAAAAACTCGTTGGTCATGTTCGGCTGGAAAGTCTCGGGTACGATACCGAGCCTCTTCGAGTACGCGGTGACCTGTCAGGCGAGAAGTTAGCGATGGGAAAAAGGACTCTGACGGTGATGCACTCTCACCTTGTTCCAGTCTCTCTGGACGTTGGCAAGGTCAACAGACATGTAGTTGAACGACCGGTCGAACTGAAGTGCGTTCAGACGAGTCGTCATGGCCGGCTTGACGGCACAGTACTTCTGCCAAGCGACGACAGGGTCCTTGAAGAGGAGATCGGCCCCACGCTTGACGGCCCGCATGAAGGCAGCAGTCTCGCCTGGGTGCGAAGAGATCCAGTCTGAGCGGGTTTAATCAGGTAAGTACAGGTTCAAAGTTGACATAGGTTCGATTAAAGCGAACCTTCGTTGCCGCTGATGAAGTTATGCCCAATGTCAGTAGACCAGAATTCATCCGGAAACCACGGAAGCTTACATATAAAGGATCGAGCAA
Organism: Tausonia pullulans; assembly: GCA_951802195.1. Taxonomy (NCBI): domain Eukaryota; kingdom Fungi; phylum Basidiomycota; class Tremellomycetes; order Cystofilobasidiales; family Mrakiaceae; genus Tausonia; species Tausonia pullulans. Next base: position 7,221 of record OX637623.1, on the reverse strand, counting down.
AAGCAGCCTTGAACAATGTAGTTGAATGAGTTGCGCAATCAACAGGGTATGCAAAGTACGCCACTCACAGCAGCCCAGTTCGGCGAGCTGGTCGATGCGCAGCATCTTGACGTCGGTAGCGGCCCTACCGTTGGCCTTGCACCACTCCTCCAGCTGTGAGAGTTGTCCCGCAGACATACGGACGTTTGGGTCAATGGCCGAGGAAAGGGAAACGAAAGACACAAGCATCCCTAGCGCATGCATTATCATGGGCAGGTTCAGGCGATATAATCTCAGCTCAACCAGCGCGTTAATTTGCACTCCTGCTCACACGTCACAAGGACGGTAAGACGAGAGGCACGCAACTGGAAGGCACTCGCTGCTTGTGTGGCTTTCGCTCGAGCCTCCTGCCTCGATGGAGAGGGGAGTGACTCGTACCCCGCACAGCGGTTTCCGGTCAATTGACCGTCGCGATTCGCTGCTGCCTCCTGGTTCTTCGTCTCGAGAATTGCTTTGGCGCACGCCAACAGGGATGCTCCACAGGGGACTGTCTCATCTCACCTCGACCTGTTGGACTGGGAAGAGCAACGTACGCTGGTCAGCCGCAGAATAATTTTAACGCAGAGTAGCTGCAACAGTTCACTGTTCTCAAGTCCGATTCCTGCGTCGATCGTGCCCTCGATGATGGCCTTGGAGATGTTCATGCCACAGCGAACAGCAGTGTAGTCTTCCGGGGTCATTCCTGGATGGCAGTAGTGTATAAGCATCACGCTTGCGAGCCAATATTCCTGGGCCGGGCGGGTACGACGTACCGTAGTACTTGGTCAACTCGTCAATTTGAATCTGAAGCAGGAGCATTGGTCAGTGGAGCACGCAGAATTTTGGCCATACTACGCCTACGAACCTTGCCAAACTCTCCGACGTAGCCGATGCGTTTTCCTTTGAGACTCTTGAAGTCAGAAGTGACGCCGGACCCCTGCAGTGAGGAGGTGTAGAGGAAGATCAGTCTCAGGAGCCACATAGCAGCGCTTAAATGGACGTTACCTCGAGGTAAAGGACTCCAGTGAAAGGCTCATCCATCAAGGTGCCGATCGACTTGATGGGGAAGCCACGAGCCTTGCCGGCAATGGTGTGGATCATGGCCTTGGTGCCCAGGTCGGCCTTTCCGCTACCGATGAGTTCGGTAACGTCGGATGGGTCACTGTCATGCATACGAGCATTCAGTGTTGGTCGAGTTGGTTGGTTCAGCTGAGAGTTCTTTCCACTCACTTTGGCTCAAGGATGGCAACCTTGATGCCCTCGTCTTTGAAGTAGCCTTCACTCTGAGCCAGGAAGATCGGAGCGTGGTACGGCGTGGCGTGCCTAAGGAGGGTCTGTCAGCCGGTCAGTCAATGGGCCCCCTTATTTGAGACTTACCAGTTAAGCAGGAAGGTGATCTTGTCGGTAGACATTGTGTTGAGCAACAGTATTGTGTGTGTGGATGTGCGCGCGTTTGAGGTCAGATGTGGGTAGTGAACTAAGATGCCTCCCGCACTTTTGAGGGCGATTGCTGCTTCCAACCTGTCCGAACACCCCGAACCGCGACTACCGTCGAAATTGGTCTACGGACGGGGGAACGGGTCTCCGTCTACTATCGGGGTGCCGTCCATCCGATTTCACACTATCGCCGAACGCTATTCTTTGTGGCGTCCGCGCGAATTGGAATCGGAACGAAGAGCGAGGCTAAAAAACCCCACGTATTGTGCGACGAGTAGCGCGGTCATGTTGGGATGCGTCAGGAATAAAGTTTCATAGAACAGACAATTGGAAAGCAGATAGACGGAACGGACGTGGCCATTGACGTCGACCACACTCTGTGCCGAAGGCGAGTGGTCCCCAAAGTTGATCGCGTAGCGGGATTCAGACGGAGCGAATGGTAGATTTTGTGCAATGGGCCGTGCAATTAAGTCAATACTGCATGTAGTCAAACTTGAGCAGGCCAGGAGCTAGGGAGAAAGCGGATCCAACGGAACGACGAGCTTTTTACGTTTACAGGAGCTTCAGAACTCATTGCACATATAGCGAACTATGCAGGTATTAGGATCAGCCCAAGGGCTAAGGACTGAGGAGGATGGGTGAAATAGAGGGGCGTAGATGGAGTAGTAGACTGAAGTGCTGGCAGTGACACAGGCTCGTTTGAAGGTCTTGGGCAGGTTTGTCGAGTCCAAATGAAAACCAGAATACAGAATTAAAGTCTACGATGAACTGTACATTTTATGGACGGGGGTGAGAACAGGGGCGGGGGGAGAAGAACAGAGTCGGGTGAAGAAGCTCAGAGCCTCCTGGGCAAGAACGCTGATCAAGGGGGGCGAGGATCGCCGCTGCGTAAAAACATCAAGCTCAGGCCTCGATCCCATTTCCCTTGATTGCCCGCCACTGCCGATAAGCGGCTAGCCCCGTATGCTCCCTCGCTCAGAAAGCCATATATCATCGTACGTATGTCCTCTGGCGCCCTCGACTGTCGCTACTGATTGGACAACGACCTTTCTCTGATGACTGAAATCTGATCTGCTCCGGCGGCCCTGGTCAGTTCTGTCAATGCTCAAAAGTCGTCACCCCCATCGGTACGCATGCAGGCTTCTGCATCGCGTCAGAATGCAGCCCCTATAGACACCGCAGGATCGATTGAGGTCTCGTACGGCTCGGGGAAGAATCTTTGAGCTGCAGCTGCGTGGAGAACGGGCGAGACCTGAGCGTGACGAAAAACGGGCCAGATATTATTGGGACCAGTGCCTGGGCCGGAAACTAGGCAAAGGGAAGCACGCAAAACTCGATTGAGGTACTTGAGAACACCGTGTTTGGACAAATTGCGTCCAAGAAAACAAGTAACTTGTCGAAAATATGATTTTTTAGACGCGCTACATCGAGACATGATCAGAGATCAGCACAGGTTGCAGGTCCGAATGCTCTCGCACTCGAAAACTATTACTGCTGCTCAAAGCCTTCCTCTGCGTTGATGAGAGGGACGTCGTGGGTGATCAGTGTGGGAGATGGTTTAGCGATGGGAAGAGTCGTCAGGGGGGGTGCACCCATCTGCGAACGCGCTCGGCCGCCGGCATCGTAGCGCGTGGCGGCCTTGACCTGTCGATATCGTACCCATGAGGTCGCCATCTCCTCGTTGGACCACCCGCATCCTGCCCTCGATGCTCATATTCCAGCCATTCATCGTCCTTCCTCACTCTCCTCTTCTCTCACCTCCTCCATCGCCTTCGCCCGCGCTCATCCCAATGTCGGCGACCTCTGCTTCCACCGCTGACTTCACAGGTGCGTCCTGGTTGGCTTGTCCACAGTGTTGAGTATGTCCTCGTCTGCCGGGTCACCCCTGATCGTCTCAGCCCCTTCTTCGCTCGCAGAGTCGAAGCTAGCGGCTCCTCCCAAGTTCAGCGCCAGTGGCACGAGCAACGCAGCCGACTTGCCCGTGATCGGCTTGAACCTAGGCGTCTTCGGCGCCACCCTGTTCACCGGCAGACGGCCGCCTCACTCTGAGCTGAAAGTGTTCAGGTGCTCTCTCCGAATGGGCAGCTGCGACGCGACCGTTTGTGGCCGGCCATCGGCGCAAGAGTTGGGAAGGCATCTCGTTTTTCGGCTGTGGCTGTTCATCGTCGGCGTGAAGATCTGGGTCAAGGCGAAGACGGTCTGCTGAAACCATACGTCGGAGCGATAAGTTGGGTCTCAATAGATGATTGACCTCATCGGCTTTGTTCAGGAAGCGAGCGAGCTGTTGCGCGCACGCCTGTAATTCCACGACTTGCCGCCTTGGCTGCGCGCGGGTCAACGAGAGCCGGCAGCCTGTCCCCGGCGGGCGGGCGGAGGGGTCGCGCGTCCGGCTCAGTCTCTGTTCACTGAACGTGGACCTTGCTCGACGGACCCCTTGGCCCTCGTCCCCATGCAGCTCCGGACACCAAACCATCACCAACCTCCCTCTCCCCTATCCTGTCGATCACCATGAGCATCGAGAAGACGGCCGCGGCAGCAGTACAGCAGCCGCTTCTGGATCTCGATGGCGCCCTTCGCCTCCGTCGCCTCGCGCGTCGAAACTCACCCCTCGCCGCTTCTGCCTAGGCTTTTGTGCTCTTTGTTGGACTGGGACTTCTTGGGTTTCTCTGTTCCACGGCGTTCCTCGCCTTCAAGAATGTCTGGCGTACGATTAGGCAAACGCATGTAGAGTCTCACTGGAACGCGACGGCGGCGGGTGCACATGCGGGGGACAAGCACATCGTCCGGCCGTACTTCGGCCTCAAGGAGGACGGCGCTGCTGTCGAGCGGTTCGACCTTGCAGCTACCATCTACGCCCGCTTCCGCAAAGAGGCTGCCGATCTTGAGGCTACCGGATATGAATCAGACGAAACCAAGTAGCTCGCCAGGTGGAAGGACATCCCAGGGCATGTGCTTGAAAGCGAACGCCGGCGGGGCAGATTCATCCCCATCTTTCGCGAGATCGTCCTCCGGGATGTCCCTGTCTACTCCAAGCCGACCAAGACGACCGCCCGGGAGGTAATCCCCAAGGAGCTGCTGTGAGTTGGGTCGAGACTTGTTCCTGCTTCTGCCCGCTCATTGCGTCTTGCCCCAGCCCTGCCATGATCGACAGCAATATCACGAGCCCGAGGCTCATCGCGTTTTTTCACATGCTCCCTCCCCTCTTCTTCCTTCTCCTCTCTGATCGGCGACCGGCCCGTCAAATGGCACTCTTCCGTCAAATCGCCGTTTGGGGCCCCCATTTGGACAGCCGGGCTCCCTTCAGAGGGCAGCTATGCTCCTCTGGACGATGACGCGACGGTGGACCCGCTCTCCAACTTCCTGACTCGCTCCGCAGCCGTTCAGGCACTTTTCATCTCGCGAGAGGCCCCCCGAGATGCCCCGCGTAGGGCGGCCGGCAGCGAAGAGGCCGTTTCGGCTAGCGCGTTGCCATCTACTGCAGCAGCCTCCTCCGTCAAGCCGCACACAGGCCACGACATTGTCACCCGCTCTGCGGTCACGATGGTTCGGGATGCTCCTATGTACAACGCGACCAAGTTCAAAGCTCGTTTGGATGACCTCAAGAAGGTTTCGGTCAGTGTCCTGCCTCGCCAAGCCCGCGCGCACTTTTCTCTAACATGTCTTACTTCTCCAGGACAAATGCCTTGGCATCCGAGCCGACAACAGATTCTGTATGAACAGCTGGGAGAACAAGGGCGACTTTCAGAATCTTCTGGAGCTTGAGGACGACGCGAGCGCTGGAAACCGCACACGCTGGCGGTACGGGCCCTTCTTCACTACCCGGCTCAACCGTCCTGGGCCCAAGGACTACCTTGAGCTCCCTCGCTTGCCAAAGAATGAGACTGATGCCCCCTTGAAAGGTGAGCGGCTGTCCTTGTTAGGTGCAGCACCGCCTCTATGGCTCACGCTGCCTTCCACCCAGATCTCGCCTTTGACTGGCACATCACCTGGAACACCGCCACCTCTCGCAAGCTTGCCTTGGGAGCCGCCGCTTTCACCTGGACACAAGGTCAAGAGGTCTCAAAGGACCTCACCGAGTACCGGGCCGCAGCGTCGCACGACCATGCCGAACTTTTGAGTGAGGAGTACTTTCGAGATTTGGCGACCCAAGCTGACTTTCCTTCACTCGTTCACAGACGCCCTGTTTGGCATCCAATTTAATCGGGGCACGCATCCACTCACTCGTTCTGTCGTCGGCTACCTTGGCGCTGCGTTGATGTTCCCTGTATGGCTGTGAGTGTCGTCTGGCCGAGTTACGATCCCATCGTATTCTGACTCCCGGCCGTTACTCTAGCGCTGCGATGCATCACGCGATGACCCGGATGATCTCGACCGGTATCAGCCCGGTTGGGATCTTTCTAAACTACACGTTGGGCATCGCAGTTGACTGGTTCCTCGTGAACGACCTTGTGGCCTGCCTCATCAACTGGGCTATTATCGGCGTAGAGTTTTGGCCTATCATCGTGCTCTTTGCCCGCCTCGAGTTCGATTGGTATGGTTGGATCCCGGTTGGGATTACTCGTCGGCGCTCGACGCACTCAGAGCGGGCGAGCGCGCGTGACGATGCGACCTTTTCGACTAGGGCGAAGCTGCTCGTGAGTGCTTCTCGATCTACGGCAGCAGCGGTGACTGACGGTCGTCTCCTTCAGCTATTTGTCGTCGCTACCATCGCCATCCGGTTCTTGCCCGTAAAGGCGCACATCATCACTGCCAACGCGCCTGAGGCCGACGACGACTTTGGCAAGATCTCGACCGATTCGTACATCACTCAAGGTCTCATGAACCTCTTGAATGCAGCCGAGGATGGTGCTTGGCTTACAGCGGCGCTCATCCAGGTGCGTTTTGCTCTTGATGGGACCTGGCTCACGCTAACCGACATGCGCCCAGATTCACCTTAACCATCGTCTCCGGACTTTCGCCGGCCAGCACTCTTTTGCCGCCGTTCTCGCCTTTGCATCCCGGGCTCTTCTCGCGCTTCCGACCCTCTTTCACGGCTGGTTTGGTCGGGCTCAGCTGATGGAACCCTTAACGTTCTGGGACCCCATCTCGCTCGTGATTTGGGGACACTCGCCTGGCAGGCCGTCAGCTTGCCTCAGGTAGCGCAGGTGGAGCCAGAAGAGGAATGAAGCTCGCGCGGTTATGCGATGACTTTGTTTGTGACAATGGTGAACAACATAGGGCCTTATAATCCTTATCATTGGAACGAGTTCACTTCAAATTCCTCAATGGGAAATAATTGGAGGACAACTCTGGTGCCGGCAGCCGCAGTAATTCCAGCTCCAATGTTGTATACTCAAGTTGTGGGGTTTAAAAGTCCCTAGTTGACTTCATGTTAGGATTGGCCCAAGGGTCGATGGCAGAGAGGGTTGAGCGAGGAGAGGGGTGTTGGCGACAAGGACACTGAGAGCGGTGGTGGATGATGAGATGGAGCTGGAGTGGCTGAGGTGACACGGGCTCGCTTAAGGGTCTTGGGCAAGTTTGTCGAGTCCAGATGATAGTCGGTAGGTTGGGTCGGTAGGTTGGGTCGGTAGGTTGGGTCGGTAGGTTGGGTCGGTAGGTTGGGTCGGTAGGTTGGGTCGGTAGGTTGGGTCGGTAGGTTGGGTCGGTAGGTTGGGTCGGTAGGTTGGGTCGGTAGGTTGGGTCGGTAGGTTGGGTCGGTAGGTTGGGTCGGTAGGTTGGGTCGGTAGGTTGGGTCGGTAGGTTGGGTCGGTAGGTTGGGTCGGTAGG